>OY720610.1:4800000-7200000 GCA_963151315.1 Nymphalis c-album
TCACATCCGTGCTTCGGAAAGGAAGTAGACTATGGTCCTGAATCTCTTCTGTTGTACTGATTGTGACAATGGATGACATAAAAGTGTGAAAATAACATGCACTTGTACTGACGCGAACATCTCTAATCTGTGCGTGTCTCCTGTGCAATGTTTATGTTTTACACAGTTGACTAATCCCATTGTGATTGATCCCCGTGTCAGAAATTAAAAAGGAGATCACCGCGAAAATATTTATAGTGTTAATAATGACATAATATTTGGTAAACAATTAAATATCAAGACATGTTCTCAATAGCTAATACCAGAAATAAGTATAAACTTACAACCACTTTTACCAAATTACACAGGGTTAGTAAATTTTTTATAGGACAATGTATACACTTTTACAACAGAATCCCAGAAAACGTTCCAAAATATTCAATTGTGAATTATAAAAGAATTGTTAAGGAACGCTTGTGTGCTAAAATATATTACACAATCAATAACTTTTTAGACAATTGCGCACCTTGGGAATGAAACGATCGTCTCCAGGCTATTTCAAATAAAAATATATTATTCTGTTATTGTATAAATTTCCTTTATTGTAAAGATGAGTTATAAGAAAAGAATCCTAAGTGAGTTCCTTTCGCCGGTTCTTCTCAGATCTGAGGTGTTTATTTCTAAACCGGTGATAGATTTATGACAGTGAATAAGTAAGTGTAACGCTTCTATATTGAATAGTTTTATGAGCCAAGATGAAACTCGTGACTTATATCCGACAAATAAGAGTTCGAACCTGGGTAAGCTCTACAGATTTCCTGTGCTTAATTTGTGTTTATAATTCATCTCGTGCTAGACGATGAAGGAAAAAATCGTGAGCCACGTGTATCCACTCCGCATGGTAGCGTGGTGATATCAGCTGCAAAACCTCCTCCTCAAAGGGGGAGGCCTTAGCCTAGCAGTAGGAAATTAACAAGCTGCCCTTAACAAATGTAAATTAAGATGTTATTTGACATTTAATCCTAACTAATATTGCGAAATCGACTTTGTTACGCTTTTTCCATCATCATCAAATTTTGCAAAGACTTTGTCGGTAATACAAAAAAGAACATAGGATAGTAACACTTGGCCTACCTACATAACACCCCCCGCCTTCCCCCCACAAACACGCTAGCAAAGTCGCGAGCGGTAAGTAGCATAAAATATTTTAAAATGTGAGCAATCCTGACTAATTTTATACTAAATATAGTTTTTATTATACTAATATAAGGAAATATTTGATCAATGGAATAATATCTGTTTTAAATAGCCAGTTTCTTTTCGGCAGTACAAAGCGTTACCTTGGATTTATATTAACGTAGCGCCACGTGCGTCGATGCCCAAACAAGATTAGTGAAGATAATTCATAAACATTTTCATATTGTATTACTCCTAAATATTGTTTTAAATAATTTATATCCCTAAAGAGCTGATCACACAAAATTCAATAATTCAATAATTTCGTTATTGTACTATTTACACAAGCATTTAGCACTCGGTGGTAGAGCTTTGTGCAAGCTCTTCTGGGTAGGTACCACCCACTCATCAGATATAAAAAAACAGTAGTACTTGGTACTGTTGCATTTCAGTTTGGGTGAGTGAGCCAGTGTAATTACAGGCACAAGGGACATAATATCTTAGTTCTCAAGGTTCGTGGCGCATTGGCGATGTAAGCGATGATCAACATCTCTTACAATGCCATTGTCTGTGGGTGTTGGTGACCACTTACCATCAGGTGGCCCATATGCTCGTTCACCTACCTATACAATAAAAACAAACTTCAAGCCAAACAGCATTATGTCGTATTGTTATGTACCGGTTAGAAAGTTCAGTAAGTCAAAATAATTACAGGCATAAAGAATTCATCATTCCTAAGGTTGGTGGCGTATTGTATATAGTGGTGACCACTTACCATCAGGCTTGCCAGTCTGCCTACCTAATACAATAATAAAATAAAAATTGGTAAAAAGATAAGTTTATCTCTTGATACCGCGATTATGAGTGTCAGTTTGGCGAAACAGTTGTCATTTATGACTACTCCGGTCCTGAGGGTCGAAGCTTGAAGTGATATAGCTATTAAACCTTCCTCTATAAACAGACTATATAACATTTAACTAAATCTTCATCAGATTCATATTTATATAAGACTAGCTGATACCCGCGACTCAGTCCGCGTTGCTTGATATATTAACAAAGTTTTCTTATGTACGAAGGAAAAAACATCTAAAAGTCATCAACACTGAACATGCAGTGCATATACAAATCGTTGTTTTTTGAAACTTTAATAACTTTTTATTAAATGAAGATATCTCAAAATTTTTTTTGATAAGGGCCAAGTGTCTATGCAATAAAATTTAGAAAATTTAATTTAATCTATCCAGTAGTTTTTTCGTGATGCGCGCACAACTGCAGACCTATATCATTTTATTCATATAGATTAGCGCATTAGTAAGCTGTATAAGCTTCATAATATGAATCGTCTTAATATGTGAAAGCGTAACAAACAAACATACAATCGTAATAATTATATAAAGATTGGAGTGCAAGGAGTGCAAGCGTTTTAAAAATATATAGGTAATTTTGATAAAGAATTCGATCATTTTATACCAATTTATAATTTAGATAATTTGAACTATAATTATCATTATATTTGTTTAATATCGCTCGACAACAGATGCACTTTTTACGTTATGTACTAAAAAGTATTTACTTATCTACATAATTATACAGGGTTATTTGTATAGACCCAGCAACCTCGCAGGCCTAGAGAGCTAACCCCATAAGCAACAACTTTTGTTCATTTGTGCTATAATGGCAATAAATGTTGTATATTTTGCAATATTCATATAATTTAATGCTCATATATGAAAATAACGATTTAAAATGGGAGCATACTTCAATAAGGTATGTAGATGTTTTTATTTACATATAAATAATTCATTGCCATAACATAAACATACGTTATGTTATAGGAGTATTTTCAGTTTAGGTAGTTTATTTTTTAAATATTAATTAATTATAATCTACGGCGACGGGTCATTCATCCTACCTATATGGATTTAATTAATTTATTTTTAATTAAATGTTCATGTATATAAAAATTTCGCTGATTGAGCTTTGCTTATTAATTTATTTAAGTATTATGTTAAAAAAAAAACATTTTCATGTACTTTATAAAAATCATTTCGTCCTTCGATGTGAAGGAAACATCGTGAAGAATTAGCATGTGTCTAATTTTACACATGTGTATCAACCAGCCTGCATTGGAGCACAGCGTGTTGGAAATACCTTGAAATTTTCTCCTCAAAAGAGAGAGGCTTTTGCCCAGCAGTGGGGCATTTAGAGGCTGTTACGTTTTATTACTTAATTGCTCGATAAAGGTATTAGTTTCTTGCTGGATTTCCATTTTTTAATGACTATTGTTTGTTTAAATTTCAGTCACAACCTAAGTTTATCTAGTTACCAAATAAATTAAATTTATAAATTATTTAAATGAAATATGTTCAAAAACAATTAAATATATTTTATTGTAATTTTTAATGCCAAAGAAGTTAAATGAGATACTTCAAATAGAAGACCAAGTAAAACCACAAAAGTTCAAATGCCGTCAGTCGTTTCTTTTTTTTTTAAGTTTAATTAATCTCTACCTTCAGAGAAAGATTAAATTCTTTTTACTTGCGATCTATTTTTTTATTATTCCTCTTGTATAATATTCAGGTTTTCATTAAAAATTGTAATTATATTTTAAAACATTTTGTAAAATAGTTTTTGAAATTAAATTCAGTAACATGGAAATAGTTTGGTATAATTATAACATAAAAATCCCAGTACCTGTTTTAATATGTAAATAATAATTGGTTCGATAAATTGAAAATAAAAGTCAATCTCAGAAGTACATATTAACAAAACAATTGTACATAATTACCCATGAAATTATCAAAAAAACTTACCTGCAAAAATCGATTCCCTTTTTAATTATAGAAATAAAAACGCGTTTAATTATTTTACATATATCAAATCACTATTTAATTTATCGATACAAAACAAAGTTTTAAGTGCAGCGGAAAGCGTCCGTGCGTCTCCAACGAGGCATAACACGCGACTGGAACTAAAGGTATGCCCGTTGGTTAAGAAACCCAACCTCGGAGTTGGATGCAAGGGCCTGTAGTGTTAGCTAGCTCTGTACTGCGTTGAATTTTATCAATTGTTTTTCCTTTTTCGAATTTCAAATTTTTCTTTTTTAAATAAATAACAACATATTTTCCTTCTTTTAAATGATTTCATACTATACGGCTTTTGAAGTTCAATAGGCGAACTGTTCCAGTGATTAGAACGAGAATCTGAACCGAATATTTTGGATTCTAAGCCGGA
The DNA here is from genome assembly GCA_963151315.1 of Nymphalis c-album. Taxonomy (NCBI): domain Eukaryota; kingdom Metazoa; phylum Arthropoda; class Insecta; order Lepidoptera; family Nymphalidae; genus Nymphalis; species Nymphalis c-album. Next base: position 4,804,390 of record OY720610.1, read on the forward strand.
CAAGGACCAATAAATTTTCATGCCATTTTTTTTATTCATTTCATGTTCAATGAACTAATATGTAGTAAAGGCAGGAACAGGAGAAGTATAAGCTGCAAGCTTCCTTAAGAGAAGCCTTTGTCCAGAAGTGGCACATTTACAGGCAATTAGTTTTTTAAACTACTTCGATCGTGCGACCGAATTTGAGGCAAATGTTTCTTAATGAACGTGCTACGGCGTAGCTACGTTGTATAGGTTTTCTTTTTATTTATTCTCGCGGCTTTTATATATGAAATTCTCTAAATGTTATTTAATTATATTTTCATGAACATTTCATGTTGAGGAGTCACCCAATTTGTTTACTTGGAATTGTAACAAAATTACTTTCAATTTGCATACAAATAAAAATATATTTAACATTAACATAAATGTTGGTATTTTAATAGCTGTTTAAGAAAATGTCGACATAATTATGAATCCATTTAGAGCTAAGTCCAATATTATACTGAAAAGCTTTATTCAAATTTTTAAATGTACTTTAGGCAGCCTAACTAGCAACGGTACTCCTGATTGTAAGTTACCTTTACGCATAGATTGACATTGCAAGAAGTATCACCAATTCTTCAACTGTTAATGCGTTCTCGTACGCATTAACGGTTTCAATATGCTTGCAATTTTACTCTCACCAGCAAATCGATTCATACCAATACATATTTTTAAGTTCTCCATATAGTTCTTTTCGCAAAACACCAGTACTTGTTATTGTTTTGTTCCGGTTTGAAGGGTGAGTGAGCCAGTGTAATTACAGGCACAAGGGACATAACATCTTAGTTCCCAAGGTTGGTGGCGCATTGGCGATGTAAGCGAAGGTTAACATTTCTTACAATGCCATTGTCTATGGGCGTTGGTGACACTTACCATCAGGTGGCCCATATGCTCGTCCGCCTTCCTATACAATTACAAAAAAAAACTACCTCCACAAATAAATTGCACAAAGTTACCGTTAAGTTAATCTCTTTCTAAGTTGTTGTTGCCTCTCGTTTGCTGTTTATTGCGAAAGTAACACAATATTATTGACAATATCGATGTTATCTAAACTGAAGTTTGTGGTTTTAAACCCAAGCAAGTACTAGTAAGTTTGGACCTCCCATACTTAATTAATTCTTAAAATTCATTTCATGATGAAACCAGCTTGAGTTGACTGATTTGTAAAATTGGATGCGTTCATAGAATACTTTTTGACAAAGATTTAAGTTCAGATTCCAACGTAGGATTGAGTAGGAACAATTGTTTTCATACCACATTACTTAAAAAAGTCAGTTTCGTTTCTTCTCGCTAGAAGCTGCTTTCCAAAACGGTGACAGAACGCTGTTTTGTAAAGCTTATTTGAATAAATACAGTTGAGTTGATTTATGTTTCATTAGTTCACGAAAAACTCTGAGCTGTTTAAAAATATTTTGTATAAATACATCAAACACATAGAATTCGAATTTCCTTAGCAAAGAAGAACAAACTAAACCTTTAACAAAACAAAGCCTATTAAAATATCAAATTCAAAACTTAATTTATCTTGCTTAGTTTGATATTGACAGCTATTGACATATTAATATTATATTCTAGGGTGGAGATAGTTTTTAAAGTTACCTACTTATTAAGGAGCAAAGGACCTGAACTCTAGTAGTTAAGGTAACTTTTTTTCCCAGGAGGACAAATGACAACTCCACCTGAGGGTAAGTGGTAGTAGAGTCCAAACGTGACGACGGCTAGTACAGTCGAGAAGAATGATCTCCACTAGCTGCCCCCGCGTTGCCGGCCCGCAAGATGCCTCTTCACGCCTCTTTTGAAGGAACCCAGGTCATAAGGGGAGGGAAACACGTATATTGATTAAGATTTCCATTTTGTAGAGTTGCGACAAAGAACAGAGTTGGAATTGATGTCACAGTTAGGCGGTCACATCGAGAGCAGAGACTTGTGAAGGAAAGGAAGGAAATGAGGGAGAATAATTCCTCCTCCTGTGGATACACTACTCTAGTAGTAGTTTGATTAGCATTACAGAACAGCAACGGGTTTTATGAAGTTGCTATCTAATTTATCAGGATAATGAGCTAAGAAATACCAGAAATATATTAGTAAATGTGATCTGTAAAAATTTAATCTCGAATTTAGTCTCGAATATTCTATTCTTTCATTTCTCCGTAACACAATCAATTGCGGACTTACCTGATTCTCATTGCGAGAATGTTGACATTAAAGATTTGCTGAATCTAACGTTGAACTGAAAAGGTCGAGCTCTATGAATTAATTTTCTGTGAATAACAAATGATATATTGATGTATGTATATAGGATAAACAGAAATCTAGGAAATCTTTTTATACTTGTTCTTTCGTTAACATCTCTTACAATGCCATTGTCTATGGGCGTTGGTGACCACTTACCATCAGGTGGCCCATATGCTCGTCCGCCTTCCTATGAAATAAAAATATATATATATATATATATATATATATCCAGCAACATGTTTCTTATTGTAAGTTGCTAGACGGCTAACCATGTAACGTAATTTTTGTTTATAGTTATATCATTCACCATTTGGTACCTCGATTACTTCGTAAACAACAATCTTAGACATGGTTTGTCATGTTTAATACTTATTATTATCGAATAAGACGGAGATACGTTCAGAAATAACTGAGAAAAAATTGTGGCAGTCACACGACATCATGTGACCGGCAGATTTGAAACAATTCATTGAAATAATTAAAGTAAACAATAATGTATTGAAGTAAAAATAAATAAACATAAAATTTCATTAATGATTTAATTGTCCTCATTATTATAATTATTATGTCCCAAATATAGTACACGCTCCACGGATACGCCGCTCTTTCACTCCCCGTAGAGAGTGACAAAGTCGCCATAAGATCGCTTTATGTCGTTCGTCGTCACGGCACACGAATTGATCTTACTGTTAATCTAATAAAAAATAATGTTTAGCTACCAAACACATAATAAATAGCCGGTCATCTGGAGATCAGAAGGACTAACCTTTTTAAAAAAAAAAAAATCATTGATAATACTGCAAGTATATAATATTTGTACCTGTTAGGAACTTAACAGTACTTAAAAGTTACTAAATACTGGTAGTATTTTAAAACTGATCTGTCACATTGTATAATCATTCTGATACACGCAAAAGTTTCCACTCTTTAAAATATCAATCTTTGAATACATCTGATTGTGAATCTAATAGAAATTGTCGGAATTTATTTGATTAATTAAAAACTATAGTTAATTGTTCATGCAAAAACAAAATATACATGCCCACGCTAATTAAATTGAACGAAGTCTAGAAAATATAAATTAGAGTTCTCAGTATTTAATATAAATTACACAAATCTAATTTATAGCTTGTCATTCATTTTGGACGATGAAATTCAAAAGGATTTTCGACTGAAACCTAATGATATCTATTAACTTAATTATCATTACCTCTTTAATTATTGATTACATTTTTATGCGAAGCCTTTTATATTTAAAAGTAAAGCTTCAAGCTGTCACGCGTGAATTTAACTTTTGTAAACCAAAAAGGTTTTATCATATTCTGTACGTATTATATATTATATGCGTATGTATATAACTCAAATCAAATCAATAGTATTTATTCAAGTGAAATTTACAAGAAGGCGTTTTTTAATTGTCACTATTTTAACTCTACCGCAATTTGGTATGTATTATGACAGGCGTGCATGATGCTCCTTTTTTTACTCTCCGTACGTACACTGTGGCGTAAAACTTTACAAGAATTAAACTTAGTGACTCCTAGGCTAAATTCAAGAATAATTAATACATACAGTTTTAAATGTAGGTTTAAATGCACCACTGAATAGAGCTAGAAAATTTTATAATAGTTTACCAATACAAAAAATGATTTTGATATATTTTGTAAACCAATCGCTATAAAGCCAATCTCAAAAAGTATTTTATGAATTTTTATGTATAAAAATACCTCTTACATATACATTTATTTTAAGTTAATTAATTTAAAAAAAAATTGAGATTTTATTTAATGGTTATATTTTTTACCTTTTACTCTATTGATTTAAATTAACATAATAATGCTATTCACTAATATTTATATCAGAATTCACTTTTTTTTTGGTTTCTTAAGATAAAGATATTTTTTCTTATTTTGTTTCTCGTCAATTAGGTTTTTTTTCTTAAATGTTAATTTAGCCTTTAATTGTTTATATATTTTGTTACAATATCTTTATACATGTAATTCGACAAATGTTTTTCTTAATATATAACGTTGGCTTTCTATGAAATAAATAAATAAATGTATCAGAAATTTTGTCGTTATCTTTCCATTTCCTTATGTAAATTAATACACGGGCACATAATTTTCACGATCAATAAAATGTAATATCGTTATAATCGAATAAAAATTGTGGATTTTTAGATTATAAAGAATATTTTACCCTAGCTATAACTTATTGTATTAATAATACTGTATATATGTTGTATGACTGCCTCGTTGGTCTAGTGGCTAGATATAAGGCCGCAGACGCGGTGTTCCTGGGTTCAATTCCCAGGTCGGGACAATAAATAGTTATTGGGGTTTTCTGTCAGAAAATTCTCAGTAGCAGCCCGGAGTCTGGAAGTTGGAAGTGTGGTACACTCCCGTGCCTCGGAAAGCACGTTAAGCCGTTGGTCCTGCGCCTGAACTCTTTCCGGTCGTGTCGGATTGCCGTCCCATCGGATTATGAGAGCTAAGGAATAGAGAGTGCACCTGTGTTTGCGCACACACTTATGCACTATAATATCTCCTGCGCAGTTGGCTAATCTCGCTTGAGATTGGCCGCCGTGGCGGAAATCGGTCTGGAGGACCTTATATATGTTGTCTATATCCTAAATATATAATATATTTTTGCTTCATTTTCACTTATTGTTACTTAAACAATACACTTAACCACTCATACAAGGTTATATATGTATATAAACAAGGTTAATCGAATTAAGCCATGAATCTATTCAAAATCAAATTACAAAATCAATCTGTGTTGAGACGGTAGTGCAAATTGTATGAATAATCACAGGCAGATTACTTGCCACCTGTCCATGCTACAGGTGCTCATTAAACATTGCATTGTCTCCCTTGCTTAGAAACCACCTCAACCTCTACTCCTCCTAAGGGCGACCTCATAATGAATTTGAATAACAAACACTTAAAACTCAATTTTTGTTTTGTTTTTAACTAGGGTTTAAATTATATAACTCTTTGTATCATCAATGCAATATAGATATTTTTTCTATTTTATATATATATATATATATATATATATATATATATATATATATATATATATAAAAGATTATTTTTAATCATAATTCATTCATCATTATAATGACTGTGTATTACTTATATATCTATTTACTCTATCGTAAGCTGTCACAATTTGTAATGTTATTATAAAATATATAAAATTAATGCTGTGCATACTTGTAACTTCAATTTATATAGAATATTTGTTAATATTTATGAATAATATATATCATGCCACTATGTAAATTTAGTAAGCCTTTTTAATAAAGAAGAAATAAAGAAATTATTAAATATATTATTATAATCTTCACTTATTTATAAAGCTAAGAAATTGTTTATTTAAATGCACGAATCTGTGGTCCTATATACTGGTTCGGTTAAAAAAAAACTTTTTTTTAGGCCATTTATTTAGAAAAGTAATAGTTTTTTTTATATAAAATAGGTAGGACTCGCAAATGGAGCACCTGATGGTTAATGGTCACCATCGGCCATAGACATTGACGCTGTAAGAAATATTAGCCATCGTCAATGCGCCACCAACATTGGGACATAAGATGTTATGGCCCTTGTATTTGTAGCTTTACTGGTTCACCCACCCTTCAAACCTGAACACAACAATACTGAGTAATACCTCGGGATCACCGTTCTTATATCTAGCTATTACAACAACGAGGTAGTCTTGTACTATACATATACAACGTAATTTTTGACGTGACAACGTCTAATAAATCGATGAACGCTGGCTGCATGCACGAAAAAGGATGACTCATTGTCCTGTTACGCTGATTGTACGCATACGCCGCATCTATCTCTCTTTCACTCGATTGGCCTATGCGTCATTTCATCAATGTTTTGTTATGACGTTGTCACGTTAAACTATCGTCCGTAAACCGACTTTACAGACAACCCTTTTTTTTATTATTTATTTGTAAAAATAAAAAAACAATTTTTTAATTAAATCGTTATCAAAGTAGGTATAATCTAAAATAAATAAATTTCTCTCTCAATTTTTCAGTAATCAACAATATGGCCGCGTCCTACCCCCATTAGGAACGAGGGGGTATTTGAGGATATTTCAATTATACGCCTTATGAAATAGTTGTCTCGGTAGATGTCGATTTCATGGATGCCCGCAATATTGGTGCGATGCGATAGGCGATCGGAATTTTCATTTGGCTTCACACACATCAAAAGCGCAAGCGTTTTGCTATTCTAAACTCCGACTGGTATTTAAAGACTGCTTATTTTGCGTCATTCTCTTTAAGCGTCAATCAAAATTGACGTTTGAGGATGCGAAATTTTAAGTCAACGGTGTCCCAAATGATTGAGTTCACTTAAATATTTAAGTAAAGTTTATTTATTTGGCTGTATATATAAAGCTAACTATTTTTTTAAATGCGAAAGTTAGTTTGTTTGTTTGTTACAATTTCACGTCTCTACTATTAAACCGAAATTGAAATTTTGTGTACATGTTGTCAGGTTTATGAAAAAGACGTTACTCAACACATGCCCTTCTCGTCACACGTGGACAAAGCCACAGATGGAAAGCTCTTGACTGACTTAATTGAATGATTTTGAGCCCAAGCACCTAGGAAATCCAATCTTCAAAGACTATCCAGGCAGACGTATCCGTACAATGTTTCTGATGCGAAGAGATTTTCTGTAACTTTCATAAGCACAAGCACGTGCACTTTTTTTTATCGCTGGAAAAACGCATTTACGCGTTTCCCCCACGTGAGGTGGGGGGGTATGTGGGGCTCGCCGGTGCTGAAAGCTCCGGAATACCCACTAAAAAACCAGCGTACCTGCATCGTCTCTTCGGTGGAGCGGACAAGCACGTGCTCTTGCTATAGACATGCACGCGCTTTTCTTTCAAACCATATCTATTTTATTTCCTTTTTTGAATCTGAATTGTATAATCGTATTTTTTGAATTTGAATAGTATAAGTTCGAAATGCGGATTCTAACGAGACGCACAGATAAAAAACCCAGTAGTTACTAAAAAAAACAAGTAATATATATACATACATTTTATAAACAAAATTTGTACTCGAAATTCAAATAAAAAATCAATCCATAATAAATATTTTTACTTGTTAAAATATTTTAACAAGTAAAAATATTTCTGATACAGAGTAATAAGCTATACCAATCTGTTTTTTTATAACTTAAGTTTTTTAATATAAATAATAATTTGCTCATTTTGCTTTTAAATGAATTATGAAAACAAAAAACAAAAGCTTGACACGATTAGTACAATTTTATTTACAGTATTAAATTAATCCGCTACCAAAAACGCTCCTCTAATCACCAAAACCCAAGTCTAAAGTGCTTCACGCGCGTCGCGGTCGCGTCAAGAATGGCAGATATACCGAACGGAGCATTTTTAAATTCCTCACAAGGATCTTCATCGGGAGGACTTCATTTATTACATTTTTATACGCGTCTATCGCTCACCTGTTTTTGAGTTATATTTGTTTATAAAAAGCATAAAAAGAAGGATTAGTATTAATCAATTTCTAGTTTATATTTTTTCTCTGAAAAATATTCAAAATAATTAGTTTATTTACGTTGATAAATTAAATATATTAAGTATTCAACAATATGTTCAATAAATGTAACTTGACATTTTTTAATCTTATCCTCTAAACGTGTATAATAGGATAATTACTACACACAAATAAAAAACCATCTTTAACCTTTGCAACATATAAACTAAACAAAAAAGCTTTTTAAATTTCTATAAGAGGGGGGGCAAACGAGTAGGAGGCCCTGACCTGATGGAAAGTGACTATCCATGGGCTTGTAGGTGCGTTGTACCTCTTAAGCTCTTTTCGGAAAAGTCACCGGCGAAAATTGGTTCCACAGAGTGGTTGCGGGAGGCAGAAAATGCCTTAAAAATTGCACTGCTAAATCAAATAATTAAGCTAAATTTATGAAAAATAAATAATAATATTATCAGATAAGTATTCATTATTTCTCAAAAGCAATGATTAAGATTTCTTAATTGAAAATTAAATATCAAAAGCTTAATCTTGTCAGCTTTAACTATAGGTAATCTGTGGTAAATCCATTCTCATCTAACACTAATCTGTTCCCCAGCGAGCAACTAAGCTAATTACACAGCCATTAAAATTACCTCACCTGTTGATTACAGACATTTAACATCTATAACAATTTTATACATAATCCCTAACAAATTAAGGTTATATTAATATAATATAAGAGAAAAAGTATTAAAACTACTGCGCCATTTTCGTAAAAAAAACTTTCAAATTATTTGGCAAATTTCAAAAAATGCAATTTTTATCGACATTTCATTTTTATCCGAAGAATGTATTTATAATTTTTACTGTTTTTAAATATAAACAAAACGCCATTTTATTCTGCTGATTAAAAAAAGTATATAATAAAAACTAATTATAATATTGAATTCATTTAATTATATTGTAATTTAAAATAACATCGTTCATCATTTTTTCCAATTTCACAATTTTAAGCCGCCATTATATAATACTTGTCAATATTTTGTCATGTTAGTGACATTAGCAAATATTGTGCTCAAATAGTATAAATAGATACTAGAAAAAAAATAACGAAAGACTTGAAAATCAGTAATTTAAAAGTTACAAAAAGTAGGTATCTTTGAATTAAATTTTTATCATCATAAAAAACATTTGTTTTTTTTACTCTTTTTCAAAAAGAAAATTTATCACGCCAAACATCCTTAAATTAACATAGTACCTATGCATAGTACTATATATTATATTCTTAAATGTTTTAGATTTTAGGCTTATTTAAAAATCAATGATAATTTGACAAAGTATGTCACTCAAAATTTTTAAAAAAATATTTCGTACTATATTAGTTTTTTATGTGTTTTTCGCAATTCATATCCACAGAGTTCATTGTTATTGTTAATCATCATTTCAGATTCCCAATCAACCAAACACTATATTTTCATAGTATAAAGTAACAGTATTTTAAAATGAAAAAATTTAAACAATTAAATTTTTCATACTTATTATTAAATGATGTTAAAAGATAATATATAATTTTTAGATATTTGTAGAAAATGGGTAGAGACGTAAAATGTACGTTTGGTACCCGAATGGCGATAGATATTCATATGCTAAATGAGATCATATACAGAGAAGTGAAACACTTTCGTAATTACAAAATATACCGACCTAATTTTGGATGTAAGTACATGAAGCTTTCAATATTTTATTTACTTATAAACTTTATTGTTACACATACGTTGGTGCCCAATAAACGCACGACCAGCCACGCCGAGTGGCCACGGACAGTTACGCACCACACCGAGGCACTTCCAACGGATCGTGTCAGTCCGTACCGGTCATGAGTTTTGAAGCCATTTTGTCAGAATAAAAGAGAACATATAGTTTCAGTCAAAAAGTCAAGTGTTTTTTATCTATATATTATATTTTCTTTTCTACAGCGATTCCAGTAACCGGTAAATTCTATGCGGCCCATGATCAGTTGAAGGCAGAATCGAAGGAACAAACCGAGAAAGTTGATAATTACCATCACAATGTCGCTCAGACAAGGGCTAAGGGTCCGCATAGCAAGTACCCATCGCCGGCCACCGATAACCAAGTGTTCGTATAGCCCCCATTTTCTCCTGAAATCTATATATAATAACAGCCTGTTAATGTCCCACTGCTGGGCTAAGGCCTCTTCTCCTCTTTTTGAGGAGAAGGGTTGGAGCTTATTCCACCACGCTGCTCCAATGCGGGTTGGTGGAATACACATGTGACAGAATTTCAGTGAAATTTGACACATGCAGGTTTCCTCACGATGTTTTCCTTCACCGTTAAGCACGAGATGAATTATAATCACAAATTAAGCTCATGAAATTCAGCGGTGCTTGCCCGGGTTTGAACCCACGATCATCGGTTAAGATTCACGCGGTCTTACCACTGGGCCATCTCGGCTTGAAATCTAGTACCCATTACCTATTTGTTTTATCCTGGAGATAACGAGTTTCCGAGACCAAATCCTTGGTCGACCACAAAAAATATTGCCCGCCTTATATACGAAACGTTGTAAATGATAAATTACACTTTACATATTGACCGAGCCGGTTGGCGTGGTTGGCAGATACTTGCCTTTCGCGCCGCAGGCCGTGGGTGCCATTCCCACCCAGGGCAGATATTTTCTTTGTCCTGAGTCTGGGTGTAATTATCTATTTAAGTATGTATTTACAAAAGTAAAGTAGTATATATGTCAGTTATCTGGTTTCCATGGCTCTGCTTAGTTTAGGATCAGATGGCCCTGTGTGAATAATGTCCCAGGATATTTATTATTATTATATTTTTATAAAAAAAATGTTGCATACATTATATTTATACATTAACTTATTTCAGATATGGTTGGTACGATAAACCTCTAGTTGCAATGGATCGCAACGACCGACGCTTCTATCATCCCAAGAGAGAAAGCTTACATACAAAGATTGAAATAATCATCCTTATGTCAAACCCTAAGAATAGAACTTAAATTACATAAATATATATATTAAAGAAATTCAAAAGAAAATGCCACATCGTATAATTCCATACACTGCTAAATGAGCTGTCTTAGATATGATTGGATATTTGCTAGCTGGATATATCATGACCGTCGCTGATTGGTTGGTTGATTGCTGTTCGGCCGCGTCGATCAATCTCATTCGTGAAATATCACGGCACGGCACGTCAAAATCAAGAAGCAATACTGACCCAAATAACTACAAATAGTAAATTAAAATTATACGTTTTTTAGGTTATTTGGATTGATTATATTAAAAGTATTAATCGTTTTTTAAATATTTATTATATCATTTGAAGTAATTATTCTTTTGAATCACTGTCGTTGGTAGCATATTGATTCCATCCCTTTTTTACTTTCTTTGTAAAATCGCTTTTGTCCAGGGGCCGTAAATGAGCAGCGGCAACACGATCCCTGAAAATAGCTGATTATATTTCAAGATATACAAAAAGCATTCATATACCTATTTCAATAATTACCGTAAAAAAACGATGTAATAAATATTTCAGTTGAAGACTAAATTCAGTATAAACAAGTCAAAATTAAAAACAAATATTGTACATATTAGTTAAATAATTTCTTATAACCTCTGCCACCGTCTGCTGCAATTAATAATAATTAATTAATTAACAACTTATTTATTTATAATTTTTACCGTCTCATGTTAGTCTATAGGAAATTATTTCATCTAATTAACACGTGAGAGTATATTTTTCTAATCCCTGATCTTAGACCATGACGCCTAGAATCTTGCCAAGAAAAACAGTAACAGTGTAGTAACTGCTTGTGTCCAACTGCCGGACCTTTTTGAGAAAAAGATCTGGAGCTTATTCCACTACGCTGCTCCAATGCGGGTTGGTGGAATGCACATGTGGCAGAATTTCAGTTAAATTAGACACAAGCACGTTTTTTCGAGATGTTTTCCTTCACTGTTAAGCACATGATGAATTTTAAATACAAATTAAGCCCGAGATAATTCAGTGGTGCTTGCCCGGGTTTAAAACCACGATCATCGGTTAAGATTCTCACGTTGTAACCAAAGGGCCATCTCGACGTTTTTCGCAAATAATATTTAAATTAAAAAAAAAAACGTTAAGTTGCAAAGCCCAAAACAATCAGTATTAACTTGTTTCTGTCGCTTAAATCTTTTTTATTTATAACATGTAGTACAAAACGTAGTATAACATGTAGTTTTTTATTTATAACAGGTAAATGGGTTGCCTGTTAGAAATACTAACCATCCCTTCACACATTCACCAATATTTGGTATCTATGATCTTATGTCCCTTGTGCCTGTAATTACACTGGCTCATTGACTCATTCAAGTTTCCATACAAACCAAGCTCAGCTCTCTACTGTCTTTGTAATTTAGTCATAGTAACTCACGCGAACTCCTCGTACGTCTTCGCCGTGTGAATAGCATCGCATTTAACATTATTCACCCTCCAGTAATGTCGATCCTTCTCCACGCTTTCCTTCAGCTGATTCTCCATAGCTGCTATATCCTCTTGACTTAGAGGTTTATCCATTTTGGAAATGATTACTTATAATATAGTACAAAGCGAGTATTGTAAGAGCGATATGGTTGTCAAGTTTTGTGAAATCTGAATAAACAATGGCGTTGCTATGGTAATTATTTAGAAATGTCGAGGAAAAATTTGGACGCATGTTCAGAAATAGATGAGCATGGTAAACTTATGAACTATCGACCCTATTTATAGGTAGCTTAGTGACTGTTTAGTTAAACATCCATTTATCCCTTTGGCCTTTCTGTTATTATTAATTTGACAATCGGTGGGGCAGATGGTGGAGTTTTATCCGGTTTCTCCCAAAATTTTACTCTCCAGGCTCCTAACAACTCAAAAACTCCAGACAAATAGTCTAGGGAAACTTCGGAAATTTAAAGTGTATAAGTAAGTAAGATAACTGTTTGTGGTACATAGTGTAGCAGAGCAATTAGCAAATATCATGGAGTTTGTAAGTCTATGGTTTATTTATTTATTTACTTTTTCTTTGATTTGAATATTCTATCAAAATTTTCGCGAAACAAATAAATTCAACAATTCGCAATATTATTTACAAAACCTGTCGTTCTCACGGCCTAATAAAGAAGGACATACAGTTATGCTCAGCTATTATTTAAAACTGTAAATAAACATTTATTCATCGTATAGTTTTACGCTTATAAAATTAAAAATAATAATTAGTCAAATTAATTCGACCATTTCCTGGCAACTTCCAGTTGTATGTTCGTATCAAACAAAATATGTTTATTGATTTTATATATACATATAATAGTTGTTCACATTGAAATTGAATCTCACATGACCTCTTACAATCTTACTTAATGACAGCTTATTCCACACTTCTAAAATAAACCTTTTTCGATTTGTTACAAATTATACCTGATATTTGTTCAGTTTTTACTCTTTATTTTTATTTATACTTGGTGGTAGGGCTTTGTGCAAGCTCGTCTGGGTAGGTACCACCCACTCATCTGATATTCTATCGCAAAACAGCAATACTAGCTATTGTTGTGTTCCGGTTTGAAGAGTGAGTAAGCCAGTGTAATTACAGGCACAAGGGACATAAGATCTTAGTTCCCAAAGTTGGTGGCTCATAGGCGATGTAGGTTAACATCTCTTACAATGCCAATGTCTATGGGCGTCGGTGATCACTTACCATCAGGTGGCCCATATGCTCGTCCACCTTCCAATGCAATAAAAAAAAATTACTAAGCTACCGCCGATCTAGAAAACACGTTTTATTTATTGATCACAAACCTAATTGGTATATAATTCTGATTATATAATACTTTTGTCTTGTTAACTAATAAATTAAGTAATTAAAAAGAATACATTTTTCGTTTTCAATAAAAACGTAGAATATATCATATGACAAATTAATTTATAATGATTTAGAAGAATATTATAATTCAGTAAGCTGACACTTTTACAGAAAACAAAATATACAGATTTAAAAAAATCCTTTGAAGTATTTTACGTGACATATTAATTTCAATAATCTTTATAATATAAAATATTTTATAAAGAAACATTTTAAAAAATATACCTTTATATAATATTAGAAAGGTTAATATTACTTGAAAATGCTGAATTACAAAAGTAGGTACATAATCACAGAGAGTTTATCAAGTTCTGAGCGATGTTGACTAAACTCTTATAAACTATTGCTACGTATAACGCGGCCAGTTGAAACTCGTCGCTCGAAACAAAACTATTTATGTTTTCATATGTGCTAAACTATTTCACTCTACTGTAAGCCACGTAAAAGAACTTCGTTACAATAATGAAATAGAAGGTATATAACAGGCGATTAATGACATGAGTTTCTACAGAAAAGCACTGGAAGACGTCATTTACTTCATTTAAATATATAAAGTCTAGCGACCCGCCCCGGCTTCGCCCGGGAGGCAGAGAAAATATTCCTAAAAAAAAAACAATTGTCGTGGTATTGTCAGCTTTTAGCCACAGTGGGCGACAGCGGGGTCGTGAGGGCGCGCGGGTGGTTGCATCACGCGTTAGTATGATCGTTGTGGGATCGGTATGCGACCGCTTGAATTTATTTGGTACGCGATGTTTTTAATTTTACCATAACTCATAAGATATTCATTTAAACTGGGCAGTGTAAAGGGCAATTATTTTCAAAGGGATTTTACTGCGTTTTCGATGAAAGCTCCCAATCGCCTCGTCTTTTTCCGACTTTTTCAACAATTATCGTCAACAAATCTACAGAAAACATTAATTAATTATACACGTAAACAATCATTTTGTCCATTGGTGAAAACCGTAAGAAAATCCGTTTAGTAGTTGTTTAGATTATCGCGTTCATACAAACAGACAGGAACCACGGGGGACTTGTTTTATACATTATAATATGTAGTGATTTAAATTCTAAGATGTTTTTAATTCATGCTTCCTTAATCATCATTTTACATCAATATTAGAGTGCGTGAAAATAGCAACATCTATTCTAAGCACTCGACACACTATTCTCGTCCATGCTTCACCTTTTATTGTCTAAATAAACATTCGCGAACCAAAAACTATTTTGCATTCCAAGCTCGCTTTTTATTAATAGTTAAAACTAAAAAGGTTTTAATATTGAAGCAACAGAATATCTACTCTATATAAAATATAATATAAGTTATCGAATGTGCTGCATTTGAACTGATGATGTTATACCACAAAGCGTGCCTCCTTCGAGTCGCCATGGATTTCCACAAGACTTGGTAATGCTAACATCTCCATTGCTATGAAATTCAAATGCATTATGGCCAGAGATAAGCTATATACATGTGAGTTATTATTTCATTTTCGTTCATAATTATTTTCTTTTATTTTATTTTTTCTTACTCTCCGACCTCCGTGTTATTCCGAACGCATCCTAATAACAAAATAAATAAAATTATAATGTTTGAAATTTATATTGCACTGAGACAAATCGACAAAAAGCTCAGTATTCACACTCTTTTCCACCATTTAAATAAAATAAAGTTATTTAATTTAACACTTTCTTATCAATAATAATGTCCTCTAGACCGATATCGGTATTCGATGTAGATTAGCCAACTGCGCAGGAGATATTATAGTGCATAAATGTGTGCGCAAGCACAGGTGCACAGTGCACACTCTATTCCCTAGTTCTCATAATCCGATGGGATGGCAATCAGACACGACCGGAAAGAGTTCGGGCGCATGAATTATTTTTTATCTATACATAATCAGGTCTGTGACTTGTCTGTCTAATACATATATCACGAAAAAAAACGAATGTTTTTTAAAAATATGTATATCAACATTTATTATAAGGCATAGTTAACTGAAGTATACTGAAGGCAGATTATAATGCATTAATTTGATTTTTTTTTTTAGTAACATAACACGAACTGTTATTGATTATTATCTGTTAGTTGTTACTTGAATAAATAAAAAAAATATACGAGGTACATTATTTTATAAATAATTTAAAACTGTGAAGTATTATCCGCCACATAAACGACATTTATAATACATATAACGTCATACATAATGTCACATCTCCTCCAACTAGTTTCACTTGACACAATACGCTAGCGTGTGAACAAGGTGTCCTAACTCCTAAGTACGTTCACTCGAGTGTGTGCGTAAATATCTCATCTAATTTATAATGTGTGTGTACGTAAAGACGTGATCAGAAATTGTATTAGTAGTGATTATTTTCAATGTGTGCTACCTCACCTCCCGCTAAAAATTACTAAACTTTTTTGTACTGAGAATTCTCTCAAGACTATTCCGTTTGGTTTAACACTAATATATCAAACTCTTAGTTTACTTTGAGAATAACATAAAATGTTTCAACAGATTTGCTGGTCATCTATTTTGAATTAAAATGTGGATTTTGTTTCACAAACTACGAATTATTTCAAGGCTTCGACGTTGGTAATTATGTGAATACCACGGCGACTACAGACACAACAACAGCAACAACATCACCAAGAACAACAACAAGAACACCAACAACAAAACATCTAAATATAACGAAAATAAAATCCAATCCAATTTTAAGTACAGGCTCAATCAGCTTCACTACGAGTACAGTAAGTTATTGGATCTTGTTTTTGTAAATATAACTAAATTATATTGAAAACTCCTAAACATACATCGTTACTTCAAATCTGTTACAATATTTAAAATTAACTAACTTATTTAATTATGTCATAATTTATATTAAAAAAAAACTGTAGCGAGAGTGAGTCAGTGAAATTACAGGCACAAGGGACATAAAATCTCAGTTCCCAAAGTTGGTGGTGCATTGGCGATGTTAGCGATGGTTAACATTTCTTACAATGCCATTGTCTATTGGCGTGACCACTTACCATCATGTGGCCCATATGCTCGTTCGCCTAATATACAATTTAAAAAAAATCTACAAACTTCGATAATATTTATCTTAAATATTTGCACTAAGAGACCAATTTTGTAACGCTAATAGGCTTATGGTTGACAATGCATTCAGCGTCTAGTGCTCTGAGGAATTATTCTGCCTCATTCATGCTTCCCCATTCCTTAACAAGTGTACGCGTGGCTCTCGATGTCGCCGCCTAACTGTGATATCAATTCCATCGCACACGAAGAAATTTGGCAACTCTTTTCTTTGTCGCACCTCTAAAAAAATGGAATTCTTTACCAGCATACGTGTTCAGCGTGCTCGTAACATTTACGAGCTTATCCAATTAAAGATAACTTTAGAGCACTCATTATACATAGCGAAAAAAAGAAAGGAAAAATCAACTGCATTACCAACAATAGTGGTACATTACTACCAACATTATTACTAACAATAATGATGGTAGATTTATGATAATCAATAAACAAGTGTAACGCTTCTATATTGAATAAAGAAATATTAATTTGAATTCTGGCACCAACTAAACAGACCTGGTTATTTCCACTTTTAACAACAGCCAATCAAAAGTGCGTACAAACATATTTAAAATTATTTTTATATAATTTTAGAGCATACCAACAACACAACAATATCATACAATCAAATCTATAAGAGGAAGAAAATACTTCATGAATAAAACCTGCATCGTAGAACAACCCTCGAACATCGGTTCCTATGAAGTACCGACGCAGAAGGACATCGTCCTTTTTACCAAAGACATCTTACTAAACTTATTCGAAAAATATAAAAGAGATGCTATGTCACTACTGAGAGATATACAGGAGGTAACAGCGTCCTCGTTTCTGATACGCACCGTCAAAGTCTGGAATACCCTTCCGACCTCCGTATTTCCCACCACCTACGATATGGGTACCTTCAAGTCTAGAGTGAATAGGCACCTCTTAGGCAAGTACGTTCCACCTTAGGCTGTATCATCACTTCCCATCAGGTGTGATACCAGTCAAGCGCTTGCTTATAAACGTTAAAAAAAAAGGAATGATAATGATAGAGTTGATTGAAATCGTTAATCTTAATACACAGTCTATTAAAAATGTATTATTATAAAAATATATTTATCCGAACTAATATTATAATAGTGTTATAATAGTTCAATATTATAAGGGAATGTGAGTTTGTTTGTTTGTTACTCTTTCAAGCCTAAACCACTTAACCGATTTTAAAAATTATTGAACGAAAGCTATATTATCAGCGAGTAACATAGGCTACATTTTGTCCCTGTATTCCTACGGGAACGGGAACTACGCGGTTAAAACCGCAGGCAAAACGGCAGCAAATATATAACGAATAACTTTATTCCTATTTACTGGATTCATTGTATTACTTTTCAGTAATATTTGATTGCCTCACTGGTACATTTGCTACCTTATATGCAAATTCCTTGTAAATGATAAAATACCACGAAAAGCTCAGTATTCAAAAAATTGTCATGCTATGTGTATAAAAATATTTAATAAAATTCCACATTCCTTAAAAATAGTTAAATATCCGCCATTTTAAGATAAAACTACACACTTGGCTAATTGATAAAAAAATCTATTCTGTATCTGACTTTTTAAATTCTAATAATGTAATAATTTAAGGATGAAATTGTAATGATAATTTTGATTTTTTTTTTTGTGAATTTGACGTACTACATATTTGCATGCTACTATGTGGCTACATTGTGTTATAATTATTGTATTTCTTGTACACAATAATTAATGCAAATAAAGACTTTTATTATTATTATAAATAGATTCAAACTCCAAATCAGGCCCATAAAAAGCTATTAGATTTTTCCGCCGAGAATTTATCAGTAGTAAGCCTGAATTAGGCAGTTCACATTGTTATGCAAATGCATCATACAATAAAATGTTAGGTATTAAATATAACTAAAAGATTTTTTTTTTCATCACAGATAACGAAAGGAACAGAAACGATAGAAAAAAAATGCAAATACAACAAGACAGCTTACAAGCAATGTGTTAAGCTTGTAAGGGGGCAAAGTGAAATAATCACTAAGAGCCTCGTCACGTCTCTCGAAATGAAGACAGTTGATATCGAAGATCTCACAGAGGTAAAACCTTCAACGGTTCCTAAACTAACATAATGGAAAACTAAATGAATCTTTTCTATCAATCCTTAAACCAAATAATAATATCCTAGGACATTATTCACACAAGACCTAAATAAGCAGCTCGTACAATGGAAACCAGGCAACTGATATGTAGTAACATATACTACTTTATTTTTGTAAATACATACTTATATAGATAATTACAGCCAGACTCAGGACAAACAAACATGTCCACAAATGTATGTCTCGGGTGGGAATCGCACCCACGACCTGCGGCGCGAAAGACAAGCTTAAACCACGCCAATCGGCTCGTCAAATAATAACAAACCGCTCTACATTTTTAAAGATTCTCATAAAACAACAATGTTAACATTGAAAAGTTTTCGTTTCGGAGAATAAAATTATTCTCATGGTATATCGACATTCAATGGTAATTTGAAATCGTTAAATCATATTTCCATTTATTTAAAAAAAAACGCACTAATTCTGTAATTCCCCTGGAATCCAGTGATTCCTCGGAACCGACTTTAGAAATTGCTGCTCTAGACGTGACATTTATTTTTAAACTAGTGCCCTACCCGGTTTCCCACGGCAGCATATATCTATATGTACTAAAATGTAGTGTCGCGGTCTGTGCGTCAGAAATGTTTGATAGGAACCTTCATTCCCGTCATTTTCACATTAATTTATCTATTTAAAAAGCGCAGGCTCTTAAACTTTTATCAAAGCAGATTATCGAACCAATTTATTTTTTTCAGAACACAATATGCAATTTGTATGAAATGAAGAAAGATCCCATGCCATTGATAAAACTATTGGCACAGGAGACGACAATGTTAAAATTCGCTCTGCCAGGATTTTTAAGACTCTTAAACTCTTGCTCCACACATTGTAACAAGTATGACTTCCTTTTAATAATAACAATATTTTCCTTCGTTATTATTTTTTATATGTACCTAATAAAAGTATTCTACTTAGATCTCAACGCACAGTGAATACAAAAAAACCGTTACGCCGTATGACGGATCAAGATCTCGTGGTAAAGTATTTTTTAACAAAAAAAGAATAATATTCAACTCATAAAAGATTCAAGACGCGCTGTCTAGCAAGAATTCAAATTGTTAAGCTGGGTGCGTTCATTCTAATCATGCTGAGCCTGTGAGTTGTGACTGATGTTTGCAACAAAACAATCGATCGAGCTTTCATAAGTTACACATACCGACCGCTAGATGGAACTCTAGTCTGTGAACTTTTGACGTGAACTTGACTAAAACTTTTTAACAACTTAACCAAAATAATTGAGCTTTTTATAGTTTTTAAAGTGTATTACTTGAATTAAAATATTTTATAATATAGTTCAATGTTAAATAAACAGTTTAATTGCGTTTTCATTAATCCCACGCGTCAAAGTGGCTGTGTGAAATTTGTGTACATACTTTCTACATAATTTAAGGAATTCGAGTGATTCAGGTAAGAAATATTTGTCATATAAACTAGTTTAATTAAGTAACCCACGAGTTTTAATACTTTGTAGAAATAGCTATGCTCTTAAATAGAAAATAAACTATATTAACAACGTACTTTCTATTCAAGTTACATAGTGTTGGGTTAACAGACAAATTATAATTCATAGGTACCTTAAAACATACGTATGTCATTAATAATTATATAAATATATTAAGTGATCTCCCATATAAAGGATTGTCTATATCGTAAAAGCCAAAATTTATGGCATCAAATTTACCATAAATCAATGATCAATATTAAATAAATAATCAAATGGCTGCATTCATTGAAAAAAAATGTATACTGACATTCTTAATTTCATTCCAGTAAAATAACCAGGTTCTAATTTAATGTTAAAGTAATTTTAATATATTTAAAACAAACTTAACTATGTAATAAAGGCTTTATTACCAATAACATATTGAGTTAAAAATGTTGCACATTATGAAAAAACTAAAAAGGAAATTAAAAAGTATTCATATGGTTGCAATTTCAATGCAAAATATATATAATTTTAATGAAGATCAATTAAAAAAATATAATGAAAACCTACTTATAGGTGTTATTTATGAACATACTTTATTCTGGGATGAAAAAAAAAAACAAATGGAAAAAATACAGATCAATTTATTTAAAGGCAATTTCATTATTGAACACAATCTTCAAAATTATTGCAAAACATTTAAAAATCCTTAATTCATTTTCTAATCACTTTTTACTTTTTTTATGAGATTTTTTACTTTTTCGTTTTCTTCTTGTGTTTTTTCTTTTTTCTATCTGAATCGCTGCTGTCTGATGATGATGATGAGCTACTGCTTGATGAAGTACTTGATGATCTATAAAGAAAATATATGTTTATAAGTTAATTGTACACAAATGCGGTCTTTTTAAGCACAGAATATTCAGCAGTTTAAAAGTTTGCAAGGACGGTTTTTGCCGTAGAGATCATTTCCAAGCAGACTTTTCAATAGAATTGTAACTATAAAAATAAAAGAAACAGGGTATTAAAAATTACAACCAAAAAATATGTAACCATGAAATATTCATCTATTTTGAAGAATGAGACTTCAAACATATTAAAATAATGCTATCAGACGTCATTTTATAAGAAGTGTCATCTCACAATAAAAACTATATTAAATTAACATGTTTATTAATATTTGTAACGAATTTGTCTAAGCAATAAAACAAATATTATATACAGTGTAAACTCCATATAACGTCACTCAATTTAACGACAAACTCCCTAAAGAGCCACTCGGTTTTGGTTGGTTTAGCTTGTTTTCCAAACAGTCATACACTCTATGTAGCATTACATGCCGAACTTTTAAAGAAATTCGTTCTCTTATTTACAAATTGGGATAATCACCACAAACTTACAAATTGTAAAATTCTACAATCAGAGGTGGATGGAAAATCTTCCTAAAAAATTAAAGAAACCTAATTACAAGGACCATTGACAGTGCGCTTTTAATTACTTGCACTAGTTAACGACCACTCTCTATAACGTCGAAATATGCACAGTACCTTGAGTGTCGTTATATAGAGTTTACACTGTATTTATAAAAAAAAAAACATGATTGGTAATCAATATATTATTGGAGAAATTATTACACAGATACTGTTAAGTCTACATAAAAAGTTATACCTAGATCTCTTTCTTTTTTTACTCTTCTTTTTTTCTTTTGCCTTCTGCAACTTTTCTTGCAACTTCTGTCTTAATTCAGCTTCTCTTAAAGTTTGCAGAGGAGTTGCATATTCTTCCTCAGTGTCGCTACTTGTACTGCTTACATCCAAAACTATCTCTTTATTTGGGTCCACCTGTGGTACAATTAATATTATATATATATTTTTTAACAATATCTTAGATTCAAGGAAAAAAGAATTAGTTTTAGAAAATGTTTTGTTGATTAACTATAAAACAAAAGAGTCAGAGCTTCCATTCCGTAGACTGTTTAAAAGCCCACCACGGAGCTCTAACATTCAACTAGCATGCTGTGTTACAATATGATGCAGCATGCAGTTGTAATAATTTTCTATTACTTTACAAGTAGTAGTACAAAAGACTAGCAAATATTTAACTAAGCAGTCTTTTATTGGCTCGGACTTAATAATTAACTTTTATTACTTTTCCAAACCATGGGGTTTATAAAAAACATTTTAATGCTACATAAATAATATTACAGTGCATAAGAAGCATTTTTCTTAATATTTCTGTAAGTTTATATGAATTGAAATAAGACGAACACTGCAAATTGTTAGATAACACAAATAATAATATGTTAACTATTTCCATCGCTTTTGTTATAAAGTTTAAAACCGCACGAAACTATAAATAGCATAAATTTACAAGATATACCAACTTCTAAAGTTTATTAAAATCTTTGTAAATACTCACTTTAATAAAGTTTCTGCATTGAAAAGTTAAGTGTCCTGCATAACCACACTTCTTGCACGCTGCCCTAGAACTATCTTTGCCTATTTTACTAACTAAATCTGTATAATTGGACATTTTTGTTCAATGATATTATGTTAAAGGCACTGCAAAATGTTGTATTCATTAGCAAACAAGTTGGAGTTGACCACTAACAACTTTTTGACGTTTACTATTTGCCGTCAAGTTGATGACGCTCGACGCGACTTGTCAACATTAAATTACGGAAACGTTCATTTGTATGCATTTAAATATAATTCTGTTAATGAAAAAGTTTTTGAATTTAAAGGCAACTTAAATAATTTAAAAAAATAATACGTTACATTTACCCATAGAAGTCGCTATATACCTATTTTTTAATGCGCTATTATTATTAGCTATTTGTTAACCTAAAACACTAACACATTCTTTTTAATTATAAGTTGCTGTAGGTTTTTTTTAATATAGTTATAATTTATACACAAAATATGAATATCGATTATAAATTCAAAACTTTCGATTCACATTATAATAATTAATAATAAAAACAACTAAGCATGCAATGATACCTATATATTCTTAACAGAAATGCAAGATTTTTCAAGATAATAGAAGACATGTTAGAAAATGGCAGAGTTTTTACCCCTATGCGACGTTTTGTTCAACGTGATATCCCTAGCCGGATACTTTTGCGACGTCGTGTTCGATCTAGTGATGGGCTATGCACTACTAGAACGAGGATATAAATGTACATTTGCAGCTACTATATCGATAGTTGTCACCTCTCTATTAATATCACAGGTATGTATAAATGTTTAAGAAAGGGGATTTTTCTGTTTTTATTTTTAATGTCGCACAGATAATCAAACGTATTTACGTAGTATGATGAAATATATTTTTATAGACTAGCTTATTTATAAATAATATAAATTAATTAAATATTATAAAGTTCAGACTGAAGACATCGATAGAAACCTTTTTGAATAAAATCGATGAAGCTGTTAGAAGACTTCGAAAGTATAAATCCGACATTTATACCCTAAATATAACCGTCTTTACTGTCGCGGAATCCGGTTAAAATGAATGAATGCTATTATTATTTTTAGGTTCTATCCCTCCGGTGGTATCTTCACGTATGGTGGGCAAGTGAAGGACGAAAAGACCGGCCACCCTGGCTGCCAATTGTCCTGCATTGCTTACAAATGGGTGTTCTGTGGCGGTACGCACGACTTCTCGTGCCGGTAGAATTACGAAGAGTCAAGCATCAAGTACGCGATCTTTGTAAGTATTCCCTTAAATCTAGATTCTAGACCAATGGTTTATGATACGTCGTCTTGAAACAGGGCTAGCCACTTTTTAGTTTTATATTTTTTTGTTATTGAATATACATAGGTCGTCAGACTGGCAAATAGTCCACCTTATGGTAAATATAAAGTGGTAAGTGATCACGACCGCCCATAAAAACTGTAAGAAATCGCCCTTATATCGCCAATTTGCCATTAATAGTGGAAACTAATGTACCACCAAGGAAAAAAAATGCTAAAGAAAGTATGCTTTATGCAAGGTCGCCTGGATAGATAGAGATCAGTAGTTCTGCCGCCAAACAACAAATTTGTATTTTTAACTTGCGTTTTGATTCAAATGGTAATTCAATATTATTATATGCCCAAGTTATATTAAATCTTAGATACTGTGATAAGTGCGTTAACGACTTATATAAATTGTTTATATGGGCGATGGTATCCTCTTACCATTAGTTAAACTGGCAATGGCTTCTCTGACTCGGAGCTCTAATGGAGCGCGAATCACACATCAAGAGCCATTGTTTTTGTCTTCACAAACAAATTGTTTTTTTTTAGGTATGTTACGTCTAGTCCATGCGTTTTGTGAGGCAGCGCCGATGTTGCTTCTGCAACTCCACATATTGCTTAAAGATGCAGACTTACAGTCAACCAATGAATTGATTGGAATCACTCCTGAGCCAGCTGTCGATGAGCCATCAGGTAGGCTTGCAGGTTTGTAATTTATAACCTAGTCTATTTTATATTCCTAGCACCTAGCTTACAGCTATTATATTTCAATACTTCAAAAATATTCGATATCTTTTTCATATTCAATAGTTGAGCATTCAAATTAAATGTTTCACTTGTCCACAGCGAACAAGGCGTTCGCGGAACTCAACGTGATATCCGCTTCGCTGTCGCTGTTCTCCGTGTGCTGGGCGCTAGCCAGCTTCAGCAAGAACGTACGCCTGCAGAACGTGCACCGCCTCGTACTTACCTGGCTAGGAGTTATCTTTCAAGTAAGGAATCGTCAGTGTTTGCAATATTTAAGTGGATAGCTTCTTTGGATATGAGCATTCCAATTAAAGATCGTATTTGAGTATAACGTTTTTGATGCTAAAATGTTGTACAGCTGTAATCATAATATAATATATAAGCCACCAAACCATTGTACTTCAAGTTGTTGAGCAATTTGAGTAAGACGTTCTACTTTAGTTAACTAAATTCAGTTATAGATTTGCAAACGACTTAACTTTTGTTCTTTTTTTATTAAATGCCTTTGTCATCGTTAACGATTGAATTCCACAAAAAAGGAATACTAAATTGTCTCTGGTTGGTCTATCAAGATTCCTATCCAAAAAAATCGGATGGATTAATAGCTGTGTGCCTTTACCATTATTATCTTGTTTTCAGTTTTTATGGCGTTTGGGAACCGTATCGGCTCGGATATGTGCTCTCAGCGTTTACGCTCTAGTCTATGAATATTGGGTGTTTTTAGTTATAGGTAAGTCACACACAGAAACTTAACATAATCCTATAATATTAAGTTTCAACCATTGCTCACTTAAAATGTCATACTTTTCCAAGATTTTCTATCAAATTGACACTGTTGCTAAACTATATATGTATGTACACGAAGAGTTATAAATAATATATTTAACGTGGACTCCACAAATGGGTCATGGGTAAACAGAGGGATGTGGAAATAATATCCTACATGTACCCATTTCGTTTACCTTAGGGCATAGGCCTCATCCACCCATAATATTTTTGGCTATTTCCATCAGGTCTCCACTGGGTTTCGATGTTCCTGTGGCTGATATCTCCAAAGAACGTGTTCCACGGTGAACGTATAAGTCGTCCGCGCAAAGCGTACCTCTCAGCTCTGATCGCCTTCGTATACGTATTCGCGTATATCAACCTGCAGGAACACAACCATAGACAAAAAATGGTAAGACAACTGTTGAGATGTACCTTTTTGTTACATGGCGATGCTTCTTCCTATGAAATATAGACCTTGATTTAATCAATTTTATGAAGTCCACAGTTTATATTATATTATAAATTCTTACCAAAAGTCTGTGGTGACATTTAACTGTAGGTCTAGATGGAATAAAAATAAACATACTCTCTCAAACAACTCCCACAAATGAGCCATGTGTATGAGTAACAAAGTAGAGGTGTGGTCGGGCAGGTGGTGTTCTACTGCGTGATGTGCGTGGAGAACTGCGTGCTGGTGACGGCGTGGTGGTGGTCGTGGCGCGGCGCGCTGCGGCCGGGCGCCGCCGCCGCCGGGGCCGCCGCCGCCGCCGCCGCCGGCCTCGCCTTCATGGTGCTCTACTACAGGTGCGGGGCCACCATGCCATTTAAAAACTTTACATATTGACTTCATATAAAACAATAATTTGAAACCATACTAAAGTATCTGGGCATTGAATCGTCTCCACCGGTTGCGAGTCCTCCATAATTCTAGAATGTTCTTAAAAACTAATTAATCCTATTTTTGGTAGATATTTTCACGTCCGGAGACTCGGCTACATGTTAGGAGAGCACCAACAGGGAACGAATAGTACAAATGCTTCATCGCAAAACAAAAACGGTATGTGTAACAATTTAACAAACATGTCCCTCTATATTTTTCGTAATATGTGAAATGAAAATCGTGTTCCATTTTTAAAAGCCAATTGTATATTTTTCTATAATATAAATAAATTATTGTATTTTTTTTATTTAAGGTAAACCCAGCCAGGGAGACAATGCCGCTATACCGGGAGTATTTAATTGTAGGTTCTCTAACCCAGTTAATAATAGGTAAGAATTTATTCCGAGTATTTTTTCGTATCGAGCACACATTTATACGCTCATACACGCACACAGACGCACGAGCGGGCATATTATACTACACACAGTCAGATCTAAAATAAGGTAACGGCTTACCTCTCACAAGCAATGGTGATACGGCGAAATACGGCGAGATGTAATAATGGTGAAATAAAAATAATTTTGTAATGTTGTATGCGAGTGGAGTAATCGAAGATTCCAAATCGATGTACCACTTTTCAAGAGGTTTTCAACAACCATGAAACCACACTACCTTCGATAAAATATTTTCTAGGAGAGTCTTTGTGTAGCTTTTGACTGGACGTGAAGGCAATTGTTTATTGATTGCTTTATATGCGTTATAGCGCAGCAGGATGTCGCAAAAAGAAGAAGCCGACGTCATTCGTGCCTCCCCCCGCCGCGCCCCCCACTGTACCCCCCGCGGCGCCGCCCGCAGCCTTCTGGCGTCGACCGCTGCCTGCACACCACCACCACGTGAGATACGCTTTAGTTATCTACTATGACACTATTTTTGTGTATGATACCATTTGCTTGGTTTACGACATCAGTGGTTCACGACATATGAGGGTCAAATTGCCTCTAATCGAGTCATTGATGTTACGATCTACTAATATTTTTATTTGGAGTAATGTTACTTTTAAAGGATTTTAATAATAATAATTTATAAATTAATTTAAGTACAAGAGACTCAATTATTCAATAATAATAAAAAGCTTATTTATGTTACAGTTTGTAACTTCTCATTTGCCATAGATTTAATATGCGTTTCTCTTCAGGGTGGATCATCAGAAAACGAGGGTTCAAGTGTAGGGTCCCGCGTGAACATACAGCAGAAACTTCAAGAAAAGAAACAAAAGCAACTTGCCGAACTGAGGGTTATTGAAGAGGAAATCAAACAAGGGAAGTTAGCCAAAACAACACCTGTGGCCGCTGAAGAAATATACAGCAGCTTACAGAGACAGCCGATACCCAGAGCTAAAACGCACGCAGAACCGCCCGCATGGCCTAGCATAGAAATGACACATTCTTACCAAAATTACCCGGTCTTACCCCACACGTGCAATCTGTACCCGACATACACGGAAATAAAACCAGAATACAGCGTCTCAAACTTTCAAAACAACGAAAGTTCCAATACCGACATCAAGATTCGCGTTCAGAACATGTACAGCCAAGATTCGAGAACGTTCTACGAGAATCCTTCGAATCTTCGCAGCGAAGTCAACAGAGCTCCACTGAGATCCCCAAACTACTTAGCCATCAGCGAAAATAGGAAATACGATTCGAACGTTTGTCGAAGCCCCAGAAATGTTCTGAACAGTAGCCCAAGAAATTATCTACCAGATGTGAGCACGAACAATTATGAAACAGCTCAGAATAATAACAGATTACAAACACAGAATCCATCAAACATTTACTCGGATGATAGACAAAACATTGCCGATTTTTCCGCATATTGCGAAGATAACGGTCAAAACGTATATAGAAAATTTGGTGAAAATAAAGAGGAATATGTCTCAGCGTTACAGAGTTTGGCAAACGTCCAGGGTATTGAGAATATAAGGGGTATATACAATGAGGTCGGAAGTTGTAACCAGTACAATCAAAACTGTGATAGGATGTTCCCTTATCCGGGGTTGGGGGGTAAGAAGATGGAGCAGTTACGAAAGATGCAGCGGTGCAGGACGCCGGAGATATTACTGGCGCCGCATTATTTAGAGGGCTGTACTAGACAAGTGTGCTGCAACTGGGGTGGGCCCTATTCGTAAGTTACTCCTGATATTCTATTTTTGCATTTACCGATTAATAAATAAGTTTATTATTATATTTATGATATTCGTTAATATTCAGATAAATTTAATTAAGTAAATTTATTTAAGGGATAATCCTTTGATGGTGTATACTTTTATAAGAGTACAAAAATAATAAAGACATTGATAATTTTCCCAATAATATTTCGAAAGAATCTATTTTAAAGTTTCCAGTGATATCTTATAAGACTTAAAGCAAAGACAATATAGTATTTATTGCTTATCATTAAACTGGCATTTCGTGTTGCCGCAGCAGCAGGAAGAAGGAGGAGAGCGTGCTGGGAGTGTCGGTGTCGGCGGGCGCGGGGGGCGCGGGCGGCGCGGGCGGCGCGGCGGGCGGGGGCGCGAGCAGCGGCGACGAGTCGGGCGAGCGCGCGCGGGACACGCCGCGCCCGCCCAGCGACATCGACAGCCAGGTGCGACACTCACTCCGAATACGCTTAACGGTCTAGTATTGATGCGGGCTAGACGCTACTCTTAGAACGCGGCGATACTTGCTGGTACACGCCAAACTGTATATTCGTTGGTAGCGTTTTGACGTTTACAAATTGACATAACGTTCGAAATTCGAATGTTATTTATCTATATAAATAATAGTGAATTTGAACGTTATGTACCTGTGTAAGCTTGTTCCTTTGTTATGTATGTGTGCGTACACTGTGTAAATATGAGAAACTACGTAATTTATGTGACTATGTTTAAACAATTCTAGTTCGTTTGTTTTACTAAGTAAACTTTAAGTGTCTCAAAAACATTTTTTTAAGTAATTTTATTTTTGCATTGAAAAAATATTTGTTTTATCTTCAGATATCTTTGCCGCGCTCGTACACGCTCCCGCGCGAGTTCCGCTACTGGAGACGAAGACCGCGACTGCGGGACGCGCACGTTCCCAGCAATAATAGCAGTGACGGTAAATTAATTTTACTTTTATTCTTGTTCATACAACGAATAAATAACTGAATAGATTTTTTTAAATAATGTAAATTAACCTAAATAAAATATAAAATTATAAATGAGTATATTAATAATAGTTACAATATTATTAGTATTAATATTAAGTAATTTACGATCTAGGTGACGTTGACAGCGCTGACAACGACAGCGATAATCGTTCCAACTGTTCAGCGTCCTCACAAATACAGCCGCCGACATACGGCGACGGGTTCCAGTACCGACCAGATATGAGACAGGAAGAACGATACAATGAAAACGTATACGCCTGCCCCGACAGGAGAAGACGAGGCTTTAGGAAGCAAGGCCCTAAGCCTGAGACTAAACTATGATAGAGAAAAAAATGTTCAAATTGGCACCAATTAGGTATCATTATTATTTATCTGTGTCATAATATAGAAAAAGACTTAACCACCGTGAAAATGCATTTATGATTCGAATTTGCTTAAATTAGACTCAAACGTATTTGATTTTTTTATAATTTACGTATAATGCAATTATAATTGTCAAATAATCAATTAATAAATATAGACAACAGTTATGGCGGTATCTTAATATTTTGCACAAATATAAGATGTCTGTCCAATAATTTTATTAAAACTAACACATTTGGATTGTTTTAATGTATTGTAAAGATGATTAAGAATAACATATAATTTTAAAGAGAAGATATTCTCAAATGTACAATTATGTTTTAAATTAAATATATTATAGTATGATTAAATCTGAAGTCATTTAGGTGTTAACTTTTATATGTCTATATTAACTTAAACGTAAAATTGTACTTACTAATATTTTAATATAATTTTAGCCATAGTTAAAATATTCTAGATTCATTTTAATGTCAATAGTTTACAAATTTAAGTTTTCTAAATAAAACTAATGAGTTATAAATCGGTAACATTGTACGTACTATTGTATGATACTTGTATATTTATGTAATTATATAAATGTAGAGGGACGGAGAAAAGAAAAGAAATATAGATATTACAAACTTTTATTTTCCCATTTTTTTTTTAAACATTTTATCTTGGTCCAATCCCGTTCATGTATTTCATACACGAGTCAAGATAACTTCAGGACCAATTCTACTAACAAATTGCCATTTCATCGCAATCGAATTGAAGCGTGATCGTTGCCGCTTATCCGTTTTCCTATTCGTATATTTAATTTTCGACGACTGACATACAAATTAACAATCAAGTTTGGTTTTGATATAACGGTATATATGTTAACATATTATTATTGGTCGTTTCCGATTCGTATCGGGATCGAATCGAATCGGGAACGTGTTGTAACCGTTAAAGATTAGAAGAATTCGGTCCCTGTAAACTAGCTAAATTTTTCGATTCACTGAGTACTCGAAGGTCGGACTCTTGTAGATAATAATAATAAGGTCCTCCAGACCGATTTCGGCCATGGCGGCCAATCTCAAGAGATATTAGCCAACTGCGCAGGAGATATTATAGTGCACAAGTGTGTGCGCAAACACAGGTGCACTCTCTATTCCTTAGCTCTCATAATGCGATTGGACGGCAATCCGACACGACCGGAAAGAGTTAAGGAGCAGGATCAACGGCTTAACGTGCTTTCCGAGGCAAGGAGTGTACACACTTCATTTAGTATATTTCCCGTCGAGCATAAAAGATTTCTAAGTAGATTTTTTTGCTTTCTCCCGTAGAATGAAGAACGAAATGTTTCAAAGAGGCTGGTCGCTCCATTGCTAAGGTATGTCGTATGTAATGTCGTACATTCGTTTCCTAATCCAATTGCCTATAGCATCCAGGGCCGGATTCAGGGGAGGGCAAACGGGGCTACTCCACCTTCCTCCCCTCCCCGGGGCCTCCATAAAAGAGGGCCCCCCGCAATAGAGACTACTACCTATCTTGAGGGAGTATCAGTGCAGTCGCTGACCTTTTTTATTCGCCGGTCCGGATCGAAAAACTCGACTGAAAACATTTGTACATATTATTTGAAAAAATAATTTGGGGTCAGGGGGCTTCCGCTCTTTTCTCTTTCTGGTCCCGAGGCCTCCACACCTCTAAATCCGGCCCTGAGCATAGCACAAAGTATCACATCACATGACTACACCACCGAAACTCGAGATGGTCGACATCGAATGTATATCGTACGTGTAAAGCGAGTACAACAAAGGGACTAACGTGGATTTCTCAATTCCTCGACTCAATTACAAATAAAATAGAAGTCAATGTTTATTTTAAAAATCTAGTTTCTTATATAAAATTAACAAAAGATGTAATTTATCAATTATTATCAAATCTAGAGAAAATAGGAAAAAGAAAAGAAAAAAAATACAGACATTTCAAACTTTTATTTGCTTTATTATCTATATTCCAATTGTAAAAGGGGGAACCAGTCACTCTATCACTCCGTGTCACTACGTCTCTACTGATCTCAGCCATTTACACAATATAAAGAAACAACCAAAAATAAGGTTAAAATTCACAAATACACATTTAATGTTGATTAAAACTATCTTATAATTAATCGGTATGAACGCACCGAGAGTTTTATTTGAATAGCGAACAAAATATAACCAATCAATAATAACTATTCCATTAGAATGAACTAATAGCAGTGATATACGAGATAATACGAGCAACGCGTTGCCGTAGAGACGACGAACGGACGTACGCCGGTCTCCGTACGGGAAGGCGTTGCATTGACAAAGTCTAGATGCGTTCAGACCATTTAAATCTAGAATGTTAGCTCACCCACGGACTTAGCGACAGTTCGGCCACAAGTTACACATACGAGAAAATATATCAAATGCCATTAAGCACCTTAAATTAAACAAAACAATATGAAAATTTTCAAATCGAAAGTATAAAATTATACTTTGATAAGATCGGATGCGCTGTGTACATTTTTTTTATATATTTAATAGAAGTCGATTAACATTATTGCACAAATCATTAATTAAATTATTTCATTATACAATTATTAGCTGCGTTATATAATTTTGGGAAAATTTTATATCAAAAAATTAAAAAAAAAATTCGGAACTTACAACAAAAAAAAAGTTTAACGTTCCGCTTCAAACCCGGGGCTAGACCAAAAAGTTTTTGTATAAGAATAATTTTTACTTTATCATAACCCTAATCCGATGTTAGCGAAGCGCGGTTCCCAAACGGTGCAGTCCTGTGTATATACACATCTTAATAGTACACTTAACCAAACCTTACATAAGTTTTGCGATAGTGTTCAGACTGCAAATAATATATCGTTTACAGCCCTACATTAGAAAAATAATCTTACAATTCCACACCATTAAAACCAATTAACAACATTTTCATTTTTTTTTATTATACACAGACATACGATTACATTATGATACGACACTCTAGGCGAATAAAAAACGGTTTGTCGTATGTCTGCTGAAGCCGAATCGAATTTGTTGAATTTGTACAATATTCGATGCTTAAAAATATGAAAAAATTACAGTTAAAATAGCTCTAGAAACGAAACAGTGGTCCCGACGCGGTACTCATCCGTTAAACAATATATAAAGTACAAACCATATATTTAAAAGTCGAGCTTCATTAACAAAGTATACAAAAATAGTTCACAAAACAACAGTGGATTAAATAAAAAAAAAAAAGAAAACGAGTTGACTTCTCGCGGATTATCCTTAGTCTATGTTTATATTTCAATATAACTTGTTTGAAAATGTAAACAAACTTTACAGAATGAAATATCTTTAAATCGTCTCGGCGACATTCTTACATGGAATCTCCTTTAATCGTAACCGCATTAAGCATCTACGTGTGGTTAGTTATAATAATTTGAATATTGTTTACATTCACTACAAGTTTTATCAAAATAGATATAATGATGCCTACAACACAAACGTGAGACGGACCGCGCCGTCGAGCTCAGCGGGTCGCCGCGGGACTCGGCGGGACTCAGCGGCACTCAGCGGGACTCAGCGGGACGCGGGTCACAATTAGTCTAACTTAACGTGGTGTAGCTTACTTTGCTAAATTTTTGCGGCCGAGGTCACCGCTCACGATGATATGAGCTGAAAACATATTTACTATTCAAATCAAATAATCTTAATTTTAATGTAATTAAGATAACTATCATATTACTATTATCGTCACAACTAATAAAATTAAATGAACGTTTTAATTAATACATATACAGTTAGGGCTTGCCATATACAGGCTGTAAGAAAACACGTGTCCGACCCGTGAAGTGGTTATTAGGTATCGTGAGTCGGTTCTATTTATGTAAACATTTTTAAAGTTCTAAGCAAAAATGTAACCCCGAATAAAATTTAATTTAACTAAATAACGACAATTACATTGCAACACAGGCGCGGTAGTCAGCGCTCGATAGCTCTTACCTATCGGGTAGCTCGGACACGAGGTCATGACCTCAGGTGCTCATGAATTTTTCGTTATTTACAATTGAAAATGACAATTAATATTTTTTATGGGTAATTTTTTTGCAAAAGATTTTAAAAATGTTTACATAAATAGAACCGACTTACGATACCTAATAACCACTTCACGGGTCGGACACTTATTTTGTTACACCTGTATGTATATAATATATTTTTGGTGAATTCATCTATTTATAATATTTATAAAGTAAATATATATTTAACAGCAACCCTATCATATATTAACAATTCACTGGATTTCAACTAAATACAATAATTTGCATTTTAGGCTAACTTGATGGCAGCATATAGGGCTGTTTATGTTGTTTTTTTGTCGGATTTTTGTCAAAATTCAGCAAAACAAAAATGTAGCCGCGGAGGTGCACCTCATATTTTCTAGCATAAATATTAATAAAAATTTTATAAGAGCAAAGGTGACTTGACAAAAACAATAATTTAACGAGAAAATATATGGAACCAGTAGTGTACTTCATTTTTTTTACAGCATATGTAGGCGGACAAGCATATGGGCCATCTGATGGTAAGTGGATGAGATGAGAAGATGGTCACCAATTCCCATAGACATTGGCATTGTAAGAGATGTTAACCATCACATACATCGCCAATGCGCCACCAACCTTGGAAACTAAGATGTTATGTTCCTTGTGCCTGTAATTACACTGACACACTCACCCTTCAAACCGGAACACAACAATACCACGTTCTGTTGTTTTGCGGTAGAATATCTAACGAGGGGGTGTTACCTACACAGAGGAGCTTGCACAAAGCTCTACGGTCTACCACCGAGTAGAGTGTACCACACTCTTATTAACGGAATCCAAAATATTTAGCATTCAGCTGCTATTGCTATCAAGAGGCAAATATATTCATAGTTATAGAGTTTATCGATTTCCCTCTTTGTATCATTAGGTATCGCAATCGTTTCGTACGCCCCGTAATACTTTTCCTATTGTTTTTAAGAATTCGAATAATTGTTTTGGTTACATTTTGCGAATAGGTACAGAATTTCCCTGATATTATTGTTAAAATTTATTAAGTAATGACATTACATCCAATACCTTTGCTCTTATATAATTAGATATGAAAAAAACATCAAAATATATTTAAAAACAATAAACATGCATAAATAAGCGTAAAATCTCTACCTTGGAAAGAAAAGCGGGTGTTAATCCATTCCACTTCATTTCAGATAATTAATTTTTTTTTTCATAATATATTATTATTGTAATAATATATAACTATGTCCGTTTATAAACTATAGGTATGCTACGTAGACATCTACACTCCGCCCTTAACTCCTAAACATCTTAAATACACTGCAACAAACAAAAAGAAAAACAAATAAAAATAAATGAATAAAAAAAACGCTAAGACATGCAACGAATCTTGTTTCAAAATCTAGTTTTGAATACATCATATAATTGAAGTAATATTTCTTTATGCACGCTTGACTTGGGGAGTAAGCTGGTGAATGCGTGACGAGAGCGTTACGAAAAGTGTGGTCGAAATGTGTGGTCTAAAAGCACACTCGCTTTTTTTTAATAAATATAAAAAAGAACAAAATCTTCACTATTAATAAGTTTAAACTTAATAATTTTTCAACTTCCGAGTTTTTAAGAAGTGAAATTATAATTTAAAAGATATTTTAAATAATATGTTTACAAAATTACAAATAAAGAAATATTTTATAAGTATTCGTTTTATAAATAAATATTTGAATTGAAATTGCAATTAAGTAATTTATAAATGCATATTTAAATAAAAAATAGTACTTATAGAGTAAATATCAACATAATATTTATTGTTGAAAATGTTGGCAGAAATAAGGATACATTTACACAATTATAGTATAGT
This sequence comes from Nymphalis c-album, assembly GCA_963151315.1. Taxonomy (NCBI): domain Eukaryota; kingdom Metazoa; phylum Arthropoda; class Insecta; order Lepidoptera; family Nymphalidae; genus Nymphalis; species Nymphalis c-album. The sequence continues at coordinate 4,840,360 of OY720610.1, forward strand.
CCGTTAATTCGAGTAAATAAGGTGGCAATACGGTAGGAAAAGTCACAAAATTTTATATGCAGCACCAAAAATCTGTTTATAAAGGATATATTTAAACTACATCTAGAAAGATAACCGCATTCTGTAAATCCACATCCACAATACACATCCATAATACACATCCATAATACACATGATGGTCCTATAATAATTAACCTACAAACTAAATTGGGTATCAATCTATATTAAAAGTATTTATGTTTGTTAAATTACAGGAAATTATTAATATCATTTAACAAAAAGTTAATCGTATTAAAATCTTTTGTATATGAAATTCTTCTTGATGTGTGTGTGGTGTGTATATATATGTCACTGAAATCTGAAATTGCTAGACCGACTTTTACAAATTATTTAGTTTGTTTGAGAGAGGCCTTTGTAATAAACATGTAAAATAAATGTCGCGCATACACTAACTCAATTTCTCATCTGTAATGTGTTTACTAACCGATTTGACTGTTGCCTTGATGAAGTCCTTCTTGTGCGCGAGATCGAAGTCCGGGTAGTGGCTGTACACCTGCTTGCACACCGTCTTCATCGTGATCTGCTCGAGGTTTGCTCCCTCAAGGATCTGCTTCACGTACTTCTTAATCTCCTCGTCCTAAATAGAAAAAAAGGTCTAAGACAGCGGTAGCTATTTGTTAAATCCGTAAAAACATGTGTTAAAAATGCAGACATAATTCAAGTAAGGTACAATAACTTAAATGCTTACAGTAGGCGGCCGCTTGGCCTTCTTGTCTGCGGGTGTATCAGACTCCTCTCCGCTCTCCTCCTCTTCACTACCCTCCTCCTCCTCCTCTTCCTCACTTCCCTCTCCAGACTCTTCGGACGACGCCTTCTTACCCTTCTTGGCCGGTCGGCCTACTGGCTTGGCACCCTTCTTTTTGGCTATAGATAAATAAATATTATATCAATTACTTTTGCACGAAATGAAAATATCTTGATAACTTGCTGTACAACACGAGCGACAACAGGCGCGCGATAAATGTAAAGTAATTTTACTTGGTTGTAGAGCTTTGTGCAAGCTCGTCTGGGTATGTACCACCCACTCATCAGATATTCTACCGCAAAACAGCAGTACTTGTTATTGCCGTGTTCCGGTTTGAAGGATGAGTGAGCCAGTGTAATTACGGGCACAAGGGACATAACATCTTAGTTCCCAAGCTTGGTGGCGCATTGGCGATTAAAACGATGGTTAACGTTTCTTACAATGCCATTGTCTATGGGCGTTGACCGTCGATCGTGACCACTTACCATCAGGTGGCCCATATGCTCGTCCGCCTTCCTATACAATAAAAATAAAAAAAAAGTCACCTGGCGGCGTGGGAGCTTTCCGCTTGGCGGGCGTGGCCTTGGCGCTGGCCTTGGCCACGGCGCCCTTGCGACCCTTGCCCACGGCGCCCGCCGGCCGGCCGCGCTTCGACTTCGGCTCCTGCTATAAGATTGCTTGTTAATTATTATTTTACATTTCTAATTAGTTGCTACATACAATTTTTCATCAATATGTACATTATGAGTTATGACTTATATACTATTATGGTGGCATTATAAAATTAGTTTATATCTACTAACTACCTGCCTCGCTGCTTTTGTGGTTAGATACCAAATAGTCACAGTTCGGGGTTAAGAACTGGCACATTCCTGCGTCTCAAACGTATGTAAGCATTTAAAGCCTTATTAAATTGTAATTTAAATACACAATACAATTGTGCATTACTTGTAATTATACTCACATCGGATTCTTCCGCGTCACTGCCGGACTCTCCCTCGCTTTCACTCTCCGACTTTTCGCTCTCATCGTCACTCTCCGACTTAGCCTTCCGTCCGCGACCTCTGCTGGCTCCCTAGAGTGAAAAAAGCATTAATCTCAATTAGTTAGCAATTAGTAATACTAATAATTATATATTACAAAAACATTTAATAGCAACAGCCCGAGTTCAAACCTGAGTAAATTAACTAATATTTTATGTTAATTAGGATTTTTTTTACATCTTTAAGCACACCGTGAAACTAGTTACACTATACAGGGTTATTTGTATCGACCCAGCAACCTCGCAGGACTATCTAGTCCTGCGAGGTTGCTGGGTCGACTATGACGTTGTTGCTTATGGTGTTAACTATCTAGTTAACACCATAAGCAACAACTTTTGTTCTACGACTTTTAATATTTTGTTAAGATTTTATTTTCATACAAAAAAAGTATTCATTTAATTTCCCGCTTGAACGTTTATAAATCTACGCGATCGTCGCGTCGCGTAGTTCTTTCGTGTATCAATGAAATATAGATTTACAAATATCGCGACAGTACGACGAAAACTTGTAAAATCAATTTTTTCATGTATTAAGTTATGTCCGAAGTATACATAGTGTAACTGTATATTTAAATAATTGTATTTTTTATTGAAGATTGTTTAATTGAAAACAAATATTATTATCAATAAAAACGATTAATGCATATTTTCGAGTGTGTATCATGGGTACCAAAACTAATTTGACATATACATCCTCTAAATGATGTCTAACATAGTTGTATGATCGAATGTTAATAAATGATGAAGACACATAGATTTCGCTTTAACCTGTGTATATGTAAAACAATTCGCTACAGTGGTAGAAATCTCACTTTTACCTTTCTGCCCTTGGCCTTCCTTCCCCTCTTGCCGGGCTTGCCGGAAGAGCGACGTCGTCCGGAGCTCTTACGCTTGCGACCCGGCCCGCTGACGCCCTCGCCGACCTCCGGATCGAAGTCAGAGTCCGCCTCCGAGCCGCTCGGGTTGAAGGAGCCCTGCTTATATCATAGGTCATGTCCGAGATACCGTTGAAAGTTCTTTGAATCACTCGTTTCAATATATTATAATTAATTATAGTTATAATAAAAATATACTCGACAAAAGTAAAAACATAACATTGTTTGTGGCATGAAATATGTATTTAAGACTTAAGCAGAGACAGTAAACGATATGGGAAAAATTAGTGACACTTACATCGGAATCTTCGGATCCGTCCTTCGCCGGCTTCGGGCCCTTGACCTTCGTCTCCGGATCGGTCTCGTACTCCTCGTCCGAGTAACCTGTGGAACGGACATCTTATTACAGCGAGCACAGAGGCGAGTGAGGGCGGAGTGGGCGAGGAGAGGGGGCAGAGTGGTCGCAGTACCTCTGTTGTGTATCTTGACGGCGGCGGAGCGGCGCGGGCGGCCGCCGGGCGCGGAGGCGGGCTGCGCGGCGGGCGGCGCGCGCGCCACGCCCCGCGCGTGCGGCGAGTTGGCGGCGGGCTGCTGCAGGAAGCTCACCAGGCGCGCCGCCAGCTCGCTCGCGCCGCCTGCGATGCGAAAGTTTATTTTTATTTATTTTTAAATTTATGTAATAATATTTCTTTCGTCGAACCTGGAGAACGTTTAAATGTAATACATACTATCGAAGAATATACTTTATGATTATATCAGTTTAAGTAAGAGTAGATGCGGTCCACTAGAATTGAATAACTTCAACTTCACCTCTCAAGTTGCAAGAAATTGCAGAACATATTATGTACATACATTAGAATTATGTTACTGCAATTGGAGATAATAATCATGTTATTGTTAATCAGTAACTTTACCTAAACATGAAAGTTTTAGTAGTAAAAAAAAGACAATTACTAAAAAAATGACTACGGCAAACCTTTTTTATCTAAATCGAGCATTTCACACATTGTCCTGAGTTGCTTAAGCTCCATCTTGGCCGTCTCCTCCAGCTTAGCCTTGTATTCCGTGGAGCCGATGGCCCACTCGTACCCTTTGAACTTCTTTATGTTGCGTTTCACGTTACGATCCAAACAGAGTTGCTGCAACCAATTGGTTATTTATTTCACTGTACACATATACAGTGTGTAACAAACACCCTGTCCGATCAGTAATGTTATTATTATGTATGGTTAGTTATAAATGTTATAATGTAGTAGTTTTTAAAATAAATGCAATAAATTATTCCGAATAAAATTAATATTCAATTTAATTAAATGACAAAAATCACATGGAAACAGGCGTGACGCCCGCCCCGCCCCGTCGCGTCTCACGAAAAGTAATAAAATATTCCAAGGTCGTGGCGATTCCAAGGTTTCACATGACGTAAATTAATTTATTTATTTTTCTTCTCTTGTTTCTTATAAGCTCAAATGTGCAGACAATATCGCACAATATCGCGCAACGGTCGCTGCTGAGCAGTAGTTATACGCCCTTACACGCGTTTCGAAGGCACTCGAGGGAGCCGCCTAACGACTTTGGTGTTGTCACATATCAAAGAATTTGTTGAATTTTGGGGAATTAGGGCACTAAAAAGTGTATGTTAAATATAAATAACATTTTTATACTAATGAATATTTGATTTTTAATATTATTTTTAATTGATCTTCTGGCTCAAATGTTGTACTAGATTGTATATATTTTCACAGCGATGCTCAGGAACACAATGGATTTCAACGTTAGCTGCCCGAGACAGTTGATCAATTCATTGAAGGCGTTTTGGGCCATATCGCGATTAGTTGTACGTTATAAATCATTTCCCTTTTTGTAAACTATGTAAACTTTTTCTTGGCAATTCAATTCCTTTTTTAATCGTGTCATACCCGTTACTGAAAAAACTGAGAAATTTGTCTAAAACTGATATCTGGTTTTATTTCTAGAAGTTGAGTGTTGAGGGCAGAGCCCAATACCTCTCGGATAATATATCTAATGCTATCAGCAGAAATACAAGAGCAATTCCCAGTAGGACTTGATTTTGTACTGTCGAACTTTTTCACCCTTTTTCCCCAACCTTCTAACAGCTTCTATGTTGTTAATGTCGCATGAAATTTTGATGTATGTATCCTTAAATATTATAAAACAAAGTCACCCGCGTTTCCTGTCTGTCTGTATGAACGCGATAAACTAAAAAGCTACTAAACGAATTTTCATACGGTTTTCACCAATGGATAAAGTGATTCAAGAGGAAGGTTTACGTGTATAATTCATTAATGTTTTTTGTAAATTTGTTGACGATAATTGTTGAAGAAGTCGGAAAAAAACGAGCCAATTGGGAGCTTTCATCGAAAACGCTGTGAAATCCCTTTGAAATATAACAAAATAATGTATGGTGAAATTGTTCTCCTCTCGCGGACTTTTTAGCGGGCAGCTAGTTTATTATATTTATTACCATTTTTTCCAGTTCACGGTATGATTTTTTTGTCTCTTCTACGCCAAAAAGGATCAGATTTTTGCATCTACACTGTCTTTCTAGGTTGTTAATTTTATTTGATTGCTCTTCTATTTTTTTCTCCAAAAGCTCGTTTTTCAGTTCTAAGTTGTTGAACTTCTCGTTGAGGCTGATAATTATTGTACCTTTTATATCTTCTTTCATCTCTAGCATGTCTTGTTTTTGCTGCTTGATATCTTGCTGCATGCTAATTAACATATTTTTTATTTCGTCCATATTCAATTATATGTCGCCTAGTGCCCTCTATGGGAACAGGTGAATACTCCTTGGCTTAGTGGCGATTGAGTTATCGGAGTTATCGGAGTGCGCGTCGAACTAGGACTAGAGACTAGAAGGTTCTGATGGATGGCAATAGACGGCGCTGATAAATACTTGATCGATGGTATAAGAATGGAGATATTTATTATGATTACTTAGCACTTTTGAGGTTATAGTTTCTGATACTTTTGGTTTACGCACTGTTTTGATGTAATTCAAGTTCCACTTGCTACACTAATAATTTTGCACTTGAATAATGATATGTTCTTGGTATCTCAACGGATTTCAAGTGACACTTGATATAACGATCTTATGCACTTTTTAATAAATTTAATTGCATATGCACTATGTTTTATATATTGTTCGAAGTAGTTTATGCACTGATTTTATATTTTGATTGTAGCACTTTGTTTTGGAACATTTAAATAATTTTAAAACTTATTTAATAGCGAGTACGGTGTTGACAGTGTCGCTGTGGCGCCCTCTCTCTAAAGACTCCTTGTTATTATATGTATAGTATCTGTTTGAGCGAGTCAGAAATAGCGACCGTTCTTGTCCCGCGTGGGTGAGGTGTGCGGTTTACGCTCGCTGCACAACAATGTCAGTGCAAGGGGCACTTATTATTTTAAGTAACGAATCAAACTAAACTGTTCACCACTACAGCACTATAGCTCTTATTTGTTCCAATCGAACTATCACTTTTGGGGAGAAATCAACGTTTTAAACTCACGTCTGAGTCAGGTCGATACAGAAAGTGACAATTGCCCACTTGACAGCTAAGAGTTGTTAATGATTTGTTATCAGTGCAAATACCTCGACTAAACTGAGTTGAATGTTCAATTAACTAAATACATTACATAACACTCACCCCATACAGATACTGGTGAAGTATTTTCTGATCTTGAGTTTTGAACCGCGACAGTGATACTTCAACATTGCTGATGTGTCCAAGAGGTATGCCCTTGCCCGCCGGCAGCGGAACGGGAGGTTCTGTTGGCTAAATAAATAGAACAACATAAGAAACAATATTTCAGTAAATCTAAAATTGCCTATGTATTATGTGTTTTGTTTTTTATTGTGACTGTAAAAAGTGCAATAGAGATTCGAATAGTGAGAAATCAAGCGCTATTTCAAACATTTTCCTTAATGGCATGGGTACCATACCTTTAGCTTCATGTTATCTAGTTTTATGAATTTAAAAAGATTTTATAAAACACACAATTAAACAAAGATATGTTACCTCTCTCTTAGGTTTGGGCTTCGGAGCCTCCTCTTCTTCTTCTTCCTCTTCCTCCTCCTCCTCGCCCTCCTCTTCACCCTCCTCCTCGTCATCACCTTCCTCGTCGCCTTCTTTAGCTTTCTTTACTGGTTTCTTTACTCTATAAACATACTTTAACTTATAATACAAGTAAAATTGACTGTGATTATGTTAACATGCAGTTAGTCAATTCCAACGAAGATGAATTCCGCTATGTATGAATATATTTTTGAACTTGTTACATCCATATTAAATCCTAAATAAATGATTTGTTTGTCAATAAGATATTGATAAGCAAGTACACGATATTTGAACCAGTATATTAACAATACAAAACATATTTTTATTAGAATATAATTCTGTATAAAACCTAATCTTTTAACTACATTTTACTTACTTGTCTTTAGGTTTCTTTTCTTCCTCCTCGTCAACCTCCTCTCCCTCCTCATCCTCCTCCTCTTCTTCTTCCTCTTCTTCATCCTCTTCTTCTTCTTCAGTATCCTATATAACAAAACATTACATCAATTGAATAACATCCATCCTCTTTGTCATATTATGTTATGTCCCTTTCCAAAGGTTATCTAGAAGTTTTTATTTTGTGATTTAATTTAAAGTTCATTTGCATTTTATTGTAAAATTTTCATTCAAAAAATAAACTTTTAAGATTTAGATTATTTATTTTTTTAACATTTAGAAATATCTTTCGACGTATGCATATTCTTTCAATACAGGGCACGAGTCGAATTGTAAACCTACTTCGCCATCTTACCTTTGTTAATTAATTCAATCGAAAATTTTAATAAAAAACATTTCCTAAATGAAATTATCCTTACCTCTTTCTTAGGCTTCTTTTTCGGGACTACTTTCTTGGCTGCTTTGTCGTTTTCCTTTATATCTTCTTTCTCATTCTCCTCGTGATTTTCACCATTTTCTTCCTAAAGTAACGAAATCATTTTATAAATATTACGTCACATATTATAATAATTATAAATTGTACGCATTTTTAATAAAAACTAAGGAATTACTTGTTGGTTTCGTAAATTAAAATAATGACAAAAATAATCTCCAATTTGTATATTATATATAAATGTGAAAGTAAGTTTGTTTGTTACACTTTTACGTCTCAACTACTCAATCGTTCATTATGAAATTTTGTATACACCATATCAGGCATACAGAAAAGGACAAGGTATAACACCCCCACACTCATCACTAACTCAAAGATGTGGGAGTAAAAAATCAATCAATCAGTATTACACTACTACAAACGCAAAAAGCGTCTCCAAGTAGATTTTACTTATTATAACACGCAAACGGTTCAAAATTTGTTTACACACTGATACGGAGGAACGTGATAATTATATGTTATTTTTATTTATTAACACTGCCTGAATGATGCGTGGAACACATGAATGAATCGTATAATTCACCCGTCACACTTTAGCCGGCTTAAGACATATTATTTATTTTATTTCATTTTAAATTAAGTACGCGAACTTAGACGATCGCGAGATCGCTTACAAATTATCAATAATCTAGCTTCAGTTCGATAATCAGTACCTCTGAACTGAGAACAACTAAAAAAGAAACTTAGTAGTATCTGGTTTTTATTCTTACTTTGACAAAATCGTTAATATAAATCGCATTATCGTGGCACGGTTGGACAAGAAGTTCATTGTATTGTGTGTCATTCGAGTAAATTCGGAGTCGGTACATTAACGTGTCGCGACAAAGTTCATAGGAGCGAAAACACTGTACGTTCCTCAGTTCAAGTGTAGACTTCGCCCGAATCCGTCATCATCGGCCTTGCCTTGGGACCATGTAGTGGAGCAATGTAAAAGTTATCGACAATTATTAAGTTATAAAGTTCGACTGTTAAAGTAAACAATAAAAAAGTATTGGAATACCGAGACTTTTTTATAAAATAGGACGAGCATATGAGCCACCTGATGGTAAGTTTATAGGCGTTGATGACCACAACGCCTATAAACATTGACATTGGCATAGTTTGACGACACTGGAATCTGAACACTTATCAGCCCTGTGTTGGATAAGAGGGAACAAAGAAGAACTAACAAAATTGGGCGTAAAAAAAATCCAGCCAATCCGGAGATTATCTTCACATTGTCAGACATTCTTCCTTTTTTCATTCCGATACGACTGACGGAGATATGAATTATATGAGTTTCCTATCAAGTCGTATCACATTTGAATACTATGGTCTGATGGCAAACTGCATCTAACGCTCTCTTATACCGACAAAACACCTATCCACCGTTGCTCACTATTCCCCTGAATGCGTGGCGCGTATACTAACTTCGTTACTATATAATTATAATTATTTTAATTTTTTTAATAAATATATTGCTTCTCTATCTTCTAGATTTCTCTCTCCCTACACTAGACCTCGATCATAATAAACATATATATATTTATTTGTAGCAGGAAGGCAGCTAAATCAAAAGGCCCACTTGATAACATTTGAACACTTCGAACGAGATGCGTGTGAACTCCGCGCAAAGACATTGTAAGAGCCGTCGATAGACTACCAACCATGAAACCATGAAAGGTGACGTTACCATAACTGATAATTGATATTATCCCATACAGATTTGTAAAAGCTCCGCTCCAGTGATATTTACATACATTCTTCTTCTTCTTCTTCGTCGTGGCACTCTTACATACATACATACATATATTATATACATCATCAGACATCACTGTTTGAACGATTACAATGAATGTTGAGCATATATACTTTTTCTGGATAAGTTTTTTTTACAAACCAATCTGTCGCAGCTTACCATTAGATGGCACAACAACATGTCTTCTTCAAAATCTGTATTGATCAACTACAGAAGTTGAAGGAGTTATGTTATCGCTGTGACTATTTGTACCTATGTACCACAGTCAAAAAATCGTCTACGAGGTTGTGCTAGTATAATGAGTACATAAAATTTCACTAAGTATACGAATCCTTGACGAAATTAAATAGAGGCGATACAATTAACGTTTTTAACATATGATCCAGATTACATCATACGGTTCATTATGAAGACATCCTCGACATTTAAGAAATATCCTCGTTTTCTCTCAAATAATAATATTCAACGAGGGACGAGGGACGGTCGCACGAATGAATAACCTATGCTCCGATGAAATTATGCTACTTACGGTACAAAGTATACATTGGATAAGTGCATGGACGAATTGAAAGATTTTATTTTGATATTATTTTATATATGTACCTAATATTATGTAAGTGTATTGTTACTGGCCACTCCGAGTGATAGCAAAAACCGTTACTATAAAACAGAAATAATAATAAAAAATGTTTTTGTTTCTTTGTGACAAAAGTTCTAACGCTAAAAATCCCTTTATTCAATACAAAAGCATTACACTTATGGGTTGTCAAAACGATGGTCGCTGGATTCTGTAAGAACTCGCTTCAATACTCTTCTTTGAAATGTTACCAACTGACTTATGGTGACGTCATACTATTTTGATGCGTGTGTATAATTGTATATAAGTACATGAAATGTTGTTACCATTCATACTTATCGATCGTTTTCTGCAATGAGTTTCGAGTTTATACTCCTTTGAGTTAGGCACAAGGGGCATAACATCTTAGTTCCCAAGGTTGGTGGCGCATTGGCGATTTTTATTCTTTTTAAAAAGATATGTACAACGCCACTATCTATGGGCGTTGGTAACCACTTACCATCAGATTGCCCATATTATGCTTGTTCGCCTATCTATACTATAAAAAAACACAACTCCACCTCGAAGTTGTCTCAGATCGTTCCACAATTCCGATTACCGTCATTCAGAATCACCATACAACACTATACAACATAGCGAATATTGCACAAATATATCGACACAACACTAACCTTTTTAAAGTCTATATCCGGTTTTTCATCCTTTTCATCTTTTGAATCGTCAGCGGGCCCGTCGTCTTCTTTACCATTTGCCGTCGTTGATTTGGAATCACCTGGTTTTTGGTAAAAAAAAAAGCAAATAATTATAGCACTCATTTAAAACGACATTATATTTTTGTTCACACTGCTGATCTATAAAGTTACTTTTGTTTTAGTATTTAGATTACTTTTAAGTTTATTTTTACCACAGACCAGAAAATCTCAGATTTTAACAACAAAATATACTAAAAATAATTAAAAATAAAAAAATATTTCACACAAAATAAATTAATGCTCCACACAAAACACAAAACCAATTAATACTTGAAACGCACACCATAATGTTACTTAATACAAAACTATTAATGTATAATGAATGACGTTTTTTTTCAAATGAACCTAACCTCCAACTTTATTTGATATACATACATAATATAATTAGTATTTTTCGCATAAAATCAACATGACGTCATCCAGTCTGCTTTTTCATACTCTGGATTCAGGATTTTACATACTCTGCGGTAGAAGCCCGTCTGGTTAGGTACAACCCGCTCGTCACATATTCTTTCGCCAAACAGCAATACTTAGTATTGCTGCGCTCTGGTTTTAATGAATGAGTCAGTGTAACTATACGCACAGGGTCACATGACATCTTTGTTCCCAAGGTTGGTGGCACATTGGTGATGAAAGCGATGGTTAATATCCTCTCTGCCAGCCAACCTATCACTACATATTATTAAACAAAGTCCCCCACGTTTTCTGACTGTCTGTATGAACGCGATAAACTAAAAAACTACTGAACGGAGATTTTCATACGGTTTTCACCAACGCATTCAATAGAAAGGTTTACGTGTATAATTAATTATTATTTTCTGTCAATTTGTTGAAAACTGACGATAATTGCTGAAGTCGGAAAAAAACGAGCCGATTGGGAGCTTTCATCGAAAACGCTGTAAAAACACTTTGAATTATAACAAAATAATGTATGGTGAAATTGTTACCCTTCCATAGATCTACAGAAAAGTCAGCGATGGCATATGTCCGTTTTTTAAGGATAGCTAACTAAACACACTTTAATTTTTTTTAAATGGTTACATAATAATGTGATAATTGGAAAGCTATAAAAACGGATATGATATAAATCCTTATCAAATTAAATACGTTATTTACTTTAAGCATTACATGTATTTGTAATTATAATAATTGCCCTTTACACCATTCAATTTAAATTAATATCTTAGGAGTTATCGTAATTTAAAACTATCGCGCACTAAATAAATTTAAGCGGTCATACTATCGCGCGATGCAACCGCTTGCGCGCCCCCGCGTCCCGCTGGCTTTTTTAGGAAAATTTACTCTGCTACTCGAGCGAAGCCGGGGCGGGTCGCTAGTTAAAAATAAAAATGAAACCACCGTTTTATCACTTTTTTTTTCAATAGCTGCTTGTACAAGGTTTGATAGCAAACTGCATATTAGTACCGTTGTCTTATAATTGGTGCTATCGCAATTTAAACGTAGGCGAGAAAGAACATGGCATGCAAGTTTGACAGTGTAGTTAAAATCGACATTTCATATAAAAAAAAACAAATGAAACTAAGACTCCTTTAAAAAAAAACTTATGCCAAAACTGTGAATCATATTTCCATATATATAAGACGACTGCTTCTGTATCAAATTCATTTGACTTATCTTCATTTCATAGAATATAATTTGATAAATAAATAAATGATATCGGTAAGATTTTGAACGTTACAAATATAAATTTCGAAATGAAGCATATTTGCAAAGTAAAACATTTGCGTATCGAGTGTTTGCAGAATGTTTGTCGCCACAAAAGTTTCGGAATATATTTTTTGTCCAACTATAGGAAACCTTATGTATGTATGGTTTCATATTTCAAAACGTTAATCTATTCATCATGTATAAGACATTATGTACATATAATACATTAAAATTAGTTTTTGTGATGTTCAATTAAATATTCGTTATCGAGTCACCAGCGATTTTGGGAATGATTTTATTTTTACAGGCGAGTTATACCTTCTAAACATCATAACTAAAATTATTATGATGGCGCAGGATGTTTTAAATTAAAAAAAAAACTCAGTGGATCTCGTCGCTGAAAAATCAGCCCCAAAATCGCTGGTGGGTCGATACCGAATAATTACTAAAATATTCCCTCAAGGATCGTTTTCATAAATTTTAACTTTACAACTGCGAATAGTAAAGATGATATATAATGGAAAACTTAGTAGGTACCTATATATTTATGAATAAACTGTTCCGAACGATATAGAAAAAAAAACGTATTACGTGATACGGTAAGTACACGACAAACCGGTTCACGACATACTGGTTGGTTAAACGTTTACTTGGATAAAAAAAATGTTTTATCTAAACCAATGTTTATAATCAATTCATTATAAAAAATAAATTATTTAAAACTACATATATACAACATGTTAAATAACCACTTTATGGATAATGTATTCTATTTTATTCGTCCGTAGTGACAAAAATTATATATTAGTGCGTTTTCAATAGATTGCGTACGTCGTGATAATAGATGTCGACTGTAACTTATCTATACTAATATATAAAGCTGAACAGTTTGTTTGTTTGATCCGGCAAATCCCAGGAACTACGGGTTTGAACAAAAATATATATTTTTTGTATTGTATAGTCCTTTTATCGAGGAAGGTTCTACACCAATGTTGCCCTTACCGAGCGGCGATAATATTTTATCCGCTGACTACAGGTAGCCGATTCGGCTATTTTTTTTTTCAGAAATATTTAATTAACAAATCATTTTTATGCAAAAAAAAATGGACTTTTACAGCAATAATCAGTTTCAATAGTTTTTATGTGTATGTTATAGCATGGATTTTAAAACGTTGACTGTCTCGCAATACTTATAAAGGTACATCATTTTTGATTTTATGTCAAATCCGAGTACTACACGCGCGCTCCGGGCAAGGCGATTCGTGAAAAATATATTCTGGTAACACTGTTCTACACTGATTTTTATTCATTATATTTCTATTAATTATACACGGGTGAAACTGCGGGGCACAGCTAGTATACATATATTATACCTGTGACAAAATAATAGGTATACAAGAGCGCGTTATTTTTTGCGCGTCGGTGTCTTCAAATCTAGAGACGAGATATCTTATAGGCAAGCGTGCTACATCGTAGACCATGTCGATGATTAACACAAGGCAAGACAACGGCCAACCGGCTAAAAGGTAAAAAAAAAAGAATAATATTGTAATCGGTACAAAAGTCGGATTTCATGGACGTACGTTAAAATTGAATTAAATTACATACATGATAATAATATAAGTTTTTTTTAACTAACTAATTAAAGAATATTATGATAATAATATCCTTGAAATATATAATAATTGTATCTCTTTCTTTGTAGTTCATTCATTACTTGTATGCGTTACGAAGATGAACATATTATTAATTATTTTTCAAGGACAACCGTCCTACAGTGACAGACGGTACTTGTTAGCGTAAGTCACAGTCACAGGTAAAAAAATATCGCTATTGCATAATGATATTTAATAGTTACGTTATTTTATGATTATTTATTTTGTCGCTAGTAATAATAACGGTCAAAGTTATGGTTGCAATCTAATCACGGTGACAGGCAGTTTTTAATCTGTGACGATTAATAGGCGCCAATTTTAATTTTCAGCTTGAAACATAATATGTCTAAAAACAAACAAATGTTCGCGAAAAATTCTCTATCTCATTTAGATATTATATCCATATTTCGCTAAAAATAGTAATCCTTTGGACGGGTTGTTCGAATGAAGTCAAAGTTGTAGGAGGCTCTCCTTTTGAAACAAAATTTTGCACAACGGTCTCAGTATTGTATATTGCCTATTCCAATCACAACAGGAATAACCCCAAATAAACAAATTTGACACCTAATTAATGCGATATCATTGGTTTACGATATAAATTGACGCGATGTCATTGGTCGATATCTTGAATAATCTATGACATTCTCAATCTATGTATACGCGAAAAGATGGCGTTTTCAATGTCCGCGAAGTTGTATCCGGAACTTTGAAAGTTAAATGAATGTGGTTATAAATAGTTAATTGGAATAGTGTTGTGTTATGAATACGGGTAAATTAATCAAGAACTGTTTACAGTGCATAATAATGCAGAACGATTTGACAATCTCATTGAATTTGTTAATCTACGGTGGTTTACATTTATTTTTATTCCCATTGGAATAGGGTATAAGTTGGTCTATGTTTCTTGGCAAAACTCGTCTAATAATTGGTTTGGGTCTTATGAAAAGCCGAATAGAACAATCTTGTCTTGGGGATGGTAAATTGCGTTATAAAATCTATCTTCACAAACATACGTATATACAAACAAACACAACACCTACATCCGTAACAAATAAAACCTAGGGCGACATCAAAATGTGTATAAATTGTTTTTGCGAAAACAACGACAGAATTATTAATATATCCATTTCTTTCACTCAAGCGTTAATCTGGTGTAGAAAAGGTGACGACAATACACAAAGGGTTGCGATCTTTTTTTTTCGGTTTGTATGTTTCTGTTGGCCCTAGTGGCTTCTTCAGCGTCACCGGGATAGGCGAGATGAATCATGAACTCAAGCCGGGTATCGAGATCGAACCAGCGAAATTTTCTTCCGTTCTACCGCTGTTATTCAGGTTTCCAATTCATATTTAATGGATAATGCCAACAATAAATGTTATAATAATACTTAAATCTATGACCCTTTGGACATGCATCTTAAACACCTATGAAATAAACACCATTTAAATGTAAACCACATTGAAGTGAACCCTTATTGCTATTCCTATAAAATTTAAATTGATTTTAAAATTGTTTATAGAAAAATAAACATTTCTAATTATTAGGTACTCCATACCTAAAATATATAATATTACATAATATACATATAAAAATTATATATTTAGAATTTGTTCTGTAGGCGTTATCCAATTATCCAAATATCCAATTTAAACTATTTTCGATGAGACTTGGTATAGTATCACCGTACTTAAAACAAATTTAATTAAACGATATTTTATTCACAGGCAAGCTGTAGGACCATTATCTTATATAAATAATTATGACGAAATATTGCTGTCTCTTTCGCGCGTGTGGGGTTTAACACAGGGTTAGTGAAGAGTAAGTCGTTTGACGTAGTAAGTCGTAGACCACGCAGCAGATTTACATTTACGACGCAGTTTTTCTGACAGCAGTAAAACAGCTTTAAAACAGAAATTGTGCAGCTCGCGTGCACTTCTAATGCAGATTGTGTGTGCAGACACTTAAATTAACACCTGTAAATGACTCTCTGCTGTTAACTTATTCCTTTCCCATTTCCTTCACCGCCGAATAGTCGAATATTAAACACATGAAAATTCCGTGGTGAACTTTGGTTGGGATTCACGTGTCAAAACTCCTGCTCCCTTAGGGAGGGGACCGGGTTTTATGGGATTCTAACCAACGTGTCTTAACTACTAGGTCATCTAGGCGCTCTTAGTAGAAAGCTTTCTTCAAAAGATTAATTAAATAGTTGCTGATTAGTGATTATGTAGTCTTATAATTTTGATGTTTTTTTATTGTTTTATTTTAGTGTCTGCACAGATTTAGAACATAATTGAGTTGAGGTGAGGCAGAGAAAATTAGTTTATATATTGCCAGGGTATTAAAGCTCTATTCCGACCTGTATCCAAATCTGTCCAGACGTTTTTGCGTTATTAAATATACAGACGTCCGAAGAAACAAACATTTATATTATTAGTAGGATTATTCACGAATATGAACTTATGTCAAACTAAGTAAACATAATGAATTTGAACAAATGCAATATTATTGAAATAATAACTGAATTATACAAAAACATCAATTAGAGAGAGTTATCATTTGTAAATATGTAATTAAGTTTTCTATTCAATAAAAATATTATTTTTAAAATAATAGCTCAGTTGCAATTACATGTGATATGAAAGTTGAATTTCATCATTTGCAATACAAACAAGAATTTCACATCGTAAGAGAAAATTGTGCAAATTGTTAAACTTACACTTATCACCCGACTGTAGTGAAGGGAGCGGTGATGCGTATACCGTTTTTTTTATAGGCCACTGTATTGTATAGGTATAAATTCATATACTTATAATACAAAAAAGACGAAGGAAAAAATCTAAAAAAAAAACAATGGCAATATTTTGAATTTATGTATTTTAAATTTGGAACACCATGTTCCAAATTTGAACTATTTTTTTTAAATGGCCTATCTGCGAAATCCATATTATATATCATGTACGACCGATCCCCGCCTTTATTAACTTGAGCAGTAAGGCAAGTATAACGGCAGTTTTAAAGATAGTTTTATATGAAACATTTACAATTCATCTTGTAGTGTCGCTTTAGACACAAACAGTACTTGTCAAAGGCTAATTGACTGAAGTATTTTTTTTTTATATATTTTCGACTCATTGAAATACTGTCTGACTGTCTTTTTAAGTTATGAGATGTGGTTTTTTGACTAAACGGCTAAATCAGATAAACATTTTTAACGACTGTTCAGTGAAACACTGATTTCTCTCTTACTTCCATCATCGGTTTGACACTCGAAAGAGGGAGACAAAGCATAGTTTCAATACGAAATCAAACAAATGATTTAATTAGTTTAGCATGACGATTTTCCAAAAACCCACCACACATTAATACATAGACGTAAAAAGATCATCGATAAGCGCGCAACAACAATAACTTGACTGATAACGCTGAGATAAAATATTGTAAACGTGTAATAGACGATTTAATTAAAACTTTTTTTTTTTATTTATCGGCCGATATCGCATTCGACGTTGAAAAACAATCGTGAATCGACAGGAGATATCCTAATCTATACTATAATATGACTAGCGTTATGTCCGCGATTTTACCCGCGTCGTTCCCGTCTCCGTGGGAATACTGGGACAAAATGTAGCCTATGTTACTCGTTGATGATGTAGCTCGCCATTATAATTCCCGGGAGGGCAAATGACTCTACTCCACCTGATGGTAAGTGGTCGTAGAGTCCAAACGCGACGGCTAGTGCAGTCGGGAAGAATGCTTCTATTAAAATCGGTTTAGTGGTATAGACGTGAAAACGTAACAAACATTCGCATTTATAATATTAATTAATGCGAAAGTTGTGTGTATGTTACGTTTTCACTGGTAAGCCACTGAACCGATTTTGATGAAATTTGGTACGAGGCAAGCTTGAACGTCAAGAAAGAACATACGCTTTTTGTTACTCAACCTGAACCACTTCCCCTAAGCGGACGAAGCGAAGACCTTTAGTTTCAACAAAATTGGACTGATGAAGTGCAAACTTAAGCAGCATTTATATAGCCATCCTTTTTATTCCTTACAAAAGAGAAAGAGATAGCGTTACTTTTAACCTGACCCCCTTCCCCTAAAACGCGTGCGAAGCGAGAAGCGAAGACCGTTAGTTTAGACAAAATTGAAGTGATGAAGTGCAAACTAACTTGAGCAGCATTTATATTGCTATCCTTTAAATTCCTCACAAAAGAGAAAGAGACAGAGTTAATTTTTAATTCTGACTATACATATATGATATAAGCAACTTTAGAATTCTGTAGTGTTGATATATGACGTGTACAATATATTCAATTAAATATTTCGTTAAATGTTATATTGTTTAATTATAGAATAAAAACATATATGTATGTATAATGTAAAATTGTTTTTTTTAGGTAAGAAGCATGCTGTACCCACAAAAAATATATTTAACGACCGTACTTTATTAAGGTTGTTTTTTAAACACTCATTTATTTCTCTTTCTGTCATCATGGTTTTGACATGAAAGAAGAAGACGGGGTTGGTCATTAAAATCTATCATTAAAAAAAAAATTGACCAACAGCCTTATTTCAAGTGATCCATGAATGAATGAATGAATGAATGATGCTTTTTTTGTTATTACTTTTTTTGTAACAAATGTAATAAATGACGAGATTGTAGGATGTAAAGCATTCACACGAAAAATACAATGTGATATACAAATTATGATATAACATAATGATAATAGTGTATTTGACTAATTATGTAAATATAAAAAATAGAAACAAAAAACATATAATTAATTATACATATTTTGAACACGACAATGATATTTTATTAATTTTTCAACTTATAAAAAAAAAAGATTGAGATTTTTTTTCTTCAGTCTATTTTTATGTATGTATTTAAAAACTTGGCTTTGGGACACAGTGTACAGAATATTGATAGATTCGTTTTCAATATTAATAATCATTGAATAAATATTATTTATCTGTTTTATAATAAGTCAAATACTCTATACATATAATAAGTGTTTTTTTTTTATATTGGTAACACATGACTCAAGCCCCCAGGTTAGTGACGATGTAGATGACAATACAAACACCGCTGACCTTGCTGCTTGTCCTCGTGATCTACATCGGTGTTACCTTGGACCTCCGGCTCTTGGGTCTGCGACTCACCCTTGGAATCCTGTGAGGACTCATCTTCTGTTGTCTGGCCGTCGCCTGCACCAGATTTCTTGTCTTCATCCTGTACCAGAAATATAAATCAATATTAGTTTAGAATTACTTACACAAATACAAGACAATGGCTACTTATTGGGAATAATTTAACTATTTGTATGATGAGACTACTCATATAATTATATATTTCTGTGCGTTATAAGTTAACATTTAATGTTTTTTCTTTATTTCTTTAGAGTTTTTGATTGAATGCATCATTGAAAGTATTATATATTTTTTAAAAAAAGAACAATGTTTTCATATAGAAAATACAAATTTTAATAACTTACAACAGACAAAAATTTCAATTGTAACGAGAGAAATCATGATAAGTATGAATATATCATTTAGTTATCGCGTTATACCTAACTAATTGGCAATTATTAATTTTTTTATGGACATAATTTAATTTTTTATTTACTCAGATAAAGAAGATTCATTGCATTCTGTTAACAATTATAGTTTAAAAACATAAAGGTTATAAATATATTGATATTTCCTTTACTTCAAAATAATACGAAATATGGAAAATGTACAGAAAATTTTACTTCGCAATCAATTCGAAATGTACACCATGTTTCAACTGGCGTCAACTCTTTTAACGCGTCAAGCAATTATCCACTCTGAGAACTTACACTTAAGGCACATAGTTCAATACACCAATACTTACTACCGTATTGTCTATGTCATATACATAGAGCTGTGTACATAACAACTATGCACCGATAGTTACCCAAAATATGAATTTAATTTTACGGTCAAATCGTTTTGTATCGTCGAATTGCTAATAAAGTGTTCGAAAATGATACGATATTTCACATTTGCGCATATGAAAAATTACAAGACGCAAAAAAAATCGACTAGAAAAACTAAGGAGGTCACCAATAAAGGCCCCAGTCTGGGTTCTTTGGTTTTATTTACATCGCCCGTCGCGTTCGCTGCGTAAATATGTAGGCGCGAAGCGACGGTTCAGTGGAATAACATCTTATTACGATACATTTGAATAGAAATTTCGCAAGAAACAAAATATCAAGGTCATGCGGATTTCCTATCAATGTCATATTATATCGTGCACATTTAACAAAGGCCCTGCAATGAAATGCAAAGGGGCGGGGGTGCGAAATATGCGAAATATTGAAAATTATCCCATTAGAATCAGTTTCGATAACTGATTAAGACCGCATTCACAGTTTTAAATGCGATATATTGACTAATATCACAACCCTCCGTGGCGTAGTTCCCGCGTTTAGCGGGAAGCGAACGTTCTGTCAGCCATGTTGAGACGCAGGCAAACATTAGTGATATAACACGGAAATAACACCACTTCACAGCTCAATTAGTCCTTATTAGATGCACATTAATATAAAGAAAATTAATATAAATACATTTTTCACAACTATACCTGATTATCACTGATTTTTGCTTTATCGGTATCACCCGACATTTTTCCTATGAAGAAATTGAAAGCGAATTCCAAGCGTCTTCAAACACCGGACAACACAAATGCACGCACCCACAACATAGAAAAAAAAGTTTGCGTTTGGTTACATTAAATGTAAACATACTTTTTTAATTTTTGTAACAAAATATTAGAAAATTCTACGATAATTAAATTGAATTTAATCTATAATATGAATAAATAAAGTTTTCATTACGAGGTTTAATGTATATAAAACAAAAAAAATAATATTTTTAATAAAAAAGCAATTGAGATTTGTGCTAACTTTATTTCTTTTAGTGATTTATTTTTATGAAATTAATTGTTTATAATAAAAAAAAATAATTAATTGAATATATATAAGTTTTCTTTAATGTTATTAGGAAATGTAAAATCAAAACGCCATATACCATAGACAAGATAAAAATGATTTTTTTATAACGTCACACAACATGTAAGCTTTCTCTTTTAATAAAAAGCTATTAAGATTTTGAAACGAAAATCGTGTTAAGTTAGGTAAAGATTATTTACCAAGTAAATTAGATATAATTTCGCAAATAATATAACATAAGATTTTTATTAAGACGCTCTTAGCGTTTAACCAATAGCATTCTATAATTATGTTTGTGCTGTCACGGGATTGGTCAATTGTATATTGTAATTTGTAAATGACATTTTTGACAACATCTATAAAATACTTCTTTTGTTTATGGTCCGCGTCTTCTCTCCTAGTTTGTGAGACAACAGTGATATATTTTTTGGATCTTTTGATCCGTTTTAATGGCTGCCTCATTGCGCGGTTGAATGGTTGCTTTAATTTAAACATGAGTGATTATTCTTCTATGGCTACGCTTCAAAACAATAGCAAACCGGTGGGATTTGCGGCTGCTGTACAACGTGCTAGATTGGTGAGCGGATATCCATTATCTGCATAATCGTTATACTTTGACACTATGCTTTTATTACTCGTAAATATTTTTAATTTACCTCCGTGAATCGACATAAATTATAGCATAATCTACCCCCTTTCTGAAAAATTGTACTTGTTAAACATTAAAATTCCTTGCAGTGCTAACCTACTTTTTAGGCGTTGCGTACGTTTTATTAACTGTACCATGAAGTGATTGTTAATTTAAAGGACATTCTCATACGTATCTAACCAATATTCGTAGGTTGCAGCTAAAATTGAAGGTAGTGGCAGTAAAAGATCATTGGAAGAAGGACCAGAGCCAGTTCCAAAAAAACAAGCGTCAATTGAACCTTATCCAATTCAACAACAGCAGCCACAACCACCACAACCAATGAGGTATATTGTATTCAAATTGTGTTTTATATTAGATGTAATTCGATTCCCGCGCATTTTGTTGCGATTGCAGAAATGCTAATAAAATTACAAAAATCATATACAAAAACAACTATTTATGAACATTGTGACAAAATATGAGATACTTTGAATGAAATTTATCTTTTTGTTTTTGGGATCGAAGTCATTAATTCTTTATTTGAACTGTGCAGTGTTGAATGAACAAATATATATAATGAAAATTAACTTAAATATAAACTTTAAGGAATATATAATAGAACTATGTTTGCTTACATAAAATGGACATAATTAGTACAAGTTCTTGATTACATCGCATTATTAGCAATAGAAGCTTCATATTATAAAACTTCATTGCAACAATATAACCTTAAAAAAAATAATTGTCTATAATCTCCTGCAGTTATTACGTATTTATTAAAATAATTGTTTTAATTAAACCTATTGTTAGTAAGATTGACATGTTCCATCATACAATGGAACAAATTGAATGATCATGCTATTTGTTAAAATTATAATTTTATGTTATTGTATTGTATAAAGTGCATTTTTACAGCCAAAATTAATCTAAGAGTAAATGTGAAAAGGACTGATTACAAATATGCTGCTAGTCTGTGTGTTACTCTCTGTCACAAACAGGTCTATTGTATAGAACAGACTATGTGTGAAATACAAAAATTGTAGTTTCCGAATTCATATTGATTTTCTGAAATCAAATATACATATTTCTAGTAATTACACAGACAAACTTGCAATATCTGAACAGTTTTATTAAACAGTGGGCTGTAATATGATATGGTTATGAGTTATGTGACACATGGAAAATTTCTATGAATCAAATAATGTTTAAATAAAATTCCATGACAGGAATAATGAATTAAGGTGTCGGTGTAGGTTTTGGGATAAGGGTGCCTATATGTATAATTAATTTTCATATTCAATTGTATACATAAGTGTACAATAAAGAAAATAGAATGAAAAATCTATTTTTATAAAACTTTTTTAAAATTTAGATACTATATCTACAATATATAATTTACTTGGTGGTAGAGCTTTGTGCAAACTCATCTGGGTAAGTACCACCCATGCACCAGATATTCTATCTCTAAACAGCAGTACTTTGTATTGTTGTGTTCCTGTTTGAAAGGTGAGTGAGCCAGTGTAATTACAGGAACAGGGAATATCCTAGTTTCCAAGGTCGGTGGCGCATTGGCGATGTAAAGCATCGCTTACATCAACATCTCTTACAATGCCAATGTCTATGGGCATTAGTAACCACTTACCATCAGTTAGCCCATATACTCGTCCGCCTTCCGATGCAAAAAGAAAAAAATTGTCATTTTTGATAATTTAATTCAAAAACTATTGTTTGTGTTTACCAATATACTTTAATACATCATACTATTGTCATTATAATAACACACATGTTTTTAAATAAATCCGTTTTATGATGAATTGACACATACATATTATAAACAAATTTTCATGTTTAATATCTTCAAAGAAAGCTTAGCAAACATCTATTTGTTTAGTTGAGATATATATTTATGTGCTGTAACTTGCATTGCAGACATAATCATATTGAATAAATTGTATGTGAAATCATGCTTACTAATTGGTCAGTCAAGCTATACACAACTTGCTTTATTTAAATAGTTGCAGTGTTTAGTTGCGTTATAGGATACAAGTAAAATGTATTAAATTTCAAACTATGCACATTAATGGTATCGAGAAATATAAGGAACAGTATTTTTTATCATTTTTAAGAAAAAAAATAACAATTTATTTTTTAATACTTAAGTTGAAGTTGTTCCTATTTTCTCTTCCCTTTAAGAATTTAGTTTGTGTTAGGACAGGCAGTAATCCAATTGGTCACAATCTAGTCGGTGACTAACATTTTTAATGAGTCTGTAAGTCATTATGCTAATGAAATATTAAGTAAGTTCATGCTTTACAGATTAAGGAAATCAGCCATTTTATAAAACATTGTCAATTGAATTTGGTAAATTAGTCAAATGAAACTCTAAATGTATATATGTCTTCATGTCTGTTTATAGCTTAGAGCTATTAAGTCTTTGTATAAATTTATATCTGTTTTATTTTGATAGTGTTACAACGGCGGTTGCGTCACGCATCGTGAACGCATCAGCGGCACCAGCGCCGCCATCTGGCCCCCCGAACATGATGCCCGACCAGGCCATCAATGAGTACATCAGGGTACCGGATAAAATGGTCGGACTTAGTAAGTATTGATTGAATGTTCCACCAACATTGGATCCATTTAAATCTCCTTGGCCAGGCCGTTTCCCAGCTGTGGCATGAATATGAGTGGTGAGGTTCTTGGTGAGAGAAATATGATAGAGTTGTAACCACTGATCATCATCATGTCAAGGTATTTTTTTAAATCTTGACAGTAGGGCTTTGTGTAAGCTTGTCTATGAATGTGCCACAAACTTACCAGGTTTTCTAATGCAAAACTGCAGTATTTACTATTGTTGTGTTCCGGTTTGATGAGTCAGTGTGACTACAGACACAAGGGATATAACATCTTAGTTCCCATTGGTAATGTAAGGGATGGTTTATATTGACCATATTCCATCAGGTGGCCCCACTTGCCCGCCTTATTCTACAGAAAAAAACAACTGGTAGTTATTCTCATTCAGTTAATTTTTTTGTTGAATACATTCGGATATTGTCTCGTTCTGACTTTCGTATTTCTTTCGTTTCCTATTGGTAAAAAAAAAAAACAGAATTAATAATTTAGTACTAAAGATACAACTTCACCACAAATTTCAGGCAGAGGTGTAAACCTATCTATACTAATATATAAAGCTAGAGTTTGTTTGTTTGATCCGGTTAATCTCAGGAACTACTGGTTGTATAGTCCTTTTATTGAGGAAATTCTAAGCAGATTTTTTATTAATTATATTTTTATTAATTAAGCGCCGGTGAAACCGCGTGGCACAGCTAGTCATTAATATACTATAAAATTATTTTAGAATAAAACAAATATTAATAAAAAAAATGTCATTTATAACTCATTTATATTTATATAGAGTCTTTATAGTTTACATGAACTTTAGTTTTATTAACTTTTGAGTTATAACCTAAAAGTAAAGTATGACCTAAGCTTAGAAGACGTCAACCTCAGCCGATGATTCGACGAGTTCAATCCCGAACAAGCACCACTGAATTTTCATGTGCTTAAGTTGTGTTTATAATTCACCTCGTGCTCGGCAGTGGAGAAAAACATCGTGAGGAAACTTTCCACGTGTATCAGCCAAATAGCAAACTATACACTTATTTTAAATAGGAATATTAGTAATCTCTTAAAAAAAGGACATTGCTGCAACAAAGAGCCAAAATTCAACATAATGCTTTATTGATAAATATTTTACAGTAATAGGCCGTGGTGGCGAGCAAATAACTCGTTTACAAGCAGAGTCGGGCTGCAAGATACAGATGGCGCCAGACTCGGGCGGACAGCCGGACCGACTGTGCACGCTCACCGGCTCAAGGGAGGCCATCACGAGGGCTAAGTATGGATAGTTCTTGTCTTAATTTCACAATAACTCACCTTTTCATATACAGCAAAATAGTTAATGTAATATTTATTGTCATTTTAATATCATTCGAATGGCAGTGTCTAAATTTTAACATGATAAAAACGCTTATTAAAATTCATATAAAACTGTCTACAATTTGCGATCTATCTTCAACAAACATTCTCAGAAGAAGGGAAGGGGAGGGGCGTGCCCAGTAGTGGTACATTAATTGGCTGTTACTTTCTTTAATAATAACACTATTAATAAATCAATCTTACTATCATGCATCCTCATAAATTATTAAATATCACTTTTTAACAAAAATGAGAAACTGGCATCAGTTTCGAAACGTTTTACTGTCGTTATGAAGTTTAAACTTTCCTCACAGGGATCTAGTTAACCAGATCGTCAATCACCGTGGACGCGAGAACGCTCCACAGCATCAGGACAATCCAGGTGGTAGTATGCCGCCCATGAACAGGGGAGGCGGTGGTGGCGGCGGCGGGCTTGCAGTCACGGTCAGTAATTCAGTATATATATATAATCTTATCTTGTTATTTTATTCTCCATTTTACAATATGAAAAGTAAAATGATTAAACACAAAATGACTGAAAAAGTAATTTGATACCATATACCATGATTTTAAATATTAATACCATATTACTCATTAACAGGAAGAAATAATGCTGCCTGGCCCTAAAGTTGGTCTGATCATTGGCAAGAATGGTAAGACCATCAAGCAATTACAAGAGCAATCCGGTGCCAAGATGGTGGTCATACAAGACGGACCTAATACTGAATATGTGAGTTTTCTTAAACTATAATGGCCTAATATATATGTAAAATGTAAATGTTGTTTTATAGGTGTAGTTAAACAATGCTATGTCTTCTTCTTTTGAATGTGAATTGATCGATGACAGAAAGCGATCAGTTTTAAGAAAACAAAACTTAGAAGTAGGATCGTCAAATACTATGTCATCACTACTTATATATTTTGATGAGTCTTACTAAAGATTTGTTTTCTATTGTAATATTTTGAAAAATGTCAATCATCTTCTATTTCAGGAGAAACCCCTCCGTATATCTGGAGACCCATCGAAGGTGGAGCACGCAAAGCAGCTGGTGTTTGAGCTGCTGGCGGACAAGGACATGCAGCAGGGCGGCGGTGGACCACGGCCTTACGATGACTCAGGTTACCAGCAGGAGCAGGGCAACGGACTTCCCACCAACTCCACTGAGGTACGTCACTCTCACAATTAACAACATTTTTCAAACAGGCATTTATAGTAGTATCCTTCATGTACAATATTCAACGTAGAAATCTACAGAAATAAATAAAGTCATCCTGATACTTTCTAAACCTAAACTCTTGAGAAATATTTTTCATTTCATTTGAATATTTGATTTATTATTGGTTTTGAAATGAGAATATTTAATTTCAATATAAAGGAGTTTAATTTCAGAAATAAATTATAAGATTGTATGTGATAAACTATTGTTTTATTAGGTCTTAGTGCCTAAAGTGGCAGTGGGCGTGGTGATCGGAAGAGGTGGTGACATGATTAAGAAAATCCAGGCTGAAACCGGATGTAGGGTTCAGTTTCATCAAGAGAGAGACGATGGACCTGGGGATAAGAGGTGAAAACTTATGAATAAAACTTATCTCAAAATATCTTCAAAATTAACATTAATGTCCTATGAGCCTTTTTTTAACTCACTTTACTTTAATAGTTTACGATAATGTAATTAACAGCAACCTTAGACAATTACAATGTAATTCGTAAAACTGTTGTTGGTACTTATCTTATTATTAGGTTCCATGTTTTACTATTTAAGAAGTGACAAAATTGAAGTTAACTACATATGCGATTAATGAGGACCAAATACGATTAATGTAATAGCTTTTCTATACTTTCTAAATGAACAAAACATATGTAGTCTATTAAAGATAAAGTCTCTTGATTGTCTATATCTACAATATATTATGGCTGAATTATAATGTTTCCTATGTTTAATATTTTCATTGTTGTGAAAAAAATGAAAAGAATTCTCTTTTCAAATAATATTTTTTTCAAATATTAATAATCTATCTATGAAACTTTTAGTAATATATGTACAATATTTGAACAAAACAGGTGCTATTTACAAGGCAAACCTCATCAAGTCGAACAGGCGAGACAAATGATTGAAGATTTAATTGCAAGTGTAAATGTAAGTATCACATATACTATTGAAATTAATTCCGTATAACTATCAAGATATATGAAAACTGTTTTAATACTTCTCATTTGGAATTGTGTAATACAATTATTGGATGGTATTAGGGCCTAGTAGTCGATGTCTATATTACCCAATTATCACGCGATCAAACCCAGGCAAGCAACACTGATGTGCTGAATGCACATGCACTGTCATCTTCTTTGGAATGTGAACTTATCAATGACAGAAAGAGAGATCAGTTTTAAAAATTAAAATTTTAATTGCAATGTATTTCAATAGTAATTACATAAATTTTAAAATAATTATACAGCTATTACTGAGATATAATGATTGTAATGGCTGGTTCCTTTTGAATAATTTCACTAGTACATATTATCAGTTAAGTCTTTTGTTAAGTGAACAGTTTAATAATTGAAATCTTATATTTAAAGTTCACCTATATCATTATTTTAGTCTTTATTTTTATATGTTAGGTTGATTCCATTTTTATTATCATTTAAATGATCGGACGAAATTTGCACTGATAGTGTGTTTTGAGTTACTTTCTTATCAAACATTGGTCTATTTTGTTATAATCTTATATTTACTGTAAAAAATTAAAGTATAGTACTATAAAGCTTGCTACTGAATTGGCAATATCTTATCTTATAAATAAAAATTTGGACAAACAGACAAAAGAAAATTGTATTAATAAAGTTTTTTTTTAATACATATGTTAAATTTACAAAATCGTTTTTCGAATCGATGTTCGAACGTACCGTGTTAGTTAGTGTGAAGCGACGTAATCGATGGCGAGTTACGGTCATCTCAGCTGCCTCCACAGTTGGCGATCCGGTCCGGGCGTGGGCGCGGCGGCGCTCAGCGCAACGGCGGCGAGCGCGACTTCCAGCAGTGGCCCGAGCCCGGCCAGGAGGTGCGCGTCACCTTCACCGTCTCCAACATCAAGTGCGGCCTCATCATCGGACGCGGTGAGCCCCCGATGCAGGCGTGCCATCTACACGGATACACGTTTATTTATTTTGACTATGAATATGTGCAATCTCGTCCGGGTAGGTACCACCCAATCGTGAGGTTCTACCGCTTAGCGCCAATACTTAGTATTGTTGCGTTCCGATTTGAAAGATGAGTGAATCAATGTAACTACAGGCATAATGGACATAACATTCCCAAGATTGGGAATGGGCGCCCAAGGTTGGTGGGCCATTGGAGATTTAGGTATTGGGTAATATTTCTAACGTCGCCGTGTCGTTGGGCGATGGTTACCACTTACCATCAGGTGGCCCATCTGACCGTCAACCTAAAAGTAACAGAAATTTTTGTTCTTAAACTTTTGCAAACTGCCTAAATTTTTTAGTTTAATATTTTTAAAATCCCCGTTTAGGTGGCGATGTAATTAAACAAATCAACGCTCAGTCTGGAGCGCACTGCGAGCTGGATCGTCGGACGCAGAACAACGACCGTAACAACCGCACATTCTTCATACGCGGCCACCCGGAGGCGGTCGAGCATTGCAAGCGGATAATTATGGAGAAAGTCGGAACGGTCAGGATATACTATTTTTATACCTTATTTACTTAAGAAATTGTACAATATTGTTACTGTTCTTACGAATAATACCACTATAAATAAATTTGTCGCATCATTCTCATCTTAACTATAATTATGTTTTTTTTTAAATTAATGATGAATCTTGCTCATAACAGCCGGTCAATTTTTTGCCTGACAACGGCAATGGCGGTAACGGTGGGAATGGCGGCGGTGGTAACAATGGTAACGGCGGTGATTACTACGGTGCTGCGCCTGCGCCCGGCCCACCCGCCTGGGGATACAACCCGCACTGGCATCACCAGCAACAGCACCAGCCACAGGTACTTACATCTGTCACAGATTATTAATTACGTTAAAATGGACTACAATAAATGAATTTGAATTTAAAATATCATCACTGGCATAAACAATTCTAAATATTGTCTATATGTCTGTCTGTGTTGATGGGATGGTTAATTGTGTACTATTTACCATATGAAGGCTCATTTACCAGCCTACCAATTTTAAATTGGTTTCAAATTAAAATGATTATATTTCTTTTTGTAATTATGCAGCAACAAGTCCAAATCAATCCGACGACCGGTCAACCAGACTACTCCCAACAATGGATAGACTACTACCGCTCACTAGGACTCATGCGCGAAGCTGAAGCAGTGGAACAACAGACTAAACAACAACAACAGCAAGGTAACTTTGATCGATAATGATTTATCATGATATTGTCAAACAAATGATTATTTTATATTATTTAACAACAACCCTTTATATAGGAGATAAATTGTATACAAAATGTATGATAACTTTGAACTTTTAAAAACATTTTGGAAAAAATTCTTTAGTGTGCTATAAAAGCAATCCAGTACAAAAATTTCCATTTTAATTTGTACATCCAACATTCGTGAATGTTTCAAAAGTGATGTAATTTTAGAGATTGTATTTTGTAATGTCCCCCAACAGGGTCTAGTGGCGGAGGCGCGCCCACTACGCCTACTTCTGCGCCGGCTAGTGCGCAGCCCACCTCGCCCGCGCCTGCCGCAGACTATAGCGCGCAGTGGGCAGAATACTACCGTGGCATCGGCAAAATAAAGGAGGCTGAGGCTATTGAGGCACAGATCAAGATTAAGGTACACCTTGAAGTGAAACTCGTTTCAATGCAATGAGACTAGACTTTTTTAGTAGACAAATAGGAAACTCCACTAAAATATTTCAACTGTATTAGAAATTTTGAACCAAACATAACATAGTATGATAGTACAACAATTAAGTAACTGCCTCATTCATTTAATGACCAATTAATAAGGACACAAATCTTGATTATGGATTTTACCTCCTGCTTGGAGTAATTGAATCTATTTAAGCCTTTCTACTCACTAGCTGGTGATCGAGCCAGTGTTATTACAGGCACAAGGGACATAACATCTAGTTCCCAAGGTTAGGAACACATTGGTGATGTAAGCGATGGTTAATATTTTTTACAATGCCAATGCCTATGGGCGTTGGTTACAAGTTACCATCGGGTGGCCCGTATGCTCGTCCGCCTATTCTAATATTAATAAATTGATAATATTAACTTTCCCTTACTTAAATACCATGATAACTTACACGGCTTCCCGTCCGCAGGCGCAGCCGGGCAGCGCGCCGTCGCAGGCCTCCCAGCAGGCCACGCCGCCCAACCCGACGCCGCCGTCGTCCAGCGCGGGCGGCGTGGTGTCGCAGTACGGCCAGTACGGCGTGTACCCGCCCGTGTACCCCGGGTACCCCTACCCCTACCCCGGCGTGCCGCCCGCGCCCGAGCACGCGCCGCACCAGCACCAGTAGACGAGTGAGTACTCGACGATAGGACACCACACTCGTCACGGCAGGGGTCGAACTCGTATGCCATATTTATAGACAAATCTTTACGAAAATTCTCCCTACTCAGACTATCTTTATTATTATTATTAACGTTAGTTTATATATATATGTTCCATTTGTACTTATCCAAGGAGGTGCTGGTTTGACACTTGCTGGGACGTTATTATTATGTATAATTTGTGCAGAGTGCTTGGAAGAAGTTGTTTTGGGTGCGAGAGAGCCAATGTTTTTCAAATGATGCTTGTAGTGTTTTATAGTTTCATGTAGTGATTATTTGAGTTATGTACCTTAATGATTTACCGATGCTAATGTATGTGTGATTACAGTATTTATTACAAATTACGAATAATTATTTTTAGCGAAAAAGACAATCTTAATATGTTACTCCATTATTTTCTCCATATACTTTTATAACAAATGTGACTTATAGGTACTGTATGAACTTTGTTCTAATTATTACTCGTAATAATTCCAGAGCTATTAATTTAAATCAATACCTAATACACACTATTTAAAATATCTTTTTTCACAATGACGTGGCATGACGTCATTGAAAAAGTGCCTCAATATACATATTGTAAAATATGCTTTGTATCGACATACAAAAAATAAATAATAACAAGATTTTTCATAATTTAAAGAAATATATTTATGAATGACATTATATTGTTATTATTAAAATAATAAGTTATATTAAGAAATACACTTTACATATTATGTAAATTTAATGCTCACATAAATATCAGTTTTGATAAAAATGGTATATATATCCTATTGGTATACAAAACTGAAGTTTACTATTATATTTTTATTATTGTATCGGAAGGCGGATGAGCGTATGGGCCACCTGCTGGTAAGTGGTCACCAACGCCCATAGACATTGGCATTGTAAGAAATGTTAACCATCACTTACATCACCAATGCGCCACCAACCTTATATGATATTATATACAGATTACAAAATATATATATATATTAATCTATACTATTTACAATAGACAGACCATGTTTACATACTGTAGGAGACAGTTTTTTTACTTTTTGTTATCTTATATACTTTGTTGTAGAATTACATACATATTATAATGTATATACTTTTTTTTTGTCAGCTTATTGCAAGAACTAAGTAACAACTGAAATTGTTATTTGTTATGAATTTACTTAATTGGAACGACTAACACAGAAGATAGATGTATTGTTATTTAGTAAAATAACTACACACCAAGTATATAAAAAATGTGTCCATGATACAAATCATTAAAAATCATTATATTGATATAATTAGTTAACATTGAATATGTTTTTGCAATATTCTGTCAATATAATATTATGCAATTCACTTTTATTTTGGCTTGAATTTACAAATTTGTTTTTTAAAGTTCTATGTTTAATCTTTACACTATCCTAAACTATTTAAACAATTTTATATGTATTAAAATCTGTGACTGACATTACATTGACCAACTTATCTCTATTGTCAGGGCCAACATATATCATGGCTCGGGCGAGTTATACATTAGGTGTTTTATATTAGATTTTTAATTGAAAAATAATAACAGAAGCTTATTTTCAATTATATATGTATGTAGCTGATAGAAATATGTATTAAAACTAAGTGGGTTCCATTAGCCTTCAGCCTTCGCTTAGTCGACTGGCGCTAATCAGGCTTAATTATATTTACGTAGATCTTAAACTATCTTCAGTAATACATATTAGGATCAATTGGTCATTATCTCAAGTAGTATTAGTTCGCCAACTAAAGTTCTAATAATAAAAAAAACTTAGTTGATTTATTATCGTTCACATATTACTAATATATTTTTATATTTAATAATGTATTGTGCTTAATTTCTTATGTATTTGCAGCTACACTTGATATTACAATGAACATATTCCACACATTATATAAGTGTATAAATGTTACAGGGATTTTGGGTAATATATTATGAAAATGCATGATTAAATATACCGATATAGTTGATTCTCTTTCAGTTTGCATGTGATATATAAAGATGTTTATTATTTACATTATTATATTAGTATATACGAAATCATATGAAAAGTTATTGACATGTGTGTGTGTGAGAGATAAGTCAGTATTTATAAAAAAAAATGAATACGATTTGTAGTGTGTGTAGTGTTGCAGATGTATTTAGGCTCGCCAGTGCAGGGGTGCCGTTCGACGCTATACAGCGTTACTTAATTAACTGTGATTTTGCCATGTTCGTTTGTTTGTCTGATTGCAGAGACCCCCCCGGACCGCCCGATACGGAACCGAGAAGATACCTCTCCATTGTAGATTGTAATACTATATTATAAGCAGCGTAACGTTAAATCGTATCACCCACAATAAATAATACGATTTTATTCGATAAAAATAAAATGTTATAATTTGCACACGAACACAAATATGTTATGTATCTTTATTTCTTGTGGGTCACTTCAATAAATATTGTCAAATTCAACTAGACTATGAGATTATTTCACGTCAAACTGCTTTCCATATACATATATAATAATATGATAAAATGTTCACGGCCGTGTGGTACTTTCTTGATTTTTATTATTATTGCACCTTCATATACACTCGTATCGTTAAAATTTGTAATATTTTTGTATAATTCTGTGCCGATATTGATCATTGACGTGCCAGTTTGTCCAGGTTTAAACGTTAGAATGCCACACTGCCTAAAACGATGTAACAGAGAGATCCGACGGAGCATTAGAATGAGACAGAAAGAGAAAAATGAAAGCGTTATGAAAGAGACATTGCTTCGCCGCAGCGAGGACTCGAGGTAAATGCACTGTATCGAGTGACTAGCTTATTACACTTTACGAATGTTACCCACTGTGTACTATGACATGATGTGTAATCTGAATCAAACTACGAATGCGGAGGAGACGATACAGTTTTTTACGCTCGATAAAATGATCTTGATAATTTAAATTCAGTTGTAGTTTTTTTACGTAAGCGTAAAACTTAAATAATAAAACTCCACATTCGTCGTCTGTCGTACGACGAAATATGTCTAGTTTATAAGTTAGGTAACACTGGTTAGGGTGTCGTCGCGACCTCTCTCGACAGCTCATTAGGTAACTTTACGTCTTACAG
The DNA here is from genome assembly GCA_963151315.1 of Nymphalis c-album. Taxonomy (NCBI): domain Eukaryota; kingdom Metazoa; phylum Arthropoda; class Insecta; order Lepidoptera; family Nymphalidae; genus Nymphalis; species Nymphalis c-album. Next base: position 4,874,688 of record OY720610.1, read on the forward strand.
AATTATAGAATCATAATTTTAGTCTATGTATTTTTAATTAATAATATTAGCTTTGGTAATAAAATAAGGTTATGAAGGGAAGTATCGAAACTCGATGAAGTTGAAAGCAATGTGGAGCGACAGTCCCGAAAGAATCGGTCACTATGGAAACAATCGTTCAGAACGGGGCGTCCCGATTTAATTGTATTAATATTAAGATATAAAGTGTATGTTTATTGATGTGTTCATTTTATTTATAATCATTACTTCTCTCCACAGACCCCGGAGGTAAGTGTCCCTAACTGATTGATAATAATTTAATAAATTGAAACAATATATTTTGTCATTATATTTTTTTGTTTCTGCTTCGTTTTATGGTTTATTTGTGTATTTTAGCTCTAGAGTGGGCCATTTCATTATATTATAATATATACGCGAATGATAAAACTACGAAATTTTTTTTTTTTTTTTTAATTTACACGCTTCATCCATTTTATGATGTTTCTGAATTAATATGTCAACGACAAAAGTGTTATGTTTTGAATGTTCACTTAAAGAGCACGACCATTTTTTCTGTCGTACAAGAGTTTGTTTTTTTCTTTAATGTGATAATCAAATGTTTTGGTGTTATTTATATTTGCATAACGTATTTCATCTGATATGTTGTCACTGTCTTCACTGTTATCCGATCTGTTGAAGGTCACAAGCTGATATATTATTAAAAACATGTTAATAAGGAGCTCGATCGTTACGGCATGGCGTGGCGATTGGGAATTCCTTGACGATACTTAGGTAAGTATATGATGGCGTTCGCTGTGTATTAGTTTGGTAAGTTCTATATGAAAAACAAATACTAAATATTTCATTAAATTACTAGAAAGAATTAAAATGAACACAACTAAAAATATAATTGGAACTATAAAAGGTCTAGGATTCTGAATGTTTCGTTAAATATATCGATTTAATTTTCATAATCTTCACGATGACTAGAAAATTACAATTACTGAATGATAAACGATTTCATTACATTATATCGATTATATCTAAGAATATTCTTGTGCGGGGACACTTAAAATAAACGGTACAACTTTATATGACTAATGAATCGATTTAATATTATAATAAATTGACAGGGTATGTTATTTTTTTTATTACAATTGATAGAAATATAATTAACAAAACCGCATATGTAAATACTACTTTTACTAAATAACATTTCGGAACGAAATAACTGACGCTATAATATCTTGTATTACACAGATAGGTACAGTATACCTAGGTGTTCAATATGCTGATTAAATCCTTGTTACCTTTTTATTAATATATATAATATCATTATAGTATGTACATTTTATGTTTAATATTTCTTGGTAACACATGATTATTTGTAGGGATTTTAACCATATTATTTGAATAACCATTGCAAGTGATCCATTTTCTGACTTATTTTTTGACATCAAAGGAAAGAAGACATTGGCAATAAAATATATTCATTAAAGAGTTGTTTTATTTTAATAGTATATATATTTGCTATATACAAACGTTTGAGGTACACACTGTTAGACATGAAATAATTACAACGAATTATGGTTTTGATCTATTTAAATGTTTTTGTCAATTAATACTAATTTTGGAAACAATTTAGTACTTTTCTGACGAACTTTCTCCGGGCGAACGACTTTCCATCGACGTAGAAGAACTACTCGAGCGTATCATACGCGAAATCTTCGACAATGAGGCTGTCGCCCAGGGCTCCAGCGGGCTGCCTGTGTCTAACACCGGAGACACTCTGAAATTATTAAACCCCCTTACACATTTACATTTAGTTATAAAAATATATAATTTTAAATAATTATTAAAAGAACACCAAGCATATTTGCTGCATCTTTGTGGGTAGGTGTAGTTGTGACAGCTGGCAACATTAATAATGCAATTTGTATTTGGCTATTGCATTATTTTCGTCTTTATGTCAAAATTAGTCAGTATTGCTTATTTGTTAAGACTACTTAGCTTTGCAGTGAATGAATTATACCGAATTTTAAAATTGAATTAGACAATTTTGAGTGCCGAGCGTACTAAACGCCTGATACAATTATTGTTATGATTGTAGCGGAAATATCTAACCTGTTAAATCGAGGTCTAGCAGTTTTTGGACGTTTTTTCTTTGCAACTTTACGAATTGGTGCAGCGCCTTCAACTTCCGCTCCACTACCTGGATCTGAAATTCAACGATTCATATAAATTCGCAACATGAATGTTGTAATGATAGTTATATAGCACTATAAATGCCGTGTTTAACTTCCAAGCGGGTAATATAGTCTGTCTCACAAAACAAGCGATTAAAAATTTATTAGATAAAAAATAGTATTTTTATTTGCTAAACGAATTTAAAATCGGACGCTATTTAGCATTTACCTATAACATATAATGAATACTCGTCTGGAGCTTGTCCTGCAGCATATTGAATACACAAAGGCCTTGCCGCCTTCATTCGATGGTCTCGCCTTGTACCCAATGCACTAAAATAAAATTACACGGACTGAATCTTGTACCAATAAAAAATTTAAAATAAAAACTAATTATTAAGTAGATGGGTAAATCTTAAATTGGTATACTCTAATATTATACAAAAGTTAATATTTTAAAGCTTGCAACAATGTGAGTGCGAATCTTCGTAATTTAAAATCTACCCATTTTCTTTCAAATATCAAGACACGGTCTTGCATACAGGTCTAGCAACCGAGTCCAATTTCAGTGGTAAGAGATAGGAGCGATTGTGTAACAACTATTATTTCGCAGCGTCGCCCGCTGTACGCCGCGCCGCTGCGAACTTGGTTGAGTGACACGCGGCGTATATATATCTCTCTCCCAAGTATTGTGTTATTTAATAATTGTTATATCGTTTTGTTGAGTTTTGCGGATTTGTTGTTTTTTTAGTTTTGTTATTTAACTGTTTTATTTGATGTGAAAAAGTATTCAGGATTATTATTATGCGTATTGTCATGCCTCTGGCGGCCGTAAATAGAACTGAACAGCGTCGTAAGTCGACGTATCCCCACTTCTGAAGTTGCAAGACCCATATACTAGAACTAGACCGTCTATCAAATCATTTAATGACAGATACCGAAAGTTTCCATCCATATTTATATATATTCCATATTTAAATTTATATGGCGCTGCCTTAAAACTCATCTATAAATCACATTGATTAGACTCAATTAATAAATGACAATTTCAAGTAATACTAATTTCATGCATATCTACACTTTTTGGGTGTAAAATCTTACGCCTACATCACAGAGTATGTAATCACTATGCACACTGATCTACACTCCATAAATAAAACTAAAGTATGAGCATAGATTTACGTAAGCAACTTTCAAAATTGTAAGAAAAATATTTTAAAAACGTTATTAAAAGGTTGTTATAATTTATTGTATTTTTTTAACTGGCTTCATTATTCTTATGAGACTGGTATCCACATCCACGCTAATAACTGTTACAAATTGCCTGTTTTACAGATTACTCGCAAGGATCGGTAAAGAGGTAATAATTACTATTCACAAACAAAATTACTCAAAAAATAAATATCAATTTCTTACGAATTATTTCCAGAGCTGAGTTGATCCTCAATAGGTACATCACTTTCAACTGCACTACTCTCCGATGCCACTAAATACATGGATCTGTAATAAAAAAAATGTAATACTCGTCATCTCTGTTACCCGACTACAAAGGGAAATTATGAAAATATCTTGAGGAACGTTTATATGACAAACGTTATTTATAAAACTGACAACTCGTTTGTATAATTTATACCACAAAACGCCGCTCATTTTATTCACCGATTCTAGTCTAATGTTGTTCTTTTAAAATAAGGGCTTATTCTAAATTAATAAAAGATTTTGTCTTGATAACCCATATTACGTGTTTCGGTGTTAATCATGTTTTTTTAGTAAAATGTGAATTATTTATTTTCTGATATTAAGTAATTATATTAACTCCCTATTTATTTACAATAGTAACATATCGTGATTTTAAAATGTTATCGACTATTATTCAGCAAATAATATAGTAACGTATTCTACATATTTATGTATGTTATTTAGGTTTGTGAAAAAGTGGCCAAAATTTTTAATTTCATTCGACCCAAATAATATTTTATAGAAATGCTGCCAGTTGTCCCTTGTACTCGCGGTCCCGCGCCTAAAAAACGCTTCCGGTTCTGATGCGAGCGTCACGGTTTTGAAAGACGAATTAATTCGTGAAGCGAATGCTATATCCATTTTTTCGAAGGGATTTGTTGCTATTGGCCTAAATAGCCTCGACAGCGATGTCGGGCGGGCCCCGGCTATGTCAGCGAGAAACCTACAAATGTATAGGAAGTCAACTAACTGTTTGTTAGATTTCGAAAAGTTATTAATAAAATATTAATTATATATCTTTTGATTCGTATATATATATATTAATTGAAGTAATGGACAACAATTATTTTATCTAGTATACCTGGCTGGCACGTAGAGGTGTGGTGGTGGCGGCAGAGCTCGGCGGGAAGCCGACCGCGCCCGTCGAGCTCTTGCAGCGCGACCAAGCACTATAGAGTCTATAAAGTAAGTTGGGTATATATACAACTTATTAACTTCGAAAATATACGGTTCAAGATTATTCTGCAGGAGTATACTGCGAAGTCATTTCAATCGAAAAAATAGAGGAGGTCGGTGTTAACCATAGAACCATAGAAGTGTAGTAAAAAATTATAAGTTCAATTACTTATAATTTTTTACTCCATACAAAAGAAAACGAGAGTTTAACAAATAACAGAGATTACGGTCATAAATTGTTGATAACCTGGTACAGGATCACTGTCAGTGTGCTCCTGACGATCTCGTCTCCAACCAGAGTCTGGGGGAGGTATCTCAGCCGCTACTCCAAATAATCCTGATACTGCGCCTGCTACCACCATACGGGCTGATTTAACCGCAGTCTGGATATTATATAGAATAAGGTCATAATTATTTTTTAAATTATGATTTTAAAGAATATGATTAAAAAAAAATACTCACAGACATGTTTATGTCAATTTCCGGAACGCCGATAAGATCAGCCGCTTTTGCTGCTAAAATTTTCAGCTCTTCGTTATTAGGATCGACCTTCTGTTCCATAGCCATCAACTCGCGTAGATAATCTCTGTACACCTCTTCGCTTACAAAAACTGAAAGTATCAATAGTTTATTGAAACATTTATCCAGATCAATGACTTTTATCGGTATTCTCTACTTAGTAAATACGTTTACCCATCCTATAAATAAAATGCAATCTATTAAATAAATATAATTTTGCTTTTTTTTTAAATAAAATAGTAAGGGCAAGCTGGGTACCTGATGGTAACCCTTCACCATATTCCATAGACATTTTCGTTGCAAGAAATATTAACCATTCCTTACATCAATGCATCTACAATCTTGAAAACTAAGGTGTAATGTCCCTTGTGGTCTTTGTTACACTGGCTCATTGGCACTGGAACCATTCATACCGGTACACAACAATACCTACTAAATATTGCCGTATAGCGGTTGAATGCTTATGTGATCAGTGGCTGGAACCTACCCACTGATCACATATACGTAGATCACAAAAAACGAAAACGATACGTATTTACACGAAACCCTACGTCGCTTTATTCATCAACGTGACTGTCAACCTATAATGTTAATTTATGGCTACAATTGTAAATTATTACATTATGTTCACATATATTTATTTACCTGGAGGCTTTACTATTTGTGTCTTGTGAAGATCTTGCGATGTCAAATCAACTCTTAGAATATCCATTTCTTTTGGTTGAGGTTGAAGAGGCGTTGGTAAATTAGGTGGTATTCCGATTTCAAGATCAGTTTTTGCTTGCGTTTGGTTCGACGACACTGTTAATAGGTTCTGTGACCTTATCTGGTTGGTCGTGGTCTGATCTTGCGATGTAGGAAATGCTTTTGGAATTTGTCCATTAACTAAAAGATCAGGCGCTGATTGCTTTTGATTTTCTGGAACTGCAATTTTTTTTTCGGTTTCAACAATCCATGTTTTTTATATTATAAGGTTTCTAAGGGTCAAATTTCTTTAATTCTTAAATTGACTAAATTCAAAACTCTAGATACTGTTTTAAATTTACTATACAACATAATAAATATAACGTCTATTATTTTGAATGAAAATACTTACGAGTACTTGTATTAGTAAGATCAAGATCATGTGTGAATGCCATAACATTGAGAGCCGATGACAGGGCAGGCCCCACTCCCGTCCCAGGACCTTCTTCTGTACCTACTAACTCTGGGGGTGGTACACATCTGTAGGAATATTACAATGACAATTATTAGTAATACTATATTACTAATATGTTTGGATGGCGTCGAGCGGGAACTCAAAGCAATTGGCGTCAAGGGCTGGAAAGAAAAAGCAAAACAGACCCGTCTGGAAGAATATTCTCGACCAGGCCACGGTCCACCTGCGGCTGTAGTGCCAAGATGATGATGATGATATTACTAATATTGTCAATTTCATTTAATATATCTTTTTCCGATGCAATTTTGAAGTTAGAACATGCGATTTGAATAAAATGAAAGCTCAATCAGCTCATCAAGAAATAAAAAGCTATTGGGAACATCATAAACACTTAACAGTTCAGTAATACTCACGCTAAAGGAGCTTTAGTGGGGGTAGATATCGAAACCCTACCCCACATAAGGCGTCGTAACTCTTCGCCGCTGATACCCCTTCTGCGTAACTCTGCGATCGTAACTTTTCCAACTCTCTACGGAAAATTAAATATAAAGAAGAATAATTATCTGTCTTACTGTTTTCTTTTGTTATAATTAAAATATTTAGGGCTATACCTTCCAATTTGCTAATGCGCCTTTCCGTTGCTTAGCCCTGGTCTTCGCTTTACTTTTGATGACCATAACTCCTCGCTGCTCGTACCGTGGATCGTCTGATGGGCCCAATCCTATGGAATATTCCTGGAGATACCTGTGTGCATCCTCTTGGGAAACGGATCGTTCGAGTGACACTACTATTTTCGCCCACTAAAAAGAAACACTTATAAACTTATTACGACATTAACGTCTATAATTATTATTAAGATGAAAACCTTTGAATTCTCTTCGCCAAGTCTACTTCTAAAGCAAAGCACTTTATTGTTACCAACCTGCTTCACCCACTCCTTCTCAGACTGCTCGATGACGTGCGCATACGTGTTGCCCATCATAGCGATGAGCATGTTCAGCAACAGTATGGGCACGAATACCATGAACACAGCGAATACTGTCTTAGCGAGATTCGGATATGTCGTTAGACCGAGATCAGAGTACTGTATGGGATACAAAATATATATAAACGCATGTTACACTATTCCAATTAAAATAATATATAATTGTACTCTTTATACTATGTTTGAATTTAATATGGAAAATGTAATGTATTATTTAGAGTTTATCCTTATTTTAGTTTTTTTTTATTCTAATCACACGGTTCAGAGAAAGCATAACTCACACTATAATCGCCCAATGTTATTTGAAACAGGGCCATCCATGTACTGGGATAACTTGAAAATAAAGTTGACTGCACATTAGGAAAACCTGTAATAAATAAAATGTACTTTAAATAATATAAATTACTGTTTACAGGACTGTTAAACCACTGGTATTGTTATCTACGGGCTCATGTCAATACTTGGGAATTGGTAGAGTATTAATTTGATCTGGTGTAAGGAACGGTTTATATTCGACTAGCAGTGCCACGTGGTTTCACCCGCGTATAATTAATAAAAATATAATGAGTAAAAGTAAACCTAAAGCCTTCCTCGATAAAATGACTATACAGCACAATAATAATTTTTGAATTCGAACCAGTCGTTACTGAGTTAAGCCGGATCAAACAAACAAACTCTAAAGCTTTATATATTAGTATAGATGTCTATCGGTGATGATGAACATAAATTTAAAACAAATTTAAACTTTTTATTTTAAAATCTTTATATACCTCTATACAGAAAGTAGAAAGACTGCGAAAATCCAAAGAGAACGATGCAGTAGATGATGCCAAAAGTGAACATGTCACCTGTGATCATACTGTAGATCATTGTTACAAATGGTCCCGTTAATTTTACCGCTCTGAAATATAAGAACACATTTTATGATTGATATCTGTTTTCGAAGAGAGACACTCAATTTAGACATTATCGCTTTCTTAGATGTTATATGGCTTTATAAACTTTATAATCATTGTTGTAAAAGCTGATATTCAAATATCTTATCCAAATTGGAATTGTCACAAACTCCATGATATTATCGAAGTAGGACTGGGACAAAAATATAGTAATTTTGAAGTATAATATTAAAACACATTACCCAGCGAAAAACATAAGAAGAAACCACGATCCAGGTAAAACGAAAATGAGTATCGCTTCTTCGAGAGTTGTTCTCCTACTTAATCGTGCCGGAATACAAGCCAATAGAAGCAAATTCGAAGCCAAAAATATAAATTTTGCCGGTTCGTGTATCTGAAATAACAAACGTTTCGTTGAAAATAACTAGTTTACATAAAAATCTATTCTACCATAATTAAAATCTTACCAACTGTTTAAAATATGCAATGAGACCTTGATTCTTAATTTCATCCCCCTGTTGAAGAATAATATAACACAATGTACTAATAATAGTACCAAGTTCCGTTGCAAGACGTATACCACTTCTCGCGTCGTTCACTTCGAGTCCCCAGTCGGGATGGGCATCAGCTTCGAGGCTACTGTGTCTGAGATACACGGAGATTGAGAGTAGAAGGAGATGAAGCATTAAAATAAGGAGACGCTTGAGAAATTTCGTCTGAAACAATGCAAAAAATTTTTGTTCCTATTTAACATAAAGCACCTAATTTTGTTTTGACAATAGACATATTTAAATGGTGTTTTTTACCAGACATCGTATTTAAAATTATTGTCTTTCACTGTTTGTTGACGAAAAACAGATAGTAAAACAATAAATTAGTTTATAGAATAACCATGTCGCGCTACGATAAACTAACAGCGAGGCGACTGCTTTTGATAGCAGTTTCTTTAATACACCGAAAGGTCAGCAAAAAACACACAACTTGTTGAAAAATTGAAAACTATCAAAGAAGTAAGTCGTCTAATGAGGGAAAATATCACGACACATGGAAACGCAGTCAGTGCATGCAGTGTCGCATAGGATTACAAGAAAACTATATACTAGTATTTACTCTTGCAAATGTCTTCCATTTTTCTTCCAAAAGTCTTTGAATAATCCCTCCATCGAGCATGTTTAAATGCTCCTGTTTTGTGCCGTTGAGGATTATGAAGAGAGCTGAGTTCCAATCTGTAAAGAATAATTAAAATAATTAAAGCAAAAACCTTACAAGACTTTTAACTATTTCTGTTATTGATATTGCGTCAATCTTGATTCATTGATTTGCAAAATTAGTTAATAGCATAAGCAATATTGCAAATTTATTATATTTTATTTAAAAACATAATAGAAAATGACATTTTATTTACTCGTTCGTCCATCCGGTAAAAGAGTATCCAATGCATTTAGGGGGTAAGCGGAACAAGTGATGTTGGAATATCTCCAAAACTCTCTAGATGAAAGTTCTAACATTTCCCTAAACACAGAGGCTCTACCTAACTGGCAAGCCAATGTCAACGGTGTAAAACCAGCTTTATTCAGTCGGCCATTACTTGCTGGAAGCTTCGGGTGACGGAGCGCATATCCAAACATGTCCTGCAAATTATAAAATTATTATGATCAGTGAACTACTGAATAGGTAATGGAATAATAACGTGCCGGAAATTTTACATCGTTATCATGAACATGAATAAATAGGGGGACAATTCTACTAACATATTGCCACTTTATCGCAATCGAATGAAGCGTGATCGTTGCCCATTACCGTTTTCATATTCTTTAATTTAATTATCTTCTGTTGGCGTCAAAGTTAACACTTAAGATTGACATAACCAGTGGCGTAGCTATCGTAGGGCCAGGTGGTGCAGTGCACCAGGGCTCCGGAGCTAACAGGGCCCTCTAACCTATGCTTTGAAAAGAGAGGACCATAAGAGAAAGAGAAAAAAAAGTTCAAGCTACGTGGAAAGAGGGGGTGAGGGCCCAATTCCTTTTCCATGCACCGGTGCCCTTGTCCACCTAGCTACGCCACTGGACATAACGGTATGTTAACATCATATCGGTTCGGTTCCGATCCGAATAAATATAGAATAGTCAAAGTTGGATCGGAGTCGAATCGGGAACATATCGTTATCGCTATACTTAATAGAATTCGGCCCAGGACATTATAATGTAAACTTTAATTCGCTTAATGTGATAGTGATAATCATTTGAATAAGATTATCAGAACGAGGAAGCATTAGTTTACTTATATGAATTAGTTTTCACGTAGCAACAAAACTTGAGCAACATACCAATTTATCACAAACTACAACCATATGAAGTATCATGTTTCCGAATGAATCTTGCGAATCAGGATCTGCTCCGGAGTCCAAAAGAAGGTTGTATACTGCTTCATTAGCACAGCACGCAGCCCATGCAAGCGGATACTCTCCCAGATATGCTAGACCTTCGTAATTAGTCTGACGAGCTGGAGGAACACGCTGTTGGTCCCGTGGTAGAAAAAAACTACCTAAAACAATGAAAAGTTTGTATAAAGTACAAAAAAATGTCTGTTTTGGATTCATTGGAATTATTTTAAATTGATATTCTTTTACCAATAGCTTTTTGATTGACGTCTGCTCCAGCTTCCACTAAGTCTTGTACTAATTCATTATTGCTGTAAGCTATGGCTAAATGCAAGGAACTTGCACCTGAAATTATGAAAAGAAATATGGTAAATACTTCACGCTTAGGACGTTAGGACAATGATATACACTTGACTCACCTAAATACTCTTCACCTTCAACAACGTCCAATGACAACTTTGGAAAACATTTCACGAGTGTACGCGCTAATCTCGTATGTATCTGAAATTTTAATTAATTTAATCATAAGACGTACATGATTATTTTAGAAGTATATATTTTTCAATAGTAAGGGCTTAATGTCTATTCTAAATATAATTCTATATCAAGTTATATAGTATCATCCTTGTTAATCTCTACTTTGTAGTCTACTAGATTAGGTAAGAGTAAATTAAAATACTGTAAATCATACTTCAAAATTCAAATCCTATGTTGGACCAATATACGTTTGGATTGATCAAGAAACACTACCTTCTAAACTAAAGCATTTAGACCTGTGTGTAAACTCTCTCTAGCGATACTTTGCTTAAATACAGTACTTGTACACCATGACATCTCCTACCAGTTAGTTAGTCTCCGTTGAGAATAACCACTGTGAAATCGGTGAGGAGAACATGGTTTGGCTATATTATTTAATTCGAATATATGTCGAAGACAAACCTTAGTGTCACATATGATAAGAAGATGTAAAAGAGATTCTCCGAGCGCCCCACGATAACTCATCTGCCAACATGCAGTGTGATCTTGCCATTGTGCGAGCGGATCGTGAGGAGAGAGTGAGGCTTCTATTGGCAATACCACCTAATGAACATTCAAATCCTTTAACTTCAACTTAACGATTATGGTTTATAACAAAAGTCTTATGTATATTTTGTTATACTTGTTCCTGGTCTCTAAATTTCCACCGTAAATACTCTGCCCTGTTGATAACCCTTCCTCTTCCACCTGCGTACATGTATGCTGAGAATTCTTCGCGAATTAATCTCTCTGCTGCCATCATACCACCTTTCGCATAGGTCTCCAATAGAAGTCCACCTGATAGGTATTTAAAACAAAGGGAAAATGAACGCTTAGTAAATTCAATGTAGTAAAACCCATTGAGTAATTTCTTATAATTTTGTCCTATGCCTATAATTTTTTTAACAAAGTTAACAGAAGAAATATCTGGTTTTTTTTTATAAAAAAAACAAAAACTTGTTTTTTAATATTTTAATTGATATACCTTTTTTATAATCAGCAAGTTTGTATAGAACTGTGTGGTCTTCGCTACTAGGTTGTGAAATGACTCTATCAAGAACGGAACCAACTGCTTGTACGCTCGAAGCTGAACAAAGCTTGCCCAACGCGCCACCCATTGCACTAAAAAACTACTTTGAACATAATTAATAAGAAGATAGACACGGCAATTGTAAACATTGAATATAACTACTAACATGAATATGGCAATATGTATGTATGAATATGAATATAGCAACTAAATAATAAAAAATAAACTTACAAGTTTTATTTGACGCTTTTAAAAATGTACAGTTCGGATGTACAATTTTTTTATATAAATACATAAAAATATATTAATCAAAATAAAGCCCAGACATCATTTTCAAATTTTTATATATTATTTTTTTGATATGGCTGCATTAATCTGGAACGTCAGTGACAGAAACAATAAACATTCGTAATTCGTATTATTCATTATTATCATTATTGAAGTGATTTGAATTTATTTCATACACTTATATTAACACTTAATTAAATTCATTGGATTTTCATCATTGGTAAATAGAAAGACATTTTTAAAAATATGATATATATAAGTTTTCAACGAAAAATATTCATGAATGTTCCTTGCAAAATGTTTAAATAGGTAGTTGAAATTTCAGTACGATTACAAGAAAGAAACCGCAAAGAATTGTAGGATACAATATTGTAATAGATATAATAGACACGTTAATCATTTACAATATTCGGAATTTCATTATCAGGTTGGTTATAATTAGTAATATTATATTTAGTATTATTTATAAATATACACTTTTAAGACTACAGTGTAAACTGCATATAACGTCACTCGATTTAAAGACAAACTCCCTAAAGCGTCTAAATCACTCGGCTTTGGTTGGTTTAGCTTGTTTTCCATACAACATTACATCCACTCTCAATAACGACCAAAATTATTTTTAAGTTGCCAAAATTAGTAAAAACTGCGCAGCTGTGTTCGTTTTTTTCACTTTATTATAGCCCGTAATAAACTTGACTATCGGCATCATACATGGCGAACTTTTTAAGAAATCTGTACTTTTGTTTACAAATTGGTATAATCATATTCTTAGTTGCTCACAAACTTACACATTGTAAACATGGTAAGTAAGAGAAAATCACTTTGTATTGAAGAAAAAGTATATTGATATGCACATGAAAGAAAAAATTCTACAACTAGAGGAGGATGGAAAATCTTCCAAATTATTAAAGAAACCTAAGTATGAAGACCATTGACAGTGCTTTTAATTACTAACACTAGTCTGAAAGAAACTTTTCCTTTTTCTAATACAGATTTTTCTTCTCCCCATTTAACGACAACTTTCTATAACATTGAAATATGCAAAGTCCCTTGAGTGTCATTATATAGAGTTTACACTATATTTTAAACTACTTCACTACCTGCTTTGCACTAAATATTTTGTTATTGTATATTTAACAGAGCTTTTTAATTTAAATCTGGCAATCACTAATAAAATTTCATATGCCATAGACTGCTTGGTGGATTTTTTGTCTCAAAATTGGTCCACCCATTTGGAGCACTTGCAATTATCTTAACTTGGTGAAGGGTAAATGAGTAAGGATACAACATCTTAATACCTAAATTAGGCGCATCAGGTGTAGAGAGTGGTTTATGTTTCTAACATTGCCAGTATCTATGGGTGCTGGTGAACACCTACCATCAGGTAGTGTACTTGCCTGTCCATCATCCTATTTAAAAAAATATATATTCAAATCACATATTTGTATTTACTTTTAAACCTTATGTCAAGTTAACAATCAAGTTAACTTACCTGCCAACTCTATAATGTAATATCAAGCCAAGTGCAAAAACACTAATATTTGTTTACACAGTGATTACAATACCTTTGAAATATTTTTAATTAAGACAATCAGTATTCAACTCAATGTTTTGTTATAAACATATTTTTTTATAAAATCAAGTAAATATCTCAATATATATTATAAAATTCAGATGTATATAATAATGAACACAATTTTAATTAATTAGATTTCGAAAGACACTTTACTAGAATGAAAAATATAACTTGTTTGTATTAACAAATTGCCATTGTAGTTTGGTACTAACTATAAACAAAATCGTTGCCATGGTAACAAATTGGATGTTTCAAGGAAACAGTTACTTAACATGTTGGTAATTGTGTTGAAAAGTTAATTGAAAGTTATTACCCATAGACACATGGTAAATTTTTTTTTTCTAAACCACCAAGTAAATATAAATGTATAATATTATATTTCACAATTTTTTTTTGTATTTATTATAAAAACCTATTCTTGTTAAAATCTTTAATTTTGATATTATAAATAATCGAATAAAACATGTCTTAGTTCACACGAAAGTGATGATGAAAAAAAAATTATTAGCGAAAGAATAGAATTAAAATATGCAAATACAATTTTAGGTTGAAAAAATGGATCTCATAGACGAATTAGTGATACAAATTAAGAAAGAAGTGGATGATGAACTAACGGAGAAATGCAATGAAACAAATAATGAAGTTGATTCAACAAATAAGATGGACGGGCAAAGAAAACATGTAGTACCTGCTACAAATACCGATGTACATAGCCCTATTACCAAAAGGCGCAAAAGAAATTACCATGGTTAGTATTTCAACATTAATTATTTTTAAAAATTACAACAATAACCTTCTTAAATCTATTTTGTAAGAGATAACCCCATGCTCTGATCGGAATATTAAGGCTAGTCACCTCAATGTCCCTTGGCTTACTCTGATAATAATGTTACAACTAGATATTATAAAACTAAGACCTATTTGTTAACAGTATAGTATAATTAGCTTTTGTATGTGTATTATGGATACTTTTGTGCCAGTCTCGCTTGCTAAAATATATAAATATACACTGCCGATATAAAATCCTTTAAACAGCTTTATTTCTTGTATATTCACCAGGTGAGAAAGTGACGGAATTAAAACCATTTTGTCGTGATCTATTTATATTTACAACGAGATTAGATGAAATGCGTCTTTTTAAAAGGGATTTTAACAAATTAAACCGTTTACACATATGGGAAGAGATATTACGAGAAAGTAAACCAGTGTATTCGCAGCACAAACACAACATCACTACCCAAACAATACTTAAAGATGAAAACATACAGAAATTATATAACGATTTAGATATAATCAACAATAAACAATCTCTCAAAGTAATTGATATTAAAAAATTATGTCAAGCCAAAGAAATTAATGAAGAAATGAAAGTTGTTAGTATTAATGAAAATCATGGACAAATAAATGTAATTATAATTCCTGATAATGAGACAGAAGAAACTTTAAAACTAAAAGTTTGTAAAGGGAATTCCATACTTATTGATGACAAAAGATCAAGTGATAATACAAAGGAAATATTGAATAATTCAAATAATGAAATCACATCAGATTCAGATTCAGATATTTCGGAAGGAACACTTATCTGTCGACCAGAGAAATCAAATGAAAAACTTGTGACTGTCAGTCCTGCAAATGTGGTGCATGAAACGAATAAAAGTTTAATGGAAATAAGAAAATCTGATATTCAAGGTTTGTATTCACATGTGGTTTAAATTTGTCTTTACTCTGTCTAGATCTAAATATAGATATAAATGTGCTATATTACTTGGTGGTAGAGCTTTGTGCAAGCTCGTCTGGGTAGGTACCACCCACTCATCAGATATTCTACAGCAAAACAACAGTACTTGCTATTGTTGTGTTCCGGTTTGAAGGGTGAGTGAGCCAGTGTAATTACAGGCACAAGGAACATAACATCTTAGTTCCCAAGGTTGGTGGCGCATTGGCGATGTAAGCGATGGTTAACATCTCTTACATTGCTAATGTCTATGGGCGTTGGTGACCACTTACCATCAGGTGGCCCATACGCTCGTCCGCCTTCCAATGCAATAAAATATATATATATATATAGGCACTAATTAGTCATTTTACAAACATTTTAAATTGAATAATTGATATTTTCTACCAATTTATTTATGCTTGTTGTCATTACCACCAACACCCACCAAGAGTGTTGGTGGTAAGCACATGGAACAACATCCTTACCACAGCCATCGCGTATGTCTCAACTAGGACACATCAAAAAGAGCTCTTTTCAGGGGGCATAGACAAGTGGCAAACGCTCCGTATCGATTCTATTTCTATAAACGCTAACGCCTCAACGACAAAAAATTGGTAGCCAAGCGTATAAGGATTTATCGAACGCCAAGTCGAGTCGATTCGATTGTTAGATAAAAAAACAGTCTCGGCTCTATGGTTGCGCGGGAAACGTCATTTTTTATTATTGTCATGTTGCGCTAAAATTTAAACATTGAAGATCGAGATTTTTATTTTTATTAGTTTTTACAATTACATATAATCTTACTTTAAGTTATATTTCAATTAATTAATTGTAATTATTGTTTCGGTGAGTGTTTACAATATGGAAGGGACGTTTGAAAGGATTTGGTAAGTACTTTATATCAGTTTGATAAATTCTACGATAATTTTAGTTTTACTATTAACTACAATTAATTGTTAATTATTATAGTTGCGTAAATAAATGTCAGGGTACTTAATTCATTATATGGATTGTAATATTTTACAACATAATATATTTTTTTGTTTTAGTAATGAAACCGAGTCCAAGAACTAGTCCAGAACAATTCTATGCTCTAATAGGCTTCATGGAAAGGTATTATTACAATTCTTATTCACTTAAATCTTTACTAATATATAAAGCTGAAGAGTTTGTTTGTTTGTTTGATCCGGCTAATCTCAGGAACAACTGGTTCGAATTTAAAAAATATTTTTGTGTTGTATAGTCCTTTCATCGAGACAGGCTCTAGGCTGATTTTTAATTCATTGTACTTTTATTAATTATACGCGGGTGAAAACCGCGGGGCACAGCTAGTCATTTATATAAATCAATAAATTCTTTTAATATCGCTAGAGCCCTCGGGATTTTGGTAATTATTCGGTATCGCGCCACCAGCGATTTTGGAGCTGATTTTTTTTTCCACAGATGAGTAATGCCTTCTTAACATCATAACTTGTTCTCATTCGCCTTCCTATGAAAAAGAAAAGTATATTTATGATGGCGCATGACCTTATTAATTAAAAAAAAAATACCGGGATTTATTGTAGACTATACCATAAACAATGATATCACCTTGTCGCATGATACGTGACTATGTCAAAGACTTAAGATTTTTTATGTTTAAGGCACGGAGACCTCTCGCGCAAAGAGCCGGGTCTTGAAGGACATATAAAAAATGAGCGGTTATGGCATAAATTAAAAAATATGTTAAATTCTATTTGTGGTGGTAAAAAATCGACAGATAAATGGAAAAAGGTGAAATACTTTACTAATACAATTTGAAATTAATGATGTTGGGCACTGCTTTTAAATAGCTTCGTTTATTAGGTTTGGACTGATTGGAAGGCGAAATCGAAGAAAAAAAGTCTACCTCTAAGGCAAGAAGCTAGCGGCACTGGTGGTGGTTCAAGCAGCGAAATAATTTTAACTGCCGTGGAGGGAAATGTGGTGTCGGTCGTTAGAGAGTCTGCGGCGAAAACACAAGGTGCCTTCCGGGAGCAAGGTTTTAATGTTAGTTTTATCTACGTCTATGTACCATAAAAAAAATGGTTGTAAAGTCGGTTTACGGGCGATAGTTTAAGGCGCATTTTCATTGGTCGATAAGTCGGTAGTTAGCCCGATTGCGGGGAGTACCCGCATGCGAGCTAACAACCAATGAAATCCACTGGTCGATAACTCGGTCGATTAAACGTGTGCGGGTGATATCCGCATTCGGGATAACGACCAATGAAGCTAGTCAGTCGATAACTTGGTCGATACAAAGCATGCGGTGACTCGCCTCCGTTCAGTCATTCATTAGACGTCATCAATACTACGCGCATTATTTATATTATTAACGCTGTTTATTTACGCAGCGTGGGAGCAAAATGGCTGAACGGTTTTCGGATTCACAAATGCTAAAACTCGTAGAGATATATCGAGACTACGAATGTTTGTGGAACGTAACGAGTGCTTTGTATAAAAATCATGACGCAAGACAAAGTGCGTACAAACAAATTGCGGAAAAGTTAAACATTAGTGGCATCTCAGACAAAGATATACCAAAAAAAATTAAAAATTTAAGGTCATCGTACTATCAAGAATTAAAAAAAATTGAAAAGAGCACTCGATCCGGAAGCGACCGAGATTCTGTTTATAAACCGAAGGTGTCATGGTTTTCAATTGCCGATGGATTTTTAAGAGCATTTAAAAATAAAGAGAAGACATTTTCAAATGTAAGTATACAAACTTTATTTATGTTACCAAAGACAATCCTAATTAAGTAGGTTATTTAATATATATTTTTAAGAAATATAATATTATATAAAATATCACTATTTTTTTTTATATTTTATTATTTAGACATTTTTTGGAGTAACACGAGACAATCTAATACACTTCTCATAAAAAAAAACACCTCGCGAGTTTGTTTTTTAAAGATTACTGAAAAAATGTGTGTTTAGGTTAGTAGTGATACCTATGAGGTGTTCAATTAAAAATGTTAATAAATTGATGATCCAATTCAATTTTTTTTTTTTATATAGGTACTTCATGTTTTATTATCATAAGTTAAATAAAAATCGAAATGTTTCGTTTTTTTCATGAGAGGTGTATTATTAAAGAAACAAGTGCCGCGGGGCATAGTGGGTTCTGCCGCGGCGCTGTCCCTAGTGCAGTCTACCCCCAAATTGTTCCGGAATGTTAGTGAATAAATCTTGTTTGCCACG
Organism: Nymphalis c-album; assembly: GCA_963151315.1. Lineage (NCBI taxonomy): Eukaryota > Metazoa > Arthropoda > Insecta > Lepidoptera > Nymphalidae > Nymphalis > Nymphalis c-album. Next base: position 4,893,561 of record OY720610.1, read on the forward strand.
GCACTGCACCTTCACTACTGAAGTAATCAGCGAATCTATCCCGAATTGTTGTCCCATTTTCAGTTAAGGTATTATCTTCTCCCATGTTCTCGAAGTTTCGAAGAGGTACTTGTCTCCAGGAGCCATTAATTGTTATACCAGTAGAGATATCTTCATAATCCGCAAGTCCAGGTTCAAGATAATTAGAATCATTTTTTCTTAGCCAATTATGAAGCGCGCAAGATGTCCTTGTTATTTTTATGGTATTCTTGACGTTGTTGGCTATTGGTTTTTCAAAAATTCGAAATCGGCTTGCCAATATACCGAACGCATTTTCTACAATTCGCCGAGCCCTTGAAAGACGGTAATTAAAAATTTTTTGCCGTGTCGTTAGATTATTTCCCGGGTATGCTTTAATTATATTATTTTGAAGCGGGAATGCAGCATCCGCAACAATAACACTTTCTGCTGGAATATTCAGACTACCGTCATCAATTGCTCGTTTTAAAGAACAATTACTAAAAACTCCGCCGTCAGAATATCTGCCCTTTGCTCCAATATCAATATAAGTGAATGAATAATCATCATCGACACAAGCTAGTAAAACAATGCTAAAAGTTTTTTTATAATTATAGAACTCAGATCCACTACAGGCTGGAGCTCGCAAGTTTATATGTTTACCATCAATTGCCCCAATACATCCAGGAAAATTCCACTTTAACTGAAATCCAGTTTTTATATCCATCCATTTTTGTTCTGTGTTTGGGACCTGAAAAAAGAACATATAATCATGAATATTTTTTATTTACAGATCGATGAAAATTCGGAAATAGCTACTGATACTGTTGACTTCGAAAATAATAATACGGTATTAGAAGAGAATGATAGAGAAGAAAACTCAAATGCTGCGGATGAAATTATTGAAAATCGAGTTCAAGAACTAACCGAAACGTCTTCATCTACATTCACTGTGCCATCAAAACTAGCAACGAAGAAAAGGGGCAAATCAAATAAAAGACAGGACGAGGTACATGAAGCCATTGACAAAATAAATAAAATTGCCGAGAATGTTACTAAAAATACAACATCGTTACTACAAAATAAAGAAGATGAATTCGACATTTTTGGGAGATATATAGCCTCGACTTTACGTACATTGCCACGCGAGTTTTCAATTATTGCAAAAACAGATATTCAAAAGGCTTTATCGGAAATTCAATTAAAAGCATTGTGACAGCAAACCAAATCTTCGTTGTTGTCCTATGGTACCTCGACGTCCAATACCTATGATCCAGAAAATCCAGGATATTTAAGTTCCGCATCTGTGTCTAATTTATCTAACTATGAAGACGATTTCAACAACATCAGTTTCACAAACATATGAAGCAATTTTATATATTATTTATAATTATGCAACATCTATTTGCCTGGTAAGGCATTTTTATTTCATTTAATTATTTGATATTGATTAAATGATTACTACACTCGCGGACACCAAAATCGAACCACTTTGTAATCCACCAGACATTGAAATTTGAGACTAATAACAATAAAGAAATATTTTGTTAGTCAATATTTAGAGATGGTTGTACACAATATCCGTACATCGGAGAAAAACGATACATTTTTGGTTATCAAATGAAAAAATGAAAAAAATTTAAATAAAACTATTTGAAAGAAAGAAAGAAAGATTTTTCGAAAGAAGAGAAGAAAATTTCTTTCTTTCTTTCAAATAAAACTATTTCTAAGAACGTACATTTGAAAACAATATTTTGTAACCTAATTTGTTGTTTCTGCCCATAACACTCCGAAAACGGCATTTCAATATAGTTCAATAAATTGGTGTCCATAAAAAAGGGTGGTACGCTTTAGGTGACCGGAAGTGTATTCTGCTCAATTAAAACTTCTTAACGTACGTACGTACGTAACGTAATTAAAACTTCGAAACGTACAAATGTAAGAATGTAATGTAAGAATATTGCAAAATTTAAATAAACATTTACTTTATAATCTTAATATTATTTACTATTTTTATATTTATATGTACTTACTTTTATATAATCTGCCAGTGCATCATAGAGAGCGTCACACACTTCTGGTATAAAACTGCTCATAATAGAAGGGGACACATCATCATCATCATCATCATCATTTTTGTGTCATTTTTTTCAATTCTTTTTTCTACCTTTCTCAATAAATCGTCAAATAAGTTTTTAGGTATTCTGAAAAAAATATCATGATCTTCTACATCACATTCCAATGCCGGATTCAAGTTCGCACACAACGTATTAGAAGCACCGTGCATCTTTCTACTTTTAAGTTAATTTCGCATCCAAAATCTCTTTTTCTTTTTCTTCAAAGAAGTTATTAATTTCTTTTTTAATACACCGCAAACAGTCAAAATTGCTCCACAAAGCAATAATTATTGATCCATGGCGAGTACGTCTGCTTATCTCAAAACCCACTGCTAAACTGTAGGTATCTAATTCTCTCGCACTTCAAATGCGAGCTCTAACGACCAGTGAAAATGGCTCCCCGCATGCGGGCCTTATCGCATGCGTTATAGAAATCACCCGCACCCCGTATGCGGGCTCTGACGACCAGTGAAAACGATAAACTCTTTGCGGGCCCTATGGCATGCGTTACAGAAATCTCCCGCACCCCGAATGCGGGCCTTATCGACCAATGAAAATGCGCCCTTATAAGATGTGCTGGACTACCACATTTGTTCAGCGGTAGTGTATACGACTATACATCATGAGGTTCGATTCCCGGGTCGGGTTTGGAAAATGATATTAGGAAAATCTGTAAATAAATTCTTGATAATTAACTCGTACTCAGGAAGTTGGTGTTTCACCTCCGTGCATTGTAATGTTAAACAAAATGTAAAAGTATATTAACATCGATTGATTCCAGAGAACATCAAGTGAGCCCCTACATGACGCCGGAAGTGCTACTGAGCCTCCTTTGCCTTTGGAATCCAATTATATATTACATATTGTGTCTGAGGGCCAAAGTGAAAATAGTGAGTTTAATCATTTTAAACATTTTTATGATGCGTAAATTTAAAATATATACAGCTAACACTATGTTATACTTATACACTTTGAAAAGCAATTATTATCTTAATTTACAGTTGATTCGGCTCCAGTTATTACCTCTATGTCTACCAACCCGTCTCAATTAAGGGCGCGAAGGAAGAGGCGGCTGAGTCTTTTAGAACGGGAGGCAGATCCATTAGCGGCTATCGAACAACGCCTCCTTCGAAATGAGGAGGAACGCGTCAAGCGCGACCGCGAATATGAGACGGAGAGCGAACGGCTGGAGGCTGAAAGAGAAGACGTGCTTCGGGAGCGAAAATTATTATATCATCAATTGAGTATTCTTAGTCGACAGCTCAATGATGTAATGTCGAAAAAACGTCGACCAGTTGACAGATTACCATCCACTGATCTATACTAATATATAAAGCTGAAGTGTTTGTTTGTTTGATCCGGCTAATCTCAGGTACTACTGGTTCGAATTTAAAAAATATTTTTGTGTTGTATAGTCATTTTATCGAGGAAGGATCTAGGTTGAGTTTTATGAATTATACGCGGGTGAATCCGTGTGGCACAGCTAGTCTTATATACATAGGCCTGTGTTTAGACTGCTAAACGGTCACGAAATGATGATGATTATTTTCAGGTTAATATATAATTTTTTTATAAGATTAAAAAAATTAAACTTTGTTATATTTAGTTTATAAATAGATAAGTTTTAGAACTAATAGTGATAAAATTATAATAAAAATGTATAATATGCATAAGGGGCTTTTATTGATAAAAAACAAAAAAAAATTAAAAAAAATCGGTTGAACAAAAGACTACACTGCCTTTAACTCCTATGCCTTTACTTTTTATCTTGATTTTTTATCTGCGTAACGTATTTGAATTTAATAAATATGAGTTGATTATCAAATTTACCCTTTTGCTATAATCTATGTGTGTATTTCTAAATTTTGAACTAGATACTTGGTATCTTGAATCTGAGGACAATTCTAATTTCCATTGTAAAATGTATAGCTTTCTTATTTTTGTTAAAATAAAAGATTTTAACTATAAATATTTATGCATAAAGCATCGGGTATTTCATTTATTTGCTCCAAACATTGTCGCGAATTTTGTCTTGCGCGGATACGAGCCAATTAAGAAAATATCACGACTACATAACTCCCACGTAATGTACCAGCCCCTCTAGACAAGTGGCTTTAAAATTTCGAGTCGAACGCAAATGTCAATGTCATTGATTATTATTTTCTATTAACGTTAAAGCCACTTGTCTAGGGGGGCAGTTGATCAAATATTCGCCATTTTGTAACGATATCTACAGCGTCCAACGATCGCTAAGTGTCGATCGCTAGCAGCTAAATTCACTTGTCAAAAGAGCCACTTGGCTAACATTGCTATTGATAGTAATGTACTACTCTGGCGTTTCGTTTCAACGAATAGATTTTTTGAACGTTTGGCTACCAATATCGAATTCTATACGTATAATTAATTTACATGTCGATCGCGAATGCCATTCTCACACATTGATTTTATTATTTTCTATTCTATTCTACTACCGTAAAAGCCTTGTCTAGGCCCCCAGAGCTCCATAAAATTCAATTTCTTATTACTGTAATCAAACGACATCAGCTGATCGACTGAGGTGAGAGGTCGTGATCTCGTGCCCTAACTACCCGCGCCTGTGTTGCCATATTTTTTTTCATTTCATTAAATTAAATTTTTTTTCAGGGTAATGTTTGTGCTTAATATTTCAAAAATGATGTTTTTTTTATAGCCCGGAAGGGCAAATGACTACTCCACCTGATGGTAAGTGGTAGTAGAGTCCAAACGCGACGACAGCTAGTGCAATCATGAAGAATGAGTTGCATAAATAGGACCGACACGATACCTAATTACCATTTCACGGGTTGTTCAGGGATTTTATAGCACACTGTATGAATAGCTAAATTTATGTACAATACACAATTTGAGTGTTCATCAAGTTTAGTTTAATTGTTTTGAATATTATTGCGAAAAACTTTTTGAACTCAAAGAATCACAATTTTCAAGTAAACCAAATTTAAATGTATTCAAAAAATGGTGCCAACTTCCCAACCCAAAACCCCAAAAATATTCTGTTCAAAAACTAAATATTCCCTAGAGCTAAATGTTGCCATTTCTATTTATTGTCTGTCAAAATTTGAAACTCTTTCCATTCATACTATTATATATATTATTTTAACTACATTTGTTGCAGATACTAAAGCATTATTGAGGAGCTTGTGTTGTTCAATAGTTTACACAACGAGACTAGACGATATGCGTCTATTGCGAAATGATATAAGATATCTAGATGGAAAGTATGTACTCAACGAAATATTGCGTGAGAGTAAACCAAATGTGGAAAATTGTAAACAATTAAAATCGCCATTGTCTATAAATAAAAATAATTTTAAGCGGTTAAAACTTACATTACAAATACTAAATAATAAAAATAGACATAAAAATGGAGATAAACGTGCACCAAAATATATCAATTTTAATTTAATTCCTTCAGATTTTTTTATTCGATTAAAAAATCAATCCATTAACGCTAAAATACTAGTCGATTCAAAAATGTCCAATAATTCTGGAGACTATGTCTCTAGTATTGTAAAGAAGGATTTTTTCATTTATAACCAGAAAATTAGGTCTGTAGAAAAAGTTGAATTGCAACAAAATATTTCATTATTCATTTACAATAAGTTTCTTGATTTAATAGAAGTTTTCATTACTGATGATAACGGTAATATCACAGAATTACGTAGATTTAAATATACATCTGAAGAATTAAATGAATTTATAAAGAATATCGACTCCAACAAACAAAAAATTAAATTGACAACATGCTGTTGGTTTCATAGAAATATGAATATCGATAAAGTTTGGTCGAATACGATCGCTCGATTCCTCAAATCGATTCATCCTTGTCTACCAGTGAGTTGCAAATGTTGTTGCAAACCACATCCTGGTCGTAATACGAAAACAAACACAGATATTGAAGTAGATAACACATTGAACAGTATAAAACATGATAAAAATAGTTTAATTGGAAGAGCACTTGAATTTCGTAAACCAATACAAGAAATCAAAACTAATAAACATGAAATAGAAATTCGACCATTAGTGATAGAAATTGATAAATCTGATAGGATAGAACATTACGCAATCGATTCCAAAGGACGTATAGACTGGCAGTATGCCCTGAATCCAAAAAACCAGACGCTAGATAAAACTCCGCAATTAAAAAGCAAACCAGATATGACTTTGTTTAAAGAATCTATAAACAGTAAAAAAGATCAAGATGATTTTATAAGTAAAATTAAAACAAGAAATGTTCCACTTAATATTATAAAGTACTTGAAGAGTACAAACGTTTTAACGAATAGTAATGGTAAAATTATGCCAACAACGAAACTGAAACCGATTGAGAACATACAGGATGTAGAACATACAAGAACATATACGTTAGCACCTTTAATAAAAATTAGACAAATTTTAAACCCTAAGTCTTACTTAAAACGTAGATCAACGTTTCAAGAAGGAAAGATGAATGCTGTTAATAAAATAGGCGCGAAAATTCCTGGAACCACAATGGGTTTTGTACCGTCGAATTCAGGATTAAATTCTCCTTTGAATAGAATGATTCCAGGTACAGTATTTAAGTTTTTTTTTCTTCTAATAATTATCCGTAACCAATTCCTTGATAACAAATTGTGATAATTTTTATCATAATATATTATATTGTGAAAATGTAAAACGTAATATAAATAGTTATTCTTTCTTTTGAAACAGGAAAAGTCTTCAAAAGAGACCCAGATCTCGAGAACACAAGCAATATGTATGATAATATTTCACACCATAGACTACCTCTAAAAAGTCCGCCCTCCACGCGTACATACAACCCTACCACAAGCAAGAGTATCAAAGAAGAAGTTGATATCCAAGATGGCAATAAGACCAACGACAACATTTTCAATAATAAATCATTTGAATCGTGTATTAAAATAGAAGATAATAATACAGATATAGCTATGCCAGTTATTTCAAATGTTTTTTCTCTAAATGACAATAATGCAACGAACGGATTCATTGATAACAATATCTAGATATCTGATTAGTTTAAGTAATTGTAAATTCTGGGACATAATTTGGTTGCCAACGTTTGTGTGCGTTAGTTAAAAATGATTGCAACTCCAATTTCTATTGGCGGTGCTGGCCGCTTCTCATTAGGTACCCCATTTGCCAGTCTGCTTACCTGTTCCTAATAAAAAAATACATTATTATAGGGGATAGACTTAGAGCATTGAATTGACACAATTGTGCATATATGTATAAGTAAAATTAGCCTAATATTATTCCTAAAATAGTATCACATAAATAATTAAAAAGCTTTAAATAATTATAATAATTTAAACAAGCTGAAGTTGCAATAATAAATAATTAAATATGTCAAATTGGTAAGTAATTTCAAAATTAGAACACGTTCTATTCTAGAAAACCTAAAAATGGCGTAAGTACAAATAAAATACTTTCAGAACTGAACTTTATTTATTTTTTAATAGAATAATTCATACAATGTTTATTATTAAGTATATAGCATTATATGTGTAAATTTAATGGATTTATTGTATGTTCAGACGTTAGAGAAATTAATAGTCAACAATGTGTTGTTAACTTCTAATAAATATTCAAATTTGTAACTAATGTTCGTGAGTTTTTTTTTGTACACCTTGTTAAGTTACTAAAATTTTGTTGATTCCAACGGACGCCATTTATAATGAATCTATCGGCATGCAATTTTGTAAATATTTTTTTAACAAAATGTGTTCGTACCCAAAGATAACCAAGAATGTATTGTGGCAAAATTCACTTAAAATTTAATGTTTATTTTATTTCAATCGGTTTAAAAAATAAAACCATTTCAATTCAAATACATGTCGAACATTTATTACTGTTCAGCGGAATTGGTTGAAGCTTTAGCTACCTGAAATGGTAATAAAACCAGTACCTGTAAAATGATGATGATTAAGACTTTATAGGACCAAAAATAGTACCCTACCAAAAGTAGAATATTACAATGTAAGTTGAGCTCAGATCTATATGAACAAACATATTAAATAGGGTTCAGGTATGTTGAACATTTCGGGTTAAACGCACCCACGCGTTGCAGTAACAATAAAAAAAACAAAGACATCCAAGTATGTCGGAATAGATTTAAGGGACTGCTGTATTCCTCATGGCCAGTTGTATTGCCCTATCTATATCTGGACTAATATGCCACGAAAATAAATCTGAAATGTCGTATATCTACATATATATTGAAATATTAGAAGTCTACTCTGATGATTTATTTATGTTGCGGGTGCAACCGTGGGCACAGTTAATGTAGTTATAACATTTTGGAAACCAGCCTAAATTTTATTTAGCGTCTAATTCCTTATAGGTAATCGTACCTATTAATTTCTTACAATCCAATTCTCAATACATAGGTACTTAAACAATGTAATTTCCTAAAATATTTCGCATTTGGGATTCATATCACACGATTTACAATCCAAACAAATACAATTTTATAAGTTTGTTTAAATTAATAGTTACTAAACTAGATAAGTCTTCGTCGAGTCGAGTACGAGGCGCGAGTTATCGGGTGACTGAATCGTGAATGCAGTACGTACGCTCTAAAAATAGAACGTCCGATCCCCTACCATTCAATCATTACTCACCGAAGTCACAGTCTTTAGCTAAAAAATTAAAATTATTTCGTGTTTATTCATGCGACTTTAATTTAAAACCGATTACTTACGTTAATATGAAGAAATAAAAATAATTCATTTAAATAACCTAACTAACTCGCGATCCATGGTCATGTAAAATATATTGAAGATTTTGATTTTTATTTTATAACAATGTTAAATTCGAAAACAATTAGTAAATGCAAATTAAGACAAAAATATTGTCAGCTTACTGTGATAATGTGTTAAAATGAATTACATGAAACATGTAGTAGGGTACAATGGTACTTTTCGTATTAAAAAATAATCGAATAAATAATACCTACCCACGTTCATATGAAAACATTAAAAACGCTTAAAAAAATATCATTTAACTCCTCTCAAATGTGGCACCTTCGTCTCAAACATATGAAGTGAGCAAAACCGAAAAAAAGTCGGTGATGCAGGATTGAACGTCTACTCCTTTCAACATTTTGCTCACAAATGTTAAGAAATCGATAAAACGTCACACTCTCCCTTTCTTTTCCCCCCACATGGTTTTGTCCTTCACATAAATGCCACAGGTACGAATGAAACAGGAACAGCGGATCTCTCACCTTCGCCTAGCGGTTGTTTCTTTACAACGCAACGGCGGCGGACGAAATGCTTAACCTCGCCATTTTGTTTTCAAACGTCACAGTGAACGCGGCTCCGAGTGTTCATTCGATACGAAACGAAATTGTGTTATGGCGTGGCATTTATTATAAAAAAATAGTGATATAAACTATTTGGTGTGTTGAAATGTGCTGTTGCGAGAAATGTAATTTTTGCTGTGTACTGCTGCTATAGGTAATTATCATTCATTTGGAGTTTGTCTTTCGTTGCTGGGTCGATTTTATTTTCACAGAAGCGCTCAATGTGTTAAGACGTGTCACGTTGCGCTGTGTCACTAATCATTTTATTTTATATTATATTCATTGACTATTATTAAATCACACTAAATATTACGTTTTATTAGTGTGGACATCAAATGAGTCGTTAAAAATAAAAATATATATTTGTTGCCTTGATCGTGAAAAGCGTGCGTCCGTTGCAATGCGAAAACACGTTCTGTTCATAATACTGGCTGCGCAGAGGATGATTCACATTTCACTGTACAAGTACCTAATTAAAATTATGTTAAGAATTAAAAAAAATATTGCTGGTACAAACAGTTTTATTGAGCCGTTTTTTAAAATAGGAATGTTCTTTTAAAAAAAATAGTTTGTTTATTTACATTCATTTATCATCCATATAATCAATATTTATGAGTTATGTATAGTGACAAATTTTACTCATCCTTTGATTTTTTAAGCATTTATTTTTAAACATTTAACAATATTAATAATTAAAAGAATTATAGCGATATTAAAATATTGTTTAACATTTTCTGTTTTAAAATAAAGTATTCATCCTTCAAATATCATTTATTTTTATCTGTATTACTTTATAATTATATATTCAAAACAGGATGAAAGGAATGAAATAGGAACAGGTTAATTATAATATAATAGTATAATATTATATAAAATACTAAATTACGTAATAAGTAAGTATGCTTTACAGTTTGACAGATCAATAACCCGACAACGCTTGGATCCAATATCAGAGTTGCCATGTCCAAAAATACTTAATAAATATAATAATAACAAATTATAATTCTATTATAGTGTATGCTCAAATTTCAAACAATAGATTAATAAAGTGTTTATAACCATTTTTTTTACCGTTTAGTAATATTCTTCGTCTTTTATTTCTAAACATTAGTGAGCAAAATGTGGAAGGGAGTAGACGTTCAGTACTACTAGCATATCAACGACGTTTAACGTTTGTAGAAAATAGATGAATAAATTATTGATAAAATGTTATTGTAATAAATAATCATAGCTTTAATTATAAACCGGATATATTCTTTTGTAACGTTATTTTACGATAACAATATTTTTATTTTTCTCATTTCACATAACACATACAAAGTAGTGATGATTATTATTAAAAAAAAACTTTAATACTTTGAATATTAATCATTGTAATCTTACATTTCAATAACAGATTAGGTAAGGATTTATCAATACAACCGTGTTTTTTTTTTAAATATAATATTTAAAACGAAAACGATCCGTCCGTATGTGTGTGTGTGTGTGTGCTAATTAAGTTTACTGAATGCATGATGCCTATGTTAGTATTCTTGGAAATATAACATTTTTACTTATTATGTTTAATCCAATGATTTACATTATACAGCCTAAACTGATAACGTGAAATCTTAAGTCGATTTTTTTTTCAATAATATTGATTAATTATGTTTTGGTTCTTGACATATCTTAGATGACATATATTATTATCATTAAATACGAAGTTAAATAGGATTAACAATGCAATATTCGCGCATTATAGCGGATATAGGCGGCACTGACTGCAATATTTGAAGACCTGCGTTGATATAAGGAAAATACTGGAAAATTATCATTAAAATATTTTACTTTATTTTATTAAATATCTTTAAAATAACATGTGTTATTTTATAGATATATTATAGAGATAACATATATTATATTCACCGAATTACGTAATATATTTTATTATACTATTGTTATCTCCTTTTTAAATAAAACCTTAAGATATGTTTATTGACAGTTGGAACGTGTGTCTTGCCAGTTGTATTAAATGTTCCATCTTTTAATTCGATTTGACAACATTATGGTTAATGTTGCCAGTTTTCTGGAGAAAAGTTCCCGATTCAGACTTGTTATGTCCGATCCATTTATCTTGACATAATTAGTAATCTTTTAAAAAATACTTAATTTAATAAACTAAAAATAAAGAACAATACTTGGATGTCGATTGGATATTATAATATTACAGTTTTAAGTAAGTCTTTATTATTAGCAAAATAAATATATTATACCAGAAGCTTGTGAACGAAATATCTTGCTTCTAACTTTGAAAATGACGGATTTCCATACAACGGTTCATCCTTAGGTTCAACCTTTTAGGGGTGGAATTTCCAAAAATCCTTTCTTAGTACGCGTTTACATTAAAAAATGCATCAACTGTCAAAATTTCAAGTGCTTTAGGCTCCGCGTTGAATCACTTTTTTTGTACATAATCATATTATTTTAAAATAATAATTATAAGTATTTTTTATATTATTGCTTTATTTTTATTTACAACTAGAGTTTTGTCCGCGGTTTCACTCGCGGAGTTCCCGTTCCTGTGGGAATTCGGGGACAAAATATAGCCTATGTTACTCGCTGATAATGTAGCTTTCCATTGGTGAAAGAATTTTTAAAATCGGTTTAGTGGTTTATGCGTTAAAGCGTAACAAACACACCTTCATTCGCATTTATAATATAAGTAAGGATAACAAATGATATATTTGAAGTTTTATGACAATCGGTTGAACGGGGCGAAAGTCGATACTTTACAGCGCCGCCTGGTGGCGAGTTACATCAATGGGCATAGCATATAAACCTTCTCCGTAGATAAATACATATACAAACCAATTTTCATAATGATCGGTCAAATAGTTTCTGAGTTTATCGATGTCATACATATACAAACATTCTCTTTTATATATATAGATAAAGATAAAGTAAAAATCATAATAATAGTATTTGTTTTAATTAACCGAATTGTGTTATCCATATGTTTTAACATACAGCTTTTCCGAACCGATATGACATAAAAACTTTCAAGAAGAGAGTACGTACTCTTTCCTCAAACCCCGGCAACGTATCTGCAAGTCCTCGGATGTTACTTTCCATCAGGTGAGCTTCCAGCTCGTTCGCCTCCTCTTACATAAAAAAATACAGTTCGTTTTTGTCGTGACTTCGCCTTCATTTGAAGGGGGAGTGGGGGCTAGGTGTTGGGTAACCTATGTCCTTTTCTGTACCGCTGAAAACGTATAATATGCAAGACTTCATGTAGATTCAGTAGATAAGTCGTGAAAGTGTAACGAACAAACAAACTGACATTGCCATTTATGATATTAGTAAGAATATACATAAATGCGTAAGAATGTTAACCATATATTTTATGTACCGGAAGTCGGAACCTCCGCTTAAGTAAATAACAACGCTTATATAATCTTATAAATCGTTTGTGAAGCTTCTGAATAGAATCACGTACACTAACATACTGAGGACGCAGAGACAATCCTCTACCAACGTTCGAAAACAATAGTTTTTATGTTCACGGTTCAGTAGCTGAATGTTTCCGAATGATTGTTTGACGATAGTAATAATTTAATCTGTGCTACTGAATTTTTAATTAAATAAAAAAACGGGTCGGGTACTACTAAGACTCGGCTGTCCGTCTGTCCGTCTGTCACCAGGTTGTATCTCATAAACTGTGATAGTTAGACAGTTGAAATTTTCACAGATGATGTATTTCTATTCCCGATATAACAACAAATACTAAAAACAGAATAAAAGAAATATTTAAGTAGGCCTCCTATGCAACAGACATTATTTTTTTGCCGAACCCTTCGTGCGTGAGGCCGACTTGTTGGCCTGTTTTTTTTTTTTTTTTATTATTTATTTCTGACTGTTAATATAAGTGTGTCAATGATATAATTACTAAAGAAGAAGTTGATAATTCGTTTTATGTTCGATAATATTATTAGGATCGTTTCGAATATAAAAATTATAATATAACCTAATGGACATAAACTGAATCTTACGCCATATTAATTTGGCAGATCGTTAAAACAATTGTTTGTTTTGTTTACATTAGAAATATAATCCGACACAGCACAGTGGCTAGGACACATCACACGTGAGCTTTAACGAATTATTGCTGGTTAAAGCCCAGGCAAGAACCGTTGAATTTTCAAGAATGTTATTTATATCTGTAATTATTCACCTAAGTTTACTTGGTGGTAGGGCTTTGTGCAAGCTCGTCTGTGTAGGTACCACCCACCCACTCATCAGATATTCTACCGCAAAACAGCAGTACTTGGTATTGTTGTGTTCCGGTTTGAAAGGTGAGTGTGCCAGTGTAATTACAGGCACAAGCGACGTAACATCTTAGTTCCCAATGTTGGTGGCGCATTGGCGATGTAAGCGACGGTTAACATCTCTTACAATGCCATTGTCTATGGGCGTTGGTGAACACTTACCATCATAGGCGGACGATGATTTACGTAATACTCTGTGGTAGAGCTCTGTGCAAGCTTAAAATATACTAGCTGTGCCCCGCGATATCACCCGCGTATTATTAATAAAAATATAAAGAATAATAAATCAGCCTAGAACCGTCCTCGATAAAAGGACTTATACTACACAAAAAAAAAATTGGTTGCCTGTAAAGTCGGTATACGGGCGAAAGTTTTACGTGACAACGACTTTGAGTGGTAAAATAATTTTAATGTGAATATTCATTCGTATAGTAGGAAGAAGGATGAAATAATAGTAACAATTTAAAACATTTATTTATACAAAGAATTATATTTAAAACATTAATTTATACAAAGAATCTCGCACTGAATTTCACTTTTTATGTCTGTCTCTCTCGCTCTTAGGCGGGCTAACCATGCCCGAGTGGAAGGGACGCGTGCCTCTCACTCGCTCTCATTGTGAGCGCATAACGTGAGCGGAGCGTAACGCAGTTTCTTGAAGTGTCACCCGGCAAACCAATTTATAAGACGTTGTCACGTCAAAATATTTTTTAAATTCGAACCAGTAGTTCCTGAGATTAGCCGGATCAAACAAACAAACTCTTCAGTTTTATATATTGGTATAGATTGATACATTTTATCGCGTACTTTCTGCCGTTGACAGAACGAGTCGTTGTTAACCCGCGTAAACAGCTGTAAAAATTACAATAGCGCGTTCACATTACGCATTGGTACGTCCGTTTGTATTTTTTCTTATTGAATAGGAAGGCGGACGAGGGTATGGGCCACCTGATGGTAAGTGGACACTAACGCCCATAGACATTGGCATTGTTAGAGATGTTATCCATCGCTTACATCGCCAATGCGCCACTAACCTTGGGAACTAAGATGTTATGTCGCTTGTGCTCAATTACACTGGATCACTCACCCTTCAAACCGGAACACAACAATACCAAGTATTGCTGTTTTGCGGTAGAATATATGATGAGTGGGTGGTACCTACCCAGACGAGATTGCATAAAGCTCTACCACCAAGTGAACCATAACAACAAACCATTGTATTGGACACGTAATTTATTATATTTTATTTATTTATTAGCTTTTACACGCTGTATATGTATGTGTATGTATGTTTATAAATAAAAAAATATTTATATGTAAATTATATAATCTGTACACCTTGGCCGGTTTATTAAGCTCATGTCCGTGAAGGACAATGGTTCCCTAGAAGAAATCGCTCTCTTAGCGATAACACCGCCTTTTGTGCTACCGGAATAAATTATATTTGCCTTAGCTGTATGTTTCTGTAACTCTGCGTTTACAACAAAGCATATAATAAAGAAATAATAAAATGAGAATAGTTATGTAAGATCGTGTTTCATGAATATTATCTTCAGATCCACATAATTGATTCTGATATAACATGTTCAATTTGAAACATGGTTCCGTCAACAATAATTGATTCTATTTAATCTATTACTACTTCCATTTCTATTACTATTATTAAAACTTACACATTGGAAATACTTGAAAATTATTTTCGTTGTTTCGTGTCATGGCTGATACTTCATAGCTACGACTGAACTCGATAGATGGCGTTGTAGTTTAGTTTTAACTATTTATATAAAAACCAAAATTACTTATCATCACTATTTACTAGGTGGGAAGTATTTATTACGGGAATTATTACGAGATATATAATATTACGAGGGGTGTGCCAAGGGGACTAAGGACGAGGTCATTTCGGCCAACTTTAATAGGTCAATTCGTAAAAAAGGAGTGTGTGTTGTCGTTAGCAAAGCAGGGACGATATAGAACGGTTGGTGATTGTTTGTTTGTTCTTTTGTTACATAATAAAGTATATAAGTAAATAAAACGACCGATTTGATGACACTTGCGTAAACAAACAAATAAACACACACACACTATTGCATTGATATTAATAGTAAGAACATTATTTGTGTCAACTCAAAAGAAACCATATAAAGTATACTTCCAAGTATTTACGTCAGTTGCTCTCACTCAACCTATGAATGAAGTCGGCTAATAATAAAGCGCGGATAACATAAAAGGGTGCCGACGTTCTCGAATTCAAGGACGTAATGAGATATAAGATGCATTTGACTCTTTCTCGCAAACACGGGCTATGACGTCCATAAATGAATATTATAAAAATAAAATAAAACAAGCTCTTTAAATACTCTGAAGAGAAGAAAATAAACTTTGCACTAAACAAAACCCATAATTTTGTTACATAATACAACTTTATATGGTACAAAAGTACAAAAGTTTGTCGCGAGATTTTCTGGTTTCGGTTTTATTTATAGAACCAAGTCATGCTTACCGAGACATTTTCTCTTCATGGAAACTTACCCTATATTTAAGAAGATCATAATTGGAAATGGTTCTAATGTAATTGACAAGCATTGCAAGTCACATAAAAACTTAAAAAAAAAAAAAACAAAACAACAATATTTTTAATCTGTACATGTAATTATTTATTTAATAAAATATTTCTAATATACTTAAAATAAATAAACGTTAATCTGAAGGTATTCCCATCAAGCGTGGTGGTCATGTGTCACATAGCGATAAAGTTTGAGCTTCATCCTAGAATTCTTTTATATAATTTCAGGACATACATATACATTTACTTGTATACTTTACCTCGTCGCATGTCGATGTAGTAGGTATTACTTATTTTTTCATTAATAGAATGTTAAATAAAAACCCTGTCCCGTGAACTGGTTATACAATTGAAAATGTCAATTTATATTTTTTATGAGTATTTTTTTCCCTAGTATATTTAAAATGATTACATAAAAAGAACCGATTAACGATACCTAATAACCAGTTCAAAGGGTCGGACAGGGTTTTTGCTACACGCTGTATAAAAATTTCTTCTTTATTTTCAATTATCACGTCTCATTTATATTATGGTTCACCATATATTTAACTGTTTTAAAATTTCTTCTTGATTGTTTGGATATATGATTCGTTCATGTTTAGTGCTCGGTGCATTCAAGTCTAGCGACTCTCGTATACTGCCATATACACTCGGCGTCAAAAAAATCGCACCTTTTGAAATTTTGACTTCAAGCGAATAATACTCCTAACTTATTTATTGTACCCTACCAAAATTAATATCATTTGAAAGCACAATTAATACACTTTAAAAACGCGTATCGTTCTTTTCTGTAAAAACAATAATCACGAAACGTTAGGGTCTTTAAAAAAAAAGTGCTGAAAAGCTCATTAGAGGACTCACTACTTGTGCCACCTTGGACACGAATAAAAGGGGAGGTAAAAATTAATTATGGGTCATTAGCTATCCAGACATCACAGAAGTCACACCTGAACAGCTCCAGTAAGAAAAAAAACCCTGAAAAATGGATACCACGGCAGAAGAAGCAGCTCAAGTGGTAGCACTACTGCAATCAGGACTACGCCAAGTTGATATTGCTCGACAACTCAACATAAGCCGTTTCCGGGTGTTACGAGTATCCCAGCGGTTCCAGGAGACTGGAGGCTACATCAGGAAGCATGGATCCGGAAGACGACGTTGCACTTCCGAAAGAGACGACCGCTATATTGTGTCGACGTCTTTGCGTAACCGATTCTCCAACGCTGTTGAGCTGCAACAGCAGCTCCGAACAGCTCGGAGGACGTCGGTGAGCGTCTCCACAATAAAAAGAAGACTGCGAGAGAAGAAAATCCAGGCCCGTAGGGCTGCTACTGGCCCCAAATTGACAGCAGAGCATAGGCGAGTCAGACTTCAGTTTGCCCGAGACCACGTGGATTGGACGTTCGACCAATGGAAGTCTGTCCTCGTCTCCGACGAGACTAGGGTATGCCTTTTCTGCAATGATAGGCGTAGAAGAGTGTACAGGAGGCAGGGAGAACGGTACTCACAGGCTTGCTTTGAAGAAACCGTCAGCTACAGAGCAGGATCCTGCATGTTCTGGGGCGGAATTTCAATCTAAGGAAAAACCGACCTTGTGTGCGTCTCCTGCACTGTAGGTGCACGTGGCCAGGGGTCCCTGACTTCTCATCGGTACATCACAGAGATACTGGAGGACCATGTGGTCCCGTATGCTGGTTTTGCGGGCCTGAATTCACATTCATGCACGACAACGCCCGCTCCCATAAGGCAATCATTGTTCGGGACTACCTGAATCAGGTTGGGATCCCCGTGATGCAGTGGCCAGCGAGAAGTCCTGACCTGAATCCCATAGAGCACCTTTGGGATGATCTGAAACGCCGGGTGCGGTCTCGTGATACTGCCCGTGCCACCCTTGAACAGCTTCGGGACACCGTCGTCGAGGAGTGGAGTGACATTCCTCAAGAACGCATCGTGACGTTGGTGAGGTCAATGAAGGATCGCATGGAGGCTGTAATTAGGGCTAAGGGAGGTAACACTAGGTTCTAAGTTTAGTTTTAAGAATTAGTTTTACTGTATTTTGTTATTTTGTTTGGTTTTTAGATTAATTAAATTAAGAAATTTTGGCGTGAATAAATGTTTTTCCTTTTTTCATGATAAATGTTTTTTATTTGTAATCACTATCAGTTTTATTATTTAAAGGATTCAATAACCTTTAAAATGAGGCCCCACACTTATACCTTACCATCGACGAAATAGGGTTTATAGTTGCTTGAAGTCAAAATACCAAAAGGTGCGATTTTTTTGACGCTGAGTTTATATCAATCTAAATTCTTATCACAACGTCACGGAAAAATATCTACATTGTGTGACCTCTTTTAAACTCATTGTTTTGAACTTAATGGTAGTATTCTTGCGAACTAAATGACGAAATAATAGGGTCGTGAAATTAGTACAAGTTCGTTAGGCATAAGAATCGTTTTATGAAACTATAAAATTTAATTGAAAAACCCCAGAATAACTACTCCCCTTCTAACAGCTAATGTTTCAATACACGAATCAAATCCTTTCATTTGATACCATACTCGCAAATATTCGCTTACTATCGTTTATTCATCTACTCTTCCACCTATTATTATTACATTACATTACATAACTATTTAACGGTTGTATTAATTTTCTACAAACATACCCTTTTTTTTTTTTTTTTTTTTTTTTCGCTGTGGAAATGCATTTACGCATACCCCCCGCAAGGTGAAAAGCGGGGGGTTATGTGGGACTCGACGGCTGAAGTGCAAGGCCGTAATACCCACTAAAACCACAGCGTATACTTCACCGCCTTTATGGGGGTGCCAAGGGATCGCGTGAGCATTCCACCCTGACACCCCGACGGATAGCCTGAAGGCTACAAGCTCCTTGGCGGCGGATGAAGGTGTTGGGCTCCGCCGCCAAAAAACACCCTGACGGCCGCAGAGGATAGGGAGGACGGCAACCTGACAACACCGTATCTCCTCTTCCTCTGCGGCCCCACCGCAACGCAACTTATGGTGCGCCCCCATTCGGTCGCGGGAGATAGGGCGCGCGGCAACGCAACACCGACACGCCTCTCCTCCCGCGACCGCTCCCGGCTACAGGGGATGGACAGAACCATCCCCCACAGCGACACACCCAGCGGCCGCAGAGGACAGGGAGGACGGCAACCTGACAACACCGCATCTCCTCTTCCTCTGCGGCCCCACCGCAACGCAACACATGGTGCGCCCCCATTTGGTCGCGGGAGATAGGGCGCGCGGCAACGCAACACCGACACGCCTCTCCTCCCGCGATCACTCCCGACTGTGAGGGACAGACAGAACTGTCCCCCGCACCCGCTCCCTGGGCGCATCCAACGCAAGCCTCCTCCTGAGGCCCACGAGGAGCGCCCCACGTCCGGGATCCCTCTTAGCTTCCCCGTGGCCGACCTTACCACGGGTACTGAGCCCCCCCACCACGACAAGGTGGAGATCCCACGCGGGGGGGTCTACAAACATACCCTAAATCACTCTCGACTGAGATATATTTCAAACAAAAGCAACTAAATCATATCCGTTCGAGACCTACGATCTCAGGTAGAGAAACAGTAGACAGACAAACAGAAATACAGACCTTCAGAGATATTTTTGTATCGAGGTTTCAGAGATATATTTGATACAACATGGTCAACTTGAACGGTAAATTTGGCTAAAAATGCTGAATTGGTACAACCCATATTTAGCTCATCTGTAATTAAACTGTTTCTATAATATTAAGTTATATTAAGTTAGACAATCAGATTGCGATTCAAAGGGACTTCCCCTTCTGTTAGCATTCTTGTCACCATTTCACGAGGTCACGATTTGTACAATAGTTTTATATTTGAATATATCTATACTTTAAATCTAAATGTAAAATAATTCAAATACATACGTATTACAAATTAATTTGTAATTGATTTATAATATACAGGCTGTAACAAAAACCCTGTCTGACCCGTGAAGTGGTTATTAGGTATCGTGTCGTTCGTTTCGTATCGCTTTTGTTACACTCTGTATAAGAAATAGTAAAATATAAGTATAGGTTTTAAGTAAGTTTAATTACAAGTAAGTAAAATTAGTTAAATCAAAAAAATCGTTATGTTAATCGAGGTATTTTTTATTTCCATAGTTGCGGGGGTAATCTGTGAACATGGCCGCTCTAAAATCAACACTTAAACCCGATTTCCAACAACAATTACCAGCAACAGGGGACAATAATCGAATAAATGTAGAACAGAAAGGTGACACAAGAAAAAAACGCGTAACCGACGATGGAAATCAACACCCTAAAGTCAATGAATTGGATAAATTCAAAAGGCGTATGATAAGAGCGATAGCGAGACTCATGTTTGACGAGAAGAAATCTGAGGCAGAGATATGGGAGGTACTGAAGAAGGAGACGACATGCGATTGTAAATTACTCTGGTAAGGAACTATATTACAAACACACGAACGCATTCGAAAACATATTCAATTGAAAACTTTTAAGGCCAATACTGTCGGATTGATTTTAGTCTATTAAAGTTTCAAGTAAAAAAAATAATGATGAGTTGTGCTAAATGGGCACAGATTATATCATCAATGGCTCGTGCGAAGCTGCAAAAATTTGGAAGAAATAATAATTATTTACTTGGTCGTAGAGCTTTGTGCAAGCTCATCTGGGTAGGTACCACCCACTCATCAGATATTCTACCGCAAAACAGCTGTACTTGGTACTGTTGTGTTCCGGTTTGAAGGGTGAGTGAGCCAGTGTAATTATAGGCACAAGGGACATAAGATCTTAGTTCCCAAGGTTGGTGGCGCATTGGCGATGTAAGCGATGGTTAACATTTCTTACAATGCCAATGTCTATGGGCGTTGGTGACCACTTACCATCAGGTGGCCCATATGTTCGTCCGCCTTCCTATACAATAAATATATATATATTTATTTATTTGATATAGGTCTGTATACTGGTAAATGAGCCACGCGGTAGAATATGTGATGTGTGGATGGTACCTACCAAGAGGAGCTTGCACTAAGCTCTGCCACCAAGTAAATGTATTGGTAAACTTTATATAGGCTATAGATATAATAGAGTATACGAAGTAGGTAACGCTTAAAATAAACGCTTTTCTTTTAATGTACCCATGTTGACGTTAATTAATTAAATTTTAGTTATTTCTCAATACTATGCATTGATATTTTGTTTTCCTCAGGACGCGCATGCGCGCACTGACAGTAAAGAAATTGAAGAGACTATTCGATGCAAACGATCGTAATGAAAATGTAACAAAAATCGCACAGCTGTCCGTGACCGACTGGCTATTGTTCGATCTGTCATTAGTACACGAAGAAGTCGACGTCATCGGCCAGGTAACAGAGTCGAAACGAAATTATGGTTCAACTTTTTTTTAAATACACAATTCTTTTCTTAAAACTAGTAAAACAATGATTCATAGACAATGTGATATTTTTTTTAATCGAAAAAATAAACTAAACTTTATATTATTTTATTTTCATTTGAAAGATTAAAAAAATTGTATATTTTCTTTTTTCGAATTTCTAATACATGTTCGTAGGTCGTACACATCCACCAAAATGGTCGTCAGTATAAATACTATTTAAATCGTAAGGTTGGCAACACTGTAAAACATAGACTATTGTCTTATTTGTCTAAGTAACAATTAATTGATAGGTTGCCTGACAAAAACCCTGTCCCTCATATACCTAGTTTAATTGAATATACAATACCTTATTAGTTTAATTGAATATACAATAAACAAACATTAATAATGTCTTGACACTACCCAACAAGTGTATGAGGTATAATTAAGTATTTATGTTTTTTTTATAGCATAGGTAGGTGGACGAGCATATGGGCCACCTGATGGTAAGTGGTCACCAACACCCATAGACATTGGCATTGTGAGAGATGTTGACCATCGCTTACATCACCAATGCGCCACCAACCTTGGGAACTAAGATGCTCTTGTGCCTGTAATTGCACTGGCTCACTCACCCTTCAAACCGGAACACAACAATACCAAGTACTGCTGTTTCACGGTAAAATATCTGATGAGTGGGTGGTACCTACCCAGACGAACTTGCTCAGAGCTCTACCACCAAGTTATATGTTAAACGTCAAGATGACTGCCTCGTTCGTCTAGTGGCTTGATATAAGGCTGCAGACTCTGTGGTCCTGGGTTCAATTCCCAGGTCGGGATAATAAATAGTTATTGGGGTTTTCTGTCAGAAAACTCTCAGTAGCAGCCTGGAGTCTGGAAGTTGGAAGCGTGTACACTCCCGTGCCTCGGAAAGCACGTTAAGCCGTTGGTCCTGCGCCTGAACTCTTTCCGGTCGTGTCGGATTGCCGTCCCATCGGATTATAAGAGCTAAGGAAAAGAGCGTGCACCTGTGTTTGCGCACACACTTGTGCACTATAATATCTCCAGCGCAGTTGGCTAGTCTCTCTTAAGATTGGCCGCCGTGGCCGAAATCGGTCTGGAGGACCTTTATAACGTCAAAGTGTTATATGTTTTCGTATAATTGATATTAGAATTATCACTTTATTCATTTCCCATGCTGCTATGAAAATAACAATTATCTATTATTATTATTAAAGGACGTGACAAATCCAAACGTCAAAAAGGATCCGCAAATTCTCGAAGACCTCTTCCAATTGGTAGTCAAGTATAAAGTTGAGTATTTGGACGGCGAACAGCTAACAATAGCCTGGAACGATTTAACCGCAGAATATAATAGTCGGTGAGTTGGTATTTTTCTTCTATAAGTACTGAAAGTCTATTCCAGTTGAAGATTAAGTTGATAGAAACGAAACTTATCAATGTGATTATTGGTAATGTACCAGATTAAGAAAGCCCGGGGGCTCGTAGCAAATTCTTTCGAAGGGCCCTTAATCTGATTTGACTTGATAAAAGAAATATCTCTTAAATTAATTGTTAGGGCGAGTAACTACTGCTACTCTTGCTTCGTGGTTAACCGGCGCTGAGTACAACAATATTCTACTTAATATAAGGAAACAAATATTTACTTTAATTTTACTTTCAAATAATAATAATAATAATATCCTGGGACATTTTTCACACACGGTCATCTGATCCCAAACTAAACAGAGCTCGTACTATGGAGACCAGACAACTGATATACTACATATACTACTTTTTCTTTTGTAAATACATACTTATATATATAATTACAATCAGACTCAGGACAAACAGACATGTTCATGCACACAAATGTCTGTCCTGGGTGGGAATCGAACCCACGACCTGCCAATCACGCCAACCGGCTCGTCAAAGTTCCGATAACATCTTCGTCGACACACAATACCCCCGTTTTTGTGAATCTTTATATACAGGGTTATTTTTAATGACCCAGCACCCTCGCAGGACTAGATAGCTAACATCATAAGCAACAACTTTTGTTCTACGACTTCGGAAATAACAACAATATATATATAAAAAAAAATGATTATAAATGTTTTGGTCCTAACTAGCATGAAAAAATAAATCCTAACAAATTATCAAAAGTCGTAGAACAAAATTGTTGCTTATGGTGTTAGTATGTCCTCCGAGGTTGCTGGGTCGATACAATTACTGTATATCATAAGTGTGCACGTATGTGGCAGTGATGCATATTGATGTCCACTATAAGATCGATAGCAGTGTCGCAACTAAGAATAAAATTCCTAATTTAATTTATATTTTTATTTCGATTCATTCTCTCAATATAAATGAATAAATTCTAGAGGGCGAAAGTGTTCTCAAATGCTACTACAGCGTCGTTGGTATCAAATGAAGCAATCAGTTCGATCCAAGTTCTACAAATTCTGGTTCGAATATCGCGGTTGTGAGAGATATTTGGAACAAGCCGAGAAATATAAGCCGACTGTTTTGGACGTGGAAATCGTTAAAACGTAAGTCTGCTCGTTTTAATTTTGGAAGACGTTTTTAAATGACAGTAATGTTTTCGTGGACTCTTTCGTCTTTAACTTTAAATGTTGTTGTTGTGGTGATGAGTTAAATAATGCTCTCCCTTCTTTCGAATGTCGAATCAATGAGACAGAAAGAGAGACACAATGCTTTTATAGATCATTTTGTACTTGACGCAAAAAATATTTTAAAGTCTGGATAATTGTCCGTGATGTTTGTGATCATAATTGAAGGGCCCAAATAAGAAAAAAGCGTTTCATTACATTTCAAGCAATACATTTTTTGCATTTTTAATTTTCTTAGTTTTCGAATACCGTGCAAAATAGTGTTATAGTAACAAACTTTATAAATGTTTATACGGAATACTTCATAATGATGAATATTGGTTTTATTTTAGATTCATGCAAATCGTCACGGATTCATTTCCAACATGGCAGCAGCTTATAGAGGATAAGAAGGTTTCTTTACTAAAGGATTTTGTAAGTAATTGGTATCATTACGAGAAATAACGATAATATCTTGATTGAAAATTTAAATAATAAATTTATTGCATATTTCAGGAACGTCTACATCTGTCGAAGAAGAAAAGCTTGCAGATTAGTGGTAAATAATTCATATCCGATCTTTCTTTTTTTTTAATTACATTTTTTTTATAAAAAAAAAATTAATTGTTTCAGAAAATGAACCAGATATTTTATTGATAGAACCTCATGTAGAAACAATTGACTTACGTATAGACTCTGACGAAGACACGAAAAATAATGTACGTCTAAAGGAAGAGCATGGTAGTGTTGATCGCAACGCCGCAGACAGTGATGACAGTTTGAATATAGTCAAAACAGAATCGATGGGTGATGAAGATGAAGTTAACGTACTCGAATCAACTCATATACCATTAGAATTAAAAGAAAATTTACCAATAAATGAGTGTGATAAAGAAATAAAATCATCGAATTTGGAGACAACAATTAATTCCTACGATCATGTTGAAGAGGTGGTTCATACAACGGATGTTATTGATGTTGATCAAAGCAACAGTGACGAAGAAGATAGCGATCATTGTATAGAAGATAATATTGATCTGATTGTCGATGACGATGATATAATTAATACCCAACAAGTGCAAGGGAATGATTTGGAAGTCGTGATGCCAAAGATTACAAGTATAACAAGTACAGCTCAAATACCAGAAATCAACGATGGAAATTTTGAAACAAAAAACGAAATGAAAAATACTTTAGATAAGATTACTGATGAAGTTTCGCAAATTAAATCCTATACTGTAACATCGCCTACGAGTAGTATTGAGCAAATAACTATAGATACCACAAAAGAAGATAAATTAGACGACGAAGTTACGATAGATCCTAAACTGATAAAACAACAGAGTTTATACAATGAGGATGTCTCACATGATCTACATTTGATAGACGGAATTGAACTAGAAGATGATGGGATTGCATATGTAGACGAGGAGGAAGACACAGGTATCAACAATAATTTACATAACAAAATGAAGTTTTATGTATTACTTAAAGTTTTACTTACATAAGCTTTTCCAATATAATGATTACTGACGATGATTTTATTTCAGATCAAAAGGTGAGTGAAGCAGATGATTATTTTTCAACAAAGAACGATGAAAACGAAACTCCTACAATCGATCTAAAACTTCTACTTGATCCGGTAGTTTATACAAAGAAACTTGACCATATGGATGTTTTTCGATTTATTGATTATATGACGGTGAAAGATAGACGCGTTATAGAAAACGCTTCTGTCGAAAGCAAACCAGTTGATAAAAAATCTGTGAAAATGGATACAATTAAGGAAGAATGCCGTGACGTACCAGAAAATAATGTAATAAGTGAGGATGCTTCAGAATGTAGCTCAGAAAATGAGTGTGAATTGATAAAATCTACAAGCTGGTTGTTTCGAAAGCCGAGAGGTGTAACATATAATCCAATACAGCTATGCAAAAATCCAGACTTTAATACGCGATTGAAAAGATTGACAGTCGGGTTTTTTAGTTCGCAACGTAATAGACAATTACTCAAAATGTGTAAACCTTTAACTATAGATGTTCATAAAGCATTTGAGACGAAACTTGTTAATAATTCATTACATGTAGAAAAATGTTTTTTCTCGGAAGCCAAAAGTTCGAAAATAATAAATACCGTAGATAAAACTGTGCTACCATCAGAGTTACCGGGTCAGAGTTTAAATTATAACATCCAAGATTTAAAACCTATACCCTCTACATCAAAATTAAACCAAATAACAAAAAACGAATTTATTCCCGAAGTGTGTACTGTCGAAAGAAATAAAGTCATTAATCTCCCTGATTTAGATCAAATACGTCGTAATAATGAAAGATTACTAGTAGCAGAAGTGACCCCACTTCCAGCTGTAAAAGTAACCAATCCACCAGTTTCAATAGTTCAGAAAAACAAAACGATTGATCAGAGTGTCTTAACTGTCAGTGAAGTTGACAACAATGACATCGCGAAAAATCTAAATAATGTAAATCGAAATACGACTGCTGTTGTTACGCCCGAATTAAAAAATAATTATTTTAGTAACAGCGGTACTACTATTAAGGGGACAGAAATTTCATGTTGTAATGATAACCGAAGTGAATCAAGCCATGCCAAAATAGGCGATAACCCAAATATGAAAACTGCTAATAAAATAAAGAAAACACAATACAATCCTATTTACCAATTAGGAAAAGTCTCCGTGGCTTGGGCCTCAAAACAAATATCCACTAGAAATCGTTCTCAGAAAACCGATGACCGTCTGTTGACACCAGATACCGTGGAAAGAATAATAGGCGTGTGTAACGGAATGTATAATTTCTCAAAAAAACAGCAACAAGCTCTTAGAAAAAAATATTATAGGTTAGATAAAAAAGATAAAGGACCAGAAGATTTAATAAATCAAACTGTAAGCGATGATTTAAATGTAAGTGTTGAAAAACCACAACTAGAAAATAATGAAAAATCACCAACTCCCAAAGTTATCGAAGAGCCTCATCAAGAACAAGAGTCAGCGACAAACCAAAATGAAATCGTTCAGCAATGTGATGTTACCACGGAAACGACAAAAAATTGCGTAACGAAGAAGAAAAACAAAGTCGTAGAAGTTAAACAAAAAAGAAAATATGTTAAAAAAATACGAACCGATAATTGCTGTTGGGCGCGCGAAAAGATATTATATTGGCAAGATGAAATCAACCGTGTGAGGCGTCACGCGTGCCCGCAAAGAAGCTGTATCTGCTGTTGTAAGCTTTTCTACGCCGCTCAATTATTGCGTAGGCGACGACGACGATTAATGCAAGCGACTTCATACTGTGACCTAGTATCAGATGATGAGAGTGATCTTAATGAAAACTTAAGTGTACCTCAAAAACCATTAACATCTAAAAAAGTCGATATCGGTATTAATACAGATTTCGATAAAGATTTTGAAGAATGTTACGCAGCTAATATCAACAAATCAAGTTTTGTTAATTCTGTTCTTATTACTCCGGCTGTTATTGCTAACGTACCTATTGATAACACAGGACATAGCACTAATTCGACGCAGACATTCACATATATAAAAAATAATTCTGATTCTGCCCTACAGAGCGCGCTAACATCTGACACTGAGAGAAATGAAAAATCACTTCTTAATAATGAGACAGAAAGTGGTGCAATAGATACAATTACAGAACTAAAGACAGCAAGTGCAACTACAGAAAAAGATAATCCAATAAATAATGGACCAAAGTGTAAAACAAACGTCCATTCAGCCCCGAATTATAAACCAGGGGCTCCAACCGTGTCAAGTATAGATATAGACAATTTACCAACTGACAGCGGTGGTAAAGTCATAGTTCTACATAAAAATGCGAAATCAAAATCGACTCAAAAACCGATATGCTTGGGCAAAAACAAAATATTACTTTGCTCATTACACCCGTTAAGTAGAACTAGCATGGTTGACGTTACTCATTTAATTGAAACTATAAAGCCAATAATGGCTACCCACGGAGTAAATGCAGATATTCCAAGTATTATACCCAGTGGTGTGCATTTAGTTTTATTACCTAACCAAGAGTTGGTACTTTCTATTGATCCTGGGGTTGAATTAAATCCATATCAAATTAATTATTTACCTACCATTTTAAATTTAGTTCAACAGGAACTGTTTCGCTTAGGTGCTATTAATAAATGGCCGAAATCATATAAAATAGATGATATTATTCATTTATCTGACGATGAACCAGATAATAATATTAATTTAAAAAAGAAAGAAGAGACTCATTGTCCAACTAATTTGAGTGCACCTGAAAATGATAGTTCTTTTAACAAAAATGATTCTTGTACTGAGAAACATACTGATAGCTCTTTGAATATAGTTTCTAGTGAAACTATTTCCGTTGCACCTATAAAAGAATGTTTGAATGAAAACGAGAATATACCTAAAATTGACGCATCAAGTACAGAATCTGCCAAAGAGGATAAACAACAACATACGCTATCCAATGACTCGAATGTGACTATAACAAAGGATGTTTTAAACGACAGCAAAAAAGACGATTTAAAAGACACTGCAATTATGCCTAAAAAAACCATATTATCAGATCTTATGGCAATGTCTGGCATATCGTTAGAAGATACTGCCGTTACAAATATTGAGACTCCTATTAATCAAATTCCACCCCAGCCAAAACCAATTCCCATCTTAGCAAAACAAGAGGCAAGTAAAGAGCCTGATCATTTATATACTAATAAAGATGATGAAATGAATAATAAGATATGTAACAATCCTTTCGTTAAGGCAGCATTGACAAAATGTCCTGAATTGTTCATTGTATATTCTTTTGAAGATTTAAAATATGCTTATGAACACAATGGTCAATTTTATAAAATGAATATTGACAATGGGATCATAGTACCCATAAGTGTATCTATAAAAAAACAAGTGACCGCAAAAAATATGAAATTAGATAAATCAGTAATTGATTTAACTGAAGAAGATAACAAGGATCACAAGGATGCATCATCTGGTGAAGAAAAAAAATCTGAAGAAAGTAGTATTCAATCTTTCATAGAAAAAGACTTTATAGCAAGTGGAATAAAACCGATTAAATTATTCAAATCCGTTCACCCGTCAATATTAAGGCATAATTTTAAAACATTGTCAATGCGACGATATAGTGAAGATCCTCAGAGAGAGACGATAACAGTAACTAAGGCATTCAAAAGTAAAGGAAAACATAAGATCAACATCACAGATTCCAATAGCAGACCACCCAAAAAGCTAAGACAACAAGTAGAAAAAAATTACATCGATTCAGAATCCGATGATGAGCCATTGGCATTAAAGGCTAAGCGTATTCGAAGGACATCAGTCGATATATCAGAAAATATTGATAGTGTTCAACCGCTTAATGAACAAGAGGATAATTGTGATGAGTCAACTTCACTCAGTGTGCCTATGTTAGTAGAAGATCATGGTTCATCCAGTCATTTCCCAATTATATTCGAGTCTAATAATGATGATGAATCTTCGGGAGAAGATTGTATTCTTGGTGTATGAATAGGTCTTAATTTAATAAGCAGTCGTTTGTTTTTAAGAAATAATGCCAAGCATTGTCATGTAAAATGTCGAACTTATATACTTGTACGTTATTCGTAGTTATTTAAATTCCTTGAAACTGTGATATTATTTTTATTGTTCAGTAGTCAAACAATTTTCTAATCTCTATCTGTGAGTCTATTGTAAAATTTTTTTTGTTTAGATTTCTTACAATATAATTGAAATCTTTGACTGCAGAACTGTATAGGTGAATTTAATTTACGCGGGAAGTAGTTTAATTTTAAGATATAATATATAAGTATTTTAGATAATCTCTGTTTTGTGTGGTTTAATCGATCTCATATTGTCTGCTGAGTCATTAAATTAACTTAAACTAATTATAATATAAGGTGACGGTTATTGCAATGTTGCCTGAGAAGTAATCTAATAATTCCGAGAACTTATCCTACAGTTAAAATCGTAAAATTTGTATCAAGACTTTTTATTATCATTGAGTTTTTAATAAAAAGTTATTATTATTGTATAGTCTGTTTTTAAAACATCAGGGTTGATAAATGATGAATAAAACTATGTGCATAAAAATATACCTAAATTATATATTAGTTTTGTAATTATTCTTATTATTTAGTGTTACTTAACTTATTGTAAGTGTACTTATCGTTAGTGATAAATTAGCTTGGGGACTTTTTTGAGTTCGTAGTACTAGTGTATTACATAAAGTGATCATAACCGCATTGAACCAGTTTGTGCTAGCTACCTCGTTTAGTTTACCTCGTGCCTCGTGCTCTCGCATAAATAGCATTAGAATTGTTGTAGAATTTAGTTTGTTACTCTTTTCTTATTTTAAAACTTATGACGCAAAAATGTTACAATGAATAATCATGTTAAACGACAATAGTTAGGGACTTTTTATGACATAAATTTAAAGGAATGGAGTTGTTTGTCTACGTGCTACTGAAGAGCAAAACAAACATGAAACTTCAGGATAAAGACGAAGATTTAGATAAAATGTCAAAACGAAATGTAAGTAACATAAATGACATGTCGTATAAAATGGAGGATGATGATGACTACAAAAACGAATGTCTTAAAGAGTTGAAGAAATTAATGATTAATTCCCTTTAATATTACCTATGAAAATAAAAGGTATATTATAAACTCAAAAAGGTCACCAAGTTGATTCGGCTGTATGATTATTTTCTCCTTCCGTTTGTAAATGAGTAAATTTACGGATTAAAGTTTTATTACTTGTATGTATGACCTTCGTTGCATGTTTTTTTTAATTATTTTCTAAAAATCTATCAGGCAAGTGATGTAACCTTTACCAAGTAACGGCCCGAACCAGAGTGGAAGTCAACAATATGGAGTTATTGTAAATTACAACAATAACTATATAAAAATACTTGTATTATACTGTATGTACATAATGTATTAAACGTGTTTAATCGCGGGAATTGTGATGTTTTTTTACGTTCTTTTTTTTTGTTTCTCGATCTACCCAAAGGTATTGTGTCTGTATGCTTCTCGTCTCGTTTCAAAACGAAGCTATAGTTGCTATAGACGATAATGAGCGACAAGTGAAAAATTATCTTGTGGTATGGTGGCTGTAGCCCAAGATACCCTTGCCTCCGGCCTTGCATAGTTAACTATAACCTTGTGAATTAAATGGGATGTACCTTATGAACGTTTCGTTTGCCTCCCGCCGATTATTTTTTTCGACGTACCTAATATCTATATATTTGTAAAAAAACAAATTATAATGATCAACATATTATCTTTTAGTTTTGTATTATATATAATTAACTTAACAAATTAACTGATTAATAAGGAAATTGTCACGTAATAGAGTAGTTTTTGAATGGATAAGATGTTAATAACATATTGTATACATTTCACACGACTGCCCAAAATTAGTGAAATGTTTTCAGGGTTTATATATATCTATGT
The DNA here is from genome assembly GCA_963151315.1 of Nymphalis c-album. NCBI lineage: Eukaryota > Metazoa > Arthropoda > Insecta > Lepidoptera > Nymphalidae > Nymphalis > Nymphalis c-album. The sequence continues at coordinate 4,925,383 of OY720610.1, forward strand.
ATGTATTAATATATCGTCAGCCTCGTTGGTCTAGTGGCTAGATATAATGCCGCAGCCCCGGTGGTCCTGGGTTTAATTCCTAAGTCGGGCCAATAAATAGTAATTGGGATTTTATGTCAGAAAATTCTCAGTAGTAGCCCGGGGTCTGGAAGTTAGAAGTGTGTAGGTACACTCCCGTGCCTCGGAAAGCACGTTAAGTCGCTGGTTCTGCGCCTGAACTCTTTCCGGTCGTGTTGAGGTAAGGAAAAGAGAGTTAACTTGTGCACTATAATATCTCCTGCGCAGTTGTCTACTCTCTGATGAGCTTGGCCGCCGTGACGGAAATCGGTCAGGAGGACATTATTATTTGTGTATGTATGTTTTTTTTTCTACCCTAACTTAAATGAACAGATTTGGTTATATGTGGTATCGTTAGAATTCTTTCATTGGCTATAATAAGTAAATTAATTAAATTTCTTTCAGTGTAGTGTTTTTTTAATAATTACAAAAATAATCGGGTTTTTATTGAAATATATAATTTTTTTTTATTCATACGAAGGCACGAGCATATAGTGTTGGTGACCACTTACCATCAGGTGGCCCACATGCTCGTCCGCCTTCCTATTCAATAAAAAAAATTTAGTAATCTGTAAAAAAGTTATCACTAGTATGGATACCAGTCTCTCACAAAGGAATGTGAACATTAGTAAAGTAAAGTAACAGCCTGTGAATGTCCCACTGCTGGGCTAAGGCCTCTTCTCCTCGTTTTGAGGAGAAGGTTTTGGAGCTTATTCCACCACGCTGCTCCAATGCGGGTTGGTGGAATACACATGTGACAGAATTTCAATGAAACTTGACACATGCAGGTTTCCTCACGATGTTTTCCTTCACCGTCAAGCACGAGATGAATTATAATCACAAATTAAGCACATGAAATTCAGCGGTGCTTGCCCGGGTTTGAACCCACGATCATCGGTTAGTTCACGATTCACGCGTTCTTACCACTGGGCCATCTCGGCTTTTTTTGTTATGTGAACATTGTTAACGTTATATTATAACAAAACTGATTAATAAACTATCTTTTCTTTTCTTTTGTGATGAGAAATAAATAATCATTTCATTTCATTCAATAAGTTCTACAATTACTTTACGTAACTTATTTAAATAACACATATCATGGCTAGCTTTTAAGACTTATAAAAACCGGCAATAACATTTTTGCCAGAAAATAGAAATTGATAATTCCCGAACTCGACTAAGTCGACTAACTAAAGAAAATAATATTGTAACATATAAATGTATTTATTTTTATTATTAATTATTATTTATTAACAAATTTATCTAATAACTACATTGAAGGCTTTAGATGCTGCATCTTCGATTTCTTTATGAATTTCATTAACTTCTGTCTGTGTAAGAGTTCGCTCTAAATGCCTGTACACTATACTGTAACAAAGGCTATGTTTCTTTGTTTTTGGATGAATAAATTTATCCTTTAGCTTCACCTGAAAAAAAAACAACACATTTTACTCTAAAACTTTTGTATACTTAAATGGAATAATCATTATTTATTTTGGAGAATATTAAAACATACCTGTTCAATAATATCTCCACCGATGTCCCTGACTAGATCATAAAAGTCATTACTTGTAAATGTATCTATAGTACTTGTCGGTGGTAGCCAGAAAGATAAGTCATTTGTACATTGCGGATATACGGATACTGGTTTATAAACAATATTTGCATTGGCATTCTTATTTTGAAATTGTGTCAAAAACCCTGAATCCATACTCCACATCAATCTTATGTCAGGTATTTTATATAAAGCCATTGCAAGTCTCTCTAAACCTAATCCGAATGCGTAAGCTATGGTGTTATTCGGCCCAGCATTCGCGAGAATTTCATTCCTAACAATACCGCAGCCTAGGGTTTCCATCCAGTTGTTTTCATAATAAATTTCTAACTCCCATGACGGATGAGTGAAAGGGAAGTAGGCGTCAACCCATCTATATTTAATATCTTCACCGAATAATACACGAACCATGCCGATTAAATGGTTTTTCAACTGAGCCTCCATCAGCTTTGTTGCTTCTAAAGTGTGACAGCTCTGTTTCGTAGGGTCAGATATCGAGTTTGTAAATGCATGTGGGTTTGTTCTGTCAAAGGATGGTTCAAAAATATCTAGATCTGGATGATCTGCAAACAGTTGCTCTTTTCTCTGAGATCTAACTGCATCTATCTGTAATATTATAATGTATATTTATATTGTATGGGAGACATCATCAAAAAAATTTCTTTGAAAATGATAAATAAAGGCAAATTCATATAAACCAGTATTATTTTGGTTCTATAATAATAATTTCAAGAGAGATTAGTCAACTGTGCAGGAGATATTATAGTGCACAAGTGTGTGCACTCTCTATTCCCTAACTCTCATAACCCGTTGGTACGGCATTCTGACATCATCATCATCACATCTTGATTTGAAAGCAGGACCACCGTGTCTGCGACCTTACATGTAGCCACTACACCAACGAGGCAGTTTAATAATACTTACTTGATGAAACACAGGAAAATGTGTAGAGTCTATTTCATCTCGTCTATATACATCTCCAATCATCAAAAAATTGTCAAGACCGGCTCTTAATAATTCACTCTGATGTGCAGTCATATGAGCCCGTAAAAGTGTAGTACTGTTTATATAATAACAGTCAGATTTGGCTCGACTAGGATGGTCTTCTGGTATTAATAAATCATCGAAGTTTTGCTTTGTCGAAACTACAGGTGATACGTTATCGTACACGCTGAATGTGGGGTTTCCTCCATGTGTAAAGGACGAATAAAAATAATTTACAATTCGCTGACGCACTAGACACAGGGGATTATCCTTTTTTAAATGCAAATTACGATTTAAATAGGACAGTATCTTTGATGTTATGTTAGTATATTCATCTGTACGATATTCTTTTTCGCCTAAACGTAATGTAGTTAAGGATTTCGGCGCCGTGCTATAGTTATTTTTGTTGAATGATAAAAACAGTATTCGTTTGTTCTTAAATAGGATTTTCATGATTCTGTTTTAAAAGTATTGTATATTTTAATTATAGTAAAAGGGCCATAAGTCACTTTTTCTTATTAGAATTGTATTTTTAAATACTTCTGTTTATAATTTCCTAATTTTTTAGATCCGCAACTTGTCAAATTATTAGCTGACACTTGACAATTGTGTTTTTGACAATGGGATATTCACATCTTTAGAATGGTGTGTGATATAAATTAAAATTAATATAAATAATTTTTAATAATTTTTTCAATCAAAATAATACTTAATTTGAATAACGATTAAACAAGCCATATATTTTTGTAAAAGCTTACACGAACTAAAAAGATGATGTTTCTTTTATAACAATTAATTCCGTTGGCACTAGCAGTTGACAAGTCAGAATATAAACAATAAACATACCAAATGACAATCTGTCTGACAATCACAAATGACAAATTAGGCAGTTACCTAACGTTAACCTCTGCGAGGTCTACTATAATTAATAAAATAAATTATATGCAATGTTTTCTAAACGAATATTACACATTGCTCAACTTGGCGCGGTCGGTGTAGCGGGATATTTTATAGGTAGTAAAGATAAAAATAATACTTTAAAAGACACAGTGGTTATCGATGGCAAAACTTTAAGAAGTATGCCGGGCCTGCCAATATTTGGCACGGTTTCCGCAGCGGCACCATATACAGAGAGTGGTACACCTCAAGATAGGGTAAGTTTAAGTAATAAAAATACTATTTAAAAAACAGTTACTTTACAGATAGGTAATATTATTTTAAATATTTATTTAAAGATTTAATGATTACTCTTTTTTTTAAATCTTACAATTTAAATTTTATATTCAGATATCGCAAATAATGAAATACGGCTTCCCTAGTCTGGATAATGTCCGTTCCTATGATGATTATGTTTTATCATATGATCGTCGAAATAGAGTGCCTAATTGGGTGTTCGAACATATAACAAAGAGTCACGTCATGAAGAATGATGCCGTAGACAGGAGCAAGTGTGACTTTAAGCCTGATGAAAGTATACATCCATTCTTCAGGTAAAACTGTTGTTATTGTTTAAATATAATTAATTTCAATAGTTATTTATTATTGTGCTAGTCAATGTTGATTTATATTCTTTACTGATTATTGTATAATGTAAATAATACTTTTTGTAACTGGTTAACTATTTTGAAAAATCATTAATTTTAAATATTATTATTATTAATAAAATAATATGTAATTATGATTAGTACAATTTACTACAAAGTATGAGAAATTGATATGATTTTATTAAAAATATATTTTTGGTGGATGTATTATATTAAATAGCTATTGTTTGCAACAGACAACATAAATATAATTCAAAAAATACCACATATTACTGGTAATTACAGGTACAAGCGACAACATCTTAGTTCCTAAGGTTGGTGGTGCATTGACGATATAAGCGATGGTTAACATATCTTACAATGCCAATGTCTATGGGCATTGGTGACCACTAATCAGGTGGCCCATATGCTTGTCTGCTTCCTTATGCTATAAAAAAAAATCATCACATTTATCACACTTATTTATTATATTTTATTTAGCACATTTGATTTTTTTACTTAAAAATTTAATTATTCACTTTCAGATCTCAAAATAGTGATTACAAAGGATCAGGGTTTGATAGAGGTCACATGGCAGCGGCCGGCAACCATCGCCTTGCCCAGAAACATGTTGATCAAACTTTCTTCCTAACAAACATGGCACCACAGGTAACAATAAAACACCAACGCTGGATCTTTTACCATATAATTGTTAGTAGATATTGAATTACAGTTAAATAATTATCTAATTGGTTTAAAATATATTTTTTTTAATTTTAAAAGATAATTTTAATAGCCTTAAAAAAAAGTATTTATCTATATAGTATATAGAATACAATAAGGCTTCAGAAACCGAGTTCCGGGGTTCAATTCCTGTGTCCACGATTTCTGACATTAAATTTTCAATTTCTAACTTGGTAGTGCTTACATTCCCTTGCCTCAGAAAGCATGTACAGCAGTAGTGCTTGTGACTGAAGTCCCAGCTAATTTTTCCATCACTAATTTGTACACCACAAAATTTCTTAGTAATAGAATGTCTCTAGTTGGCTACTTGAGAACGGCAGCCGAAATTGCCAGTTGGAGATTATCTACATTAATTTTTCTAATAAAACAATATGTTTTATTAACCAGGTTGGTGATGGATTTAACAGACACGCTTGGAATCGCTTAGAGAAACACGTTAGGAAACTAACCAAGGTTTACGACAATGTCTATTGTTGTACGGGCCCTCTATACCTGCCTAGGTAATATTCTTCATTCTCTGATTGAAATTTTAAATTAAGAAAATTGAATATTAATTGGGTCCTTAACAGTAATTAAAAATAAAATAAGTTTTATTTATAGCTGTTGTTCTTATTGTATAGTGAGCGCTTCAAAGAATTTTGACATTTGATTGGTTTCTGTTTACATAAAATTCTTTTTTTCTGAAAATCACAAGCAAAGACAGTTGTTTCATCTTGAAAATATTAAATAACAGATTTTTACAACACAAAATGTATGTAAAACTAAAACAATGTGATTATACAAAATATGTGGAAAAATCAAAATTTGTAGAAAATAAAATACCACATTCAACTTAGGAGCGCCTAGGTCGTAAAGTAATAAAAATACTAACTTAAACCAATTGGTGTGGTAACTCTTTATTATTACACGAAAAAAAAATACAAACGAATTGAGAACTTCCTCCTTTTTTAAAGTCGGTTAAAACTAGATATGGACGGGCATGTCCTAAGGCTACATACTTATATATTTTGATATATCTGATAAGAATTTCCAACATAATATTTTAAAAATGTTGACATAAATAGAACCGACTCACAATACCTAATAACCACTTCAGGGGTCGGACATGAATTTTGTTACACCCTGTATAGTACATAGTATACTATGTACTTTACACCCTGTATAGTACATAGTATACTATGTACTCTCATAGTATACTAGCTACTCACAATTATAAAACACAAGATATTTGTTATAAGATTATATAGAGTAACAATGTTTAGTTAATCTAAAGATGGAATTAAGTAGTGACAGAGGCTTATAAAACTAATATAAATGCTATTGAAAAAATGTTATTAAGTAATGGGAAGATGAGTAGGCCTAAGCCCAGCGTTGGGACATTTATATTTTATTTACATCAACTAAACACAAACTACAATTTATATTTCAGAAAGGAGATAGATGGTAAATCCTACGTTAAGTACCAAGTGATAGGCGCCAATACAGTGGCCGTGCCCACTCACTTCTACAAGGTGGTGGTTGCTGAGTCTCCAGATGGCTCGTTAGACATGGAAGCGTACGTCATGCCCAATCAGAAGATACCGGACGAAACGCCCGTCTCATCTTATATGGTAAATATAATATTTTAAAGAGTTCTAAAAGTTTTAATTGCTACTAACTCTAGTAGTTTTAAGTTTTCTCAAAAAAACAAGGCAATCATTTTTATGAAAATGTTTTTGCTCTGAAATTTTTATTTTGTTCTTCCAGGTTTAGATGAATTAACAAAACTAATGATGGAATTATATATATTAGATGTCAGAGTTTTGACTTCCTTAAAAAAACTCTCTTTACACTAAATCCTCATTAGACTTGACTATTTGCAATCAATAATAAAAATTATAAAAATAATATAAAAAAGAGTTTTATTTTTGTATCTCGCCTTTTCTCATTAGATAATTGTTTTTATTTTAAAGGTGCCACCGGAAACGATCGAGAGAGCAGCTGGTTTACTGTTTTTTGACAAAATACAAAGAAGTAAGCTCAGCCGAGTAAATGGGAAGAAAGTGTAAATGAATTCGAATTCTCAAATAAACTTTAATAGTTCGATTTTATTAATTAGACACTTGATATATGTGTAAATTATGTATATGATATAGAATATAATAATATAAATCTTTATTTTTATCCATTTAATACATATTATAAAATGCCTGAGTTCTGAAATTTAGTTACCCTTGCGTCCGAAGTTGGTCCGGGGCCCTCGCGCCTCGGAGGCTTTATATGGATTACTTAAAAGACGTGAACGCCCCAAAAGAATTTGACTCGTCATCGATGTTGTTCACATCACAAAAAATAATTTACTATAATAAAGGTTGCGTCGTGGCGGCCCTTCATATGGGGGAGACGCGTTTAAGCGTTTTTTATCCGAAAAAAAATACGAGTTTCACCGTTGACATTGACGTTCCAAAAGTTTGTTTAAATAAGTGTAATGAAATAATCTTTAATCTATTTTTTGTCTGTCCGTATGTTCGGAGTAATGTTTGATATGTTTTTTTTAATGTCTACTGTTGGTTGTCCTCTTAAATAAATAAAATAAAATAAAAAAACATCTTTAACAAACAAAAACGCCAATACATTATTTTAATTCATGTTCGTCATTATATCATCAAAATCAATTGAATGTATTGGGAGTTATAACTAAAAAGTTATTATTATAGGTTTATTTATAGAAATAAATAAAGTGTCATTGTGCGTTGAATTCAGTGATACCAAAATAACTGCCCCTTTTTAAGTAATTATGTTTTCGTCAACTTATAATCATATTAAACAAAGGACATTTATCTAAATAATCATTATAAAGTTAAAGTATTAATTTAAAATATTTGGCATTTAAATTAATATCTCAACACAACGGTTCTACATGTACTAGTATTGAATGAAACAACAAACATAGTATAAAAGAGTTGTATATATATTTATATTGGAGTCATATAGTACAAATACGATCAGTTGTCATCGTCTTCGTCGGACGCGCCGTTCTGTTGTGGTTCTTCATCCATACCAGCGTCGCCCATACCTGATGCCACAAGAAACCAATTTATATAATATATTGTGTTATTGTACATATACAGGGTTATTTTTAATGACCCAGCAACCTCGCAGGACTAGATAGCTAACACCATAAACAACAACTTTTGTTCTACAACTTTGGACATAACTCAATAATAATATTTTGTTGTACTGTCGTGACGTTTGTAGGTCTATATTTCATTCATACACGAAAGGTTGACGTGACGCGTCGATCTTTGCGTGGCGCGTAGACTTATAAACGTTCAAGCGGGAAATTAAATTAATACTTATTTTTGTATTAAAAAAAAATCTAACAAATTATCAAAAGTCGAAGAACAAAAGTTGTTGCTTATGATGTTAGCTATCTAGTCCTGCGAGGTTTCTGGGTCGTTAAAAATAACCCTGTATAGATATATAGTTAACATTTTATTTGAGAAATATATTCTGAGTTTTTGCATTTATAATATTAGTATAGATATATCATCTTAAAAAAAAATAAAAAAAAAATAAAATCTTGTATGAACAGTGATTTTGCTGCTCTATAATAAATAATAAATCTTGTTCAGTCAGACCAATTTGTTGGTTTGTTGCCTATTTATAGGGATTTGATTTTTTAATCTGTGGATTTAATTTTTTTAGTCTTATACGACTATAAGTTAGTATGATTCGAACCTTGGTCTTCGTTCTCCTCCGCGGAGTCTCCGGCCACTTCGGCGTTCTCCGCCTCAGCACGCTCCATTTGTCTCGCCAGTTCCGCCTCGTCCGTGGCCGTCACAACCTTCGGCTGTTAACAAAAATATATATTACAGTCAAATTATATATTAAAGTCACTTAATAAAAATAAATATTATATACAGATATGTATATTATGTATTTCTAGTATATAATGTTATATGTCATAACTCAATGTAAATATTGCTAAACATTAACTATCTATACTAATATATAAAGCTGAAGAGTTTGTTTAATCCGCCTAATCTCTGAAACTACTGGTTCGAATTTTAAAAAATATTTTTGTGTTGTATAGTCCTCTTATCGAGCAAGGCTCTAGGCTAATTTTTGTAAATTATATTTTTATTAATTATACGCGGGTGAAATCGCTAGGCACAGCTTGTATAAAATAAAGTACATATGTATTGGATTCCGTTTCCGGTATTCCTAAAGTAAACTTGCATGTCAAATTCCTTTGCAAAATAATAACTATGTATTGAGTTAAGAAAACAACAGCAAAGTCTCGGTATGTGATCACATTTCTATACTTTTTCTATATAAAATGACCTACAAGATTCTGTTCATAATATTATTTTTGTTGCATATACTTTTCAAATTATGATAACTAAAGATTATGATAATTCTTACTCAACAGTGCCACATACACACTACAGAAAAGGACATAGAGATCAGACATCATCCAATCCAATCTACATTGGGCGAGGCCGCGGGCATTAACTAGTTAAATATATAATTGTAATTGTTTATATTCTGTGCTTTCACGTTAAACTACCTACATAAGTCCTAAAGCCTAGGCCCTAGGCTTATTTTCTTCATTTTTTTTTGATGGAATGGATACCAATGATAAAATGTAATACTCTTATCACTTCTGATACTTACAGCCATTTGCACATTGAACACACCGCCGGCCGTGGTGATTGTCTCTTGGATTTTATCGATGGCATCTTGCAATGCTTTGAGACCGTCTGTTTTTTCGGGCGTTGAAGTTGTCATTACTGAAAATTAAGTATACAACATATGTAACTAATATTATTAAAACAAACATGTATGATGACACACATGTTTCTTTTGTCATGGAAATCTTTTCTAATTCCACTGCCCCACATTTACATATATAGGCTTTGTGAAAGCTCATCTGGGTAGATACCATCCACTCATCAGCTATTCTACCGCAAATAAGCACTACTTGGTATTGTGTTCCGGGGTGAGTGAACCAGTGTAATTACAGGTACATGAGACATAACATCTTAGTTCCAACGTTTGTGGCGCTTTGGCGATGTAAGCGATGGTTAACATCTCTTACAATGCCAATGTCTAAGCGCATTGGTGGTCACTTACCATCACGTGGCCCATATGGTTGACCCCCTAACTATACCATAAATAAATAAATATACGCTGACAGAACAAAATATCTGGGTTTTATTATAGTATTATATATTAAAGCTTACCATACAAAGGCGGAGCAATAAGGTTTATCTTAATTGGCATCTCTGCTGTGGATAAAGAAAGTCCAGATTTTAAAGCAGCTTTGACAGCATCAATGCCTTCGTATCCGTAACAAGCGCATTCAATATCAGCACGAATTTTAACAGCTTGTGAGGTGAGTTTTCTCTTAATGTTCGCTAAGAGAACTTCCTTAGTTTTCTCATCGAGACCACACTCATTAAGGACAGAAGGGTCACTGAAAATTTTTATGTTAAATTAAAAATCTAGTTTTTAGGCTAACAGAATTTGTGTATATGTTTCAGATTAACAAATTTTTGACACCGTTTATAAGATTACCACGAAAGCTGGCATTGTATGCTAAAATCCTTTGACTTATACGCTTATAAATGGCTGACTGACTTCTAAATTTTTCATATTTTTTAATTAAAAGTATCATTTAAAACCAAAATCCTATCTTACGATACAGTATTTCTAAAGTGAGAAGCAGAATACATACAATAGCAAAGATAATTAGACTAGTGGATGCCAACGCTTACTTACTTATCAAAATACTTTTGTCAGAGGTAATATTTGTACATTTTAATGTTATAAATCGTTCTGAGACCACAATACTATTAAACAAAGGCTTGTACTGAATGCACTCATCACTTACATATTTTTACATTATTCTATATCAACCACTAATATAAATAACTAACGGAACAGTTTACCGTTTACTGGTATCATGTTCTCAAAACCCTAGAGAGAAACAGCTACATATTTTTCAATTCCTTCTCAAATCCATTATTGTTAGTAATAAACCAATAATAACGACTATTCATAAATACATATTTCTTCTATTAAATTGGTTCTATATCATAAATTAACAATCTTCATAGTTTAATCTTTACATTAATAATCTTAAATGAGAAACTCACACTGCAGCTTGTTTGAAGAAATCATAAGCAGATGCCTTTTTCTTATATTTCTCTTCAAAGAGCCATGCGGTCTGCTTGTATAGTTCCTCCAGCTGTTCTGAACTCTGGTAATGAAGAAGTTCAGCGACGTGCCGGAGGATCGAGTTGACCGCTTTAGCCTTAGCATATCTCTCTGTGCACTTGTCTATATCTTCTGCAGAGACACGACGCTTTGATAAATCTATGTATCCTGGAAATATTGATGGTATTAAAGTTGATAGGATTATATAAAAACTTTAATAAAGAGTATTTTTAAAATTCAAATGAGGTATTTCATTTAAATAGCTGTTCAATTTATGACTTAACTATATTAATGCTATGATGCTATATTAATATAATATATACAAATAAAAAAATATATCAGTTTAATGTAAGATAGGCATGACGATAAAAATATTTTATGCCAATAATGAAAGAAAGCGTGCTTGAGTTTCGTTCTATTGGTGACACTCACTGTAAGTGAATGAAACTGTACTACAGTGGCCTGTCCCATATGCATATAGGTTTTTCAGAAAAGTATAAATTGTAAGATATAAGTATTAGTGTTTCCTACCTTTTTCTTTGTCTACTCTGATAACAACGACTGGTTCAGTCTTTCCTACACGAATTAACTTGTTGATAGATCTTATACGCCTTCTCGACAATTCAGAGAGCAATATCATACCCTCTATGTTGTTATATTCAAGTAAATGTACATAGGCGCCCATTTCGGCGATAGACCTTACGTTAACCATCACTACATCTTCCACTTCAGGATATTTTTCTTGATAAAATCGACAGGACAACGGCATCTGAAGTTAGAAAATTATAACCTATATCTAGCAAAAAAGTTACTTTATAACAATATTTGAATTGAATATAATTGAAATACTAACGTTTAAGTTTGGCCTAAACTTCTTTTTTATGAAATTATAAGAGTTTTTTTCTTAATAATGATGCAATTTTATTTGTTCACGTTGAACCTCAACAAAGTCAAATTGAGTTGACAACTTGACAAGAAAGCAGTGTTAGCACTTGATAATAGACAAAATTCAGAATAGATAATAAAAGCTATACATTAGGAAGCGTGACATTGTTTAACATTACAACATTAAACAAAATTGTTTTATAAATATCTTCATTAATTTAACTAAACTGCTTATTATTTTAGTTCAAACAATATTACTAAACAATAATGTAATAAGCTCCTGCAAATCCTATTCTTAATAAAACGAACCACAGAGAATGAGAGAACATAATTTCTTAATAAGGCGAGAATATAAAAAATAAAATCATGATTTTTAAACAATTTTATATAAAAAAAAATCAATTTAGCTACATTTAGTTTTAAAAATATGAAAATAAACCATATGTACTGGACGATATGTAAGCAGTTTAGCTTTAATAACAGTCTTATTCAATTTAAAGTTATTAGATTAGAGGTATGGATGTGGCATGTTCATAGTTATGAATGATAGGACAAGACAAGAATGTATGTTTAATTAACGTTTGTTTATTGCCTTTATCTAGATCTGTAATTCTTTTGAAGTATGCGCTGTTCTGTTTGTACTTCATAAAATAATATTTCCGGAAGACATACATCGTTTACTTGAATTAAAACCAATTTGCAATGTTTTTCTTATTATTATAAATGTCTTTCTTGATTTTTCTGAGAAATTAAAGACAGAAAACCATGTTTACATTTTCAGTGCGAAATATTAAAGTAGTATATTTTTATTATTTTGTTTAAATTTGCATTAAAAAAAAGTATATTTGTAACAATTTTAAAGAGTTTGACCAAAGATAATTCTATTGACGATATTATATAAATTATAATCCGTTAAAAAAAGTAATGACGATCAAAACAATCTTGTCGATTGCTTAAAAATGCAATGATTGTTTTTTATAAAAACGTTTATTCAATGATTGTTCGTAACGTTAGTATGTAGGTAGATATAATCGCCGAACATGCTCGATTGTCCATTACCGATAAGAAAACATTGTCGCATGTCTGCTTAGCACAACATTTAGTCTGTTAGATAATTAGCTAAAGCGCATTATGTAAAGATTCAACAATATATTAAAAAACTAAGGCAAACGTTCCCTTGGTGACGTATTGCTCTATATGCTGATGCCAATAAAAATCTTCTTGTGAGACGTAAATTAGGAGCAAAATGGAATACTAAAACAGAGGGTCTTTCTCTGCTAATTTATTTCTTTGATTGTGACTGTTTTTTAAAAGTTTTCGAAGTGAAAGTTGAGGATATGCTTTAAATAAAAAAAAAAATAAGTACAAGTATTCATTAAAGTTTTTGCGATAACTATTGCTCAACAAAAAGGTTTTAATGCGATTTAAATAAGTCCAATTCATATATTTGCCTCAAAAATAGCCTAATAAACGTTGGCTTCTTAATAAATAATAATAAAAAAAATATCAAATATTTCACGAGGGGTGAGTTTCAAGTCTGGCCTCACAGAATAGCCCTATATATAGATCAAATTTTATAACATGCCATTGTAATTAAAAGTGTAATTAAATCCCTTCATACGGATCAAGATTAAGGTCAATTGTGATGCGTTGTATTATTACGTTCTTAGAATATGTGACTAACAAAGTCACATATTCTTAGAACAAAATGAACTAATTTCTCTACATTTGTTTAGATTAAGTTCTGGGTCTGTATAAACTCACTTCGTTATCCATCCGCGAAATATTGACTTATGGTGATATATTATTTTGTTTTGATCTGTATTCCTGATATATTATAATTATTTATTTATGTTACGACCGTTTTCTGTGGTGTGAGTTTCATGTTTGTTCTTACAGAATAGTTGTATTTTTTTTTATTGTACAGCTAGCATATGTGCCACCTGATGGTAAGTGGTCACCAACGCCCATAGACATTGGCATTGTTAACCATCGCTTACATCGCCAATGCGCCACCAACCTTGGGTACTAAGATGTTATGTCTCTTGTGCCTTAGTACTGCTCATTTGCGTTAGATTATCTTGATGGGGTTGTACCTACCCCGACGATCTTGCACAAAGCCCTACCACCGAGTAAACACCTACACTAAATTCAAGACACGAAATGGTTTGGTGTTACGGGTAGAATCATATTTATGGTGACCCTATTAAAATCGTTTCGTAAGTTTCTGATTCGCATCTAAGTATAAGAAAATGTATTGGAATGACTTTAATTCGTTACTTAAAAAAAGACCGATTACAGATATATTTGCAATAATTAACGATTAGTTAATAGAAATCTAGGGATCGGATATAATTGGGCAAAAATAAGATTGAAACTTAAGTACATATTTTACTCCGTGCCTATCTATTCTATAAAAAAATCCACATATATTTTTCGAAAACCTAATAATTATTTCTATGTGTGTGAGCGAGACGCATAATATAACAGTTTCGCTGATGCGCTTTAAGTCCCGTGTAGATACAAGCATTAAAAAGCCTGTCAGAAAAATTAATTGATATATATCATTCTGCGTCAACAAATCTCAGTTTGTTGATTAGCCAGCGTCTATTGAGCATACCAGTACACGACGTGGCCTATAATGGTGATGCCATATACTAAAATGTGTTCTTAAATTAAAAAGAAAATCGCCTTCCACATTCAAATTTTGTTCCTTTCATTTTAATATTATGGAAATTTTTAGGTAAGTTTTTTTTTAATGCCAGTTAGAAATATATATATTTAAAAAGTACCTATGTGTATTAAACTTAAATAAGCTGTTACATTTGTTACCAAATTGAACCACCGAATATTCGGTTAATTGGTTCAATGACCATAGAAGTTGTAAAATTCTAATTAAAACGCGTAACACAAAACCAAAGCGATGAATTCAGCATTTTAAAATAAAAAATGTTTTGATATGACTGGGATGAATTACGTGATATAAAAATTATGTGATTTTTAAATATAATTTCTTTTTTACATAGATGTTTAATTAAAATTTTAATACTTTATTATTTTGATTTTGTTTAGTAGTATAATATTTGAAATGGTATCAAATTTAATCTTTACTTTTTAGATAGGATACTTTATTTAATTAAAGAAGTTTATTTTTAACTACACTGTTCTTGTCTTAATATTAGAAAAAAAAAGCAATTTATTAATTTTTAAGCATTATAATGTGGAACATAGACATATCAATTATTATTAATAAGTTTCAGATAAAAAAATATAAAGTAATATTGCCCGAATTTCATCATAATTTGAAAGCGTGTAAAATGAATTTTAAATTATGTTATTAATGAAGTAGGGTATTTTTCTTTAAATTTACGGGTAACATATTTTGTAATGATATTACATGAAAATTATAAGCTTTTGAAGTGTGATATCTACCTAATAAGTAAAGATCTGATCTAATTACATAATTAACTATAGAATCAGTTAGCAAATAAATAATAATTTAAATTCAAATACTACGGGGTTTGTAGGCATATTCAATTCGCGACTTATTTTTGAAAATCGTTAAGAAATATTATTGCTTCTCCTTGTAAGGAGATTGTTAATTTTCTGTCAATTAAATATAGTTCATCTCTAAATCCGTGATAAAATTCTACTTACTTCGACAATTGGAAAAAAAGTTTTGGTCACAATTTCAGTCCAATTTTAGTTCCAGGTCTGCACCTGATTCTGGTCTATAGATGTGGGGCAAATTTAATGGTTTCTTGAAGGTCAATTAATTGTTAACCCTACAGTATCGAGATTTGATGACCTGCTGAATTGAGCCACGAGGTCGCATTGATTGTTTCTAATATATATTGACTAGAATAGAAAATTTATTGCTTTTCTACAATGCGTTGAGGAAAATTCAATGACATTTTAACGTTAGTACATATATACATAAGAAAGATTTATATGAAAATTTAAGGATCGTTTATACGTTTCAACATGAGTTATAAGAACTGTTTTTCTTTCTAATAGACACTAACTACTAACTACTTGTTTGTAACGTAGACGCAAACCCAATAAAGCTCGAATTCTCGTTATATATAAAATAAAAATTAATTAATCGTTTTTCAAGGAATGTCACAATGCTTATCGATATTTTCCATTTAAAAAACCGTGGTGGTGTCAATATTTAATATGGATATAACGGATAGTAGTGGTAACACTTCATTTTATTTTTTTATACAGGGTTATTTCTAATGAACCAGCAAACTCGGAGGACAAGATAGCTAACACCATAAGCAACAACTTTTGTTTTGTTCTACGAATTTTGATAATTTGTTAGATTTTAGTTTAATACAAAAATAAGTATTCATTTAATTTCCCGCTTGAACGTTTATAAATCTACGCGCATCGCAAAGATCGACTCCTCGTGTCGTGCTTTTGTGTATGAATGAAATATAGACCTAAAAATGTCACGATAGTACGACAAAAACTTGTAAAATCATTGTCTTTTCATGTATTGAGTTATGTCCGAAGTCGTAGAACAAAAGTTGTTGCTTGTAATATACATATATTACTGTACCATCATTGTAACATATTTTAGTGCAATAAAGAATATAATATATAGAGACACCTTCTGTCTAGGGGTTTTCATTAAGTACGACCCGGGTCAAAGAGTATTTTTGAAAAAAAAAATTACTAAGTTACTAAGTAAAAAATTTAAATTACTAAGTAAAAAAAGCGTTAATAACTATTATTTATCGTAAATACGTAAATGAGTATTTGTTAATAAATTTAAACGTAGGACAGTTGTTCAAACCGTGGCATTTTTGTTATAACTTCTTAAAGAAATGTCCGATCAAACTTAATTAACTTTAATTAAAAACCTTAATAATTAACCTTAAGGATTATCCCTAAGGATTAATATCATGATACAAATACTATTCGATTCCACCCATATTTGAACTTAATAATTTAAACAAAAACTGTTATTGTGGCCTAACTATAAACGTACTTTCCGTCGATAGGAATTTAACATTTTCAAAATAGAAAATTATTACAAATATTTTATCTATATAGAAAGATATATTATAGAAAAAATATTAGATACATCTATAAAAAATAATAATATCATATTTATTATACAGCTATGCGTTCAACGGGCCATTAAGGTCGGTTCAATTTAAAATATGGCCACTTGACCAATAATACAAATAGAGACATCATTAGCTTAGCTCTCGATACGTTCTTACATTTAAAAGAATTGTTGTGTGAATTTGTTTGTCTGTTTGTTTGTTACGCTTTACTATCCGATCATTTGATAATTTAGAAAAGAACACAGGATACCTTACGACTTGTTACTGTTTGATAAAAATACTTATAATTGTAGAATCACGCAAAGTACATGATTGAAACTATTATGAAAATAATGATAAAAACTGTATTGTTAACTATTTCTTACATCTCTACTATTGCCTGTTACGCTTATACCCTAAACCAATTAAGCCCCAAATAAGGACATCACGGCCCAATACTGAAACGTCATTGTACAGGGGCCCCCAACCCGAGTAAGTAAAAATTCGTAATAATTTATTCAAAACAATTCCCAAATTTTAAGCCCGTACGCTAAATATCCCGGGAAAAAATTAAAATTTTTAATTTAAATATACACATTTAAAAATAATTTTAAATAGGCAGTATAAGTCGTTGACGGTGAAGGCGCTAAATTCGTGTAATAAAAGGTCATCGCTGCATTTAAGACGAAGGGCCCCATCACATCTTGATAGAGGGCATATCTAGGGCAAGCTATGTCACTGATAGGTGAGTGTGAATTTGTGGGGATGTGCAGTAGCAGGCAGTGGTGTTGCTAGGTTGACAAGGGCCCCGGTGCATGGAGAAGGAATGGGCTCTCACCCTCTCTTTCCACGTAGCTTGAACTTATGTATATGTATTTTCTCTTTTTCTTTTAGGCCCCTATCTTTTCAAAGCATAGGTTAGAGGGCCCTCTGAGCTCCGGGGCCCTGGTGCAATGCACCGCCTGGCCCTACGATAGCTACGCCACTGGTAGCAGGCATTACACAGTAACAGGCAGGCTACTAATCGATCGTTAAGCAACGTTTATGAACGCCGTTAATACTATTATTTAAATCTTTCAGGTTGTACTGCATCGTACTTTTCATATCCACGTCACGTCCGCAGACGGCAAATGCAATAGGTAAATATACAAATCCTTACTAATATTATAAATGCGAATGTAAGTTTGTTTGTTACGCTTTCAAGCCTAAACCACTAAGCTGATTTTAAAAATTCTTTCACCAATGTAAAGCTACATTATCAGCGAGTAACATAGGCTATATTTTGTCCCCGAATTCCCACAGGAACGGGAACTCCGCGAGTGGAACCGCGGGCAAAACTCTAGTATATTATAAATATAAAAGGGTGTCTTTCAAGTCCGGCTACCACTCAGTCAACCGTCGTCAGACTGTTATGAAATAATTTGAACTGGTTTGATCCGGTTTGAATGGCCACCGAATCCGAAAAGGTCCAGTTCGAAAAGTATTAAGATACAGCAAAAATCTAATAAAATTTATCTCATTGATATTACATTAGACATTCACTTCTTATCTTTGTATATAGTATATATGTTGACTGCGTCGTTGGTCTAGTGGCTACATGTAAGGCCGCAGGCACGGTGATCCTGGGTTCAAATCTCAGGTCAGACCATTAAAATGGTAATGAGATTTTCTGTCGAAAATTCTCATTAGCAGCCGTGAGTCTGGAAGCTGGGAGTGTGTACACTCCCATGCATCAAAAAGCACGTAAAGCCGTTGGTCCTGCACCTGAACTGTTTCCGGTCGTGTCGGGTTGCCGTCCCATCGGATTATGAGAGCTAGGAGATAATGAGTGCACCTGTGTTTGCGCACTTGCGCAATATAATATATCCTGTGCAGTTGGTTAACCTCTTAAGATTGGCCGTCGTGACTGAAATCGGTCTGGAGAACATTATTATTATTATATGTGTATGTAGTGTATAGTGATCCAAATGCTTTTTCCAGGCAATACATCTGTCTCACCACTCGCGTCCCCATGTTCCTCGATCGGTGGTACAGATGTGGAATTTCAAACAGTGGACTTAATAGCAGTTTATCGACTGGACAGATCAGACACGACCGGCGTCACTCTCGTCCAAGGTTCCCAAGATCTACAGAGAGCGTACAGAATTGGGGATGGAGCGAACCTTACATTGCCTTTGCGGTACGTACAATTATTGCTGGTGTCATTAATAGTTAATAGATTAAAAGACCATTATTTATTTCCATACAGTTTTTACTAATTGGACAGTGTAACTACAGGAACAAGGGTCGTAACATCTTAGTTCCCAAGTTTGGGTTCGTATGGTTGATGTTACATACAGCATGGTTAATATTTTTTACATAACCAATGTCCATGAGAACCCATCATGGTCAATTTGCCCATTCACTTACCCATATTATAAAACAAAAACAATACAACTCGTACCTACGGTGATCCCAAAATCATAATATGTGACTTTTCAAGAAGTGAATAAACAAATACAGAAATTCCAGCAACGCATTGACAGTTAACCAAGTTAGGCAAATGTTCATAGGATTCTTGTTTGATCGCCAACAACGAAAATGTACAATATTCTAGAAACTACTTCTATCACCAGACTAAACATGGTTAGTAATTCTTAAGTGAGACAATATATACTTTTTACAGCTGGATCCGACAAAACGTTTAAAATTTGCGTTAATTTTAAACGTTTTTTGCACTTTGCACAAACTATTAAAAACGTTTATGTGCTAACAGTATTATAAAACTTAAAACATATGATAGCACATTTTGGAAATAAAACGGTCACATGCAAGATATTTCTAATAATAATAGAATTATTATCTTAAACAAAAGTTGGTGATAAAAACTCACTTAGTTTCTTTCGCCGGTTCTTACCAGTGATAATCAAGAAGCGTATAGTATGAAATAAATTGGACCTTATTTGATGAAAACAAATACATTGGCTAAAAGAGAAAATGAAATATGTAACAGACCAGGATTGCATTATTAATATAGCTCTGCGGAGTACAATACTGATTTCAATAGGCCCTTTTACCTTGTTACCCCTAAGGTACGGAGGTACCCCTTTGGTAAGAAGGTAGAAATAAACGATACATAATAATAAGCTTTTATGAAACGGAACGCATAATGTTCGCACGTTTCTGCAACAGTAAATTGGTATAATGTTTTAAAATGAAATTATCATTTTACAAATTCTCACGAACAAGCAACGGATAAGTCTATTTTTCTTTAGATCTATTTATGTTAGTAAATAATATAGATAATTAAAATAATAATATTAAAAAATGAAACGGAAGTTTTTTTTTATCGACATATATCAGTTCTTAGAATTTTAATGCATTATAATATACAGCCTACAGGGTTATTTGTAATGACCCAGCAGCCTCGCAGGACTAGGACTTTTGTTCTACGACTTTTGATAATTTGTTAGATTTTATTTTAATACAAAAATAAGTATTAATTTAATTACCCGCTTGAACGCTTATAAATCTACGCGCATCGCAAAGATCGACGCGTCGCGTGATCATTTCGTTAGTGGATGAAATATAGACCTACAAATGTCACGACAGTACGACAAAAACTTGTAAAATCATTTTTTTTATGTATTGAGTTATGTCCGAAGTCGTAGAACAAAAGTTGTTGCTTATGGTGTTACCTATCTAGTCCTGCGAGGTTGCATGGTCGTTTCAAATAACCCTGGTATCTAAGATCTACCGAATTATTTTTTAGCTTTTAGCACATTATCTACGTCAATATTATCTTTATACAAAATAAAACCGTTTAAGTTAAAATTATTTTCTTAATTTTTTTTGTTCTATTCATTTCAGTACCAATACCAATATCCTTAAGTGGGTTAGCTTAAGTGGACCGTTCTTATCATCAGATGATCAAGTAGATTGCCTGTTCTATTTGGATATGTTATCCTTTTTTTTTTGCAGGCGCGTCTTCCCTACCGGTCTACCGGAATACTTTAGCGTTATAGGAACATTCAATGCTCACAATCATCGACGGCCTTGGAGTTTGATCCGCGCTAGATCGCAGACACTTCAGTTCTCCCTGACATTACTTCCGAACCTGAGGAAGTTTGCCGTTTTCGTGCCACATTCTAGAGTTGTCTTTTCATCCCCTGAGGTAAGAGGTTAAATTTGTCAGAGATAAACAGGTACAATTTTAAGCATTTGTAAATATGTTGTCGCATCTGTAATAGACGTTCCGTGAAGTTCATTGCAGACCCAAGTTAACATTCAAGTAGAAAACTTTAAAGTTACAGTTTAATTAATTCTAGATTCTAACTGCAGTTTCGTTCTGGTTTCTGGAAAAGAGTGTAACTTTTATTTTGCTATCTCAAATCATGACGTTGATTCGTTGTTCAGTTGGTGAGTGAATTCTCAATAACCAAAATGTATAAAAGAAAAAAATATGACTATTTTTCACCGAGATTCCAAACTGTGGTGAAAAAATGAGGAAAATTTCCTTGTTCCTTTAATTCTTTCCAGTAGTCTAGTTTATTGTCCGAGTATCATAATAGTTTAGATGCTGTTGTCTTCTTTAAAACCATCTGTCATTTTCTTTTAGCTAACATTTACATTTTTTTTTCAGCTTTTCAGACCAGGCTGGCATAAAATACACGTAGCCATAACTAATGATACTGTATACGCTGCTGTAGACTGTATTGAGGTAAGAACTATGAGATTATTTAGGGAGTGTACACACTTGTAACTTGCAGATTTCGGATTGTTACTGATTTTTCGAACAAGAGAGAGAGTTTGAGTTAGTTCTATAAAAAGACGAATCCTACTTACGGTTTTAGTAAGAGTACACTTATTTAGTGTTAGTCAAAAAGCTACCGGGTTCAGAAATGAACACCTAAGACATGAGAAGAACCAGCGAAAAAACAGCGGTTTTATTAACTCATATTTTAGAATTATAGCTAATATTAAGTATGTCTTAATATATTATATAGAGTTAGTACTAAACCACAAATCACAAGAAGCTCTAACACTTCGAGGACTGGATGCAAGTTTCCAGATTCTTCTTAAAGTTGATGTTTCAGTTGGAACCAGAGAGTATACGTCCACACGACTTCAGTAACGCGACGTACATCAACATCGTCAGCAACGACGATGGGACTCCAGCTCCGGTAAGAGATTTACGACGAACTAATTATGACCACGATCGAAGCCATAAAATTCTCCATTGGAATTGTTTGTACTACTATTACTGACAAGCATATATTTAATCATAATATTGTACATTTATTACTAAAGTTAAATTGGTTGTATTGGAGTGGTTTCAGAAGTTGCAATATTGACGTAAATATACAGAATTACTATTAGGTATAAAAACCTTATTTAACCTTAGTATGTTACACAAATGTTATATATATATGAATGAAAAAGCTCCCAATGTATTTGGACTTTCGGTTAAGAAGGAGAAGAAGTTGGTCATACCTAGACAGGCAACACTGAATTTACATATGCTTAATTCTTGTTTATAATTTGGTGGAAGAGCTTTGTGCAAGCTCGTCTGGGAAGGTACCATCCACTAATCAGATATTCTACCACAAAACAGCAGTACTTGGTACTGTTGTGTTCCGGTTTGAAGGGTGAGTGAGCCAGTGTAATTACAGGAATAAGGGACATAACATCTTAGTTCCTAAGGTTGGTGGCACATTGGCGATGTAAACGATGGTTAACATGTCTTATAATGCCAAAGTCTATGGGCGTTGGTGACCACTTACCATCAGGTGGTCCATATACTCGCCCGCCTACGTATACTATAAAAAAAACTCGCGCTCAGGGGTGAAGAACGACATCGTGAGGAAACCTGTATGTGGCCTAAATCTGCCACGTGGATCTTCTAACTATATAAATCAGCTTTGCATCTTCTCCTCACAGGGAGACAAGGCTTTAGCTCAGCAGATAAAAACACAAAAAAATGATATCGATTGTTCAAACCGATTACCAATTCTTGTTTTTCGGTAAAGTAACTGAAACCAACTTACCGGAGTTTAACTAACATGTTGTAGTAACATTTAACCTAGCTCACAAACATCTAAATATAGTCAAGTTTATATGGGAACTTTATCTATTTATCTCAAAACTTTTGGAAGGGCTCGGTGATAGAGATATAAAGAAAAATTGTGAAGTGATACCACTTGGGTGCCAGAAATAGCTTGTTCCTTATGATTATTAAACTCGTCAGATAAATACCGGTTATTACTGGTAATTACCGGTAATACCTTTTCAGATTGATCTCCAATGGTTATCGTTGAGCTGCAACCGTTACAACCTGACTGAGGAAAGCTGTGAAGAAATTGTAAGTATCTTTTTAAGTATTATAGTTAATGAATAATATCTTTTTGAAGTGAAATCTTCTTTAGCAACGTTGTGATTTGAAAGCCGATGAAAAAGCGATAGTAAAAAGAGACAGCCACATAAATTCATAAGATTTAACGTGGGAGAAAATGAGATAGGAAGCATTGTACAGTTGAAGCCAAATTTTTGAAGGTTTCACTTCGACCACGTGTGAATTGCACACATTTTTTTTTATTTTCAAATAAAAATACTGCTAACTAGAAATTATTTATATCATTTCTTATATGTCAGCCGGGGCAAATGACGTTACTCCATATGATGGTAAGTGGTTGTGGAGTCCAAACGCGACGACGGCTAGTACAGTCGGGAAGAATGATCAACACTAGCCGCCCCCCGTGCCCATGGGTTTCTTTACAATGTTTTCCACATGTGTATCCGTCGCGGTGGAATAAGCTCTAAACCCTCTCCTCAAGAAAAGATAAGATCTTGCCCAACAGTGGGACAGTTATTTGTTTCGATTCTATTTAATTTTTGTTTGATATATTACGTTTGTTTTCAGGAAACACCCGAATTCTTGATTGCGACTGTACCTCCTGTAAGTATTTACAACTAATATACCATATTATAATATGTTATATACATCCAGCTGAAAAAATCCAACAACTTACATAACTGAAGAGTTATTATGTATGACCAAAGTCGACACTGAACGCTAACAAGTCATGAAATGTCAGTCAGTGCCAGAATGCGATATTGACCATATTAACAACAGTATTTGTAGATTATATGCATAATATTACCTTTTCTTGCCTATGTTTATAAAACCTAAACGCAAGTTAATTATATGAACAATATGACGTCACCAATAATCTGAACAAGATTTTTATTTTCAGTTTCCAATAGTGCCGCCAAATGTTGACCCCTATCTGGAACCAACTTGTAACCAAACATGTCCACCGGTAAGTAACATGACCATTGTAAGCTTTGTATATGTATATAATTACTTCAATTTAACCTAATATTAAAATTTAATTTAAGGGTCCTGTAGGCCCCCCGGGGGCCAAAGGGGAAGAAGGTATTAGAGGCTACACGGGATTGCCGGTAAAACTATCCCTATACTTATTATACTTGGTAAATTGTATAATTTTAAAGTTAGTTTAAATTTTATAGGGAGTACGTGGTTTGCAAGGGCCCCCTGGATCGGAGGGCTCTCCAGGCCCTAAGGGAGAGAAGGGAGAACGAGGACCAGCGGGAAATGATAATAATGTATGTTATTTTATTGAGCTAAAATATGATTACAGACTTACTACTTACATTACATAGGGGGGGCAATATCAAAGATTAGCCAACCACGAATGAGTATAATATTATGGTGTTACCTCTAATGATTGCTTATCCGAAATTAATGGAGTTTAATCAAGCCCAGGGCATTAAGTGCTCTGAAGGAAGTTCAACACTATTGACATATCTTGACTGACAAAGCGCTTTGGGATACCAAGAAATTCGTTAATATTTTAGGTGACAGTTGTTTCTGGACCTCCAGGAATCGAAGGTGAACGTGGTCCAAAAGGTGATAAAGGGGCTCCTGGTCTGAAAGGTATGATATTTTATCATCATAATAAATGACAAACACCATTTTAATGTATATTTTATATACATGCCACTTTAGTTGATTCATTTCGGCCTATTTGTTCCAATATATATGTATTGCAGGGAGATAATTTTAAATATCTCTTGACCACTATTATATTTAATGGTTATATTATAACATACACAAAACTGTTGGTCTAGTATTCCATATAAATCTAAATTTAAAAACATATACATTGACTATATCCTGTAACCCAAATATTTCTTTACAATCCATAATAAAATCATGCATCATAAGAGTATGCACTTGGTGGTAGGGCATTGTGTAAGCCCGTCTGGGTAGGTACCACCCAATCATCAGATATTCTATAGCTATAAGCAATTCTTAGTCTTGTTTCGGTTTGAAGGATGAATGAGACAGTGTAACTTCCAGCACAAGGGACATAACATCTCAGTTACCAAGGTTTGTGGCGCATTGGTGATTTAAGGAAAAGTTATTATTTCCTATAGCGACAATGTCTATGGGCGCCCATCATGCCCATCAGGTGCATACAATTCAAACAAGAAACTATTATAATATTTTTTATCTATGTCGAAATGTTTCCCTTCGATCAATAATGTACTAGATTAGCGGTAAGCGCTTCAAGAACGGCCCGAAAAGTAAGAACACAATAACGGTTGAGATTATTTCAAATTAATATGGTCCACTCATAACTTATTGCTAAGGAAACAAGGTTGAATATGGACATAACTGTTATTGTACATATCCTATGTCTTTATGTCATTCATGGTGTAAGATCGTAAGTGAATGTCAATACAATCTAAACCGCACTTTATTGCTCTGGAACAAGGCATAGATTTGGTTGAAATTATTAAAGCGTTTTACATCGTTTTCTTCATTATATGGTCGGTGCTACATTTGAGTATTGTTTTTGTTTGTGACGCTTTATCTAGTAGTATTGTTGGTCGATGACTCATCAAATTTATTTAGGTCTGCATTATAACACGATTCATTATGTTGATATTCTAGGTGATCCAGGCGAGATGGGACTTGTTGGCTTAGCTGGACTCCCTGGAGTAGATGGAAGAGACGTGAGCATTCAAAATCAAAATATCTTTTATTCTAGTGTCTCGTGACTTTCATGTATGTGTCACAAAATTGAAACTAAAATTGAAGCCACTGACCGGTTCTGAAATTAGATTCTACACGATAAGAAATATAGATAGACAACTAATGGCCCATATTATATCTTATACATATATATTTTGTTATTTAATGAATATAGTTATATTCAGAAAACAAATTAATTTTGTTCATTTAATTTTATTGTATATATATTTTATTTTAAACAGGGCTCCCCGGGTCCCCCCGGACCTATGGGGCTTCGTGGAGAACAAGGCCCTGTCGGCCCTCCCGGACCAGTAACTAACTTAAACGTTCCATTAACGCATGGTAAGTCTCAATCACACAAACAAACTAAAATTCGGAAAATATTTTGCATGTATCTGTATGGTACTTAATTATTTTGTCATTTCCTATTTATACGTATATGTACATCAAGTTAATCCAATATAAAGGTCAAAAGGGTGAGAGGGGTGTTCCTGGTAAACCAGGGCGCGATGGAGATCCCGGTCCGATCGGACCACCAGGGGTGGCTGGTGCTGCTGTGAGAACTAATCCTTCAATTATTTATTATAGTTTATTAGTCATAGTATTAAGCCGAGATGGCCCAGTGGTAAGGACGCATCTTAACCGATGATCGTGGGTTCAAGTCGGGCAAGCATCACTGAATTTCATGTCCTTAATTTTTGATTAAAAATTTTGATCTTGTGCTTGACGGTGAAGGAACACATCGTGAAGAAACCTGCATGTGTCAAATTTCACTGAAATTCTCTCACATGTGTATTCCACCAACCTGCATTGGAACATCGTGGTGGAATAAGCTCCAGAAACCTTCATTCCAAAAGAGGAGAAGAGGCCTTAGCCCTGCAGTAGGCCATTCACAGGCTGTTAATGACTGATTTTATTACATTTTATCAGTAATAAAGATTAGATTACTTACATTTAAGATCTGAATGCTGTAGTTCACACTATCAGCCGTACTAATTAATTATAGAGGGTGAATAGTCGCACAGAGTTTATCTCTTTCTGTCATAAGAAATTTGAAATTCGAGAGAAGCAGATACAATATTAGATGGGCATTTAAATCGAACAATTTATTGATACAATTACGTTAGAGAATTACTAAGATTATTTTCAAGCTTCTTTTGAAATGGCTTTTGACTAGACCCAACTGGAACTTTCGTCTTAAGGTCTAATGGGTTACGTAAAAATTCAGCTTAATGGTGACTCGAAGATGCCAATAATTTTTCAAAGGCGCGCCCTTATATTCCTTGAATGTGAACACAACGTGAGCGCGATTTAGGATTCGATATCTGACATGTAGGTTTTACGAACGTAACTACATCTACTTTTAAATTATTCTGATATTAATTGTTAGGATTTAATTGTGTATTATTATTAAGATAAAAATTAAAAAATGAATTCACAAATTTTATAGAGATTTTTCAGGTTATTAATTATTTTTGTTAGGGTATACCAGGTCTTCAAGGACCACCAGGTGTACCTGGTGTTCTAGGAGGCAGAGGGTTACCAGGCCTACAGGGATCCCCTGGCGAACGAGGCCCAGAAGGACCGCAAGTTAGTATTTTTTTTCTATCAACCATAAATAAAAGTACTAAAACAAATAATCATACAATATTGTCATTTTACACACAAGACGTTAATTACTAATGTTCGTACTGTATATGTTAATAATAATAATAATAAATATATTTATTATTTATTGCACACTCAAGAAAAAAAATAAAAAAAAAACAAGTCAGATACAAATAAAAGTGAAAAAATAAATAAAAAATAAAATAAAAATACAGATAGGAAGGATGATGCATGCAAGGGGCGGTCTTATCACTCAAGTATTTCTATAAAATACAACATATCAATACATATATAAATAAATATAAATTGTTGTGACTACATAAATAAAATGAATATAGTAATATGTATATAATAAACTAAAAATCCTGCAAAAAAGATTATTTTCTTTAGGTTTTTGTATCTATGTTTCCAGGGTCCTGAAGGACAGAGAGGATTACCTGGATTACCGGGCCCACCAGGAATAAGCACAGCATCACCTTCTTTTAGTTTAATTGGACCACCTGGACCTCAAGGGGATAAGGGACAGGTGAACTAATAAAATATTTTGTAGATATTTTTAATATTCAGCTCGGCAATGTCAATGTTTGTCATACTTAGAATTCTGCGACAAATATGTCTGTATTTAATATATAACTTTTTGGGATAGAAAGGAGAAGGCGGTCTTCCAGGTTTTCCCGGGCGAGATGGAATAGACGGAGTTCCAGGTTTCCCAGGACAGAGGGGTCTACCAGGGTTGCCGGCACCCAGTAGTATAGTCGCTCAGGTAATATTTTAATTAAATCCCAGTGATATTTAAATTTCTAAACATCAGAATTCAGTCAAACTCTTAGTCGTTTCTTCCCTAATACTCGTTTTGACTAATTTTGAATTTCAATATGCGTTTGTTTTAGCTTCCGTCTATATCAGAGAACGAGGTGAGAAATATCTGCGAAGACCTGATTAGAGGTAAGAAACCTTCCACTTTGGTTTAGTAGCTGATTGTAGGGTTGCATATCCCGATATGTCAAATCCATGGATGGCAATCCTGAGTCGGTATAAGAAAAAGTTATTGTTTTTCAGTAAAGTTTCAATAAATTATAATTATCAGTAGTAGTCTTAGGTTTATCATGCTAATCCTGTCGTGCCTGCAACACATAAAGCTATTTTTTTTATTGTGTAGGAAGGTGGACGAGCATTTCGGCCACCTGATGGTAAATGGCTACCGACGCCCATAGAAAATGGCATTGTAAGAGCATGTAAAGGAGATGTTAACCATCGCTTACATAGCTAATGCACCAAACTTGGGAACTACGGTGTTATGGCGCTTGTGCCTGTAATTACACTGGCTCACTCACCCTTCAAACCGGAACACAACAGTTCCAAGTCCTGCTGTTTCGCGGTAAAATATCTGATGAGTGGGTGGTACCCACGCCGACGACCTTGCACAAAGCTCTACCACCGTATAAAACTGCGCCTGAACACTTTTCAGTCTTATTTGAATGCTCCCTCATTGGATTATGAGAGTTAGGAAATGGAGTCCACCTGTTTTTGTGCATACTTGAATATGTCTATCTCCTATTGGCCAATCCCCATTCAGAAGGTAAAACTATGAGGGAAATCTGCCCATATTACACCAGCCAACATATGGAAAAAAATAATTAAATTGATAGCCTTCTTTTTAGAGATTTAATATATTATAGACATGGTATTATGCTATAGTTTCATGTATAAATTTAATATAATTGATTTTTGTGTGTGTGTTTTTAATGATGAACAGAACGATTCAAAGAGCTGGCAGCGTCTTTCGTACAACCAAATATAATTCCAAGTGAGGGTAAAAGAGGACCACCAGGCAGACCAGGGCCACCTGGTAACCCAGGCAAGTAGAAAGAGACAGAAATATTTGTATGTTATCACAAATATATAGTGTTTATCTTAAATGTATGACCGTCCGATACGGACAAGGAATTAAGTAGTAAACATATATGACGACATAGTTCATTTTGTAATAAAAAGTAGTCAGGTTTACGAAGAGGCAAATTGTATTTTTAAAAAAATATATAAAATAATTAAGGAGTGAATTAAATACGTCTGAACAGATTTTGTGGCACAACTAAGGGCCGGTTTTTTGATCCGTAGTCAAATGCCGTATGACAATTTGTTATATTAACCATAGTTAACTTGTTAGCTAATGGTCAAACGGCTATTTCGTTTTTCAATGTCTGTTTTAACTAAAGTCAATCTTAACCTTTGGCTATTATATTGCCAGTGAAATCGGAAAAGATTTCCTTAAAATATCTATGGATTTTTTTAGATTTTAGTGGCTTCGATTTGTAGAAAAATAACTATACATTTTAACTTTTTAAAAATATTTTAAAATGTTAACGCTATTGCTATTTTCTAGGAACGCCTGGCGATTCAGGTCCAATGGGGCCACGTGGTTATCCTGGAGAGACCGGAGAGCCTGGACGACCAGGTGGTCAAGGCCTAAGTGGAGACAAGGGTGATAAAGGAGAGAGGGGTGCAGATGGTATTGGCATACCAGGTCCTGAAGGTCCGGGTGGATTACCAGGTATGTTACGTGTTGATAAGTTTTTTTTCCATTTAGAAATTTTGTTTTACTTAAGATTATAACTAAAGAAAACTGTATGTAATTGCTTTCTTCAAATATTATAATGGGACTTACTAATTAAATTCGAATTATGAAGGAAGCCTAAAATAACAGAGTACTTTTGCAAACTAAATAATATTTATAGTAAAGTTTTGTTTGTTTTTCCCGATTCTTGTTAAAAAAACTACTAAACAGTTTATCATGGTCAAATCATTTTAGCTTATAGTTTTAGGGGTGATAAGGAGAGGTACATATGTTTGTTTCATATTTTTTTTGTGATATCACTACTTGTTATTTTGTTTTACAAGTGTCGTCCCGTTTAGTCTAAGTAGGTACCACGCACTCATCAGATATTCGACCACTAAACAGCAATAATTAGTATTGTTGCGTTCCGGTTTCAAGGGTGAGTGAGCCAGTGTATAGGCACAAGGGACATAACATCTTCGTCCCCAATGTTGGTGGCGCATTGACGATGTAAAGGATGGTAAATATTTCTCACATCGCCGATGTCTATGTCTAGCTGACATTTCAAAAAAAAGTTCTACCCTATTAATCAATTTCACCAATTATTTTTCGACATTTCAATGTCGGGTTTTTTGTCTACTGTCAGTAACATATGTGTTTCTTTTTTATACGCCCAGGACCGATGGGACCACCGGGCCCGGAAGGGAGAACTGGACAACGTGGTGATCCAGGGAGAGAAGGTTAGTTATTTGTTTAAATGTAAATGTGCACATAAGTATAAAATTTTTCGACAATATTCACTAATTTCAATTGTTTTTGTAAAAATAAACTGCGGTTTAATTTTGTCCTCTCGGCTTATAGTTTTAGAGATCATTATTGAACGCGTACAAAAAATAGCAATACCGATACTGCGATGTGGAATGATGATCAAACCTTTTTAAGTCTTTGTCAAGCAGTGGTACATTTTCAGGCTGTTACATTGCTTTCCTGACGATGTGTTATTAGGTACGTTTACTATTTTAGGAAAGAGCTTGTGCCATACTAAATGTATTCTTATTATTGGAACAAAGTTCATTTACACGGCTGTCTATAGAGTGAAATGACAGTTGTCCAAGGTCACGTCATATAACGAAATAGCGTTCTTACTGTGCCTAGAAGGTGCTACAAAATGCGATGCGTTCGCATTTAAGAGATCGATATAAAGAAGGTTAAGGTGCTTCGGTGTGATAAAAATACAGTAATATAATCAATTATAATCTACATTTTAAAACACTGTTTGAGTCGAGAAAATGTCGCACAGAACTTCGTTCCTGACGGGGATTCCCCGATCGCACATTAGAATAGAATAGAATATGCTTTATTGTACAACATATACAAAATCACAGAAACATACAATTATTAATGCTATTTTAGAAAAGTATTAAAGTAAGTACAAAAGGCGGTCTTATCGCTAAAATAGCGATCTCTTCCAGACAACCTTTGGGTAGAGGACACGAGACAAATAAAGCGGTAAGGAGGTGCACAGAAACTATCTAACTTTTTAAATAAATATGTGTAATAAATTATATAATATATTACTTTTGTTGACAATGTCAGAACTGCAATCTCTTAGCTTTGTTAGTCTTCAAAGTCTATATGTAAAAAAATATGTTTATCAAATTACAGGAGCAAGAGGTCCAAGAGGTGTACCAGGACCGAGAGGGAGCTGTGAGTGTCCCACTGTCGGGTACTACGCCTATTCGCCCCTTGGTAATAATAAGGGACCATGATATTGTGTTCATAGTTTAATATTAGTTCTATATTTTTGCTCCAGTATTTTAGTTTTATCGATGTTTAGTTATCTTCCTTTATATATTTGTAGACGAATGTACTTAAGTTTATTTGAATTATACGAATTAAAAAAATATATGTTTTTTTTTCTTTTAAACTGTTATGAACATAAATCTTATTAATATTGGAAATACGAGAGAAGCTCTGTTTGTTACGTTATCAGGGCTAAGTCACTGACGGCCGAATCACTTATATATTAATAGCAACTCAATTATTTGAGACGCCGTTAATTTCAAATTTCGCATATTAATTTAGGAATCAATTAGGAATCAAATCTTCTCAATGTTAAGTGGCGTTTAACTTTGAGGGACGTTTCATTCAGTATTCGGCCGTGAATCGATTTTGATAAAATTTGTTACGAAGATAAACACCAATAAAGGACAAAGATAACATTTTTATTCACCTCTCGTCAAATAGTTATTTTTTGATTGGATTTTGTCACTAACCGAATTCCATGTTCAATGTATTTATAAACAATACATCTGTTTTTCACCATATGCATAATTGAGGCCAGGCGTAATCCTATCCTTAATTTACGTGTAATACAATGACAACATCGTAGCTTTATGTTACTAACATGATCAACAGCTACTTATGTTCTATGACACTTTTTAAAATAAAATGTAAGGGCCTGTAAACAAGTGGTTTTTACGTTAAATATTTTACGTTAGTATATAAAATAATAATCAATGTATGAGATTGACATTCGCGTTCGACTTACATGTCGAATTACATGTCGAACGCGAAAATCAATCTCATACATTGATTATTATTTTCTATTCCATTCTATATATGAAAAAAATATAAAGGAATTTTAAAAATTTGTAAAGGAGCGCTTGTGTGCTATAGGTTATTATACAATTCATCAATTTATGGATGCACACCTTGGGAAAAAACAACCCGCTGAGTTTCTTTCGCCGGTTCTTCTCAGGGCTGGGTGTTTGTAGGTGCGGTAGTAGTTTCCAGTTTGACAATCAATAAGTAAGTGTAATACTTCAATATTGAATAAAGTAATTTGAATTTGAATATGTAAAAGCTACTTGTTTACAGGCCAAGGTATTTCAAGTTTTTGTTGTACTCTCTGAAACTTTTTAGATCTGTATTTATATTAAGTAGCTGTAGGACTTTCCCCGTGCGCGGTAATTAATAATAATAATCCAGAGTTCTTGTGCTCCATATAACATTATGTACAAATACGTAGTTCCTTATTGCATAATAAACAAATTTTAAGTAAAGCTTATTTTTATTTTAGCTGCATTTACATAAAAACATTAAACCTCCTTGGTATAAACAATTTTTTTTAATTAATAAAGCACATTATTTTTGCGATTATTAAGTACTTCGTTTTTGCGTTGCCATCAATGTCGGTAAAAAACCGACTACTCTGGCTCTCGCAGTTAGTTAAGTCTTAATTATTACATAAGTCTATGGTTTTTATATTACTTTTTTAACTTACAAAGAGGTGTTACAAATAAAACGAGACAAATGATTATAAATTGTAATTTATAATAAAATAAAAATTACGTTACAACTTCAAAATAAAATAACATACAAAAAAACTCTTCATAAAACATAATTGTCTATGAAACAACGGTCCCCAATAGACAATATTCATATAAATTAGGCGGTAACTGGTTCAATTTCTCGAACGGTATCGATTTCAGCTTTACAAAAGAAACACTGCTTGCTGTTCAGGAGATGTTGCATTATGCATGCCCTGAAACAATGCGAAGTGTTAAGCGAACTATTGGGAAATGAAAATACGAAAATTTCCACTCGAGTTTCCTTCGCTGCATATTTTACGTAGAACGAATTTGTTATAAATTTAATAAAACATTTTACATTTACCTTAGTATACATTTAAATCTGTTATATAGTATGTTGTTGAATTATGACAGTATAGAGATATTCGAAACTATAGAAGATATAGAGAAGGCATTTTTTTTAAAACAGATTTGAAAAAAATTTTTTGCTCATATGTGAGTTGCCCATAATTTGTTTTGTAATATGGTTTGACTCAGACTCAGAAACGAGACGGCATACGTTGTTTAATTTTTTTTAATTTTATTATTTTATATAGTAGAATAATTTATGTATGTACTAAGCTATGCTAAAGTCTTCGTCATTTCGAATCAGATAAAGCTACTATTAACTAATTTAAAAGTATGCTTGTTCGATGTTGGGTTGGTTCAAGGCAAGTATTAGATTTATTAGAATCTACTAGAATGTTCTTTGATCTATATCAAATAGCAATAAATAAATACATATAGTTTTAAAAATGTAAATGAGACAATGAGACTCGCGTATCTTTTAGGACTAAAATGCAGATATAAAAATAGATAAAAAATCGATACATATATATATATATTACATACACTAAAAAGTATGTAAAAACTTTTATACCACTTAAAACTGGTGTTTTTGGAAAGACGCGATTCATGAGAAAAACAACGTCTGTTGCGTACTGCTATTAAAAAATAAAGTGATCATACAACAAATACCTGCAAGAATGATGTCCGCACGGCATAAACGCAGTATCCGCAGGTCGGGCGTAGCAGATCGTACAAAGAAGGTCCGACTGCGTCCCGCTGGACCCCGGCGACTTTGTCGTTATTTCTGCATCGCGGGCCACTCGCAATCTCTCGACTAACTTTTCTAGCGAATTCAACTCTTGCGCGCTTACATCGTCTGGGACTATGTTTAACAAATATAAAACGTACACTTTAAATGTAATCCTTATAACAAATTACCCTCAATAATAAAGAGTTCTAATTTAATATTTATATCTAAATTAGGATAATTTGTTGTAAATACCTTACTTACATCAAGAACAACGAACTACCAGCATAAAAAAACATCTTTAAAAAAAATAACCATATCTCAAGTACCTGGATCTTTTGCCCTTTCGATAAAATAATGTCAACAAATCTAAATAAAATATAATTTAAGTACGAAATAAAAAATAATAATAGCCTTCGACAAAGTAGCGAAAAAAACTAAACTTTTTTTTT
This sequence comes from Nymphalis c-album, assembly GCA_963151315.1. Lineage (NCBI taxonomy): Eukaryota > Metazoa > Arthropoda > Insecta > Lepidoptera > Nymphalidae > Nymphalis > Nymphalis c-album. The sequence goes on from OY720610.1 coordinate 4,960,438, forward strand.
TGTTTTATTCTGTATTAATATTGTATATATAGTTCAAATCCTTAAACTATTATTATCACACTTATTTTCTACTTCCTTAATTGAATACTATTTAAATTGATGTGAGGGTATTCAGCACATATCCCACTCACAGATAGCCCTCTGGCATACTGACAAATATATATAATCATATCATAATCTGGTGAGACAGGAAAGAGTTCAGTCTTGGGACGAACAGCTTTACGTGCTTTCTGAGGCACGGGAGTGGAACCACTACGATTTCCAAACTAAAGACTGCTACTGAGAAAACAGAAAAATTTAATTGACCTAGGGTTTGAACCCTTAGGATCAGATGCCTTGTAAATAGTCAATGAAACACAATCAAATCGCTAGTTTATCAACCCGTTCTTTTGCTATGTAACAATGCCACAAACATATTGGAAAATAAAGTAAGGTCAGAACATGCCCTTCGACTAAACTTGACCTAATTAGGGCGCTTCGTGTCTCTCGCCTACCTGTAACTGATCTACTGAATCGTCGTGTATTAGCTATCTTATCATTATTGTGGCTGATAACATTTTTCGGTATTATTTAATACCAGGTATGTTAATATGTCTATCTATACTAATTAATGACACAGACAGTCCGCCTCAAGGCGTGTGAGCAATATCTACTGCTCAAGTCAGTCAGAATGAATACATCAACATTATATAGTTTTACATATATACAAAGACTCACGGCCTAATTCTGAAACGTTATTCAAATAATTAAGTTAACCTTATAATTTGAATGACATTTCAGTATTCGGCCCTAATAGTAATAATAACAATTATATCGTTTTTTTGTTATGTATTACTAAAAATATTTCTAAACCAATAGATATAAAACTTCAGTTCAGGCGATTTAAATTTAGAATATTGACGTAACGAGCAAATGAATTTTATGTTATTTTCATAGAAAATTGGAAATTATACTGGCTTGTATAAGGCACAATCAATTAAGATGAAATTATAACCAACTAGCTGATACCCGCGACTTCGTCCGCGTTGCTTGATATATTAACAAAGTTTTCTTATGTACGAAGGAAAAAACATCAAAAAGATCGCGAGCAAAAATATACTTTGCTTAAACATACATCACTGAACACGCAGTGCATATACAAATCGTTTTTTCTTGAAACTTTAATACCTTTTTATTAAATGAAGATATCGCAATAATTTAATTTTTTTTGTGATAAGGGCCAAATGTCTGAGAATTAAAATTTAGAAAATTTAGAAAATCCTTTTTCCGCGATGCGCGCACAACTGCAGACCTCTATCATTTTATTTATATAGATATATATTGGTTATACCTGTGCAGTTGTCTAGTCTTCCTCAAGATTAGTCGCTGAACAAAATCGGTTAAAAGCAGATAACCACCATTATAACTATCATATTATAAAACATTTTCCTATATAAAATGTGTGTGGTATGTATTCGCTATATAAAAGTATATAAAAAAGCTCATATTCCAACAGATAATTGTCGTCTATACCTTTCATAAAAACTTGCTCTTCCATGCGAGCGTGATCGAAGAAAATGGAAGGTATAAGTATAATATACTTCACTTGGTGGTAGAGTTTCGTGCAAGCTCGTCTGGGTAGGTACCACCCACTCGTCAGATATTCTACCGCAAAACAACAGTACTTGGTATTGTTGTGTTCCGATTTGAAAGGTGAGTGAGCCAGTGTAATTACAGGCACAAGGGACAAAACATCTTAGTTCCCAAGGTTGGTGCATTGGCGATGTAAGCAACATCTCTTACATCGCCAATGTTTATGAGTGTTGGTGACCACTTACCATCAAGTGGCCCAAATGTTCGTCCGCCTTCTTATGCAATAAAAATATATATATTATTAGTAAGATATATTACAAGTATAAGTATTATATGTATATACGTACATTTGTAGAAGGAGAAATGTTTATTTTTATCTTTCTCCAGCATGAACTCGAGTCCGTCCAAGCGGAACAGCGGCTCGGATACCAGCGAACTGGTAACTTTGCTCAGGTGCTGAAATGTGAAAATATATCTTTTAAATATTATGTCGAATTTCAAACACGTCAGAATATCTGAAAATATTTAACGACGAGAGCTGGCGTACAAAATTTATATACGTGGCTGACATCGACTCCAAAAATAACAATAATTGTAACTACATTATCAATCACACAACACAATCGTACCTACATATTGATGAGTAGAAAATAGTAAGTTAATTATTAAATTATAGAAGAATACGCAATTATTTTTTTACTTTTTAGTGGATATTAATTTGTTTTTTCTTTGAAGTCGGTTTTTGTTTTGTTAAAATTTTTGTGTATAATAGGTATAAAGGGACTATATTATGATTAGGCTCGAGGTGGCTCATGAGTGTATGTCCATAATCTGAAAAACTAAGAAGGTCACCAAAGATATATTTTTTATAAATATAGATACATCCACTGGGTCATAGATGCTCGTGCTTTTTTTACTTTTTTTCTTTATTAATGAATTTTATTTTTGACGTACAAAAAGTGTTACAATATATTAACTACTATAACACTGGAAGCAGCAGCTGGTCTTCTTCGGCTCCGGAGCTCTTCTTTTTGGAAGATGTGACCCGTACTGACCATTATTTATATTATTTACGTTTGTTACATTTATATATATATATATATATATATTTATATGAACTACATGTGATATTGTTTAACCAAAGACATTCGTCAGTAAAAGAAAAAAATAATTAGTGGATATAATACTTAAGGGCATACATACTCAGAGAATTAAAGGGCTTCTTACAAATACATTGTTGGTGATAATGGTAGTCTATAATAATAATTATAGGTAGAATAATGGTCTCGTAAGGTAAGAAAAGATTTACTAATGGGAAACTCGACTCAGTCATATATGATTTTATTTTTATTTTGATTGTATACGTAGACGGACGAGCATAGGCCACCTGATGGTAAGTGGTCACCACCGCCCATAGACTGGCATTGAATTAAATGTTAACCATTGCTTACATCACCAATGCGGGACCAACCTTGGGTACTAAGATGTTATGTCTCTTGTGCCTAAGTACTGCTGTTTTGCGGTAGAATATCTAGGTGGGGTGGTACCTACCCAGACGAGCTTGTATAAAAACCTACCACCGAGTAAACACCTACACTAAATTCAAGACACGAAATGGTTTGGTGTTACGGGTAGAAACATTTTATAGTGACCCTATTAAAATCGTTTCGTAAGTTTCTGATTCGCATCTAAGTATAAGAAAATGTATTGGAATTACTTTAAGTCGTTACTTAAAAAAGAGCGATTACAGATATATTTACAATAATTAACGATTAGTTAAATCTAGGGATGAAGCCCACCCACTAAGTAAACTTATATTATTTATATTATAAATAGCAAAAATTTTACCCCGAATAAAATTTAATTGACTTAATAACGACAATTACATTGCAATTTGCAACACAGGCGCGGGCGTCAGCGCTCGATAGCTCTTACCTATCGGGTAGATCATGACCTCAGTTGTACATGAAATTTTCGATTGAAAATGATAATTAATATTTTTTCTGTTCGATACTATTAATGTTTATGAAATATTCTCTATGTGATTGTAACCTGTTGTGTGTGCCTTAATAAATAAATAAATAAATCGACTCACGATACCTGATAACCACTTCACGGGTCGGACACATGTTTTCTTACACCGTATACGTATCTAGTCAATGCTTACCTCGTCTGGTAATTTTGGATCTAGTATTCTAATCAGACATCCGGCGACTGGTGCTAATGCGACGTAATAGTGCACGCGGTCTGTATCTGGAAGACCTCGCGCCACGAGCCTCCTGAAACCAGCACCGCCGCCCCCACGAACGCAGATCCGTGATACGACCGCCATTAGAATCTGTAAATTAACTCCTAAGCTTATCGACTATCGAATCTTCATTTTATAAGTTTAATGATATCTGAAGTTAATACGTTTTCGATTCTAAAATCCACTGTAAAAGATCACTTACGACCGAATACTGAAATTCATTCAAATATTAAGTGCAACTTAATTATTTGAGACGCCCTTAATTTAAAATTTAGTACGCAAAATTTTAATGTAATGAAGTTTCAGTATTTCGCCGTTACAAACTCAGTTGTTAATATATTATTTAGGTGTATTTTATAAAACCTAATAATTATAGTCAATAGTTCATAATTCAAAATTATATTACGTATATTATTATTTATGAAAATTAAACGAATATAAACATTTTTTTTAATATAAACATGTTTGTGTTGATTACTGAAAAGTTTTATAAAACCAAAACCAAAAAAGTTATTTTTGATAAAAATCTAAACAGGTCAAATCATTATCGAAAACTTTCCATTTACTTTTGGCCAAATAAAAGGAACTTTAGCAATAAAAGAGGAAAAAAGCCTTAATCAAATTTCGGCTGCGACGTTGTTTCCTCTGCCAAGAGAAGATTAGAGCGAGCGCGGGTCAGTAATTCGGCTGAGCTGTCGGATTTCAATGGCTCGTGAAAACGACCGGCCACCGTCGGTAAACTAGCTCTTTTGTTATCTGAATGTTGCTTTGTATAGCTTACTTCGGGTTGATAAAATCGGGACTCATTTTAGTTTCGTAAATAAAATAGTCCGAAAAGTTAGGAAGTTTTTCGTAAAGTAACGACTGACCTAGAAATAATCTAACATTCTAAATGAAGATTGTTGAAAACAACTATGTTATTTTATGAATGAATGATTATTTATCTGGCTTAATGCAAGCCCGTCTTGGTGATTATCATCCACTTATATATAATGCATTGAAGAGTAAATAAGCCAGTATCATTTAAATCATAAGGTATATAACATTTTAAACTCCATGGTTGCCGTTGTATTGGTGATTGTATTATATTTCTTACAATACCTTAAGCAAAAGCGGATCTAAAGACAGAAGTGAGCATTTACAGTACAACCATCACCAGAAAAATTCAAAGAAAACTTCAACTTGAAACTTCAACCACAACGCACAAAATTAAATCAATATTCGTACCTGGCACGTTCTTCCCAAAAGGAGTTCGTTTTGATTGTCACTGGATTCTGACTTAGTCAACAGCTCCGGCACCAATGCGAGGGTCATCTCCAGGGCTCGCGCGAGGCCGTGGTAGAGATCGAAGCAAGTCGCACACAGCTTTATGTGACGTGGTTCTAAATGAGCGTCTATTTGGACTCTGTCCATCTGAAATTGGTATTATATGCTTAATATGCATATTTTATATATAGCATATTATATTATGCATATTATGCATATTTTAAAGAAATCATAAATGTATAATCTTTGCAGTCATAATAATTTTATACGTATGTGTTATCAACTATCAGCTGTACGGCCAATAGTCGCAAGATGTCGCAACGGCTGTTCCGTTGATATTCTGGTGGTTAATCACTAATTATGTATTTTTTTTTAATATTAAATATATAGTAGATGTATTTTGTTTCCAATTTTATTTATTTATTATTAACGAAGTGTTTATGCACACAATTTAAAAACACTATTTATTATACAATACAAGAACAGGTAGTTCATAAAGTATGCAAAGGCGACCTCATCACTTTCAGTAATCTCTTTCAGGCAACTTACAAATAACAATTAAATCGGGAGTAGTGTACTCGTACAATCAATTAAAAATCTTTAATCTTAATAAAAACATGTAATATACAAACATATACCTGTACTTTCATATTTTAATAAGAAAATGATAATAGTACAAAAAAATGGTAAGGTAAATTGCCGGGACTTCAGCGAAATAGCGGTAACTGAAATGGAGGTATTGAATCGTAATTTAGGATAAACTACAGTGTGACCTATTTTGAAGTAAAGTTTTTGATAGTGGTTTTCGTAATTTGAAAAACTAACCTAACCTAAAAGTTTAAAAGGTCACTCACGACGAGTGCGTGCGAGCACGTGCGCGTTTGCGTATGAGACATGAGTATGTCTGTGTGTGTGTGTGTGTGTTTGTTTGTACTAATTTGATTAAAATCCTATCCAATCATCCAATATATCTTAAAAATAAAAAACGTCTTGCTTACTGTAATAATACAATCTTGTAGCTATTCTTTCTTTAAATCAAAAATCAAATATAAGTTTACTCATAAAAAATATGCCATACAACTTCATAAAAAAATAACAATTTACATGAACAATGTTTTAAAAACTTACACTTGTTTTTATTGTTTCATAATAAGTTGAAAAAGTTTGAAGAACTCATTAATAGTCAATTTTCATAAAAGCATCGCCTCTCAATTTTCGTCATGTTATTTCAAACTTAGAACGGTGAAGAGGTTATTGAGGGTAGACTACAAAGTTTAGGATGCTTGAAGCACAGCTTGTAGCGCTGATATAAGTAAATTAGACTAAATTACAAACAAACTCTCGTGCTAGCCAAAATATTATGCAGATGCATAGTATATGATTATTTATTTAAACAAACAAAAGCAAAATTACTTTATTATACAGGGATAGGAAAATGAAGGGGGGCCGTTATTGTTATTTTATATGCCTTTTCGCGTTTTTTATATACATATCGCCTCGGGCACTTGCTACTCAATATTACCTATTCAAAATCAAAACCAAAATGTATATTTAATATAGAACGGTTACACTTGATATCCATAATTACGATCGATAATCTACGACCGTCTCTAAATGAAATACCGTAGATCTGATGAGAACTGGTTTTTACGTTGCGATGATCCTCCTCGTCGATTTTCGAAAGATTTAGCCAACCATTCTATGGGATGGTGATCCGCCACGACCGAAAGCAGCATTCATAAGATATATCTATATTTATATATGGTATTGATCACAGTCATGAAAGTAACAATATGCCATCTATATATGTATATATAATGTTTATCTTGTGCTCAGCGGTGACGTCATTGTGAGGAAATGGTAGATGTCGCGAGTGATTCTGACATACGTGTATCCAATCCACATTAGATCAGCTGCTGGTAATATAATGTTCTCCTGACCGATTTCGGTCGCTGCACAGGTATTAGAGGTATTATAGTGAACAAGTGTGTGCGCAAACACAGGTGCACTCTCATATCCTTAGCTCTCATAATCCAATTGGACAGCAATCTGACACGACCGGAAAGAGTTCACACTTCCAACTTCCAGTGTCCGGGCTGTTACTGCGAATTTTGTGACAGAAGAACCCAATGATTATTTATTGGCCCGACCTGGAAATGAACCCAGGACCACTGGGTCTGCGGCCTTACATCCAGCTACTAGACCAACGAGGTAGTCAATCGAGGCTTATAATATAGATAAAATATATTATCCATCTCTTACCTCTTGCATCATAGTGAAGAACTCTGAGAACGCCCAGTTCAGCTGACTGAGGAGCGAGTTTAAAAACAGCGCAGCTTCCTTCTGGTGATCGGTCAAGTAGTCCCTGATACGACCTTGTATCACTTCCGACGGGCACGGCCCTTCAAACGTGAGAAACATTATAATATTATGGGCCAATGCATGATAACTCCAGGAAGTTTCTGGTACCTACTTTAAATTTACAATACAGTTTTAATTAACAACTATTGTTAGCACAGCGTTACCGCTGGCACTGAAAGCACATTTGCCTACGTTATATAAAAAAAATCAGATAAGTATAAATTAAAAATTTGTCAGGTTTCTCCTGAATACGAGAGAAGATCTTTGTACAGCAGTTCTTTGCTTCTTGATGACCACTTAATATTATTGACAAGTCTCGACCGTCTGGCCGTCTAGCCGTCTGCCAAAAAATAATATTTTCTAAAAAAAAGACATATACTTTTTTAAATTTAATGTCTTACCGAAACACTGGCTCATTAAGCCAGCATCGACTTTTGCTCCCAAGTTGTTAACAGTCGGTTCCCTGTCGCCGTACCTATAATTTTCCCCAACTATAAAATTTTCTTTTAAAATATGTATAAATAAGTGTGTGTGTGTCTCTGTCTGTGTGTGTGTGTGTGCGTGCGTGTGTGTGTGTGTGTGTGTGTGTGTGTGTGTGTGTGTGTGTGTGTGTGTGTGTAAATGAATACACATTTGCTCCCGATGGTTATTTTTACCACCGGTTTGAATCCGCAACTCCATGTTATGTTTCAGGAGAACACTGGGCAATTTCATCTTGTAATATTAAAAAAAAAATCACATCACAAACACTTTATAATGGACTAACATCTGAAGTGAAATATTAATATGGAGTTTTTATTGAGGACAATTTTAGTTACCTGGCGGCCAGATGTGGCCATTGTCGATGCCGAAACCCGAATCCTGAACCGTGCCAGAAGCGAACCAGTACCCAATTCGACTGAGCCCACGCACGATTTTGATATGGCCGTACCAGTTCTTCAACCATGCACATTTGCCTGTGTTAAAACAAAACAAAACAATTTTTTGCTAAAAAAACACAGCTTTTCTTATATAGTATTAATATATATTGAAACCAATGCGTCAAGTAAGTACTCCTCGGCAAGGGTTTTAATTAAGCACGGGTAGCTGTTATATTAAATTCTAGGTTATAAAAATAAAATGCCAATATCGCCATAAAAGCATTGATTACATAGTTATATAAATTATATTTTTATATGGCATTCGTTTATATATGTAAAGACAAACAAAAAACTTTCATTAAAAAAATAGACAAGATATATTTACAAATTTAATTAATTAAATACTATTTTTAAAGACATTATTATTAGAATTAATGCCAGTCACTTTGTAATATATATATTTGACTATCTTCTACCCGGGGCTTTCCCGTCGCGTTAGGTACCCTATGATCTTTTTTGTAACTATTATTATCATTTTTTTTTATTTTTATTCAGATCTCAATTTAATCTTAATGTAGATTTAATATGATTTTATAATTCTGTAATTTTTTTTTGTGAAACTAACACCTAATTTTAATGAATAATTGTATTTGATTTCAATGTAATAACTATTTTGATTTTTTCTTTTTTAACTTAAATTAAAATCTAAACTATATATCACTCTTGAATTGTGCATGATGTGATTGGCAGTAAATGGAAGATCATTTATATATTATAATGTGTGTGATGTCTTGTAATGGTGAATCTACTGTTGAGTTGATTCTGTGATCCGTAATAAATAAATAACCCAACTTTACGGAAAATTTCATGATTGTTAAGTTAAGAAAGTAAAAACGTAACAAACAAACAAAACCACTTTTGTTATATATTATTAGTTAGATTTTATATAAAAAATAATTTTAATTGAAACACGAAACCTACATTCCAATAAAATATATTACTGTTGCAAATTACTTATTAATTAATTATCAAACTAAAATCTGTAATCATTTAATCAATTAATATTATCTCTACGAGCGTTGATTGAGATATTTATATATTGAATTTGGAACAGTTATTTTAAAAGATAACGGCCATCTGACTCAAATTTATCGATGTGACAGTCTTTGCGTCATAGGTCGCGTATTTATTTCCCGCTTAGGTTAATTCTGTCGCCATTCATATTACATCATAGAGGTACTGCAACGAATTAGGAATCTTATTAAAATAAAATTAGTTTATTATGAAAATGCCAATTTTCTACTGATAACGGGATAAATCGATAAGTTTCTTTTTTAGCAGGCTAACGAATGCATTTATGTATTTATTTCCTGTGATGGATTTATACCCTCAACTCGTTCTTCTTACTTTCCATAGTAAGATAAGAATAAGGGTATACTTCTGTATACCTTTTGTGTTGATGCATACATTTTTGCACTTTAAATCTTCGGTGATGTTGGCTAGTTCCTTGACAATGGTCTAATTGGTCGAAATTTGTCACAAATACTATCATCGTCGTCATCAAAGGTACCATGTTTCTTTTTCCAACTCATAACCCATAATTATAATAAAATGAAAATCGATCTAAGTCGTATCGACTAACCGATGTCAAATTCCCAAGGAACGATATAAACACTGACCGACCTTATTAAAAAAAAAATGTTTAGCGGGTATCTATATAGAGATAAAAATTGTTGAACGGGTATTTATTTAGCTGATTTTTTTTTATTTCGTTACACAACATTTAGAGGCATTTACAAGCCGTTGTTTTATCATAAAAGGTACTAAATCGGATAAAGTAATCGTGGTATGAAATAAGTTTGGGTATCAATTGCTCTCAAAAGTACATATCCAAATACATACATAACATACATACACATATACATCGCCCTTCCACGACTTCATAATGTGATTGAAAATTTCCCTTTTCAAAAAGCAATATTAGGGTTTGGGTCCCGGGACGTCTCGTGTCTCGAAGTCCCGGGAATTTTCGTAATTTTAGTTGTCTCGAGTCCCGGGACTTTCGAGTCGAGACTCGAGACGAGACACGATTGTCGAAATTGATATTTAATCTTTTATATTTTCAAGTAATTGAAGGAGCTTAGCGCTATCTGGTCGAAAACGAGTAGTATTCTCCTTGTCCGGTGGCATTATCACAAAAATCAGAAACAGATTGTCGGACAAAGCTGTTGACACTGATTTTTTTAAAAGCCTATTTTAATAAGGTCCTCCAGACCGATTTCGGCCACGGCGGTCAATCTCAAGAGAGATTAGCCAACTGCCCAGGAGATATTATAGTGCAGAATTGTGCGCAAACACAGGTGCACTCTCTTTTCCTTAGCTCTCATAATCCGATGGGACGGCAATCCGGCAAGACCGAAAAGAGTTCAGGCGCAGGACCAACGGCTTCCGAGGCACGGAAGTGTACATACTTCCAATTTCCAGACTCCGGGCTGCTACTGAGAATTTCTGACAGAAAAACCCAATAACTATTTATTGGCCCGACCTGGGAATTGAACCCAGGACCTTTTATCTAGCTGTCTGCGTCCTTTTATCTAGCCACTAGACCAACGAGGCAGTCAAAATCCTATTTTATTACATCATCAAAGAAGTCTATTTAACGTGTTAGTTAATTGTTTAAAAGACTGACTGGCTGACAAACTTGAACTATAAGATTCAACTGCTTAAAAGTGAATCTGTGTGTGATTAAAAAAAACAGCAATTATTAAGACTGATATTAACGTTAAAGTTATTAAGAATTAATTTTCTGTTTAATAATTGTTGTTGTTTTTTTTAAATACCTTTTTTTAACAAGTTTCACCAGAAATTAACTCAATTAAAATTTTACTAAAAAGGTTTAAAATATAAGGTTTAAATACAAAAACGTCTTAAGTCGTTATTAAGTCTCGAAGTCCCGGGAATTCCCGGGACTTTGATTGTAGGCTGTCTCGTGTCCCGGGACTTTGAAATTGTCGGGAATTCCCAAACCCTGAGCAATATACAATAAACTTGGGAATTATTTTGAAATTAAACGAAAGCAAAGCATTTGACGTCATCAAATGTTTTTTTATATTGCCCGTGACGGCAGAGGACTCTACTCCACCTGATAGTAAGTGGTAGTAGAGTCCAAACGCGACAACGCGACGGCTAGTACAGTCGGGAAGAATGGACTGCACTAGCCGCCCCCGCTTTGCCAGCCCGCCAGATGCATCTTCACGCCTCGTTTGAAGGATACCAGGTCATAAGAGGAGGGGAACACGTGTGCTGGTAATGAATGTGTAGGTAAACGGTAGATTTATTTATTTATTTATTTAGTTATATAGTTCCATTACGGTTTTTTTGTGAATGTTGTTAGTATAGTTTCATTCGCAGTCAAACACGAGATGAGACTATCACAAATTATATGGAAATTCAAGTGCTTGGTCGTGTTTGAACTGCAATTTATGATAAGGATTAAATAGCCAATGAGCCATTTTGGCCGAATATAAGTAAAGTAAATGTATAAATTTAAAAAAAGAGCCAAAATCTCTACTAAAAGTATGTTTTTTTTGCACATAGGATTAAAAACTAAACTTTTACATTGTTAAATAATTTATATTCAGAAATGAATAGACTTACTATATACTAAAATATTATATAGAAAAGATCGATTTTATTTAAACAATAAAGACATAGCAGTGTTTCATTTACATGAGTCTTCGATCAACAATACTACTAAATAACGTGTCACGAACAAAAACAATAAATGTGGCACCGACCATATAATGAAGAAAGCTATGTAAATCGGTTTAATAATTTCAACCTAAACTATGTCTTGTTCCCCAGCAATAAAGTGCGGTTTAGATTGTATTGACATTCACTTACGATCTTACGCCATGAATGACCGAAAGACATAGGAAATTGTGTTCTTACTTTTCGGACCGTTTTTGAAGCGCTTACCGCTAATCTAGTACATTATTGATCGACGAGTAAGAATCCAGATATCCAGAATGTTATAGGATAGTAGGGTTACTACACCCTAATAACCCACATTATTCTAAAAATGCATTATTCTCGATCACAATGATCGTTGTTAGACACTTTTTTTTTAAATATAATGTATTCTTTCGAGTTACTTGACTTAATTTAATTCAAATTTAAGATCTTGTATGGCTGCAAGTTTGATGTATATCGGTTTAGTATTTTGTTAATTTAGGAATAACAAAAAAAAATCACCTATCTATAACATAGATATAACCCAGAACGCATTACTCTTCACAATGTCGTCGTCGGATAAATAGCTTATAAGTTTGGCGAACAGCTTCTAGCTATAGGATTGTTATCTATTGATAACGATGACTATAAATTAGTTCGTGTTTTAACAATCTTCGCATTCGTAATAAAGGTTTCCAAGATGCGAACCCTTGTCGCTCTAGTGTGCTGTGTGTTCCTGGTATCCGCTGGGACGGTACCCAAGGAGTTTAAGGCAAAGAAATTACGCAGTGGTAAGTCAATGCTCAGTGATTATACATAATTATAATATTATTGTCTACATGATAGTATTTGTTTCCATACCATCTATATGCAATTTGAGACCGTTAGGTTTAAAATAATTAATAGAGTTAATTTAAAAAATATTTTCTACTATTTAATTTTTGTGTAAAACTTAACCATCGTCTTTGGTTTCCGTATGCTTGAGCAATCACATTTTTTTTAAAAAACTACATAGAAATAATTCGAATATATTGTCGTTTAGACCAGCAGTTCTGGAAAAATTTAGCACGGGATGAATTATACGAAGCCCTCAGAGTTAGACAGAACTTCGGGAAGGCGAAGAATATTATCCTGTTCATCGGTGACGGCATGGGACCCAATACTATCACCGCAGCCAGAATCTACAAGGGGGGAGAGACTAATCGCTTGGCATTCGAGAGATTCCCCCACATGGGGCTGCTGAAAGTAAGATCACAATACAAAAGTACTGTACTGGGCTAAGACCTCTTTTCCTTTTTAAAATGGTTTGGGACTTATTCCACCATGCTACTCTAAGGCTGTGAGTGAATAAACACGTGTCAGACTATCATCGCATGTGTCCTTACGATGTTTACCTTCACCATCGACGATAAGATTTTTAACACAAATTAAGCACATGATTCAGTTTTGCTGATCATCTGAATTTGATTCTGTTTTACTAGTTTGAATCCACATTGATATTGATTTTAAGATTACCTCCTCATGCATAATTCCGTTACATACATTGTACCTTTGCTGTTAATATTGGATATTTTTATATAAATTAATGTTAAAATTGTAATAAATGAGTTCTGTTTAACGATAAGCTTTTTTTATAGACATATTCAGCAGATCAGACGGTATCCGATTCGGCGAGTACCGCCACGGCTCTTTTGTGTGGAGTTAAAGCGAATCGAGGAACATTTGGCGTTGACGCTTCGGTGGGATTCTGGGACTGTGCAGGGACTTTGAGACCTGAAGCTAGATTGGAATCGCTAGCCGCAATTGCCCTTAAGGCAGGCAAAAGAGCAGGTATGTGGTAGTTGAAATTAATTTAAAATGAAAACGAAAATCGATGACTAAAAATAGGCGTCAACTGGGTGGCAATAAAATGGACTTTGTGCAAGCCCGTCTGTACCATTCTACCACCAAACATCAACCAAATTACCGTATCATGGTGGCTAGTTGCAATTAATATTTCTTACAATGCAAATATATATAGCGGTAACCACATACCATCAGGTTCTACCTTTGCCAGTCACATATAATTAAGTTGGCAATATTCTGATAATTTCACTTTTATCTTTTATAATTAGACTATAGCTATCTATTTATATTGCAGGTGTAGTATCAAACATGCGTATCACACATTCTACGCCTGGACCACTCTACGGTCACAGCGCCCAACGAAACTGGGAGTGCGATGCCAAAATGCCGGAATCTGTACGAGCTTGCAAAGATACCGCTAGACAGTTGATTGAGGACTTTCCTGGTAGAGACCTTAATGTAAGTTAGACTCATTATAAATTAAATCTATCTATATAAATAAAATGATAGAGGTCTGCAGTTGTGCGCGCATCACGTAAAAACTACTAGATATATTTCAATGACAATTTCTAAATTTTATTTCATAGATACTTGGCCCTTATCAAAAGAAAACAATATTGCGATATTTTCATTTAGTAAAAAGTTATTAAAGTTTCAAGAAACAACGATTTGTATTTGCACTCCGTGTTCAGTGATGTATGTTTAAACAAAGTATATTTTTGTTTGCGATCTTTTTGATGTTTTTTCCTTCGTCCATAAGAAAACTTTGCTAATATATCAAGCAATGCGGACAAAGTCGCGGGTATCAGCTAGCTTATAATAAATTAAAAAAGATATAGTTAGCATCCAAAAATGGAAACCGATTTTATAAAAATCACAAATTGGTCTTTTTAAAAATAGAATAGTAAATCATAATTATGATGCAAATTACTCACTCGATTACTCGTTAAATCCAAATATAACACATTTGAATACATCACAAATCGCGCCCATAATGAATTAATTACTTTATCTTTATGTGCATTAACAAGATGGCGGCGGTTTTTAGCTTTAAAACTGTTATGCTACATTCACTATAATAGCTGTTACTTATTACGTTAACAATTAAAGAATCCAAGAATCAATAAAGCATATCCCCAATATTTGAGATAAGATGTATATTCTTAAAGAATTATTGTAGTACTGAATGAATTTTATCGACATGAAATAAAAATATTGCTAGCAATGTTTCGCGTGTGTTATTTCGCTATCCGCGAACGTTTGCTTTTCATTTGCTGTATACATAAGTCTAATGCTGATGCATATTTGTTATTCTCTAGCTGTTTACTTTATTTGTGAAATGGGTTTACCGAATATCATGTTGTTATGAGTAAATAATCATACATAAACAAAATATTCGATGGCAAAATAATATTTGTTGAGAATAGTTGAATGCTAATTAATATTATAAATTCGAAAAGGAACATCGTTGTCTGTTTGCTATCACGTCTAATATATCAACCGAACATTGCCAGGAGTACGAAAAATGACATAACTGACACCTGCCCAAATAAATGATGGCGACGAGCCGGTTGGCGTGATTGGTAAGTCACTCGCCTTACACGCCACAGGTCGTGGGTTCGATTCCCACACAGGACAGACGTTTGTGTGCATGACCATGTCTGTTTGTCCTGAGTCTGGATGTTATTATCTATATAAGTATGTATTTACAAAAGAAAATAGTATATGTAGTATATCAGGTGTCTGGTTCCCATAGTACGAGCTCTGCTTAGTTTGAGATCAGATGGCCGTGTGTGAATAATGTCCCAGGATATTTATTTATTTATTTATGAGCAAAGTCGCAGGCGGCAATTAGTAGTATATAAATATTATTCGAAAAGGGGTGAAACCTCCAGTAGGCCAGGCCAGAGTACACAAGTAAAAATTGACGTAACAGTTTCTTCGTTTTGACATTACTTAAAATACTCAAATTGTATATCTGCCAGGTAATATTGGGCGGCGGTCGTCAAGCTTTCCTTACCGGTGTCACGGGAACGCCAGACGATCCTACCGATACTTGGGGCTGTATAAGGGAAGATGGAAGAAATTTGATCGAAGACTACATGCGCGACAAACAGGGACGAGGGCTAAGAGCGGCTGTCGTGAATAACAATTTAGAACTCAACAGTTTGAACCTGAACAACACTGATTATCTTTTAGGTAAATACAATTAATTACCTATGGTAATACAATTAATTTACTTGGTGGTAGAGCTTTGTGCAAGCTCGTCTGGGTAGGTACCACCCACTCATCAGATATTCTGCCGCAAAACAGCAGTACTTTGTATTGCTGTGTTCCGGTTTGAAGGGCCAGTGTAATTACAGGCACAAGGGACATAACATCTTAGTTCCCAAGGTTGGTGGCGCATTGGCGATGTAAGCGATGGTTAACATTTCTTACAATGCCATTGTCTATGAGCGTTGGTGACCACTTACCATCAGGTGGCCCATATGCTCGGCCGCCTTCCTATACAATAAAAAAAAACCATTATACCACATTCGTATAGCCTTACTTTTTGATTCTGTATACAATAAAATACTTTAAAAACATTCATTTTAAATTAGAACGACATGTTACAACGAGACATCATAATAGCATTATAAATATTTATTATTTCCGTAAATATCTGACCAGTCTGATAAAAAGTTGGAAGAATATTTTTATTGGCCCTTATTTGATAAGGACAATTCTGCTTTTTCATTGAAAAAAATACGTCTAATCGTATAACTTTTAACAGGTCTCTTCGCAAACACGCATCTTAAATACGAGCACGAACGTGACGCTGGTCCCAATGGCACTCCTTCGTTAGCTCAACTAGTAGAAACCGCTATCACAGTGCTGGAAAAAGACGATAAAGGGTTCTTCTTAATGGTATGTACCACGTTATGGTTGATATTATTTATAGATTCTTTCATGATGATGATAGGACGGCAATCAGATACTACTGAAGTGAGGTCAGAATCAGAACCAATGGTCTCTTGTGGTTTTCGAGGTAGGGAATTTCAACTTCCAAACCGGAGGTGTTATTGACAATTCCTTAAATATATATATACCAAACAAGACCAAACATGGATTTTATATCTAGGACTTCTTACAGTATGTTTTTCAATAATATGGCAAACTTTTATTTAATATTGGTTTATTGTTAGGTTGAAGGTGGAAACATCTCAATGGCCCACTTCAGAGGTCGTGCGAAAAAGGCCATCATGGAGACCTTGGCCTTCGAACAGGCGGTGCTGAAGGCTATGGAGATGACGAACGAAGAAGAAACACTTATCCTCGTAACCAGTGACCATTCATTCACTCTAAACATTAACGGCTACCAGAGGAGAGGACAAAGTATATTTGGTAAGCTTCATTGTAAATAACGTTGTGCTTAATCTCTACTAACTAGGATAACAATTTTAAAGAAAACAGTATCGAACTCTGAAGCATCTTTTTTACGTAATGTAAATTAAAATTGGGTGAATAAGGGTGAGCGAGCCAGTGTAATTACAGGCACAAGGGACATAACATCTTAGCTCCCAAGGTTGGTGGCGCATTGGTGATGCAAGCGATCTCTTACAATGCCAATGTCTATGGACGTTGGTGACCACTGACCACTTAACATCAGATGGCCAATATGCACGTCCGCCTAACTATAATTTTTTTTTTATATTTTTTGTGTTATGTTACGGCCATTTGTTAAATTGTGATTTTTTTTTATTAATAAATTTTCATTTCATCAAATGGATTAATGGATTAGACATTGCTGATTTTTTTTAACTAATACTTTTGATCACTAAGCAGAGGCATATAATTAACTTAAAATTTGTATCAGGAATCGCGATGACATCACCACACGACCATCGGAACTACACCTCGCTGTCATACAGTGTCGGTGGTCCTGGTTCCTTCCACTATGACATCGAGACCGGAGCTGATGGTGCCCAGCACGTCGTAAGGAGGGATCCGAGCAATGACGATACTGAAGATGAGAACTACGAACAAATTGGCGCGATACCACTTGATGAAAGCGGCCACGGCGGCAGCGATGTTACTATTTATGCAAGAGGTAAGATTAATTATTGACAGCCTCATTGATCTAGTGGCTGGATAAAACGCCGCAAATTTTGCGGTCCTGGGTGCAAACCCCAGTTCGTGACAACAATAAGTCATTCGATTTATGTCAGTCATTATTTATGTTGTAAGACATTTATAATTTCTAATATGTTTGGTATTGTTCGTTAAGTTATTCACCATCGTACAAAAATCTAACGTAACGTTGTTTCTGACGAAGTAAATAAAAAAAAGTTACTAAGTCAAATCTCGATATAAACCACGAACATCATTCCAGGTCCATTCTCGCATCTATTCCACAACATACACGAGCAACACTACGTTTACACCGCTGTGTCGTACGCAGCTGAAATTGGTGATTTCGTCAGACCGCGGAGCAGCAACTAACAAGTCGACTAATAATTCACTCGCCATTTAGACATACTGTAATTGATTCAGTTTCGACTAACTTCTTAACAAATGTTTTGACGTATTTCGATTCTGTTTGTGTTTTGCATATATACACATGTACATATGACTATGTATAACTTTGTCATGTCATGCTTCCTATATCTTAAAGAACAAATAATCGCTTCAAATTATTAATTTTGTTGATCATAATAAAATTGTAGTTTAATATCATAAAGAATCCCGTCCATTTTTTTGTGATGATAATTCTATTTCTTACTTCGTGATGTTGATTTGTCTAATAAAGTTTCTTGAACACCGAGTCATTGTTGTTATTTATATTTTAAGTCAAGGACAAGAATTTCGAGCAGACTGCTAATATCAGAAAACAATTTGCTATCAAATATTACATAATTATTTCTTAAGTGTCTGTAGTTTATAGTATTTTGTAAATCGAAAGTTTACTATGTAATTATATGTTCTTCAAGATGTACATAAAGATACATTGATTCTGTCTGTCTGTTCGTAAATCGACAAGATGACAATAATTGTAGTGCTACGGGCAGAAGCGTTCTCTACCGACCACGCTCTGAGCCGAAGAGCGATATAATAGCAGCCGCTCCTAGGATTATTATTACAACAATATATATTTACTTTTATCCAATAACTTCTATTTGTAACTAATCAAATTATTCTTTATTCAATTACGTTCTTACATTTATTAATTTTAGATACTACTTTTTTAAATATAAGTTTTTACTATAAATAGCCAGCTAAGATCATAGAACTAAACAAAAACATAAAACAATTTTTTCTTTAAAATAAACTAAAATAATGTCTACTCATTTCTTTACCATTTATATGTATAGTTACTTAAATTAAACATTGTAACATCATAGACAAAGATATAAAAACCGAAACCAATGTACAAAAATGAATAGTAACAAAACTTGTGACTTTATGTGAACCCGGTGTATTTACATGAACCCGGGTAAGCACCACTGAATTTTCATGTGTATAATTAATTTCCTGTTCAATGTTGAAGGACAACACTGTGAAGAAATCTGCCTGTATTTAATTCCGGTGAAATTCTGTCACGTGTGTTTCCACCGAACCATTTGGAGCGGCGTGGTGGAGTATCCTAACCTAACCTACTCTTCAGACAGATAGGATGCCATATCCTTGTAGCAGGACATTTACAAAGTAGAGGTACTCACTGTTTTAAAGGAACTCTTTCAATAGCTCGCATAGTAGCCGGTTGTGTGGCGAATGACGCCAGGGTCTGGACAAGGGATTCACGAGTACTGGCCAGTACTATACGAGGGTCAGCAAACTCTGAGCACAGGAACGCTGCACACGATACGACCAGTTCCTCCCATTCTGGATCGGGGAAAAATTAAATGAAAAGAGAGATTGCAAAATATTATTATCAGCTATTAAATCATTGGTATCATTTATTTTTGTTGACTACAGTAAAGTTTTTTCGGGAAATATTTTTATTTATACATCATATTATTAGTGCACTTTAATAATTTAAATACACTTTATTTACTTTTCAATTAAATATCCGTATTTAAGGAAATACTCCTATTTACAAATCCTCCAATTAAGCGTACAGCTTGTGTTAGAAGTGCTCACGACAATAGCCAAGGGGTCGGCTTTGAACCTGCTACCTTTACATCTTAGGCTTTATACTACGAAATGATTAAAACCTACTAATATATATGTATATGGTATATGATTTTTTCTTTTTTACATCAATTTTGTTATCGTTACCTGACACTTGCTGGACGGGAACCGTTGGGTGCATATACAACCTCAACGTGTTACAAAGCTCCAGCATGGCGTCCACGTGATACTCCGGTACGAAGGCGAAAAGTGATTCTGTGAATTCTGGACTGTTGTTTGCCGCTGGAGATCAATATAATTAAATAAATAAACATTTGTGATGTAATGTTTCATGATTCTTATCCTCTATCGGTGTTAATTTTTAATAACAGAAGTAATCATATGCAGTTTAATATAAAAAGCCTGAATGCTACTTTTGTTTTATTAATAATACTTACGGCTCATCTCAATTTGCGTATTCGAACAAACGCGAGGTGAGGCTGCCCTCGAAGTTGGTGTTTGAGGACTGAAAATCAACAAATTTATTATAATAACCCCATCCGTACACTAAAGGCTACTGAAGAAGTATTATGTGTACAGTTTTTAGTGTACGAATGAGTCACTAGTAGGAAGACTTGAGCCTTAACTGCGGGGCTAGAGCGAATTTATTATACGATATTATATGCGATAGCGAAGACATTTTTTTATTTTTATTTATTTATTGGCCAATACATAACAATTATTGACATTATTGTTACATACGAACGCTATTATAAATAAAAATCGCAAATAAATAAAAAAAAGCTCTCGTCACACTGAACTTTGCGAATTTAAATCTGGCAAACATCAATGATTTTACTTTTCACGTTGTACTTTTCATGTTCAGTGGATTCAGTGGAGTGTAGGCTTTAGACTACATTTATCATTTAAATCGTATTTCCTGATATTTATCCAAAAAAATTCTCGGCTTCGTAAAAAATTATGCACTATTATAAAATGAGCGTCGGAGAAATTTTACAGACATGATATTATTTAAAATTATCTTGTTATTACAGGATAACTTATCCTTTGTATTTATATATATGGTTTTAACTTTTTTTTTAAATTAATGAAAGATTAAAATGCATGCATTGAAACAACCAAAATACCGTCTCGGTTCACGGTCAAGTCTCCTGAGATAACGGAGTAACCGTGAGATCTGACGGCTACTCAAGTATTAAGTACATTGTTATGTTAAATAAACTCAATGTATCACAGCTGGACAAAAGTTTCTCGTTAAAGAAATTGATTTTTAAACGTAAACTTAAGTCTGTTCAATGTAGAGAATATCGCGGCAAATGCCTCTTGAATATTTATAGGAAGCAGTGATCAATTACCGGTGGAACATTTGTTAGTGTGAGACGGACAAATGGAGCACCTGATGGATTTTTCCATGAAAAAAAACGATAATGCATTTAAAATTGACGATTTTAGTGAGTAATATTTTTTTAATATTTCATTATTGAATAAAAAGACTGCTTCTCTTGTTATATACGTTTATATATGTATTATAATATACGTTTTTTAACCGACTTCAAAAAAAGGAGGAGGTTATCAATTCGTCTGTATGTTTTTTTTTATAATGTAGGCAAGTGGATGGGCAGATATTTAATTTACTCGGTGGTAGAGCTTGGTGCATTCTCGTCTGGGTAGGTACCACCCACTCATCTGATGTTCTACAGCAAAACAACAGTACTTTGTATTGTTGTGTTCCGATTTGAAGGGTGAGTGAGCCAGTGTAATTACAGGCACAAGGGACATAACATCTTGTTTCCCAAGGTTGGTGGCGCATTGGGGATGTAAGAGATGGTTAATATTTCTTACAATGCCAATGTCTATGGGCGTTGGTGACCACTTACCATCAGGTGGCCCATAAGCTCGTCCTCCTACCTATACAATAAAAAAAAGATAGGTTACATGATTTTAAGTGGTTAATACCACCATCCATAGACCATCCTTTAAATGACCAATGCGCCATCAAGCTTGAACTAATGTCATGTTCCTTGTGCTTGTAGCTGGTTCATCGCCCTTCCAATCGACACATAACACAACAATACTGAGTTTTGTCTGGCGGTAGACGATACCGAGATGGGTTCGCACAAAGCCAACAACGTATAAATTCCTCTGTTACATCATAAGAAATGTATTTGATAAATACCAATTTTCTAGTCATATTTTAATTTAAAGCCGGGTATGATTGTTTACGAACCACAAATCTTCCCAAAAAACGAATATATTTCATTGATATTTTAGATTAATATCAGTAACATCTGTACCTTTGATCTGAACTAGACGTGTACTCGAGCTGCAACGAAGCATAACTCGCTCCACCTAGTATTGAGCTCTTCCCAGGTAGTATTTCTTTACTAGTAGCCTGCGAAGATATTATTATTTTTATATATTTGAACATTTCCGTCAAATTATGATGTGACGCTTTGGTGCAGTATTCTATTACCGTGCTATTACAGTCGGAGTTAATCTTTTTTATCAATCATATACATATATATATTTAGCTACATGTAGTTATATACAATTAAACATATGTCTATTGTATTAACATAAATGAATTCTAACTCCATACGGTTTTATTATACAGGATGTAACAAATTAAGTGTCCGACCCGTGAAGTTATCAGTTAGTAGATATTAGTTATTATATCGTGAGTCATTTTTAAAATATTATGCATAAAAATTACCCATAAAAAAATTGACATTTTTATTTGTAAATTACGAAAATTTCATGGACACCTGAGATCATGACCTCGTGTTCGAGCTACCCGATAGGTAAGATTATCGAGTGTTGACGCCCGTAAAATTTTACGCCAAAATGTTTACATAAATAGAACCGACTACTACCTAATAACCACTTCACGGGTCGGACACGTGTTTTCTTAGACTCTGTATATAATATGTTTAATCTGATTAATGTTAACAAATAAAAACACTTTAAAGATTAATCATAAGGATGGTAATTATCTTAGTATACTTTATGATCTAGTATTATCGTCAAGATAAATTTTATTAAGAAACAATACATATAAACAGCTCTAGCATTTGACAATTAACTAAACACTTTCTTACGTATTTGCTAATATTTTGTAATTGTCGCAATCTTAATTTAATTTTCGTTTGCAATTAAAGTTAAAGACTATCTCAAACGAGCGAGTTACATAGACTTATTACATTGTCTCTGCACCTTGAGGACGGCTGCTGAAATTGAGTCGCATTGCCTTACGCACTAAACCACCGCCTCCTGAGAAAAGCCCCAGCCCGTAACCTTTCCGATCAATGCTCATTGCAAATGTTATAGAGGAAAGGGGAGGAAAGAACACCCTGCGGGAAATTTTGTATTACCTGAACATGTGCAGCATACTCAGGATCTGAAGCGAAGCGTAACGAATGAAGAGTACCAGTGAAGTGCTTCGCCAGCTCTTGCTGTCTCTGCTTCGTCCATATTGCTCCAATCACCCAAGCCATTTGGAGAGCGCTAGCTTCTAACTTCTCCTTTTGTGATATAAATATAATTAACGAGTAATTATAATTAAAGGCACTCCTCAATTAACAAAATTGGTTTCATTTTAACTGAATAATGAAAGCATAAATTTAACGAGGGACGTAAATGATATCAGCTGTCTTGAATCATTAGTGGCTGTTTGATATCATACCATGGTTTAATATTTAATTTGTTTATTAAATACTTTTTATAATTATGATTTTTTTGTCTATGATATTCTGTTTTTTTTTTCTAAAAGCGAGTATTAAAAAAAATGCCGCTGTATTGAATATGTATTGAATAAAGGTTGATTGACATACAATGCCTAGATGGCGTAAGATCTTTTGTATCAATCAAATGATTGACATTTAAGTTAGATTTACATTATAATTGAATATATTACCTCGTAAACAGCTTTTGACCTTTCCAGTTCACTCAACATCTTCTCAGTAAGCAGTCGTTTTATTTTTTCTGATTCATTCAATTCAGTACTGGAATCTAGTGACATTTCCTTTAATGTTATTAATGCTACCAATTCTGAATTAATTTCATACGATTGAAGTTAGTTTATTACGATATTAGCAAATATAGTAGTCCTCCGAGTATTTTAGAAATAACTAATAAATTGTACTTCTTTTTTTATCTGGCGTGTCGTGTCAGTATAATATAATGTTATTTAATTATTTATAAATATTATTATACAGAAAAAAGCTTTTGTTTCAAATAACAGTCAGTACACAACTTTATTTATAATTGAAATAGTAAAGGATATGATTAAAATAATGATTTTGACTGATTTGAAAACGATGCAAATATGAGTGGTATTGAAGCTGCAGATTAAAAAAGTTTCATTCATTAACAAATTTTGTTAATAAATATTTTTTCAGAAGGAATTGTTTTACATACGCTATCTATTATCCCATTGATATTGATTTTTACGTCTGAATACAAACATATATATTATATATATAAAATAATAGTTTATATATTAATGATTTCAGTTTTAAAAACTCTTTCAACAATAGAGAGCTACATTATCACCGAGTAACATAGGCTAAATTTTCTTCTTGAATTCCCACGGGAACGGGAACTACGCGAATGAAACCGCGAACAAAACCCAAGTATAAAAGTAGTTCACCTTCACTAGTTTTAAGTTCATTCGAGACGGCAACGATTCTTTGTTCGATGTCGTGGAGACAGTCGGCCATGTCGAGTTGGTTATCACGAAGTTCGCAAAGCTATAAATTATTTACAACTTTAAATGAAATGATTATTTATTTCTCATTACAAAGGAAAAGTACAGGTAGTTTGATTAATCAGTTGTGTTATAATTTTTTTTTATAGTATAGGAAGGAGGACGTGCATGTGGGCCACCTGATGGTAAGTGGTCACCAACGCCCATAGACAATGGCATTGTAAGAAATTTTAACCATCGCTTACATCGCCAATGCGCCACCAACCTTGGGAACTAAGATGTTATGTCCCTTGTGCCTGTAATTACACTGGCTCACTCACCCTTCAAACCGGAACACAACAATAGCAAGTACTGCTGTTTTGCGGTAGTATATCTGATGAGTGGGTGGTACCTACCCAGGCGAGCTTGCACAAAGCTCTACCACCAAGTAATATACCGTTAACAATGTTCACATTCCTTTGTGAGAGACTGGTATCCATACTAGTGATAACTGTTTTACAGATTACCAGGCTCCCACTCGCACTGACCGGTACAGAGGTAATAATTACTATTGACTAATATATTTAGTCGTGTATGAATCATACATCATATAAAATGTGAGAAGAGAAATATAATACTCATATAATAATAACGCTAATTTTTTATTATAGAAAATATGTAGGCTAATGTGTGCTGGGTGAGTGACACCTCGTGCTTGAAGTGCGGTGAAGGAAAACATCGCGAGGAAACCTGCATGTGTCTAGATTCACTGAAATCCTACCACATGTGTATTCCACCAACCCGAATTGGAGCACCGTGGTCGAATAAGCTCCAAACGATCTCTTCGAAAAGGGGAGGAGACCTTAGCCGAACAGTGGGACATTCACAGGCTGTTTCTGAATGATATCTGTCCTACGGGTTTGCACCAAGTCAATATAATTATAATTATAAAATTTCACCTTTTCCGCATGTTTGATAGCTATTCCATGGTATAACGCTAACAGTCCATCAACGAGTCTCAAGTAAGCTGTTCGAATATCAATGCACCCAGCGCCGGGCATCATGGACCTGGTACCTTTAAGAGCTAATGCCGTTTCACCAGTAGGTCTCGAGTATAAACTGTAAATTAAACGAATGTAATCAGACTTGGACAGAACGTGATTAGATTCATGATTAAAGTTTACGATTACAATCTGTAATCACCTATTACGATTTTGGATTCGTTCGTAATTCTCTAGTAATAATGCTACTCAGAATAAACTTAATCAACTCCGTCCGAGTGTGGATTTTTCCGAGACCGCTATATTTATGACATACGTAACGTCAGACTCAAAATTGTTAATTATTTCACTAATTTTTCGATTGGTTTATCAGTTATTTTTGTTCGTCTTCAGAATGGTGCTTAGCCTTGTAATGGTGACTCCAGATTTGGAACAACCTCTTTCATCTTTAATAACCTAACCAACTACCAGGTACCTGCTAACTAATTAATATTTTACTGTTTATTTTAATCTTCCTTTACCTGTTCGCCATTGGAGGCATCGGAGGATGCATAAAACGCGCCATTGATGATATAACTTGGGGTAACGTCGCTAGACCTGGAGAACCAGCTGCCATATCACTCACACCTAATGAAAAATTTCCATAAAAAATATCAGAATTAGATGAATTTGATATATCTGTATAGACTATAGTACAATGTTTTGTTATTATTTATTATTATGACGGCGTAGTTGGTAAGACACTTGCCTTACACGCCGCAAGTCGTGGGTTCGATTCCCACCCAGGACGGACATTTGTGTGCATGAACATGTTTGTTTGTCCTGAGTCTGGATGTAATTATCTATATAAGTATGTATTTACAACAAAAAAAAAGTAATATGAAGTATATCAGTTGTCTGGTTTCCATAATACGAGCTCTGCTTAGTTTGGGATCAGATGGCCGTGTGTGAATAATGTCCCAGGATATTTATTATTATTTATTTATTCGTCAGCTGATACCAAATAAAGTAGTAGTAGTATAGAAGCAGTAGCTAATAATACAAGGATTTACGAGCCGCCTAGTGATGTAAAATTTATACGTTCAATCCTGATACCTTAAGCTATTGCTTAAGACATTGACACTGGCACTGCTATTACTCTATAAAAGATAATAAAAGTTTTACAATGGAAATGAGATGTACTTTCGTCTTTTTTTATTTATGTAACTAAACCGTCTCTCTCTGCTTAAAATATTTGATAGCCATGTATAATATTGACATACATATATAGTTCTAATATACTAATATACTTGGTGGTAGGGCTTAGTGCAAGCTCGTCTGGGTAGGTACTACGGACCACCCACTCATCAGATATTCTACCGCAAACAGCAGTACTTGATTCTGTTGTGTTCCAGTTTGAAGGGTGAGTGAGCCAGTGTAATTTCAGGCACAAGGGACAAAACATCTTAGTTCCCAAGGTTGGTGGCGCATTGGCGATGTAAGCGATGGTTAATATCTCTCACGATGCCAATGTCTATGGGCGTTGGTAACCACTTACCATCAGGCGGCCCATATGCTCGTCCTATGCAATAAAAAAAATGCATATTTATAAAAAAAAAAACAAATAATAATGTCATAAATGGTACACGAGCAAGGCAAGAAAATAAAAATGTATAAATACCAGTATCTATTCCTCCAGCTCTATTGTAATTTGGCTCAAAACTTTGTATAAATGGGTTATCTTCACCGAGCACTTGGACTAGATCCTGCCTGCGGCAAAACATTTCAATTAATTATAATTGCTTAAAATAACGTATAGTATTTCAATTATAATTCATCTATTCTTAGAAAATTATTGTAACAATTATTTAAAGTTGTATTTACAAGTGAATAAAATTGAAGTGTCTATTGGTGTTACCAAAATCAAAAATAATTACTTTTATTTTGTTCGAAAAGGTTAGAAATTCATAAATCAAAAATATTATAAGGATTATTTCAAGGTACTAATTCAAGTCTTTACTTGATTATATTTCTTCACCGAACTATATCAAAAGTTATAAAAGTTTACAAAGAAAAAAAGTGAGATTCTTTATTTCTTCAAATATAGATCTTAATGTATTATTTAAATAAAGAATCTTATTGACGTGACAACGTCTTATAAATTGGTTTGCCGGGTGACACTTCAAGAAACTGCGTTACGCTCCGCTCACGTTATGCGCTCACAATGAGAGCGAGTGAGAGGCACGCGTCCCTTCCACTCGGGCATGGTTAGCCCGCCTAAGAGCGAGAGAGACAGACATAAAAAGTGAAATTCAGTGCGAGATTCTTTGTATAAATTAATGTTTTAAATATAATTCTTTGTATAAATAAATGTTTTAAATTGTTACTATTATTTCATCCTTCTTCCTACTATACGAATGAATATTCACATTAAAATTATTTTACCACTCAAAGTCGTTGTCACGTAAAACTTTCGCCCGTATACCGACTTTACAGGCAACCAATTTTTTTTTTTTTAAAGTGCATTCACTTACACTTATTTACTAATGTAACAAATATTAAAAATAAATTAAAGTCAAATGGTGTTGCAACAACATCGTAAAACATCGTTAAACTTTTATCGTTAACTGACGGGGTTTTAAATGCCAACAACAAGTCTTACGATGTCTGAAAAGGAGGATTTACTAAATGAGCAATAATAAAGATAATAAAAACTCGCTACAGACCGTAAAGTCCGGACCAAGAACGGTAGGACGCCTCCCAATCGATCGACGTTGTAAAAATCGAGTTCGCCGTCTATAAATGTCTTCGCTGGTATGTGAGGTGGTAGGTGCCTGGAAAAAAGTTAAATTGGATACTCAAACATGAAGAAAGCAACGAAGGCAGATGAGCCAATAGGCCTCTAATAACAATGTCCTCTAGATCGATTTCGGCCACGGCGGCCAATCTCAAGAGAGATTAACCAACTGCGCAGGAGATATTATAGCGCGCTACGCCCGTTGCTACGCTACTTATTAATTATCAAAAGATTGGACGTACCAACTCAGAAACCTTTGTGGGCTCGTGCACAACACTTCGCTGAAGATCATGACATGATCAAATGCTAAGTTTACGATTCTATAAAGGACATATAGACAAACTTTCATTTTTATATATAAAGATATACAATTACATTAGAACTGTTATTTACTCAGATCTTATCTGATCTTATTTATCTCTTTAATGAATATTCGTTAGTGTTAAATCATCGAATAAGAGGTTCTACAAATTAGACAAGCTGTTCGGACGTGATGTAATTAATTTGGATAAGGGAAAAGTTTCGTTTACTTATGGATGGCGTCTGAAAGGCAATTCAATAAGCGATCATTTAATGTACTGCCTCCTTGGTCTAGTGGCTTGATATAAGGCCGCAGACGCGGTGGTCCTGGGTTCAATTCCCAGGTCGAGCCAATAAATAGTTATTGGGATTTTCTATCAGAAAATTCTCAGTAGCAGCCCGGAGTCTGGAAATTGGAAGTGTGGTACACTTCCGTGCCTCGGATAGCACGTTAAGCCGTTGGTCCTGCACCTGAACTCTTTCCGGTCGTGTCGGATTGCCGTCCCATCGGATTATGAGAGCTAAGGAAAAGAGAGTGCACCTGTGTTTGCGCACACACTTGTGCACTATAATATCTATTGCGCAGTTGGCTAATCTCTCTTGAGATTGACCGCCGTGGCCGAAATCGGTCTGGAGGACCTTATTTTATTATTATAATATAACTGCCATTAATCAACAATTTATTTTGATTGAGTTACTGATCTTTGTTTTTAAGGCAATTCACTTTGTGGTAGAGCTTTGTGCAATCTCGTTTGGGTCGGCACCATCCAATATTCTATCACAAAACAACAGTTCCTCGTATTGTTGTTTTCAGGTTTGACGCCTTACTTTTAATAATAATTATATAAATATAAAAGCTTACATTGCGAATGGAAACATTGTAAATATCGTTCCAAAGGAAATCTTTATAATAAACGATAATTTATTCTTAATTAAATTACTAATTAAGCTTTGTACGGAGGAAACTCCTCGAATAAATCTCTCTTAAATACGTTCGCGTTAATACGAGTCGTTTACTAGAGTTTAATCTAAAGCTTTGCTCAGTAAGAATCTCCGGGTAAGATCTAAATGGAGTATCGTTGTTCGACCAACGTGATCTTAATACGGAAAAGGTCCACACTGTAATCTTTGGTGAGAATAATCGATTGTGGTGGAAAAGTTTTCTTAATTAACTTACCTTTGTATGAAAACAAAGTTTTCTTTACACTGGTGCAATTCAATTGTACACTAAGCTATGGCAAACTATTTTATTTAAAGTAAAGTAAAGTAACAGCCTGTGAATGTCCGACTGCTGGGCTAAGGCCTCCTCTCCTCTTTGTGAGAAGGTTTTGGAGCTTATTCTACCACGCTGCTCCAATGCGGGTTGGCGGAATACACATGTGACAGAATTTTAATTAAATTTGACACATGCAGGTTTCATCACGATGTTTTCCTTCACCGTCAAGCACGAGATGAATTATCACAAATTAAGCACAAATAAAATTCAGCGGTGCTTGCCCGGGTTTGAACCCACGATCACCGGTTCAGATTCACGCGTTCTTACCTCTGGGCCATCTCGGCTTTCAACTACTTTATTTCTTTTAATATAATCTTCCTTAATATTCCCATCAGGGTAGGTACCAACCACTCATAAGATATTCCACCAATAAACAGCAGTATTAACATTGCTGTGTCACATGTCTGGTTTAAAGGTTGAGTGAGCTAGTGTAACTAAAGACACGAGAGACATAACATATTCGTTCCCAAGGCTGGTTGCGCATTGACGATGTAAGAATAGTTAATATTTCTTAACTTTTTTTTTTATTAATTCGTAATGTGTTTTGATTTTATTACAATGTAAAATTTATTTCATTTATAATATACATACATAAAAGACTTTTACCAGAATCCTTCTTTTTGTAAAATACAATTCAAAAAATTACATTCGGTTAATTAATAAATATACTAGGGTCATATTTTATTTGTTGAAAACGTTTGAATTGATTATTTTTAAGTCAAACTGATGTATGAAATTAGAACTTACGGATTGTTCAGAGGATTTTCGTTCCATAGACGTAGCACAGCAGTGAGAAGACGAGCGTGGCAGCACCAGGAAATAGCTGGTGAGTTTCTTGAGACGTTAAATAATCTCTGCGAAAATTACAATCTTCTGATTTGAGGACTTAAATCGAAATTTCATAGCGATCAAGTGAGATGAGCCAATAAGAGGTCGTAAGGAGAGTGGTGAGGAGAGGAGAGCTTAAACATAGCAAGCCATTGGCTATGCGCCTGAACTCTTTCACCTTGTACATCAATCGGCTTACATTGTAGGCTCTACAAAATAAGCAGCTACTGAATGCTGTCATAACTGTAGCAATAGATACTCATAAATAGCAATAGATTATGTCAAATCAAAGAACAATCTGTCACATTTGACAGAATAACTCTGAGATATGACTTCAATATTTAACATAAATAACCTTCGGATTATAAATGTTCAACTTCTTTTAATTTCAGTTCTTATATTACGATCTAACTTCGTGTTGCAAAATTATTACCTGCGATAAAACAGTTTAAATATAGATAATAAAGATAAGAGCTTAATAAATACTTCTTTGGCAGTCACAATTAAAAAAATGTAGAATACTTTATGAATTGTTTTTTAATGTTCTTGGAAGGTTTAATAATTATATAATTCACTTATTCTTTGGAAATATTTGTAAAATTATAATTTAAATTGTATAAATATTATTTACCATATCCAAGATACAATTATCCATGATATATCTTCTAAACTTTTCCAAGAAGATTTTCCTTGTAGACGGCACCATGGATGTTCCATCTGTATTGTCCAGTAACATGAGCAGGAATTCCAACTGATGAATAAAATAAATGTATAAATAATTTCATTATTATATTATTGTATTCAGCATTAAATAAACCGCGAACATCAGAGGCCTTCGTCAAGTTGAGATTCTACAATTGTAAACGCTAATAGAAAACCAAACAAATGTGTGAGAATGACATCTCTCAACGATGAGTCACGTGGTCATTCTCATACATTTGTTTAGTTTTCTATTAGCGTTTACAATTGTAGAATGTCTAACTTGGCAAGGGCCTCTGGGTAGGTACCACCCACTCATTATACGTAAATTAATTCTACCGGTTCCGCTATGAAGATTAAGTGATAGTTCCTAGTATTGGTGGCGCATTGACAATGCAACGGACGGTTCTTTACGGTGTTAATCTATCTTGTGTATACAAATCTATGGTGGTGTCCACATATCACCAATTAGTTCTTTTGCTACTCTACCTTCCTTTATTAAAATTGGAAAAAATAAAGATTATTTATGTATTGATAATTCTTTGAAGCGACATAAACATTACTTGGTGGTAGAGCTTTGTGCAAGCTCGTCTGGGTAGGTACCACCCACTCATCAGATATTCTGCCGCAAAACAGCAGTATTTTGTATTGCTGTGTTCCCGTTTGAAGGGTGAGTGAGCCAGTGTAATTACAGACAAAAGGGACATAACATCTTAGTTCCCAAGGTTGGTGGCGCATTGGCGATGTAAGCGATGGTTAACATTTCTTACAATGCCAATGTCTATGGGCGTTGGTGACCACTTACCATCAGGTGGCCCATACGCTCGTCCGCCTCCCTATGAAATAAAAAAAAAAAAAAAAAATACACATTGATAATAAAACATGTAACTAAAAGTACTCATGATATAGACAGAAGACCGGTGCAGATTTATTTGTCCGAATTTATTAGCGTAAGCAATACGTAATAAATACGACATTTTGTTCTCTATTTCTATTTTGTTTCGTCGTAAGAAAACATTATTGGTGTAGTGTTTAATGTGCTTGATCTGAAGTCACAAGGAATATCCAAAAATGCTCAAAGAAATTTTGTGATCAATTTGTGATGAAAATTGAGTTTAGTGTCTTGAACTTTATTTATAAATTGAAATGATGTAAAACTACATCACCAAAACGGCTACGTCCGCTTCAGAATTCACGTAATTAGTCTACCAAAAATTTACGGACGATAGTTTAACGTGACAACGTCATAACAAAACACTGATGAAATGACGCATAGGCCAAACGAGTGAAAGAGTTATAGATGCGGCGCAAGCGTACAATCAGCGTAACGGGACAATGAGTCATCCTTTTTCGTGCATGCAGCCAGCGTTCATCGATTTATTAGACGTTGTCACGTCAATTAAATGGTAAGTATGATCGGTTACTACCTTCTAAGAAAATATGAATAAATTTAATAATGTTACCTAAAATATAGTCGTGATGAACTTTATGGAAATAATTCTGAATATATTCACCTGGATACGTTCTAAAGGAGCGATCGCGTTTGTAATTTTGTCACAATCTTCTTTATACTCAGCCTCTAACTTTGTTTCATCCCGAGATAACGCGAGAGGTTGGAATATTTTATCTGCATTTTAATAACAAATCATTTTACTTTTGGTTAGTTCGATTCCCACCCAGAACAAACATTTCGGTTTATGAACATGTCTGTTTGTCCTGAGTGGGTGTCGTTATACAAAAGAAAAGTAGTCGGTGTAATATATCAGTTGTCTGGTTTTCTAGTAAGAGCTCTGCTTAGAGATTACATGGCCTTGTATGTATAATATCCGAGGATAATATTATGATATTATTTATTTGAGTTAAGCCTTACTATTAAATGACGCTACGCTTGGTACTTAATTATTATACAACTGTCTATAGCCTTATTCTTATCACGTATTAAGTTCCACTTCATATTTGAATGACGTTTCAGTATTCGGCCGTAAGTGTCGTTTTATAACTAAAGATCTATTAATCAAGAACTATCAATCAATTATTATTTATGGTGGATAGCAAGGAATATGAAAATTTAAGTTATCTTTATCGTTATTACTTCTTCCGTTAATAATAGGGTAAAAGCAAAATTACGTTTATCAATAAAACATTAATTTATAACGTACAAGCAAGTACAAAATTCTATTGATATATATTTTATCAATAGTATTTTGTATGTTGTATGCTGAGATGGCCCAGTGGTAAGAACGCGTGAATCTTAACCGATGATCGTGGGTTCAAACCCGGGCAAGCACTGCTGAATTTCATGTGCTTAATTTGTGATCTCGAGCTTGACGGTGAAGGAAAACATCGTGAGGAAACCTGCATGTGTCAAATTTCATTGAAATTCTATCACGTGTGTATTCCACCAACCCGCGTTGGAGCAGCGTGGTGGAATAAGCTCCAAAACCTTCTCCTCACAAAGAGGAGAAGAGGCCTTAGCCCAGCAGTGGGTTATTACAGGCTGTTACTTTACTTTACTTCTGTATTTTATCAATTATTATATATTTGCGCTCCCACTATGCTGTATAGCATTCAATGATTTGAAAGGTGATACAGGGTGTTATATTATAGCAATTTAATTGGAATACCTGTGCCACTTGGTGCGAATGTACGTCTCGTACCCTTCTCTGCTATTTCTGCAATTATACAAACATCTGTACTATAACAGTGTTACAAAAATTACCACTTATTAAGGATTACAACTACATAACAATTTACCATCGTATAAACAAATGTAAACATTTAATGTTTTTAAATCCAGACCATCAAAATATATAATTAGAAAACATCTCTAATAGAATTTATTATTTTTAATTAATAATGCTTTCAAAAGATTAAACTGGACGAGAGAGATGTTAATAGACTGTCGTTTTGAGAATCCATTATTTCGACCTTAAGCCTTAAAACTGTGGCTAAAACCAAGCTAAGCCAGTTCGTCCTAACTACCACGCCTTTTACTCTTGCATAAGTAGCATAATTTTAAATATTCTTTACATCGCCAATGAACTTCTTAACTTCGCGCTCGTATACAAATACCATTAAAAAATAACATGACCATTAGATAAAACACACACTATATCGATGAATCCATCTTCACTACTATCGATATTAAGTTAATTGGTATTATTCCCATTATCATATATCACAGTACTTAAGATAGTTTAAGACGGAATCAATAACGTACCAGCAATTTGGGGATCAGTTTCACCTTGAACAGACGTAGGACGTTGCCACCAAGGCTTTCGGATGATCGATCGTAGCACGGTCTCGTCTGGACATTTTATGTTTAGGAAATTGTCGAACCTTAGGAAACATTATATTATTTAAATAAACCTTAAAAAAGAATTCCGATAGGTACTCTACCCCCGTTCAAACAGCCTTTTTTGTAATGCACAAATCAAATCCTTTCATTTGATACCCTATCCGAGGTGGCCATTCGCTTACTATCGTTTATTCATCGCCTCTTCCACCACCCGTAAATAGTAAAAGGCTGAATCAATTCTCTTCAAACATAGCTTAAGACACATCCCAAACAAGACCCTCGTTTTGCGTCGGGGCTTAAAAAAATCCCATTCATTCAAGACAAATAATTATTTGCGAAAAATATGTGTTTTGAAGTAAATAGTGTCTTTATTATGTTTAGTCTATTTTATGTCATAACTTCCTGTTTAAGTCCTATTATTTTTTTATCGCCATTGTTAGCAAACTTAAGCTAAATTCTTAAGCTTTTCCGACCACCTGTCGCTGTGAAAGCGGCTGTTTCGATCTTTAAAGCGCTGTCGTACTGTCAGCACAACTTTGTCATTAAATTATTATTCACAGAAAAGAAATGTTCCTTTGACTTGAGAGATCATACATCACTACATTTAATAACACAGTTTATGCTCAGTAATAAAACATACTTTTTCGTTTACAAGAAACGCTTTCCTTTAGTAAATTTTTCCTTTGACATATCAAATGTAAAAAATTTCTTCCTATGAAACTTGTTAAAACTAAACGATGAACAGATCGGAAGTAACTGTCATACTTTATCTTCTATGTAAAGTTCAAATACGGAACTATAATAATTTGTTTTTTTTTTGCATAGGAAGGCGGTCGAGCCTATGGGCCACCTGATGGTAAATGGTCACCAACGCCCATAGATATTGGCATTGTAAGAGATGTTAACCATCACTAACATCACCAATGCGTCATCAACCTTGGGAACTAAGATGTTATGTACCCTTGAGCCTGGAATTACACTGGCTCACTCACCCTTCAAACCGGAACACAACAGTACCAAGTACTGCTGTTTTGCGGTAGAATATCTGATGAGTGGGTGGTACCTACCCAGACGAGCTTGCACAAAGCTCTACCACCAAGTAAATGGAGGTAATAAATCTTTTTATATTTATTTATTCACAGAATTTTGCATCTGTGCTTTTTTGAGTTACCAAAGGTAACTCATGTATTATATAAACATTTTATTAATAAATATATATATTTGCAAAACTATTTCCAAAATATCCTAATTAGTTACAAAGATTCAAGCGTGTATTATGTTGAATTCCTCTGACGATACTTACACTGAGAAGAAATAAAAAGAAAATTGATTAAATTTGCAACCCTATTTGATCAGCTGTTGTCAAAAATTCAATAATCTTTCTTAAGTCTTTAACGAAAAGAAAATTCATAAGTGATATGTCATTATTAAATATACTAACGTTATTTTATTAAAGAATACATATTTGACGAGATGATGTCTCGTGTCTCGATGTTGCATCAGACCACACAGCACATACAAACCCTCCGTCTGCTGTGTAAAGTACATGTCCTGTAGACAATTTAACAAATGTTTAAGGGCCGTCTCTGGTAATCGAAGGTCGGGAATGTAAGAGAATTATATAGAAAATGATGCTCCACAACCTTGAAATAAATCAAACAGTTACTCAATGAATTTAACTTATCTTTGAAACATTCAAAATTAAGATAATGCTTCTGGATAAGTGTAAAAATAAACAGAAAATCAATAAAAACTTGTCAATCGCACTCCTATATTTGGACTGAGCTATCGTAATCATCGAGAGTTTAGAAATAAATTTTATCAAGTAATAAAGTTTCAACTATAAAGAAGCCCATGAAATCTTCATTTCTTAATAAACATATTCATTTATGTTTTTTGCTCAAAATCTCCATATAAATTACTATGAAGCGGGGGACTCAGTTGTCAAAATACGGGAGTGCGATTTAAACGTTTTTATAGTGATTTTCTGTTTTTTTTTTACACTTATCCATAAGCCTTATCTTAAATTCGAATGTTTCAGGCGCAAGTTACATTAATTGGCTTTGGCATCGTTTTCTATATAATTTCTTACCATATCCCGACCCTCGATTGCGAGAGACGACCCTTAACACTTTTGTATATCATTACCCTATGCATTATATAATAGAATGATTGATTTATTCTACTTTGAATTATGATTGTTAATCTACTATATTTTAGATCAAATTGCGTTAAATTACTTTAAATCCTGGTAGATAACCAAAAATAAACCGATTTCAATGAGGCTTTTCTTTTTACAAAATAGCTTGTTCAAAATAGTTGTACGTTTGATGAAAATCAAGGCAGTAATATACTAAAAGGTTTGTACAAACTTACAAATGACAAAATATAACAGTAAATACATAAATAAAAAGATAATAACATACCGGCGACACGAGGTCGTATAGCAGACACTCCCTCACAACACAATGTTCCAACACATCACAGAGGGCTGCTTCTTCGAGAAATGTCCAAAGTATATCCAAAAGAGCACATAGACGAGGTTGTGGCTGAGCCAAGAATTTTTGGGAAAGTCCGTTCTAAAATTATATTCATAGACAATTATACGTCTTATTGTTATGTGCCGACTTAATGTATGTGAGTTAGCCAGTGTAATTACTAGCGACCTAACATGTGACAGTAATAAATAGTATATATTTAATACAATGACAATGGATATGGACAGAGGCACTTGCTGTTTATGCCTGCCATCTTTTCTCTCTGTTTCTTTCATCAGTGTCCATAAATATTTATCTTAAATTACTTGGATTTTTATCTCCTAAATCTAAATGGTTATCGTAGACTTTGTTACAACATTACATATCTTCGTCTTACATTCAAAAATCTTTGCCTTAAATTAAATAAAGGAGTCCTAACACAAAAAAAAGTCTGTAAAATCTAATAATCGTTCTTTTCAAGCAATGTGTGAGATTTAATGAAATTTATTATAATTACAATGATTGTAAATATACAAAAAAAATCTTACAAATTTATCTTCCTTGGCCTTAAGATAAAATTCATGCGCACTTTGGTCGACACTTAATCCTTTGTTCTTCAATCCAAGTGCCCCTCTGAACCTCGGTAGCAGTTCTGTTACAACTACATACGTCAGACGTAATACCGTCCCCAGCTCAGCCACTATCAGACGTGCTAGTGACATTAAAAAAGCCTGTTTAAACAAATACAACTTTTATGGATTTGATAAAAATCATTGCTACATTTTTCGAAACTGAATACATACACTTACATAGCCAATGCGCCACCAACCTTGGGAACCAAGATGTTACGTCCCTTGTGCCTGTAATTACACTGGCTCACTCACCGTTTAAACCGGAACACAACAAAGTACTGCTGTTTTGCGGCAGAATATCTGATGAGTGGGTGGTACCTACCCAGACGAGCTTGCACAAAGCTCTACCACCAAGGAAATATAACTTACAAAAAACCTTTTTTTTAATAATTTTAATATTGATTCCCTTGGTATTATGCTTTATCATTCTTTATTGATTTTACTGCCAGTCAGAATTATTTAGTATTGATGTACATAAATGCACCAGGTACATAACATCTTAGTGCCCAAGCTTGATGAGACATTGTCGATGTTAGGGATGGTAAATATTTCTTACAGCGCAAAGTTTAAGTAGTAAAAATAAATGATATACTTATGCATAGTTTAAATTTACGAAAATATCTTACTCTTTTCGACATCTTTTTAACTTCTGTGCTCTGTGCATCTAACATACTGTGCGGCGAGGCTCGGGGGCTGTATATAGAGTTCGAGCTATGGATACGAAGAGCTACCTCCACTTTCGAGGAGTCAGATTTCGCCTGGATGACAATTATTATATTTTTAAATTAAAGTACACATTTCATTTTAGACTATTATTTTGAGAAAAAATCGTGTTTGGTTTATCTCAATGCCAAAAACGTTATCTACCAGAAATCTTTAGGAAGTCCTGCATTTACTAAAGAACATTTATAGTTGTGCAGAAGAAAAGAAGAAGTGTGTTTAGTAAATTTATTGAAGAGAATATACTGATACTCACACGTTACACAAACCGAAAATCACAACATTATTGAAAATAAAATGCATGTTATCTTCGATCAATAATGTAATATACTACATTTACTACTTCTTCTTTTGTAAATACATACTTATATAGATAATTACACCCAGACTCACGACAAACAGAGATGTTCATGCACTCAAATGTCTGTCCTGGGTGGGAATCGAATCCACGACCTGCGGCGCGAAATATATATAGTTTTAAAGTACTAATATGATTAATTTGATTCTTACTTTGCTAACTTTAGCTGTTACCGGTGGCTTTAGATCGGAGAGCCTATTAAGTTCATCGAGTAATGCATCGAGTGATTTAAATAAAAGAGTAGCGCGGATGCACTCGCGAATTGGAGGAGCTTGAAGTGGAGCAAATCCATCAATTGGGAAGCTGTTGAAGAAGAAGTGGTATCGGTATTGGGATTAAAATTATCGATGGTGATGACCGTGATGAAAACTTAAGCAGTGCTTCTACGTAACTGAAGTTGTGCTTATATTATAAGTTATTCATCTATCGATACAACATCGTAGCCTTTTTGTCTTCGAGGGCATGCTTACTGAATTTAAAGTGAGTCATCAGTCAAACACTGACTGACTGACTCATTGCTGTCTCGAGTGCACTATCAAAAAAGCTTTGAAAGATACCTCATTTGTCCAATTATGATAAGTTGATTAGAAGCTATGCGGAAACACATGAACATACATGCAGACTAAAATCATATACCATTCGTAGTTGGATAATGAATTGTTTCTTAAGTAATAAAGGTTAGTTTTTCGTAAGATAATAACATAAATGGTACGTGTCCAAAATTCGCATAGAGGTGTTCCTGCATGGCCAGCGACACAGCCGGGAAGTAGGCCAGGCCAGAGCCGTGGGCGACTTTATCGAACGCCAAACCTAGAGATACACCATTTCTGAAACAAAGTAACGAAAATTGGAATCGTGAATTTTTGCAACAAAATGTTAATATTTCCATCGTTTTCATACTAAGCTATAATAGTTTTTATTATAATTTTACTGCCTTGTTGATCTAGTGATTTTAATGTTGTATAAATTCGTAATTTCAATGTATGTCCTCATTACTACTATTCCTGTACTCTCCTGATTATATTCTTTAAACATTACAATTTGTATTGAATGTGTATGGGTAACATTGTATTTTCTGTATTTTTAATCTATACATTAATAATAAACCAGGGTATTGCCGACTGTCATTTGATTCGCTCATATTAACACAACTTTCAAATTTATTAAATAAATTTCAAATTTAATTCTAGAATTTCAAAAAATATACTAAAATTACCTGTAATATTCTAAGGTTCCCTTGTCCAAATCGATGCATGATCCAATAACGTCACCGGGTAGCCAAGACTGACCATATTGGGAAGTGGCCACATTCCACTTTCTCACCCTTCCACCGTCATAGGCGTATGAATGAGCAGTGTCCCCCACTCCTGTGTCCATGGAGAAGGTACAAGATGATGTACACCAACCAATCTAAGATTTTTCGTTGATAAATAAAATGGTAATCAATAGGGATGGCTGTAAGTTGGTGAGGAGTTGGGTATTATCATGATATCAGATGCTACAGCATCGATTTAGGGTTACGATGTTTTTGAAATATCATGAAAATCACGGTTAACAAAATTTTGAATCGTCCAACTACTAAAAAAAAATTGATGATCTCCGAACAGATGAACAGATTTTTTTTAATTATAGTTAAGAACAATCTCGATCTCGTCTTTTGGTTTGTTTGAAAGATGCTCGACATCATCATCAAAAGATTAATTCAAAGTCGGTTCATCTTCTTAAAAGCTGCGAGCCACATACAGATACACAGACCCGTCCGAGTATCTATCACCTACTCACCAGATATTCTATCAGCAAACAGAAATATACATCCTACTCTTGTTTTCCGGTTCGAAGAATGAGTGAATCAGTGTAACTACAGGACTCAAGAGGTATAAAATCTTAGTTCTAAAGGTTAGTGGCGCAATGGCGATATAAGGAATGACTTTCTTTCTTTCTTTTTTCTTACAACGATAATGTATAGACATAAGGACGGTGTGACGTGACATGATCATTTACCATAGAATAGCAAATTGTACGAATTTCCCTAGGTATTTTACAAAAGAAAATCCACACACATTAAGCTTATAACGCCCCTGTTTTTGTATTGGGATTTACAACTGCGAAAGTATCTTTCCATTTCTTATTTGAATATTTATCATCTGAACAAGACAATTAGTCGTCGATTCAACCATGAAATCAACTAACACGCTGCCGGACACACATCCATTAACGTCAGAGGCAGGAATCGAACAGTACGCTCCACTTAAATC
This sequence comes from Nymphalis c-album, assembly GCA_963151315.1. Lineage (NCBI taxonomy): Eukaryota > Metazoa > Arthropoda > Insecta > Lepidoptera > Nymphalidae > Nymphalis > Nymphalis c-album. The sequence goes on from OY720610.1 coordinate 5,001,740, forward strand.
CAATTAGGCGCCCTTTTAACCAATTAGCTGTGAAGTAATTCGTACCGGAATGCATATGTTTAAACCGTGCACTGCGTAGTATTCGGGTGCCTTTTCGAGGTACGCCTTTTGATGAAATGTTTAGAACGTAATTTTCAAACGCTCGAAATTAATGAACAGATTTTTATTTATTCGAGTAACAAGTTTCATTTTGTAATTTAATTTCAACACGAATATGTTAGCAGTTTGGAAAACAAACACCATTTTGTCAATTAATTTTCTGTCAACATACTTAATAACATAGAAGCATATTTTTAATGTTTATAAATAATTTAAAACATTTACTTAAAAGAAATACGTTTTCAGTAGATGTTTGAAGCTCTACAACTCGTTCGAGATTTTGTCGACTTAAATTGCAAAATTGGTCTCCACTCTTATTTTTAACATAATATATATATCTTTCTTAAAGGTCATTCAAAATATGCGTATTTTTTTTTTTATAGAAACGCCACCAACCTTAGGAATTAATATGTTATGTCCCTTGTATCGGTAGTTACACTAGTTACTTGACGGTATAATAAATGAATGGTGACGTGGTGAGAAATATATATAAATGTGTCAGTAATAGAGTAAAAGATAGCATAACTTTTACTTACTTGGTGGTAGAGCTTTGTGCAAGCTCGTCTGGGTAGGTACCACCCACTCATCAGATATTCTACCGCAAAGCAGCAATACTTGCTATTGTTGTGTTTCGGTTTGAAGGGTGAGTGAGCCAGTGTAATTACAGGCACAAGGTACATAAGATCTTAGTTCCCAAGGTTGGTGGCGCATTGGCGATGTAAACGATGGTTAACATCTCTTACAATGCTAATGTCTATGGGCGTAGGTGACCACTTAAGATCAGGTGGCCCATATGCTCATCCACCTTCCTATGCAATAAAAAAAAAAATGTTAACTCACCTGCATAATTCCTTTAGTACCGAGTTGCACTTCGTACATCCACTTTCCGGAGAAAACGCAGGCGGTTGCCCGTATTGTGGCGAAACTTGACAGACCCTGTATACTGACACGTTCGTCACCAACTAAAACCAGTCTACCAGTACCTGACGATATGGAATAATGAAAAAAAAACAATCAACACCTTCTATAGATATAGAATTAGGATCAATTATTATTATGACAATTTTATTTGCTCTTCTTTTCTCAAGTATGTGTACATAACTATGTATGGGCCTGAGTAGTTAGGTTAGGATTTTTTTATACGGCACGTGTTAGACATTGTAGCCTTTTGTAAACATGTGTAAGTGAATTTGAATATTTAGCATTTATTGTTATTATTTCTTTATCTTCTACATAGTCTTCTTCGCTTATATTTTAAACGCATTATTTGGTTGTATTTAATTTTGTCTCTCAGATTTCTTTCTGCTCTGCGATATTAATTACCTAACAGGCTTGGTGGTAGAGCTTTGTGCAAGCTCGTCTGGGTAGGTACCACCCACTCATCAGATATTCTGCCGCAAAACAGCAGTACTTTGTATTGCTGTGTTCCGGTTTGAAGGGTGAGTGAGCCAGTGAAATTACAGGCACAAGGGACATAACATCTTAGTTCCCAAGGTTGGTGGCGCATTGGTGATGTAAGCGATGGTTAACATTTCTTACAATGCCATTGTCTATGGGCGTTGGTGACCACTTACCATCAGGTGGCCCATAATATGCTCGTCCGCCTTCCTTTACAATAAAAAAAGGCTAAGAATTTCTGAGAATTAAATCTCAATACATTCCTTGCTTCTAGTTGATTCTTGATCAACGAGGTAGTTGGTATAAATTGATTTTCATAATGTCCTAATTTTAAAAATAATCAAGTTCACCTGTAGAAGCATCAAAGACGACTAACTTAGGTCCAACTCTTCCTGGTCTCTCATCATTTAACTCTGTTGTCTGAAAAAATATCGTGATGATTTTGGGGGGGCCAATTCTACTAACAAATCAATATCGGTTCGGTTTCACTCGATCGATCGAATAAATATAGAATAGTTGTTGAAAAGTTCGAGTGAGTTGGAGTGGAAGTTAAACGGGAACATATCGTAATCGTTATAGATTAGTAGAATTACCAGATAATTAAGAAAACTTTTGTCAAGTACGAGCCGATTAAGGCAACGGTGGTTCTGTAGAATATTATGAACCTATTTATAGAGTGGTCTTCCATTTTCGATTACATATATCGAACATAAATTATATTTGAGAAAAAGTTATTGTTTATATGTATATTTAGGTAAAGTCAAACAAATACATCTATGTCATTACATAATAAGGTCCTCTAGACCGATTTCGGCCACGGTGGCCAATCTCAAGAGAGACTAGCCAACTGCTCAGGAGATATTATAGTGCACAAGTGTGTGCGCAAACACAGGTGCACTCTCTTTTCCTTAGCTCTCATAATCCGATGGGACGGCAATCCGACACGGAAAGAATTCAGGCGCAGGACCAACGGCTTAACGTGCTTTTCAAGGCACGGGAGTGTTCACACTTCCAACTTCCAGACTCCGGGCTGCTACTGAGAGTCTTCTAACAGAAAACCTAAATAACTTTTTATTGGCCCGACCTGGGAATTGAACCCAGGACCACCTGTCTGTCAGTCTGCGGCCTTATATCAAGCCGCTAGACCAACGGGGCAGTCAATGTCAATCTATGCCATTAATATCTATAATAACTGATGAGATAATTGAACGTGAAATAGGTAAGAAAAGAAGTGACATTGAATCTAAGTATCGCATTGTTGACTTTGAACATCGATAATAAAAGTTTTGTGAATTCAAACAAAGTTCATTGGAAAGTTAAATATTTAACTTACGAATAAATCATTACCTCTGTCGTAACATTTATGTTATGTTTCTTAGTGTATTTCAACTTGTAACCGTTTACTTTTGTATCGAGTATTTTGGGAAGATTCTCACTTATATAGTTCACATATTTGCTCCTTCTGAAATAATAATAAGAATAACAAAATATGTCTGATTGACACATATACTCGTAAGCGTAATTAAAAGTCGTATAACTATAGAGATCGCTCACAATAACTTTTATTCAAATAAAGAAAACACACACACACACACACACACACACACACACACACACACACACACACACACATACACAACACACACAAATACGGCCATTCATTTTATTCAGTTTACTATTATGTAATTGAATATTTCTTATATAGTTAGGCTGTTGGCGCGATGGTATGTCTGATGGTAAATAGTCATCATCCCCCATTTACATTATCAATCATTACATCGTCAATACGCCACCAAAATTGGTAACTAACCCTTGTGCCTAACTCATCCTTAAAACCGGAACACAACAATACCAAGAATTGCTATTTGACATGCATCTCTTAAAGCAGCTTTATGCAATTGCTTAAATTATGTATAATGTTTGTGTCAAATAGAATTTCTTACGGCCGAATACTGAAACGTCATTCAAATATGATTGGGACTTAATTATTTGGAACGTCATTAATTTCAAAATTTAGTATGCGAAATTTGAAATTAATGGCGTTCCAAATAATTAAGTCCCACTTTAAAATGTGAAAGACGTTTCAGTATTCGGCCATTAGTTTCTTATTTTTGATAAATGTATGAAGTATTACGAAAGAGTCGGTCTATTAATTGAAGAACAACTAGTGTCACTGGGAAGTTGGCTACAATAAAGATTATTGATTAAAAATATGTTAAATTGAAATCTATTATTTATTGCCAATGCTGACAAACAATCAAATTAGTTTATTTTTATTGAAAAAAGGTTGGGTCCGCCAACTTGGTTAGTGATCACCAACGTCCAAGTTATTGGCGCTGTAAAAAACGTTCGTTGAAGCAGCGTATTGGAATGAACCTCAAACCTTCGTCTTAACGTACTTTATCATTTTACTGTTTTATTTTATACAGTAACAGCCTGTGAATGTCCCACTGCTGGTCTAAGGCCTCTTCTCCTCTTTTGAGTAGAAGGTTTGGAGCTTATTCCACCACGCTGCTCCATTGCGGATTGGTGGAATGCACATGTGACAGAGTTGTTAAGCACGAGATGAATTATAATGACAAATTAAGCATATAGAATTCAGTGGTGCTTGCCCGGGTTTGAAACCACGACCATCGGTTAAGATTCACGCGTTCTTACAACTGGGCCATCTCGGCTTTTGTTTTATTATATAAGTATGCATAATTATTGTTATTTTACTGTGTATGTTTGTCCGTATTATCTTTCATCACCAGCTCACTGCCGAAGACCTTCTTTATCGTATCATGTACTTCCCCCTTCTCGGCGGAACTGCTGCACACCCCAAACATAGAACGGAGTACGTTCATCATCACGGTTCCCAATATATTCTGGAAACTTAAAGTTGGTTAAACACATTTCCTAAATGTCGTGGGAAGAAGTAGGATAACGCTGATACCGACTTAGGGAGAATAGCCATCAATCTATAATTTTAACATAAGTACCATAATAGTTGTCCATAATTGTAATTCTATTAAATATACAAATAATAAATAATACAAATTATTTTTTATTATTATAAAGAAGAAAATGACTACTAAAACGTCACTTAAATATTAAATGCAACTTAATTATTTGAAAAACCGTTAAATTCAAATTTCGCATACTAATTTAGGAGCTTCTCAATGTTAAGTAGTGTTTAACTTTGAGTGACGTTTCAGTATTCGGCCGTTAATATTTTAGAAAAATATACGAAAAACTGCAACGGACAAAAATATAAAAAAAATATAAAATACTTATAATACAGGAAGTACATACAGCTTGATTAAAGGATACTACAAAAGCATTTTATTAATAGGACAATAAAATTAATTAGATATAGTGCTAAAGAACATACCAGCACGATCACACAAAAAAATCCTTAACAAAAATACCTTGTTATAAAATTAAAACTGACAGTTTAAAATAATCATCACCAAAGAGTTTATAAACTTTTCACGACAGATTATCACAGTTTTACACTTGGCATTTCATTTATTTTCTATGCAGCCTCCTTGGTTTGTATGTTTATCTAGAAATTTATATCGACACCTTTAGCAAAAGACGATATTTATGAAATTTAGTTGTACCGTAGTAAATAAAAAAAATACGACTGAACTGAATGAATGACTGAATTTACTACCACCAGTAAGCCTACGAGTATCATGTGTCGGGTGACATGTGTCCACCAAGCCTCCACAAGAGGGGATCTTCGCCCAGCTGTGGGACGTTTACTGGCTATCAGTTTACTACTGGTTTTAAACAGCGTTGGCGTGGCTGGTAGATACTTGCCTTTCGCGCCGCAGGTCGATTTCCACCCAGGACAAACATTTGTGTGTGCATGGACAAGTCTGTTTCTCCTGAGTCTGGGTGTTTGGCGTCTGGGGTTTACAAATAACGAAAGTACTGTAGTCTTTTTTCATAGTATATACTTTGCTCAATAAAACTGATATCACTTTTAATAATAATAAACATTTTCTACTTCCTTGCTTTTTCCCTTTTTCCTTTATATGAGGTCGGCTCTCCAAATTTTATTTCGCCAGGACAATCTGTCCTGGGTTGTCAGGTCGGGTAATTCTTACTCTGATAGGAGTTTTGCTATGCTGGTCCACCACGTAGCAGGAGTTCGTCCTCTACATCCCTTTTGTTGGGCAGTTGCCCAACAAAATAGGCAGTTGCCATGCTTTTCCTACTATGTGATCCCCGTCGCATCGCATAACGTGACCAGACCATCTTTTCATCACCAGGAGGTGGCTTTCTAATATATAAGATATGCCTTTAAAAGTACCTCGAATATGCTCGTTTCTTATTTTGTCTAGCCTCGTCACACCTCCAGACCACCTCAGCATCTTCATCTCTGCATTGTGAAGCTTGTGTACATGAGTCTTTTTCACTGGACATTTTTTTAAAAATTAAAATAAACAATTCACATAAATAAATAAACAATAAACATTGATAGCATTCTTACTTACATTTCACGACATTTTGTATAGCAGCTATTTTAGATATGCTTTGTATATACTTAGTTTAATCCTCAATGTACATAATATTTATGTATTAAGAATGTACAGCCTCGTTACAGCTATGAACGCAAGATATACGTACCCGTATTTGAATATATATTGTAGTCCCTTTGACTCGGAAAAGAATAATACATCAAAATAAATACACTTTATCGTCCACAAGGCGTTTGAAAAATAAAAGACGTAGTTTATCTTCAAGTAAACAGGTCCGTTCATAAATTTTAACAGACCGTGAAATTATTGGACTCGTCTGGCTTTATTGTTTTGGACAATCCAACGATGTCCGACCCCGACTAGCGACTGTAAGACGTCACTTCCGAAAAGATTGTCTATATATTTAGTAATAACTTCCAACAATTAACCAACATTAACAACGATTTTTTATTACTTGTAATATATAGTAATATTATACAGTGGTAATATCAGTTGATTCATCATTCATCATTATTTCAAAAAAAATTCAAAAAATCCAACTTCATAGGAAAAACAAATTAATATGCACTTAAAAGTAAAAAAATAATTGCATATTCTTCTATAATTTGATAATTAACTTACTATTTTCTACTCATCAATATGTAGGTACGAATGTGTTGTGTGGTTGATAATGTATTTACAATTATTGTTATTTTTGGAATCGATGTCAGCTAAGGAAACACTATAGCAATAATAATACGGGAATCTTTTAAAAACAAACAAAAACATACACATTACAAATTGACTTTTATTCGCCTCGTTAAGTTGCGCGTGCGACACAAGCACATCTCACCTATAACTAACTATGTATGTAGTTATAAACCCACCATGGCTGACATCGATTCCAAAAATAACAATAATTGTAAATACATTATCAACCACACAGCACATTCGTACCTACATATTGATGAGTAGAAAATAGTAAGTTAATTATCAAATTATAGAAGAATATGCAATTATTTTTTTACTTTTTAGTGCATATTAATTTGTTTTTCCTATGAAGTCGGATTTTGTTTTGTTAAAATTTTTATTTATTAAAGATTAAAAATGATGTATGGGTGGCATAAAAAGGTTGGGTAACACTGGCCTAGAACCTTCCTCCAAAAAAGGACTATCCAACACAAAAATATTTTTTCGTTTTAGTTCCTGAGATTAGCCGGATCAAACAAACAAACTCTTCAGCTTTATATATTAAGTATATATAGATATAGATGATGTAGATTTTATATCATCAATGTGACGTGTTCCGAAATGAAAACTGACAGACATATCAGAGGCTCTTTATTTTACGCTGAAAAAACGCTTGACGCGTTTCCCCCACGGGAACATTGGGGGGGTGGGGTATGTGGGTCTCGCCGTATGTCCAGGACACCGAGTGCACCCCGGAAATCGGAATACCCACTAAAAACCAGCGGTACCCTTTCCGTCTTAAGGGGAGCGCCACGGGATCACATATCAGAGGCCCTAGCCAAGTTGTTATTCTACAATTGTAAACGCTAATAGAAAACTAAACAAATGTATGAAAATGACATCTCTCAACGATAAGTCACGTGGTACAATTGTAGAATGTCAACTTCGCTAGGGTCTCAGTTCTGTTAACGGATTTTTTTTTGCGTTCACATCGTAATTATGCAACCATTGGACGGGGATTATTTTAAAAATAAAACAAAATCTAATTTATAAAATCGATAGAGAGGTTTATTAATCAAGGTCGCGATTGAACGTGTCTGTTTCGTATATCGTAACCCTGTAGGCTATTTTCAGTAAGTGATATATAGGTTGGTGGGTTTATTAAATTTTGTAATAAGACTATCTAAACTACCTACAATTAGTAATTAAGGAGATTGATATATATTTCATATTAATAGTATTAATTTATGTTATTATGTTATCCCATATTTCATTTATCAGTATGACGTTACATTTTTCTGTTAAGAGGGAACTGTCATTTAAAGTTGGCAACATTGTCTATTAAAAAAATGGTGGGAAAGAATATATATAATAGCTTCGATCAATAATGTACGATCGATGTATAATAGGAATAAATGGCTGTAGAGCTGGATGATTGTTTTATTTATTTATTAACAGTATCGACTACGCGTCGACCCCATCTATCATAATAATTGGTCGCTGTTATTTATATATCAGTTTCTTTTGGACGGCATAAAGATAATCGAGGAATTTTAGCACTAAAAGAGTTCGCTCGATTTTTCGATTGGATTATGTTAAGGAGTACGCCCTAACTATAAAACCTACAATCTCGAAAAATATAAATAATAGAGAAAAGTATACATTAAAAAAAGATTTTATCCTCTACAAAAAGATCTCTACTATTTTTAACATAAAACTTACTATTTTTAAGATATTTGCAAAACGATGTTTTTAAAGATGGCGGCGACCACGGTCTGGGAGGACAAAAAATCGGTTTTATATTTATGGTACCACCAAACATAATCTAATCGAAAATATTACGTAAGTATATAAAAAAAAGCTGTACATATTAACTCATAAAGTCCAATATATAGTTCTAGAGATTTATATACCTTTTTCGTCTTTCTCGTAAGAAAGAATATTTATAGCGTTAGTTACGCGTTGTTTGACCTCCTTCGTCCTCACCTGTTTTGAGTCAGGTAAAGGACGAAATTTATGCAATATACTGTAGAAAACTATTGTTATTTGTGACTTGGGTGTTCATTGTAATGCGAGACAAAATTCTTTCTCACAAACGCAATAAATTCTTAAAGAATTTAATATTTGTAAATGGAAGGTGCTTGCAAAGACAACAAACTCGCGACAGAGTAAAAATATATTAGCGTCAGTTTTTATTTATTTTCTTTTTATTTGGTAGCAATTTTAAAAGGCAATACTTGAGACAAAAAAAAAATATTTTTTTATTACATAGGAAGGTGGACTAACGTATGGGCTACCTGATGGTAAGTGATCACCAACGCCCATAGACAATGGCATTGTAAGAGATGTTGACCATCGTTCGCCATTGCGCCACCAACCTTGGGAACTAAGATGTTATGTCCCTTGTGCCTGTAATTACACTGGCTCACTCACCTTTAAACCGGAACACAACAATAGCGAGAACAGCTGTTTTGCGGTAGAATAACTGATGAGTGGGTGGTACCTACCCAGACGAGCTTGCACTAAGCTCTACCACCAAGTAATTTTGAATAAATTTATTATGAATTGATATATCATTTATTTACTGCAATGTCATTATTGTTTCCTTTTTTATAGCATAGGGAGGCGGACGAGCGTATGGGCCACCTGATGTTGAGTGGTTACCAACGCATAGACATTTGCATTGTAAGCGATGTTAACCATCGCTTACATCGCTAATGCGCCACCAGCCTTGGGAACTATGATGTTATGTCCCTTGTGCCTGTAATTATGAAAATGTCCAGTTAGACAAGACAAAAAACGAGTCTTTTTGGTATACACATGACACTAATAAGTATAAATAGAGATAGTATAGGACTTACGCTTTGGTGTTTATTTTAGAATAGAATATAATAAAATATGCTTTATTGTACATCACATACAAGATCACAGAAACATACAATTATAAATACTATTTAAGAAAAGTATTAATATGTAAGTACAAAAGGCGGTCTCTTCCAGACAACCTTTGGGTAAAGGACATGAGAACAATAAAGCGGTAAGGAGGTGCACAGAATCAATTTTACTTTTTAAATAAATATGTATTATAAATATTCATGCATAATATATATGTATATAAATATTAGTTTTTGTTCTAAAGATTTCGATATCGGAAGTTTGTACTTGTGTTTAGTGATTGATTGTATTGTCCAACTTAATATGAGTGCTTCATTAATTTAGTATAAACAATGAAACTTTAGTATGGTTATATTTCATCACGGTAATAATTTTATTCGGTCGGCGAGACTTGTAAACAATCGTAGCCGCAATAACAAGGATACATTCGGTCGCGGATAATAAAATTGTTTACATCGAACACGTTTTATTGAAGCTATTTATTATACTTATTTATTTGTAACTGGATAACTTTTTTCTTTACATTTTCTAGGTCGTATTGCGTAATATATTTTATATATATTGCTTCAATTTTCAGGGCTTGCATGGGGCAATCCAGTCTGGGTAGGTACTATCTCGTTGATTTAGTAGCTACGAGTAAGGCCGCAGACACGGTGGTCCTGGGTTCAAATCCCAAGTCGGGCCAATAAAATGTTATTGAGATTTTTTGTCGAAAATTGTGTACAATCTGCTGTGTGTGTTGGTCCTGCGCATGAACTCTTCCTGGTCGTGTCGGATTGCCGTCCCATCGGGTTATAAGCGTTAGGGAATAGAGATTGCACTTGTATTTGCGCTAAACTTGTGTACTATAATGTGTCCTGCGCAGCTGGCTAATCTCACTTGAGATTGGCCGCCGTGGCCGAAATCGGTCAAGAAGACCATTATTATTATTCACTCATTAGATAATCTACAGTTAAACAGCAATTCTTAGTATTGTTGTGTTCCGGTTTTAAGGATGATTGAGGCAGTTTTAATAAAGGCATAAGGGACATAATATTGTTCCTAAGGTTGTTGGCGCATTGGCGATACTTGTACTTGTCTCATTTGTGACGTCATAAAGTTTTTTTTGTAACATAATATATTGCTGGACAAGTGATATATTATTTTTATGTAATAGATGCTTGATTGATTAAATAGCATTGTGCTTTAAGAAATACATTAATATTACGATTAACGAACAATTGCGACATCGGAATTATGCAAAATTTATATATGTTGCGTTGGGAACAAAATCGGACGCAAAAATGTTTCAATTTACGCGTACTGTTACAAACGTATATAAAAATGTCGATAAAATTGTTTTGATTAAAATTCCTTCTTTTTCTTAGGTAAATAGAAACAATGTAGCTTATTTATGTTTTAATTAAACACGAAATAGTGAGTGACCAAATGTCACCAAAACTAATAATTTAGACCCGTAACCGCATTCAGCGAAGGTCAGAATTCCCTGCTGTAATTAAAGCCGCAGTGCTACAGCCCCGCACTCGAAAGTGGAATCTGATTGTTAGTTTCAGGTAATTTAATTAATTTGCCTTTGAATTAAATAGAACCTTAAACTTTTTTGTAATTATTTAAATAGAAATAATCAAATGTTTACGAAGTATGTTTACATACTATATGATATTATTTTACTAAGTTCTTATTAATTCGTTTTGGGAAATGCCTGAAGGGGATATTTTGTAATCTATTTTTGAGTAACTGCCTGATGAGTTTTTTTTTTATAAATTAGGATTAGATGGCAATGGTTAATGGTTAGTTACAGGTAAAATCTTAAAATTGATGGTTATTGAAATGATTTATAATTAGATTAAAAAAAAATGGTTGTCTGTAAAGTCGGTTTACGGACGATAGTTTAACTTGACAACGTCATAACAAAACATTGAGGAAATTACTACAATCGAGTGAAAGAGAGATAGAGAGAAAGAGAGAGTAAGAGAGAGAGCGTAACGGGACAATGAGCGTAACGGGACATTTTTTCGTGCATGCAGCCAGCGTTCATCGATTTATAAGACGTTGTCACAACAAAAAAGATATTGTAAATTTTATTGTAAGTAACTGACCGTTTCACTTAATTTATTAATCTTGTCGAGGACCTTACAAAGGCATTTTAACATTTGAGATTAAAATAATATTATTTTTGGCTAGCGGGACCCTTTAAACGGTGCCTTGTAGGCCTAGACATAAATTCAGGGCTGATCCTATCCAAGGATTGTGTGTAATATATAATTAAAGTATATTATGTAATAGAACAGCTATTACATAATATACTTTAATTATCTATATAAGTATGTATTTACAAACGAAAAGTACTATATCATTTGTCTGGTTTCCATAGGACGAGCTCTGGTTAATTTGGGATCAGATGATCGTATGCGAATAATGTCCCAGGATATTATTATTTAATAATAATAAATTATTTATAGTCATTCAATTTGATTATGTTCGTTTTAAATATCTTGAATGCTTTTATTACACTGAAGTATAATTTTCATATACAAATATGTATTTGGGATATCTCGCGTATGAAAATGTTATGTTTTCGAGAAGGTCACGGGATATTCAAAGTGATAAAACTCATATTACACGGTTTCCTGGTGGAAACGACCCGATGCTAAATTTGAATTGCAATCAAAAAATGTTGTCTATGTGTACGTAACCTCGCACACACACAACCTAACCCACACATATATAATATTATTATTACATCACTGCCTCGTCGGTGTATTCCCTGTCGCAATATGATTGGAATTATCTGTGATGATTATTGTCAGTAGCATGTTGGAGATAAGTGTTATAATCCCATGCTTCGGAAACCAGGTTAGGCCGCCCCGTCTTGTACTCGATCTGAAACAGATGCAATGTAACATTAATTGGTATGGTTCTGTGCAAATCCGTCTGTGACCCCAATTGTGACATATTCTACCGCCAAACAGCAATACTCAGTATTGTTATGTTATACTTGGTGGTAGAGCTTTGTGCAAGCTCATCTGGGTAGGTACCACCCACTCATCAGATATTGTGCCGCAAAACAGCAGTACTTTGTATTGCTGTGTTCCGGTTTGAAGGGTGAGTGAGCCAGTGTAATTACAGGCAAAAGGGACATAACATCTTAGTTCCCAAGGTTGGTGGCGCAATGGTGATGTAAGCGATGGTTAACATTTCTTACCATGCCATTTTCTATGGGCGTTGGTGACCACTTACCATCAGGTGGCCCAAACGCTCGTCCGCCTTCCTATACAATAAAAAAAAATACATAGGATTCCTGTTACGAGTTAGTACTAGTTATGAAGTTAAATATATATTTATCATCCAGAAGTGAAAATTGATTTTATAAGGACCTCGAATTGATTTATTCATAAATATAACACCAAATCATATAAATTAATGTTAATTACTCACTCAATTACTTTATAAATCCAAATAACACAATCGAACATATTACAAATCATAAGTCGCGCCAATAATTAATCAATTAATTACGTTAACTTTATATGTAAAAACAATATGGCGGCGATTAAAATTAGCGCGCTCTTTTGTATGGACCAAGGAGTTTCCTAACTATATATTACTAATGTATATTAATATATATATATATGTATAGATTACTTTGTTACATAAAACATTGTATATCCATAACATTAACCCTCTGAATTACGATGTAATTAAATAAACGTGAAATTATTACTTTATTTGGTGAGAAAAATCCAATGCCATGGATTTTATCAGGGTTGCCCAATTACGGTCTTACCTCTGATTACCTACTGTAACTTTTAGATGGATTATTCTTTAAATGTCTTTAGAATTTAATGATTATCATCATACTATTCGTAAAACCATAATGTTCGCGTGATTAATTTTGATATTTTAAAAATAATTCCATATCTTATTATAAATGCAAAATTGTGTTAAAGAAATAACTATTTTATTAGCGCGGAAAACAGAAAATAAAAAACTTTATGAATGAAATATTTACACAAGTAAATGTGAAAATAACATACATATAATAATATTAAAATTAAATTATGCAAGGCTTATAAATGCGTTATTCATTGTCTCTCAGAAAACATTCATTGCAAGAATTAAAACAAGAAATTTTCCTGCAACTTTGCAAGAAATAATTCATACTATGAATGGAGAGTTACAAAGCGGATTATTTATGAATTTTTCGTAGAACTTTTTACATTTTGGACAGCCCTCGTTTATATCCATGAGACCATCAAAACAAAAGCAGTAAAAACGAAGGTCTGTGTCAAGTTGCTATATGTTATATCATTATGTTTGTCTGTTCAACGAATAATTTGGGATTATGTCACCTCTTTGGTTGGTTCTCGGCTTGTTATTGCTAGATATGTAGATTGGAAATAAAAAAAAAGTTATGTAGACGGAGACATAAGAGAGTGTGTGTTTTTTTTATATGTAGGCGGACGAGTCACCTGATGGTAAGTGGCTACCGACGCCCATAGACAATGGCATTGAAAGAAATTGAAGTAAATTGATCACTAGATCAAAGATGTAGATCAAAATTTTACTAGAAATAGTACAAACGTTATTTTAATAACAATTAAAGCGTTCGCATTTATTTTAATAAGTTTAGAAGATGGTATGTAATTCAGTGACAAGTGACAGAAGTTTTGCTTTGAAACGACGTAGGAACTTTGCTCTCAAATTAAACTTTAAAATTTTGCTCGAGTTTCAGAAAAACCCTGAATTCGTATAGTAGAACAGTGTCGAGGATAAACCTTCGTAACCTATTTTCTTAATGGGAAATGTCCTTCTAAAGGGTCGCTGATAGGTACTTAAATATTGAAAGGTTTTAAGATGGTAGCTGAACCTTATTTATTTATCCAACAGTTATACATAACGTACATATAAAACATGCTTTATATTTATTTACAATTAATTAAGTACGACCAACTACAGGCGGACACACCGTTCCCAACCACAATTACGAAAAAAGGAAACAAGGTTATATATATATATATATATATATATATATATATATATATATATAAAGTTGTCGCTTAAATTTCAAAACAAAAAATACCCCAAAAGTATAAATATGTATAGGTACCTCTTTATATGTCTATGATATTATTTTTAGTAAACTTTTCTTGTCGTCGTAGCGTAGAAACTTACACTTATATCTTAAGAATTTATTGTTGATCAATTAGTATGTTTTTTGCGTAGCTCTTAAGACATCAAATATCAATTTTATGTATTTACTTGTTTTTTTTTTTAGAACGAGATAAAGTGAAATTGCATACTTGAATTTGCATTAGTAAATTCAGTTCAAAGTGAATTATTGCTCTATTTTAAACTGCATTATAAAATAATATTTAGTTGAATTTAAATATTATTTCGTTAAACATTGAACACGTAACATATATGAAGAACAATGCGTTTCTGAATAGAAATACCAATGAATGACATAAGCTTCAATTGATGGAAGGAATATCGGAATTTTTCGATAGACAATCAACCTGTTGGAAATACATCTATTTTTTATAAAGAGTCATTGTGATGATGCCTGTTGTAATAGAAAATCGCTCACTTTTGAAATTCAAATTGAAACTTCTCTAATCTTCAAAATTGAAACAAGCATCGGCACAGAAAATGGAAAAAGTGAAGCTATTTTTAATTAACAACTAACTGATACCCGCGACTTCGTGTTGCTTGATATATTAACAAAGTTTTCTTATGTACGAACGAAAAAACATCATAAAGATCGCAAGCAAAAATATACTTTGTTTAAACAAACATCACTGAACACGCAGTGCATATACAAATCGTTGTTTCTTGAAACTTTAAGCACTTTACTTAATAAAATTAAGATATCGCAATATATTTTTTTTATAAGGGCCAAGTGTCTTTGAAATAAAATTTAGAAAATGTCATTGAAATCTATCCAGTAGTTTTTCCGTGATGTGCGCACAACTGCAGACCTCTATCATTTTATTTATATACATTTTAAATATTAGAAAGAAATTTTCCGGAAAATAAAATGAGAACGTAAATAAAATCAGGCTACTGAGATGTTACTACTAATGATTTTAGTATTAGTTTCTCTAACCCACTTACAGTTTCAGTTACATCAGCTGTGATATCCTTTATACCTTCTTTGTTTTATTCTTCGCATAGTCGGTTAGTCTGTTTTTGGAGTATTCATCTTGTCTTATTCCACTCATAATTAATATTCAGTTGGCAATACTAATTGTTATAGTGAATTTTTATCACCTCATAATATTTGCTAAGCCTCCTTTCTAAGTTGGGCCTAAATTGCCAACCACAACTACTTTCTCCAGGTTATCGTTCCACCTGTCTGGATACCCTTTATGATACTACTTAAGTTAATAATACGACGATCTATTTAACATGATCAACATGTTTCAGTAAAGAAAACTCTTCGAAATTCGACCGACAGAGGAAAGCATATAATATGTTTCGACCATCTTTTTTGTAATCTTATTTCCAGAGGCGTGTCATAGCTATCAGACCAAAATAAAAAGCGTTGAAAACAGAGAAGAATATTGTAATGAGCATCGTCTTTGCCCATTTATATTTCTTCTCAGTCGTACACCCATGACGAAGAGGTCGTGGTCATGGAAAGTCTGATGGATTGGTTGCGGGCTTGCGGCTTTTGCGAGACTTCTCCATTTCTCTCTATTGATGGCACTGCATGTATATCGAATAAGACTCTTCGTAGACTTCATACACTTGGTGGTAGAGCTTTGTGCAAGCTCGTCTGGGTAGGTACCACCCACTCATCAGATATTCTGCCGTAAAACAGCAGTACTTTGTATTGCTGTGTTCCGGTTTGAAGGGTGAGTGAGCCAGTGTAATTACAGGCACAAGGGACATAACTTCTTAGTTCCCACGGTTGGTGGCGCATTGGCGATGTAAGCGATGGTTAACATTCCTTACAATGCCATTGTCTATGGGCGTTGGTGACCACTTACCATCAGGTGGCCTATACGCTCGTCCGCCTTCCTATACAATAAAAAAAAAGACAATTTAATGTGGTCTGTCCATCTTGTGGTTAATCGCCCGCGAGAACGTTGGCCTTCTACTCTTCCTTATATATATATATATATATATATATATATATATATATATATATATATATATATATATCGTTATATAAAACAATTAACTTTAACCTTAAAGTTAATTCAAATACACTGAATATAATAATGATATTATGTTAATGTACCCATTCTGTGGCGTGTGCGGCTATAGCGGCTCCATTACCCACCACATTGAGATCTGCACTGCAGTATAAAGCGACCATTTCATCTATTTACGACTTAATTTGATATTATCGCTTTAAAATCCAGCTTAATACAAGAGATGGTCTCGTTGGTCTAGTGTTTTTAATGAAAAATGTCTTTAATAAATATTGGTTTTTACCTCCATATCCTAATTTGGGGGTCATGAATACTCTAAATGGTTATGAATAAAATATATAAATATGTTTTTATTTGTTTTTAATAAATGGTTTTGGGTTTTAATCCAAACTAATAGTTTCAATAGACGGTAAAAAAAAACTTGATATAATAAAATATATGTAATTAAAGAGTTTCTAAGTATATGAGTCAAATCGCTGAGTGACTTAATAAATTTAACTGATTAACCCAGCGTTGAGATACGTACAGGCATTTACAGATCATATCATTTAGATAAATGGAAATTTTAAAACAATTTTATTGAAAGATTTAGTTTTTATTATAGATTCATAATCTTTATAATATGCAAAGATTGCGCAAGATAAATCGAATCTTAGAACAATTTTAGAATCTGATACGTTTTCAATTTTGTAAACAACGTTCAGACTTCAGTGTATGATTATAAACAGCCGTTTCTATTCGATTACAAACACACTCGATACATTTACGATTATTCGAATATAGAATCCTTTTATTGCTCGAATCGTACTTGTTAAACAACCCTACACAATCGATTTGCAATTCGATGACTATAAAACGTTCAATTAAACATGTATTTCGGTTTTGTGTGATCGTTTCGTTTTAAAACGGTTATTTTGTTATTGTATCGGATTTAGCAGATAATTGTATTGTGTTATTATTACACTAGCTGAACCCGCTGTTTCGCTTGAATTAGTTTTTGATAAAAATAATTGTAACGATGTTTATTTTTGTAACGATAGTTTTAATTCAGTTTAAATTAAAAAGATGACTATGTCAATGACTAGCTGAGACCAGCGGTTTCACCCGCAAAAAAAATGAATACAAATCAGCCCAGAGGCTTCCTCGATAAAAGGACTTATACAACACAAAAATATTTTTTAAAACCAGTAGTTCCTGAGATTAGCTAGATCAAACAAACAAACTGTTTAGCTTTATATATTAGTATAGATTAGATACCGATAGCCTGGTGTTGAGACTGTTGGGTTGTAATGCAAATGTGCAATACGACGTGACGACACTGCATGTGTCAAAAGATGATTGTAACTCCACCAATCCTCATCGGAGTAGCATGGTGGAATAAGCTTCTAAACTTAAAGAAAGAGCAGGTCTAAGCCCATCAGTGAGACATTAACAGTCTGTTACTAGACTTATACATGTATATAGACGGAATTATTTGTTTTATTATTACCCCCTCAGTACGTGAAAGTTTTAGGCATTCTAACACTTGAACAACCGATAAAGCTGACCAATAGACGATCGCCGTCGAGTAAAGCAAACCAAGTTAAATAATAAAACAAAGAAACTCGAAATTCAAAGGAGAGTTTCGTTTCGTAATGAAGGGGTAATGTTTTGCACGGAAAAAGGATTTTGAGAAACTTTGATTTTAGGGGAAGTCCCTCAATGTTTAACATTGTTCAATCAGTTAATTTAAGCTGTTTTTTTATGTTTTTAAATGGTTTTATTTGATATGTACTTATTATATTTTAAATCAAACTTATTTAAAGACTGACTTATCCCAAAAAGGGAATCTTTTAGTCAACCTTAGATCAATGGGTTGGATCAAACTGTCATTACTTTCAGCTCAACATATAAATAAATATAGTCCCAACTTGTGATAAACAAAAGTGTCGCGCTGGAAACGCAGTAAGACAAATATAATATAATATAAATTCTCCGTGCGTCTGTCTGTCTGAACGGGAAAATCTTAAAAGTTATTGAACAGATTTTCATACGGTTATCATACAGGCTTATGTGTATAATTCATTGAGATTTTGTACCGTAGCGTATTTACCCTTAGAGCGGTATGTCTTGTAGAGGCGGCAGACTTCGCCTTGCATAATCATTATGCATTTTTGTTGACTTGATGGTAAGTGGTCACCAACGCCAACACTGGAATTGCAAGAGATGCCACCCATCGCTTACATGCGCCACCAACCCTGGGAACCAAGATGTTATGTCCCTTGTGCCTGTAATTACACTGGCTCACTCACCCTTCAAACCGGAACACAACAATAGCAAGTACTGCTGTTTCGCGGTAGAATATCTTACGAGTTGGTGGTATCTTTTTTTTTCACGCAGTGGAAACCTTCGGAAAGGTACCCGTCTCCCTTGGGGGAGGGATCCGTGTTATGTGGGATTCTTACCCACTAAAACCACTGCGATGGCCGTCCTCAGCACGGATCGGAGAGGCTGCGGGATCGTGTTAATATAACGCATCCGCGGCCCCTCCCGCTCGCGGCGTGCTTTGCTCCGCTCGTGGATCGGCAGAGCTCTCCTCAGGGAGCGAAGGCAGTTTCGCCCCCCCTCACTCCTCGCTAGTGCCTACGACAGCGCGAGGCCATCCCGGCAGCCGTCCTCCTCAGGGAGTTGGTGGTACCTACCGCATCTTGCAGACGAGCTTGCACAAAGCTCTACCACCAAGTATATTGCGCAAATTTGCTAAAATATGACGATGATTGTTGAAGATAACAAAAATTATCATTTCGATTGAAAACTTTATTGGCGTGCGCTGTGTAAACCAATGTATTACGTTATAAAGATTTTGTATAGATTCTTTTGCTACACGTACGAAGCCGGGACGGGATCTTTAAAATCAGAAAAGAAAACTATAATAGTGAACGATATTAAAAATTCTGAATATTAAATTAAATTTAATATGCAAAGACAAGTCTAAATCTACTTCAAATCGGCCTGTCCCTTTTTTTTATTCTAGAAAGATAGGAATTTAAATTAACATCTTTGCTTCAATGCGGATTCTACTGAAAATTCACACGCCACTTGCAGTTTCTCAACGTTCTTTCTTTCCAGGGATCGGATGAATTGTTAGAAGTTTTCCACTTCATAAATTCAATACGAGATTTTAGCGAAGCATTTTTTTTTTGTTTGATTACTAATTTACCTCCTAATGGTAAATTACCACCTATTGATTTTTTTATTGTATTAGGATCTCCAACAATGAATACAAATCACAAACTAACATCATACAATTAAACAATTTGTTGACGACATTCATACCATTTCTTATACCTTCCATTTGCCGCCAAACATGGAATCTAATATATTTTAGCCCTTATGTAATTACACTGGCTCACCTACGGCCGAATACTGAAACGTCATTCAAATATTAATTGCAACTTAATTATTTGAGACGCCGTTAATTTTAAATTCAGAATGCGAAATTTTAAATTAACGGCGTCTCAAATAATTAAGTGGCACTTCATATTTGAATGACGTTTCAGTATTTGGCTGTTAAACTGTTAAGCAACAATGGAATGTAGTATTATTAAGTTGTGTAATGGAGGGTAAGGGTGTAATCAGCCATAGGCTTGATACTGATTAAGTCTACATCTAAGGAGTGTTTAAGACATGACACATTTCTTTACATGAATAATTTTCTGAAGAATCTGACCTAGAATCGATACTTCATTTTTACATTAAAGAAGATTAAAAATGTATGTTTTTAAAAATAAAAAGATTCTCAGCATGTAATCACCAAATATTGACGACGATCGAGTATCGATTATTACATCATAAAGATCAAAGGACGAGTGTTCGATCAAAGCGATTTTATTTTTGCCGCCATCTGCTTAGTGTGAAATGTAAATAACAGACCGGCGCCACACATTCGCGTTAATATTCACAAAGATTGTTAACTTTGTACAAAACCTTGTTATTTTGTTATACCTAAACTCGGTAAAGCTTCTTGAAAATATCAGTTAGAATCTATATAGTAGCTTAAATAACTAGTATTCTAAGATGAAATATGATATACATGACTATTATTAACTGGTGAGCCTTGTGGTGGAGAGAATGTGAATATTAATCGAAGATTATGGTTTTATTACTTATGTATAGTATATATGTATATAATACTACCAAATATGTATTCAAGGATCAACATTGAAGCATAAAATAAGCTCCAAAACTTCATCTGAAGAGGGGAGGCCTTCGTCCAGCAAAGGGAATCTTCTACCAGAGAACTTCAGTTAGAGGTCAGTATTCAGGCACTGAACCACCTCACTTAAACTATTATTACATATGTAAGTAGTACTTGAAAAACGGCCACGTTCATTAGCAAACGTCTTACACTTAAATTAGTCGTTGTTTTGCTCAAAAGTAAGCCCTAAATAATTCTATTTATAGTTAGACAAATGTCTGGCGTTTGATTTATAACTATCTATCGAAACATCATCAGAAAAACTATGTTTAAATCATAAACATTTTTCGCTCGTGTCCGCTTACATAAACAGGAAATATGTATTTCTAGACTTTCTGAATAATCTAGGAATTGCTCACGAAAAATTTGTAAATCTTTAAATAAATATTCGTTCATGTAACTCGAGGACACCTTGATCGATTTGTTCATGTATATATAAGTATAAAGATAGAATCCTTTACTTGATGGTAGAGTTTTGTACACGCTCATCTGGGTAGGTACCACCCACTCATCAGATATTCTACCGCAAAACAGCAGTACTTGCTATTGTTGTGTTCCACTTTGAAGGGTGAGTGAGCCAGTGTAATTACAGGCACACGGGACATAACATCTTAGTTCCCAAGGTTGGTGGCGCATTGGCGATGTAAGCGATGGTTAACATATCTTACAATGCCAATGTCTATCGTTGGTAACCACTTACCATCAGGTGGCCCATATGCTCAACCGCCTTCCAATACAATAAAAAATAACCGAAATGAGAACATTCACCACATCACATATCCATATACTTAAGCCGATTTTTAAAAACCTTTTCCGATATGCGGTGCATCTATTATTATATTTTTATAATGATTTGGTAGTTTATTCAGCCTGGGAATTCAAAATGGTTGGAATACTGTCACATGTGCCCTTGTGTATGTATCCCATGTATCTACATTTATTAGCTTTTCGCTTGAACGTCAAAGAACCTGTAACCATGCTCTGACTATCGCCCATTAACATCTTGTACGATATATTTTTGTGCATTATTTTTTTAAACAATACATACATCTTCTATGATGTTGATTATTCACAGACGAGCGCGAGATTTATTGTAGAGACTCAAATTAAGCAGATGAGAAGTCAGTAGTGTTGGCCGATTTGGATTTCACAATCTTTCGTTAAGGTGATGCAGTCAATGAACTATATGTATAGGCTATCATAATAATAAAAATAGTATATCAATTGTGGCCCTGTCTCATATCAGGAAACAATATTAAAGGCAGGCCGCCGTGGAAACAGCTGAAGGGAACAAACTTTACAAGTATTTGTCACTCATTCTAAATGTCTTTGTTTCGTTTGCAATTTAAACACTTGGATCTTGGATAATTAATGAAAAAAATGGTTGTCTGTAAAGTCGGTTTACGGACGATAGTTTAACGTGACAACGTCATAACAAAACATTGATGAAATGACTGCATACTTTTATGAATAAAATTGAATCATTTTTATTGAATTATCATTATTCTGTATTGATACAAAGAAGGAGTGAATTGAAATCTACAATTTAATTAATAAATTTACTTTTATTTGCACTCATACGCCAATCGAGTGAAAGAAAAATAGATGCCGCGCAAGCACGTACAATCAGCGTAACGAGAAAATCAGAGTAACGGGACAATGAGCGTAACGGGACAATATCGTACATGCAGCCAGCGTTCATCGATTTATTAGACGTTGTCACGTCAAAAAAATATTATAAATATAACACCTCGCCCTATTACGTCTATTGGGTACAAGAATGCTGCTTTTTCCGCCCACCCTTTCACGCGGTCATGATTCGTACAATAGCTATTTTTATATTTTCTTTATATTATGTATATATTAAGGCTTTTATTGACTGCATCGTTGGTCTAGCGGCTTGATATAAGGCAGCAGACTCGGTGGTCCTGGGTTCAATTCCCAGGTCGGGCCAATAAATAGTTATTGGGGTTTTCTGTCAGAAAATTCTCATTAGCAGCCCGGAGTCTGGAAGTTGGAAGTGTGTTCCCGTGCCTCGGAAAGCACGTTAAGTCGTTAGTCCTGCGCCTAAGCTCTTTCCGGTCGTGTTGGATTGCCGTCCCATCGGATTATGAGAGCTAAGGAAAAGAGAGTGCACCTGCGTTTGCGCACACACTTGTGCACTATAATATCTCCTGCGCAGTTGGCTAATCTCTCTTGGGATTGGCCGCCGTGGCCGAAATCGGTCTGGAGGACCTTATTATTAAGGCTTTGTTGTAAATAATTCTTAGGTCTATATAGTAATATTCGTTGTATATATTATATACAATGTTGTTTGTTTCTGGTTCTTAACATATATGTGAATTGAAGATAAATACATAAAGTAAAGTAACAGCCTGTGAATGTCCCACTGCTGAGCTAAGGCCTCTTCTCCTTTTTTGAGAAGAAGATTTGGAGCTTATTCCACCACGCTGCTCCAATGCGGAATGGTGGAATTCACATGTGGCAGATTTTGAGTGAAATTTGACACATGCAGGTTTCCTCACGATGTTTTCCTTCACCGTCAAGCACGAGATGAATTATAAACACAAATTAAGCACTTGAAAATTCAGTGGTGCCTGCCCGGGTTTGAACCTACGATCATCGGTTAAGATTCACGCGTTGTAGCCACTGGGCCATCTCGGTTTTTTTTAATTACATGTACAATAGTATTTATATATTTTTCTTAAATAACATAAATTAGCACTTTATTACGAAAAGAAAATATATTTATTAAGATCGTAAATTTAACACTTTTTGTGTAATAAACTATTCACTTTAAAGTTACATACAGAGATTATGCTTACATCGCATTAAATAATATTTTCAAAAGGAATGAGTTCGGTTAAACCCCGAGTTATATTTTTTTTTTTTTTATTGCATAGGAAGGCGGACGAGCATATGGGCCACCTGATGGTAAGTGGTCACCAACGCCCATAGACATTGGCATTGTAAGAGATGTTAACCATCGCTTACAACGCCAATGCGCCACCAACCTTGGGAACTAAGATCTTATGTCCCTTGTGCCTGTAATTACACTGGCTCACTCACCCTTCAAACCGGAACACAACAATAGCAAGTATTGCTGTTTTGCGGTAGAATATCTGATGAGTGGGTGGTACCTACCCAGACGAGCTTGCACAAAGCTCTACCACCAAGTAAATAAATTAGACGAATATTGATTGGTGGCTTTGGTCTAAATATAACCAATCAGAGTGACCTTTGATCCCGATTTGAAACGAAGCTTATAAAATAAATTTAATGTATATTTATAAAATGTTTTCAACGAATCGAAATATTGCATATCCTTGTAGCCGTGGAATTATAACACTTTTTTTTTTACGACTGGCTTTGTCAATTATTTTTGGAGATTAGAGGAGATTATTACTCGGTGGTAGAGCTTTGTGCAGAGCGTTGTTCTACCGCAAAACAACAACAAGTTGGTATTGTTGTGTTCCGGTTTAAAGGGTAAATGAGCCAGTGTAATTACAGGGACAAGGATCATAGTTCATACATCTTCGTTCTCAAGATTAATGGCGCATTGGTGATGTTTTTTTTTAAAAAAAAATTACAATCCCACATTCTATAGTTGTTGGTGACAACTTACCATCAGGTGGCTAATTTGGTCGTTCTATACTACAGGGGCTGATAATTCATCATGTTTTTTTTGCATGTTATCTAGTATTCATCACAGTCAAGTAAGCTTTTACTTGGTGGTAGAGCTTTGTGCAGGCTCGTCTGGGTAGGTACCACCCACTCATCAGATATTCTACCGCAAAACAGCAGTACTTGGTACAGTTGTGTTCCAGTCTGAAGGGTGAGTGAGCCAGTGTAATTACAGGCACAAGGGACATAAGAACTAAGTTCCCAAGGTTGGTGGCGCATTGGCGATGTAAGCGATTCTAAACATCTCTTACAATGCAATTGTCTATGGGCGTTGGTGATCACTTACCATCAGGTGGCCCATATGCTCGTTCGCCTTCCTATACAATAAAAAAAAAACAATATATAACATTCTCACAGCTGGCTCAAGACCCACTTAAGAGGACTTATGGAGAAGTTCCATCACGCTGCTCCAATGCGGTTTGGTGAATACAAATGTGGCAGATGTTCCATCGACACGTGTAATCATACGTTTCCATTCACCGCTGGGCACAAGAATTTTAAATAAAAATTAAGCACACAAGAAATTAATGGTGCTGCGTCGAGCTTGTACCCGCGATTTCAGTTAAGATTCAAGTGTTCTAAGTTCTAACCACCGAGTCATCTCGTCTCATATTCATAATTTTTTCTAACTTTCGCAACAAAGTAAAAATATCATTCCTTCTTAAAAAGTTTCCTATTCTTGATTTATTAATAGCATCTTATTGTACTTAGTAGTTGGGTGGTAGTTGTTGGTTGACAGTAGTTGGTTTTCGTTTTGTCGTTAGATGTATTAATAATCGAAATTTAAAATCAGCGAGTCGAAAGGTTGATACTAACATACTGTTACGCTATTGGTGGATATTTAGGGAACATTAATATTGATTTAAATAAGAATCGAACGGCTGAATTCGTCATTTCAAAGTTGTTTGAATGAATGAAATAAAGATAGAGATCTTCATTGTATAGTTATAAAAAAATATTAAGACGGGCAAAGGCTCGGTCTTACACGTTATTAATAATACTGCGTGGAGGTTATATATCATCCGAATATTTTCATTTGATGACGTCATAATACTCAGCATCCTTCCATGATTCGTCTAATGTTATATATTTATATGATAATACATTATATTAATACGCATTTACACATAACTTGTAACGTAATGCGAATGTCTCGCGTTCTTGGAAGTTCATACGAGATTAATAATACCGAATACCAGGATTTCAATGGCCCTGACAACTACAACAGTAAACATCGCTATTAAGCGGAAATATCTGAAATCACCACTGCCCTTGTAAATCTTTACAGGGTGGTGACTCCCGCATCTGGCAAGTTAATCTTCACAGAATCAGCTAGAGTTTTCCGCAATCCGACCAAGTTGAAATGCTGATTTTTATTTCCATATATACGTTTCGTTGAGGCTTTCGAATTCAGTCCGGTTGCTTGGCTCAGCCCCGCCCTCCAACAACCCCTACCTTTCATTCATTCGCGGCTCGGAGCCCGTACCGGGTATACGTCTCATCGTTACAAAATCGCGCTATCGTATAAAACATAAACAATTATCAGCAGTTGATGTTATCTGACAACGAAGAGAGAAATCAACGCTGTTCTGAGGTGGGTACTATAAATAGTAAAAAAAAATTCGTGATATTGTACGTCCCTTTAAGTTAAAATACGATTTCAGTGGTGACTATTGTTAATATTTTCATGCTCTCAGCTGGTATCTTGTGACGACTGTGTTTTGCCTAAACAGGGAACTTTTTATATATTATTCAATTTACTTTTATATTACATACATATGTATGTAATATTGGGAATCGAAATTTATATTTTTAAAAAATCGATAAATAAATCATTTATTTAAAAAAACTGAAAAGTTTAAAAATCTTATTAGAATACGAATATATATAATATACAATTATACAGTTATAAATTATCATCATTATTCGATTATATACCTAAACTACATATTTATGAAATAGAATGAAATACGCAATATAAAAAAAAAAAACATTGGAGTAGGTATATATAAAAAGAAATACTTTAAATTTTAATATCAATAACATAGTTATAATTATTTTTCAACTTTTTGT
Source organism: Nymphalis c-album (assembly GCA_963151315.1). Classification (NCBI taxonomy): domain Eukaryota; kingdom Metazoa; phylum Arthropoda; class Insecta; order Lepidoptera; family Nymphalidae; genus Nymphalis; species Nymphalis c-album. The sequence goes on from OY720610.1 coordinate 5,028,430, forward strand.
ACAATCTGTAATGAGTATAAAAACGTAATGATACCGATCAATTTCTTAATGATGAAAATCCTTCACATTATTACCTCGCCAAAATCAAAATACATTTATTCACGTGGGCTTTTATAACTAATAATTAATAATCATTAAATATTTACAATATATAAACAAACATTCAGGGATCTTAACAGTTATTAACCATTCCAGTATAAAATAATTTATTATTTATCTTTTTTATTGACTAGTCATAATTTACATTTACTTAATTAATTTGCAAATATCATTTTTATAACAAAAATAAACAATACAGCTGCGTTCATTATTATTCAATTCATTAATGTGTCAAATATTAAACCTTATTTTTTGGTACTTAAAAAGTTTACGTAAGAGAAAATTGATTAAAAAAAGAATTAAAATTTGTATTAATAATATTGTAGTGTTCATTTTCATGACAAAAAATATTTGAACAATTAAGAACCACTTTTGAGTAATCATTTTTTAAATTTAAATTTATAATATCGATGCCGAGACTGAGCACAGATATTCTACGAAATCTTATTATTACATCACAGATGTAGAAGAATATTTTCAAATGTTCAAGAATTCAAGAATAGGTTTTAGTTCGAATATCATTCACAAGGGACATTTTTCCGAGGTTGACGGCGCATTGACGATGTAAGGGATGGTTTATATTTATTATAGTTACCATTTTTATGGTGGTGGTCGGTAGAGACGATTTGCGAGTCTGCCTACTTAATTAACCTAAAAAAAGCTATGTTCTGACTTAATATTATTATACTTCCTTGAATTCTTTTATTATTAAATAATTTAAATGTAACTTTTTGAAGGTATATAATATAGAATTGAAACAGATTTTTATCAAAATTAGTCTTTTTTTTATTGCATAGGAAGGCGGACGAGCTTATGGGCCACCTGATGATAAGTGGTCACCAACGCCCATAGACATTGGCGTTGTAAGAGCTGTTAACCATCTCTTACATCGCCAATGCGCCACCAACCTTGGGAACTAAGATGTTATGTCCCTTGTGCCTGTAATTACACTGGCTCACTCACCCTTCAAACCGGAACACAGCAATAACAAGTACTACTGTTTTGCGGTAGAATATCTGATGAGTGGGTGGTACCTACCCAGACGAGCTTGCACAAAGCTCTACCACCAAGTCCTCGTTGGCCGAGTCCGACTCGCACTTGTCCGGTTTTTTTAACAATACTGTTGTATGGATCAAGAAGTCTAACTAAATATAATTTATTGTTTTGTTTTATTTGTTTCTGCAGTAATTGTTTTGTCTTTATGTGCAAGAAAGTGTATTATTATTATTATTGTATATTGTTAAAATACTGGCACGTAAAGCGCACGCAGACATTAAACAAATATAAAATATTTTAAGTATGTTTATATTTGGAATGGGAAACACGGGAAACAAAATAGTAAAGACAAAGAAACGGAAAATAAAATGGCGACATTGTGTGAGCAATTTAATAAATAATATTTTTATGGTGTATTTGTATGGAAAACCATGAATATCCACAACTACGTCACAAATCACGAAATATTATTTCAATTACAGGATACCACATCAAGCACATAAAGTAATGACGAAACAGAATTAAAACATAATTTTTCTTATCTTATTTGAACATAGGTGTCTTAGTTTTTTCTTGGAGTTAAACCTAACTTGATCTCCACTAAAAAGTAAGAGATAAAATAAATTTATCATTTGTGTATTAAGTTTTTAAAATACATTATAGTTTTAGTTCCAATAACTATAAAGAATTAAAAATGATTTTAAAAAGTGTTTCGATAATAAAATATGTCCTATCACATTTCTTTAACTTAATTACATAATGTTTTGAAGAACGAGTGAGCCATTGTAACTACATAAGAGACATAACATATTTCCCAATTTCGTTCCCAAGGTTGCTGGCGCATTGGCGATGTAAAGAATGGTTAATACCACTCTGTACATTAGTGGTGACCACTTAAAATAAGGTGGTCCATTTGCCCGTCCAGTTGAATCACATATCCGAAAAAAAGAAGCAGTTTTGCTACCAGTCAAATGAAAAAGAAAACATCATTAAAAAAAAATAGCATAACATATACCAAAAAGGTTAGCTATAACTGTATAAGACCTCATTACAATTTTATATAATTCACAGAAAACATAACTATTACCTATTTTCGATATATCATTTTCAAGTTTCTAAGAAAGGAACTTTCTTCAGAGATATATTAATCTATTTTCTCGCCGATTCGCAGAATGGTGAACAAGTTAAAAGGTCGTACCTATCTAATTATTTTGTCTAAAAGTAGTGTATCGAAAAAGTCCTAGACGATCTTGATATGGATTAAACTAAGATTTATTCTATAGTCCCCATTTTGTATTTATTATGATCCTAGTAAAATTGAGTACCCCAAAAACATTGGCCGTACTAGCCTTGGTCGTATTAGCTGATGGAGTGAACGCTTAAACCTAAAATTCCGTTCTAGTCGTTCCTAAATATTCTTTGATAACATCCTATTGTACAAATTCCGTGTTATATTCATAGTTGAAGTAAAGATAGCTCAGACCTGGAGGTCAATTCTTTGGATCATCATGATCATTTGGACATCTGTCTGCTTGCAGTATCCCTTTGAATCTTGGGAAGTGCTCGGCAAAGAGAAACCTGTGTGGCGTAATTCTGTTAATAAAGCTTCTATCATTTTTGAATGAAACCGTTTTGTTGACATTGATGTCAAACGTCTTAATAGAAAGTGCCGTTCAAACACACATATAATAGTACTGGTCAGTCTTACTGTCATCCTTACAACAGGACATTTAAAACCAAATTAGGGTTTATAAGTAATCTTAAGTCGAGATGGCCTAGTGGTAAGACCGCGTGAATCTTAACCGATGATCGTGGGTTCAAACCCGGGCAAACAGCGCTGGATTTCATGTGCTTAATTTGTGATTATAATTCATCTCATGCTTAACGGTGAAGGAAAATATCGTGAGGAAACCTGCATGTGTCAAATTTTAATCCTTCTCAAAAAGAGGAGAAGAGGCCTTAGCCCAGTAGTGGGACATTCACAGGCTGTTAGTAGTAATCTTCGCTTGCAACACACAAGCCAAATTCGTCATTGACGGACACGTCAAGGAGGACAACGTCATAATCATTTTACAAAGAAAATCATTGTAATAAATTTTCGTGTTAGTTGTTGATTTAAAAACTAATCTCGGAATCTTCGAAAGTAGCATTTTGCGTTAAATAGTCAATTTACTTAGAAAGGATATTAGCTATGTAACATTATGCGACGACCCACGAGGGTGGATTGGTAACGTTTAACGTGGGCGAAATTGCGCGGAGCAGCTATTAATTAATAAGAGGCTATGTCCTGACAATCTGTCTATCAATGCAATACTTAAACTAAGGCAAAGATACATACGTTTGACGGAGGCAATAAATTAGAGGTATTTACTAGTAAATACTCCTTAATACAAGTTATTTAAATAAACTTTAAAGGACAGTGAGTAACAGTCCTCCAATACAATAAAAGCAAAACCCAACATTGTTAGAACTTTTTAGTTCTTACTATGTAATCAATAAAAAAATATTTAGTTGTTATTCAATTTTGTGATATTCTGATTTTGGTGCATCATCCAGTCAATCTTTCAACCAATTGATCCGTTCAAAGTGCGAGTGCGAGATAATCAATCAGTCTTCATAAAATTATTGAATCATATTCATTTCATACGATTAATTATTAAAATTAAATAAAGGATATATTTTATATTTAACTATTAACTTAAAAATAAATCTTAAATAAACTTGAACATTCACTCATTTGTTACCTCATTAACTTACGCTATGAAAATGTTTTACAACAATTATTAAGAAATAATAGTCACTAACGCCCATAGACATTGGCATTCTAAGAAATGTTAATCAACGCTTACATCGCCAAAACGCCACCAACCTTGGGAACTAAGATATTACGTCCTTTGTGCCTGTAACTACACTGGCTCACTCACCCTTCAAATCGGAACACAACAATACAAAGTTCTGCTGTTTTGCGGTAGAATATCTGATGAGTGGGTGGTACCTACCCAGACGAGCTTGCACAAAGCTCTACCACCGAGTAACGAAGCCCTAAATTTCAAATATCCCGATTATATGATTAGGAAAGCTAATATTTTTAATAGTATACAGAGTTCTTTTCATGTAGTTGGTAATGTGATACATGATTTCGTTTTAGTTTTACTAATTAATATATCAGCGTAACAGTAGAGAAATTAAGTGTGTTTGTTAATGCGCCTGTAACTACATTCACCCTTCAAACCAGAACACAACAATACCAAGTACTGCTGCTTTTGCGGTGGAATATATGATGAGTGGGTGGTACCTACCCGGACGAGCTTACACAAAGCTCTACTACCGAGTAAACAATTACAATTTAAAAGCGATTTAAGTGGTTAATATTTATAACAGTGCCAATGTGTTAGGGCGTTGATGAGCACTTCCCATCAGATAGATCACGCTAGTCTACTATGAAAAAAGTAGATTATGATTTTGAGTCAAAAACTACTTGATATCAAACGACTACGCCTGAACTCAGCCAACAACAGGATCAATACAATAAATGGAACTAATGTTTTTGTTTTGTAACAATACGTAACATTAGTCTAGATAAAATCTATGAATAGAGCTGAAAGGATAATCAATAAATATTTAATAACAATAGACACTTCAGACTGGTTGGAAAGATTTTATTGTTAAAAGTAAATCTATTGTGTTATAACTTGTATACAATAATAATATTCGACTTCAATTATTCTTGTAAATATAAAATATAATCGAAATATCGATTTGAGGTTAATTAACTAACTACGGCAATGACCAATCACTATGTAAGTTGGTATATATTTAGTGGAGATGGTTTTTTTTTATAGCATAGGTAGGCGGACGAGCATATGGACCACCTGATGGTAAGTGGTCACCAATGCCCATAGAAATTGGCATTGTAAGAGATATAAACCATCATGTTTTTCGCCAATTCGCCACCAACCTTGGGAACTACGATGTTATGTCCCTTGTGCCTGTAATTACAATGGCTCACTCACCCTTCTATCCGGAACACAATTGACTCACGATACCTAATAGCCACTTCACGGGTCGGACGCATATTTTGTTAGATCCAGTATTTGAACAAAATGGATGATTCAATTAATTTGCTTTGATTTGGACTTTGGTTTTATTGATATCATTGATAACTTTAGATGATTCTATATATTTCCACAGATAACAACATAATATATAATTCTTCAGACCCTCCATAGAAACTAAAGAGTCATATTGAGAGTTTGTTTTTTTTTACAATGAAGCTATAAATAATAAATAAATACAAGAAATATACAAACTATCAATATTAATATTACAAATACGATAGTTTGTCTGTCTTTCACGTTTTAACGGCAAAATTACTAAACCGATCTTAATGAAATTCGCAAGCTGGAACTCCAAGAATGGACACCACGATACCTCTACCACACGGACAAAGGCTCGGGCGAAAACTTGTAAATATATTCCCTTCAAAAGATTGTTCTGTAATATATCTATAAAAAAGTCTCCGATGATCAAGTCCCTGTTGACCACAGTACGCGGCCACTTTAAGCCTCCGCCACGCAAATTAATGCTCGTTAGATGAGGAACTATTTGCAGTTGCGTACTTGAGCAGCTTCAGCAGTTGTGCCGGCTTTTCGGATCGTGCTCTGGGTATGAAATGCTGCAATTACCGCTTAGTTATTCTGCACCTAAAAATCAATACTTTTGTACTGTAATGTTGTAGATTTTGTATCAGTTTAATTAGGAAACAAGAAATTTAACAACTTGCAGTAGATTCTAAATTGGACTAATGACAAATTAATTACTTAGACCTTGAATTCTCGCGACATCATTAGTCGAGAGCTAAGTAATTAGTGATAAGCATTGCGGAATTGTCAAAAATTCATTTTGATCTTTGGGAGAAAAATGTAATTTTTTTATGTTTTAGGTAGGTGGACTGGATGGGTGGTCATCTGATGTTTCGACGCCCATTGACATTGGCGATGCAAAACAATATTTACCATTCTTCATATTGGCAGTACGCTACCAACCTTGGGCACGAAGCACACTGGCTCACTCACCTTTCGAACCGGAATGCAACAATACTAAGTTAGTAGTATATTGTTGCATTATAAAAAGAACACTATGTTCCGGTATGAAAGGGTGAGTGAGCCAGTGTAATTACAGGCACAAGGAACGTAACATCTTAGCTCCCAAGATTGGTGGCGCATTGGTGTTGTAAGCGATGGTTAACATCTCTTACAATGCTAATGTCTATGGGCGTTGGTGACCATTTACCATCACGTGGCCCATAAGTGGCGCGTCCACCAACCTGTTATAAAAAAAAACTATGGGCTTAATGATTCGCGGGACATGATGTTGAGTTGGTGTGGCGGTATTTTTTTATGTGCAAACTGACTTACTCAAGTGGTGGCCCATTTACTCTTGTCCTTTCATGCTACTTGCTACAAATCGCTCTAAATATGATTTTTTTTTGCAATACCTATTGTGCATTTTCTCCTCCGTTTAGTTAGACGCTATCTAATAGTAAATCGCCACCACCATCCCCCACTCACCTTTATAACCGGAACACAACAATACTAAGCACTGCTGGGTTGCGGTAGAACATCTGATGTGTGTTTAGTACCTACCCTCAGACGAGCTTGCACAAAGCCCTACCGCCCAGTTGAATTTAGTTGTATATACATGCGTTAATAAATATTTATTAATACAGTGACTAGATCAATTTGCTATAAAGATAAATTGTAAGCAATTTTCGTTGGACGTTTTTGCACTGGACCCGTTTATTTAAGATATATTATGTACAAGCTGATTGGTCACGCGTCATGCTTTTGTAAGATTAATGATGAATTTAAAGGGTAAAAAATAAATATATAAAAGGGGATCGAGACTGCCGGTTTAGAAGACAAACTGTTTAGGCTTCGCTGTGATTTTTTTATACGTTTTTAAACGTATTTTACAATGCTATGAACTTAATTTAATAAATTAGTTACAAACAGTTAGTTTATTGATAAAAAAGTTTATATTTTTTCAGCCGTTTTTGTTACACGCAAAAATAATTGTACGATAAAAAAGCAATAAATGTCAAGATAATAAGATAAGACAAGTGGTAGTAAATAATTTTTATTTTCTTTTTTAATAACTTCGTTGAATGACCTCATTTGTGTTTTTACTTAATTAATTTCTATTATTTAATTTAGTATTTCCTCGAATCAAACACGTCAACACTACGAACATTAAAATGTTGACAAAATAATAAAGAAATTATTAAGAATATTCAAGGCTACTAAGCAGTTTATACAGAAAGGTTAGTTTTACAATTTAATCGCGTAATTAATCTGTAAACAATCTTTGATTTTCTTAACACGAAGACCGCTTTGTTAGCGCTTGAAGTACTCTAAGACTTTTGACGGCTAACCAAAGAGCAGCTAGAATGTGAAAAGGGAACAACATCCTTTTTTTTATTCCGCTGGAAAAACGCCTTTATGCGTGTCCCTGGAGTGGGGTATGTGGGGCTGGCCGGTGCTTAAGGCGCCGGAATACCCACTAAAGCACCAGCGTACCTTCATCGTCTCTTCAAGTAAAATCTAATCTAATCAAGTAAAATGAATTTATTTTAATGGACCTTACAAAAAAACGTTATTAAGTCCTCATTATGACTGGCTCTATCACCGTTTCATTTCGTCTCTAGCAACTATAAGAAACTAGTGTAGTTACTCTTAATTACATAACAGATCATTATGAATTATGTACAGGGTACATGAGGAATCTACCCCCCGCATGAAGGGGAGCTAGCGGAGTTTAGTTTTATTATATTTTACTACAGATCTTTATGTATTATAAAGATCTAACTGTGCGCCGCGGTTTCACTGGCGTATAATTAATAAAATAAAGTAAGTTATATTTTAATTTTGAAAATTGACGCTATAGCTAAATTTATAATTAAAATCGTTATTAAAAGCGCGGTTATACGCTGTGCGTTCATTAAGAGAGGAAAATTTAAAGTACAGCCAATTTAATTAGTGATGCTCGGCAATATTTAACAAGATAATAATATCGACATTATTCTTATGTGAAAATTGTTCTACTAACATTACGTTCATTATCGAGGGTTAAAATCTATTTATTTATCTATGTAGTCTCTTTGGTCTAGTGGCTAGGATTAAGGCTGCTAACTCGAGGGTTCTGGGTTCAATTCCCAGGTCGGTCCAATAAAATGTTATTTAGATTTTCTGTCGAAAATTCTCAATAGCAGCCCGAAGTCTGGAAGTTGGAAGTGTGAACACTCCCGTGCCTCGGAAAGCACGTAAAGCCGTTGGTCCTGCGCCTAAACTCTTTCTGGTCGTGTCGGGTTGCCGTCCCATCGGATTATGAGAGTTAGGGAATAGAGAGTGCACCTGTGTTTGCGCACACACTTGTGCACTATAATATGTCCTGCGCAGTTGGCTGATCTCTTTTGAGATTGGCCGCCGTGGCCGAAATCGGTCAGGAGGACCATTATTATTATTATTATTGTTTTTTTATAAAAGGTATATAGGTACAGACAATTGGGTTACCTGATGACAATAATTGTTCGCCACGAATAGCGATTAGATATTGGTGTTGGACGAAATATTAACCCTTTTTAACATCGCTAATTTGCTATCAAAATTGGGAACTAAGATATAAATTTTGTATGCGAAATTTAAAATTAACGGCGTCTCAAATAATTAAGTCACACTTCATATTTGAATGACGTTTCAGTATTCGGCCGTATGTCAGTTGTCCCTGTAGTTACACTGGCTTATGGCCGAATACTGAAACGTCATTCAAATATGAAGTGGGACTTAATTATTTGGAACGTCATTAATTTCAAATTTAGTACGCGAAATTTTAAGAGCTCAAAAGAGATCAGCCAACTGCGCAGGACATATTATAGTGCACAAGTGTGTGCGCAAACACAGGTGCACTCTCTATTCCCTAACTCTCATAATCCGATGGGACGGCAACCCGACACGACCAGAAAGAGTTTAGGCGCAGGACCAACGGCTTTACGTGCTTTCCGAGGCACGGGAGTGTTCACACTTCCAACTTCCAGACTTCGGGCTGCTATTGAGAATTTTCGACAGAAAATCTAAATAACATTTTATTGGACCGACCTGGGAATTGAACCCAGAACCCTCGAGTTAGCAGCCTTAATCCTAGCCACTAGACCAAAGAGACTACATAGATAAATAAATAGATTTTAACCCTCGATAATGAACGTAATGTTAGTAGAACAATTTTCACATAAGAATAATGTCGATATTATTATCTTGTTAAAGATTGCCGAGCATCACTAATTAAATTGGCTGTACTTTAAATTTTCCTCTCTTAATGAACGCACAGCGTATAACCGCGCTTTTAATAACGATTTTAATTATAAATTTAGCTATAGCGTCAATTTTCAAAATTAAAATATAAAGCCGAGATGGCCCAGTGGTAAGAACGCGTGAATCTCAACAGATGATCGTGGGTTCAAACCCGGGCAAGCACCGCTGAATTTCATGTGCTTAATTTGTGATTATAATTCACCTCGTGCTTAACGGTGAAGGAAAACATCGTGAGGAAACCTGCATGTGTCAAGGTTCATTGAAATTCTGTCACGTGTGTATTCCACCAACCCGCATTGGAGCAGCGTGGTGGAATAAGCTCCAAAACCTTCTCCTCACAAAGAGGAGAAGAGGCCTTAGCCCAGCAGTGGGACATTCACAGGCTGTTACTTCTTCTTACTTCAAATTATAACTATTATTAACTTTAAAATATATTTATATATTTCCTTAATGATATAAAAGTAATATTTATATGTTTGTTTTTATACGTTCCTAATCACTATACCGGTTATGATGGAACTTGGATATTCTGCATAAGCCAGTAAAGAATCTAAAAAAACAAATGAAGCAAACAAAAAATCAGTTGTACTTGCTTGGATTTGAACGGGCCCTATCCAATATACCGATTGATATATCCTTAAAATAAGTGTAATTATAAATACTCATACTTCAAATCTATACTCATATATAAAACTGAAGAGTTTGTTTGTTTGATCCGGCTACTCTCAGGAACTACTGGTTCGAATTTAAAAAATCTTTTTATGTTGTATAGTCCTTTTATCGAGGAAGACTTTAGGCATGTTTTTATTAATTATACGCGAGTGAAACCGCGGCGTACAGTTAGTGTATTATAAAGATCTTTAGTAAAATAATTAAATAATCTTTAATAAAATGATACTCTGGCTTAATAAAATAATTCATAATGATTTTATGTTATGTTATGTAATTATGAGTAACTTCACTAGTTTCTTATAGTTTCATCTTGCTAGAGACGAAGTGACACGGTGATAGAGTCAGTCAAATTGAGGACATATGGCCGAATACTGAAACGTCATTCAAATACGAAAGTGGGACTTAATTATTTGGAACGCCATTAATTTCAAATTTCGCATACAAAATTTTGAAATTAATATATATATATATATATGTTTTATATATTGTTATAATAATATAGATACATTTTATATATTTTTTTTTTATTGCATAGGAAGGCGGACGGGCATATGGGCCACCTGATGGTAAGTGGTCACCAACGCCCATAGACATTGGCGTTGTAAGAGCTGTTAACCATCTCTTACATCGCCAATGCGCCACCAACCTTGGGAACTAAGATGTTATGCCCCTTGTGCCTGTAATTACACTGGCTCACTCACCCTTCAAACCGGAACACAGCAATATATCTGATGAGTGGGTGGTACCTATAATATATTAATTAATAATTTGACAACAAAGAAATAATAATAATATTGACGTATTAACAGATGATTTCAATGAAAGTCGGTCCGATGGTTATAATGGATCAGGTAGGATCCTTTTATCGCGATACGCGTAGGGTTTCTGAAGTAATCTCCAAAAATTCACCCTCGATATCAGAGCAAAAGAAATGGTGCCTATAAAAACTCCTGTTTTTTTAAAGTGATCAATGAAAATCTTTAAATCAATCTTCGTCAATACAATTTTAATAAGTCTTCAAGTATATCGCCTTGAATAAATCTTTAACATGCAATTTTTATTTAATTTTTTTACTTCGCGTGTATGTTGAGCCTTGACCGTTGTGAAGTGTTATATAAACATGATATTGAAATTACGAGAAATTATTTAGCTTTTTTCTAATGATTAAATATTCTTAATAACGAAATACAATACTTACACATTATTACGCCTTGTCATTATTGTTTTTACTCTGTATTTTTTTTATATTGTTAGTTACAAATATTTGCACGTCTGTCGCCCTAAATGGGTAAAACATTGTACTTAATATTTTGTACCATCTGCAATCAAATATTTTACGCTAATCTATCATTCATTCACACCTTCATCCATTCAATACAAATGTAGGTGTTAGTGAAAAATGACAATTCTTGGCAGAAAGCATAGCTTTCTTTGCCACTGAAGTTTTAAAATCAAATATAATTACAAATAATCTACGACAATGTACGACAAGACTGTATTTTAATATTCACGAAACCATAAAAGATAATAATTATTAATGATCAAATAATTGAATTGGAATGCTCATCCAGGTATAGAAAAAGGCAACAATGTCTGGGCGAAAAACAAACCTTATTACAAGCAGTACTTTAATGACCTTATTTTAACACTAATTCTTATGATTTTCTCCTCCCAATAAGGAGAAGAGGCATTAGCCTAGCTGTGGGTCATATGGAGGCTGTTATTTAGTGACTTACAATACAAAAAAACACAAGGAGTCAATTTTTAAACTATAAAGAAGAGTTTTTAGTTATTGATATTTAAGAAAAACATCAAAAGATATATAGATATTAATATCAAAGATAATATTTCTTAGTCTATAAAATATAATCTACCGATTATATGGTTCTGTTTTCACAATGTACTGTCACTCAACTGAATTATAGACACAATCGATTTGGTAAATAATTTATTTGGCCACTTACAAACATGAAACTTTTGGTAACGGAAATATACGACGGAAATAAATATACGAGGTTATTATTTGGGAATTTTAAACCAGAATTTATATTCGTTATTACGGGTGGCTTAATCAGCGGATTGTGTTTTCGTTTTCACAGGGAAGATAAATATAATTAATGTTGATATACAACACTTTAAAAGCATATAATATCATAGGAATGTTAATTATTATAATAAAAAAGTACGTCTGTTAGTTTTTGCGTCTAATAATAAGATTTTTAACACTAAAAGTTTCATCAAAATGCTTCTAGTTTTATGTGATGTTCGAACAAACATCTCGACTTATTAATAATATTGATTTTACTTTAAAAAAACATCCGTTGTTTTTTATATATGGAATAGGAAGGCAGTCGAGCATATGGGCCACCTGATGGTAAGTGTACACCAATAGACATTGGAATTGAAAGAAATGTTAACCATCCCTTGCATCATGAATGCGCTACCCACCTTGGAAACTTTGATGTAATGTCCCTTGTGCCTGTGATTACACTAGCTCACTCACCCTTCAAAACGGACCATAACAATACCAAGTACTACTGTATTGTAGCAGAGTAGGTGGTACCTACCCAGACAAGCTAGCACAGAACCCTACCACCAAATAAATTGTTGATATCTCTACTCAAACCGTTTCCAAAGTTGTGATTGGTTGACGCTTTTAATCGTCAGACCAGAACAAACCTTTCCTCTTTACCTTTATAATATATATAATAAGGATTTGTTTAATTTATGTATAAAATTTGTGAAACTAATTAAAACTTTTCATCTCTTTACAAAGTATTCTCAAAGCTAAAAGTTATCTTGTGTACAGTCGGCTTCAAAAATATGTATACGATGTGATAATCAAAATATACTTTTTTTTTATTGTATAGGAAGGCGGACGAGCATATGGGCCACCTGATTGTAAGTGGTCACCAACGCCCATAGACAATGGCATTGTAAGAAATGTTAACCATCGCTTACATCGCCAATGCGCCACCAACCTTGGGAACTAAGATGTTATGTCCCTTGTGCCTGTAATTACACTGGCTCACTCACCCTTCAAACCGGAACACAGCAATACAAAGTACTGCTGTTTTGCGGCAGAATATCTGATGATTCACATATTATTATAGCCATTATTTACAGATTAAATCCATCACAAACAATGAGATCTGATTTGTTATGTATTTTGTGTCTGTAATTAAACTGGCATATCCCCGTTGGTCTTGTGGCAAGTTTATCAGGCTATAGACCCCGAGGGGTCGAACCGCGGGGTTAATTATGATCCCTGAGATTTTCGGTCGAGATATTCTCAGTAGAAGCTTGGGGTTTGGAAGTAGGCAGTGTTGACAACCTTGTGCCTCAGATAGCATGTAAAGCCTTCAATCCTCGACGTGTTGGATTGTTCCATAGGATTATGAAAGTCAATAGAGAGTACACTTGTGTTTGAACACAGAGTTATGAGTGAATAGAGCGCGCACTTGTGCTATATACATAAATATATTTTGCGCATTTTGCTATACGATTGTTAATTAATTGGTGTTAAATATTAACGACTTAATATCTGTACGATTCTCGATATATATTCCAAGCCAGTGATAACTTTACTTTGGATATAATTTTGTAATATGACCATTCCAATTGACTTTTTAAGAGCCCTATTTATTAAAGTTTATTTTTATTTGATTTAATATGAGGCTCACTGTACATTAGAATCAGTAACAAGAAGACTTCATACTAGAACAAATATCAAGTTTCTAAGTACTTTTAATCAAATAAATAACTCCTAAGTTTTATTTATACTGTTACACGTTAGAGCTCTACAGAATCAATGTATTTGAAATGCTACCTAAAGCCTACGTTAAAAAAATAAGAATCAATAAAACTTTATTATTGGTCATTTAATTATTTATTTAATTGATATATACATTAAAAAAAACAAAAAATGAAATTATTACCATCTGATGATAACCAAACAACAATTCCACTGTCTGTGGGAGACAGTGGAATTGTATTCATAAATAAAAACATCGCCAATGCTCTACCAACCATGGGAACTAAGATATTATGTCCCTTGTGTCTGTATTTACACCGGCTCACTCAACCTTCAAACCAGAACACAACAATAATACCAAGTAATGCTGTTTTGCGGTAGAATATCTGATGAGTTGTTGGTACCTAAAAACGAACTTGCACAAAGCTCTATCACAAAGTAAATGCTACCCTATATATTTCGATACCTCACAACATATATGCAAAATTGCATAAAGTTAGAATAATTAAGTCGTGTAAGCGTACTAAATAAACAAACTCACATTTTAATAACATTAGGATTTAAAACATTCATAACTAAATATAATAACAAAATATGCGACAACGTTATGCAAGGATATCGAAAACGGAATAGAATTTGATTGTATGAATATTGCATGTATGATGTAACATTCATACACTTTTATTGAGTTTTCAAACGATATAGGAATGAGAATTATGCAGTTCTATTTTCAAACCGTTTACCGCATGCGTAATAAGTCGTTATAACGCCTGTTCCTAATTCAATTACGCGATACATTGTTATGGCCACACTGCTTATTTTTATAAGTAGAATGTAATCAGAAAATGAACACATTAAAATGTCAAACTGTTTTGACGTGACAACGTCTAATAAATCGATGAACGGTGGCTGCATGCACGAAAAAGGATTACTCATTGTCCACGCTTACGCCGCATCTATCTCTCTTTCTCCCGATTGGCCTATGAGTGCAAATAAAAGTAAATTTATCAATTAAATTGTAGATTTCATTTCACTCCTTCTTTGTATCCATACAGAATAATGATAATTCAATAAAACAAAATATACAATTGATAACCTCCTCCTTTTTTTGAAGTCGATTAATGATTCAATTTTATTCATAAAAGTATGCAGTCATTTCATCAATGTTTTGTTATGACGTTGTCACGTTAAATTATCGTCCGTAAACCGACTTTACAGACATTTTTTTTTATCTTGATATCGGAATGGGCAAAGGTATGGCACTATACAGCTTCGTTTTAGAATATTCGTCTGTTTATTACATATTATTATGATAAAAGTTTTTAAAAATATATAACTAAAATGAAACTATCTGTCAGCTGTAAAAGCGTTTAAAGTTTTGAAACAGTGTGCAAGGAAATGCCCGGAGCGCGAAGTTACAAGGACGCTGAGCGAAAATATACAGCCAAAAAATATCGTCTAAAGATTGTAAGACAAAATAGAATGTAGGCCACATATATATTAATATTATATCTGTGGAAATAAGTTTGCTTCTGTTTCGGTTCCGCTTTCACCAACAATCGTAAATCAAACGGAATCGTAAAGACACGAAAACGGTCCATTCTTTTTATATATACCAAGTTTATGCAATTCGAATAGATAGATACGGGTATATACATATATACTTATTCATTACTTATTCTACCGCCATAGAGCAATATTTAATATTATTGTGTTCTGGTTTGAAGGGTGAGTCAGTTAGTGTAACAAGCAAAAGATACATCTTCGTTCCTATAACATCGCAATGTAAGGTGGTCAATATTTCTCACAGTGCAAATACAATGTCTATAGGCGGTGGTGACCACTTACCATCAGTTAGCCCATTTGCTAGTCTTGAAACTATTTCAAATAAATCAAAGCAATATGTATGATATTTTATGTATTATAATTATATGTAAATAAGTTTATATGTAAATATGTAGATATTCCACCGCAAAACAGCATTACTTGCTATTGTTGTGTTCCGGTTTGAATGGTGAGTGAGCCAGTGTAATTACAGCCACAAGGGACATAAAATCTTAGTTCTTAAAATTGGTCGCGCATTGGTGATATAAGCGATGGTATCATATCTTCCAATGCCAATGTCTATGGGCGTTAGTGACCATTTACCATCAGGTGGCCCATATGCTCGTCCGCATTCCTATGCCATAAAAACATGTTAGTTTATATAAAGGTAAAAAAGCAGTCGAAATTTCAAATGAAACGAATGAACAAAAGGAAATAGAAGTTGAATTATATATGAAAGTAGCATTTTCAATCTGTCACAGGGCTCTCTTTTCTTTCTTAGTTCTTTACAAAGTAAACATGACTATGTACGAACAGCGTGAGTTTATTTCGGTAAGATACGTCTTTCATGACATTTATATTTACACGGTAATATTAAAAGGTATTAATTTAGAGTGAGAATTTATCTTCTGAAATAAATAAGTTGCTACATTTATTATAATCTTAAATTAAAATAAATAAAAAAAGAGAAATAAATAAAATAAAACACAAATTAAAATTTTAAAGAAAAAACACGCCGTCTAAAAGATTGTCCTGTGGCATTGTACCCAAGACGCTGGCACTATTGCCTCTCTGCACCGTTAGACTCAGCCTTTGGGCTAAATAAGCGCCAGCTCTTGGGTCTCCAGAAGTGTGAACCAGTTTCTTTGATAGGTCTTTTATAAATCTTTTAGTATCAGACGACCATGGACCTAATGTTTCAAAACCCAGCCCCGCATATTCATATTCGTTTGATAATAGTGAATATTTGCGGCGCTTGAGTGTTTGAGCAGCTTCAGCAGCTGCACCGGCTTTACGAGACGTACTCTTAATATGAGATGCTGCCAGCGTATCTACGCAAGTTGCATCCCACACAAGAACACGTCCCATCGACCATGGAACTAAAGTCGCTCCATCAGGTCTCTTGCCATCATCTCTGCTTAAAGCGTTCGGTTCTAATGTAGCAGGAATCGATGCTGTGGCCAAAGCCCGACGGAGTATGTCATTTAGGGATCCATGGCGATATGCACGGCCAGCGCTTTTGCGGCAGCTGAGTCCATGGCGTCCGAAATGATCCACACGGGTTCCACAGGGACATGTGTGAGGCTCGCACACCTTTAAACCCAAGCAAAGGCATACGGCGATGCGAATCGTTGCCCGATCAAGTACTGTCCCTAGATTTTTGGAAGGAAGAGCCTGAAGCCAGTGGCCTGACTCTCTTTCAGAAACAGCTAACAGTCTTGCACGGTCCGTATCTGTGGTACACTGGGAAATGAGCAAATTATGTGTAAGCTTAATACGGGGTGAATCCCACTGTCTCTGACAAGCTATATCTGAGGGAAAGACTTCATCGGGACAAGAAACACTCCAAACTGTCCTAGCCTCCCCAAGATCCTTCACTACAACGTCAGTCAAACTTGAAATGTTTAATATCCGACTGACGAGAGCGATAGAACCATTAGCAGAGGCCAAGAAAGCTGGGAGCGCCAAAGATGACGTAGACCGTATACCTAAGCCACCATATTTAACTGGAAGAGTTGCTTGTGTCCAAGAACGTGTATCAAATTGTAAATTTAGAATTTTGGCAAATTAGTGAAAAAGAGTGAGAATGAAATGGTTAAAGTTTTGAAGTGAGAGTCAGAGGTGATTGAGAAGTCGGACGATCTTTGAGGCACAATTTAAAAGTCACCGGTATGATTTAGTAAACTTCGTTTGAATAATGTAATATTGCAACGAATATATTAATCATTTACAAATTAAAGTTGTGTTACTAATGATAAAATTATCAATTTTCCACTCATCAGATATTCTACCGCAAAACAGCAGTACTTGCTATTGTTGTGTTCCGGTATGAAGGAGGAGTGAGCCAGTGTAATTACAGGCACAAGGGACATAACATCTTAGTTCCCAAGTTTGGTGGCGCATTGGCGATGTAAGCGATGGTAACATCTCTTACAACGCCAATGTCTATGGGCGTTGGTGACCACTTACCATCAGGTGGCCCACATGCTCGTCCGTCATCCAATGCAATAAAAAAAATGTACATATGAACTCTTTAAAATAATGAATATATACATATATATAGACTCGTCTTTCAGTTCAACAACAGATTTAAATCATTGCTTTAAGTAGAACAGTGCTACGTTACCCTTCTATGCCATAAAATTGAAACTATAACTTAGACTTAACGTGAACGGCAAATAGGAAAGCTTACAAGACAAAGAGTGGACAAGTTTTTCTATTAAAAATTCATAATGAAAGTAATTTATCGTCATAATAATGACGTATAAAACCGAAATAGCTCAGTAGTTAGAAGTGTGATTCTTAACCAAAAGATACAAGGTAACTACTGAGATTTGATGTTCATAATTTGTTTTAGTAATTTCACGTGATCAGCGGTCAGGGCTAATATTGTGAGGAAACCTGCATGTGCTGAATATATTTTATCAAAACAACTTCTCTAGAGTAAATGAGACTTGCTCAGCATTTACTTTCACACGCTTTTCAAATAATAATGAAACCTTGTTCTATCTACTATGGTAACTATATACAGACTAAATTATTTTTCAAATAAAGATTTTAAAATTTAATGACTTAATATTAATGTTGACTGATTTTATTAATAAGACATAAGAAACTGCTTTGTGGTAAGGCTTTGTGCAAGCTCTTCTGGTAACCAAGCACAACACATTTTCTAAAGGCCAATCAACAATATTTAGTATTGTTGTGTTCTGGTTGGAAGTATTTATAAGCCAGGGTTATTACATGAACAAGGAGCAAAAAATTTTACTTCCCAAGGTTGGTGGCGCATTAGCGATGCTGGGAATGGTTAATATTTATTTATATACTTGGTGGTAGAGCTTTGTGCAAGCTCGTCTGGGTATGTACCACCCACTTATCAGATATTCTACGAAAAACAGCAATACCTTGTAATGTTATGTTCCGGTTTGAAGGGTGAGTGAGCCAGTGTTATTACAAGCACAGGGGACATAGCATCTTAGTTCCCAAGGTTGGCGGCGCATTGGCGATGTAGGAGATGGTTAACATTTCTTACAATGCCATTGTCTATGGGCGTTGGTGACCACTTACCATCAGTTGGCCCATATGCTCGTCCGCCTACAATAAAAAGAAAACAATATTTGTAACAGTCTGCATATCTATTTTATTTAAATAAAAGTCTTAAACAATTTTCCAGATTCGTAAGATATATTAAAACTTTCAGAATGTTATTCTTTTAGACATTCATGAGACATCGTGAAGCAGAAAATATATTAAACTTTTCAAACAATCATTCCGTTCGTGATAAATGACACTTCATACAAGAGTGGCGTGTCTTATAAATTACGCGACGTAAAATAAATATCGATGGCTAAAGTGGCTTAGAGGATAAAACTCGTGGGAATTCACTTACGGTCGTGAGTTCGAATCCGTGGAATGAAATTGTCGCTTTTTTTTGTTTAACGGAGAAATTGGTAAGAGGTGGACAAATTATTCATAACAACCATGGGTTCTAACTTTTTTATACCTCTTAACCGGAATCTGCTCGTAGTGTTTTTGTACCCCTCTGAAATAATAGACACAGGACTGAAAAGAGCAACATACTGTTACAAACTTATTATAAGTAATTTAATAAACAATATTTTTCTTTTTTATTAAATCTGTACTTAAAAGTTCTCGGCGTTTTCTTCTTAATCCTGTAATAAGAGTGATGTGAGTTTTATCGATTTAGATACAGTAATAATATTAAATTATTTTATGTATTACATTCATGTACCTACATTTTAAGCAAGAAATAAAAATAATCACACTATGTATCACACAGTATATAAATAAATACATATTGACGTGTCAACGTCTAATAAATCGATGAAAGCTGGCACGAAAAAGGATGACTCATTGTCCCGTTACGCTGATTGTACGCTTGCGCTGCATCTATCTGTTATGACGTTGTCACGTTAAACTATCGTCCGTAAACCGACTTTACGGACAACCTTTTTTATCTAAAATATATACTTTACTTGTAGGCTTTGTGCAAGCTTGCCTGGGTCGTCCCACTCATCAGACAATCTACTGTAAAACATCAGTACTTGGTATTTTTGTGTTCATGTTTGAAGTTTGATTGAGCCAGTGGTACAGGCACATCGGCGATGTAAGCGATGGTTAACATTTCTTACAATGCCAATGTCTATGCGCGTTGGTGATTACCATAGTTAGTTATTTCATCACGTACACGTAGATTCTCATGAAATAAATAATTTCTTCATTATTTCAAATTTAGAACAAAAATTGTCGACTAAATTATAAAAAATAAAATGGTTTATTTGTATAAATTTTGATAGATGAACTGCTTTTTTAATATTATCAAAGGATCCTCATTCTCAAATCGTTGACAGATACCTTTTAAGCGCTCAGAAGGTATTGGACAATAAGGGGTTTGACAAGTCAAACAGCTTTTGAAAGGTTTAAGTACGATGGAACACAAAACGGAGCCCTTATCAGAGATTGTCTCTTGTGTACATTGACCTAAGCCATTTCAGAAGTTAAACATTCCTAAAAAGCAAATACTTCTTCATCGCTTCTTACTCTTATATGGTAAATTTATTAAAATGTAGTTTTTTTTATTTTTTTATTGCAAAGGAAGGCGGACGAGCATGTGGGCCACCTGATGGTAAGTGGTCACCAATGCCCATAGACATTGGCATTGTAAGAGATGTTAACTATCGCTTACATTGCCAATGCGCCACCAACCTTGGGAACTAAGATGTTATGTCCCTTGTGCCTGTAATTACACTGGCTCACTCACCCTTCAAACCGGAACACAACAGTACCAAGTACTGCTGTTTTGCGGTAGAATATCTGATGAGTGGGTGGTACCTACCCAGACGAACTTGCACAAAGCTCTACCACCAAGTAGTTCAATATAATAAATTTAGCATCCAGAAGTGACACGGATTTTATAAAAATCATTGATTTTGCCTTTTTTAAAATAGAATACCAAATCATTCAAATTTATGCTTGTTAGCAATAGTACACACACAAGTAAATACTATTTATATCTTCTCCTCCTATCTCCTCCTATCCAATTTTTTATTTCTATTTAACAATTCATTTGAGAAACAAAATTGTTCCCATAATTTTAAATGTACGTAATTAAAAGTCAGATGGCAACCTTGTGAACTAAGATTTACACTGGGTCACGCACCCTTTAAACCGAAACACGACACTATGTATTGCTGGTTAGCGGTGGAATATCAGTAAGTGGTATCCAGATGTTCTTGCACCAAATCCTTCCTACTCTCAAATATTTTTATTTCTTTTCTCTTACCATTTTATTATTAAGGCTTATTTTGCATCTCACTCTGACGTTTTCAATCGTGCTGTTTCAATTATTCTTACAGAAAACACTACAAATGGAATAAAAATCTATCTATCGAGCTAATATATGTCGTGGTCTATTCTTTACTGCGGTGGGTCTGCAGAGGTATACATGAATGATTAAACCTACCCACAGTTTCCTCGGTCAATTGTAATTGTGTTGTGAGTTTCCATGTATATTGCTAGAATTAGAAATAAATTACAGATAAAAAATAAGACTTAAATTCTTGATCAAGTAAGGTGTGATTTATATTTGTATTTATTTATAAAAAGCCGAGTTGTGAAACAGGTAAGCGGACTGACAAATAGGCCACCTTATGGTATACCACCACCGCCTATAGATCAAAACAATTTTGATGAAATTTGGTTGGATAAGCTACATTTTATATCTAAAACCTGCCCCATCCCACAAACAGCAAGTGGTAGAAACTAGTTAAAAATATTTTTCATTATCATGTCAATAAACAGCTTTAAATATGAAACGACTAATATAAAAAAATTGAAGTTTCGTCGAAGTTGTCGTCGTCGTTCGTTTTTGAAGTCGAAGTTTAACCAATTAGAACCAATAAAGTCACTGCAACACCTATTTAACCAAGTGATTTTTCTTAATTATCTTATTCGCTTTGTGCCCGTTTTGATTGATCAGCGCAGGTGTGGCTGCCCACTCATTTTTATTGATATTAAACCATGAGTTATATCCACAATGCAATTTAACATTTATCTTAATACCGATGCTCCTAAATTTATCATTCTGTCAGTATGGAGCTCGCTTCGAATCAATCACTTCTTAACTGATATCTCTAGTTTGATTGACGCTCTTTATTGCTTTAATAATATTAATGTATTAATCATTTCAACTTCTATTATATAATAGTTATTACATTTTATATATCTTTTAAAAAATGATTGTTAAGTTATAAAGATAACCTGAGGCCCTCGCCAAGTTGATATTCTACAATCGTAAACGCTAATAGAAAACTAAACAAATGTATGATAATGACATCTCTCAACGATAAGTCACGTGGTCATTCTCATACAATTGTTAAGTTTTCTATTAGCGTTTACAATTGTAGAATATCAACTTGGCTAGGGCCACTGTAATATTACGATAATTGATATGTTCCTATTACGGTCATAGTATGAAACGTTGTAGAGGGCAAAAGCTTAAATTCCTTTTATGAAAATTTATAGATTTGTTTAAATTACTCCTACTTTGATTGCAATAGGATAAATGTACAATAATTGATATTTTATTGAACGCTAGTTAAGATAATATTTATTTATTATATACTAGCAGTGCCCGCGACTTCGTCCGCGTGGTATAATGACTTTCGGCAGCATTTTTTATTTTAGGCTAATTATTTTGCAAAAATCAGATACCACAACAGCCCGTTTTCTAAGGCATTTCCTGCCTCGTACAATCACTCTGTGGAACCAGCTTTCGCCGGCGACTTTTCCGAACCGATACGACATGAAAACCTTCTAGAATAGAGCGTACTCTTTCCTCAAAGGCCAGCAACGCACCTGCAAGTCCTCGGATGTTGCAGATGTCCATGGACGGTGGTAGTCACTTTCCATCAGGTGAGCCTCCTGATCGTTTGCCTTAATTAAAATGAGCTATTTAAAGTAATTTACTGCAAATTTCATTGAAATTGGTTCAGTAGCTTAGGCGTAACACACAGCTACAATTACTTTCGCATTTATAATATAATTAGTATAGATTACCTACAGCGCGGGCGATAGCTAGTTTAATACATAGTACCGAAAAAAATGTTTTACATAATTAAATTAATTGTGACAGCTCAGTGATCGAAGTTCAATCATAAATCATTCAAATTTTAAGTTTGAACGTTATTGAGGTTCTTTTGCCAAAAACTAAATGTAACCAAAGACTACCAAAGCTACTGAGTTACTTATCCTATCTTTTTCAAACTAACAAATGATGTTGATGGTTAATAATAATAAAAAAAAAATCCAAAAAATAACTATGTTTTATTGAAACAAATAATAAGGTGACTAAAAACAAATGTAAAGCATAAAGAAGTAAGAGCTTAAATAATATAGAAAAGTTAGATAACAGTTTTACTTAAAGTTTCATAAGTGCTCATTTGACGACTAACAGAGTGGATTAGTTTTAATATATTATAATTTTTTAGAGGAATATAAAATTATGTGATGACACTTATAGCATATTAATTATACATAAATCAGTTAAGTTTTTAGTAATAATATCTACACAATCACTAAAATGAACAAAAATAATATATACCTACATCACATAGCTAAAACATCACAATATAAAGTGAAATCAATAAGATGTAATAAGATATTATTTTTTACCCAATAAAATTAATTACTATGAAAACCAAATATTAACAAAATCTAAATATAAATTAAATAACATGGCTAAAACATTATAACTTTAAATAAGGTATTAAGAATTATTATTAATATAAAAGTGTGTAAGTTAATAAATTAACTATATATTCTTTTAAACCAAATAAAATTAAAAGGCAAGCAAGAATATAAGAATAAGACTACAGTTGCAAATTTATAGCAAACAAAGAACAAAGATGGAATATTAAGATAGTTTGAAATTACCCATATATATATATATATAATTAATAAATTAATTTCATTTATTAACACAGTTTTATTAGCTTGACCTGTATGTACCTATCTATGTAATGGAATCTTTCAATGCAATTTTCACCCACTTCAAGACGTCCAATTAATTTGAAAATTTGCTTACAAATTAAAGACTGATGACACTACAAAAAGGAAGTGGCCCATCCCTAGTCTATTTTCGTACAGCCGGGCCGAGGTCGTGCCGTGTGTTTTTTGGTTTTTTAAACTATAATTTTTGAATTTTCAGAAGCATTGATTATTCTAATATGCAATATCAATATCTGAATAGACTTTATTTTTATTTTGGCAGCTATGGCATATCTGAAGGATGAATAACAACCTCAATATCATTCTTGAATGGAATAAATCTTTGGGTCATAATGTCCATCCCAGCGTATCTCAAGCCATAATTATTGCCAGCCAGAATCAATATTAATTGTTTGCCCATCAGAATTTACTGGAATATGCACGTCCTCTCTTTTCTGTACTGTGTGATGTTTCAAATGACTGTTGTAATAATCTTTGACGTATGTTTAAGCTGAGCTCAACCTCTTTTTTACACATAAATATATCACTGATCAATGACTGTCAATTTATCGAAGTCACATTTTAAGCTGAGATTTTCTAGACTCGTGATAAACTCGTTTATATCTTCGTGTTCCCTTTTTTTTTCGCTGGAAAAACGCATTAAGCATTTCCCCCACATGAAGTGGAGGGGTATGTGGGGCTCACCGGCGCTGAAGGCGCCGAAATACCCACTAAAAAACCAGATGTATTCTCTCCGTCTGGTCGGGGGGCTCCACGGGATCGCTTGCGCATGCTACCGTGATCTTCGATGTTTTTTTACCAATCATTGTAATAAGATTGCAATTATTCTCTTTTCTCACTCTTATCTGGGCCAGAAGATAATAAATATAGTCCAAAATGCTGTAGCCACTTTTTTCATGTTAAATTGTTGTAAATTTCGTTGATTATAAACAACTTTGGTACGTTAAACGTTTGAATTTTTATCCGCTATTTTAAAAGTTTTGACAGACAGACAGAAGCCCATGAAACACGAATTGATGATAAAATAAAACCTATTTTATTAAGTTAATTACTATTACTTTTTTTAGGCTTTTTATGCAGAAACAACACACTAAACCAGTAAAACACGAAATTTGTAATGAAACTTTTTGATTTTGACAACTGTCACTAACAACGCGCGTACTTTTTGTACAGATCATTTATAGATTTTTAGTAACAAAGCTAAACTTTTAATAAATAAATATATCAAATAATAGGACAAATTATAGGATAAATCTTAAGCAAAAGAGTATATTGTACATGTAATCTTTTATCTCTTCTCAGTTTTGACCATAACCATTACCCATTTTAATAAATGTTCTACGTATATCTTTAAATTGACATAACTTTTTTATTTATGAACCGATTGAAATAAAACAAACACTAAATCCTAAGTGAAGTATGCCACAATACTTTAGTGAAAACCGCACTCAAATCCGTTAAGCCGTTTTCAAGATTAGCGTGCACAAACGCACAGACAAACAGACAAACAGATAAACAGACAAACAGACAAACAGACAAACAGACAAAAATTCTAAAAATCATTGTTTTGGGTTCTATTGTGTTTATAAAGACCCCCAAAAATAGTTTTACTCAAATATCTTTCATGTACAGACAACGACCAGTTACAGATTTATTATATGTATAGAGAAACTTTTTGATTTTGACAACTGTCACTAACAACGCGCGTACTTTTTGTACAGATCATTTATAGATTTTTAGTAACAAAGCTAAACTTTTAATAAATAAATATATCAAATAATAGGACAAATTATAGGATAAATCTTAAGCAAAAGAGTATATTGTACATGTAATCTTTTATCTCTTCTCAGTTTTGACCATAACCATTACCCATTTTAATAAATGTTCTACGTATATCTTTAAATTGACATAACTTTTTTATTTATGAACCGATTGAAATAAAACAAACACTAAATCCTAAGTGAAGTATGCCACAATACTTTAGTGAAAACCGCACTCAAATCCGTTAAGCCGTTTTCAAGATTAGCGTGCACAAACGCACAGACAAACAGACAAACAGATAAACAGACAAACAGACAAACAGACAAACAGACAAAAATTCTAAAAATCATTGTTTTGGGTTCTATTGTGTTTATAAAGACCCCCAAAAATAGTTTTACTCAAATATCTTTCATGTACAGACAACGACCAGTTACAGATTTATTATATGTATAGATTATACATTTTGTCATAATTGACTAAGATTATACTTAATTTGTATACTAAAACGCAATTAAAGATTATATAACGATCGAACGACGAGAGCAAATCTTCTAAAATCATATAACACAGATGTATTTTATGTTAATTAGTTAAATTTCGGTATTTAAGATTATATATTAACTTAGACAATCATAATTACATATTATGTTGTATATGATTTCCTTTAAAATGATTGTAACGATTATTCTATTCAATTAAGATGATAAATGGAGAGCACTTGAATAGCTTAATTCGTATATATGTATATTGGTTTTCCTGTCTTGCGGTTTTAATAGTGAGTTTCGTATTAACCCTTTGTGGGAAATGAATTTTTATTTCGTACGCCTTGAGGGCTCTTATTTATAATTCATGAAGAAAAACCAGCATCTTCTTTCAATTAGACCAACCCGAGTTAGAGAGGAGGAAAAAGTTCTAAATATTGGAACATTGGGCATTGGTGACCACTGACCATAAGGTGGCTCATACGCTTTCAAAAAAAAAACCTTCGCCTCAAGTGGGAAGCAAGCCCAGCAGTGGGACCAAAGTTTAATCAAAGTTGTAGTATATCTGGTATTGTTTGTAAATTTAAATTAATATCGATAACACCAAACCTATATATTAGATCAACATCCTTTGAACTTTGGTTTGTGGTAAAACTTGGTTAAGGATAGTTAACTTATGTTGGTTAACTAGATTATAGACACTGCGTTGTTCTCCTTGTGTATTTAATTAATATAGGGGAGAACAATTACACCGTACCATAACAGAGCTTAGAGAGGCAAGCTTTCTTTTCCTGATGGTGTAAATGAGCTCTATTGATCTTTATAGCCTCACAGGGTGATGGGTGATTACTAGGCTCTGAATCCTTTTATACTGCTAAATATTACACAGTGATCACCAGTGATCATCAGTTACACAGGAGATCGTGGGATGTATTATGACCTGTAGAAGCGTTGTTTTCAATGAACCCTTGTAAGATAGGTACTTAATATTTTCATAGCAACTATTAATATTGAAGCATTAAATATACAGAGTGTAACAAAATTCGTGTCCGACCCGTGAAGTGGTTATTAGGTATCGTGAGTAGGTTCTATTTATGTAAAAAAAATTAAAATATTATGCAAAAAAATTACTCATAAAAAAATTTATTTTTTTCATTTTCAATTGTAAATGACGAAAATTTCATGGACAACTGAGGTAATGACCTCGTCTCCGACCTACCCGATAGGTAAAAGCTATCGAGCGCTGACGCCCGCGCCTGTGTTGCAATATAGTTGTCGTTATTTAGTCAAATTAATTTTTTTTCGGGGTAAAATTTTGCTGAATATTTTAAAATTTATTACAAAAATAGAACCGACTAACTATACCTAATAACCACTTCACGGGTCGGACACGAATTTTGTTACACCCTGTATACAAATAAAAAATTAATAAAATGTTGTATAAAATAATATGATGATAGATATGTGCTAATTGCTTTGCTCATTAACAATTAATAAAATATACATTTCCAACAACCCGCATTAGAAGAGTGTGGTGGAAACATTCTCAAAAAAGGAGAAGAGGCATTAGCCCAACAGTGGCACATTCGAAGGCTGTTACTTTACTTCGTATATGTAATGAGGCTATCTTCCTATCACGAAGCAATTGACACATTGAATTTCGGTTAAATTACTTCCTCGTGAAATATTGACAAGCGAGTTACGTGATATTCTTTTGATACGAGTAGCTTCACTATAAGAGTCCAACATTTTACGATCGTCTTCCACGATTCTCCAGTATTTTCTTATGGAATAGTTCTAAAAGTATTATTAATAGAATTATATCGATGTTCGCTTAAAAGGTTGCCCGTGTTATTGACCCCTGGGGATATGAGGGGTGACGTATTCCAACGTCATAGATCGTATTACAAATATCTCCCACATACATTGGATTTATTATTCATATTTAAAATTATTTTAAATAAATGATCATGGTATGTATTCAATAGTCATTTGTTGACGTCATCAAAATTAAAAAAAAATTAAGCATTTACAATTAAAAGTACAAGCAGTATATAAAGTTTACCAGGAGGAACCGTCAAGAATCTCAGTAATTACTGGTTTCTATCAATCATAAGCACAGTACTTACCACGCACACACAAGACGCCTGATGACGGCAAAAAAGCCGTTTCTCGTATCGGCATACGAGTCGTTCTTACCCCCTAAACGCGCCAATATACATTTCACACCAAAAGTAAATAGAACTACCACTGTAAATATATATTTCCATTTTTAAACATTAAATATATAATTATTCAAAGTGGTTTTCATTAATGACGTCATAGAAAACACACAAACGCTACTATTGGCAATAAATAAGATTCCTAATCAAATGTTAGCGGGATTATTCTGAAGGGCACTTAATTAAGGCTCTACACACACTATCAACTTGATGGTGCTTACATTGTCTACGATTGCAAAGATTAAATTATTAGGATGTGTGTGTTGATTGCTATTAAATCTTTCGTGTGCTACCAGCTGAGCTACCTCCTTGATGAAGTATTTCACAAATATCAGAGAGCTACTTAAATAATACAGCACAGCTGCTTAATTCTCTTACTTTTATATTCAGGACATGTTTACCGGATTGCCAGAAAGTTTGACAATGCCAATTTTCTTATCAGGAAACCAAATGTTTTTTTTTACCAACTCGGATTACCATGTCGAAACGTGACGCTCTGAAGTTGGATAGAATGATAATAAAAAAAAAAAAAAAATTATCAGGAAACCATATGGATTTTTTTAACGACTCGGCTTACCATGTCGAAATTTGAAGCTCTGAAGTTGGATTTGCTGGTAATAAAAATATTAAATAACTGCTCCAAGTGAAACGATAACATAAAAATGGCTGTATATCGAAAATCTGACTGTGGTTATGTGTAAGGTAACGTTGAGCGAGAGCTTTGCTGTGAATTAACAACGCAACATAAGTACACTATATAACATTAAATATATAACGACAAAATGAACATAATAGATATAAGGATTTAATGCATTGCAAACAAATTAGTAACTAAAAAAATACACTCAAAAATAGACACCAAACTTGTGAAACTATAATGTTCAGATTAATAAATGATTTACAATTTTTTTATTACATGAACTAACGTGCTAAACTATTATACGGTAACATATTCACAAATGTCATGGCGATTGCTTGAACGGGGGCAAGCTTAAGTTAAACAAGGGCACGGGCGCTTAACCTTTGGAGGTGAAGTGACCACTTATATGGTTAATCCTGACTGCCCGCCATGAGACATATTATTTGCTAGTTGGTTTATTTAAGCCGTCATAGTCTTACAATAGGTAAAAATATTCGTTGTTCTATAAAAAGCCGAGATGGCCCAGTGGTAAGACCGCGTGAATCTTAACCGATGATCGTGGGTTCAAACCCGGGCAAGCACCGCTGAATTTCATGTGCTTAATTTGTGATTATAAATTCATCTCGTGCTTAACGGTGAAGGAAAAACATCGTGAGGAAACCTGCATGTGTCAAATTTCACTGAAATTCTGTCACATGTGTATTCCACCAACCCGCATTGGAGCAGCGTGGTGGAATAAGCTCCAACCCTTCTCCTCAAAAAGAGGAGAAGAGGCCTTAGCCCAGCAGTGGGACATTAACAGGCTGTTATTATTATTATATTCGTTGTTCTAGTAAGTCTTTATAAGTCAAGACAGTCGCACAATTAAATCGCAAGTGTGATTGTAGCCTTAGCGAACGTGCTCTTAATATCCAAGCTCGGATTAAAATGGATAATCCATTTAATTATTTTAGCTTCTATTTACAAAGTTTAAATTTTATAAATTACACTTTTGCTATTTTATGTTTAACGAAGGTTTTTTTAATCTTAATTAATAAGTTTTAACCGTATCCTGGGACTATAGCGCTATATTATTAGGTTTATTATAATAGTAAGTAAGTAGTACTTAAGTAATACGATTATATCTAATTTGTTTAATGCGAAAAAAAAATACACATTTATGTCAACTGTAGTCAAGCGATTCATCCAGAGTAGATTTTTTTTGTTTATTGTATAGGTAGGCGGATTAGCCATGGGCCACCTGATGGTAAGTGGAACACAAAACCTTTGGTAGGTTTTGTGTTCCGGTTTGAAGGGTGAGTGAGCCAGAGTAATTACAGGCACAAGGGACGCAAGCGATGGTTGACATCTCTTGCGATGCCAATGTCTATGGGCGTTGGTTACCACTTGCCGTCAGGTGGCCTATATGCTCGTCCGCCTTCCTATGAAATTAAAAAAAAACCTGTTTCTGGACAGTATTATAACAAGTAACTTAAACTAAGGAACACTGATTAAAAACTAATACTGTCCAAGCCTTTAAAGAACAATATTTATAGATAAACCACAGTTAAACGACGTTTAAAATAAAAGTAGGAAAAAAGGTGTAGCCGACGATATTCAAAAAAAAAAACATAACTTAAACTACGGAACCCTGATTAAAAAATAAAACTGTCTGCTAAGCTTCTTAGCCGCAAATAAAATGCGAGCTATTTTTCTTAGTACACATTTAAACCCTCGTGTTGTAAGAGGGTGCTTAAACGTCGGAGCTTAAAATAGAAATTACCGTTGGAGAAAATTTTCGCTGTATTTAAGCGGGTACATTTTCAAGAAGTTTTTAACCCTTAAATAAAATTATCTTTAATAAATAAAGTACCTAGTTAGTTTGTGCATGCACAATCTTATTATTGTTATTCTTATTAGATCATTTTAATTAACATTTGATATTCATATATAAACTAGCTGTGCCCTGAGGTTTCACTCGCATATAATTAATGAAAATATGAATAAAATCAGTCTAGAACCTTCCTCAATAAAAGGACTATTCAACACAAACTTTTATTTAATTCGAACCACCGTTCCTGTGATTAGCCGGATCAAATAAACAAACTCTTCAGCTTTAAATATTAGTATAGATAAGAATTAATATAAGCTTATTTACAAATCATGACCGCGTGGAATGTTTGCAAGAGTGCTAGCAACATTTTCTTTTTGAATCGCAATTTCGATGTATTTTGAAGTGAAACTTCTTTAGAATCGTTGTGATTTGAAAGTTGATGAAACGAAAAAGGGACAGTAAAAAGAGACAGACACATAAATTCATAAGATTTAACGTGGGAGAAAATGAGATAGGAAGCATTATACAGTTGAAGCCAACATTTTCGAAGGTTTCACTTCTACCACGTGTGAATGACACACATGTTTTTTTTTTGGAAAAATTACCCTGAATTTTCACCAGTAGAGACAATGAAACGAGGTGTGATATATTTAATGAAAGTTTTTGCATAATTAATTCAAGTTCCAAGCGTTTCAAATGCAAACGGAACAAAAATATGTTTTTATTTATTACCCGGTAGGGCAAATGACTCTACTCCACTTGATGGTAAGTAGTAGAGTCCAAAACATTACGACGAAACTTATTAATTATTTAATATTAATTAGTAATTTGGAATAAGAGACGAATATTTGTGTGTCTGTGTGTGTGTGTGTGTGTGTGTGTAACGTTCGGTTCTCACACACATGCACTATAATATCTGATCTTATAAATTGAATTTTATTTACAATTTTATTAAATGTATATCTTTTGCTTGTTTGTCTGAATAAAACTTTCTCTAAACGATTCATTTAATTTTTACATTTTTAGTACTATCAGAGAAAAGTCATCGAATGAAAATTGACAAAAGATAGTCAATATAAAACAGTTCGTTCTATCAATCGTTGATTGAGGCCAAATTTATAGACAAATATACAAATAATGACAAATCAATTATCAAGTCCTACGCCTTTTTATCCTCGTAAATACTATACCATCTCAACGGAGATTAAAATTTAAATTCTCTTCAGTTGAAGCCCTTCAGCAACACAGAGCCAGGTTTCCGACCTTCGTTACGCCGAGATCGTCGTTAAAATCCCGATAATTATGTTTATCTCATTAAATGAAGTCTTAGAAATCTTATTTTATAATCTCGATGAAATGTTAAGTGTTGCGTTTACAATTTAATAAATGTTTATGTTAAATACTCGTATACTTTACTTGGTGGTAGGGCTCTGTGCGTACCCGTGTGGTACCATCGACTTATCATGATTATATTCTAATCCAATGTTACTGGTAATACAATGTTCATGTTAGTTGCCCAAGGTTGGTTGCGCATTGGCAATTTTTTTATCGCATAGGCAGGCGGACGTGGTCACAACGCCCATAGACATTGGTATTCTATGAGATGTTAACCATCGCTTACATCGACAATGCGCCACCAACCTTGGGAAATAGGATGATATGTTCCTTGTGCCTATAATTACAATGGCTTACTCACCCACTCTTTATACCGGAAAACAACAAAACCAAGTACTGCTCTGTTTTGCGGTAGAGTATCTGATGAGCGAGTGGTAGCTACCCAGACGAGCTTGCACGAAGCTCTACCACCAAGTAAGTGCGATGTAAGTGGTTCTTAATATTTCTTATAATATCGGGCGGTGGTGATCACCTACCAGAAGGTGGCCCTATGCTGGTATTCCCACCACGTAAACAATTAAAAAAAATGGTCGTCTGTAAAGTCGGTTTACGGACGATAGTTTAACGTGACAACGTCATAACAAAACATTGACGAAATGACTGCATACTTTTATGAATAAAATTGAATTATTATTATTCTGTATGGATACAAAGAAGGAGTGAAATGAAATCTACAATTTAATTGATAAATTTACTTTTATTTGCACTCATAGGCCAATCGACTTAAAGAGAGATAGATGCGGCGCAAGCGTACAATCAGTGTAACGGGACAATCAGCGTAACGGGACAATGAGCGCAACGGAACAATTTCGTGCATGCAGCCAGCGTTTATCGATTTATTAGACGTTGTCACGTCAAAAAAACTATACTAAAGGAGCTCCATTACTATTCTCTAGCTCACTTTGTAACTCACTCTTAAAATGTTCAAAACTGACATCATTATATTGGATTTACATTAACCAGACATTCGTATAAAAAGTAAATACTTAGGAAAAAATGTATGCACGTCTCCAAATTAAAAATTGGAACTTCAAAATCCCTATAAAACTTTGAGAAATGTGGACGAAATATGTGATAAAGTGGAAGATTAATTCTCCCATTTTCAAGCTTTGCCGTCGTTTTTTTTTGTACCTCACGTCACATAATCTGTAGCGAGACAGCTTTGCATGCGGCCGTTCAGGCTAGCGGCGACCCTGTTTAATATTCTAAATTAAAATGTTTAAAAGCAGCCCTTATCTAGAAAAAACGGTTAAAGTTATTCTGTCATTATTTTGATAAGGATGAATATTGTGGAGCAACATAAATCTAGTATAATTCAGCTTAATTTTTTATATTTTTTACGATCTTATAAAATTAATCGCTGTTTAATTTATAATAAATAATATGACGTCATATTGGCAATTGCATCTGTGTTAGAATTGTCTCGGAAATGTGCAGATGTTCTACTTTCTTTCATTGCTTAGCACGAAAACGATTTTAAAATACAACTTATGCACATGTAAAATACAGTTGATCTTGCTTGAAGTTTTGATAAAAAAAAGTAAGAGAAGCATTGTGATACTAGTATATGCTCGCGTCTTTGCTCGCGTGAGGGAGAGGTGTTAGGTACCCTATGATCTTTGACCAACTTTGACCACTGAAAACGTGAATTCGACATTTCGTCATGATTGATTGAGTCGTTAAGACGTGAAAACAAACAATCAAATTAACATCCGCATTTATAATATAAGTAACGAATAATGTCATATAAATTACATGTCTCAATTTTTTTACAATTAATTTTTCAAAAGAATATCATTTTTATAGCCTTTTTAATTGAGTTAAGAATGGAACTAAGATTAGTAAGACTCCTGATTTAATTGACTTCAACTGCTCAGTTTTCACAAATAAAAAAATAAAAAATCCAGTAAAAAAGGCAAATAAATTTTATAATAATTTTATAATAATAGTGAGGTTATCTGTATACGCTTTGGAACAACTTAAGAAAATTTACCAAAGATCCGTCGTCTTGTTACTGCGTAGTGAGCTAACCTAGCGAAGGTACAGAATTAAATCCATTTCAATGGTTACTTGCGAATGTAGTCCGGACGTCCGGTGAGTCGACATCGTTCTTCTGTAAAGCGTATAACTTAGAATTTAAAATATAAATATGAATGCATTGTTAGGTTACGGAAAATAAAAAATAAAAAGCGCTGATGTTCTATTGAGGGTACTTCTCAGGTTTTTGTTAAGATTTTTGATCAATATTAAAAATATTATAATGAACGCAGTTTTTGTTTTTTACTGACCATTTTACTTTTACTCTTTCGTGATAAGGTTTTATGTGAGTTTGTCATCACAAATATATTCTAAGGCTTGACTCGGTGCTAGAGCTTTATCCAATTTGATCTGGGTAGGTACCCACTCATCAGATATTCTACCGCAAAACAGCAGTACTTTGTACTGTTGTGTTCTGGTTTGAAGGGTGAGCGAGCCAGTGTTATTATTACAGGCGCAAGGGACATAACATCTTAGTTCCCAAGATTTGCGCGTTGGCGATGTAACCTATGGTTACCATTTCTTACAATGTCATTGTCTATGGGCGTTGGTGACCACAAAGACAAGGGAATATGAAAACTACCAACTTACTTCACTTGATAGTAGGGTTTTGTGCGCTTCCCTCTGGGTAGGTACTTACAGATATAATTTTTTTTAATATTATTTAATTTACAGTCTATCCACATATTTCCAAGGAATTTACAAATTTTACTCATAAATTTAATAAAGTGAATTCTTAAGAATTTTCAACTTCACAACTAAATTACCTTCTGTTAGAAAATGCCTTCTTAAACATTTCCGTATTAAGATAACAGCTTGCCGAAGTTCATTATGTCCATAAAGACCAATGATATTATAAGTAAAAAGGTGTAGATAGGTTACATACATAGCATTCAATCTACGAAAATGACACTGTTACGCACACATAAATAACTTTATATTTAAATATACACACTACATTAAGATTTGTCGCTAAAGTAGAGTGACATGATTTAAGTATCACGAGTGAAAATGAGACGTATATATTTGCGAGAGTACATCGTCTCGTGTCAAAGAAACTACATAGAATAAATTATCAGACAATACGTTTTTTCTTACCCGGATTTATGCCTATGAATGCGATTACTCATGAATTCATTTTGTAAAAGTACTAAAAATTCATCGAAAATAGGTAAATAAAAACTATCAATAATTTTATAAAAATTTAATATCAAATAAAGTGTATAATGGTATCAGTGGCCTTCAAATAAATTTAATTTATTTCTAATTTGTCTTTTTGTTATTTTTTTTTAAATCGGGGTTGTTTTTATGTTCTGAGTGGAGACGAACATTCAAATACTTTTCTATAATAGCTTTTATTAAAAGCAAACGGTGGTTTAAAGTAGGCGTTTGCCGCATCACATGTTCGTTTAGTTCATTAAATATTTTTGAACTGACAAATGATTTTAATATACGATTTTTTATAATTAAAATGTTTTCGATTCTCGTAAAGTATAGTCCATTTTGTTTTATGTGAGACTTCAAAATGTTTTCTGACTTTAAACAAACAGTAAACAAGCTTTCACTTGAATAGCACAAGCCACCCATATCCTTAATGGAAATTAATTTGTGAAACCACAGTTTTTTGGACGTAAATAGAGATTTTATACATACTTCACATTTCAAAACACTAACCATTTTCCTTGCAATCCAGCCCGAAATATAACCCACGTCTGAAATGATCCGGTAAATATACGTTGTTGAGCACTTGCGCAAATGTATCAACATTTTTTTGTGAAATCTTGTCACTTTGCATTTCGGGGCTTTTTTCTGGTTCTGTCGACGAAGCTAATTCAAAGTAATCATTTGATGCTCTTTTGCCTGCTGTCCAATTGATATTCGAGATTGCAGAAGAACAATTCAGAATAGTGATACTTTCTAATCGTATGCAAGTGCCACTGATTATTACACTGATTATTTATATTTTGATTTCAATTTAGTAATATAATATAATTAATAATTTAATTTTCTTTTTTATATATATAAATAAAACAAACATGAAATTATTATATATGTGCCAACTGCCCCCACTGTTTGTTTTACTCTTTGATCAGTACTGTCGTCTTTCTCTATTGCACTCGTTCATTAGTATACTTTTGTTGCATTCATTCATTTTTGACGTCATATTTTATGAATATAATATTTGATTTGTGAAAATATTAAGATAAATAGTAAACTTACGAATGATATGTGATTCCTTGAGTTTTAGTAGTTTTGTTAGAACAATTTGTGCAATATCTCATAGCACACGACGGTTTTTCTGGTTATCTTGGGTCAGTTTTTATTAAAATTGTACTCGCTACGTGACGTCTATCTATTGACAATGGTGACATAAGACTGAGGTCAAGTGTGGATTACTATCAAAATTTCAAAGAAATGCTAACGGAGCGCTTGTAACCTATCTACACCTTTTTACTTATAATATCATTGATAAAGACTAATGATATTTGAAATAATTTAAGGATTATATATTTACCGATGTTTAAGTATTTTGACAGTTGACACATATTATCTATACATACAAACAAAATTTTGAGTGTCTGTTTGTAATATTATAAATAAAAATTTTAACAAAACAAAAACCGACTTCAATGAAAAAACAAAATTAATACACACTAAAAAGTACAAAAATAATTGCGTATTCTTCTATAATTTGATAATTAACTTACTATTTTCTACTCATCAATATGTAGGTACGATTGTGTTGTGTAGTTGATAATGTAGTTACAATTATTGTTATTTTTGGAGTCGATGTCAGCTAAGGTGGATTTATAACTACATATGTACATCGTTATAGGTGAGATGTGCTTGTGTCGCACGCGCAACTTAACGAGGCGAATAAAAGTCAATTTGTAATGTGTAAGTCTTTGGTTGTTTTTAAAGGATTCCCGTATTATTATTGCTAGGTATGTTAAAGTGTTTCCTTGTTTTTATAGCATTGGTAGGACAAGTTGTTAACCATCGCTTACATCGCCAATGCGCCACCAACCTTGTGCCTGTAATTACAATGGCTCACTTACCCTTCAAACTGGAATACAGCAATACCAAGTACTGCTGTTTTGCGGTAGAATATCTGATGAGTGGGTGGTACGTACCCAGACGAGCTTGCACAAAGCTCTACCACGAGTAAATATTAACATATATATATATATATATATATATATAGCGTGATCAGATATAGAATCTGATTGTTTCAGTAACGTAAACAGATTCTTTGTCCGAGAAACAATGGCTTCAAGAGTACTTTGACTGAGACTCCCTTACATGGAAATGTTTCATTAATTTCTCCTAGTAGACTCCTGGATCACTTATAACAAACTTTACTTTGTTAACTCCATGGTAATGGGGCAACAAGATACAAAGATTTATATTGATTGAATTAGGTTCAGACATGTTATCTTTGAAATAAAGATTATGAAGTTTGAAGCTTTGTTTTAGGGGATTAAAGTGGTACCTAATATTTTTTTTATGTCGCGAACTAACAGCCTGTATGTATCCCGCTGTAGGGCTAAGGGTTTTAAAGAGAAGGCCTAATGTAAGGAGCCAACTAAAAGCTCAGAATACGCGCGTCTTAAGTTTGCCTCTTACCACACCTTTGATGTCGGGAAGGAGGAATGAAGTGTCCATTTTACGCCGTCATACGCCTAGGTGTTGAAAGGTCATAACGAATATGTGACCTCGATCACGCTGCGGGTTCGTGTGTCATGTGTTCCCTTGTTAATATCGTCGGCAGTAAGTCTATCGACAGGGTAGTTAACAGAGAAGGGTGCTCCAACGAGACTTATTAATTAAACATGTGACAGATCATTATCCGGCGTTCCTTCACCGCGGTGCACGAGTTAAACTATATGAAAAATCACTTTTTTAGAAAAAAATGTCTGATTTGGCAACCGGTAATTTTAATCTTGAGACGCGTTTTAACCACGGCGCCATCTTGGTTCTCACGAATCACTATTAGATTAATATATGTTATTATATATTACAAAAAAATGTATGATATATTTTTTAAAGTGCCTTTTAAATATCTAACTTAAATTTTATCTTAAACTTTGTTATCGATCTCCAAAACTAAGACCAAACTATCGAGACGAAATCAAATAAAATTTTATGTTGATTCCTTAAGTGCTTACACAGAAATGTCACCTTGAGACAAATTCAATCTAGTCACGTTCTCCGACATTAGTTTAGGACAAATATATAGATAGATACTTTTATTGTAAAGAACAAATAAGAAAAAAACATGTGTGCAATTCACACGTGTAAGAAGTGAAACTTTCAAAAATTTTGGCTTCAACTGTATAATGCTTCCTATCTCATTTTCTCCCACGTTAAATCTTATGAATTTATGTGTCTGTCTCTTTTTACTGTCGCTTTTTCGTTTCATCAACTTTCAAATCAAAACAATGCTAAAGAAATTTTCACTTCAAAATACAGAAAATCTTATCATAACGTACACGTTTGTATAATAAAGCAGCTTTGTCGCTTTATAGCGATTTCTTTCAAATAAACTTAGGGTAAGAATTTTCTGATGAAAGAGATGGACCGGTGATGCAACAAAAGACTTATTATGTAATACAATTTATAAATACATACAAAATTTTACCCACTGATATAATTACATATGTTGCACAGGTGCACACACACGTCACGGTAGCATGCGCAAGCGATCCCGTGGCGCTCCACTTAAGACGAGAAGGGTACCGTGGTGGTTTTAGTCGGTAAGAGTCCGACATAACCCTCCTTCAGAGGGTACCCATGAGGGTTTCCCCACGTTAAAAAAAAAAAAAAAAGGTGCACACACACAACACCATATTATATTTATGTCTAAGGTCCTCCAGACCGGTTTCGGCCACGGCGGCCAATCTCAAGAGAGATTAGCCGACTGCGCAGGAGATATTATAGTGCACAAGTGTGTGCGCAAGCACAGGTAAACTCTCTATTCCCTAGCTCTCATAATCCGATGAGACGGCAATCCGACACAGTTCAGGCGGTTTACTACAGAAAAGCCTTCTATTTTAAACCCTTCTGCCCCCTAATCCTTCTCTTTACATATAAAAAAAAACAAAAACCTAACTTAATTTAGTGGTGCTTGCCCGGTCTTCAACCCGATAATTTCGAATAAGATTCACGCGCCTAGACACTGGGATAATAATAATAATAACAAACTTTATTTTAATAGTTTTAGTAAATCCATTCCATTAAAAAAAAGAACTGAAACATTATAATAATAGTAATTTAGAACATAAAATACATGCGGTGTTGGTGATTGTGGATGTGTGTGTGTATCTCGTCCCTTCTTAAATAAATCGTAAGCCGTTATAAATAAAAGTTCTATGATGTTGAGAGAAGGTTACAGACAGTCGTAATTTCGATTATTATTATTGGTAAAGTTTTTGAATGAACATCGTCCACATCAATGTAGTTGACACACAAACAAACAGATTCGTCCTTGGTTAACTAATTAATAGTTTTTATATATTATAATAGCTTACCATTTGGCAAATAATTTTTTAAAATAATATTTGCGATATAATTGATCGAGATCTTGTATAATCTGTAGAATGAATTATGGATTTATAAAAAATGGCGTTTTGAATGTTGGTGAAGCTGTTATCCTTAATAAGATTTATTCATTGTATATTTATTTATGATGGATAAAAAATCTACGAAACCGATTTTAAATTTTCTTGCACCTGTAGAAAGTTACATTATCAGCGAGTACCATAGACTATATTATTCAATATAAACAAAATTATTGATTCGTATGAAATTTGCAATAATTAAAACCACAAAATATTTAAAAACTAATCTATATAAGTCATTACTTGATGTGTGGTGCAAAAAATATTAATGATATCTAAAATAATGTAACGCATATTTATAGTACTCATTATTAACCGACTTCAAAAAAAGGAGGAGGTTATCAATTCGTCTGTATGTTTTTTTTTTTTTTTGTGTTTGTTACCTCATAACTTTCGACTGGGTGAATCGATTTTGATGATTTTTTTTGTATTTGAAAGGGGTTGCTTCCCATGGGGTCCCATTTTTTTTTAGTCCAGGTTTGACAATGGAATCCATGAGAAAACCATATAAGTCGTAAATTTGCATGAGGTATGTGCGCGACAAATGGACGAATAACTCGATATCTATTCAACGGATTTCGATGATTTTTTTTTATTAGAAAGAGTATACTTCAAGGGTTGTTTGATGATAGTTTGGTTAGATTCTGATTATAGGATCCATGACAAAGTAACGGAAATCTTCAATTCTTAGTAGCAAATTAACGATACACGGCTGAATCTTTTATATGCTATCTAGATTTATCATTCACCTACCATAACATCGTTATTCGTTATGATCAAGTAATTATAGTACTATTGTAAAAAACACTTCTTTATATACCGTCAATAGTTTTCGCAGCGCACGCGAAATAATAACTTTTATAGGCAACAGTTTGATACGTTGGGTTACATTGCTCCATTTTAAGTAGGGATCTATAAGTTTTTGAAAATATAATAAAGCCTATATTACTCGGTAAAGACGTAGCTTTCTAAGGGTGAAAGAATTTTTAAAATCGGTCGAGTAGTTTTTGATTTAAATCGTAATAAAAAATCAAACAAAAATCAAATCTTTCCTCTTTATAATATGAGTTATGCATGTAAGCATTAGTATATATGTATATGTTTGTAATTGAAACATATTTGAACATCTCCTAAAAGTTGAGACCAATTTTGAAAATTATACATATATGTATATATAGAATCGTATAAGTACTCTTATATACATGTTATATTTATGTATA
The DNA here is from genome assembly GCA_963151315.1 of Nymphalis c-album. NCBI lineage: Eukaryota > Metazoa > Arthropoda > Insecta > Lepidoptera > Nymphalidae > Nymphalis > Nymphalis c-album. The sequence continues at coordinate 5,069,582 of OY720610.1, forward strand.
TTTATATATTGATTACTAGTGTTTTTCCCGCGGTTTCACCCGCGTAGTTCCTGTTCCCGTGGGAATATGGGGACAAAATGTAGCCTATATTACTCCCTGATAATGTAGCTTTCCATTGGTGAATGAATTTTTTAAATCGGCTTAGTGGTCTGCCCAACTAAATTACCCCACCAACTAAATCTATTTAATCAAAACATGTTAATTTATATTCATACATTTAACCATATTAACTAATATTTATTAATTAAGTACCAAAATGCATTTTTCTTTATGTTTCACTGTTTTAGATTAATATATTTAAATAATAATATAAATGGCGCTGTCTCATATGAGCTGCACGTTTAGTAGGTCTACCCATATTCTACAAATTAGTGAGTGTACTTCAGATTCACTAAAAATCGAAAAATAAATAAAAATTTTAACAAAACAAAAACCGACTTCATAAAAAAACAAATTAATATGCACTAAAAAGTAAAAAAATAATTGCGTATTCTTCTATAATTTGATAATTAACTTACTATTTTCTACTCATCAATATGTAGGTACGAATGTGTTGTGTGGTTGATAATTTATTTACAATTATTGTTATTTTTGGAGTCGATGTCAGCTAAGGAAACACTATAATATACCTAGCAATAATAATACGGGAATCTTTTAAAAACATACACATTACAAATTGACTTTTATTCGCTTCGTTAAGTTGCGCGTGCGACACAAGCACATCACACCTACAGCTATGTATGTAGTTATAAGCCCACCTTGGCTGACATCGACTCCAAAAGTAACAATAATTGTAAATAAATTATCAACCACACAACACATTCGTACCTACATATTGATGAGTAGAAAATAGTAAGTTAATTATCAAATTATAGAAGAATACGCAATTATTTTTTTACTTTTTAGTGCATATTAATTTGTTTTTTTTACTAACAAAGAAGTCAGCGAGACTATACAGGGTGTAACAAAATTCGTGTCCGACCCGTGAAGTGGTTATTAGGTATCGTGAGTCGGTTCTATTTATGTAAAAAAATTTTAAATATTAAGCAAAAAAATTACTCAAAAAAAATTTTTTTTTTCATTTTCAATTGTAAATGACGAAAATTTCATGGAGAACTGAGTTCTTGACCTCGTCTCCGACTTACCCGATAGGTAAGAGCTATCGAGCGCTGACGCCCGCGCCTGTGTGGCAATATAATTGTCGTTATTTAGTCAAATTATTTTTTTTCGGGGTAAAATTTTGCTTAAAATTTTAAAATTGATTAGATAAATAGAATCGACTAAGGATACCTAATAACCACTTCACGGGTCGGACACGAATTTTGTTACACCCTGTATATGTATCTAACTACAATAGTTAAGTCACAATAATTGTCGATCGAAATATGTTGACATGCAATTTATTGGCATTGCTCAACGCGGAAGAAGTCGGGGCGGTTCGTTAGTATTAACTAAACAAAGCGACAAAGAAAATAAAGAATTTTCAAGCTTACAATAATAAAATACGTGATATTTAGCGGTCCGACTAATAATCAAATAAGATTTCTCAGCTTCAAAAATAAATCTTACGATGATACTTCACTTAACGTAACTTTTTTGTTTATTTGAATTGCTCATTGAGACGTATAAAAATAAGGCTTTGTTCGCCGTTTGCACCCTTAGATCCCTAGAATTAGATTATTTTATAATCTTGCGAGGAGTACAGTTCTACACCCAATTGATTGGAATAAGATTAATTTGTACAAACCAATTATAAAACTAAACTGCTCTGTTCAATCTCTTTTTTTTTAATGAATAAAGATTTATTATTATTATTTTCATTACTTTACGTTCAAATTTGTAAGCATAGGCCAACCGATGGTAAGTAGTCACTAACGCTCAAAGATTGGCATTGTAAGAAACGTTAACCATCGCTTACTTCGCAAATGTATCACCAACCTTGGGAACTAAGATGTTGTTCCTTGTGCCTGTAATTACACGGGCTCACTCACCTTTCAAATCGGAACACAAAATACCTACCCAGAACCTACCTACCTACCTTCCACAAAACGCTACCAGTAAACATGATTCAAAAGTACTCTTAAGCGTAAACTTGAAAACATTTTCTTTTTGTATACGTCAAGTGATAAGTAGAGTGTCAAAAGTATTGTAAGAGTTCCTCGAAAGAAGATTTTTTATCGTTTTGGTTTATGTATTTACATAAGAAGGAAGCGTCAATAACTCAATGGTTTACAGGTCGCATAGCTGTATAAAAGTCGCAGGTTCGATTCTGGCCCCTTGGAGTATTGTCGTACATTTATTTAAAAATGTAATTGCTAGCAATCTGTTAAAAAAAGAGTATATAAATAAGTATATAGCTAGATATGTATTGTTATTATAAATTGATTTCGTTTATATCATTTGGCATGTCAGAAATATGGCAAATATATAACCTTGTATGTAATAAGTATTTGTCTTCAGTCACTTGTTAATTATAAATAACACAAGTCAAATGTGACTCGCTCGGTATTATTAATAGTATTCCACAATACTGTGAAATATTTAATTTTCTTATCTCATAATCAAAGGCAAAGAAAAGGCAAATCCAACGCGAATGCAAGAAGTAGGACCAACGGTTTTACGTTCTTCCCGAGGTACAGGCAATCCTGCAAACACTACTAACTTTTCGACATGATGCTGCTATAAACCCAATAACACGTCTGCTTCCAACGAGGCTGTCTTTCCAAATTACCAAATACACCTAATATTTGTGAATTGCAAGTGTAACACCACCTTTAGATGTGAACAAACCAATAGAAATACAGAATTATATTAAAAAAAAAGCCCAAAAAAATACGTAAATGATGAACAATAAACGAATATTCAGATGCTTTATCTCTTTAACTGTGTCGAGGACCTCTTTTCCAGTCTGAGAGAATACGTCGCATCTTTCTATCTCGAAAAATAATATTGTTAGAAAATCTTTTTGATATAATATAAAGCTAAGCTCTTGTGGTTATTGAATATTATTTTTTTATAAAGGCGAGCAAATGAGTCACCTTATCGTAATAAACCGTAATAGTTAAGTAAGAATTTTTAACCGCTCCATACAATGGGAAGTATGATGTTGTGTACATTTTGAATGTACCTATTACAGCAATTGTAAAATGTTGACAACCGACTTATGGTGGTTATAGGTAGGCGGAGGAGCACCTGGGTCACCTGATGGTAAGTGGTCACCAACGCCCATTGACAGTGGTGTTGTATATTTCTTTATGTCTCTTGTGCCTGTAATTACACTGGCTTACTCACCCTTAAAACCGGAACACAACAATAGCAAGTATTGCTGTTTTGCGGTAGAATATCTGGTTAGTGGGTTGTACATACCCAGACGAGCTCGCACAAAGCCCTACTACCAAGTCAAAGTTAACTCTTTGGTATGAGGCAAATGTTTGCTTTGAAATCGCACAAATGTATTTTTTAACATTCCGCAGACAAAACCACGAAGGTTAATTGAACTAACACTATATATCTAATAATACATACATGATATTTAAATATCCATAAACCACGCGCTATAAACGCGATAATTCACTTTATTGTAGGGCCTTTTGCATCTGGGTACCACCCCCTTACTAAATACACTACCGCCTAAGACCAGTATACAGGGTGTAACAAAATTCGTGTCCGACCCGTGAAGTGGTTATTAGGTATCCTGATTCCTAGGGTACCTATATACTCTATTCCAATCGGAGTAGGAATAAAGGTAAACACACCGTCGATTTACAAATTGCATGCGATTTTCTAATCGTTCTGCTGTATTATGCACTATAACCTGTTCTTGATTAATTTACCCTTATTTATATCATTATTTGATAAACTGCCTCGTTGGTCTAGCGGCTTGATATAAGGCCGCAGACTAGGTGGTCTTGGGATCAATTCCCAGGTCGGGCCAATAAATAGTTATTGGGGTTTACTGTCAGAAAATTCTCAGTAGCAGCCCGGAGTCTGGAACTTGGAAGTGTACACTCCCGTGCCTCGGAAAGCACGTTAAGCCGTTGGTCCTGCGCCTTAACTCTTTCCGGTCGTGTCGGATTGCCGTCCCATCGGATTATGAGAGAGGAATAAAGGAATAGAGAGTGCACCTGTGTTTGCGCAGACACTTGTGCACAATAATATCTCCAGCGCAGTTGGCTAATCTCTCTTGAGATTGGCCGCCGTGGCCGAAATCGGTCTGGAGAGCCTTTATATAATAGACATATGTATGTTTATATATATTGGAGTTTTATTGTCATTACTTTTTCTTTAATACACTGAACTACCAAACTTTATATTACTTGTTACTAGATTATCATAATTAACTTTAATTATTTCTTTGTTACAGATGAAAACATGAACCATTGACATACAACAAAATATATTTACAACAATACCAACAACTACATGCACAGACAATAAATAGAGCCAAATAATTTACATTTATTTACTAATTAAAATCTAGTATTCATATTCAATTAGAAAATCAATTAAATAATATATTTAATAGTTATAAAATATAGTGATTCGAATTTATCAATAAGAAAACCGATATTTATTTTAAAAAAAAAAAACAAAATGAGTTCCGAGTCGCCTTCCTCAGCGAAAAAGTTGAATTTAGAACGAGCTTCGAATTTTATGAGACAATTCCGCGATCCGGATTCTAGGGAATTGAAAAAGCTGTCCGCGAATCAATTCATGGAAGTGTGGAGTCATTACGATGGAGATGGTAAGTTATTATTTTTTTATACCCATTTGTGTCATGTGGTCATTGTAATTTTTATTTTTTAATATAGTAGTCATTTAATTCCTTTGCGGTATTTAATGGTTCTGCCGAGTGACACTTGCGAAGTTATTAGGGCTAATAGCGAACACATCCCGAAAAAATCAACAATACACAATTGTATACTAACACTTTTTTTTTAATTTTATAAAAAAAAAATCCTGATGACTACTCAAAAATAGAAACTATTCCTAAAGCTTAGCCGTAACGCTTCAGATCCCATTGTCCTACTCGATATCCCTAACCGATAATCTTAACCGATGATCGTGGGTTCAAACCCGGGCAGGCACCACTGATTTTCAAATGTTCATAATTCCTCTCGTGACGGTGAAGGAAAACATCATGAGGAAACCTGCGTGTGTCAAATTTCACTCAAATTCTGCCACATGTGTATTCCACCAACCCGCATTGTAGCAGCGTGGTGGAATAAGCTCCAAAACCTTATCCCCAAAAATGGAGAAGAGGCCTTAGCTCAGCAGTGGGACATTCACAGGCTGCTACTTTTATAAAACTAAATAAAAACAAACTAACAGTTTTCAATTACAGTATTTTAATTATTTATTTATTGATCGATTTTTTTTTAAAACAAGACAAAACAATCGACGGACTCCATTTTTAACTTTAGTATTTTTAACTCTATTTTCTTTAATATGGCGCTATCTATCATGCTGTACTTTCGCAAACAGTCGCTAGGCAGAATTACTCTGTACCAATAATCATTTTTATTTATTCTGGAAATACATCGTTCAAATTTTGAATTTAGCAAAAGCTTGGAGTTTTTATTTCATGATACAAATAGATGTAGATCAAAAGAAAGGTTATCTTAATTTAAACAGCCGCTTCACAGACGCGGCCATAGACAAAAGACAGAGCTAACGGCTACAATTTGTTAAAAATATGTTTTCATAAATTATATTTATTTGTTCTTTTTAGAGCATAGACAAAATCTTTGAAAAAAGAAATATAATTTTTATTTATTTGTTTATTTGTAAACTTATTTTTTATGACAAGTGTATGTTACATTTATCATAAAAAATTTAATGTTCTAAAGTTCTAAGTGAAATTTTTCTGACGTAAATGTATTTCACCCTTTCAGAGTTTATGTTTTGTTGTTATTAGATATAATTAGTTTAAAGTAATTAATGTTGTTTTTTATTATCCATTGATATATCAATCATTTAATTCAAAAAAGGCCGGCATTACTGCCGATAGAAGTAAAAACTTAAAACTTTTAAATATTTTTGTCTAATTAATTATCATTATATTAATTCAACATCAATCTTAATTAAAAATAATAATTCTACCTTTTTATTATAAATATATCTTTTTATTCATCAAAATACACAGTACGTCGCAAACTGGGTAAAATATTAATAAAGCTTAATTTAAATAAATAATAGTTAAAATACACTAATATTATTTGTATATACTGCACTCATTATATTACATATGGATGTCGCTCGGTGAGGCGAAGCCACGATTTACTTGTGTATTTTTTTTAAGTCGTTTTCACTTCTGGCCTGAAAGTGTATACATATAAATTACATCCCTATTGTGAAATCTCCGGAACGAATATCAACAGCACAGATCTTTGCATTCCAATTTGCGGCACTGTTTTTATGTATTGAGCGTGAAAGTATTGTTTTCATGTTGCTTTTTCATTTTTATCGGTCACAAAGGAAAGCGAGTAACTGTCCGGAGTAATCTTGCATGACAGCGTTTAACATTCAAACGAAAACAATGGGGTCTTTATGTTATACTTGGTGGTAGGGCTTAGTGCAAGCTAGTCTGGGTAGGTACCACCCACTCATCAGATATTCTAACGCAAAACCAGTGGCGTAGCTATGTAGACAAGGGCCCCGGCGCATAGAGAAAGGATTGGGCCCTCCCCCCTCTTTCCATGTCGCTTGAACTTATATATATGTATTCTCTCTTTTTCTTATAGGCCCTCTGTTTTCAAAGCAAAGGTTAGAGGGCCCTCTTAGCTCAGGGGCCCTGGTGCACTGCACCGCCTGGCCCTACGATAGCTACGTCACTGCGCAAAACAGCAGTACTTGGTATTGGTGTGTTACGGTCTTAAGGGTGAGTGAGCCAATGTAACTGTGGACACAAGGCACATAACATTAAAATGCATGTTGTGGTCCAGCCTTGGTCTTCAGAAGGCGCACACTTTATATTAAGTCTGAATATGATTTTATTATTGCATGTATAAGTATATTGCTAATGGTTCTTAATGAATAAATAAAATAAATAGTTAAGTTTCAGCTTAATTTCGAAATTAACGATTGAAAGTTAACTAGCTGTGCCCCGCGGTTTTACCAGCATAAAATTAATAAAATTCAGCCTAGAACCTTCGTCGATAAAAGGACTATACAACACAAAAATATTTTTTTTAATTCGAACGAGTAGTTCCTGAGATTAACCGGATCAAACAAACGAACTCATCAGCTTTATATATTAGTATATATATACAGTATCGATTTAGTTTCGGTATACTAATGTCATTTCCATACATACTGTTGTCATCAACAGAACAGAATCATCAATCGTCATCAATCGTCTCACGACTTTGTCACAGTCAGATCGCAGTCTATTTTAACACGTAAGTGATATGTGTTCCGACAATTATTAGGTTAGGGGAGGTCTGTGAGAACAAATTTGAATCTCAAAGCAGAACACTTACGAAATAAATCAGATATGTAATGATTTAGAAATAACTCGGTTGGAGGCGCCGCGATAATTTTAGAAAATCTCATTTTAACCGTACATAATCAGGATGAACAGACTAATAACATAATAATCGATTAATTTTAATATCTAACATTTAAATAATACCTCCTTTGAAAGCGCAGTGGCTTATTGGCGTCTCTACTGTAACACAAGCTATACGCTTAATTGGAGAGAAAAATACGTATATTAGTAATGCCTTAAGTTTAGTTTAGACATTAGCTATCATTCTTAAAAAAAAGGTCAATAGACCATTTAAGTGTGATAAAAAAAGGTCACTCTTAAGAGTAAGTAGATAAAAATTGGAAAAGTGGATGATGCGGTATTTATTGGATTTCATCCGCGCTGTCCCGTTATCTATATAAATAAAATGATAGAGGTCTGCAGTTGTGCGCGCATCACGGAAAAACTACTGAATATATTTGAATGAAATGAAATTCTAAATTTTATGTCTTAGATACTTGGCCCTTATCAAAAATAAAAATGATTGCGATATCTTCATTTAATAAAAAGTTATTAAAGTTTCAAGAAACAACGATTTGTATATGCACTGCGTGTTCAGTTATATATGTTTAAGCAAAGTATATTTTTGCTTGCGATCTTTTTGATGTTTTCTTCCTTCGTACATAAGAAAACTTGGTTAATATATCAAGTAACGCGGACGAAGTCGCGGGTTTCCTTTAGAATATTGTACAACACAAATGCATTCGTAACGTCAATAGTCCGAATTGAAAGCGAAAAACTGCAAAGCGTAGCCACTTATATAGTAACATTATATATTAAGACCTTCTCCCAAACGCGCGCATGTAAATGTCCCACTGCTGAGCTAAGGCCTCTTCTCCTTTTTTGAGGAGAAGGTTTGGAGCTTATTCAGTTGGTGGAATACACATGTGGCAGAATTTGAGTGAAATTTGACACATGCAGGTTCCCTCACGATGCTTTCCTTCACCGTCCAGCACGAGATGAATTATAAACCCAAATTAAGCACTTGAAAATTCAGTGGTGCCTGCCCGGGTTTGAACCCACGATCATCGGTTAAGATTCACGCGTTGTAGCCACTGGGCCATCACGGCTATAAATCTCGGCATTTCTTGAGTATCTTAACTAATATTATAAATGCAAATGTTTGTTTGGTTGTTTATTACGCTTTAACGACTAAACCATTAAGCCGATTTTAAAAAATCTTTCACCAATGGAAAGCTACATTATCAGCAACATAGGCATACTATGTCTCCGTATCCCCACAGAAACGAGTACTATGAATAATATTATTATATATTACCTTTTCCGAAACATATACTTAGCGTAGTATATAAATATCACCTTTGTATTGGTCCGCTTGTACGTAAATAAACAAGTCAATACCGGAACCTTGGTAAATAAGTTATATTCGGGGCCGCGGCTGTGGATTGAAATAGCGTAGTTATGTTTGACTTGGCGTTACAAGAGTATTATATCGATCGATAATAGTACTATCGAAATCAATATAAAAAGTGTTCAATCATATGTCTTGATAATAGAGTAATAATAATAATATCCTGGGACATCATTCACACACCCATCTGATCCCAAACTAAGCAGAGGTCGTACTTTGGAAACTAGACAACTGATATTTTTTGTAAATACATACTTATATAAATAATAACACCCAGACTGACGACAAACAGACATGTTCATGCACACAAATATCTGTCCTTGGTCGAAATCGAACCCACGACCTGCGGCGCGAATGGCAAGTATTTACCAACCACGCCAACCGGCTTGACCAGTCAATGGTTGGAAATAGTGATCGTCACCCAAAATTGTGGGTTCAATATGATAAATATGATTTGACAGGGTTAAATTATTAAATGAAAAAGCAACCGTTTCGGAATCTGCAATTAACTCAGTAGTCACTCAAATATGTTAGGAAAATAAAATTGTAAAACCTGACTGAAAAATGAACCACACGCTTTATCTTTACTCATACCATATATATAGCAGACTAACTTTCTCATATATATATATATATATATGAGAAAGTTAGTCTTTTTTTCATAGTATAGGTTAGTGGATGGGTGTATGGGCCACCTGATGGTAAGTGGTCACCAACGCAGAGACAGTGGTTTGTTCATTTCTTTAAAAAAAAATCGCCAACCTACCTTCGCTACCAACCTTGGGTACTAAGATGTTATGTCCATGGACATTTTCTGTAACTAGGTTTTCTTACTTCGCTTACTATACATTTGTCACATCAATATTATTGTGCAAAGGACACGGAATTACTATCACCTGAGCACCCCCCTCCCTTCTCAGCGATCTCGCGCGAGCGAAGCTTAGATGAGAAATTATTTATATTATATGAAGAACATGTATATGACGTTCGCACGTTTGTTGTGGTTTTAATTATTGAAACGAAGTTATTTTAGGCGGCTTACAGTAAAGCGAAATGGTAGTGCCCCAGGTCACGTCATATAACGATATAGCGTTCGAACATCGTCCGTACCAAATGCTTCAAAATGCGTTGGGAGTTCGAATTTAGGAGGTCGATAAAAAAGAGGATGAGGTGCTTTTTGGTGTGACAAAAAACACAATATAATTAATTAAAATCTACAGTTTAAAACACGGCTTGACTCGAAAAAATATTGCACAGAACTTCGTTCTTAGCGAGGGTCCACCGACTGCACTTTGTTTTAAATGTATTTGCGAAATTGCTGGGCGTTATATACCTACCTGATGGTAAGTGATCTGTATTAGAACCCCTTCCTTACATAGCCAATGCGCCTCTAAGCTTGAGAACTAAGATGAGCTGTGTCCCTTGTGTCTACGAGTAACTACACTCGATCACTCATTCTTCAAACCAATATTTATATTAATCAGATAAGTGTAAGCACGAAACTTTTCTCTTTATTCAAGCTTTTAGTTTTATTTCTTTGAAATATCTCCGTTAATGTCTCCATCATTTTGATGTCACAATTATTTAAGGGCTCCGTATCTTAAATGAGATTTTGTGGAGACGAGCCTTCCAAGCGTTCATTACGCTAATGGACCCTGTACAATAACCAAGTGTTTTTGTTTTAATAAAGACTACGTTTTGTCGTTTGGATACAATGTTTCGACTGTACATTGAAAATGTTAATTTAAGCTAAAATTCATGATACAAAGACATGCAATGACAGCAGTCATGAGAATATATTGACATGATTTTTTTTCCATAATATTCTTAAACATAAATAGAACCGACTCGCGATGACCTACCTAACTAATAACCACTTCACGGGTCGGACAAGGGTTTCATTAACTTTCTCAGTGGTAGAGCTTTGTGCAAGCTCGTCTGGGTAGGTACCACCGACTCATCAGATATTCTACCGCAAAACAGCAGTACTTTGTATTGTTGTGTTCTGATTTGAAGTGACATAAATACACAAATACACAAATAACATAAATTGGCTAAAAAATTTTTAATTAATATAAGCCTATTGTGACAATTAAACAATGTTGGTTACAGAAGTAAATTACAATTTTACAAAATAAAAACAATGCGTTGGTATAATTCGATCATATAATGGAACTAAGCTGGGTGAGATGGCGGTTAACACGGTGCCACTGCGGTAGGTTTTACGGTTGCGTACTACAATTGGTCAACACATAACAAATACTATAGGTGTTTGTTTGTTTGTTTGTTACGGTTTCACACCTTAGCTCAACTTATGTTTATGACCCTTTGCATACTAATTATTATCAGGGGTAAATAAAATGACAGAGTTTCCAATACTCACGAGCTTCCTTAGATGTGGGCTGTTTTATAAGGGTGTATTTATGTATAACCCTTCAAATGAACTAATCATTCATTGTCACGTTTTGCTAACATTGCAAGCCTAATTGTTAGTCCTATCCTGCATGAACACGCTTCATTACTCAATTGTGAAATGTTGACAACCGACTTATGATGATATACTATTTTGATACGTGTACTCTTGAAATGTTATGACTATAATGATCAATGTCGTGTGTCGTGTTTCTATATTTCACGACAATTTTCTGCAGTGAATTGATCCTCGAGTTTGTTTTCACTGAAAATCTCTAACGATCCTTTGTAGATTCACGTTCAATATTTATTTTAGAATACATTAACAGCATTATAGAATATATATTAGCATCTATTCTGTAGAATTTAAAGTTATTGCTAAGAGCTCTTTGAAGTATTAATGGCTACCAAAGTGCTTATATTAATTGGGATGGCCCAGTGGTTAGACACATGATCTTAACTAAAGATAACGGGTTCAAACCCTGGCAATTGAATTTTCATCTAGCTAATTTGCTTTGACAATTAATTTATTTCTCGGCAGCGTAGGAAAACATCTTGCGGAAACCTATATTTGTCTACTTGGTTGTAGGGCTTTGTAAGCAGTGATACATCGTATTTTTGTGTTCCGGTTGGAAGGGACCTAACTTAGTTCCCCAGGTTTGTGGCGCATTGATGATGTGATAGGTTTGGTTAATATTTCCTACGGCGCATGTCTTCGAGCAGTGGTTTCCACTTATTATTGCCCCATGTGTCACATGTGCCACAATCCCTGCATTGCGGAATAAGCTCTAAATCTTGTTCTAAAAAGAAAAGAAGGCCTTAGCTCAGCTCAGTGGGACAATTACAGTGTGTTACTTTACTTTTAAAATTAAAATTTCCATGAACAGTTATGTCTTTAATGGCACAAGCCATTTTTACTACTGATTTTAATACATTAGTTACTAACCTTAGAAGTTCACCTCTGAATGTATTTTTAATATCGAATTCTCTATTCAATTTATCGAATTTTCCGTTTGCAGATAGCAAACGGCAATTGAAATGGCTGCCATATATCTGTCACGAAGAGTCCGTTTTACTGCCATAGAATTTCCAACAATTGTACAAAATCGCAAATTTAGTTCCAATGTAAAGAACGACCCAATAACGTGGACGCGTTATTTTGGAACCATTCTACTTGTTTTCACCAATTTAAATAGAATTACTTTCTGCTCTTGTATATATATTATATCTCTTAACTTTTATATATTACTTACAATAACTTTTATTTATTTATTTTTATTTATTACGGATCACCAACAGAAGATTCATTATTACAAGACAACACACACATTATTAAAAATTATTTCTAAATGATCTTCCAATTACTGGTAATCACATCATGCATAATTAAACAGTAATATTATACAGTTTTGATTTTAATTTAAGTTGTTTAAGAAAAAATCAAAATAGTAATTAAACATTGAAATCAAATATCTACTGGTGACAGGAGGGCTGGTTAATTTTTCGCTCAGAGAATCGGAATTGCGATTCAAAAGGATAATGCTGTTAGCATTTTTGCCACCATTCCACGTGGTCTCGATATGTTAAGTAGTTTACTTTTCAAATTTTTATTTGTATTCATTTAAGTATACATTATTATAAGTGTAAGTTTTGTTGACAACAGTGAATTCCTACGATTGATAACTTGAGATGTACATTAGAGTTTTTCAATACAATTATTTTCATTGGTAAATAAAGTGGAATTGGTACACAAACAGCCCACATAATATGTCAAGCTTATACTGCGCGTAATATTTGCTTATAAATATATCTCTATCATGCTAGGCTTTGAAGAAAAACGTCGTAACACGTGTCGGATTTCACTGAATTCCTGCTTATTGTGTATCCATCAAACCGTATAGAAGCTTCATGGAATTAGCTCCAAGCCTCAAAACAGCAAGAAGTTTTTCCCCAGCCATGGGACATTAACAAGCTATTAATCTACCAATATTTTTTGTTAAATTGACAGAACATTAATCATGTCTCACGATGGCATATTTTCTTTACTATAGAGTTATTTCATCCCTTTTTTGCTGACCTTCTTAACAGTTCACCCGAGAAACAATTACTCTTAATGTTCTTTAAATACGACCTATTTGGTTGGCTTTAGTATCTAACTCTTGTTTCTTGGCAACTTTTTGAGAGTTTAAAAAAAAACTCTCTCATTGTTTCTTACATAAATAATGATACTTTTACTAAAAAGTTTTTAATGAAGACAATGTATTTTTTTTAAACCATCGCTTAATTTGCTATTTTTATTAACAGCTTAACGGGCGGTGATTTTGCTCGCGTTGCTTTTTATTTTAGAAACAATTAAGTACGTAAATATTGATTAAGTAAAACTCGGCACCTGATAACTTGCTTGTATATAAACCAACAAGTGACCGATAGGACGCTATAGAAGTTGATATGTTAAAGCACCGTCTAGTGAAATGCAACGAATAGGAATTATGAGTATAAATAACTTGTCCATTAAAAACACATTGGGACTTGGTCAACCATATAGTTTATTTAATAGAGCTTTGTGCAAGCTCGTCTGGGTACGTAGCACCCACTCATCAGATATTCTTCTGCAAAACTGTACTTTTTACTGATGTGTTCCGGTTTTGAAGGGTGAGTGAGCCAGTGTAATTACAGGCACAAGGGACATAACATCTTAGTTCCCAAGGTTGGTGGCGCATTAGCGATGTAAGCAACGGTTAACATCTCATACAATGCCAATGTCTATATAGTGTCTGGGCGTTGGTGACCACATACAATCAGGTGGTCCATATGATCGTCCGCCTAACCTCAAATGGATATACCAATATCCATTTTTTGCTGACTTTCTTAATGTGTAGTTTTGTATATAAGATAATCCCTAAATGAAAAATCTTTAAAAGTATATAAATGACTGAGGAGCTATATCCATAACGTGTGTATAATAATTGTTTATTACGTACATACATTTGTGTGAATTTTTTTAATTAATAATTTCTTTCTAGGTAACGGCTACATCGAGGGTACGGAGCTGGACGGATTCTTGAGAGAATTCGTTTCCAGCGCTAACTTCACGGATATCAGCCCAGACGTGAGTCACTTTGCACATATATTAACTTTGTTATTTATAAAAAAGGAGTAAAGACATATAATAGTAATAGTCTGGGACATATATTCACAACTAGGCCATCTGATCCCAAATATGGAAACCAGACAACTGATATACTAATTCTCTCTTTATAAATACATACTTATATAGATAATAACAACTAGACTGAGGACGGACAGATATGTTCATGCACACAAATGTCTGTCCTGGGTGGGAATCGAAACCACGACCTGCGGCGCGAAAGTCAAGTATCTCACCAACCACGCCAACCGGCTCGTTAATAACTCATTGAATTGACGCGATATCATTGGTCGAAATTTTAAATAATCTTTGACTGTGGAGAATATTGTATACTTTTATTATATGAAATCTGTAGATTTCATGATATTATAATGATATCCTTATTTTATTTAACTCGTACAAAGTCGGGACGGGTAGCTAGTATTTTTATTTGTCGGTCATCAATATAGTTCTATCATTGATAAAGTTATTATAAAAACAATTTAAAATATTTCCTGTTTCTTCATATTTTATTTGTTTATATCGCCACTGCACTAACCTAACCTAACCCTGGGAACTAAGATGCGATATTCCTTGTGGCTGTAGTTACACTGGCTCACTCACCCTTTAGTATCCCATAGGATTCCTTTAGATCGTCCAATGAAATATTTTTTAAAAATCATTATAATTCAAAACGAACAGAAATGAACCATTAATTTTTTTTTTAATCATCTTGTGAATTCTAACATAACAACCAATCCACAATGGAATAGCGTGGTGGAATAAACTCCAAGCTCTTTTAAAGGATAGAACGCCTTATTCCAAAAGTAGGATACTGACAGGTTCTTACGATGAAAAAAACCTATCGCATATTCGTTCAGTTTTCTGTATTCAACCATTCAATACTCAATACTTTTGGGGATTACGAAAGATCCTCGACAAAAAACATTGTAATCTGTGGTTCCCGACCCGTGAAATTTTCACCCTTAGCGTGTAAAATTAATGACGCATCAATTCTGCGGCTAAATAATACTATTAATAATCCCTAGCGTTTTCCTGTGGTTTCACCTGCGTAGTTTCCGTTTCCGTGGAACAAAATGTAGCCTATGTTACTGATAATGTAGCTCTCCATTGGTGAAAGTTCAAAAATTTGAAATCGATTTAGGCGTGAAAGCTTTACAAACGAACAAACTCACATTCGAATTTATAACGAAATAGTTAAGATTACACCGAGTTAACAAAAGTTTTATTTAAACATGAACGTTAAATTCATGATCCTAATTAAATTCACGTCTAAGTCTAAAGCGAGCGAAACAGCGAAACATATAAATAGCTATATAATAATATTATATACTAAAATCTTCTCCGAAATACGCTTTATCTTTTGATATAAGTTTTACCTATACGAGTTTAGTAATATATTTAGCTAGGCATTAAAAAAAAACATTTATTAGTATAGTTTTGCTTAGTCAATTTCCTTCTTATATTATACTAGTTTTCGCGTTCGTGTTTACTCGGTGGTAGAACTTTGTGCAAGCTCGTCTGAGTAGTTACCACCCAATCATCACTTATGGTACCGCAAAACAGCAGTACTTGATGTTTCTGTGTTACGGTTTAAAGGTTGTGTGAGTCTAATTACAGGTACAAGGGACATAACGTCTTAGTTCCCAAGGTTGGTGGCGTTTTGGCGAAGTTTTTTTTTAAAGAAATGTACAATGCCACTGTGTAATGGTGAACACTTACCATCAGGTGGCACATATGCTAGTCCGCCTACCTACACAAAAAAGGGGGCCAGGAAAAGTTTGAGCTTATGTTCTTCCTTAGGCTTCTAGAAATTAAACTTTATTCAAAAATATCTCAAAATTACAACATACAGTAACATACAGACAGACTTACTTTAGCTGTTATTATATAAATATAGATAACATGATGAATTTAATCATTAACAAGTCTTCTCCATTATGAAGTAAACGCGAACCCTCTCGCGAACTATTCCGAATTTCCATAATAACAGAACCATCTTAGTGGGTTGAACTATTAACTTGGAGTTTGATTATCTAGTTAATATTTCAGAGTACAGATATGAGTTATAATAGATTATCAACGAGAAAATACCAATTTAAATTACTGACTAGTTATTTATATGTTTACTGTTACTCGACTGCATAGTCAGTAAGTCTATTGTGGAACAATGTATACGGTTTTTTTTATTGCATAGGAAGGCGGACGAGCGTATGGGCCACCTGATGGTAAGTGGTCACCAACGCCCATAGAAAATGGCATTGTAAGAAATGTTAACCATCGCTTACATCGCCAATGCGCCACCAACCTTGGGAACTAAGATGTTACGTCTCTTGTGCCTGTAACTACACTGGCTCACTCACCCTTCAAACCGAGATGATGGCAAGAGACCTGATGGAGCGACTTTAGTTCTATGGTCGATGGGACGTGTTCTTGTGTGGTATGCAACTTGCGTAGATACGCTGGCAGCATCTCATATTAAGAATACGTCTCGTAAAGCCGGCGCAGCTGCTGAAGCTGCTCAAATACTCAAGCGCCGCAAATATTCACTATTATCAAACGAATATGAATTTGCGGGGCTGGGTTTTGAATCTTTCAGTTCATGGTCGTCTGATACTAAAAGATTTATAAAAGATCTCTCAAATAAACTGATTCACACTTCTGGTGACCCAAGAGCTGGCGCTTATTTAGCCCAAAGGCTGAGTCTAGCGGTGCAAAGAGGCAATAGTGCCAGCGTCTTGGGTACAATGCCACAGGACAATCTATTAGACGGCGTGTTTTTTCTTTAAAATTTTAATGTGTGTTTTATTATATTTATTTTACTTTTTGATTATAATATTATTTGTTATTCAATTGATTCTGTAGTAAAATTAATAAAATAAATATTCAGGATAAGGAAGGAATTTAAACTTAAGATAAGATTACTCAAAAACCTTTTAATCAAGATTAAAAATAGTAATACGTACTTAAGTAGTAATTAATATTAATAAATAAATTAATACTACTATGATACTAAGATTGTTGGAACTACACGCTATATTGCTGCGTAGATATATCCTTTAAATAATATAATTATAAGAATCAATGTCGCATATCACTGACATGTTACGATGGTTTTCTGCGATAAGATTTTAATTTCTGTTAACAACAATAATACAATTTGATTACAATATATATACCGATTATCGTGTTTATAACTTTCATAAATTACATTCCATACAAACATTTATTTCTCCTATTCCCCCTTAAACCCTTTCAAAGATGAGTTTTAAAACATCTTACCTTAGTTCTCGTTCCATAAGAATATCTGTGCAAAATTTCATCCTGTTGGACCCAGCGATTCTGTAATATACGTCATTTTAATTTTTTATTTAATAGATATGACGGAAAATGTTATGCCATATATTAATCAACGTCTTATTGCCTCCACTGGTGACAGGAGGGCTGGTTCATTTTTCGTTACAGAGAATCGGAATTGCAATTCAAAGGGGAAATGCTGCTAGGGTGGCAAGACCACCATTCCACACGGTCACGACTTGTATAGTAAATATTTTTAATTTTAATTTCTATTTATTTAAGGATTTAATCTATATATATATATATATATATATATATAATTAGGATATATAACACTTCTGTAATTACATTAATTAATTAATAAAAAACGGAGAACAGAAATTTTGTCATATTGATTTCGACGTCAATTGCAGTAGCTTCCAATTTAACTTCACAGATTTTTGACATTGTGAAATTTCCCCTCATTGAACTTAATTCAGCTCCACCCAGTAACAACCGTTAGCGTTCCAAAGAATATACCTTTACGTTAATAGGTAACATTAAAAATCAATTGAGATTGTTTGTAACAACTCTACTTTCTTCGGCAGGTCTCTTGAAATCTATTACTGGTCACATTTACTTCCCCTTGACGATTTTTTTTTGTTTTTGGAATGGTGTTATATTCAGTTTTTTTTTTTAATTGTATTTTGTAAATAGTACTTTGAACTGTACCTCCATCATCGTGAATAATTTATTCTAAAGGTTTCTCAGGGATCTCTTGCTAGATAAGATCTTTAATTTAAGTTATTCTGTATATATATAATGTATGTATTTTATGATTATAATTATATAGTTTATTAATTCCTCTTAATCATAATCAATGTCAACGCATTGACCGTAAATTTTAGCTTGTCCGGTGGGACAGTGATCACCTGCGAATGCGGCTTCAGTTATAAAATAATCTCCATAAAAATCTTTATTCCTTAAAATGCATTCCTTAAACATTTCTATATCCTCGAATTTTATTGGAATTTTCAATGTAAATTGCGTTGTATTGGGTAATTGTTTTTCTTCGCTGGTAACATTATGATTTGTCAAATACGTTGTATTGGGTAATTGTTTTTCTTCGCTGGTAACATTATGTATTGTCAAATACGTTGTAGCGGGTAATGGTTTTTCTTCGCTGGTAACATTATGTATTGTCAAGCCTTCTGTTGTATTAATCGTTCGATATTCCAGTGTAATACCAAATATTATATCCAGATTGATAAGTATCAGTAGTGGTATTAGCATTTTTAATTTCATGTTAAATTTTTAATCTAAAAAGACTCCAATATATCTGGCTCCGTTTGTGTCGTGTCAGCGTCGAGGCACTTTCCAACGAATGAATCCCAGACTAGTAATTTCAGTCCAACTAGTACAAGCTTTATACTAACATAATCGAAATCATATTATGCTAGGGTTGTCAATTATATAAATAATATTTTTTTTAAAAATCTTTCTTATTATATTGTATTTTTGTTTGGTAAAACTAAGTGTTTTTAAATTATTTTGTTGGGTTAGTTATCTGCGTTTGAGTGAAATATTTTCAGAATGAGTTTTTGTCCTGTTAAATTGTTTTCCATAACTAATGGGTACGTATAGACGCTTTAACGCAATCATAAATTTTTTCAAGCATACATGAAGTATTCTCATTTCCTTCCTTTTGTAAGTGGTGGTAAGTGATAACCACCGATATTGGTGCTAAAAGAATTATTAAACATCTCTTACATCACCAATACACTACCAACCTTGGGAACTAAGATGTTATATTATGTCCCCGTAGCCTGGTATTACACTGGCTCCATGATCCATCACCGTTCAAACCGGAACACATTACTATATTGCTCAACTGCAAAACTGGTCAAATTCAAATTCAAAATACTTTATTCAATATTGAAGTATTACACTTACTTATTGATTGTCAAACTGGAAACTACTACCGGTTCGGAAAAGAAACACGCAGCCCTGGAAAGAACTGGCTTTTTTTGTCTTTTTTTTATGTCTTTTACAAAAAAAAAACAAAAGAAATAGCCAAAAAAAAACAAAATAGAATAGATAATGGAATATCTGGTGAACGGGTGGTACTCACAGGGGCTAACATACCATCACGTAATTCAATGCACGTTTTTCGTTCTCTGAATCGTTGACAAAATATTTTAATACAATATAATAAATTATTGTTTTTCAACCCTAGATTTTAAGTCAACAATTAAATCTAAACATGATCATAATTTATTTAAATACATATATGATATAATAGCTCTGTATGTATATATATAGTCATTACATAATATATATAATAGTCAAGAGCCACATACCATCAGGTTTCCCGTTTGGCAGTTTGGCCATCTATAAAAAAAAAACGGACTTGCTATTAATTCACGTTAATAATGAGTACGTATATAATTATTATGGAATTTAAAAAAAACAGACAAAGTATTAAATAATTTATTTAACACGTAATTTATTCATAATACGTTCTTATTTCATTTATACAAACGAAAAAACTATGCACTATTATTGTACAATATTATATATATTTAATAGAAACATCATACTTGCCGCATTAATATTTAATATACATCTAGTTAATAATAAAATCAATGAACTTCAGCACACTTGACAAAAATCTTAACCAGCCCTGTCGGACCGGCATCTCCATCAAACGCCGTCCCATAACTTTGTTATTACCGTGAACTCATCCGGGGAGGTTACCCGTTCCCCATTATTAACAACAAGAGGCACCATTGATTTACGAACATAGTTTTCCGTAACAGAGGCTTTACTCATTATTTGCTTAACAAAATGTTGATCAGTAGAACTGTTGGTCAATAATTGTTTATCGACTGGTAAAGACGGAACTGATTGGATGGCAAGAACGAGAACTACGTATGCCTTCATTTCTGGAAGCGTAATGTGCGCTGATTTGGATATTCAGTCTATATATATTTTTTATTTTATAAGAAGGCGGACGAACATATAGGCCACCTGATGGTAAGTGGTCACCAACGCTCACAGACAATGGCATTGTAAGAGTTGTTAACCATCTCTTACATCGCCAATGCGCCACCAACCTTGGGGACTAAGATGTTATGTCCCTTGTGCCTGTAATTACACTGGCTCACTCACCCTTTAAACCGGAACACAACAGTACCAAGTACTGCTGTTTTGCGGTAGAATATCTGATGAGTGGGTGGTACCTACCCAGACGAGCCTGCACAAAGCTCTACCACCAAGTAAATACAGGGTTATTTTAAATGACCCAGCAACCTCGTAGGACTAGATAGCTAATATCATAAGCAACAACTTTTGTACAAGTTAAGGAAACGGTATTATGTCTTTAATTTGTTGATTAATATTCTTTGTACTTGATGAGAAACAGAGATGTTTGTAAACTTTATATTTTTTTTTATGTTCATTGAAATGATTTTCTAATTCGCGTTAAATATTTACGCCATTGTAAATAATCACAACAACTTCGTACTGACAGGTTAATGGATGCGTAATGATAATAATTTCGTTCAACGACAACAATCACAAAATTGTTTATCGTATTACATTACAACGTAATCGTTTGCTGAAGTAGAAATATCTACAAAATAGTATGGAAGATTATTTTTGTTATCGTTTTAATTAAATAAAACTAGAAGTCGTTGTAGTCGCTAGTATCGTGGTCTAAATTCACAAATATATATTTCAACAAAATTTCATTATGCACAACTGTGTCGTACAAATAATTACCTACCACGCTAAACTGACAATAGTCTGGACTCATTTGCTAGAACACCAACGTCAAGATGTAAGATTTTACAAACGTAGAGCAAGAGACAAGAGAGCGAGTCCTCAGGCTGATAAATAAAGGCTTACGCGAAACCTGGACTAACCTGGAGGTCTATATGTCACTGGATATCCAGCAGACAAATACTGGCTGCATAAACAATAACACCTGTACAACAATTATCAATGAATTCGATTTTGATAATAATTGATTGTTAGATAGACTTAATATTTCAAATACGAAAGATAGATAATTGTGTGTATGTCAATAACGTATTACAGTTCTATTATGTTGGTATTTATCGTTACCCCCCTGGGTGAGTTAATCGGTGATCCAGGAATCAAGTCATGGAAATAAAATCTTATAGGGAATTTAAGTCCAAATGTTCTCAGTAGCAGCTCGGAGATGTGAAGTTGGCAGAATTACGGAAAGTACGTATAGCTCTGGGTGGTTCTGCCCCAGAACGCTGAGTGCCTGAGTAGCATCAACTGTGTCGTACCATCGTATAAAGAGAGTGTGGGAATAAAGAATGGTCTTGAGTTTAGTCACACATCTGCGCTATAATATTTATTGATTTGATTTGATATCATCACAATTTTATGAACATTAACAATATAATGATTGCAATAAAAATACAAACAAAATGTTTAAGTTTCATTTATTATATTTTTACATTCGTTGTTACAATATGTATGTTTATTGTTACACAAGATGTCTTTATTACCTTAAACTTCAATACAAAATACATAGCGAAATTACATTTGCAAGTATGAGTCCAAATACAAAGATATTATTACATTCATAATTACCACTAATGCACGTAATCATATAATATTTGCTAGTGCCAGACATTCGTTAAACACGAACGCAACAAACATTGTTGCGATGACATTATCTTCTGCCATTTTCATGACATTGTCGGACTGAGAGTTTCGTCCCAACTACAATTACGTGTAAAATTTAAATACGTCACGATACAGCATTTGAGGTACGAAAGTGGATGCTAAGGCCCTTGATGTTGGAGCAATACCATCTTAGAAAGGTCGAACATTAATATCATAATATATATCTTCATATAAAATCATACTTGCCATATCAAAACTTGAACTTGAGTTGATAATCATCAATGAATATCAACGCAACGGCCAGTCACCTTACCTAATCCTATCGGACAGTCACCTCCGGCAAAAGCTGATTCTTTTTCTAATTCAAACATTGGTTTGAGCATACCCCGCGTCCTTTTATCCTTGTTTTTATTTTGAACAGCATTCTGAATCTTCAAATATCCTTGAACATGGTTTGTGCCTTCATGTTCATTGCCTTCATTTTGGTTTCTTATTATTATCTGTATATCTTGTGTTTCCACTGTATTATCAGTTACACCATTGGTCAATTTTTGCTCAATATGTGGTAAAGCTAAAACTGATTGGATCACCAGAACAATAAGTACGTACGCCTTCATTTTTGGATGCGTTATGTGCGTCGAATTGAAAATTCGGTCTTTATATTCATCACATACTAGCACAGCCGGCAAACTTCATCAGTATTTAATGTAATACTAACTACTAATATCACCGTTCTTTCTTTTACATCAATTACATAGCATAAACAAAAAATATTTAATTGTATAAAATCTTAAAAAATCATTTTAATTTAAGATTTTTTTTAGTTTAAAAACAAAAGATTCTGTTCAAACAAACAGACAAAATATAAAAGTTTTTTTTGTAATAATTCAATCATTATTTTCTTTGAACACGAATCATTAATAGCTCATTAGATGATTGCCTTTAATCGAAATTAAACAGCCATAATTCCAGTTTAAAAATAAGTAATTAAACGACATTCTTATATAGTAATCGTTTATGTTTTAACCATCACCTTCGAGCTCGAGATGAATCTGTAGCGACATCTATCTCGCCACATACGAACTATGACCAGACGTATCCTACATCGCGATATTAAAGTTATCAGAGCGATTGAACATAAATACAAGAACCCGACAACAATCGTTGGGGCGCCGTAGCCCACCAGACACAACAACCGTCTGGTCGGAGGATCCTCCCTTTTCAATGGTGGCCACCCCCAAAAATCTATACGAATATAGCAAAAGCGAAAGAAACCCAGTCTGTATGTTACGTTCTCACGGCCAGAACACTAAAAAGATTTTGATAAAATTTTATATAAAGCAAACTTAAGGCCAGAGGAATAACGTAGGCTACTTTTTTATAACAAATCACTAACCGCCAATACCAATATCTCCACCTTTACCTCGCACATGGGCAAAGACGCGGGCGAACAGTAGCAAATACATAAATGAAGCATAAAAAGATTGAATAAGGCTTTCCCGGTCTTGAACCCGCTATCTTCGGGTTAGACTCACGCATTCTAATTATTGTGTCATCTCGGTTCTTTATTTGGTACTAGCTGATACCCGCGACATGTCCGCGTTACTTGACATATTAACAAAGTTTTCTTATGTACGAAGAAAAAAACATCAAAAAGATCGCAAGCAAAAATATACTTCGTTTAAATGTTTAAATCATCGCTGAACACGCAGTGCATATACAAATCGTAATCTTTAATAACTTTTTATTAAATGAAGATATCGCAATAATTATTTTATAAGGGCCAAGTGTCTAAGATATAAAAATTAAAAAAATTCATTGAAATCTATTCAGTAGTTTTTCCGTGATGCGCGCACAACTGAAGACCTCTATCTCTTTATTTATATAGATTTATTTGCAATATACATTTCATTATCTAAGATTTAGATTACCTTATTAAATCTACTGCTAATTAAATATTTAAAGTAAACAATCTCATCACAATCGGCATTGTTATCGATATCAAATTACAGAACAATTTTGAATAAAAACAACATCTTTAGGTAACATTTATTTTAATTACCTGCTCAGAACAGCCATTCGGAGGTTCTCGGCTTTATTTTACATCTCTAAAGTAAAGACTGCTCAAAATTCTTATATCATCAGTTTATAAAAATAATAATAATAACAGCCTGTGAATGTCTCACTGCTGGGCTATGACCTCTTCTCCTCTTTTTGAGGAGAAGTTTTGGAGCTTATTCCACCACGTTGCTCCAATGCGGGTTGGTGGAATAAATATATGACAGAATTGCACTGAAATTTGACACATGCAGGTTTCCTCACGATGTTTTCCTTCACCGCACGAGATGAATTGATGAAGATGGCCGAGATGGCCTAGTGGTAAGACCACGTGAATCTTAACCGATGATCGTGGGTTCAAACCCAGGCAAGCACCGCTCAATTTCATGTGCTTAATTTGTGAGTTTATAAAAAACATACGATTAATGCTTCTGTTCAATAGATTCATATGTTTAAAGTTTCACTACAAATATTTAAGAAATTATTATCAATAGAGCCTATTTTATTAGGCCTAGTGGCACATCTGACTGTCCGCCTTTGTTTTGTTCCCTGGAAAAATATATCACGAGTTTCCCCCACGAGAACAGTGGGCTGTATGTGGGACTTGTCGGTGTCCAAGGCGCCGAGTGCGCCCCGAACATTGGAATACCCACTTAAAAAACTATCAGTATCGTCCGTCTGTTTTAACCAGAGCCACGTGATCGCTTGCGCACGCTACCGTGACGCGGAACGGCATATGCGGACCTCCATTCTTGACCATTCTTTCATGAAATAAAGTGGAACATTCACGGACTATGACTTTTCTTTCTTACAGTGTCTTTGAACGGTAATACGTTCTTATAAATTAATAATAGTTAAAGGTATAAAAGAACTATAATAATAATAGTAATAATAATTTATGCTCGAACCCCACATTATTAGCTAGATAGCTGATAAGTAATTTTCCGTGAAAAAGTAATTTAAAAAAAATCACATCATAATTTCATAGTAATTTAAATATATTAATCTAATGTGTTATTAATCGATTCATATTAGAGAAGATAATAAATAAATGAATACTATAAACTTTTACAAACTGTCCGCTCGTGTTACTAAATAAAAATACAGAAATAGTTTAGTTATTAAAAACATTTTATTAGATCACAATTATAATTCTCGATCGCTTGCTTCATTGCTGAAGGTCCTGTCCAAGGTCTGGGTCACGTTCTTTTTTTTTATTGCATAGGAAGGCGGACGAGCATATGGGCCACCTGATGGTAAGTGATCACCAACGCCCATAAACATTGGCGTTGTAAGAGATGTCAACCATCGCTTACATCGACAATGCGCCACCAACCTTGTCAACTAAGATGTTATGTCCCTTGTTATGTCATGTTATGTCCCTTGTGCCTGTAATTACACTTGCTCACTCACCCTTCAAACCGGAACACAACAGTACCAAGTACTACTGTTTTGCGGTAGAATATCTGATGAGTGGGTGGTACCTACCCAGACGAGCCTGCACAAAGCTCAACCACCAAGTAAATATATTGAACAAAGATAAAATACATAAATATAAAATCACTTTAATTTAATTTGTATATATATTCTGACAAATAAGCGAATGAAAATACTTCAGCACGTGTAATGTCAAATAAATGTCATTGTCGAGTCAAATAAATGTCATTGTCACGTCAAATAATTGTCATTGTCACGTCAAATAATTGTCATTGTCACGTCAAATAATTGTCAAAGAAAGTGATAGTTTTGGATGTGGATGAATATAAAGCCGAGAAATATATGTTTATATTATCCGCAATATACAAGATAATATTGACTGAAGATTTGACCAGAGAAAGAGATATACATGCATATATCTAGTAAACTTGCCGGTAATACGCTCATTAAATATTCTACTGCCAAATAGCAATACACTTAGTATTATTGAGTTCAGGGTGGAAGTGTGAAGGAGCCAGTAAAATCTTAGGTGTTGGGGGCCTAACATCTTAGTTCCCAACAAAATGAATTTCCCAACAATGAGTTTAGTGGAACATGTAAGGGATGGTTCATACTTCTTACAATACTCCACATTCATGGCACTGGTGGCCACTTACCAGGTGGTCTACTTACCATTCTGCTTACCTAATACAGTAAAAAAAGAGGACTCTCTAAATTTCCTCATTTAGCTTTTTATTGGGTTGACCCGGAGCTTGAACGCACGTCATGTTAGCATGCGCAAGCGATCCCGTGGCGCTACTCGTTAAAATGGGAAGGGTACCGCTGGTTTTTAGGGGGTCGCCTTAGACTTCGGCGAACTCCACATACACCCCCCTCCCCACTGTTCCTGTGGGGGCACCGGCGGTAGAAAGGGACTTGAACGCAGGATCTTATAAGCTAGCCAAAATACCATCAAGACTGTTTAACCGACGTAGACAGGTAAAAAAGGGCACAAACCAAACAAATTATGATAAACTATCTCATTTTATTGATTAAAATTGTATTTTTATATAAACATATCTGATTACATAATTGATTATTCGGAATTGTATAATACATAATAATATTCAAGTCAATAACTTGATTATAACTTCTGTGCGTGATTTAGTTGTAAAAGATAAGATATTTACTGCGTATGATTATTGCAGATAGTGAAGCGTGACGTTCGTAACCGATTTTAGACCGACCATACCCAAAGTTGTTAAGCCAAGAGTAGTGTACATATTATACATTATTATTTTCCACACGCGACAACGATTCCGTACGAGAAGAGGGATGTTTTGTAGCCTTTTTTTATGTTAGAGGGGGCAAACGAGCAGGAGGCTCACCTGATGGAAAGTGACTACCACCGCCCATGGACATCTGCAACATCCGAGGACATGCAGATGCGTTGCCGGCCATAAGTTAAGTGACGTTATAAGCTGTATATTCCAAATTTCGTCCATTTCCTTTCGGTAGTTTTTGCGTAAATGAGAAAGAAATATCCACCAAAGATTAGTAGGACACGTGTACGAAACACAGGTGCAACCTCTTCTCTCTCTCTTGAAATATATCGGGTGTAGGAAATGAAATATGTCCGGTGCTTTCAAAGGCACGAAGCTGACAAACATACAATACTTTTGTATACAGAGTTATTTGTAACGACTCAGCAACCTCGCAGGACTCGTCACGACAGTACGACAAAAACTTGTAAAATCAATTTTTTTTTCATGATGAGTTATGTCCGAAGTCGTAGAATAAAAGTTGTTGTTTATGATGTTAGCTATCTAGTCCTGCGAGCTTGCTGGGTTGTAACAAATAACCCTGTATAGTGTATATACATCTTCATCGGTGATCGCACAACTCATGGTATCTCACGGAATAACTGATTTACTTACGAATACATCAAGACCAAACTACCGATTCCAATACCAACCAACCCAACTACCTATTCGAGTTCCTTTTGCATAGTTAGCACTAAAGAAGTAATTTCAAAACTTAATCCCTAAGGTAGTAAAGATGATGAAAGTGGGATTCCTTTATTTTTGAAGAATGTATTATGTAAATTTATATTTAACAATTAAGTTTCAAATTTGTATTAACAGAAGTGAAACTTGATTGCGTCAGAAAAGTTTTCGCCAAATGTAACACATTTTACGCTGTACAAAAATTCGAGCTTGAAATTTGACTATTATTATTCTCTTTTTTTTTTTTTTTTATTATATAGGGAGGCGGACGAGCATATGGGCCACCTGATGGTAAGTGGTCACCAACGCCCATAGACAATGGCATTGTAAGAAATGTTAACCATCGCTTACATCGCCAATGCGCCACCAACCTTGGGAACTAAGATGTTATGTCCCTTGTGCCTGTAATTACACTGGCTCACTCACCCTTCAAACCGGAACACAGCAATACAAAGTACTGCTGTTTTGCGGCAGAATATCTGATGAGTGGGTGGTACCTACCCAGACGAGCTTGCACAAAGCTCTACCCCCAAGTGAATCAATCTTCATCATCTCAAAGAACTTCAAAAATTGAAAAAAATCTCGAATTCTCTCAATAAGTAAACTTCCGAATTTAGAACTCGACAAACTTATAAAGCCTAATTTGTGACGAAAAATGTAATATCAGGCGATCCTCGATTTGTGAGCCAGCGTAGCAATATACGAGGAATGAATCCTCACGAACGAATGGTTACTGCGGACCCAAAAGCGTAATAAATTCCAGTTCAACTGTTTTCGGTCGCTTTTCCTCCCCATTCATTTACGTCTCGCATCTCCCTGAACGATGGATATAGTCTTCCGACCTAGAATATTAGAAATATATAATATGCAAAATACTTCTAATAAATCGATATTCGAAAAAAAGTAAAAAACGATTCTGTCAATATGAAAATTAGTTTATTGTTTAAATTAAAATAAGTTATGTATTACAATTAAAAACAAGTTATGTATTAATTTAATACAATTAAAAATAATGATGTTACGACAAGCAGAGGTGGCCAAATGGTATGAGCGCGTAAATCTTAACCGATGATCGTGGGTTCAAACGCGGGCAAGCAATGAATTTCATGTGCTTAATTTGTGATTATTATCTTGTGCTTGACCGTGAAGGAAAACATCATGAGGAAACCTGCATGTGTCAAGTTTCACTGAAATTCTTTCACATGTGCATTCCACCAACCCGAATTGGATCAGCGTGTTGGAATAAGCTCAAAAAAATATCGTCTCTTCAAAAAGAGGAGAAGAGACCTTAAACCCATCAGAAGACATTCACAGGCTGTTACTGATGTTGTGACAAGAATTCAATTCATTGAGCCATTTCTTTTTAACCTTCGACCCAAAAAGGTGGTCATATCTTAACCTTAATTTGATGTTATTCTTCATTATTTTTAATAAGAGGAATGTTTTTTTATACAACAAAATTATTTTTATTAAACCGTTAAACATATACAAATATAAAATGAATACAGTTTGAGTTATCGTACAAACTGGACCGCGTGGTTTGGTTAAGATTTCTTACAGCGTCAATTTCTATGGATAGTGATGGACCACTACTATCAGGTGACACATTTGCTCGCCTACCAAAGTTAAAAAGAAGATTAACCATGAATTCGAAGTCATAAATTTGGGAATAATTACAGCGTAGAGCCACAGTCAGCGAATTGGCAACTTCGTGCTGGCAACAGGCCAAGTATGCACATGTATGACAATATTACCTAACGGACAATTTAGGGTTCAATAAATGGTCTGTCTTCCTTTTAACCTCAAAAACTTGTAACGGATAAAAAGCAGTTCATCTTTAATGTTCTTACCTTTTTTATGTATCCAAACTCGTATATTATTTTGTTGAAATTTGAGCCAACCTGCCCGGGTAGGTATCACCTTCTAATTATATATTTTACTCCCAAACAGCAATTCTACACTGGCCAGTGTTGGTACATTGGTGATGTACGCGCGTGCCACTGCGTATTTTTTAAGTCTTACCTCGCCCAACCACTATGAAACCAACTGATGCCGGCGATTTATAAAATTTTGGAAAGGTTACAGCTGTAATCTATAAGATTACTTTAATTATAATTGTTAACAAATTGAATCCTATGACTTTAATTATAAGTAAAATATTATTTATTATTAGTGATTTTATATGAAAATTACAAACTGTTGTATTATCTAATAAATATGTTAATATATATTTTTATTGTATAGTCAATTACAATCCAAAAACTCGTACAACATTTTTAATAATAAAATTAAAGAAAACCATCATAGAACGTTGGGTGATAAAAAATAATATAAAATTATAGACTTTAAAGATGGTGGCAGGCCTTGGGAAATAAACAGTCGCCTCCGGGTCGTTAAAAAACAAAAAATAAAATTTTTGATAACTATGTATAAAAATTTAATATTCCTACTGACTTTCTTTAGCGTTGTCGATTTTTGACAAACAATACTTTAAAAATTAAAATTTGCAGTACTATTATATGTAATATTTATATATTAGTTAAAGTAAATTATTAAAGGTACAGTTCTATGTATACAACACCATCAAAAAGGGTTCATGAGTATTTTGATAACTCAGCAGTAGAATTGAACAGTTGCCACAGTGGGAGGTTCCTTGCGCCACTTTATAATAAATAATGACTGCTATAAAAGCCTTGACTTTATAACTGGAGCTGCTACGTCCGACACGCTTTACACATGTTTCAGAGTGAACACGTTCGACCGAAATTTTGTGATAAATTGTCTTAAATTTAAAGTTATATTTGGACGGATTTTTCATCAACGAAGTGTTTGTTGTGTGTGTAATAAAAAAATCCGTTTAAAACTTGGTCAGAGACTGTATTTTCATTCTTTCCTTCTGTTTTTCTTTAAACGGAACCAAACGGTAAGTATACAAACTAAAACTTTTGTAAATCGGTTCATCAATGACAGATACAAGGAAAAAATAATTAAAAAATAGAAACAAATTGTGAAAAAGGCAAGCGAGTTAAAAAAAACCGATTGTAAAATTAATGTATCATATATTTCCATTAAAGCATATGTTTAAAAAAAGACATAATTGGTATTAAAAATAGACTTAGCGTCCCCAAATTTCAATTGAATAATGAAATCCGTATGGAACGCGGAAAAGCATTCTGATTGTAATATTATTGCATCCAATTCCGCCATCGACAATCCATGCAGAAGCGTACGGCGTGTTGTCAACTTCTGTGACAAAGATAGCTGTCATCTCATTAAAGGTGCTACTGCTGAATACGTAGTCGTGGAACCGTAATCTGTCCAGATACGAGATTTGTAAGGAGGCTCTGAAAACAATAAAATATTTTCGATATCAGATATGATCAGAAGCCAGCTGTTCCGATGACACATTAAATTAAACCTTTCCATTTGCCTCTTCGTTTTCCCATCATAAGACTGGAGTCTTAATGTCAACAGTGTCTACATTCCCGTGCCTCGGAAAGTACGAAAACTCGTTGGTTCTGCAACAACTTTGCTGGTCCATTCCCGTCGTTTCCGATTCACCATATCAGCAAATTATAATAATAAGGGAATAGAGAACGCACTTGTGTTTGCGCACTTACTTGTGTACTATATTATCTCCCTTAAAGGGCAAAATCACACTTTATATTATACGTAATATATTACTTATTCACAATAAATATAAAATAAAGCCATACTTATGCACAAGTCTATCTCCTGGTTGAATGGCACCAACATTTATATTCTGACTGGGGACATTAGACACCACTCCAGCATTGGAGACCACGACCAATAACAACAGAGGGAGTAAGTACTTCATCTAAAAAAACGAGACCCAAATTAAAAAACGCTTTTTATTTTAAAATAAAAAAAAAACATTAATTCAAAACATTGCACGAAAGTCCTAGTTTAAATAAATATATCAGAAATCAAAGCACTATTATATAATTAAAACAAGACAATAATAACTTAAGTTTTTTTTTATTGTATAGGAAGGCGGACGAGCATATGATGGGCCACCTGTTGGTAAGTGGTCACCAACGCCCATAGACATTGGCATTGTAAGAAATGTTAACCATCGCTTACACCGCCGATGCGCCGCCAACCTTGGGAACTAAGATGTTATGTCCCTTGTGCCTGTAATTACACTGGCTCACTCACACTTCAAACCGGAACACAACAGTACCAAGTACTGCTGTTTTGCGGTAGAATATCTGATGAGTGGGTGGTACCTAACCTAGGTGCTCTACCACCAAGTAAATTTAGTTTCCTTATAACTTACGTTTTCTAATTATTTAATAACGAACAAATCACACCAGAGTAACAAACTTTACACTGATACAAATAA
Organism: Nymphalis c-album; assembly: GCA_963151315.1. NCBI lineage: Eukaryota > Metazoa > Arthropoda > Insecta > Lepidoptera > Nymphalidae > Nymphalis > Nymphalis c-album. The sequence goes on from OY720610.1 coordinate 5,101,829, forward strand.
TATAAACCATTAAAGAAATAGTCTCTATATATTCACCACTTTGATAATACTTATCCATTATCTTTTAAATATGAATTACGCAAAAAATGACTTGATACAAATTATCTTAAATCTTCAAAACACTAATTTGACAACTAAATATGATAATATTCTCTGATATATATCAAAGATAAAGTAATAGCTAAGTGGAGCTTGATGATTAATCAAAACAATGATTAATAAAAAGGAGTATTGATTTTATTTTTGTTTGTAACAATTATTTTAATAATGAATTAAGTAGCAATAAGATAGATAAGAAGTGCCTATATCGCGGATAGCGTAAGAGGAAACTAAGTGGAACGAGGTACAATTACCAATAAGATTTGTTTCCCAAAACAAAGAAAGATAGTCACAGGTACAGGTAGCTTATCCGTCACTTGCACGTATGACGATCTCTCTCTCTCTCTTCGGTTCCTCTCTCATGGCTGAGGATCGTCGTCATCGACGGATGTGGATGGTATACACCTGGCTTGGATTATTTGCCTCCACCGTTCCCTGTTCATCGCGCCTATGGCGACCGAGCAAAACTGGACCATTCTGGAACCAGAATGAAGAAGTTTGTGTTCGATCCTTGTTAATGGTATGAGTGTGGCTAACATTTGAAGATACATAAGAAAACACTTATTTAGAATGAATAAACGTTTTTGTTTCTCGGCACTGTTGAGACTCTGTTCTCGGCCTCCAACCGGAGATGCTGTCAAAACCAATAGGTTTAACGGTAGTATACATTTAAGAAGCAAAAACATAGTTAGTACATAGTTAGTTAGTTATCCTGGGACATTATTCACACACGGCCATCTGATCCTAAACTAAGCAGAGCTTGTACTATGGAAACCAGACAACTGATATACTACATATATTACTTTTTTTTTGTAAATACATACTTATATAGATAATTACACCCAGACTCAGGACACACAGACATGTTCATGCACACAAATGTCTGTCCTGGGTGAGAATCGAACCCACGACATGCGGCGTGTAAGGCAAGTGTCTTACCAACCACGCCAACAGTTTTTTTGACGTGACAACGTCTTATAAATTGGTTTGCCGGGTGACACTTCAAGAAACTGCGTTACGCTCCGCTCACGTTATGCGCTCACAATGAGAGCGAGTGAGAGGCACGCGTCCCTTCCACTCGGGCATGGTTAGCCCGCCTAAGAGCGAGAGAGACAGCCATAAAAAGTGAAATTCAGTGCGAGATTCTTTGTATAAATTAATGTTTTAAATATAATTCTTTGTATAAATAAATGTTTTAAATTGTTACTATTATTTCATCCTTCTTCCTACTATACGAATGAATATTCACATTAAAATTATTTTACCACTCAAAGTCGTTGTCACGTAAAACTTTCGCCCGTATACCGACTTTACAGGCAACCAATTTTTTTTTTGTGTCTCTGCACTCATCCGTTGGCCCCAGTTGTCTTTTGCGACTCTGTATTCGGTTTCCAACCGGAGATGCTGTCAAAACCAATAAAATTAACGGCAGTATACATTTAAGAATAAAACAACGAGGAGTATAGCCGAGGTAGGGTACACTATTGCATAATAGAGTTTAAAAATTATAAACACAAATACAATGGGGTTTCATGTTTGATTATGATTTTTTTAAGTTATGCGGATAAAACCTCGCGGTTTTATCCGCACAGCTAGTTTATTTATTTAAGTTTCGACTGTGAACAGTGGGAAAATGTAATTCGGAGTTGACGAGGTGTTTTGCTTCGGCATTTCCGGTGTGGCTTATTAATTAATGAAATAATCTTATCATTGAAAAACTTGACATCATCGTATACAAGTAATTAATTATGTTTTATATTTTTAATTATTTTCGAATTCTTGTTGTTTTTTTTCCTGTTTAGTCCAGTCATTTAAGCTTAAATTAGGTAAGAATCTCGGAATTAGAGATACCCAGCTGTAAGTCTGTAAATACTTGTATATTGACACCCTAAAAGTTGTCTCAAAACCTACATATGGTAGGGTGTGCGCAACTATTAAATTTCAAGGTCAAAAGTCACAAAAATCGGTTTTTCGCGCTTTTTTGTAAATATCTCATTTCCTATGGGTTTTTGCAATTTGTATTTATAATCAATACTATAGAATATAAAATTTTCTACAAATTTTATTTAAAAAAATTGTTCATACGGTGAACCGTTTTCGAGATAGAGGGCGGAGAGCACGCGGTCACAGCATCACTTCAGGTCAACCGGTGCCTCCGGTCGAAAACGCGCCATATATAGTTGATGGACTATCGATAAATCAATGATTATAAATATTTGTCAATTTTTATTAACCATTATATTATATTTTATCATTTTCTTCATGCATTAAATCTATATCTATTCAATAATACTGATAACCGTTTCTTAAAATTAAAAAATATTCAGCTTACAAATATTCCACCAACAAGTGCAACTGCTGCTCATCAACATTTCAAACGTGTATATTATCAAGTTCAAACTTGGTTAGGACATGATTTGGAACCCCCGGTATGGGGTTGGGCAATGCGAAACGATTTTCTGGAGCCTATCATGACAATTTTACCACCTGCTCCAGAAGATTTGCTAAATATAATTTTCTGAAACTGCAAGAGTGGTTGTTGTTCGCGATGCGGATGCAGGAAAGCGGGCTTGCAATGCGCTTTAGCTTGTGGCTGGTGTAATGGGCAAGCTTGTCTCAATGCTCTACCATATCAGAGCGACGTTAATGAAGATGGAACCTTTGACCCCGAAATCATGGAAGAACTTGAGACAAATGTCGTTGAAGACGATAATGAAGACCAGTTTGAAATTTATCAACAGCCGGAAGACGACGATGAAGAGGAAGAAGATGATTAAAATTATAAATTGTAGTTTTTGTACCCTTTATTCCATTTTTTTTACTTTTAATAAAAATAAATGTATTGAATGATAATAATTTTTAATAAAAAAATTAATTCATAATGTATTTTTTTTTTATCATGTAAGAAGTTATTAATATCAATTAGGTTAAATTTACTTGGTGGTAGAGCTTTGTGCAAGCTCGTCTGGGTAGGTACCACCCACTCATCAGATATTCTACCGCAAAACAGCAGAACTTGTTATTGCTGTGTTCCGGTTTGAAGGGTGAGTGAGCCAGTGTAATTACAGGCACAAGGGACATAACATCTTGGTTCCCAAGGTTGGTGGCGCATTGGCGATGTAAGAGATGGTTGACAGCTCTTACAACGCCAGTGTCTATGGGCGTTGGTGGCCACTTGCCATCAGGTGGCCCATATGCTCGTCCGCCTTCCTATGCAATAAAAAAAAAAAAAAATTCAAATATAATTCCTATATTTTCATTAACAATTCTGCAATTACATGGGCAGGTAAGTGTTGTTAAATAAATTAATACTGAATAAAAATTGGATAGGTGAGGAAAAAATATAATATAAATTAATGTTAAATACTCACTCAATTACTTTATAAATCCAAATAACACATTTGAACATATTACAAATCATAAGTCGCGCCAATAATTAATTAATTACGTTACCATTATGTGTACTCACAAGATGGCGGCGATTAAAATTAGCGCGCTCTTTTTAACGCTGTTGTATGGACCAAGGATTTTCCTAACTATACATATAAGTCACTAAGGACCTTTAGCGGTCTATGCTTATTATTTATTTGATATATATTACTAATTACAATGAAATCATTTATTTATTTATTATTATACGTGAGGAAGCCTTATCCAAGAATTGGAATATCAATTGCAATACAATGTATTAAATCCATCAAGATCATAATCAGTTAGACCCAGAAGTTAGCTCTATTACATAAATTTATACTAATATATAAAGCTGAAGAGTTTGTTTGTTTGATCCGGCTAATCTCAGGAATTACTGGTTTGAATTTAAAAATTCTTATTCTGTTGTATAGTTCTTTTATTGAGGAAGGCTCTAGGCTGATTTATACTCATTATATTTTTATTATATTATACACGGGTGAAAATGCGTCGCACAGTTAGTATTAAATATAATTGATGAAGATTAAAGATAAATAAGATGGCAGAGGTCTCTGGTTTATTTTTTTATCAATATTTATTCTTTGACCCGAAATTTCGGCTCCAATAGGCTTCCTTCAAGGAGTTTTGTTGCTCACAGTTTAATGGAGCAAAAATGTAAGAATGCGTCAGTGCGCGGCGCGTATTTAAAAAAAAGAATAAGCTGAATGATATCAAAAGCATCAAAACTTAAACAAATAAATTGACATCTATTTTAATTTAACTTTGAAAATATTTATATAGAAAACCCTTCTAGAAAGAAGGGTTTCTTTAATCTTTCCAATTAATATTTAAAAACGTTTTTTTATAACAGAAGTTAAACTTGTACTTATATCGAGTCTTACAACAAAATTATATTTATATTTACAACTAAACAATTTTACGAATATTATCATCTTATTCTAATACCAGCTCTCAAAAAAAAAGTAAAAGTAGGAGTAGTATTTTAATTTACTCATAGTTCTTAACTTTCTGCCATTAAAAAAAAATAGTAAAATACCGTTCGAACGCTTTGCTATTTGCTTATTTTGTCGAGCCGGTTGGGGTGACTTGACAAAAAAATACTTGTACCTAAGGTGATCTACTTTTTTAATAATGTATGTTGTATATAATATTACATAGGCACCTAGCATTCAAGGCGAATACATATTCGGACAACCTATTTTCTGTGTAACCTAAATTGATACTTGTTGCTTTTTCGTGGAATCGTTGAGATCTTGTTCATATATTCCTACAAACCTTATATTCTATATTTTAAAACTGTCCAACATAACCTCAAATAATAGGTCTGTCTGTCACAGCTAAACAAATGAACCGATTTTGATGAAATTTGGTACGCAGTAAGCTCGAACATCAAAATTAAACCCCCCACTCCCATTTTTATACCTGCTTTAACACTTGCTTCTCCCTCTAACATGTGAACGAAGCCGCTTGTGAAATTGTTATTAAATATTACAAATATGTATAACTATTTTTTTATTATTATTTACATAATTTATAAAAAGACGAGCCGGTTAGCTTGGTTGCCAGATACTTGACTTTCGCGCCGCAGGTCGTGCGTTCGGTTCCCACCCAGGACAAACACTTGTGTGTGAACATGTCTGTTTGTCCTGAGTCTGGACATAATTATCTATATAAGTATGTTTTACAAAAGAAAAGTAAAATATATAGTACGTAGTTGTTTGGTTTCTATAGTACCAGCTCTGCTTAGTTTTGTATCAGATGGCTGTGGGTGAATAATATCGCAAGATATAATGTCCCAGGGTATTATTATATTTCATAATCACATGAAATCAAATAAAAATAATTTCATGCTGATAATAATTTATAATTCAATTCAATTGTTTATTGACCCCAGATATCAATAGCGTAATTGTACCCGTAACCTCTCGCTGACTGTACTCTGATCGTCACATTGTTGTATCCGATCCCACCGCGAGTGATCCAGACTGAAGCGAACTGCCTTCCACCGACCTCGGTTGCGACTATAGCTGATATCCGAGTGTTAGCGTTACCGCGGTATACATAATCTTGATACTGGATTGTATTCACTCTAGGTGGCTGGTATACGTTGGCTCTGAAATCAATAGTAATTCAATATAATTCCTCAGAAGAAGTTTTAAAATAATTTAACTCGTTAAAATAGCTCATATCTTATTTATTAAATTGACATAATACAATAACTAATTTATGAGAAATAAACAACTTTGACTTGTAATTAAGGATTCGTGAAAAAATGGCGACTCGCAAGGTATCTTAAATCCGTTTTGATGGTCTTATAGAGCAGTCGTTTAATTTATTTACATATGAAGTATATTAATTGTATAGTAATTGTACATATGTACACTGTACATATATTTGTTAAATTATAACAGAATCTAAAATTATGCGCTTTGCCAATTGTGAAACGGACCGTGGACAATTATTGTTTCAATTAAAGGGGGGAAATGTCATACCTTTGCAACAGTCTGTCTCCTGGTCGAACGTAACCGATGTTTATATTATTTCTGCTTGCGTTTGGCACCACTGAAGCGTTGGAGAACGCAGCCAGAGCCAATAATAACAGAGGGAGTGCGAACTTCATCTGAAAAAACAGACACCAAAACTATATTGTTTTAATGTTAAATAATAATACGGAAATATTATTAATAAATTATACATTGTAATGCGGTAGAATAACTATACCGTTATAATTATAAATAATAATATATCAAATTATTATATTTTTTTAATTATTCCATTATATCTTACCGTGTCTGTTTGTAAATCCGTCAGTAACTAGCTTCACCCTCAGATAATATAAATCAGTAAACAAATTGTCTCTTTTTATATGAATCAGCTCGATAATACTTATCAAGTTATCATAATTCTTTCAATTATGAATCACTCGCGGTAATTAAATACAAAAGCTCACGGAAATAATACCCAGTTTTGTTTGACACCTAAATGCTATATGTCTGGATACTAACGGGAGCTCAAGTCACTCTCTATGTTAAATTTATTGATAATGAAAAAAAATATATTTAAATCGATGATGAAATCTGCTACCACTAATATTGTTTTTCAGACATTTGTCATGACATCACGCGTTTTTTTAACCGACTTCAAAAAAAGGAGGAGGTTATCAATTCGTCTGTATATTTTCTTTTTTTTGTGTTTGTTACCTCATAACTTTCGACTGGGTGAATCGATTTTGATGATTTTTTTTTATTTGAAAGGGGTTGCTTCCCATGGGGTTCCATTTTAATTTGGTCCAGTTTTGAAAATGCCATCCATGAAAAACCATATAAGTCGTAAATTAGCATTAAATATGTGCGCGACAAATGGACGAATAACTCGATATCACACTAACCGATTTCGATGATTTTTTTTTATTGGAAAGGATGTACTTCACGGGTAGTCTGATGACAGTTTGGTTAGATTCTGATTATGGGATCCATGAAAAAGTAACGGAACTCTTCAATCCTTAGGAGCAAATTTACAATAATTGGCCAAATCGTTTATAGGCTATCCATATTTTTCAGTCACCTACCGTAACATAGTTATGATCAAGTAATTGTAGTACTATTGTATAAAACACTTCTTTATACACCGTCAATAGTTTTCGCAGCGCACGCTAAGTAATGACTTTTATAGGCAACAGTTTGATACCTTGGGTTACATTGCTCCATTTTAGGTAAGGATCTATAATTTTTTTGAAAATATAATATAGCCTGTAATAATATATACTGATAATATATCTATCTATAGTTGAAATAAATATACTAACTGTTTAGTAGGTTTAGAGTTTACAAATTACAAACAAACATACCAAAAATCCAATCATATCTTTTATAATATTGGTATAGATAAAATATATTTAGCAGCCCCTCGATGACATCTTAGCTATTTTTAATTACTTTTTATCATTAAGATTATCGATTTATAAAGAAATAATACTAATCCAAAACATAGTTATCATTGTATTAACAGTAATGATAATATTATTGTAATCTAGGACTGCGTAGGACATATAGCGCACAAGTGTGTTCAAACACAGGCTCACTCTCCATTCCCTAACTCTCATCTGATGGGACGGCAATCCGACACAACTGGAAAGAGTTCAGACGCAGGTCCAACGGCTTTACATGCAGCACGGGTGTGTACACACTTCCAACTTCCAGATTCCAGGCGCTGCTGAGAATTTTCGGCAGAAACACCCCAATTACCTTTCTATATTTATTTGGTGGTATTTATTAAAACAAGAATTCCCGCAGTGGTTGAAATTCGATCGCAATTTATAGTAAATAAAGAACATAATTTTTTTCCTTAAATTAATATACATTTTCATAATTCAAATTGTATCAATTTCCTCAGTTTATGGGGGAAATGTTTATTCACTTGCAACATAATTCGGCCGTATGTGTGTGTCGGTGAATGTGATTACGAGACACTTACGCACACATTAATTGTAAAGTTGCTTCAAATTTTAGCGAAACTAAACTATCGTTCTAAACGTTTTTATTCTATAGCTAGACAGATAGATCGATAATATGTTTATTACAGGACTAATGGAAAATAAAAGATGCCTTGCAAAGATGCAATGGAGCCTTATATCTATTGCGTCATTTTTATCTAATTATATAAGCTATTTGTCAATAGTCTTAGCAATATATGTACATATAAAAAAATAAAACAAATACATTAAGTTATTATAAACTACCCCCGGCTTCGCCCGAGTAGGAGAGTGAATATTCCTTTAAAAAAAATCTGTCGTAGTTTTGTATAAGCTTTTAGCCACAGTGGGCGACAGCGGGACGCGGGGGATCCCGCGTTAGTATGATCGGTGTGGGACCGCTTGAATTTATTTAGTCCGTGATGTTTTTAAAATTACGATAACTCCTAAGATATTATTTTAAATTGGGTGGTGGAAAGAGCAATTATAATATACATGAAATGCTTAAAGTAAATAACGAAAATAATTTGATAAGGGTTAAGTAAAGGTTAAGAGCCGGTTGGCGTGGTTGGTAAGACACTTGCCTGTCACGCCGCAGGTCGTGGGTTCGATTCCCACCCAGGACAGACATTTGTGTGCATGAACATGTCTGTTTGTCCTGAGTCTGGGTGTGATTATCTATATAAGTATGTATTTACAAAAAAAAAACATACGTATTCAACAATTATCGTCATATTTCAACAAATTTACAGAAAACATTAATGAATTATATACGTAAACCTTCCTCTTGAATCACTCTATCTATTGGTGAAAACTGTACGAAAATCCATTCAGTAGTTTTTTAGTTTATCGCGTTCATACAGACAGACAGCAGCCGCGGGGGATTTTTTTATAGTATGTAGTGCTAGTGATGTAGTGATAGTGATAGCGATATTCAAACGACATACGGCCGAATACTGAAACGTCACTTAAATATTAAGGAACAAGTTAACAAGGTTATATGAATTTAAGAGAGATCTAAATCTTATACTTGTACCACAGTTTTCTAATAAATTTATGTTGAAATCACCACAAACAAAGATATGTTTATTGGAACTTGATAATTTCAACAATCCTTTTTCCAATATCTTCTCAAATAATTCATACAACCCACTGTGAGGTCTGTATACGCATACAACAATGACACGCTCAAGCTCTGCACAGGCTATTTCAATAGTCTGTTCAATAGAAAGGCTCACAATGTCCTTGCGTTCTTTAAACTTAAAATTTTTACTAATGAGAATTAATGAGCCACCGCGTATTGCTTTTTTTCTACTAAACAGACTAGCTAACTGGTGACCATCAAAGTTAAACATAAATTGGTAATTTAAGAGCCAATGTTCTGTAATACATAAAATATCAATGTCATTACTGTTAATGAATAGCTCAATTTCTAAATCTTTTCCTAACATTCCTTGAATGTTTTGGTGCACCAGGTTAACAGATTTATTATTTGTATTCCTATTTGTTAAATTAACTGCTACTGATTTAGCAGGTAATAAATTACTATTGACACATTTAAAACTACAATATGTCAAACTATTACAATCCTAAATCCTTGCCACCTAAGCCCTGTACATTTTTATGTACAATATTTAAGTCATTAAACTTTCTAATTTAAACCTACCGTAGGTTTTGGCGTGTCAATACAGTTTATATCCTTATTACTTAAGGAACAGTAATTTCTTAAATTATTCTTCGTTATATCACATATAACGGAGTTTTGTAAATTACAAGCTACTAATGTAGTTAATTTTTCTTATCTCTAATGGGCAGATACATTGTATCTTGTGTCAATTTAAATTTACTAATAAATTTATTCAAATCAAATAATATAAAAGCGTCGCTATGACGATGAGTCAGATTATACAACATCATGTTTAAGTTGTATAAATGGCTATTTTGTTCATCAGTTAAATTATTTCCATATGGAAAAGCACAAATCATGAATTTACAATTTGTTTTAATATTTAACTTTAATAACGAGTCTATACATTTAATAAAATGCTGTTTTTTAATAGACAGCCCATCACCATATAACAATAAAACAGTAGTATTCTTACATAGTTTCATACTACTAGCTAATACATATGTAGCACCAGGGAAACAAAGACTGAACACCTGATTCATACAATTACTCAGGATGGAACCGAAGCCTTGACCCAACTTATCGCTGACAATGATAACATTATGAGAGGATTTATTTGCATTCTTATTTACAATATTTTTATTATTATTATTTACTAAAATATTGTTGTGTTCATTTACTTGTTCCACAGTAATGTCACACTGCAAGGGCAAATTTTGATTGTTATTTAAAAAAATATTTTGACAATTGTTGACACTAGAAGACATTTGCGAGCAATTACAATGTTTTGTGCAAAGTGTTGTAGTTGCATAATTCCACTAGAAGGCAACCCATGACATTGACAATCCATGTCAGTATATACAGAAAAACAATATTAATAAATTTAAATTCCTATATAACAATCCCTGTAAATGCTCTTCAATAAAATTACTTTGGCTGAATAACTATGTGCTGAAACCGCAGTGCCACCTCTCAAGCAACTCTCTTTTTTCCTTACATTTTGTAAGGGATTTCTTATTTATATGTTAGAATTATCGCAAAGATTATATTTTAGTAATACAACTTAATCAATGCAAGATAAATAATCTGAAGAAATTGTACCTACGTATTATCGGAATAGATTGTTAATCAAAAGTTTTCATAATGATATACCTATATTTATATATATATATATATATGTATATATTTCTTCTGTGCGTGTGTTTGTTACTGAACTCCTAAACGGCTGGACCGATTTTAATGAAATTTTCTATGTACCTTAAGGTGGATTCGAGAATGGTTTAGATTTACAATTTAAAGCTGAAGAGTTTGTTTGTTTGATCCGGCTAATCTCAGGAACTACAAGTTCAAATTGAAAAAAATATTTTTAAGTTGGATAGTTCGTTTATGGTTCTAGGCTTATTTTTATTAATTATACGCGGGTGAAACCGCGGTGCACAGCTAGTATACATATATATATATATACCACCGTGCGATATGCTACGCAGCGGTTTAATTAACTCGACTTCAGCTACGTCACATTGAGAGCATAATGATATTGCATATGTCTTAGTTGGAAGGAAACCCACGATAAATCAAAATCTTTTGCTTGGAATATACCATAGAAAAAAAAAGCCAAGATGGCCCAGTATCTACAACGCGTCAATCTTAACCGATGAACGTGGGTTCAAACCCGGGCAGGCACCACTGAATATTCAAGTGCTTAATTTGAGTTTATAATTCATCTCGTGCTTGCCGGTGAAAGAAAACATCGTGAGGAAGAAAACATCTTGCATGTGTCAAATTTCACTCAAATTCTGTCACATGTGTATTCTACCAACCCGCATTGGAGCAGCGTGGTGGAATAAGCTCTGAACCTTCTTCTCAAAAAAGGAGAAGAGCCCTTAGCTCAGCAGTGGGACATTCACAGGCTGTTACTTTACTTTTACTTTATATCATAGCTGATATGCACATATATCTGACATGTGTGAATTATATATGCCACAAATTAGCAGTACCATATGTTTCTAGCTAAGCATTAATTTGTGTTATGATAATTTTTCTGTATCATTTTACGTTTACATTTTCAGATATTTTTATTCAAAAATCTTCAATCTTAAGTAGGTTCGAAATAAGATAAACATTATTTTATTAGAACTTAATGATTTATTGACCCCAAATATCAATAGCGTAATTGTACCCGTAGCCTCTCGCTGACTGTACTCTGATCGTCACATTGTTGTATCCGATCCCACCGCGAGTGATCCAGACTGAAGCGAACTGCATTCCACCGACCTCGGTTGCGACTATAGCTGATATCCTAGTGTAGTAGTTACCGCGGTACACGAAATCTTGATACTGGATTGTGTTTTGTCTAGGTGGCTGGTACACGTAGGCTCTGAAATTAATAAAAAATATAATTAATATTTTATGGAATAATAGTAAAAAATCTAAAATGTCCCGACTGTTGCCAATATAAATAATCGTAATTAAAACTTGCCAATCTAATCACCATACAAAAAACCTTTATTGTAACTAAAACAATAAATACATTTTTCGCATATGCTATTTTCAAAAAAAGTCAATTACTTTGTTCAACATTAAGCATTATATTTGCTTATTAATAGTCAACTAGAAACTACCTTCGGTTCGGTAAAGAAACACCTAGCGCTGAGAAGAACCCGAGAAAGAAACTCAGCGGGCTTATATTACATTAAGTTACATTACAACAAGAACGCAGTATGTAATAATTAATAAACATTGTATTAAAAAAAATTAAAGAAATTATATTAAAGGGAAATTTCATACCTTTGCAACAATCTGTCCCCTGGTCTAACGTATCCGATATTTATATTATTTCTGGTGACATTTGGGAGGACTGCAGCGTCAGAGAACACAGCCAGAGCCAAAAATAACAGCGGGAGTACGAATTTCATCTAAAAATAGAGATCCAAATTTTAATATAAAACACAATTAATATTTTTACTCGGTGGTAGAGTTTGTGCAAGCTCGTCTGGGTACTACCCACTCATCAGATATTCTACCGCAAAAGTGGGTGAGGCAGCCAGTGTTATTACAGGCACAAGGAACATAACATTTTAGTTCCCAAGGTTGGTGGCGCATTGGTGATGTAAGTGATGGTTAAAATTTCTTACAATGACAATGTCTATGAGCGTTGGTGACCACTTAACATCATGTGGCCCATACGCCCGTCCGCCTACCTATGCTATATAAAAAAAATTACAATCTAAAGCATAATTATTTACATATATTTTTTGCTTATCACTTATTTACACATCATTTAAAATACGTAAAAAGTAGTTATCATAAATAACTCGTAACCCTGCACGTTCTTATTTCAAATGCGAAAACATATTTAAAATAACAATACGAGTTATTATTCAAGCAATATCGTCAACATATTTCAATACATAGAATATTATTTTAATCATTACATATTATTATGTACATGTACCTATTTTCATGTTAATTATTGTCATTTAACTTTGAAATCAATATTTACAAGGAAACCAAATACAAACATAGAATTTTGATAATCAATTCAAATTTCTGATTTTTAAAGTTAAGGTCATGAAAGGAAAAGATAACGTATTCCCCTCTTCCCGACTGTACTGACCGTAGTCGCGTTTGTTCTCTACTACCACTTACCATCAGGTGAAGAAGAGTCATTCGCCCCCCGGGTAATAATTTGAAAAGAAAGAATTATTCGGGTTATTTGTAAACTTGAATCTTAAAAATGACACTTACCTCTATTATTAACACGAGTATGCTTACATTAGGTAAGGTAAGGTAAGATAAATAAAAAAATTAAATATTAATTCATCGAGTATTTGATATATATATAAATAAAAAGACTACATGATAATTGAGCTGCTTGATTTTTGATCGAATATTATAACAAAAATCATGGTATCCTGACCGTTTTTAGAAACAGAGGCCATCCTTTAGGGAAACTATATATTTAAAAATACACATTATAGCGCTCAAGTGTGTGTGCAAACACAGGTGCACTTTATTCCCTCACACTCATAATTCGATAGAACGCCAATCCAATACGACGTGAAAGAGAGACGCAGAACTAGCTTTACGTGCTTTCCGGCACTGGACTAAAAACACTGCCAATTTCCAGACTCCCGAGCTAGAAGCGGAATATCTAATACCTGACATTCTTGAATCCAGTAACTAGGATCTGCATCTTTATCCAATAGACCAAAGAAACAATAATTTATAACAATACAATACTAATTATAATTATTAAGATATAACTCACCTTGTCTATCAGTAAACACTTGAATAGCTAACTTCGCACTGACTAAGATCACATTCATGAGTGGAGAAATAGTCTCTATATATAGAGTACACATATGTATATCTCTGCCTGATAATACTTATCATACTATCTGTTTCAAAGTGAATCACTCGGTAATAATAAAAATGAAATAGAAAATCTCTTAGAATGATAAACAGTTTTATTATACAACTTAATATGATACGCATCGATATTATTTAAGGCCTAAGTCTGTTGATAAGCTGGGGCTTAAGAAATTGATAATTAATTAAAGTTTGATGACGAAATAAATTATATTTAACATGGCTTTACGAAGATACTGAGTTATAATTATTTTTCATGATGCAAATATTTTCTCGCTCTCAAATCTTTTCTTCATTCTTAAAGATCGTTGTTCGTTCGACATTGACCATAATAATCAGTTAGTTAGTTCTTAGGGAATAGCACTGCTGTTTAGGATCATAATCATTTACGTAAACATATATAAACGATTAAATAACTAACAATAAATAAAACAACAGTTAAAAAATCTTTTATATTTATACTAGCGTTTTGCCGCGTAGCTTCCGGTCCCGTTTCCAGTTACGTTTTGTCTTGTCAACTGTTACTGGTACAACTATTACTCCCTGATAATATATCTTTCCTCTGGTGAAAGAATTTTTAAAATCGGCTTAGTGGTTTAGGCGTTAAAGTGTCACAAACAAACTCACTTTCCCATTTATAATATTAGGACTAAACTTAAAATAATTGCCCACAATAATTGAATTCATCCACTTTTTTATTTACATATTGTATCACTTATATTCTGTATATACATAAAAACAACTTCACGTAAATCACTTTAATGATAATAATAATTCTTAATTTCCATCGTCTTATCTTCACTATCAAAATGTCACCATTCAAATGAGGACATGATGTCACTTGCTGTTCACGATATCAAAATCGAGGAAATTCAAGTACGTTTTATCACCACAAACAATGCTATCAAATATTTATTTGTATATTTTTAGCTATAGGTTATAAATATTATTATTGCAATTGCAATACGAGATGCGACGAGACAGGGCCGGACCTACCTTATGGCTTTTTGGGCTTCAGCCCAGGGCCCCGGTGATTCTAGGGGGCCCCAGCTAAGTCAAGTCAAAGTAAAAAATAGACCAGCGATTATATTACGATCTCTGAGTATATATTTTCATATAACTTCAGAGATATTATTTCCATTTCTGTAGATACATAAAAATACTATAAATTAAGGCAATATACAATGGAATTGTCAGGTTGGAAAGAAAAGGCAAACCATGTGTTGGCCTTAATTATGATTTGCTAATTGAAAATCAATTTAATTGCTAAAGCCCATTGTTTTGTTGTATTGTTTACATAAAAACAAAGGAAACGCAATAAAAGAAAATTTCAACATACAATCGCGATCTGATATAAAACACTAGAGATATTATAAGTAAGGTCCTCCAGACCGATTTCGGCCTCGGCGGCCAATCTCAAGAGAGATAAGCCAACTGCGCAGGAGATATTATAGTGCACAAGTGTGTGCGCAAACACAGGTGCACTCTCTTTTCCTTAGCTCTCATAATCCGATGGGACGGCAATCCGACACGACCGGAAAGAGTTCAGGCGCAGGACCAACGGCTTAACGTGCTTTCCGAGGCACGGGAGCGTACACACTTCCAACTTCCAGACTCCGGGCTGCTACTGAGAATTTTCTGACAGAAAACCCCAATAACTATTTATTGGCCGGACCTGGGAATTGAACCCAGGACCACCGCGTCTGCGGCCTTATATCAAGCCACTAGACTAACGAGGCAGTCATAGTCATGGCAGGAGATATTATTTAAGTTACTTGAAGGTAGTGCTGGCTTTGTGAAAGCGCTACTCAATGTGTGTGGTGTGAATATTATGGCTTATATCACGTGCAAGATCAGCTCACAAAGTTTCTTTGTTTATTATTAATAATATGTAAAACAATTATATATTTACACTTCGTAACTATTCTTGATTTAGTACGCAATTGTTATGATCCCTTTCAATTACAAATTTAGAGGATTTGTTGAATAATATAATAGATTTTATAATAAAAATACAAAACGACAAATTAATTTAATCTAGCAACACTAGTTAAACTTTATTATTATTCTAAATTATAAATGAAAATATTTTCTATAGACTATTTCAAGAAGTAAACAAACCTTACATTTACCTATGCCGTGCGATTTGTTAATAATTATGTTTTATTATGTACCAAAAACAGTTCTTGAAGAATATATCTTTATTTACAATCCAACACTATTCCACTAAACTACTTATATAAGGCATAAATCTGGGATTCCAATAACAACCTTTTCGACATTCAAAATTATTTTATTTTCTTCGAATCCACAAGGACGACATGGATTTTTATACTAACTGTGCCACCCGGATTAAAATAATAACAGCCAAAATTAAATAAATAATATTGCAATTAAATAAATTAAATGCAAATAAATATATTCCACAATTCAAATTCAACCAAAATCGATTATTGGGGGAAATGTCTCACATACTCACTTGTAACAAAATTCGGCCGTATGTGTGCGTGTCGGTGAATGTAATAACGTGACATTTACGCACACATTAATTCTAAAGTTGCTTCAATTTTGAGTGAAACTTTATATGACAAGCGTTATTATTCTATGGATTGAAGGTTTCAGTAAATGAGTGACAGCTAGACTAATAATGGTGTAACAGTACATTTTCTTTATTGGGACACAGATTAAAGATCAATCTGTTGATCGATAATTATTTATTAGGTTTGCTAGCGATTTTTACATTGGTTAAATTTAGATACGTACAATTATATCACATCCACAGTTTATGCAAAATCATTCAAAAGCAAATACTAAATGCTAATTATAACATTAATTAATTTTGCTTACTACGAAAACAAAAGTGTAAAAACAAAACAAAAACAATGTATGAGTAAAAGAGAAAAAATTAAAGTTTAAACATGCACACAATTTAAAAAAATATATAGATTTTAAAACAAAACAATCAACATAAGAACAACTACAAATTACAACTAAAACACAACTAAAAAAAAAACAAATACAACTAAAAATTGATATATCGGATTTAAGTCTCGGTTTGTAGATAATAATATATTGATACAATAAAAAATAGTATTTCTTACGGGTAGAATATAACGATATAGCTTACACTAGTATTTGTTTATTAAGATATAACTAATAATTCAATGTAAAGAGATAATTGACGAAGTGTGACTGTTATGGTGACAGAGTATATTTGTGTGGGTGAACAGGAGATTTTATAATTCACAAGTGTGAGGAATGATACAGATGAACTATCTAACTCCTCATACTCACAGCCCGTTATACCAGCAATCCGACACCACCGCTGAGATGCGTGCTTGTTGTGTAACACTACCTGACTGCCTAAAACATCAGTAGCTTTTATTGGCCTGATCTTACAGCTCTTCTACGTAGGTCTAAGTTTTTTAATTCGGTACCTATTCAAAATAAACCATTTAAAAAATAACATTTTTTAGTCATTTTTAATGTAGGTAATTCATATTTTTTTTATTAAGACGATTATATATTACTAGCTGCTCCCCGTGGTTTCACCCGCGTATAATTAATAAAAATATAATGAATAAAAATCAGCCTAGGACCT
Organism: Nymphalis c-album; assembly: GCA_963151315.1. Taxonomy (NCBI): domain Eukaryota; kingdom Metazoa; phylum Arthropoda; class Insecta; order Lepidoptera; family Nymphalidae; genus Nymphalis; species Nymphalis c-album. The sequence goes on from OY720610.1 coordinate 5,119,427, forward strand.
TCCTCGTAAAAGGAAAAAAAGAATTTTTAAATTCGAACCAGTAGTTCCTGAGATTAGCCGGATCAAACAAACAAACTCTTCAGATTTCTATATTAGTAAGTATAGAAGTATAGATATAGATTAACACATTGACATAGCTGTATTGATAAATACAAATAAAAATTAAACATAGTTACTGTACAAATCGTGACCGCGTGGAATGGTGGCAAGAATGCTAGCAGCACTTCCCCTTCTAATCGCAATTCCGATTCTCTGGGCGAAAAATGAACCACCACCTGGCACCAGTGGAGACAATAAGACGGGGTGTAATATTTGGGTTGAAATTTTTCGCACTTTTATTCCAAGGTCCAAGCGTTTCAACTGCAAACGGAGGAAAAATGTATTAATGATATATTTTGTTCAAAACAATATCTATAGATAAAACGGCGTCATTTTTAACCCAATTACTTGTATAAATAAATCCATATATTTGGTAATATGTAAAGTTAACGCGGCGCTGACTTGGACGCGCGCCAACTCGGTAGCCTCTGAGAGTTACCGTTATTTGGCAGGGTAATACTTGATTATCGATACTGCTATATGATACTTTGATTTTATGTAACTAGCTTATTCCTGCAGCTTCGCGCGCTTTTTATGAGCAACTTTATTGCTATTTGGCTGTCTTTGTTTCGAAATATATAATACATGACAGCTATAAGCTAATCAGTTTTTTGGAATGGAGTTCTTTTACGCGGCTTAGTGAAATGGCAGCGGCCAAGGTCATGTCATAACGCAAAAGCGTTCATACAATGTCATGCGTTGGGCGTTCGAATTTAGGAGGTCGATGATAAAGGAGGTTAGGTGCTTTTTGGTGTGACAAAAATAAAGAATAGCAATCAATTAAAATGTAAATTTTAAAACACGGTTTGAGTCGAAAAATATTGCACAGAACTTCGTTCCTGATGGAGGGGTCCCCCGACCGCACAATTATTTATTAATTCAATGGAATATTTGATTGAAATCGGTCTAATATTTCTTAAATACCCTAATAAACAGACAATTTACTGCTTTATAATAACATTATGTTAGACAAAATTATCTATAATCTGTAAAGTTGTGTAAACATATAATTTTTGTAATAAATAATTTATATTATCGTTACCTGCTTCGTGCAAATGAACTTCCTTTTTTGAAATATTATTTTCGGGTTACGAAATAGCAAAAATAATTAATTTAATTTATAATAAAATTATTGTATGGATTTTTTTATACCATAAGCTTTTTTTTATAATGGCAACTTCTACTTACTGTCACTTTGATTAATGGCGTTTTCCGCGTTACATCGCATCGGATAACGGGAGATAAAGTAAAAAATAATAATATTCCCTTTAATTTTGTTATTTGCTCACAGTATATTATTTCAAAGGGTAATCTTAGTTTGAAAAATATTTAACGTACCTAGACGTCTATGCTTTTGCTAACACCTAGAATTTATTAGCACTCTTAATAACAGCAGCGTCTAAAATTAGGCATTGCTTCGACTCCCGTGCCTCAGAGACCACGTAAAGCCATTGATCCTGTGCCTGCTGTTTCCAGTCGTGGCAAATATACCGTCTATCAGATTATGAAAGACAGGAAATAGTGCACTTACGTTATTGAGCTGTTCTTTTATAACTTAATAGAGACATTTATTTGAATAGAGCTCTATTTTAAACAAAAGTTAGGCTGAAACATAAGAAATATAAATTACTACATTTATTACAAATTAAGATGTTATGTCCCTTGTGTTTGTACACCGGCAAAAACGCCCTTTAATCGTGTATATACAATACGAAGTGTTGCTGTTTAGCGACAGAATATGAGGTGAGTGGATGCCATCCACCTGACGTACTTGTTCAAACCCCTACCACGAAAAATTATGGCTAATATTCGAATAAGTTCTATGAAACATTTTTCAGTCGTACTTATTTGAATTTTATTACTGTTACACTTTTCCTTCAGATCTATGCCAAATAGAATATTGTAAAATAAACAGTAACAACAATTTCAAGTTTAACAGGAAACAATACATTTAAAACCGAGCCAAAATGCATACGGCGATACGGAATTGGTTTTGTCAACATATGACCGACCACAGTTGGCCCAACGCCAACATTGGCCATATACAATTTACATTTATGGATTTAAACATTATGTAACCTTGTAACCAAAACCATTGCGCCAAAAAGTGATTAAAGACAAACTCTATTGCCATTTTTGAAGTTATACTCTAAGGGCGTTGCGAGTCAATTTCGAAGATGGAACGGAAATGACGTCAAAATTGACTAGGGAGCTAGTTGCGAAAGAGAACTAACTAAATGCTTATTCGTTTGTTCGAAAAAAATACTTACAGTTTGTGTATAAAACCGATACTAAATTACTTAAAACTTACTAACTATCGAATTCATAGTCTGTAAAACTATAACTATAAAACACATGCACTTTTTTTATAAAGCTTTTACACCAAGGTGTCGTAGAATGAGGTAGATACTATAGTTAATTAACACAACTACCTTCACAACGCTTTGAGCGCGTGAACCTTCACCCAAGATTGCGGTTTTAAACCTAAGCAAGCTGAGTTTTAATGAGGTTAATTTGTGTATATTATCTTGTGAAGAAGTACGTCGTGGCATTTGTCATCCATTAACCAGCTTTAAATCAGCCTAGTGAAGTTAACTCCTTACGTCTGCTCAAAACATGAAGACTATAGCCCAGCGGTGGAATATTTATGTACTATTACTAAATATTATTATAATCATTATGAAATGATATAGTTTTAAAATTATACATCGATGTATGATTCTGTGAATCCGGAATAAACAACAAATGAAACTACGAAAGATCAGTTTCCAGCATTGTGGATTCGCGAATAAATTTCGTTTTGAAATTCAGTGAAGTTGCTATCGGAAATTTGGAAATCAAATTAAATTGGATATAACATTTGAGTGCAATCAATGATATTATAACAAACTAATTATCTAATTGTAGAGATCAATATTAAAAGTAAACACAACATGCTTAATAAAAAATGGAAAACAGATTATAAAAAACAAAAAAAAACTTAAAAAAGGAACTTAAAAAATATATACCTTAAAAGTGATACTTTTAACTATTTACCATTCAGGTATATATCTGCATACTTCCTAAAGTTTTGAATTGAATCCGCGTGAATGTCAACAAAAGAACACCCCTGGTTCAAGAGTTTACACAGTTTTGGAAATGGGGAATTTGCACCAAGAATAGTTCTTCGTAAACATCTCTTACAATGCCATTGTCTATGGGCGTTGGTGAATTACCATCAGGTGGCCCATATGCTCGTCCGTCTTCCTGTGAAATAAAAAAAAAAAACAATCCATCAATATTTATTTATAATCTCTATAAATATTTCAGTAGATAGATTCAAAGTGCACATTATATTCAATTGTACGTCAAATTTAATAATACATATTACAAACCTCTGAAAGAAGCAAAAATAAACGGTAAAATTTTATATGTATATATTTTGAAATTTTGTTATAATTTATTTAAATCTCGGTTCATATGTTATCAGATTTCAGCCGAGTCCTACTTGTAGCATTTTAAAAGGGTTCTGCAAATGAGAATAATTTTTAATTAACTCACAGATTATAACAAAAACAAACTTTGCTTTGGATTGTAACCTCTTTGAATTGTGTTACAGATTTATAATCTACGATAGGGATATACACGATTCGTTCGAAATTTAAAATCTATACTTTACGGAAATAACTGTAGCTCTTCTGTGGGGTGAGTCGGCCATTGTTGTCGGATAGTCGGGTGAATAGAACGCAATTTTAAACTTCGTTGGTGCTGTCATCACAGTTTGAAAACAAACTTCGAAATTTGAATTTTATGAATACCCGATTCGTTCGCACTTTATGCAGGATTTAACGTTTTAAAAAGAAAACAAGGTTTAAGTTTATAGTTATTTATAACGATTTTGTTATATGAATCGCATGTGTAATAATTTTAACGAAAAATAGCTACCACGTGGACAACCCTAGTATGTGAATGACATAACCGACTAGGCAAGTTTGAAGTAGGAATTTCGAATAAAAAAATACTACTAATCAAATAATAAATATTGAATTTCAGCAGAATGATCACTTTAATCGCATCTTCTTTCGATCTATATAAATTAAAATAAAATGTATCAAACATTAATTTTTATTATTTTCCTGTATGTATATCTGATTGTGATGAAACTTGAGAAATTAATTGCCTTCAATATACGGACTAAACTATGATTCGTTCTATGTACGGATCCAGAATGAGTATAGTATTAAACAATTGTCACAGAACCTGGTACTTAAAGCTGTAAGCAATAGTACGTCTAACGTCTTACTTACGCAGTAACTCTGGTTCTTGGGAATATATATATGGGCTAAATATGTAAAGTAAAAATCCGTTGACTATCTTTCACCATTTTTGGTTAAATCTAGGATATATTTTCGAAACAGCGGTAGACTTTGACACTCAATATATAATTATAAAGTAAAAACATTATAATTATTTATTTGAATAAAGATTTTGACTGAGTTGAAAATAATAATAATAAATATAAAAAAAACTCGACAGATATAAAGCGTTGAGCTCAAAAAGTTTTGGATACAAATCAGGAATGTCTAGCAATCATTCATATAACTCTGTTCCAGTTTAAAAAGTGTCTATGCTAATCTAAAAATACTATAGACATCTTAGAAGCCATGTTTGACAGTTCATTAACAATAAAAGAATGTTCTATACACCTAACAATGCCTTTGTCTATGGGTAGACGAGAACATATAACACCTACGTTGTGAATCTAATAGAGTAGAATGGTTATGGTTATTAAACGCTATATGATATTATGATGAAAATTCCAAGCAGATGTCAGCTTCTCTTTAATTAGCTGTCCTTTAAAATCTCTGACAGATCTCATTATGCTCGCATAGAAGAGTGTGTTTGACTTTATATCTACTTCCAAAGGAGAACAAGTTTTCGTTAAATTCACATTAAAAAATAAACTTCTTTGAATACTAGCGTTTTTCTCCACGGTTTCACCCGCGTAGTTCCCGTTCCCATGGGAATACAGGGTCAAATTGCCTGTTACTCACTGATAATGTAGCTTTCCATTGATGAAAGATTTTTTTAAGATCGGCTTAGTGGTTTATGCGTGAAAGCGTAACAAACAAACTTACATTCGTATTTATAATATAAGTTAGGACTGATGAGTTTTTATGGTCATTAAATTTTGTTATGATGTGACTGAAATATATAAGGTTTTAAAAAGACCTCCAAACTTTCGGCCTGGCCTTGGCCCAAATATGGGACATTTATGTACTATAATAATAATAATTCAGAATTATTGTTCGCAGGCGGTGTCAGACTCGATGCTGGTGGAGCTGAAGGCATGTTTCATGGAAGCTTACGATGACAACCAGGATGGGAAAATTGATATACGAGAAGTAAATATTCAGTTTCTTAACTAATGTTCATAATGGCAAATTACAACATGTAAAGTAAAAACACGTTGACTATCTTTCGGCGTTTTTTGTTTAATCCAGGATGTATTTATTAAAACAGTGGTAGATTTTTGACACTTGATAAATAAGTATAAATCTTCCATATTAAATAAAGATTACGACTGTGTTTTGAAAATAATAATAATAAATAAAAACTCAAGAGATATAACACGTTGTACTCACAAAACGTTTTGGCTACAAATCAGGTAAATCTTTGCTTATACAGGGTGTAACAAAATTCGTGTCCGACCCGTTAAGTGGTTATTAGGTATCGTGAATCGGTTCTATTTATGTAATCATTTTAAAATTCTTAGCATAATTTTTACCCCGAATAAAATTTAATTTAACAAAATAACGACAATTACATTGCAACACAGGCGCGGGTGTCAGCTCTCTATAGCCGTTACCTATTGGGTAGCTCGGACACGAGGTCAGAACCTCTGAGATGTTTCATTCAGTCCATGAAATTTTCGTCATTTACAATTGAAAATGACAATTAATATTTTTTATGGGTAATTTTTTTGCATAATATTTTGAAAATGTTTACATAAATAGATAGAACCGACTATCCTACCTAATAACCACTTCACGGGTCGGACACGAATTTTGTTACATTCTGTATGTGCGCAATTGCGCATACTATATTTTTAGTAGATAAATTATAATATATTATTTAAATTTACTGCAATTGAGGACAACTAGAATAGTAACGTTATAAGATAGGTACATATATATTATTATATTTTAAAATGTTGCCAGTTTCAAATATAATTATATATTTATCTTATAACAGCATGAAGCTCTAATATAAAATATTTACCCGAAAAATCACGTAAAATTGGTGATGGAACATTTCGGACTATTATTTAATTATGTCTGTTTGGATTTGACTGCATAGTCGGTAACTCTTTTGTGGGGAAATGTATACGGATCTACAACACGATTCCAGAAAGCGTTCAAAATGTCTGTGGCTTTTTTTTTTATAGAAACGATTGTGTGCTTGTTTGCTATATATATAGTTGATGATTTTATGGATGATAACATACCTTGGGAATGAGACGATCGCCGCATGGCTTATATTTTTTTTTTGTAAACAATCAACCTGCTGAGTTTCTTTCGCCGGTTCTTCTCAGAGCGGGGTGTTTCTTTTCCAAACCGGTGGTAATTTCTAGTTTGCAATTCAATGTCTAAAAACCAAACAAAAGTACAGTGCCCTTTGTCCCATTTAAATACGATAATTACTTAAAACTATTATTTCCCACAGTTAGCACAGCTCCTGCCGATGGAAGAGAACTTCCTCTTGCTCTTCAGGTTCGACAATCCTCTGGAATCCAGTGTGGAGTTCATGAAGGTAAGATTTTACAAATATAAATTTAGTGTTATTAAGGTCCAAATGCCGTAGAAAGGTTTCTCACTTAACAAATATAGATTGTAGTAGTTTGTTGTTGTTTTAGTTGCGGATTTGACTTTAAAAACTTTAATGTTATTTATTTATTAATCAGGAATCCAACTTTATATATTTTTCGTTTATTATTCATCATGTATTGTACGGTGAAGGTAAATATTGTTATTCTATTATTATTTCTTTCAATTTCTTTATTTGCAAACATTGAGTTACAATATTTTTACAATGTTTATTTACATTACCTTAAATAAATACAAATAAAAATCAAAGACAATTGCTATACAAATCGTGACCGCGTGGAATGGTGACAAGAACGCTAGCAGCATTTCCCCTTTGAATCGCAATTCCGATTCTGGGCGAAAAATGAACCAGCCCTCCTGTATTTACATTAGATATTACATTATTGACATATACTTTACATCTGCACTGCATTTACAATATAATATGATTTTTCACTCAGGACGCACACTTAAAATTACATAATTAAAATATAAAAATAAAATAAAGATTCAAAATTATATCCCAGTTTGAAAATTCACATAGTTATGAGATCCACGCATTGTGAAGTAATCTCTATGAGTTTGATGAAAATACAACACTTATATCCTTCAATCGCTAAGAGTGGTGGAATAAACTCCAAACATTATCAACCTCGGAGAGGATCGACAATTAAACCATTTAAACCATTTATTTTGCTACACACATACATTACATAGATTATACAGAAGAAAATAATTAAATTTAAAGAATACAGTGTAGGTAGCAAGGGGTTCATCTCAGTATAAGCTGTGCTAATGCACAGCACTGATTTTCAGATGGCCCCTGACTATTGGGTAAACATAAACAAATGCGCGCACACGAAAATAAACAAATGAAATTATAAGAACAAAAAACTAAAACTAGAAAGCCCTTATCCTTGAGAAAAAAAAACATATTACACAAAAAGAACAACATCACAAGGAACTTAGACATAAGAAAGACAGACAGACAGACAGACTTAGACATAAGACATTAAAAATGAATATGATAAATACTAAGTCTGTGAGGTAGTATGACTGACACTATATTTGGAGGTTGTTACTCTGACTTTTGTTTATTTAAAAATAATACCGTCAAATGTTTTTTCCAAGTCACCTGGGACGTTATAATGTTATATATGGTATAATGGGTATATATCTTATTTATTATCAATTACTGACGGTAAGCAAACATGATTCAGCCGTCGTACGCAAGAATGTTTTATCTGTTCTAATGTAACTCGATTCGTAAAGAATCGGCTTTGTCACAATAAAATAATATAAGAGATAAAAATGATTGCTTCATTTTGTTCGTATTTGCGTTTAATAAGACAATAACTATAAAAAAAAACTCTTAAAAAGGAGTTTATGGAAGTTTATGTATAAAAATACCTCTTACATATATATTTATTTTAAGTTAATTAATTTTTAAAAATTAAAATTTTATTTAATTTAATTTGTTGTTTATATTTACAGAATAGTTATATTTTTTACCTTTTTACTCTATTGATTTAAATTAACATAATAATGCTATTCACTAATATTTATATCAGAATTCACTTTTTTTTCTAAAGATATTTTTTCTTATTTTGTTTCTCGTCTATAGCCTTTAATAGTTTATATATTTTGTTACAATATTTTTATACATGTAATTTGAGAAATGTTTTTCTTAATAAATAACGTTGACTTCCTATGAAATAAATAAATAAATTATAAATTAATGTTATAATTTATATCTTTCACTATAATAACAAAAAAAATTAACAATATACTAATACATTTTGTTGTTTATTGTTAAGCTAGCCCAATGGTATTATACAAAATGTTAATCATCGATTACTTCGCCAATACCTTCGAAACTAAGATGTTATGTCGCTTGTGCCTGTAATTACACTGGCTCACTCACCCTTCAAACCGGGACAAAACAATACAAAGTACTGCTGTTTCGCGGTAGAATATCTGATGAGTGGGTGGTACTGGCACTAAAATTATTATAATATTTAGCATAATATATGTCGTCAAGAATACAGAAAAAACATAGAGTACCATAACACTCGTCCCTCTCCCATTGCGAGATAAGAATAAGGCGAGCGCTTAGTATGAATAGAATTCAATGTTTTATTAATTTTATTTCTGATCCAACAAAAAGAGTAATTGAAGCAAGTAGCTTTCATCCAAATCTAAAATAATTACATACATATAAAAAAGTAAAATTTTATAAGTTAATATATTATCTACAAAGTATAAATATATTTTTGGAAATAGTTCAAATTACTTTACAAAGCGTCTCAATTCACAATATCATGTTGAATTTACTACCTATCGTAAAAACTTTGTATGTCGCATTGGTATTTTTTAAGAGCAATAAAATCAACCTTGTAACGGCTGAATACAGCACGCACTTGGTGTACTTCGGTAAGTTAAAATCATGATTCATAAACTAAAGTATTATCTTTGCAAACTTGAGACATCTTGATAGTTAATTATTATTATTGACCTAATTTGAAATGAGTTAAAATTCTGAAAGGATTTAAAACCTATTTAAGGCCTCCTACTGAGTGGTAGAACAGTAGGACAAGTGTAGGTATCACCTACTCGTCACATATGTTACTGACAAACGGCAACATTGTGTTCAGGTTAGAAGTATTACTCGGTGGTAGAGCTTTGTGCAAGCTCTGGGTAGGTACCACTGACTCATCAGATATTCTACCGCAAAACAGCAGTACTTTGTATTGTTGTGTTTGAAGGGTGAGTAAGCCAGTGTAATTACAGGCACAAGGGACATAACATCTTAGTTTCCAAGGGAAGTTAGTGGAGCATTGGTGATGTAAACTATGGTTAATATTTCTTACAATGCCATTGTCAATGGGCGTTGGTGACCACTTACCATCATGTAGCCCATATACTCGTCCGCCTACCAATACAATAAAATTTGTGTGTGAGCTAGTGCAAATACTGGCACAAATGACATAACAACTCAATTCCCTAGCTTGAAAGCGCATTGGCGATATAAAGGAAGATTAATATATTAATTATATAGGCGGTGTTGATCTCTTGAATGTATAAATGCACACAAAATCGACCTTAAAGTAATAATCGCGTCCAAAGGAAATTCCGTTCTAAGACCTAGATATTTAAGATCAATTTCTTCTGTTGCTATATCAGTATAAAATAATATAAAAGACATATTTATAACTTAAACCGTTCGTGTAGAAAAAGCGACATTGTTGTTTTATACCGGCCAGCGTTTTATACTTATTTAAATATATTACACGTGTCTCGAGTTTTATAGCTAAAATAAATTCGTATTTTAAACTTCCCTGTAGAGTTTGCAAAATTAACATTTCTTTGTGAAAGTTTAAAACTGAGGGTAGTACGATTCTGCAAGAAAGAACTTCTTATGGCATAAGAAGATTTCACACAATTTTGATGCGTGTACTCTTGTAATGTTTTTTTTTTTATTGTATAGGAAGGCGGACGAACGTATGCGCCACCTGATGATAAGTGGTCACCAACGCCCATAGACAATGACATTGTAAAATGTTAACCATCGCTTACATCGCCAATGCGCCACCAACCTTGGAAACTAAGATGTTAGGTCCCTTGTGCCTGTAATTACAGTGGCTAACTCACCCTTCAAACCGGACACAACAATAACAAAAACAGCTGTTTTGCGGTAGAATATCTGATGAGTGGGTAGTATACCCAGACGAGCTTGCACACAACTCTACCACCAAGTGTTATGATAATTAGGGTCAATAACGCATATCGCTTTCTGTCATTTCACGACTATTCTCTTCAGTAAGTTTTACTTAGTGGAAGGGCTTTGTGCAAGCTCGCCTGTAATTACAGGCACATAACATCTTAGTTCCCAAGGTTTGTGGCGCATTGGCGACGTAAGCGATGGTTAATATCTACAATGCCAATGTCTATGGGCGTTGGTGACCAATTACCATCTGGTGGCTTGTCGGCGTAAGGACGTCCGCCTCCCTATGTTTAAAAAAAAACTAATTGCCTTACTGGACTTCATTCGAAAACTTTGAAAGTGAACTATGGAAACATTAGAAATAAAGTGTTTAAAACTATCAACGTACATTTTAATCGACAATCAAAGAAGCCTTAGCCCAACTGTGGGTGTTTTTTGGCTTGTTACTTATATAGAATTTATATTTTTACTAAAAAATATATAAATCACATACGATAATCTTAAGTAGTATTATTATTCTTTACATCGACAAAAAAGTCGTTGTATATTTTAACAAGCTGAATAATTATCAATGTTTTAATAACTTACATTAAAATCAAACAGTCAACACTGGTTTGTCCTGGCTGACAACAAACATCCAGAAGTACTGATTCTAGATAGCTGAAACTTGAAAATGAATAAAATGATTTACATCAGGCAAGTGTACGGTCAAACGTTGGCTTTATAAATTACTAGCTGTGAAACCGTGGAGATTTCACCCGCGTATAATTAATAAAAATATAATGAATAAAAATAAGCCTTCCTCGACAAAACGACTATACAAGACAACAATTTTTTTTTAATTCGATCCATTAGTTCCTGAGATTATCCGGACCAAACAAACAAACTCTTTAAATTTATATATTAGTATAGATAAAAAAAGAAATGTTCATTTCACATCGTAAACGTTGGGGAAATGGCAGGCGTAGTATAGTATGAATTCAGTCCAGTTAATTACAACGAAGAGCAACAAGTCCCTATATTGATGAAATCGATATTGTTTCAGATCTGGAGGGAATACGACACCGACGGCAGCGGATACATTGAAGCTGACGAGCTTAAGGTAATAATACATTTTTTTTAAAGCGTTCAAGCAAAGACCTGAATTTAATATAATATTTTTAATCTGTAATCGTAGACAGTCGATAGCTCAGTGTTTTTTTAATTCAGTAATTGAAATGTTTAAATACATACAATCTCTTAAGGTATTTATACATTTTTTTAAAGCGTTCAAGCAAAGACCTTAATTGAATATAATATTTTTAATCTGTAATCGTAGACAGTCGATAGCTCAGTGTTTTATTAATTCAGTAATTGAAATGTTCAAATACATATAATATCTTATTATATAACATATACTTATATAAATGCCCTTATATTATTACATTTTTGATGACGAACCGGTTGGCGTGGTTGGTAAATACTTGCCTTTCGTGCCGCAGATCGTGGGTTCGATTCCTGCCGACCGACGTTTGTGTGTATGAACATGTCTGTTTGTTCTGAGTGTGGGTAGGGATTTACAAAAGAAATGTAGTATAATATGTAAGTGTATTAGTTGTCTGGTTTCCATAGTACAAGCTCCGTTTAGTTTGGAATCAGATGGCCGTGTGGGAATAATGCTTCGGGATATTATTGTTTATTATTATCATATTATTATTTACAATTATCTTAATAATTAATACAAATTTGCGTCTTTTTAATACAGCCGAGATTAAGTAGATATGATGTTTGTGATTACTTTAAAACACATTGTCTTAATTCGCTCTCCTTATGCCATTTCCCATTAATTTGACAAACGGAAGGTCTTGACTAACCGCCAGCCAGTCTGCTACGTGAACCGACGAGAACTTGCATCAGTAATCCTCCACCATACGACCCTCAATCGTTTTAAAAGAATCCATTGACTTCAAGAGAATATTATATAACATTTTTATCAACAAAATGACATAATTATATTACTTTTAAATTCAAGTTTAAGTTTCCAACTTAATATATTTTTCAGAATTTTCTACGAGATTTGCTGAAGGAAGCGAAGAAAATTAACGACGTGTCTGAAGACAAACTCATCGAGTATACGGATACAATGGTGACGCACACGTTTATTTATAACGAATATAATAATTATAACTTATATCAGTGAAGATTTAAATAAGTATATACAAATAAAAAATAAAATAAATGTGCAGTCATGTGACCTCCGTCAGGGACGTAGTTTATTGCGACATTTTTTCGACTCAATTTGCGCCGTCTTTTCACTTTAGCATATTTTTTTTATCATTAAAAGATTGATCATAGTCAAACATATTCTACCGATTCGGAATTAATAATGAAATACTAAAGATATATATTTTTACATTTCCCAACGAATATTACTTAGTGGTAGGGCTTTGTGCAAGTTCGTCTGGGTAGGTACCACACACTTATCAGATATTCTGCCGCAAAACAGCAGTACTTGTGATTGTTGTGTTCTGGTTTGAAGGGTGAGTGAGTCAGTGTAATTACAGTCACGTAGTGACAGTGACACAAGTGACATAAAATCTTAGTTCCCAAGGTTGGTGGCGCATTGGCGATGTAAGCGATGGTTTACATTTCTTACAATACCATTTTCTATGGGCGTTGGTGACCACTTACCATCAGGTGGCCCATATGCTCGTCCACCTACCTATACAATAAAAAATAAAAATAAAATACTTTACAAAAAATATAAGTATATTTTTAATTGGCCTGAATGCGATAATTAAGAGAAAATTTATTTCATTCATAATTAATAATGGACGTGTTGACAGTTCGCGAACGCGTAGACGTCACACACGGCGACGGTTGACAACTTATGACAGACAGCTACTATGTGTGATTTCGGAAGCATATTAACATTATGACAACGTCACAACCAACCGCGTTTTGTATTCAAGTTATGATGAAGATCTTAATTAACTGCTGTGATAGTAAACTAAATACAAATAACATTTAAAAATAATTATTATACAAGTCGTGACCGCGTGGAATGGTGGCAAGAATGCTAGCAGCACTTCCCCTTCTAATCGCAATTCCGATTATCTGAGCGAAAAATGAACCAGCCCTCCTGTCACCAGTGGAAGCAATAAGGCGGGGTGTAATATTTTGGATGAATTTTTTGGCACTATTACTCCAAGGTCCAAGCGTTTCAACTGCAAACGGAACAAAAATATAATTTGGAATAAGAGACGAATATTTGTTACGTTTGTTCGTTTCAGCTCTTTCCGCGGCAGCTCCGGCTTTTAACATTGTTTCCCTGATATGAGACGGGGCCAGTTGTGATAGTTAATTTGACCATAATCACTATTCATAACGCCACGTCAATTAAGTAACAACAAAAAAAAAAGTGACAATTTGAGTAAGTTCAAAAAAGTTCCGGTTTATGGCAATCACATATAAAATAATTTATTCGACTCACGTAATGCCGATTTTGCTTTTTTTTCTAAATACCATTTTTTTTTTAAACATTTAATGTACATTTAACACTTTATAACGCTAAAGCACAGGAATATATATTTGTAATTGTCGTTATTTAGTTAAATTAAATTTTATTCGGGGTAAAATTTTCTGTGATCTTGTATGTGTTGTACAATAAAGCATATTCTATTCTATTCTAAAATTTTTGCTCAGAATTTTAAAAATAATTACATAAATAGAACCTACTCACGATACCTAATAACCACTTCACGGGTGGGACACGTAGTTTATTACCTGTATAATACCCGAATATGTTATATATACCTACTATTTAAATATTAATAGAAAGTATCTTAAGATATATAATTAATACCAAATTAATTTAACTAAAACAGTTTGTGTTCACAGCTTCAAGTTTTTGATTCAAATAAAGATGGCCGACTTCAACTGTCAGAAATGGCGAAGTAAGTAAAATTTAGAATCCTAAAATTCATTTAAAACTAACATATTATAATATATATATATTTGTATTTTCATCATTATATTATAATCATAAATTGGTGGTAGAGCTTTGTGCAAGCTGCTCTGGATAGGTACCAACTGATCATTTATTCTACCGCTAAACAGTATTATTATTAATATAAATTGTTTTGTTACGTTTTGAAGGGTGAGTGAGACGCACAAGGGACATTACTTCTTACTTTCCAAGGTTTTTGCGCACTGGATGTAAGAAATTGTTAAAATTTCTTACATCGTCAATGTATATGTGCAGTGTTTACCCCTGCCTTAAGATGGCTTATTTTCCATTTAACCTACCTATACCTAATTTAAAAAAATATGAAATTAAAAATGTTATATTATAACTTCTTATCACACTTAAAAGTATAATTATAGTTTGTCGTATAACCTATTCCAATCGAAGAAGGAGTAAAGGTAAACCTTAGGTTTTAATTTCCATGCTATATCATAGATTTATATCTCGACCAATGATATCACGTCAATTAAATGTTAAAGTTTTTCTTTGCTCCCCTTAAAGTTGCAATAGGCTTTAGATTGTAAATAATTCCGTCACATTCAGCCTCGCTAGGATGCGTAAGTAAATATCAATACAAACACAAATACCAAGATAACTAATACCCGTACAACCTGTTTCACCTAAACAAATATTTGCCATGGACAGAATCGAAACAGCATCCGTTAACTCAGATGGCTTTATTTTTTTTATGTAAAAGGCAAACGAGCAGGGGGCTCACCTGATGGAAAGTGACTACCACCGCCCATGGACATCTGCAACATCCGAGGACATGCAGATGCGTTGCCGGCCTTTTAGGAAAGAGTACGCTATCTTCCTGAAGGTTTTTAAGTCATATCGGTTCGGAAAAGCCATCGGCGAAGGCTGGTTATGTATATGATCTGATCGTAAACCAGGACATTTTCACAGAACCTTACAATGTTACCCTGTTATGTATTTTGTATACCACGATACAAGCCTCAGATCCAACGGATTTATTCACAAAATTGTTAATTAGTTCTTGGTAAAAAATAAAGATTTTATATTTCGTTAGTATGTAAACATATTCCACAAGATTTGCAATAACTAATTCTACAATAAGTTCCTGAATCACATCTCTTTATAGTACATGACAATTCCACAGAATTACTCGTGTCAACTTTAATTTAATTTCAGATTTCGGATAGCAACATCGTCGTCATTCAAAACACAATTTTTTCACGAATCATGATAAAGTTTAGATTTTGACCAAAACCAATTTAAAATTCAAGTTGTCTATATTTCTTTACACCTCTTACTATAGGAATAGACTATAGGCATAGCCAGTGTGGATGATATTATGTATTGATAAATGATAGATACACAGAGAGAAAGAAAGAGAGAGAGATATTGTATCTTTATTCTTTTGACCTTACACCGGCCCCAATTTTCGTTCGAAATTTATCGTAATATCTATGTTAAAATGTCTATTAACGGTCAATATAAGTACGAAGGTTATAAGAATCAAGAGAACCTTAAGCAATTTAAAGCCTCTTAAATTAAATACTTGAGCATTGAGCAATCAAGGATGTACTTCAGATTGTGATAAGAAGAAAATGTATAAAATATTCAAGAAATTTGTAATGAAAAAAATATCTGGTTTATACCAGATCATTTCGAAGGACAAAAATACTTCAATTGATCCATCGGCATACTTTTTCGAACTGTAAATATTAGCAACAAAGCGAAACCCGGTTTAATATTCAGAAAGCCGGTAAAACATCGAATATACCGATTTAATCCCGCCGGAGACGAGATCGGATTATGTAATTTGCTTGTTTTGTGGGAACAAAGTTTTAGTCGCCGTATTTAACACAATCAAGGCTGATTCCAAACTTGTCTATGGATAAGTGGAATATATGTTAGGTATTTCTAATAGTGCTAAGAAAACATCTCGTAAATCGTGATCATTAGCGAATGTAACTTAAATATATTTACATGACTAACTCACTCACTGTGACTTAGTCACAATCTTTTCACCGCCAAATTAGATTTTATAATAATTATTTATTAGTATTGCTTAATCATATGATTAGGTGCGTTGTTTGTGAACGATGGAAAATTTAGTTTTTATTTCTTACAATGGTAATGTCGATTATTCAGTAGCTAGCGTCAGATGTCAGAGAGGTTGGAGTTAAAAAATATTTTCACAATCATCTAAAAGCTACTAAAAAGTAGGTCAATAATGTCACTAGAAATGCCGCTAAATATATTATCAAATTCAGGGAGGGCGTGACGCCAGTGTTTTCTAAAATTGTCCCTTTTTCGGATATATACAGCTAACAGATGGCACATTTTTAAAATCTATATTTTTGTTATATTAAAAGAAAAATATTTAAGAGGAAAGTAAATTATCGTCTTTACAACATGGCGCTGCCTCCTCTTTTGAGTTTAATGTCTAATTCTTTTAGGAGTTGCGACTTATTTTTCAAGAGGTATTCTTTTGTTATTTTTTTAACAGCTATAAATGACTTACGTAAATTACATCTACCTAGACTAGTTGATTTGCTCGACATGAAAAACTATTATTAAGTAATTTAATTAAAATTCATTTATACACAAAAAGAAAACTAAGATTTAGACTTACACTTTGCTAATATTACGTTATTTAGTTTCTGATGCAATATTATGTCCATTAAACTATGCCTAATTAGCCGTGTCAGAATACGGGAACATAAAACGCTTCCTTTTATATTAATTAGCTGTTGTTATTAGGATAATTAATTTGAAGATTGCACAGATTAATTTGAACTAGCGGGAACTATGTAATTTAAAGAAGATGGATAAAGTATAGCATTTACCAATCGAAGAATAATCAAAATTCCAATTGAAACTTCACAACGTTTGAAACAATTTTATCGCGAATCAGATTATTGAAGATCTCGATCAATTATATCGCGTCAATTCAATGTCGAAGTTGTTTACTTGCCTTTACTCGTCTTACGGTTGAAACAGTGCATACAAATGCAAAGAACAAAAATTGTCTATTACAGAAACTGGTAACAGGTTTTGATGATTTATGGTTAATAAAAAATATAAAAGTTACTAAATTTCCTTTTTGTCTATGACAGATTTTTTAATCGTTTTTTGGTTATCTGCTTATAAGAACGACACTAGAACCCAAACATAAAAATATTTCTTAATATAATTTTATATAAATATTAAATTTAAGTAAAATGGTTGAAGCATTGTCATGGAAATTTGACCAATATTTCTCAGGTTGTTACCGGTAAAGGAAAACTTCCTGTGCCGACAAGTGTTCAAGGTGAGTGACAGTTCATTTCCCGCCAAAACTACGACTTTTTCACGTCCACCATTTTGTCATTACGATACTTCGATTCCTTATTCAATTATTTTAAATTCAACAAGAATTGCGTTTTTCGAGATACTTTAACATATATGTTCCTTATGATTAAATAAGTAATTGAAGTAATCATTTACATTTTTAACATTAAAAACATATTTGCAGATCGATATTTTTTTTAAATGTCATAAATAAATATGAATTATTTTATTTTGTATTTTGATTATCTGTGCACAAATATAATACAATACCGATAGTTATCTTTTGACTTAAAAAGAATAACTATTAATTTTATTCATAAAACGATACATTATTTTTATAGATAAATAGAGTTAATTGCCAACTTAAAAGTTACTTGGTGGTAGAGCTTTGTGCAAGCTCGTCTGGGTAGGTACCACCCACTCATCAGATATTCTGCCGCAAAACAGCAGTACTTTGTATTGCTGTGTTCCGGTTTGAAGGGTGAGTGAGCCAATGTAATTACAGGCACAAGGGACATAACATCTTAGTTCCCAAGGTTGGTGGCGCATTGACGATGTAAGCGATGGTTAACATTCTTACAATGCCATTGTCTATGGGCGTTGGTGACCACTTACCATCAGGTGGCCCATATGCTCGTCCGCCTTCCTATACAATAAAAAGAAAAAAAAAAAAAGTAACACAATTGATCTTGTGATACTTATTTAAAAAATATATAGACATGTACGTTTACTTCATTTATTTTTATCAACATTCATCTTCTTTTCATTTGCACAACCATTTTAAATAATTCATAGACAATATATAAAACAATAAATAAATAAATAAAACAAAATTTTCTTTTATTACTATTGACTTCTTTACATCTATTTAATTGCTTGTTGTTTTGACATTAGTCACACACACACATACACACACATCGATTCACATACATCACAAATAGTGATCAAAAATATTTTTACATATTTAAATAAGCACATATGTAAATATAGTCCATAGTTCAAATTGTGTATTAAATTCTTTGTCAATATATAATAATAAATAACATTAATACAGTTTTTTTATAGCAGAATTATCTAATTGCAAAAGTTTGATAGAAACCCAAAAAAAAACAGTTTAATTTAAATTAGTATTCTATATTCAAATATAATTTTAAATTCATAGATTTTTAAAATGACAAAGAGCATGTTACCGTTGTTTTGCCTGTCTCTATCTATCTTAACACTGCTGCTTGTCTGCACTGCACTCTTAGGAGGGCATAGAGGTGAGTCCTCATTAGTCTAACAACGATGCCAAAAATATTATGAAGAAACAAATACTATAGGATACAAATAAGACCAAAACAATATTTTTTTTATAAATGTATTCGTTGCTATTACAACACAGCTAAATTCCATGAATCCATGCATTATTGTACATCACTAACTAGTATTATTAACTATATTAATTTACGAATTATACAAGTTTTACTGTAAAATGAAGGATATAATATATGATATAATAGTAATATTTTTTTTTCCTTTATAATGTCGATACAATTTTTTTTATTAATTTATAAAGCGTATTTATACAGCCATAAAGGTCATGGAGACCATTTAAAAATGAAACAAGCTGTATCGTGTAATACCTTTGCTTTTTAAAAGGTCAGAGAATGAAAAATGTAAACCAATTTCAATAAATTAATGGTTTTGAAGAAAGTTAATTATTATCGGCATCGTTGCTAGGTGAACACTGTAAATATTTTAATAAATGTTTTTTTTTTAATTAACATATCTAGAGGCTTATTATTTTATAGTTTGTATTTTATTTATTTTCAAATTATTTTTTATAAAAAATATATTAAAATAAAATCTTAATAATATATGTTTACTTAGTTATTTTTTTATCTATTTTCTATTTAATCTGCAATAATTACGTTTTGTTATTTGTATAATTTGATCAATTATGTTTATTTGAAATAGAAATAGATATTTTAATATAATTTGTACAATATGAAAACAAAAACATATTCTGTAAGAACTCACTTAATTACTCATGTCAATTTTTTACAAACGACTTACGATGATATTGTATTTTGATTTGTATATGCTTTAAATATTATAATAATAACGGTCAATATCGCATATCATTTTCCGACATTATACGACCGTTTTCTGAGCGAGTTTCAAGTTTGTTCTTACAAAATATACACAACAAACTAAAAGTTTTTTTTTTAATTTTATTAAATATTAATTATAAATATAAAAGTATTAAAAATGATTCTATATTTAATATAACATAATTGTACAAGTTTTATTATTGTGAATTATTTGAATATTAAAGGTTATTTTTAAATGTGTAGCTAAAATTTATAAATATGCTAATGTCGTCAGTAGAATCTAATGTTTAAAAATTCTATTCCAAAATCGAAAATTATAATTGTCATAATTACAGACATCTTCGACGTCATAGCACAGATAATATATTATACATATTATATACAAGTTCTTAATATTGATTAAATATGAATCCCACCGATTTTAGCTTCACATTTAAAAATAGCCATGTATACTTCGAAAAATTAACTAATATTTCAACTTAACAGGGCGCAACAAAATTAACAAAGGACGATATCGAACGTGTTTTCTCACTTTACGATAGGGTGAGTATTAATTTAAAGAAAATATTTTTTAATTGGTGCTCTTACTGCATTAATTCGCAATCATTTAAAAATAATGTAGTCAGAATTGCAAAATATAATCGGATTAACGATTACGATTACAATAAGTCTTTCCTTTTACTTTTGTTATACTGTAATCGTGATTGATGATTACTTGTCGTCGTATCGTAATCGTTAATCATTAATCTGATTACATTTTGACTAAGTCTAAATGAATTGATATTTGTGTACAAGCTAAAGGGATTTATTGGAATAGGTACAGGTATAAGTACTTAAGTACATAAAAAAACCTTATAGATTATTGTTTAGATCTCTACATTTTCTATAACTAATTTTAATGCAAGCAACTTATATCTTAAAAATTAGCGATCCTCAACCATTTCTTTATAGGGGCCACAAATACGTGTTAGTCATGGTGTCGTAGGCCGCAACCATTCATTTTTTGAACACGCTTTTATTAGCTTGACATGTATGTATCTATGTAACGGATTTTTTCAACGCATTTATCACCCACTTCAAGACGTACAATTATTTGAAAATTTGGACACGTATTAAATACTGATGACAATACAAAAAATTTAACTGTCTCGCCAACCTGATACAACGCACACCCCCAGACACCATAATAACCACACCATAATTTATTAATCATTTCATGACGTTTCAAGCTTTGCAGTGTCCAACACAGACAGTGGTTTAATTCAAATTATTTAGAATTTGGATGTTACAAAGAATTGTAAATAGTTCAAAATAAAGTCACATCAAGTGACTAGACTTAAGACTATACATTATCATATTATCTCCAGAAATTAAGTTAGCATCAAATTCACCAACAATTATAAAACCACTTTAAATAAAAGGACGACCTGCGCAAAAGCTTTTAATCTCACCCAAGAATTATCCTCTGTTAAAATAACCCAAATTAACTAAAATATTGCTTCCATTTTCAGGATAATAACGGCTCCATAGAAAATGAGGAGTTGCGTGGCTTTCTAAAGGATCTTTTAGAACTTGTTAAAAAAGTAAGTTACAAATTATTATGTATTTCTTTAGCTTGTAGTTATTTAACTTCTTACTGATGGTTGTATGTGAATAATATCCCAGGATATTGTTATTATTATTATTAAATATGTGTACTTAATTTCACTAGCTTTTAAATGTTAGCTATATACTATATGCTCTTATAATGTGTTCTATGCAATCACGCGTCGATCTTCCTATTAAGTTAAAATTTAGTACAGTTGTCGTTGGCATATGTGTTGAAAGTTACTGGCATAGTACCAACACTTATAATTGATGTATATTAAATGCTCAAAACGGAATGATAAAATAATTTACATAGTGGTAGGGCTTTGTGCAAGTTCGCCTTGGTTATTACCACCCATTCATCACATATCTTACAGCCAAATAGCAATATTTAGTATCATTGTGTTCTGATTTGAAGGGTGAGCAAGTCATTGTAACTACAGACACAAGGGACATAACATCTTAGTTCCCAAGGTTGGTGATGCATATGATGGTTAATATTTCTAACAGTGGTGACCATTTATTATTAGGTGGCCAATTTGCCATTTCACTTACCTGTTATGATAGGAAAAAATCTATATCCTTTGTTTTACAGGATTACGACGCACAGGACCTGCTCGAATTCGAAGAAACAATTCTCCAAGGTGTAGAATATAGCAGCGAAGGGAAGATCAGTAGGAAGCAACTGACGATGATCCTTCTAGCTCTCGCTAAACACAATCAAGAGGAAGAAGCTTCGACACCATAAGAATAGCTGAAAAAAAATACCGCTCCGTCCCAGTAGTTCAATGAAATTAAACGCTGTAACAGACGAGCTGAGACTCGTTCCTAATAATCATTTCAGTGCATATTAAAATGGCTTTTACCATATATACTAAATGTTACGTGGTCTTATCGTTTTCGTTCACACGATGAAACCAAAAATAACATCCCAAAGAAAACCCACCAAATAGTCATAAAAATAAATATGAAGAAAAGAAAAACTATTTTTTTCTGGTAAATGAGAACTCTGTTTTGTAATTTATTGTAGATTACAAGTAAGCCGAGATAGACAAGTGGTCAGAACGCGTAACTTCACCGATGATCGTGGGTTCAAACCCGGGCACGCACCACTGAATTTCACTAAATAAATTTGTGATTATAATTCATCTTGTGCTTCACGGTGAAGGTTCAAGGTGAATTTCACTGAAATTCTGTCACATGTGTATTCCACCAAGCCGCATTAGAGCAGCGTGGTGGAATAAGCTCCAAACCTTATCCCCAGGAGGAGAAGGCCTTAGCAAAGCAGTGGGACATTCACAGGCTGTTACTCATCAAGTAAATACATAGTAAGTCATTAATAAAATTAAAGTGGAAATACCATAGACACCGCGACTGTTTGAGCAAAGATGCTGTTTAATATCGTAGGTGAAAATTTTTAGTCGGTGTATTTTGTCATATTCAAATTTAAAAGTGCGATAAAATGCCATGCCAAACTCACTTCACGATAAGACACGTAATATTAAACAACCCTGAAATCACGTAATGTGGACATTGTCTCTGTGTGCACTAAGTATTAGCTCGTCCGTTACAGTTCAAAGCATTTGTTGCCATAATTAGATGAGCAACGTGTACATGACTTAGAAGAGTTTGAGCGATATTCGACCTAAATAAATCTGGTATATCAAAAATAAAGCCAAAAGTACCAATATGAGGCAAATATATCCCAGCTTTGTTTTATTAAATACATATTCTTAATACTTTTTTTTGTATATTATGCGGATTCAAATAATGATCTTAAAAATTCCATTTAATAAAAAGCGATGATTTTATGACAAGCACTTTTTTAGAAACATGTCTCTTTGCTTTCAAAATTTTCATAATTTGGGATTTCCTATTTGTACAAATTACTCATCGCTCAACCTTTGCTACGTTCATGGACGTTGTGCTAGAAATACTTATGGATCGTGTGGAATTGCACAGATAAAACATAATTTTAATTTGTACAATTGACAGACGGTTTTTTTTAATTATAAAATTTAAAAAAAAAATTATTATTGTTATTATATTGTCATTAGCTGTGGATTTGTTGTTTAGTGTCAAATGAATGTCATATATGTATTCATTATGTATTTATTTAAAATAGAACTAAGTGTTTTTATGTGTAGAGTTTCAGTGTCTATAATAACTATAAATTGATATTAGTTTATTATCTATAGCGGCCTGTTTATTTAGTTTTATACTAAATAAAATTATAAAAAAGGTTATTACAAATGTCATAATTGTGATGCCAAAACGTATGCCAAATATATTTTTAAAAAAACATAGATACTATTTTCATAATATTATTTTAAAAAGATACATTTTTCCATATACCATTACTACTCGTTTGACAACATAAATAAAAAAAAGCGCCATATGCACAAATGTAAAGCTTTTAAATGTATCTGTATTATATTCATATATTCGGTGAGGCCTCGATAAATCCAAATGATAATTGACGAAACTGTATCTCGAAAGTAGTACAAGTATCAAGTTGTAGGTCTTATGGGAGATGTCAGGAAGAATCGCTCCAACAGTCAAACCAAAAGTTGTTGCTTATGGTGTTAACTATCAAGTCCTGCGAGGTTGCTGGGTCGATACAAATAACCCTGTATATACTTATAAGCCAACATAACGCGCTAGATACACGCTTACCAAAGATACGTATTTATTTACAATTAAATATAAATTTTAATTAATAGACGGTTTCGCAATAAAAGATTGTTTATGTAGTTACGTTGCTATTTTCAAGCCGCTTCATTTAATCTTTAGCGGCTTTTTCTATAATATAAATAGGAAATACGGCGTACGACATTTCAAAGGCGCTGTCACGTTGAAATGGCGCTGTATTATGCGGTCGGGGGACTCCCGTCAGGAACGAAGTCATGTGCGATATTTTTTAACTGAAATCGTCTTTTAAAATGTAGATTTTAATTGATTATATTGCTGTATTTTTGTCACACCAAAAAGAACCTATACGACCTTTATATCGACCTCCTAAATAACATCCAACGCATCGCATTTTGTAGCATTTGGTAGGCACACTATGAACGCTATATCGTTATATGACATCTTGTGCCACTGCCAATTCACTCTACTGTAAGCCGCGTAGAAGAATTTCCTTCCAAAAATGTTATTATAGTTTATTTACTCATATAAAAAACTATGCGTTTCGGCGGAGGTGATTTGGTTGTTATTCGAAAGGGGCAAACGATCCCCAAATAGAAGTCCTTATCAACCCCAAATTCGAAATGCGAATTTCAAATACCAATCCTTTGTTTGCGCTAGTAATAAACAAGAATACTATTATAAACTATATAAGAATGTCATTTTACTATAACGTTATAAATTCGCAAATAATAAGCACATTATGAAAAAATATCTTTTAAAAACAACTGTTCTGTGACAAGATTGTCATGTCATCATCATGTGACAGAGTGACAGATACGAGATATCAGGGAAGTATGGAGCACGGTCTTGTATACAGGTCTTGCAACTTTAGTAGTGGAGGTACGTACTTAATGACGCTGTTCAGCTGTCACTCAACCAAATTCGATAGCAGCGACGTACAGCGGGCGCCGCAGCGAAATAAAAGTTGTTACACAATCGCGCCTATGTCTCACCACTGAAATTAAATTCGGTTGCAAGACCTGTATACAAAACCGTGGTATGGAGAGTAGAGGTAAAGGAAAAACATCTGTGTACATAAAAAATGTCCGCCAAAAGCAGTAAATTAGGGTGGCGCCACATTAGCGTCAGAGTAACTTTTAAAGGAAGCGCCAAATTTAAAAAATAATCTTACTATTCACAGATCATGAAATAAAACTAATAATCCTTTAAGGTTATATTTACTACATTGTACTACGCAAGGTAGTTGAAATTCTCAATAAGTCACTACTTTAGTCGACAATAATATTATAATTTTTAACTCAGCATACTTCAATTCGTTTACAATTATTGCTATATTCGTACCCATACCCTTTGCCTACACTAGCGCTAATTTGCAGCTTACAGCTGGACAATTTGTAAGTTTGCTACTAAAGAGATGTTTCTCATTACCTCTACCCTCCATACAGGAAAGCAATCCACGGTGTGTTTACGAACGTGAAGCAATCTCTCATTGGCAGTGGCCGAGTGTTTGTTGCTATTTTGAAAAAAAAAACTTAAGACAGTATTTTTACGCATTAATTAATCATTAACGAAGAAAACGTCGTTTAACAAATTAACTGGTTGTAATGTTATATTTGAAGGCTGTTCTAATAAATACGTATAATTATATTATATATTATAGAATTTTATATATCAATCTATTATTAGTTGTATATTAATGTTGTGATGTTAGCTTTGTATATGAATGGATATACGATCCTTTTAAGATCGGCGCCACACGTGCTTGAAAACATTTTTAATCACTTGCAATATGTTTTTACTAAATTCAAAATAAAATCGAAACTAAGAATTCATCATAATTGTCAGAATATATCACACCGTTCATATATGCAATTATCTGATTTGACACTGGCGGTGGGACTACTTACCCCGAATATTTCTGTACCACGCATTCGTTAGTTATCTCACCAACAAACATCAGTTAAATTACAAATGCTTATTGAAAAAAAATGAGATCACTTACCAGCAACTGGTAGACTAGTTGACCGTTGATATCTACAGATTAAAAATATATCATCTATATTGTGGCGCTGGGTTGACGTTAGAACGAACAAATACAGTCACGATTATAGTTAAATGTTAAAAGTGAGTGTAATTTTTTGTCAAATTTATTCACACTAGCACCGAAATCACTTGAAAATTCAAACTTATCAGATTTTTAAAATCGTTAGTTAAGTTGGTGTTTATGCTATCTAAATGTTTTAGAAATGTTATATGGGTAATTAATTATATTCAATGTTTAGCTAAGTTAATTATTTGTAATTTAATGACTAAGCAAAGTTATTTCGCAGAAAACAACCGACATCTTTTGTCTAGAAACAAAAATATGATAAGCTTAATGCTGATTAAGTCATTAGTTTACTCTATCGTATTTTTCGAATATTATAAATTGAAAAAAAGAACATTTTAAATATAGATAATACAAAATCTTTATTTGTATAGATTTCGATAATTGTCTCAACTATTTTTTTAATTATAATGCAATAATGTAAAAAAAAAAGTATTTCACCATTAACGGAAAGAAAAATTATACTTGAAAAAAAATGAATGGTTATTTATGGCAGATATATAATTTATGATAACTTTAAAGTGAATAATATTTTCATGCAATCCTACATATATAAACTAAATGTTATCAGTAAATAATATATAATAATAGAATAATAGACAAAAAATAGTTTTTTTACTATTTATGAGGAAATAAATATCCATCTTTAAAATACAAAGCATTATGAAATAGACAAATATGTTGTTGTAGCACAATGTTGTTTAGTGAGAAATAACTTTGATTATATAGTCGTCACGTCAGGCGGCTGGCACTATGTGTTGAAATAAAAATGAGAATGTTTGCTATAAAGTGTTTATATTTGTAAATTGTGTTTTTATTTCAATCCTATTGACTTAAACTCAAAAATTTATCAAACTTAACTTGTTAAAAATTATAATATATCATAAATAAGATATCACTTAGGTGGTAGAGCTTTGTGCAAGCTCGTCTGGGTAGGTACCACCCACTCATCAGATAATCTGCCGTAAAACAGCAGTACCTACTTTGTATTGCTGTGTTCCGGTTTGAAGGGTGAGTAAGCCAGTGTAATTACAGGCACAAGGGACATAAAATCTTAGTTCCCAAGGTTGGTGGCGCATTGGCGATGTAAGCGATGGTTAACATTTCTTACAATGCCATTGTCTATGGGCGTTGGTGACCGCTTACCATCAGGTGGCCCATACGCTCGTCCGCCTTCCTATACAATAATAAAAAAATCAAATAAAATATATATTTTACTTGGTGGTAGAGCCTTGTGCAAGCTCCTCTGGGTAGGTACCACCCACTCATCAGATATTCTACCGCATAACCGCAGTACTTGGTACTTTTGTGTTCTGGTTTGAATTGTGAGTAAGCCAGTGTAATTACAGGCACAAGGGACAAAACATCATAGTTCCCAAGGTTGGTGGCACGTTGGTGATGTAAGTGATGGTTGACATCTCTTACAATGCCAATGTCTATGGGCGTTGGTGACCACCCACCATCAAGTGGCCCATATGCTATAAAAAATGCAATTATAAAAATTACATCTCCTAAATGTGTCGAAGCATTCGAGCTTGCCTAGGCTCTTGGCGCTGAACAGATTTAACGTCCTAATTTTTACTAATCACTAATTTTTTTTCTTATCCGCAGTACTTTTCTGTAACAACTTACTTTACGTAAAACTTAAAAGCGTTATTTGTCAGTAAAGTGTACAGAGCGAGAGAGCTAGCCAATTAGGAACGAACTATTGAATAATTAGGTACGTCAACTGAAAATCAAGCAGACCCCTTGATGCTTTAAGTTTTCTTCTTGAAGTTTTAGTTTTTTGTGGTATGCTTAAATTTAAAGTTTTAGTAATTATATTGGAGCCACTGGAGGCTGATCAGAAAGTACTACTTAGGATGCCCTCTAGTCATATGGAATCATGGTCTTATACACAAGATCTATCAACTACAGTAATGGGGGTACTTCGGCTTAATGATTGCTGTTCTGTTCAATTTACGGCCGCCAGAGGCATGACGATCGATAGATGGATGTGCTGAACACTTTTCCAAATCCAAACAAAACAGTTAAACAACAATACAAAATAACAACAAATCCGCAAAACTTAATATAACGATATAACAATTATTATATACCACCCACTCATCAGATATTCTACCGCAAAACAGCAGTACTTGTTATTGCTGTGTTCCGGTTTGAAGGGTGAGTGAGCCAGTGTAATTACAGGCACAAGGGACATAACATCTTAGTTCCCAAGGTTGGTGGCGCATTGGCGATGTAAGAGATGGTTAACAGCTCTTACAACGCCAATGTCTATGGGCGTTGGTGACCACTTACCATCAGGTGGCCCATATGCTCGTCCGCCTACCTATGCAATAAAAAATATATTTAAATAACACAATACTTGGGAGAGAAAAATATACCCCGCTTGTCATTGAACCATGTACGATAGCAACTACGTACAGTGGCGTTGATGCGAAATAATAGTTGTAGATATCACAATCGCACCAATCTCTCACCACGCAAATTGAGCCCCGTTGATAGACCTACAAGACCGTGTCATGGACTAATGACTATAAATGAAGGAATTAAAACAAATGCCGCTTATTATGATTTATGGTCTCATGTGAAAATTATTATAATCATGTATTTAAGATTTATTTATATTTAAATCGAAATTTATAATATTAAAAATTATATATATTAAATAAAATTATTTAAAGTAATATTCAAAACAATCGAATAAATTGTAATTTATTGAACAAGAAAGATATCCTGCATCAGAAATTAAAAATTTTAAGTTATCTGTTTTAAGCGTCGCCTTACATTATCAGCCAATCAAAACTCATACAAAAACCATAGACAAGAAAAAAAGCGCTGTTAAACTTTTCCGCATAACGCATCGTTGCGGTGCAATTTTCGCGGCCGTAGTTTACATAAATCGAGACGGATAATAATATTTTAATCAGGATTTTATCTAAACATGGGTGTGGACGTTGAAACTATTACGCCCGGCGATGGTAAATGAATTTTAAGTACCTAGTTTAATGTCGTCGATATTGATATAACCCCAAACAATCTATTTCTAACTTTCAATATATCAAATAATAATACACTTCTAATATTCATAATTATTACAGTAATATTCATATTCCTAACGGTTGAGATATGTAAGATTTTATACTATCACGATGGCTAATACTTTAAAATGTTTGTAGAGGCAACCTACCCAAAAAAAGGGCAAACCGTCGTTGTCCATTACACAGGCACGCTGACGAACGGGCAGAAATTCGACTCATCCCGTGACAGGGGAAAGCCTTTCAAGTTCAAGATCGGAAAGGGCGAGGTTATCAAAGGCTGGGATCAAGGTGTCGCTAAGGTATGAGATATTAAAGAGTCACATTTAGCAGCGAAATTACATTTACTTGACAATCCGTCAGGAGCAACACAACATAACCTATCTCGCTTTCAATTTCATAATAAGAATAAAAAAAAATATATGAAAATGCTACTTTCGGTCATTTTCTAGTATCTAGAGGTTAAGAAATCAATATTCAAAATATATTTGTACTCTTTATGTATAGAATTAGTTATAAACTTAACATAATATGTATTACTAAAGGTATAATATATGAATTGAAATTTATTAAATTTACAGATGTCCGTTGGCGAGCGTGCTAAGCTGACCTGCACACCTGACTTTGCATATGGCCAGCAAGGTCACCCTGGAGTCATCCCACCAAACTCCACCCTCATCTTTGATGTTGAACTCATCCGTCTTGAATAAACATTCATCAAATCTACACGCACTAGATTTAGTTTCATTTAACAAATGGTTCACAAATAAGGTTTTAAGCATTACCTTCTAGTGTTCAAAGTCATAACATAAGGTGAATTTAAGTTAAGGGGATTTCATGCAATCTATGTATAATAAATTTTAATACAGTGCATTTGATTAAACAATAAACTTATGTGCAAGACATTCCGTGAGCATTTTAAAGTCAATTATACCTATATTTTTTGTACTCGCAACAAATTTTGCATATTAATTATAAGCACATGATTAAACAGTCTTTGATAATCAAAGATTTTTTTACACGTAGTCCGGTACATACTTCAAAAGCTTTATTATATGTATTTAAAGAATAAACATCATCTAATACAGATATTCTTTTATTTAACATTTTTACCACAAATACCTACTTCAGCTGTGATCAATGAACAATATGATTATTGTATAGGTAGGTGGATGAGCATATGGGCCGTCTGATAGTAAGTGGTCACCAATGCCCATAGACAATGGCATTGTAAGAGATGTTAACCATCGCTTACATTGCCAATACTCTACCAACCTTGGGAACTAAAATGTTATGTCCCTTCTGCCTTGAAACCGGAACAACCATAACAAGTAATACTGTTTTACTGAAGAAATTTTGTATCTGCTCAAACATTGTTTTTAAAAAAAGTATTATTGGAAGAAAACATTTAGAGGCAATTATTTTATACTAGCTGATCGTTTTTGTATTCGTTACTAGTATAATTTTTCGTGGTTCCCAGTTTTTTTTTCCCTTTACCAATGTCAAAATTTAGCTAGTTCCAGTGGACCCCTTGCTACTTCCATCCAATTTTTGACAAGTAACAGTCGCTGACCGTATTTTTTTCTTTCTTTTCTTCTAAAATGTCTGCCTTCTTCGTTCTTCACTATCGTAAGCAAACGAATTTTCGTGGACCCCGCTTTTGAAGTGAAACTTCTTTAGAATCGTTGTGATTTCAAATCGGATGCAACGGAAAAAACGACAGGTAAGAGACACAAATACAAAAATGTGTAGGATGAAGCCAGCAAAGAATGAGACAGAAATATACATACTATTTTATAGTATTTCTTTTGTCGATTTACCGAAGTTTTACTCGATCGACCAAAAATTCTTTGGGAACTAAGGTTATAGACTTTCAATTAAAATCATAATTAAGACATTCATATTAATATTCACATAGAGCTTTGTGCAAGTTCGTGTGGGTAGGTACCACCCACTCATCAGATATTCTACAGCAAAACAGCTGGCATGAGCCAGTGTAATTACAGGCACAAAGGTTGGTGGCGATTACATCGGTGGCTAAGGTTAATATCTCTTACAATGTCTATGGGCGTTGGTGATCACTTACAATCAGATGGCCTATATGCTCGTCCGCCTACCTATGCTATAAAAAAAATCAAAAAATCCTGTACTTCGCGTGAGCGAAGCCGTGGGCAATAGCTAGTTCATTATTTATAATAATTATTGTATCAATAAAAGGTAAATACACAATATTTAGTGACAATCTTTACATACAGGACTATTTAGTCCCATGAAAGTATTTTTCATTGTTTCTGTATGTTTCAGTATTAAATATTTAAGTAAGTAAAGTATTGGGATATTTAGAAGTCGGACTAGAAATAAGTTCCACATCAAACAAACAATACGTGGCTATGTATAGTTGTACTCTTTATGAAATTAAAAACACAAAAATTATGAAAATATCGATTCAAATGTTATATTTTCTGCATAGAAGTTTTATATCTTGAACCTGATCAATACCTATAGCTAAATATCGAACAGAGCTGTAACTCATAACAGTCAATCAGTGTTGCATGTCGATAGCCCGATATCGACAGACAATCGATTGTGTATCGATAGTTAAGGTGTAAACTGTAAGGGATAGTTTATCGATATTATTGTCACGTGTCAATATCGTCGATATGTATATAGGCCCTAGCCAAGTTGACATTCTACAATTGTAAACGCTAATAGAAAAATAAATAAATGTATGAGAATATTATTTATATTATAAATAGCAATTTACCCCGAATAAAATTTAATTTAACTAAATAACGACAATTACATTGCAACACAGGCGCGGACGTCAGCGTTCGATAGCTCTTACCTATTTGGTAGCTCGGAGACGAGGTCATGAACTCAGTTGTCCATGAAATTTTCGTCATTTACAATTGAAAATGACAATATTTTTTACGGGTAATTTTTTTGCATATTTTAAAAATGTTTACATAAATAGAACCGACTCACGATACCTAATAACCACTTCACGGGTCGGACACGAATTTTGTTACACGCTGTATAGTAAATATTTTTAATTTTTATTTATTTAAGGTTACAATCAATACAATGTAAGTGATTGATAAACAATGAAACGGCAGTAGTTCGATTAATTTTTTTTATTCATAAATCTTGTAATCTTCATCTGAATCATGTTTTCTAATAGAACCTCTTTTGTTTAA
Organism: Nymphalis c-album; assembly: GCA_963151315.1. Lineage (NCBI taxonomy): Eukaryota > Metazoa > Arthropoda > Insecta > Lepidoptera > Nymphalidae > Nymphalis > Nymphalis c-album. The sequence goes on from OY720610.1 coordinate 5,152,081, forward strand.
ATTAAATAATCAACATAAAACATTCGTTTCTCGTACATATAACGCAAAAATATCTCTTCACTTTAAACTATTACTATTTGCACCAATGTGCGCCTATATACAAAGTGATCTTATTTTTTATTATTTGTAATATTATAGAAGCATTTTATTAATGTTTGAATTTATAATTCAAAATAAAAGTTTACTGTAGATTGAATATTTTCAACAATACAGACAAATCCACTGCAGACTATAAATAATAGGCTCATTTTCATTATTGTGACCAAAAGAATAATGTTAACATTATACACAAAAAAAGTATTTGCAACTGTATTCATAGAACAGCGTTATGGAGGGCTTGTAATATAACAATATTTATCAATGGTCAAGTTTTCCACTAAAAAAACAAAGCTGCTATCCAATTCAACATATAATAATTATACATTTATAGCCTAAACATAAGATCTGTAATTCCTTACAATTTAAACACATACATATTTTATGATTAATTTACAACAAACTTCTACAATTCTTATAAAATATTTTAAAATAATAGTAGTTATACTTATATAGTATTTAAAATAAACTTATAAGTCTGTCTCCCTCACACATACTAGAAAAGTTAAGATAAAAAACAAGTACTTGTTATGATTAAAAAGATCACATAGTAATATTTACATGTTGGCAAAAAAACACATTGATAGACCCTATTCCAATCTTTATCCTTATTTTATATATATAAGAGTTACATAAATAACGTGATAACGTAATAAGAAATCATTGATGAATACTCAGACGCATGGGCCGATGGAGTGGAAGAGAGATAGATGCGTCACAAGCCGAACGCTTAGACCGATCGAGCCTCTCTATCACTTGCTCCACCCTCTCGCTAGCACTCCCGGCCCATTTGCGGCCGGCTGGTGATAGTGAGTCACAGTCATGCTTTTTCGTGCATGCAGCCGGCGTTCATCGATTGATAAGAGATTATCACGTCAAAAATAAATTATTAAGTAACATTATATTAAAGATGATAAATTTAGATCGGGCAAGTACAACCAAAAACATTGTTTATATTACAAGACTGTATAATAAAAATAGAATATTGTTTTATAGTTATATAATTAATTTTATCATACATAATGATTATAACCATCTATGTACTAAGACATGTCGTTTTAAGAAAATGGTTTTCAAAAGTAACTTACCAGATGTAAAACTTATCTTAATTTTGAAGTTACAAAAAAATCATTTATTTGTGCCCACTTTTTAAACATGCAAGTATGCTGTTGAAAATAATATATTAATTTTATATTCGGTTAAGAGTGACAAAAGTATGAATACACAATTGTTTACATTCACAAAATGTTCAACATTTCATCGACAAAGTTTTGATTCATAACATTTAATACTTTACGAGTTAGGCAATGGTTTCAGTGGACCGAGACTTAATAAACCATCTGCTCCGAGTGCCTGTAAACTAGATGTTAAACCGTTTTGCATATTGTGCACTGATATCACAGGTATGCCAAAGCATCCATTAGCCTGCTCACGATTTGCCAATGGTATAAAACTATATATTCCTAAATTACCCAATCTCTTTAAATTGTCTTCTTGTGACAGGTCAACTACGGGCAAACCCAGCTCTCTGTTAGGTCCTGTCACATTGTGAAATACCCTTTTATGATGCTGCAACTGCAAAGACTTTGGATAGGAAGCAGGACACTCATCACATTTAAAAACGGGTATTTTACTTTGGGGATGTGCATTTGACATGTGAACTTGTAATGAATTATTATTCATGAACATTTTCTTGCATATTTTACATGCATACATTCCACCACCGATCTTCGCCTCAGGTATTGAGAATTTGCTCGATTTTGAAGTGTGCTTAATACTAACACCCGCTCCCAGATTAGGAATATGAGGCAAAGGTCGTTCTGGTGTTGGTGATCTACTTTTTTGTTTTTGTTTAATACTAATACCTCGGGACGCAAGAACGTTCGCCATAGCGTTCGCCTCATTATTAACGGTCTTTTTTGTTATTGATATATGGCTGCCAAGATTTAATTTATCTTTCGCACCCTGCACACTTTGAATCATGGGAAGACCCTCACGCTGTTTCTGCATTGACATCACTTGGCAATCTTCATTATCGTGTTTACCAGGCAGCAACATATCAGTTCGCCGCTTTTGTCCTGGCCCACCCACCACTGCACCCGGCCTTTTTAATGGCATTCGTGGGCCAGCTTTACCACCACGAAGTTGCCCATGTACCTGGATTCCTGGTCGTATTGTAGGTCTTTGTCCTCTAACTGTAGGTAATCGCGGCCGTGGACCAGCTATATTTGCACCAGCTGCCATTCGTATCGGAGTACCCCCAGGTATTTGACCTGCCATCGTCTGACCTGGGGGTGCCATTTGTCCTGGGCCTAACTCAGGACCACTTGTAATCGGTTGACCTCCTGGACCACCTACTACTTGTCCAGGAGGAAAAGTTTGTATATTTTGTATTTTAATGCCACTTCCTGGTTGTTGTTTAATTCCCCCAACAGGACTGGATGCAGACGCGTAAGAATGACTTGGTGACGAGCCTGGCGGACCCATAGAACCGGGTGGATTCATACCGCCAGGTGATTGACCATAAACACTTTGTTGCATGCTTTGTAATGGAGAGTTTGTGGAATATGGAGAAGAAGCCATCGAATAATGAGAACTTGGAGGCATAGATCCTGGCATAGATCCTGGATAAGCAGGTTTTGACATTGGCGTTTGGTACTGCCCATACCCTTGATTCATGTAATTTGATCCTTGATATTGATTTGGCATTGACATAGGTTGACCTGGGGCACCATACATATTGCTCGATGATTGAGGATATCCTCCATGAATATTTTGCCCAGAATTATATGCATTATACTGCGGTGGCACCATAACACCTCCCGCGCCAGGATATGCTTGTATATTAATCATAACGTTTTGTTGGTGAGTAAATCCTGGACCACTATTACCAATTGTTGAGAGCTTCCCAACTTGTTCTGCTAATTGTTTAACTGGAAGTAAACTTGAGAGAATATTCGAGGAATGATTATACGGCATCAGTGAAGATGACGACGGACTAACGAGACTTTTAGAATGCCCTGTCACCCTTTTATGGTCTTCAAGAAGTGATATATCAGTGAACCTAGTATTGCAAATGTCACATGAATGTTGAGGACCTAACGTATCTAAAGATACATATTCACTCGCATCTGACAACGAGGACATATTTTCCTTTTTTGTGGACGACGATAGAAGACTTTCAAAAATGTCATCTGTACTTTTTTCAAGCATATCTAAGGGCGGTTTACTATCTGGAGCGTTCCAATTGAAATTATGTTGCTTTTCTGTAGACGGTGCTGATGAAAGTCGCGATGATAATGGCGTGGTCGCGTTGTAATTCGATTGTGACGATGAATAAGAGGTAAGAGGTGTAGTAACTGGCGTTGAATAAGCAGGGGGTGGATTTTCTATTTTAGGTACAATAGGCTTGATATCGGGGGCCGGAGTAGTGGATACAACGCAACAGTCATCATCTTCGTCATTTGAATCACCATTAATCTCAATGACAGTTATATCTTCAGTTTTTGTCACGGGAGGTAGAGATGGTGTGCTTTTAGCATTTTGTGTGTTCTGACTCTCACTTGGATCGGATACAACACCCAATGATGGACCTTCAGGTTCAGATTTAATACGTGCCAAAATTGGTGTCGTTCTCTCTGATAATGGTGGTGATGATCGTTCCGATTTAATTTGACCTGTAAATAAAGGTAAGTTACTTTGTGTTTCACCACTTGGAGTTTCAGGTTTCTCTTGTTTTACTACCACATTCTCCGTCCGATCGATAGATTCTTTCCTTTCCGGTGTGACATTTTCAGACGGTCTTCTTGATACAGGAGCTTCATTTATTTTAGGCGGTTCTTTAACTGCTATTGGAACGCTAGGTACCCTTTTGGGTGTCTGTTTAATAGCAGGTCTGTTTGGCGGCTTTACTTTCGAAGTTTCTTCCTGTTGGATTTTAACTGGTGTCTTTATAGTAGGAGTACTGACAGGTTCTTTCTTTGGGGTCACTAGTTTCCCTTGAATACCTTTAGGTAAATTGGGTATCATTCTTTTACTTTTATCAGAATCACTGCTATCAGATCTATTACTATTGTTGTGACTCTGTTGATCATCAGAGTCATGTCCGGAACCTTCATTTTCTCCAGATTTATCATTTTCATCGTCATAATCTTGATCATCCTTATCGTCATCATTACCGCTGCCTTCGTCTTCATCATCAGAAGCCTTAAAGTCTTTTAGACCATTGACAACTTTAAATGAATTTGTATTGTTCCCATCTGACTTGAGTTTGAGCTTAATACCTCCAAGTTTTCCCAATTTTTGCATTACGTCACTAGGTTTTTCGTTATCTTTATCAGGTTTCTCTTTTTTTATTGGAGTTGAATTTTTTGTTATTGTAAACCCTAAACCACTTAATTTATTTAAGGCAGAATCTGAACTTTTTGCATCATTATCATTTGGTTTTTTCAAAGAAATCCCTGTCTTTTTTAATATTTGTGATATGTCTATCTTTTGGGGCGTTTTAGGCGCATTAATTTTTGGTGGGGCAGGAACATCTTCATCGTCTGACCAGTTCTCATCACCGGAATGCGACAGGTCTTCCTCGTCGGACGGCAGCTTGTCTAATACCACTGAGGGCAGCGACACGTGCTTTATAAGATGATTCTCTAACTCCTCCCAATCAGAGAAATCTATATCGCAAGTAAAGCAGCGATATTCCTGTTTTGGTTTTTTTATTAGAGCGCCGGACGATTGGAGTCGCGCCAGTAAGCTTGCAACATTTGTTTCAGGTTTCTTTATATCCTCTTCTTCTTCTTGATAGTCTTGATCTATTTCTTGTTCTTCTCCATCTAAAAAAATAAAGCAAAAACATTTTACTAAAATAAGTACATTAATTCTAAAGCTCGTTTATTATGATTTTACAAAACTATAAAACAGAAATAATTTCTATTTTAACTCAGTTATTTGATTTTATATTTTTTATTAATTGCATACAAATATATATAGAAGATGAGTATACAGAATTAATTTAAATCTAAATTTATACTTGAAATAAATTTTATAGTGTTAGTCTGTTAGGCTCTGCCGATTATAAATTTATTTGCCATTACTTTATCTATGTCATTACTTTTTAAATTACAAGAAATCTAATCTAAATAGGATGTGGCTTCATTTAGTATAAGTATGGATTTGTTGATATCTAAATAAATAATTAATTTAAAACTAATATTTTACAAGCACATTGTGACAAAATATAATAATAATAAATGGCGAGCAAATAAGCATCAAATAAAAGTCTAACTTGTATCTAATCTTTAGTGTCTTTTTTGAAACAAATATATAATATGATAGATTAGAACAATCTGACAGATTGTTGAACAAGATTAAAACAAACTGTCAAACATATAATATAAACAAAAAAACTGGACATATAAAAGCAAATAATAATCATGCTTATTAGTTCAAAATAATAAAATACTTTGGAAATTACTTTTGATTTATATCAAAAAAATTTAAAATATTTTCATAAATATGATATATAATTATATTTTGATTTCCTTAATTGCAACTATATCCAATTAAATAAATTATTTTTTATAAAATAAAGAAATCATAAGTATGTTTCTGCAATAAATATTTGTAAAGAAATATTCAATAATATAAATCGTAATATTGTTTTCGTTTTGTCAAACACGAGGCCGCGTATAATATTCTAATTAGACAATTGAATATATTTTCCTTATATAGTTTGCAACTGCTACTACTGATTATATTTTAGTTTAAATGCATGTGCAGGTGCAAAATTAAAGTATTAGCGCTGTAAAAAGAGCGAAACAACACTATTTTGTGAAATTGGCAACTAATCCTATTGTTTTACCATCAAAGACAAAAATCATTATAACTATTTCACAATGAGAAACCTATAACATGTAAGCAACTAATTGAAATTCTACATTTTACTTTAAAGATGAATTTAAATAAAATAAAAACCAGACAAGTTTACCGAATCACTGATGAACGTGGGTTCAAACTTGGGCAACCGCCACTGAATATCATGTGCTTAATTTATGATTATAATTCATCTCATGCTTGACTGTGAAGGAAAACATTGTGGGGAAATCTGCATTGCAATGTATATACTCGCAGTGGAGCACCTTGGTGGAATAAGCTCCAAATCTTCTTCTCAAAAAAGAGAAGAGGCTTTAGCCCAGCAGTGGGACACTCACAGGCTGTTACTATTTTTGAATATAGAATAACTTATGAAAAAAATTTAAAAGTTTTATATGACAGATTATAATTTTTATATTAATAAAATAAAATTGAAACATAATCAACATTAATTTATGACTAAGATGATTAGTATTCTAATCTTTCATTGGACACAATAATATTTGGCTGTCAATGATGTTGGTGGGCAAAATAGGTACGTTAAGACAACTCAGAGAAATACAGTCATCTAAACTTGTGCGTGACTGCTTCGACTATGCACAGTAATGAGACAGGAGATCATTGGCTACATAGTTCTATTGTATGATATTACATGAAGTTATCATAATTGATACTTTGTTAATTTTGCTGTCAAATATTATTAACTCAAATAGTCATAATGAAATTTTGCATACATTTTCTCAATTCTATAAAGGACATGGTGTTCCTAAAACCTGACCTTACCCCATGTTAGCATAGCCGGGAGAGGTATTTTGTATATATATCCTCTACCATAATCTAAAAAAATAAAAACTTAACAGATAATTTTTACTGCAATCTAGAATTACATATTTGGATTGACTACAATTATTTGTTAAGTGAAGTAGAACATAAATTATAAGAAAAAAAAAATTAAATATAGTTGTAAATTAAAAATAAAACACACCTGACTCATCGTTTGGTGGCGATGATGGGTAATCAGGTTCAATCTTTGTTGTCATGATTAACCTGAAAACAAGTGATCTTAACGAGTTAAAAAAAAACAATTAAAAACCTACATAACTTATTGCAATCAAGCATATTTAAATGATTAATATTCAATTTAAAATAATAACACAGTATTAGTGTTTGTTTGAATGATAAAAAAGAATCAAATTAAAAAAGTCTAACACACATTTCAATGTTAGTAAACTAAGACGATTCGCGGGACAGAAACAAACATTACTTGTATAAAACATTACTTATTATAAATTTCTTTGTCAATGCCAATAGTTGTAACAATTAAAAAACGTATAATTTAACAAATTAATCAGTAGAAAGTTTAAAATGGTGTAAATAAATGAACTTTTAAAATTTAATCTGTACTTTCACAAAGTAACTATGCCATAAACCAACTACTATAATCATGCTATGAGAAATAAAACTAAATAGCGTATATACTCACGTTCATTGTCCAGCTTTGTAACAATAATCCAGATTTAATAAAATTACTACACTAACTCCTACGAATATTATGCATCTCGATTCTCGTTCATAATAATTTTCGCAAAACACAAATGTCACAATAATAATAACTTATCAAAACACAATAATATTATGCTACCGGTTTTCACTCACAACTGTCTTAGAGTTAAGTTAACATAATATTTAAGACAATCCAGTTTTTATAGAACTTCAAAGATCAGTCACTGTGTCTTGCTTCGGAACGAAAATAGAAAATGGCCGGCTAAATAAACGCCAAGGGACAACAGACTACCGATTCACCGATATGAAATAAGCACAAATCACATGTTCATGTAATAAAGGCGGACAAAAAATAAAAAGGTTTTTGTAAAACAATTCCGATTAAATTATGCAAATTACTATTATAATTGAAATCGCAACTATTTTTAGTGAGTTGAGTCTCCGGCCGACGTCGTTTCGATCGACCGCACTCCGCAGCTATCTAGGCTGAGCATGTGAAATTCTGTTCCGTTCACTCATAGGCAAGTAGGCACAGAACAGACACAGATGCCATTGCCAATATGACGCAGTGCCAGTATTGGCTGCCTGGCATATTTAAGGTATGTGCCCGTTATTCTATCTTTGTCACACTTCTGGTAATAAGGTATATCTATCTCTTTCTTTGCAACCTATCAGGGCGCCACTTACGACGATATCAGCCGACGCCGACGTAGGGCACAAACATTCGGAACGGGTCGTATAACTTGTATAAGTTTGGATTCGTTTCATATTGACCTCGCTTGCTCGGCTCAGGTACAGAAACAGAGCGTTGACTGTTTAGAATAATAATACTCAGATACCGACTGCGCATAATATTATCAGCAAGCGGAAAGCTACTTCTCGTTAAATGATACATATCATTCTTTTGTATTATTTTTGTTGCTTGTGGTAAAACAATAAAGGAATACATGGAATACTTTAATTGCATTTTTATTTATACTTTTGTATTTTTTCTTAATAAATATATAAATCAACAATTAATTAATTCTTCATTAAGAAAGTCATGCATATTTTTACATATATTTAGATTTTGTTATGGTGTTTGGTTATATCATAATCGCTATAAGTTTGGAAAATGATTACTGAGGCCACTTCCCATTGGTTTTATTTGATTTTTTTAGTAGGAGGGACCTGGGCTATGGTTAACACTAAAAGTTCATGAACTTCTCTTGATATCAAGGTTATTCATATAAATGTATACCATATATAAGTTACAATTTGCGTTGAAGCTAGTAAGTATATAGCTTTATGATAAATGGCTTAAATATTACTAAAATAATGATTATATTATATTTATGTTTAATCTGACTATGGAAATGATTAAAATGAAACAAAATAATGACGAACATTTTATTTTATTCTACAGACGTATTATAACAGTGGCCTTGGTTAAATATGCTTCTGAAAATCCGTAGAGACTCGTTTTATTTAGCCTTGCGCAGTGAGACGCGACAGCGCAACATGCCGTTGTACATTCCAGAACGGTTCCAACCGGTATGGACTGGACTGTTATCTATCATTCTATCAAGTAGATAAAAGTTTAGTAGGTACTAGAAATAATTCTACAATAATGATTGTCAGAATTTAATGATATAATATGAACAGTATTGTAATTATTTTGTTGTTATCACGCAAACCAGGTATTGTTCACATCGCTTAAGTATCGATTATGGGCGTGGTTAGCAAATTCCTGGAGTGAGGGACGAGGGTGTTTGAGGTGGCACAAATATAGATTCTACCCCGCTTAAGCACTTCTCGACAACATTGAATGAAAACAAGCGAGTGTTGATTTCAAACATTTCGATTAATATGTATCAATTATTTCGAGCTTAAATATATAAGACTTATACTTTTTATTACTTTTTCCTGTGACTGTATACATTTATTTTATTTATAATATTTTTTTTTTTTATAACTTAGGTACATGTTCAGTATATGAATGGTCTGTCTGCCTGCCGACTCTGATCCTCATAGTTCCTCATAGTTGTATTGTGTTTTTTTCCAAGGTAAATCTTTTTAAAATGCTAGGATCCCACAGGGGGAGGGTAACTGCGATATAGATCCCGGGATATCCCGATATAACTTCTGTGATGGCCATCCTCAACCCGGATAGGAGAGGCTGCAAGATCATTTCAACTTACGAATCTGCCTACACCTCCCGTGCTGTGCTACGTTGCTCCAATTGCTCCTCAAGGAGCAAGAAACTCATCTTTCGCAATCGGTGTACGGCAAGAGGGCCGCTTGAAAGAGAACACATTTGATCCTGACACTACGCGTTCACGGCCTCTGGGTAATGGTGGAGCTGACAATCCCACTCAACGACGTTTTCGTTAGCCGCCGAGTGGCATCGGCTCTTTCCTAGTCCTTTCTTAAAAATGCCGACGTTCTCGTCCGACGGCCCACGCCGTAATCGTTTGATTATCCCTGCAATATATCTTAATTTTCCGCTCAGCTTAATTTATCAACAAGGATTTCTATCCTTGTATGTATGGAAGGAAGAGCAAGGATAGGAACATCTGTGCTCCTCGGCAAACCAAATTTCCGAAGGGCTGTCATAAATCTTCTTATGCCGATGTTCGAGCTCAGAAAACTCTTGTTCATCTGAAATTATCTCTGATGACACCTTCGGAGATAACATTACACAGGAACGCGACGCTTCAAAATATATTTGCGACTTATTCTACTGGTAGCAATGTGCTAAAAGCATTAACGATGTCTAGACTGGTTAGAGATAATGAGCATGATCACTTGTATCGGTCTATAGTCGAACAACCCTGTCTAAAGCTAAACTTTCACACCAAGGTCAGGGCTGACAGCACCGAAAAGCATTGATAAGTTGCCCAAAATGTTTCGAAGCCTCGTCTAGCAGGCATGTGAAAGGGCAAAAAGAGACATAATTTGCAGCCCATTATTTTCTCTTTCAAGATAACCAAATTTGCTTCCAGATAGTCACCGAAGCTTCCCCAGGAAAGTAAAAGGTGACACTAGAAGCAACGCCAAAGTGCCGTGGACTTTGTGTTTTGGGCACGCAAGCATCTAGGACTCGAAGCATGTACAAACCTCTGCAGACTTTGGAAGGTCACCCTGGCTTCCACCAGTGTTCAGCACACTTTTGCAAGTTCCCAGAGCGCATCGTTCGCGGGAAGTGTCGTCACCGATCACGACATCGTACGATAACCACGTATCGCCCTCGCCACTATGACTGTCTGCGGACTCTGCCCTGTCATGAGCGGTGAGAGCGTCTGCCCATATTACGGTTTGAGATATCTTTATTAATATTTCTCACAAGAATAAAATTCACTTAGGAGAAAAATAAGGTACATTAAAATTTGTTTCCATAATGGGTAGCGTTAACAGAAACAGAGGGTAAAATTAAAAAGTTATTCATAGCAAAACAACAAACATCACAGAGTGAGCGTAACTGGAAGTGTCTTTTTATTTTGAAGATTTTATTATTATATTACTATTTGTTTTGTTTTAAAATATAGAATTTTAAAAGTCTTTTATATGTAGACAATGATTTCGCATGTTTTATATCTGTTGGGAGTTTATTGTACAACTGACCTGTTTTTCCGTAATTAGTTCGTGGCGCGTATAGATTTATGTCATTTGCTCGTCGTAACATTTTTGTTTGGATTTGGTGTTTTTTTGTAAAAGTTATTTGGGAGTGGATGTCCTTATTTAGAATTTTCTTTATTAGTAGGCAAGTGTTGTAATGATACGTTTGTTAAATAGGCATTAGGTTAAAATCTTTATAAATTTTTTGGGAGGACGTTAAAAAATTATAATTGAATAAAACTTTAATTAATTTATTTTGAGCTCGTTGTAAAGGTTCTAAATTCGTTTTGGCGGATGTGCCCCATATTTCAATCAAATAGTCAATATGGGGTTTAATGAGCGAGTTATATATTAGAAAACGTACATGACGTGGGAGACACCGAACAATTCCGCGCAAAGCTCCAGAAAGAGAAATTATTTTTGACTTTATTTTTAATATATGATGTTTCCATGTCAAGTGGTGATCCAAAATTAGTCCAAGGTATTTTTCGTGGTTTACTTTATTTATAATTTGGTCATTAATATTTAATGTAAAATGTTCAGGTATTCGCTTATTTTTTGAAGAGAATATGATGTAATTGGTAAGTTTGGAAATATTTATAGTTAGAATATTACTTTGAAACCATTTATTTAGAAGATCAAGATCATGTTGAGCGTCGGTAATTATGGAGTCAATTGATTCACTGAAATAAAATAGACTGGTATCATCAGCATATAAAGTGATGTCCCCCCTTAAATCAACCTCACAAATATTATTAATGTAAATTAGGAACAGCAATGGGCCTAAGATAGATCCCTGCGGTACGCCAAATTTAATTTCTACTCCATCACACTTAACTACCTGATATCGGTTTGTAAGATAAGACCTGAATATATTGTGTGCAGTTCCTGAAATGCCAATGTTACTCAGTTTTGTCAAAAGTTTATCATGAGAGATAGTGTCAAAAGCCTTTTTTAAATCGATGAATAATCCTAGTGCTATTTGTTTTTTATCGATGCTAAGTTTAATTTTAGTAATGAGGTCTATGGTAGCTGAAAGTGTGTTGGATTTGGGCCTAAATCCGTATTGTTTTTCATAAAGGATATTATATTTTGACAAGTGTTCTAATAGTTGGTTGTACAAAATTCTTTCAAAAATTTTAGATAATACTGGGAGTATTGAAATTGGACGATAATTTCCAGGATCACATTTTTTACCGGATTTATAAATTGGAGAGACTTTTGCATTTTTAAGGCTACCTGGAAACGTTCCTTTTTTTAAACAATTATTTATACAAGCAGTAAGTTCTTTAAGTATCAAGGTTTTTACACATTTGATGGCTTTAGTGGTTATCGTATATAGACTTGAGCTACAGTTATTTTTTATGTTACTGATTATTTGACCAACATCCTCAACCGTTACCGGTCTAAATTCAGCAAGAGAAAAATTTGAATTTCCAGTTACGCTTACTTCGTGGCATGATTTGTCAAAAAAATTTTTGGGTGCATATTGGTGCACTGTAAAGCACCATGGAGTGTATCACACGCTAATAGACGGCCCAAGGTCGCAGTAACGTCGATTAACATCGGGCCCAATTGGCCAAAGTTCTGCCCATCTCAATCTTCCGTCCGGGAACAGTGGCGTAGCTAGCATGGATGGCACCCGGGGTGGATATTGTAGGGCACACCCCTAAACTCAATCGAAACTATTAAAATAAAAATGAAAATAATAATAATTTACGTTTTTGTTAAAATACGATAATTTATTAAAATTAAGTTAATAAAAAAATAAAATTACTAAGCTTTAACACTTGCAAACTCCGAAACCACGTCATCGATATTTTGTGTTGTTTCATGTTCTATCTTTAAAATACCAAGAATGTTTAATCTGGTTTTTATTGTATAGGAAGGTGGACGAGAATTTGGGCCACCTGATGGTAAGTGGTCACCAACGCCCATAGACAATGGCATTGTAAGAAATGTTAACCATCGCTTACATCGCCAATGTGCCACCAACCTTGGGAACTAAGATGTTATGTCCCTTGTACCTGTAATTACACTGGCTTACTCACCCTTCAAACCGGAACACAGCAATTCAAAGTAAGTACTGCTGTTTTGCGGCAGAATATCTGATGAGTGGGTGGTACCTACCCAGAAGAGCTTGCACAAAGCTCTACCACCAAATATTTGCTGAAACTCCTCTCACATGTAGCAACTGATGCACATATTGTTAGAAATAACTTTAGTGCGACCGTTAGATTCGGAAGTGATTCTATAAAATCCCATTCCACAATGAATTTCAAATAGTCCAGAGTCCCCCAATTATAAACTATAAAACTGGCCGCTTTTGAATGTATTCTCAATCTTGGTATCTCTAAAAGGAGTTCTGTTCTTGATACCTCATCGTAAAGGCCAGTAAATTTTGATATAGCAAATTATAACTGTTCAGTGTTTGCCAAAAGCAAAGTGTTGGACTGCAAACCTCCAAGAATGAAGGACGTCTTTAATGGACTGTAATCTTGTTTCGAATTCAATTTTTAATCTGTCCTCTGACGTCATTTTAACATGTCCTTTTGAATTTCCGCTCTTATTGTAAGTCCAGCATCGGTGGACGATGCTAACTCACTGGGCATGCGTTTCTCGTAACGAATTCGTCGTTCCATCGAAATGTTGTATTCTTCCTATGGCCTCTTCTGCAAGATGCAATCGTTTCTCTCCAATAAAGAGTCGAAGTGCTTCTAGTTTTATGGCTATTATTGATCAACACTTAAGCCTTTACTTTGAAATGCAATCTGAGCATTGTTCCTTTTCCCTTAGCACATCCTTCCAAAAGAAAGGATAGCAAAGAAATGAGAAGTTGCACACAGCAAATTTAAGCACAGGTTTTGTGCAGAAATTTGTTACTTGGTCACATTGTTCTTCAATTGCAGAAATAATCCCATCAAAATTTTCAGCCAATACTTTTACTGCTGCATAATGAGCACTCCAGCGCATTGTTGAAAGTCTTTTAACATATGCTTTTGCTGAGGGGCACATCCCAGCGGCTTGTGGAAGCAGAAAAAAAGCAGTGAATGAAGAAAACTTATTGGGCAAGAAGGCATCTACATAATTATTTCATTAGTGGCGGTTATGCAAACTGCCACAGTTTTACGATTTTTTATAGGTGGCACCTATAACTGATGTTCACGGTCGGGTGTCATCCCTAAGTGACGTCACTGGGCCCAGATACCTAATCTAGGTCTTTACCTCTGGGGCGTGTATCTTTTGGCATGTGATACACGCCCACATAGCCCCAAGGGCACTGCGGACTGTATGTAAGAGGGCCTTCATTTTTGAGATATAAACACAAACCCATCATTCCAATGCGGACCACCGTGAGTGACGTCCCTACTTCAGCCAGGCGAGCCGCCTCCTTCCGGCCTGTCGCCGTGATGGAAGCGTTGTCTGAGTAGCACAACGGGGTCTCGCAGGAGCCAGATGTAGGTACATTAAACAGTTCGGGCGGTAGCATGCGCAAGCGATCCCAGTAAAAAGGTACTTTTAACAATAATAATAGAAATCATCACTAAACTATAAAAACGTCCATGAATAACATATTTATACCAAGTAAAGGCGCATAAGTGCAAATGAATAATCGCATGACTAACTACATAGAAAAACGTTTACACATACGTAAATTTTACGTATTACGCATTCACACGACTCACACAAATGCGTGTAATACGTCCAAAACTAAGAGTAAGGTCATGCAAGTTTATACTTTTATTTCCTTGCGTATTTCAAATTTAGAAAACTAATATAACTAATTCATCTAAAATAATTAATCATTTGGTTTCATTCAGAATTAATGATAATGTCATTGAATAAAATTATAATGATAATTAAAAGCACAAGTTTAGCAATTTGCAAAACTATTTTTGTAAGTTGTCAGTGTAGCTGACATTTAATCCAATTAAGTTTGAAGGATATAGTATAAGATAATTTTTAACACGATTTTATTTACTTGACCTGTATGTATCTATGTAAAGGAAATTTTTCAATGCAATTTTCACCCACTTCAAGACGTCTAATTGATTTGAAAATTTGCATACCACATTAAAAACCGATGACAATACAAAAATGTAACTGTCTCCTCACCCTGTGACGATGACCTCCCCATCACAAGTGCGTTATCGTGCAGCAAGGCCGAGGCCGTGCCGCCTGTTTTTTAGTTTTTTAAACTATAATTTATGTTACATTAATCATAATTATTTATCTAAAAATGAATCATTTACAGGATATGTTTGTTATGTGGGTGGACACGTATTATTAAAATTAAAAGAACCCAACCTCACTAAATTAAAAATTTACTAAAATAAAAATTTTGTATAAACAAATTGATTCATGTCAACAAAATAAAAAAATAATTTTATCACTTCCAATATTTAAAGAAGATAACTTTTGTCTCAGTCTCTTCCACTATATCATTTGGACAAACATTTTAAAAGTTACGACGATGAGACAGTGAGTGCGCGGGACTATGCAGCAGTACACTGTGGGAGAAGAATTTGTTCATCGGCTCCGACGTCATCGATGGTTATCCATTTTGCGATTTTTCAAGTCCCTAGCGATTGCTTAATGACGCATTTTACCTGTATGTAATTCAATAGGTAGGTTTTTATAGTACCAGGCTGCAAACCTTCGGGTTGCAGCGGAATGAGCCGGCACGCCCGGCCGGAAGTACCACTCTCTCTAATCGGCGTAAAGTGGTAGCTACGCTACCATAATTCTGAATGCAAATAACAAAATGCTAAACATTTCTTCTGTTGGTCTTACTGCTTCCCTATGACAACCAAAAGTCCTAAGACTTGTCGTTGACAATGGCAGGCTTGGTTGATTTTAGTGAGAACTGTTATCACATGGACAGTTTTTATAGTGCATGATCAAAACAATGTCCATTCCCTGCATCGCTAATGCGCCATCAACCGTAGGAACGAAGATGTTATGCCCTATGTGCCTGTAGTTTGATAGAATAAAAAAAGGGTACGATTGCTCTTTTATATTTTTAACTATACCCAACGGCGTAGATAGACAGCGGGGTATTTAATATTTTTATAAATTAAATTTTACTTCAAGCCATTTAAGTATAAATATATTAAATCAAACTACAGGAATTCATAATAAGTTCACTGATGATTATTTAAAGAATATCAAAATTAAAATTGACATCAAATTGATTCTGATTATCAAATAAAAATGTTCACCAAATAATATATAACTAATTTCACTTTTTGTTCTCAGAAGTAGGGAGGCGTGTGGCGTTGCCAAGCAGTCGCAGAGCCAGCCTAGCGGCCACCCCTGCAACGGGCCACACATCCTGTGCTGTGCTAGTGCCACTCCATCGCCAAAATAGTGACGTTATGTGTTTATTTTTTAAGTTTTTATAGAACCATGTTGGGTTCTAATAATTTTAGTAATTCCGTTCCTTCCCAGCCGGACCTCTTATCATGTCCCCAATGTTTTAATGGAAGAATTTTCAAGAGCCAAAAAGGCTTAAAAATTCATACGACCCGTTGTCACAGCCTTCCATTAGGACATTCATCTGATTTTATTTTTAATAGACCTACTAATATAAACAGTGACACTAGTTCACAATTACAGTTTGAACAGATATTGGCAAAATACAACCAAAATATTCCTCTCATAAAAAGAATCCCTAGAGGAGCGAGAATATCTCTAGCTAGATCTCTATCCAGTGTTATTCAAAAATGTTTTTCAAATAGTGATTCGGCGTGGCAAAATCTTTTCACTTTCTCATATAAATTTTTTCATGTTGATAAAGCCAAAAATGACTCCTTATCGACCAAATTAAAACAAAATAGTCTGGATACCGAAATTTCATTTCCCAAATTCGCATCACGGCCTTTAAATTTTAATTTAAAAAAAATGTTGAAAGTAAAGCAATGGATGGAGATCTTAAGAACGCAGCTCGCATTCTTTTCTCTAGTGATACCCTCGCACCATTTAATGATAAAACGCTAGAATCCCTACACGAAAAACATCCTTTACCAAATCCAACATCTGTACTTCCAACTCCACCTTCTCAGAATACTTTTTTACAGGTTAAAGATGAAGACACCTATGCTTCCATTATGTCATTTTCAAGCGGCTCTGCTGGTGGCATTGACGGTATCACACCACAACATCTTAAAGATCTTGTGAGTGCCTCAGCTGGTGACGCTGGCAGGGCCCTATTAAGTGACATAACTAAGCTATGCAATTTTATGCTATCCGGTAAGGTGATTTCATCTTTTTTACCACATCTTTATGGTGCAAGACTTTGTGCCTTTAATAAAAAAGACGGAAGTATTCGTCCAATTGCAATCGGGTCCACTTTCCGCCGTTTGGCATCTAAATTAGCTTGTAGGCACATAGTTTCCACCTTAAAACCTAAATTTCAACCTATACAACTCGGATTTGGAAGTAGAGGTGGGTGTGAAGCCGCAGTACATTCGACTCGTACCTTTCTAAAAGGAAACGAGGCCGAAGTACTTCTGAAAGTTGATGTAAAGAATGCCTTTAATTCCTTAGATAGAGCAACCTTGCTTAACGAAGTCTCGTCTTACTTACCTGAAATTTACCCTTATGTTTGGCAATGTTACAGTTCATCATCAAAGCTTTTTTTTGGCGAAAATACAATTAATTCTAATGTAGGCGTTCAGCAAGGAGATCCATTGGGTCCTGCTCTTTTCAGCCTAGGTATCCATAGCTGCATCTCAAATTTAAAATCTAAATTAAACATATGGTACCTAGATGATGGAACCATAGGAGGTAAAGTGGATGATGTTATTGAAGATTTAATTATAATTAAAGAACGTTTTGATAAAATTGGTCTCAAATTGAATTTTTCAAAATGTGAAATTTACTTCACAGACACTTTATCTTTAAAAGATATTTATTCGGCAACGGAATTATTTTTTAAAATTGCACCTAATATTAAAATCCTTCATAAAAATACGCTTTGCCTTCTTGGTGCACCACTTTTTGACGAAGGTATTGAACCTGTTTTAAATGATAAAATAAAATTATTTTTAGACAACGGCAACAGATTGGGCATCTTAAATTCTCATATTGCTTATACTGTTTTAAAACACTGTCTTTTTGTTCCAAAATTAATGTACATTCTACGCGCGAGCCCAGTCTGGAAATTTCCTGGCCTTACCAATAAAATCGATGCCATCCTTAAAGATTCTTTAGAGAAAATTCTAAACCCATCGGATTATGAGAGCTAGAGAATAGAGAGTGCACTTGTGTTTGCGTACACACTTGTGCACTATAATATCTCCTGCGCAGTTGGCTAATCTCTCTTGAGATTGGCCGCCGTGGCCGAAATCGGTCTGGAGGACCTTATATATGGGCGTTGGTGACCACTTACCATCAGGTGGCTCATTCGCTAGTCCGCCTTCCTATGCAATAAAAAAAAAACAAAACGAGCTGATAATAAATCGAAAACGCTGTAAAATCCCTTTGAAATATAACAAAATGATGTATGGTGAAATTGTCTACAGAAAAGTCCGCAATAGCAAATGTCTATCTTTTAAGGACAGCTTACCCAATTTAATGGTTAAAAAAAATGGTTACAGAATAATGTGATAATTGGAAAGCTATAAAAACAAGTCCTTATCAAATAAAATACGTTAATTACTGTAAGCATATCATGTATATTATAATGGCCCCTTACATCATCTAATTTAAATGAATATCTTAGGAGTTATCGTAAAACTAAAGGTATCACGCACTAAATAAATTCAAGCGTGGCGCCGCGTGGTACCGATCATACTAACACATGTTAACCGCCGCGCCCGCGCGCCCCCGTGACCCCGTTGTCACCCACTGTGGCTAAAAGCTGATACAATACTCCGACAGAATTTTTTTTAGGAATATTAACCCTGCTACCCGGGCGAGCCAGGACGGGTCGCTAGTAAAAAATAAATTAAATTTATTTGAAGGCCACTGATACCATTAGAATTTAGAACAAGTGAATTACACCACTTTATTTGATATTACATTTTTATAAAATTATTGATCGTTTTTATTTAGCGTACCTGTTTTCAATGCATTTTTAGTACTTTTACAAAACGAATTTATGAGTAAATCATTCATAGGCACAAAATAGGGTAAGCTAAAACGTTTATCTGATAAATATATTCTATGTCGTCTTTTACACGAGACGACGCACTGTCGCAAACTATATTCGTCTCTTTTTCACTCGTTATACTTGAATCATGCCACTTTACTTTAGCGACGAATCGTAATGTAGTGTGACATTGCAATATTAAGTTTATGGGTACGTAATTACGTAGTGTCATTATCGTAGATTGAATGTTGTGTACGTAGGTAACCTATGTACACCTTTTAGCTAGGGAGCTGGTGGCAGTATTTTTTATATGATTTCAGCCTGACAGAGGTTGATAATATAAGAGTACTAAGTAAACTAATCATTTCGATAGTCCTAATAAATTGTATGACTTTCATTCCCGTTTTTAAACCACCTATTCTTTCCAACTTTCTTTTTCATGCGAACAAATATAATAAACACAAATAATATTAGTGAGTGTGTATTCTTACTTTCTGTACTGTTGAAATATTTTGCCGGTAAAATACTTCTCCCTTCGAAAAGACAGTATCGATTTTTTTCCAACGAAGTATTATGTAATAACGTGTATAATACCTCAGTGATACTGCCACCAGCTCCCTAGCTAAAAGGTGTAGACAGGTTACCTACATACACAACATTAAATCTACGAAAATTACACTACGTAATTACGTACACGTAAATAACTTAATATTGCAATGTCACATTACATTACGATTCGTCGTTATATTAAATACAATTTATTAAGACTCGATAGAAGCGATAATAGCGTTATTAATTTAGTCCATTCATATTAATTTAGTCCATTCATATTAATTTTGTCCAAACGTCTTCACCAAATAAGCAAGTTTTTATAGAAGTTTTTTAGTGATCGAAGCGTTATAACGTCTTATAAATCGATGAACTGCCGCACGAAAAAGAATGACTCATTGTCACGTTCCGCCTGAGCCCAGTGCAAGCGAGAACGCGGAGCAAGTGATAGAGAGGCATGATCGGTCTAAGCGTTCGGCTTGTGACGCATTTATCTCTCTTCCACTCCATCGGCCCATGCGTCTCGAGTATTCATGATGATTTCTTATAACGTTATCACGTAAAATTATCAACCGAGTCCAATTTCAGTGGTGAGAGATAGGCTCGAGTGTGTAATAACTTATACTTCGCAGCAGCACCTGCTGTACGTCGCTGCTATCGAAATTGGTTGAGTGACACGCGGCGTATATTTTTATCTCCCAACTATTGAGTTATTTAATCATTGTTATATCGTTTTGTTGAGTTTTGCGGGATTTGTTGTTATTTTTGTTTCGATATTTAACTATTTTGTTTAGATTTGAAAGTCTCCGACGGCCGTAAATAGAACTGAACAGCGTCATTAAGTCGATGTACCCCCACTACTGAAGTTGCTATACGAGACCGTGATGTCAACCCAAAATGTCATTTCTTAAAACGTAGCTTCAAACTCGTATAAAAAAAACTATGAACCTACTGACTAACTTAAAACTCATATAAAAAAAACTACGAACCTCCTAACTCTGGGAGGGTGTGATTCAATATAGGGAACATAATTTCTATAAAGTACAACAGTTATTATACGCAAAATCGACATTGGGCTATTCTAATGCCAATCCATTATTTTTAGTTATCTATAGAAGCCGTTCACCATCCGTTCACACCCAGTCACACTTTTTATGCCGGGTGACATGTGACATTTACAGAATGTTGCCATGTAAAAACGTTTCAATTAAATCTCATGCAACTCTTGTGAGCCTGGGTCATTATTCACATTTCACACACGGCCATCTGATTCCAAACTAAGCACAGCTTATACTATGGAAACCAGACAACTTATATACTACATATACTACTTTTCTTTTGTAAATACATACTTAGATAATTACATCCAGACTCAAGACATACAGATAAGTTCATGCGCACTGTCTGTCCTGGGTGGGAATCGAACACACGACCTGCGGCGCGAAAGGCAGGTCTCTACCAACCACGTCAACAGGCTCGTCGTCGTCGCCAGACTATATTCTTGAGTAATATTAAATAATAATTCGTAAGATAACTCATCTATATAAATAAAATGATAGAGGTCTGCAGTTGTGCGCGCATAACGGAAAAACTACTGGATAGATTTCAATGAAATTTTCTAAATTTTATTTCTTAGACACTTGGCCCTTATAAAAAAAATGATTGCGACATCTTCATGTAATAAAAAGTTATTAAAGTTTCAAGAAACAACGATTTGTATATGCACTGCGTGTTCAGTGATGTATGTTTAAACAAAGTATATTTTTGCTTGCGATCTTTCTCTTTTTCCTTCGTACATAACAAAACTTTGTTAATATATCAAGCAACGCGGACGAAGTCGCGGGTATCACCTAGTATTATATATTATGTAATATCTGATTGATTCTTGCAAACGTACGTCGGAATTGTGCGACTAAAAAAATCTACTAATGCAACTTGGCGCTAAAAGCAATAATCACCATATTGAACAAAAACGTTTAGTATGGTAAATCAACAAAAATAAATTCAATCAGATATTAAATTTCATCATATTTACTATATATTTATTAACAAAAAAAAACGTGTACTATATATTAAAAAGATAATTCCAGAAGTATCCTTCGTCTTTTTATCTTAATAACTTTTCGGAAGGCCATCTTAACAGCGTCAGATGCATTACAATCCAATATTGTTTAATATTTATTACCCGAATGCCAAGGGTTATGTTTTTTGAACTATTTGATAAACAGGTTTCGATAAAGAAATGTTTTTTTTTTATAATTATAATTAAATAATGTATTTTTTTAATAAATAATTATTATTACTTTATTCTTAATTGGTACATATTAAGTTAGTTTTAGTTATATTAATGCATACTATTGATGTATGCTGTCCACTAAAATCGTATCTTTATACATTTATGTTGTTAATTATTCTAATTTCTTATTATACTGCAAAAATAAAAACAATTTATTACGACTTTAATTTTATATTTTCTAAATAAAAACTTTCATAGTCGTTATACGTCTTCCCGTCGACTGTCCTGTTGGTAGACATAAACTTTTTAATTTCATCATTTGACCAAAACTGTAGATTTTCCTGACTAAGATCGAATGTTTTGCTGATCTTCTGTAAAAGGATTAAGTTCTCTGAAATGCTTTTCTTTATTTTATCTGTGACTTGTTCTTCATTACGTACTTTAGAAGATATATCTGAAAGATAAATTAATAATTAAAATAAACATTACGATTATAATTAATGAATTCTTCAGTTAAGCTACTGCTAGATTTCTGTACTCATTTCACGCATGTCTTACTACAGCTTTATATGTCTGAGTGACACAATTCCTTTGCTTAGTTGTGCTTTTAACAGTCTATATTCGAACTGGTTTTGCATAGAAGATACCTATTCTTCAACAATATGGTATGTTGTTATTGCAACAGATACAAAAAGATACCTATATCAATGTTAATGGTTCCTTTTTCATTTACAGCTTTTAAAATATTCGTTAGTACAGTCTTTTCTTGTACTCTATGGACGAGGCTCTGTACAGCGTTCGACACACGAACGGACGGACACACTATCGGCGTGACGTCATCACTGAGCCAGCGGGAACCGAGTCGCGATGCGAGTGTCTTTAGAGTTTCAAATATCCAAATCTTTTCTCCGCTGAAAATTTTAACCAATTGTTTTATTAATAAACTAGAACATTAAATTAACGTTTATCTAGTAACTAGACTAAATTTAATACGAAGCGCGTTTACTTATGTAATAATATTATATACTGAAACCATTTTTTATGATCTTTAGTAGTTTTTTGACGTGACAACGTCTAATAAATCGATGAACACTGGCTGCATGCACGGAAAAGGATGACTCATTGTCCCGTTACGCTGATTATTTGCGCCGCATCTATATGTTATCACGTTGTCACGTTAAACTGTCGTCCGTAATCTGACTTTACAAACAACCATATATTTAATTTGTTTTGTTAAAAAGTCTGTTTATTAGTATGTATATATTAAAACTTGAACAATAGTATTATTATAGTTCTTGTAAATTCATTCATTTCGTGATGACCTTTGAACCAATATAACAAAAATAATTAAATTGACAAACGATTAACCAAAAATATTACCTGTCCAAAACGAGTTTTCTATTCTTTTCCAAGCAGAATTTCTTTAAATATATTCTCAATTCGTCTACGAACCTCGGACTAGAATCTGAAAAATAACAGAAAACAAAATTAATTATTAACTGAGATAAAAATCTGAATGTATTGGGTTATCAAACAGCTGATTGTGTTTAAAAATAAATATCGCATGATAAATAATCCCTCTGACGTCCGGCTGCCGTTACGCCCTGGTGTGTGGGGGGGGGGGCGTCATGTGTTAAGTAGACCATGTGTTAAGAGAATAAAAAAAAAAATGCTTATTCAGATATTTAAAAAAATAATTTGTTTTTTGGTTAAAAATATTTCTCAGTTTGAAAGTTTAGTGGATATTTGTTAATTTTAAAATTAGTTTATCGGTCTCGGAACAGAAGGGCCCTTTAACATGATGCCCTCCCCTTAATACGTTGTATATTATATCACATACCTGAAATATCATTAAACGATGTGTCCGATACATCGAAATCGAGACTCAGGTTACCATTGTTCCTGTTCCGCTCACATCTCTCGGTGTAGAACTGACGAATCATTGATATCGATTCTTGTGGGAAATCTAATTGGACACCTGTTTAAAATTTATTAATCTTGAGTTAGTTATATAAGTGGTTACTATGGGGCATTGTCTGCCGAAGGGGTCTGGGATTCCAGGTGCCCTATATCTTTTTCTGTATCGTTATACTGTTTATATTTGACTTTTAGATTTGATTTTGAACTGCGAGGCAAATATTATATGTGCAGGACAGGCTTTATGTGTTTACTGACGCCCGAGTGTGTAGTCTCCCTTAAAAATGGCCACCAGCCCATCAGGACTTCAATTTTATAACTTACAAGCTGTGCACCCCGGTTTCACCCCCGTATAATTAATAAAAATCAGCCTAGAGCATTCCTCGATAAAAGGACAAAACAACTCAAAAATAATTTTTAAATTAGAACCAGTAGTTCGTGAGATTAGCCGGATCAAAAAAACAAACTCAAAACAGCTTTATATATTAGTGTAGATAAACAAATGACATTCTCCAAGAATTACCATTTTACAAAAAATCAACCAGACAGTTGTTCATGCAGGACATATAAATTTACTAGTATACAGGTGATTATATACTTGTGGGGATGTCGTAAAAAACCGGTGATAGCTGTACATTGAATTTAATGATGTAACGAAAATGTGTGATTTTAATCATATTATGAAAATTCTTTTAACCATGGTTCTAGAACTTTGTGCAGGTATCTGGGTACCATCCAATCATCATGCTTTCTACCTAATTAAACTTCATACAAACAACTTACCACGAAATCGTTCACTATCTTGTACATTTGTATTATTATGGAAGGCATTGAAAACAGCGACTAAGCATTCCTTGATGCTGTTTATCTTCCTCTCAGTTGTCGCTAACGATAGTATCAGCCTCTTTAGCTCATCTCTTGTGTTTATCTGCAAAAAAATTAATGATTGAATTGAATGAATATCATAACCATATCTTATACAGGGTTATTTGTAACGACCAACCTTTTTTGTAGCTTTTCATAGGTTGCTGGGTCATTACAAATAACCGTGTATATATGTATTAAATACTATATTACCATTTTTTTAAATCTATGATTAACTATTCTAGTTAAAATTTTATGATTTTCTGATTGATTCCAAAACACCCCTAGCTATTCTATGAGAATCCAACTACATAGGACATTATTATTGTGCAGAAGTGTGTTAAGTAATACAAATGCATGCTTTCACTCACAGTTCGGTGATTCAGACAACTGCTAGCAGTACAGGCGCAGAACAAAAATAGGGTAATTCTTTGAAAGCTAGTTGCAATGAGAAAATATTTGTACGAGGAAAATACCTTAATAACTTTACCTGTTGTTGATTTCCAAAGTCCAAACCTCAAGGTGGTGTAAATTCAGCAGTGGATTAATTAATTAATAATAATCATCTTAGGCGACAGTGCCCATTTACCATCCAAGTAATCCACTTGATTGTCTGCCTTCTAGAAATCTATACTAATATATAAAGCTGAAGAGTTTGATTGTTTGATCCGGCTAATCTCAGGAACTACTGCTTCGAATTTAAAAATACTTTTGTGTTGTAGTCCTTTTATCGAGGAAGGCTCTAGGCTGATTTTTATTCATTATATTCTTATTAATTACAGCTAGTAAATGATGAAATAATAAATATGCTTACAATACTTTTATCGATATCCGCAATCCTCTTAACTGTCGCTTGGTTATCCTGAACCTCGTCACCTTCGACGCGGAACACGCCGCTCTTCGTGGACAATTCTTCTAGAAGAGTTTTCATCGATTTCACCCTGGCTTCCGATCTCGCTCGTTCACAGCGTAACACGAGCAACTCGCAAGCTTCACCGGTTATATAGTTCTATATAAAGAAATAAGAAAACATTAGTAATTACAAAAAAACTCACATTACCAAAATAAAGGATTAAGTAAATAAATTAATCACCTACTTTTACCGGTGCTTTATAATAAATAAAGCTGATATTTGGTAAATATATATTTTATCAAATTAATGACGAGTGCAATATGTTTCATTTAGATAAATGTTGACAAAAAAAGTTTCTTATTTGTTTTACTTCTATGTATTCAAAAAGTCTCACAGTTTTCATAACATTTCCCGATTGAGGTAACTACGAATGGTGACCGGTTATTGTTAATATTTACCGATGTTTCTAATACGAAATAATTTAACTCACATTAAGGTCCTCGACTGCGGCTGCGAATCTTTCGTGAGTTTGTTTGATATAGATCTTATTCTTCATAACCTCAAGGGCTAAATTGGAATGCAGAGCTGCAGTATGAGCAAGTACTGACTGCGGCGTTGTCCTAAAAAAATCAATATGTAATATATACATACAACTCTACTCTTAATATTATATGTATATATGTTGAGTGTGAGTATACATTTTAATTGTATGGGTTTTATGGGTTTATCCAAACTATCTGTACAGATCTAACTAATATTTTATTGTTTTTATTAAATATATTACGTTCTTTATAAAAAAACAAAACAAAAATAATGTTCTGTCCATATATCTAAATAAACTTCTGTTTATTTATTATTGGTTATTATTAATAATTGTTAAAAAAAGGCTCTATACCATATCCTATTTTAAAGTATAATCTATAAAATATCCTATTTCACTGCACAGATAGAAAATAAATGATTAAATTAAATTACCTATTACTATCAATATCTTGTGTATGTTTTGCATTCACAAGAGACAGTTCGGCAACTAAAGACGATCGCTTCTCGTACAAAAGCGGCCACAGGACGTCCCCACGACAGGTCACCAGCGATATCATGTTCTCCTCTGTAAAACAATATACATATATGTATAAAATATTTTTTTCTTGTATTTGTAATAAAAATAATAAATTATTTTAATGTACCTTTTTCACTGGCAGTTTCATTTTCGTTTGTAGATACTATTGAGGAGCTGGCAATGGGATTTGATAATGGCATCGTATCAGTTGGGTTCGTTGGCGTTGCAGAGTTAATATATTTCTCTAATTTGCTCTGAAAATTTAAATTTCTTAGTTTATCATTTACATTTATATTACACTTGTAATGTGATTCTAACTTTGATTCTTATGTCAATTTAATTTTATAAAAAAAAAACAAAAAGCAGACAGTAAGTAATGGTCAAATTAAATAATTCTTTATTTGGTGTAGGTGTTTAACAATGCCTAATAGTTCGCAGTGGCTGACAATGGGCAGCTACTGAGACCTTCTCTGCAAAAAAGCCAATAACTCTTTAATAGCTTGATGTACGGATTGAACCGAGGACTGCAGGATGTAAAGCTTTACAAGTAAGAATAATATACAATAATACCTCTATATCCTGATCATTGTTCACATCAAACAGTGATTTCGCTATTAATCTTGTCTCCTCTAAGTTAGCTTTCTTTACATTGAGCTCATTCGACACTTGTCGAAGCAACCAAGTTCGACGCTGTAAATCTTCGATTCGACGCCGCGATGTGTTTCTTTGACTTACTGAAAGAACACAAATTCATCAATTACTGTTTTGTAAGCTTTTCACATTATTTGACTAACAGACAGACAGACAGTCATATATTTGTAAATAGTAACTTGCAAATGGGACATTTACTGTCATGGAACTTCTACTTGAGATAGTTACTCATTCATGTGGTAGATTAGATAGTAGTAGATTTCACTAAGTAGGTACTTTCCACTCATCAGATATTCTACCACAAAACAGCAGTACTT
Source organism: Nymphalis c-album (assembly GCA_963151315.1). Taxonomy (NCBI): domain Eukaryota; kingdom Metazoa; phylum Arthropoda; class Insecta; order Lepidoptera; family Nymphalidae; genus Nymphalis; species Nymphalis c-album. Next base: position 5,179,690 of record OY720610.1, read on the forward strand.
GATATTGTTCTTACGATTTGAAGGGTGAGTGAGCCAGTAATTACAGGCAAAAGGGACATAACATCTTAGTTCCATGGTTGGTGGCATATTGGCAATGTAAGCGATAACATAAAACAATTCTTAATATGTAACATTTCTTACAATGCAAATAAAATAATAAGAATAAAGAGATTACATTTGCAGGATATTTTGTTTACAAGTTCGTTAAGATTGTTCCTAGCTTGTTCCACTCTTGCTTCTGCATCAGCCACTTTCTCTCTGAGCTCCTGCTGGTTCCTCCACACCACGATCTGCTCTGGGACCACTGCACTTGGACTAGACTGAAATAACCATATAAGTACAATTAAGAATTTTTAAATTAAAAACCTTTTTCAACATTTTTTTTGAAATATGGACATACAATGGTAATAAATTTGACCAACCCGCATTAGAGCAGTGTGGTGGATAAAGCTCTAAAACCTTCTCAAAATGGAGAGGAGGCCTTAGCCCAGCAGTGGGACATTCAGTAGCTGTTTCTTGGTGATAAATTTTACAATTAGTAAAAAATTTACAAACAAATATTGAATGATTTATCAATGAAAAATAAAACTATTAATAACACTTTACTCGGTGGTGGTGGTGGTGGAAAGCTCTGGTGGGTTGTCACAAATTTGAAGAATGAGTTAGCCAGTGTAAATACGGGCACAAGGAACATTTTAGTTCCCCAGGTTAGTGGTGCTCTTGTGTTGTAAGTGCTTAAAGTGCTAATGAGCATGATAAAGATGACCACTTACCATTTTTATTTAAAAAAAAAATCTACTTATAATTTTAATAATCATATCACACACCCATTAATATCAAATATTAATATTCTAGTATTTACCTCTTTGAATACATTTTTTTCTTTGCAGATTTTCACATCATCATAGAATACTTGTAATCTCTTCTGTCTAATAATATTTTTGGCTTCAACATGTTCCATAAGGCTGCGCCATACCATGTAGTACTGGCCTCTACACATCCTATTATTAAAAACAAAAAAATATTGTTATATTTTAATTTGAGTTCGATTATCTAAACTTTCACTCCTAAAGTTTTTATTTAAAAAGCTTATTTTTTGGGCTGGTGAAAATGTGTACCAGCTTAGTCAAAACCAGACAACTTGATGGGTACACAAGTAGCGATGAATTGTAATTTTTAAGTTGTAAATAACTTTTTGATATCATTTAATTGTTATTTATGCATTGTATAGAAAATTGTAAGTACTAAATAGTTAATTTATAAATATAAATAAAAAATAAACACAAACTGTGTAATTCTTTCGATTGATGGAACTTTTTCCGTAGGACATCCCATAGCCAGTAACCAATTGGTAAACTTCTCTGGTACTTCATCGCTACTTAGCTTTTCCGCACTCATTTTAATATAATTGAAACAATTCCACAATTTGAATTAAGCACAATATACTACATTAGAACAAAACTTAACGGTTATTTGCTTAATTCAAAGTTCAAACCAAAATTCAAAATTGTTTGACAACAATGTCAGTGTCAAGCTACAGCTTCGGATACTTGTATGATTTTTACAATTACAAATATAAAATTATGTATTTTTTATTATTAAGTTGCCCAAGATAACAATATTTAATAATATTATTCATATATCACAATTAGATATAGGCTGTATATAGACAAGGGGTACAAAATAACACATTAAATTCCATTTTGTACTTTGATTGGATTTGTCTTATGAATTTAGAGCTTTTTATATTATTTTCAGGCCCTACGTGATAATATAAAAGTTTGAAAGAAAAGGATGTGCTTTAGGAAAACATTAGAAGAAGGACTTATGCTTTAGACTTTTACATATTTTATTTTAAAAAAACTCAATTGTCACTTGTCAGGCTGTCAGCTTTCATATTATCATATGTTTGATCGTATTCATGAAGTATATAATACCCTTTGTATTTGTTTTTCTCCAGTTATTTACTACATAATTATAATCTAAAATTGCTTTAACTTAGAATGTTGGGTAATCTTAAAGATTTTATATCAGTTGTTCAAGACGGTTTAACATCCAACAATAATTTACGTCAAACTTTGCAAGAAGTTCAAAAAGTGAAAAATATTTTTAGGGACAAGCAAAAGGTTTCAAGTGAAACTGAAAGCAAAGTTAATTATGGAGCTGGAGCAGAATTACTTGAGAAGTATCAAGAAAACTGGGCAGAGTTACACGATAACGCGGACAAAAATGCGAAAGCGGCGGAAGAAGTAGATAAATTAATCATACAATTGCACGAAACCACAAAAACCCGACTGCAAAGTGCAACAGAGTTGGCTCAGAATTTAACCCACTTACCTAATTTGACGGCGTCCGTGGCACAATGCATTGATAGCTTGAAGAATGTGCAAATTCTATTGCACGAAGTTGAAGATCAACTGGTTGAGTTTGAAGATATTATTGAAAGGAGTAATATAGAGAAATGGAAGCTTGACCACCATTACCACTTAACACTTTACAAAGAAAAGAAAATGGGTGAGTTTGAATATTTTTTAAGTACATTTATTTACATTGAGGATGTAAGTGATTATTTATAAATCAAAATTTCAATCAAAACCTCATTTGTCAAGTGATCCCAGGTCCTGGAATCAAACCGTTGGTTGCCTTTATAAAATGTGATTTAGTTTTTCTGTTGATACATGTTGTTCTCCGCAGTAGCCCTGGACTCTGGAAGTTTCTTATCACTAAATACCATTCGCATTGAGCTTGATTTCTTTTTATTAATGGAAGGTTTCCACAGCAGATTATGACAGTTATGCATACTCGCATACACCTTATGCATTCTAATATGAACTTTGCAGTTAGCTAGTCTCTATTGAGAATGGCAAAGTCTGCCAAGAGAAAATTGCTTAATGATAATACACTTTACTATAAAAACATTTTGAATATTTCAGCTGGGCTTGAAGAAATTCGTAACCAATTAGCGAAACAAAATTTGGAGATAAACAATGAAAATGAAAAGAGGCAACTAGCGGAGTTACAGACGAAGAGGGAAAGCAGCGCTGTGGCATTCAGAAGTGATATGGCAAAGTACTTGGCTAGTGGAAATGTGCCATCCAGTAAGAATTTTTTTATCTAACCTAACTGTTTCCCATATCTCTGTTTGCATAGTATTATTATATCATTTATATATGTCTATGTTACGACATCTATTGGTTTATAGAATAGAAGTGATAAGGTTGATGGTGCAACAAAGTTCTAAAGGTTAATATTTCTCAAAAAAAATATATTAGTTTAAGAGGCATATTACCGAATTTCGTTTTTCAAAATTAGGTATTTACGCACGACGACGATTCGATCGGGCTCTTGAGTTTACGACACTGTACTGTCGCTGTGACTAAGCAATCTTGATACATTTTGTATTATATATTTTTTACTTATATTTTGTAATATTGTTCATTTTAATAAGCTATATTTATTTTTTCCGTGTTTGTGTATGTTTTTTTCATTTTGTGATTTGAGTGTGTTGTTGTGCAATAATTATACATTTATTTATATTTAAAATTAAAAACTAACTTTAAAAAAATATAAAAACATCTATTAATGGCATAGATCTGGCTTTTCGAAAGTCGATTATTTCAGGAAGCATAGACATTATAAAAACGCGTTTCAGTTTTCCAAAAATTCTCGTCCTTGTGTCACTACTTTTAAACGATGATCCGAGCCGGTCCACACCGCAAACAAGCATATATTTCTATCTGCTATCTAAAGCTACATTCGAGCTTAGTCGGATAATAAAACAATTAGTCAGTTTCGTCAAAAAGACATACATACATACACACATACATACTCTTGAAATACACAACCTACATTATACCTTAGTTGGATAATAAAGCAATAAGTCAGTTTCGTACAAAAAATACAGTTTTTTTTAATATATAAAAATTAGAAAATTTCTTCATGATATTATTATTATAATCGGTAGTCGTCGCACTATACTCTTTACGTAGGTACGTATCGTGCGGCGCGCACAAAATCGACATAGGTCCTTCCTCTATAAGCGTTCGCGCAGTACTGAATTCGAATGTTCAAAGCATCACGTTTTGTAGCAATTTATATTATTTTCCTAATAATAATTATTTATTAAGGAGAAATTTAGGGCTTTTTGGAGCGTTTTTAGTAGTTTTATGCCTTTTAATGTAATTTGTTTTTCATAGTTTATTTATACAAATATCGAAATTTTGTAACCGCTACGGAATTAATCACTGTTTAAAGTATAGTATGTATTTTTTCCATTCAAATTGGTCAGCCCTGTAGTTCAATGTTCGAAATCAAAAAAGTGCGTTCGGGCATTTTTCGTCAAACCTGCCTTGGGAATTATTATTTTGTGTAAAAAGCAAAGCCTAAATTTAAAAAAAAATGAGCCGCTATGGTTTATACTAATAACTGCTCTTCATTTTTCAATAAGTTCAATATTTCAAAGTCGTTTAGTTTCCCAGAATATGAACACCGAAATTTACCGATTAATGAAAAAATTACGGTGAAAATGTAATAGGAGCCTCAACTTAATTGTGCATTCAATTGAATGTTACAAGAATGATAACAAATTTATCCATGTTCGCGATTTCAATTTGTTTGTCTTATTTAAATCACTATAACAGCTTTTACTTGGTGGTAGAGCTTTGTGCAAGCTCGTCTGGGTAGGTACCACCCACTCATCAGATATTCTACCGCAAAACAGCAATACTTTGTATTGTTGTGTTCCGGTTAGAAGAGTGAGTGAGTCAGTGTAATGACAGGCACAAGGGACATAATGTCTTAGTTCCCACGTGTGACCCTATCACGTAAAATTGTCGCCCGTAAACCAACTTTACAGACCTTTTTTTTTTCTTTCAGCTCCTTCACCAGCACCAAAGATTACATTAGAACAGATACAACTGGACGACGATAAGACGGACTTGGAGAAATTCCTCGAGAGTTGATTTAACACGGCAACAGACTTACCTGATGGTGATAAAACACAGAGCTTTTATTATATAAGACATATGTTATATTATTGTATTACAAAGTATATTAAATAATGTTGATATACATAAGTGTTTATTGTATCTATATTGTAGACTGATTTTGATTTTAGGGCGTGGATACATATCGACGGCAGGCGGGACCGCTTCCACTAGCGAAATTAAAAAGTAGATGTATAAATTGTCAGCCATTTTTATTAACACATGCGAACTAAACGACAGCAACAATGCGCTGTACACTGAACGTCTCCCGGTACCGGTGCTGTGCCGTAGTAAATGTGTCCACACCCTTACTAAATAACTTCTTTCCGCCCACTTGTGAGGAGAGGGGAGGTTAATAGGTTCCATATGTCCTGCAAATATGTATGTAAAGTGTCATGATGTACTCAAAGAGTCTCAAGACGTGATAGCGTAACAAATAAACAAACTCGCTTTCGCCGTTATAATATCCAATATTTAAGCGTTAAACTATAAATTTTGTTCTATTTTTAAACCTTTTTTGCATTGGTAACACAAAAGAAAATCGGTTAACAAACAGAGGGATAAGCCGTACCAAACTTTCGATCAACAATACTACTAGATATGGCGACACGAACAAAAACAATACTCAAATGTGGCACCGACCCTAAAATGAAGAAAACGATGTAAAGGTTTAATAATTTCAACTTAAACTATGTCTCATTCTCGAGCAATAAAGTGCGGTTTAGATTGTATTGTCATTCACTTACGATCTTACGCCACGAATGACAGAAAGACATAGGAAACATACAATAACGGTTGTTCCACATTCAACCTTATTTCCTTAGCCATAAGTTATGTTTGGACCATACTAATATGAAATAACCTCACAAACGTCATTGTGTTCTTACTTTTCGGGCCGTTTTTGAAGCGCTTACCGCTAATCTAGTACATTATATTGATCGAAGTACCAAACAGTGTCTTTGCGCATTCAATTAGATGTTGATCTTAAAAAAATAAATAAAAAAAAACAACACACTAATAATCCATAAAAATTTATTCTCATTGACTAAATACCTAACGAATTTTAAACACCACACATTCTTTCCAACTAAAATTATTTTTCTTAACAATATTGTAAAATCAAAAATAAAAAAGATATGTACAAAGCATTTATGACTAGGAAAAATAACATCGTTGAAATAGCTTAACGGATCACTATACGCATGCTTCAATGTGAATCTCACGAAGACCTCATCAATAATAATTATCAAAAAACAAATTCAATACACGAAAAATCACGAAAAATATAATATTGCCATTGTGCTTAGTGTGATGATAATCTAGAATTCCTTTCGATAATATTATGAGTTCCTAAGCTGGAATGTGCTATGTTTTTCTTATTATTGGGTGTAGATCACCTCCACCGTGGGCAGACATTTTCACTTTCCCTGATAAGTGTTTTTTTATACAGGGCCCAGCATCTTTTATGGATCCACTATTATCTTTAATTTCCTCATCTGAGGAGAAATCTGATAGAGTAAGATGTCTCTTTTTTGGTGGTAACACGTGTAATGTCCATCGCATAGAACCTTTGTTTGCCTTTGAACCCTTGACGGTTGTATCCCTGGCTTCATTGTCAGTGTCCGAAGCTGCTCTTTTCGAATCGTTTTTTACATTTCGAAAACATTTATTAAGTCTATGGGCTAGTTCCTTTTTCTCCCCCCTCGGGGGGATGAGGAAGTTTTTTAAATTCAAACAATTTGACTGCCCCTTGGCATTGAGATCGGGAAAATTTTGCGAATATATAACAACACTATCAACAGATTTATCGTCTTGGGACTTTTGTAAGCGTTTTTCTTTTTTGGATTCACAATTGGATGTTAGATGAACTGTTTTTTTCTTGCCCGAATTATCGCTGCTGCAACTCGTGTTGCTGTTACTTGTACTGTATTGTTCGACTGCTTGTTTCTCGAGTTCGCGAAACTTAGTGTCTATACTTTCATCTGAATCCTTATATTGTTCTAATGCTTCTTTTTCAAGTTCCTCGAATTTAGTATCGACGATTGGAATACGAATCCTGGAAGACACAGCTATTTTCGGGTTTAGTTTTATAAGTCCTGGTGTGTTCAAATTTTTCGAAAGTCGAATACAGCCAACTGTATTTAAATGAATAGGGGGTGCAACGCTGGTGCTAAGTACGGTGCTGTAAAGACGTTTTTTCCTTAAATCTTCTTGAGCAGCGGAACTGGTCGACGGTAACTGTCCGTCATCAACGAGGTTATCCTTTTGTTGCGTATGCGTTATTTCTGATCTATTTTCCTCTGTTTCTGTATGCGTTACACTTGTTTGATCAGCTTCTTTATCTGGTTCATCTTTCCTTTCTGTTGTCTCAGATTTATGAGTTAATGTTTGAACATTGTTCATGTTTTGGACTTGATTTATGATATATTTCTGGTTTAATCGGTTTTGATTGTCTCGTGGCCACCAAACTCCATAGCGTTTTTCAGGATAACGTGTAGGTCTCGGAATCGTTGGTGCGTAACGACTAACGTTCGTCCCTCTATATGTAGGGCATCGAGATGCACTCGAACGCATTAACGCTTGCACGCTGGCTGATAAACGACCCATCGCTCGTTGATAATCCGTTAATTGAGGAGGACGTGTTACATCAAACTGAAACTAAATTAAGTAATATAATTCATGTGATATAGATAGATAGATAAAGTGATAAATAATTATTTGCTAATACCTTATAAGTTGGGTCGCAGAATAATTTAGTTGGGGCATCAACGCAGTACGCTGGGGGTGGTGGCGCTAATGCTGCTAAACTCTTCGGTTGTCGGCGCCTTGCTCGGATTTTCCTAGGAGCTGGTGGTGGACTCGGAGCCCTTGCAGTCTTCCTGCCTTGATTAGTAACGGAATGTTGATTCCACAAGGGACGAACGCTTCGGATCCTAGCTTCTAGGGCAGCTTCGTCCGCGACTCGCTCAGCGCTCGAGTTCCAGCGCTCGCTAGCTGCCGATCGGTGCCCGTTAATTTTCATATTAAAGTGCAAAAATATGATCTAAGAAATTCCGTCGTCTATTTTTACTATCATACATTTCACTTTTCAATCAAATCAGATTCAGTTAAAATTTAAGTGAAAAATAAATATTTCAAATCGTACGCACAAATCGCTATCAGTAAGCATCTTGCACTGTCGACGACGACGTGGCACCGCACGATCTGAATTGTCCACTAACTTACGAAACCAATACTCCACCTAAAAGAAAAACTATAGAATTATAACCGAAACAGTATAAAAAGCCCAAATATTTATCGGTATACCCAAGTTTAGTTTAAAAACGAATAACAAAATACCACGCGAGTAAATTGAATTAAAGAATATTTGTATTTGCTTAAGATATATAGACAATAATGTTCACAAGATGTGTACTTATCGAAGTAATTTATTCCAAAGAAATCATACCTCCGGTAACATCCAACATTCTGTAAGATCGGAATTTTCACAGCCGTGACCATTATAACGCACGTTTCCTTTTTCATTTGAGCACGTATAACAGTTCTCTCTGTAAATACGAAGTTATTTACCTCAAAACAAGAACTATGTATTGCCATACGAATAAATTACATTTAATTAACGCCGTTATTGACGACTTTACCTCACGTCGTCGTAATAAAAATTGCCATAGAATTGAGCTAATCTGGACTCCGGTATCACGTCTTTCACACTCCTTCTACTACTGCTTCCATTATCTTGTAGAGCTACCAAATGTTTATCTAGAATATATATTTTTATTAACGACTATTAAGAGAATAACAACTACATTTGTCGTAAAACTTTTGAAAACCTGTTAAATCGCAATTACTACTCGTTAAATCCTGAGCTGATTCTATCCCTGTGTCTTGAAGAACATGGGACACGCGGCAATGTTGTGCCCATAGGCGCTGAAAGATGAAATTGTCCTATGAATAAGCTTAACTAAGAATATACAGCTATACTATAGTAAAGGACTGAATATTACTTGGTTTGCTACGATAAAATCATCTGGTGGTTCCGAGGCCCATGTGAGATCAGCACAAAGGGCTATATGTGCCCAAGCAGACGTATAACGATCCACTTCGAAGCTCATTCAAGGTGTCATTTCATATACAATCAATTATCTTTAGAATAAGAAATGAACTAATATAATAGTCACTAAAATTAAAGATAACGACTAATGGTAATACTGGAAATATAAATGACGACAATTTAAAGGACATTGGAGGTTAAATCTACGATAACAAAATTTTTCTCTTTTTTGATAGATACATGTTATACAATTTTTTTCTTTTTAATTTGAATTGCTTTTCGAATGACCTACCGAATTAATGAATTTGTCATCTCGTTGGCTTGGCTGAATGTCTTTAGTGTCAAGTTTCGATGGCTTTTAAAAATAGTACATTCCACTAAAAAGTTCCTATTCTGCGTAAAGATTGTTTCTTTAATGTATTAGAGTGTTTTTGATTGCATTCCATATGTTCTTTTTGTAGTTTCGCGGATACAACCAAATGTGTAACAGAAAGAACAATTAACCTTAATATTAGTTATGTATGATGTTATACATCATTGGTGAAACCAACTATAAGCGTCTTAACTTTTATTTTTAATATATTTTGTTAAGGTTTCTAACATTTGAAATGGATGTTAAGCATCGGTGGGAAAATACAGTTTATTGCTAGTAACATTATAAGGTGTTTTTTTACTGTTTGCATCCCCGGTGCCTGGTGCGCTTGTCGTCCGTCAGGCACTAGGCCGTAATGTCACTTCAGAGTTCAGTCAGATTTGCGCAGGTGGCGCTTTCGGTCGTGTGCACGCATGCGCTCTGTCAGTTAAGCCGGATAAATGAATAGTGACAGTTACCCTTATTTTATTTTTATTTCTATAAAAATTTAATAAAACCGTTATATAAACATAGATTGTTACGTTTCAAAAGAAGTCAATTTACGCGTTGAATATGTATTTATAAAGTTCGACGTTATAATGTTTTGATGAATAAAATATTGATTTACAGCGGCCTATCCTCTTTTGTTGAATTTCATATTTATTTTAACTTGTTAATTTCGGCAATAAGTTAGACGATCCTAACTGTTGGTGCGTTGGAACAGGTTTTTAAAACGGTAGAGTTTTTGTTGAGTTCATTGTTTGTGTATGTGAATCTATAGTTTGCGATTGTCGAACGAATGTGCTTCGTTGGATCTAGTGATGCTGTGATCTGTAGAAACAGCCTGGCGTAATTTCATCTTTGCACGGTAAGTGGTTCGAAGCTTGTACTTAATCTCGTACACTTGTCTCTTAAGTATTATGCAAGTACTACGTAAGTATGTAACGGTCGGACGAGCGGTAATACTTTGGGACAATTTGTTTCATGTTACAACGACTTGTGTTATATGTATAATGGGATTGGTATTCTCACAGAGCATACAACGAATATAGATGGACTTTCTATTGTTTATATTGTTTCAATAAAAAAGGTTTATTATTGTAAAAAAAATATTTACAAGAAAATTCTAATAATAATAATTCGGCGGTACTGCTTATATATTTACATTTATTTTTCTCATTATCGTTAGCATGGTAATAACATCTTTTGTTTATCTGATAAAAATAATCTTCGAAAGTAGGTTATTAGGCTAATTACAAACAAATACAGACTGTTATCAACATTTACATCAATAAGGTTAAATACACACTAATAAAGCTAATTTCTTCAGGATTCTTGGAAGCTTGCATGAAGTTGGGAGTTGGTGTCATTTAGACTGCATTGTATTCAGACCTTTATCTCTAAAGTATAAAAAAATAAATAAACAAAAAATGCTTATACCTTTGCCTCTTTATCATTTTCCTTTTTTTTTTTTTTCGTTATATTGCATGCGACGAATTAATATTTCGCTCTATTTCTTAATAAATATGAACTTTTCTCTACGATGTGAAATACGCCAAATTATATTCTTAACTTAGCTTGAAAATAATTTATATTGTTTTGTATTTTTTTGATCTCTCCTCAACTAGCAGAGATACCATTTAAGTTTCGTCTCTAAGGAAACTCGTTTCTATAAGACGCTTGCTTAAAATACATATATTGCTATGGTTTTTTGTTACTTTTAGCCGAATTACGAAACTTAAGAACGATCGAAAAATATTTGTTATAAATTTTAATTGTTCGTATTAAAAACCTTTCCTGGTCTATAGCTTTACATATTTACATAAAATATTTAATTAATTTAAAGCAGATGTAGATGCTAGCTTTTAAAGCACAAATCATGGATATTTTGTTCTTGATAAATTTGTTAAAATAAATAATTAGTGCGTTCTACAGTTGCGTAGGTTATGTGATATTATGAATGAAATAAATTTAATAGAACAATTAATTTTTTCGTAAATAATAGTATATTATTTAAACTGTGAGTTTTAAAATATTTTAGACTCAATTGAATTACCTTGCATTAAGAGTGTGTGCGAAATTTATGATCGAAAACTCACTAGCAAAATTTGAACGAATCCTAGAAAAAATGTTTTGTATCTCATACATTTGATGGTTACAATAGTTATATATTGATAGAATTTTATAGTTACAATGGTTAAAATGGTGAAGAAGTGTTACCAAATAAATAAAAAAAATAATGATGTCGTTAGACAAAAGCTAGTCCGGCTTTTGGCGCCCTTCACTGGTGACGTCTTATGGATTTCACTCCTCGGGCTCTCAATGCAATGGCCTTGGCCCCATTTTCGCAAATAGGTTGAAGCGCGTAAAGAAAAAAAAAATCTTCGGGTCATCAGTTTAAACAAAGAACGCTAAAAGCTTGAATTTTTTACGTTCTTTGAATTACCTATATTTGAAACAAAAAGAATTGGTTTTATTATAATTGTTATTCATTGAAACAAAACCCAATCAGTGTAACATATAATAATTGTAACTCTATAAATGTTACATAAGAAGTTCAATAACCTATGAGAAACATAACCTACTGTTAATAAGAAAAAAAAGTCAAAGCTGGGTACTTCCAAGTGCTATTGATATAAAGCATAAAAATCGACCCTAACTGGTCTGAACTCGGGATGCGTAGTATTTTATGACCTTGGCCCAGATCCCAGTCGACACCCTGTTACAAGATGGGCCTAAGGGATTTCAGCCAAATATCTTTTATTTAGAGAATTCGCTTTTATTAGATGACTTGGGATAAAGAGAATACTGCAAAGTTTGAAGTATGTTTAAAGCCGTATTATTACTACCTTTGGCCAAAGAAAATAAAAAAATGACGTAAATGAGCCGCTGTTGAAAAAATTGTACTCATAATTGATACTAAATAAGTTTATTACAAAGGAACAAATGATTGACACCACCTATATGTTCTTAGATGATAACAATGACTGACGGATTTGATAAACTTTCACCGATAACTTAATAGCAATAAAATGGATGTTAGAGAACTAATAATAGTCGATATTTATTGTCAATAATACATTATTCTTGGTATTGTTATGAAAAATGTTATTTGTTTTTAGATTTCTACAATATTTTATGCAATAGCGATATGAATATAATTTGAATAAACTGATGTAATTTGAATATCGAATCGAACGATCGAATGTGGAGCATTTGATATTATTGTTTTTATTTCCGTGAAAAGATGATTCTATCATTTTTTTTAATCTGTTTTCATGTATTTGAATATTGAATGTTTTATTTTTAATTATGGTAATTATGTTGTTTTTTTTTTATTATAATGTATTTGTTTAGGGGCTTTAAAATTATGGTAATCAGGACTCGTTTGATATCATTACGTCATACGTTCATTTGCATTATTAATTAATTGGCTGTTACGAAACTGAAAGTTTTAAGCGCCGTACATTTAAATGTTGTAATTTTCGCATAAATTTGAGTATTTTTATAATAATAATGTCCTCCACACTGATTTTGATCACAACAACTGACCGGCAACTGCGCATGAGTGTATAGTGCACAAGCGTGTGCTCAAACAGGTGCACTCTCTCCTCCTCAGCTCTCATAATCCGATGTGACGGCAATCCGAGACGCATATGGGCCACCTGATGGTAAGTGGTCACCAACGCCTATAGACATTGTTAGTGTAAGAAATGTTAACAATTGCTTACATCGCTAATGCGCCAGTATCCTTGAGATCTAGGATGTTATGTCCCTCGTGCCTATAATTATTATATTACACCGGCTCACTCACCTTTCAAAGAAAAACACGGCAATACCAAATACTGCTGTTTTGCGGTTCAGTATGTAAGTACGATTAATATATATCTTGTTTGTAAGTTATAATATTTGCGAATTCGGTCCGAAATGTTTGGTACGTTTCGTCCAAGTAAAGCGATCACGCTATGGCAAGTGAATGGCCGCCTTTATATTTTTTTTAACGAACTAATTATTGCATAGTTTCATTCTGTGGGAGATGTTAATAAAAAAATGGACACGTGTACAATTCTGACCCATATATTTTCGGTCAAATTTCCGCTGTGTTGATGTTTCTGTTAGCGTTAAAAGAAACATCGTAGGGAGGTGATTACCGTAAATCGTTAAAAGTAAATATAGCACAATTACTGTAACACCTACGTTGTGAAGTACAGCACTATTGTATTAGTAGGTCAAGCTTTCATTGTACCGATAATAGAAATACGAGCTACCCGTAACAGACTGCCATATGGGCCACCTGATTGTAAGACGTCGCTGAAAGTAGCTGACAGAACTAGCCGCATGACACCTGACATGCCTGACGCTGAACTTTTCTACATGACTGTACTAGGTAATTTAAGCTTATTAATTAACATTTTAACGCATCGACTTAGAAATTTGGTATTATGGTCAACAAAAGGTAGTGATCAGAAAAATGCGTCGTAAAAATTTTAAGCTTAGGTCTTTTTGAATTTCTCGCCCAGGAATGTCATCTGTCGGCTAGTTATGTCGGTTAGTATCAGCGACGTGATGGTAAGTGATCACCACCAGCAATAGACATGGGCACTAAGAAAAATATTAACTAGCTACCGCGAAGAACTTGCAAGAAACTTAAAAGACTCTTCTCCGAATATTAAATAACAAACAATTGTGCTATTATATATTATATTATTAAATTACCGTTGAAATACATAAATGATGATGAAATATAAATAAGATTTATTTAAAAAATATATAACTTTGCAAAGCTTTGCTCGTGAACGAATTCCTTGTACCTAATGGTTGCTGGTTTATAAAAATATCACATATAGGGGCGTATCTCATTAGAACACCATGGCGACGCCACAGTTCGCGCTACCAACAAAATGTGTACAGTTATAAGGAGGGACAGTGTACAGTTATAGCAGAGATGGTGGGTTCAAACCCTTGCAAACACCACTGAATTTCATATGCTTAATTTGTGATTATAATTCATCTCGTGCTTGACGGTGAAGGAAAACATCGTGAGGAAACCTGCGCGTGTTAATTTTTTTCTGAAATTCTGTCACATGTGCATTCCACCAACCCGCATTAGAACATCGTGGTGGAATAAGCTCCAAACCTTCTCTTTAAATGGGGAGAAGAGGCCTTAACCCAACAGTGGGACATTCACAGGCTGTTACTGTTATTGTGGTTACCTCACATAGTTTCATATATGTATTTAGAAATGTATTTGGCGTCTCACTCACTCCACCACCAGTTGCTCTACCAAGGACTATTATGTAAATATTGCATATTTATTTTACTTTTTTTTAGCGTTGTACATACTAAAAGAACTATAAACGGCTGAATACTGAAACGTCATTCAAATATTAAGTGCAACTTAATTAACCGAGACGCCGTTAATTTAAAATTTAATATGCGAAATTTTAAATTAACGGCGTCTCAAATATTTGAATGACATTTCAGTATTCGGCCGTTACTCTTCGCTGTCCATTTCGAAACTGACAATCCTGGTGTTTGTTTTGATTTTTCTCGCTTGGTGTTGCGACCGGTGGCTCCGGCATGACCTCCTAATGAGATAGGGCCGTTAGGTTTCCACCTGCGACATCGCCCCCATATGATGGGAGGCAGGTGTACCCTTTTCTGTACCCCTGGCAACGTATATACAAAATTTCATTATAATCGGTTGTGGAGTGTAATCATAACGAACGAACAGATAAACACACTTTCGCATTTATAATATTATTTAGGGTGATGTCAATGCCCGCAGTAAAATATCTCATAAGTGTACAGCAATAAAACTAACTATAAACTACTTCGAAATCCTTAAAGCCATCAGAATAGTAACACTCAGTTTGTTTGCTTAGGACTACTCCTAAATCGAAAGCAGGATATTTTTATACTGGGGGTGGAATTCTACTAACAAATTGTCACTTCATCGCGAGTGTGATTTTTTTTTTTATTGTATAGGAAGGCGGGCGAGTGTATGGGCCACCTGATGGTAAGTGGTCACCAACGCCCATAGACAATGGCATTGTAAGAAATGTTAACCATCGCTTACATCGCCAATGCGCCACCAACCTTGGGAACTAAGATGTTATGTCCCTTGTGCCTGTAATTACACTGGCTCACTCACCCTTCAAACCGAAACACAGCAATACAAAGTACTGCTGTTTTACGGCAGAATACCTGATGAGTGGGTGGTACCTACCCAGACGAGCTTGCACAAAGCTCTACCACCAAGTAAATCGTTGCCGTTTATCCGTTTTCCTATTCTTTAATTTAATTATCGCATAAAAGTTAACAATTAAGTTTGGTTTTGATATAACGGTATATATTAACATCACATTGGTCCATTAGATTCGGTTCCGATCAGAATAAATATAGTCAGAGTTGGATCGAAATCGAATCGAGAATGTAACGTAATCGTTACAGATTAGTAGAATTCGGCCCCTGTACTAGTGTTCGCTCGCGACTTTACACGCGTATTGTGGAGTGGGAAAGTGTATATATAGAAAGTATCTCATTTCATTCCTTTGGATTAAAGCTTGCTTCATTCAGAATTTCATCTAAAAACGATTAAGTTATTTAACCGTAACAGACAAACAGTAATTTTTTCATTTATAATATTAGTATTGATAATGTTAACTGATCTAATGTTTGTTTTCTTAAATTCAAACGTTTAATAACATTTACTTGAGTGTTTTGATGTTTATAATATTAAGTACATAGAGATCTATTCGTAACTATTTATAAACAGGTTAAACGAGTATGTTTTACATTCATTCATTCATTCAGCTATTGTTATCTTGTTGGCGAATGAACGTAAATGTTCCTCTGGCGTTCTTCAGTTGAAGGAGTTGATACAAAGTATATTCATTAGAGAAGTAACAGCCTGCATATGCCCCACTGCTGGGCTAAGGCAATAAGGAGGTTAAGTTAGACAATTCTGGAGTCTACGGAAGTATGTACAGAGTTATAAATTCTCTGCATTTGCAACATTCCTGGTCGATTGTTCGAAGCGATTTTTAAATTTGAATGATTTGAATTATTGAATACAACATCTGTTTGTGTCGACATAATACACGCGACAGCTGGCTAAGGGTGTGGCGCAGAATAAACAAAGACAAAACGAAATACAAAGAAATACTTTTTGTTGAGTTGGAAACTTGGAACAAAAAAAATCCTTTCAATATATTTGTGTATTATGTGTTTAAAATACTTATTTATTTATTTAAGCCTCTTTAATTCCTTAGTATTAATAATACAGTTTTTTTAATGTATAATTTTAACTAGGACCTCTCGACGAGTATATGCCTCCTCCATCTCGCTCTACTTTTAACTATCGTGGGCTGTTCTCATCCAGTCGTCGTTTGCGAATTTAATAAGTTCGTCGTCCCATCTTTCCGGGGGCGACCTCTTTTCCTTTTTCTTGGGGGGTCGAGGTTGGCAAACTATGTAGTAATTTATCTCGTCCATCTCTCTTTATCCTGACGTGCAATGTGACCAGCCCACTTCCACTTAAATTACTTGCATAATACGTATATGTATGTCTGTATTACTGTCGGTAATTCTATATTATATAATATTAATAGAAAATTATATTAATTAAATTAAAATCTATTAATAAATTAATTAATTAATTTATTAATAGAAATAGACTGCCTCGTTGGTCTAGAGGCTTGATATAAGGCCGCAGACTCGGTGGTCCTGGGTTCAATTCCCAGGTCGGGCCAATAAATAGTTATTGGGGTTTTCTGTCAGAAAACTCTCAGTAGCAGCCCGAAGTCTGGAAGTTGGAAGTGTGTACACTCCCGTGCCTCGGAAAGCACGTTAAGCCGTTGGTCCTGCGCCTGAACTCTTTCCGGTCGTGTCGGATTGCCGTCCCATCGGTTTATGAGAGCTAAGGAAAAGAGAGTGCACCTGTGTTTGCGCACACACTTGTGCACTATAATATCTCCTGCGCAGTTGGCTAATCTCTCCTGAGATTGGCCGCCGTGGCCGAAATCGGTCTGGAGGACCTTATATATATATATTATATAATAAAGAGATTATTATATATTCTACACTTATAAAATAGTTTTGTTCTGACTTCTGACTATCAACGCACAGCCTCTTGAGTCTAGGAAGCTGCAATTCGCAACGTCGGTTGATTTTATGACGTGATCATCTAGAATTGAATTTCAACTTTAGGGGGATGAAGTAAAGGGGAACGGTACCTTTGGATGCATTTACGGCGTACGAACTCTGGACGTGCAGCTAGTCTCTTCTAGTGACTCTTTCTTTTGTAATATGATTTTCGTTTATGTTTAATAATCTGATGGACAAATATTGTCCAATTAAATCAATTAATCATAGACCAATCACAATACATTCCTAAATATGACTATTCCCAAGGTCCACCAAAGCTCTTGGTCCTCTGCTTTTAGCATTCAGTTGGGTTCGACTAACTCTTCAGATCATAACCGCTACCATTGTCAAGAACAGTGGGGCTTCGGGGAATCAGGGTATTATTATGTGCACTTACTATGGAGACTTTATCGAGAGATTAATAATAAAAAATGAATATTATTTTCCATTGTTTTACAAAGCTCTTTGCACGATAGAACATTGAAAGTGTGAATATGGTCTTTAAGAAATC
Source organism: Nymphalis c-album (assembly GCA_963151315.1). Lineage (NCBI taxonomy): Eukaryota > Metazoa > Arthropoda > Insecta > Lepidoptera > Nymphalidae > Nymphalis > Nymphalis c-album. The sequence goes on from OY720610.1 coordinate 5,197,737, forward strand.
TCAACCCGGCAATGGGAACTAGATCAGCCCATTGTCAACGGAGTGACCTTTAACTTGATCTCGTAACCAAGAACTGGTACACGATGTCCGATGCGTTTGTCCGTGATGTACTTCATCCACACTGAAACATGACACTTGGCAAAATCCCTAGACTAGGTATGCCCTGCGGATACATGCGCGTGTTATTTAACATGGAATAATTGAAATCGATGATGACGGAGAGAGAGGAATCAGCTTATCTAAACTGCCACTAAGTAATACTTAGAGAAATAGCAGTTAATCTTTGTTATAAAAATGATACTCATCAATATATTTCCCATGAGTATTTGGAGTATTCACGGTGAAAGGATCATAAAAATCAGTCGTGTATTTTTTTGTTAAATCCACGTACAAACAAAGATTAATAGAAAGTAATTAAGCTCTCTTTCTCTGATGGTGGTTAACAATAATACGACCAAATTAAAGAGGTTATAACAATGAAAACCTTTATGAACAGCATCGTCTTAGATAACTTTTTATCGTTGCTTAGTCTTATTTGCATTTAAGTTATGCATTCAGTTTTCGTGTCATGGATGGTTTGCGTTTCTTATCGTTCATCTAGAGTCACTACCATGAAATCAACTTTATTGTTCTACCTAAGTCATACCTTTGTCATTCATATGATTCGAGAGGTATATATATTTTTTGTCTTTACATCGTTTGAGTGGTAACCAATTAATTAGTCTCATGTCATCTTACATGGAGAGGGAGGCTTCATTAAGGCTATTTTGCTAAAACAAACTCTAAACTAATTGCAGAAAATGGACGTAAATTTCGGAAAGTGATATGCGACATTGACTATAGTAATTTTAACATTTCGAGAATGTACGCAACAAATTTGTATACAATGTGTAACAATATTCGTGTCCGACCCGTGAAGTGGTTATAAGGTATCTTGAGTCGATTTAATATATGTAATCATTATTAAAATACTAAGAAAAAAAATTACCCCGAATAAAATTAATATTTGACTAAATAAAATGACGAAAATCATATGGCAACACAGGCGTGGCGCAGCGCTTGCTAGGTACTTACCTATCGGGTAGCGAGGACATGGGGTCATGAGATCGCCTCAGTTGTAAAATCATTTGATGTAGACACTAATGTGATGGCTGCGGCGAAGATGTTGTTCCACGTATTTACCACCAACAGCGATACAGGTCAGGCACTGTCGCACATAGTTTGCTCGGACGCGTTGTAGCACATTTGTGTTCGATTTGATTTGGTCAAAAGCGGCTACAATCCGCAAACGCATTTTCGTACAAACTATTATATTCTTAACGTGACCCATCAAATAAAAATCAAGGGGAGTCAAATCTGCAGACCACGCTGGACACGGAGTTGGTCCGCCCCTGCCTATCCACTGTTCTCCATACTGCTAGTTTAAGTATTCACGCACAGACACACTAACACACACACACACACAGACACAGACACATTAACATCTAAAATAACTATTAATTAGAATACATATCGCGGAACATAAAAACAACAACAACAAAACGACCACTTGTAATTAGTTTACGCGCCAAACTGACCGAGTGAGTCAGTGATAGACCATCGGTTATTTGTGAAGTGAAAACAATGGTATCGATAATTTATCGATAAGTGACATGTGTGAAATTTGAAATACTATTTATAAGAGGAATACTATCGATAGTAATTTATTCTATAAAAACGATAGTGTCGATAGTATTGCAAAATACATTAATTTTAACCAAAACCTATCGATACTATTAATAACATCGATGGTTTGTACTATCAATTTAGTTAATGAAAAATCAATAAGATAGACCTAAACCATCGATGAAAATCGATAATTTTGCTTGATACTAATGGGTATTGCAATACTATCTATACTATCGCATGCATTACTATCGATAGTCAAACCGATTATTCTACAACATTACTTCTTCACATTACACGTGCCGACGCTCGCTCCGCCGCCTCTTTGAAGAAGCCGACATAGCCTTTCGGCATGAACCAGCGGCGGCTTGACAAAGAAAAATATTTTAAGGAAAAGTAATAAAATATTTGGTAATAGTTAAGGGCAGTCTTCCATCGCGCTCATTCATTTATTTTTATTTTATTTTTTCTTTCTCTTAAGTCTCTTATTAGCTCTGTGGTTAATGTTATTGTTTATGTTTAAGTTAGTCATGGACACTAGATTGTGTAGGATTTTTTTTTATTACTTATAAGTATAAAATTATCAGTTAATGTTTCCCTGAAAAATTTCAAAGCCGAGTCCAATTAGCTCAGATCATTTGCTGAGTGTGAGCTAGGTAATTCGTGGCTTATTACTTTAGTTGGCAAATAATATCGCACAATATCGCGCTATATCGCGCTTAGTAGTAGTGACACGGCCTTACACGCGCCAGCAGCGTTTCAAAAGCACTCAAAGAAGCCGCCGAACGAATCTGGTGTTGTCACATTTCGAAAAATTTGCTCGATGTTGGGGAAATGAGGCACTAAAATGGGTATTTTAAATTACAATAACTATTTTAAATTAATGAATATGGGATTTTTAATATTATTTTTAGTAATGTCTACAACACACCAATATTCCCCTTTCGCGCCGGATGGGAGTTTTGTTACACGCTGTATAACCATAAATAGGTTGGCAACATTTCACTTCTCAGAAACGAAGTGAGTTCTTATTGAATTGCCTATCAATACATTTATACTGTTCAACTGATCGCTATGATAATTGGTATGAATACATAGGCAGGATATATGCCTTTGCTGGTTACGTATATGTATGTAAGATGTTTGAAGTATGTCGTAAGTATAGGTTATAGATATGCAACGAATATAGCTGTTTATTTGGATATGCTTGTGCGTGTGTGTGTGTGTGTGTGTGTGTGTGTGTGTGTGTGTGTGTGTGTGTCTGTGTGTGTGTGTGTGTGTGAGAGAGAGAGAGAGAGAGAGATTCCAACACCAATTCTGCAGAAGCTAATTCTATTAAATTTAGTCTACAATGAAACAGCACGTTCAGCTAAAGTTCGTATCCTTTCTCTTTATTAATAGCGTATGTCACTCGGGATGATTTAGGCATTCGAACGGTACCCCATACGTCTAAATCTGATTAAGCGTTTACAAGTTATGGTGGAATAAAGTAACTAACAGACATAAATGAACATTAGAATAATACTCGTGCTCGTAAAATCTATTAAGTAGTATTATGTTTTAATTCACATAAATATGTTAATTTTATATAAAACTAGCTGTGCCCCGCGGTTTCACCCGCGAACAATTAATAAAAATATAATGAATAAAAATCAGCCTAGAGCCTTCCTCCATAAAAGGACTATACAACACAAAAATATTTTTTAAATTCGAACCAGTAGTTCATGAGATTAGCCGGATCAAACAGACAAACTCTTCAGCTTATATATTAGCATAGATTATGCTGCATTGTTGTTGTTTTTCTCCCTATGTAATATAATGCATACAGAGAATATAATAAAAATGTACACGATAGAAGCGAAATTCTTCCCATTGTTTTCGAAGTATAAAATGGTTTGTTTATTCGTAAGCTACCTATCTATTGATTTCCTCGTATGTAGGTGAAACTGTCGCGGTAAAAAACGTTAACAAACTGCGTATAATACTACACGTGTGAATCGCTTCCGTAGCTTTTCTCATAGCCTACTGAATGACGTTATTAATATCCGCGGGATGAGACCGTCTTTCCAGAATTCCAGTTATGCATGTGCCCTGTTATATAATAATGAGAATATTATGCTTAGCTTAGCTTGCTGTGCCACGCGACTTAATCCACGTATAATTAATAAAAATATAATAAATTTTTTTTACTATAATGACACACACACACACACACATATACACACACACACACAACCACACACACACATACATATGGCTACTGTAAAGAAATACGTAATTAACGATTTGAAATTAATTTTCATAAGATACCGTAGGGTTTATCGATTTTTTATATGGCCTAACATTTACGCCATCACAGTCAGAAGATTGGTCAAGCCGTTCTCGAGTTATAAGAAGACATACAGACAGACAGACAAAAATGAAAAAAATAGTATAATGTGAATCACTGGATCATAAAACGATTATTTATCACAAAGTTAGGTGAAATAAATAAAAGTAAAAATACAGACAGAGCCAATAAATTTATATAGTAATAATAATAATAAAGTAGTATAGATTCCTGGCTTTAATTATAAACGTTGTAAAGTAGGTGAGTTAAACAATGCTGTCTTCTTTCGAATACAAAATAAATAATGATAGAAAAGGAGAAATAAGTGTTAAACTAAACGGTCGCTAAGCAACCATTATAAATAAGGTCGTAAGTTTTCAAGCATGATTATTGTATGAAAAGAAACTTTTAGTGATTTTTTCAACCAGATTTTACTATTTGGAATTAAATTAATTTATCTGATAAATTATTTGTTAGGTATTTATTATATTATTATAATTTATTAATCTGGTTTCGCGCATTTAAAGTTATTTATTCAGCAATATGTGTTTGGACATTTAGAAACCACAACACCAAACCACGATGAGCTTAATGAACTATTTACTGGTTGTATAGCTTTGTCCAAGCTCGTCTTGGTAGGTACCACCCAATCATCCGATATTCTACCGTATAACAGCAGTACTTAGTATTGTTGTGTTCCAGTTGGGGTGAGCCAGTGTTATTACTGCCACAAGGGAGATAATATCTTAGTTCCAAAGTTTGGTGGCGCATTGGTGATTTAAGCGATGGTTAACATTTTTTACAACGCCAATGTCTATGGGCTTTGGTGACAACTTACCGTCAGTTGGCCCATATTCTCGTCCGCCTACCTATACTATAAAAAATTACGCGGTAAGTAACAATTGAAGATTGTTTAATAATAATTCGTAATAGTTACTTGGTTTTGTTTTATTCTATTGAAGAAAATTGATATCTAACAAATCATAGAGAAACTCTCCGTTACACTTGTGAGAACTGTTATAATTTTTCCCATTATATCTTTTCAATGACACGCCATTGTTGGATATATAAAGCGTCTGCGACAACTGTCGATGGCGAAGTGACAGTTCCAAGGTTTTCTTCTGAACCGTCTTGTATTGTTCGGCTCGCCTTTGAACTTAATATAGTCCATTTAGTTTGCCTTTAAATACGTCAATAGACTTGTACAGGCTTTCTATGTCTATCGAACTAAGAGCATATGTGGGTGTAACTTTAAGAAATGTCAGATGTACAAGGAATCAGATATCTTTTGTCTGGATAAATAATTATTTATAGCTTTTCAACTTTATTGGATTCTGAGAAAGTTTTGAGGTGAAATCTATAGGATTTTGCGAGTGATTTGACAAATATAACCTTCCTCAAAGGTAGCTGATCGATATACATATATGGAATTAAAAATGAGAGGCAGATCTTAACCGTCTCTTTCCCCTAGTATCTAGACACGATTGAAGATAATAAGATTTCCGGCCTTTTGAAGTTATCATTACGAAGAAGGCACAGTTACATTCCTGTGCTTTGTAATAAAATCGCAATCGGTCGTATCGGATTGACATCCTATCCGACTATGGAAGTGTACTTCTGTCTGTGAACATATTTTGCGCACTATATACATATATATCCTGCGCACTTGTTAATACTTTTAATCGTAATACATATTTATATTATACGACAAAATGTGGAAGGTATACTGATGTAATATATTCTTAATAGAGGATCAAAGCAAACTATATATAGAGACATTTTCATAGACAGAAAATAAGTTACCGACTATATATTTATATACTATTATATACTTGTTCTAACGTTAAAGAGCAGACATCTTGCTTTAATTGGTATGTTAACAATTGCGTCGTTATACACCTCTCCTCTTTTCAAAGCTTAAGTGGTATTCAGCACGCGTAACATTTTAATTAATCATCAAAACGCACTTTTTTTAAGTAGTGTTTGAATACCCCGTTATATGTAACGTCTGTGTATATAAATAGTTTAATATTATTTATATATAATAACGCTTGATAGAATCATCATTCGATGCATTTATTTAGGGTCTACGGAGCGTGAAAGTTGCTTAAAATTTGGTGATCATTCTACTAGATACCTATAATATATCTAAATACAATAAAAAACCTACAAAATATCAATGCTTAAAGGTGTGCCTGAAAATGTCCCACTGCTGATCTAAGTTCTCCTCTCACGTTTGAGGAGAAGATTTTTTGGAAAGTACGCCACCACGCTACTCCAATACGATTTACAAAAATATGAGAACTTTACTACGCGACTAATTGTAATGCATCATAGTTATCTAGAACAAAAGAAAGTGTGATGAAAACTACTATATTCATTTAAGTGATTATCCTACTTCCTACTGTTTCTAGCAAAAACGATAATACTAATGATATTTGGAATGGAGACTTTATATTCTGACTTCACATATTTATGCAAGCTCGTCTGGGTAGGTACCACACGCTCATTAGACATTCTACTGCAAAACAGTTGTACTTGGTATTGTTGTGTTCCGGTTTGAAGGGTAAGTGACATAAAAAGATGGTTAACATTTCTTACAATGCCATTGTCTATAAGCGTTGTTGACCACTTACCATCAGGCGGCCCATATGCTCCTCCGCACTTATACAATAAAAAAAGGCTACCCATTTAACATTTGTCCCTCTCACATAAGCAGGCGTAGTCACGGGCGGAAGAGAGTTGCAATTATAATAGTTACGAGTGGCGTATTCCACCGCTGACGTATCTAAATATACCTATCTAACAGTACAAAAATAATAAAAACCACGAATGCGCTAAATAAATTAACACAACCTTGCCTTTTAGTATTACTTAACAGTTGCACGGATGTGTGAATTATAATTTAATCGGTATTTATCTAAATAGTTCGATTAAAATGGACAAAAAACACCGGTTAACTTAACATAATTTGTATTCGTACTTGAAAGGCTACGTGCCTAGCTGTTTAGATCCTAATTACAAACTAGTCTGGGAAATATACCCACTTCTAAAAAGTATAAAATTAATTTTCCATTCTTCATTCTCATTACGACGCTACAGTAAACTGTCAAAAACTCAATATTTTGTTTATCAAATGTCTCTAAATGCTAGGGTTTTTTAGGATTCATGACCATTACTAGATTTTTCAAGAAAATTTTTCAAAACTGCAATTTAGTTTTCTGGTTTTCAACTACATGACAAAATAAACTAATTTTAATTCTAAACCAGAATGTCAATTAACGAAAAATGTTCTTCAATACATAAAATCCTTTCCATTTTATGTATATAAGGTACGAGTATATACTCCAGACGGGAGTTTCATGATAGGCGTAATTATTTTTTTCCAGAGCTCTTCAAGCCTCTCGGAGTACCTGCCAACGACCAGCCGAGTAGGGAGTTAATCTGCCGTTAGCCTGTTCAAGGAGCCAATGGGAATAAAGCAAACAGTTACTTCATTAGATGTTCACATAGCTTTGGCGTTAATTTTATCGTGATATATATTTTATTTTTATATTTCCTGTGTCTGATATTTATAAGGCAAAGCCACGGGTACGCTTCGCTGACCAAAACATCCGTGATTCCGACAGCAGTTCCCCAATTCGACCAAACCAAGTATTTCCTGTTACAGTCGTAAGGCACGCCTATATGAGAAAAACTGAGGAACTAACCTGACCTGGCTTAGGTTAGTTAAAAGTAATTTTGTCCGGAAGAGTTCTGACTAATATATACTACTATATAAAGCTGAAGAGTTTGTTTGTTTGATCCGGCTAACGTCAGGAACTACTGGTTCGAATTAAAAAAAATATTTTGGTGTTGTATAATCCTTTTAACGAGGAATTCTCTAGGCTGATATTTATGTATTAAATTTTTGATCAATTATACGCGGGTAAAACCGCGGGGCACAGCTAGTAAATTATATTATAAATGTAAAAAAAATAAGTTTGTTTTCACGACTGATTGTCAACTGATTTTTGAACTGTTGTCAAGACGGAAAAGGACATAGGGTACCTAATAAGTGCCTCTCTCTCACACGTGAGCAGAAACTTGTATATAAATATGTACTTAAAACTAACATTGTGTTTTTATTCAACGCTTCAGAGTATATCAATTATAATTGTTATTTTACAAATAACCGCAAAAATGCATATTAATTTTACTATTATTATTATTTCATATTTATCCTTATAATATCTATATGGAATAAGTTTTGTGAACAGTTATCTCAACTTGAAAAAATTGATACTATATTACTGTTTATCTGTCGCACACTTCTTTATTAATATATCGATATGTATATATGAAGCCAAGATAGCGTAGTGGTAAGACCGCGTGAAACTTAACCGATGGTCGTGGGTTCAAACCTGGGCAAGCACCGCTGGATTTCATGTGCTTAATTTGTTATTATAATTCATCTCGTGCTTAACGGTGAAGAAAAACATCGTGAGGAAATCTGCGTGTGTCAAATTTTACTGAAATTCTGTCACATTTGTATTTCACCAACCCGCATTGGACCAGGGTGGTGGAATAAGTTCCAAACCTTCTCCTCACACAGACGAGAAGAGGCCTTAGCCCAGCAGTGGGACATTCACAGGCTGTTATTACTATGTATATATAAATGTAATGCAACACTATTTCACTTAAATACTTATGTATATATCCACTTTCATTTTACTTCCAAAGCTTCCATAAGAACTTCGCCAACATTCACGTCATCTTAATATCTGTTTGTTTATTGTTTGTCTTTCCTCCTCTTGTGGTTGGAATAGCCTATAGTACAATATTTAAATTATTTTTGGAAATAAATATGTTTTCATTTTAACCGGTGGTAGAGCTTTGTGCAAGCTCGTCTGGGTAGGTACCACCCACCCATCATATATTCTACCGCAAAACAGTAATGCTCGGTACAGTTGTGTTCTGGTTTGATGGCCAGTGTAATTACGTATTGGTGATGTAAGCGATGGTTAACATTGCTTACAATATCATTGTTTGTTGGTGACCACATACCATCAGGTGGCCCATATGGTCGTCCGCCTACCTATTCAACAAAATAATGCCTTTTGCAGGTAACATTTTAACAAATAAATGAATTAACCATGATCATATTATGTTGTGAGGCATGAGGCAAACCACGTGAGGCGAAATGGTTTGTTTAATTGGCATGACCACGAAGTACAGACGCCATATTGCGAGGATGTTTTATACGTCTTAGTTATATGGCGAAAAACGTAAAAAATATAATGGCGAGACGTTAATACAATTTGTTTTTTTTTCTCAACTAGTTTTATTTCAAAGGCATTAAAAAGAATGTTTTAATTATGACTATTTATATTTTATACCTCGGATGTGGCTTAAAACAATTGAGGAGGTACTCAATTCGGTTGTATTTATGTTTGTTACCCTAGCGCTATCATTTCTGAACCGATTTGGAAAATTGTATATTTTTTTATTCGCCATGTTTATTGTTATTTACGAGTTGGCTTCCTTAAGGGTGTGTCATTGATCATATGGTTCTGGATTCCTGGGCTCGTCTTGACTGTATCCAACAAACCAGTCCGTGATTGGGTTATTATTTTAATAGGCATCTTTTTTGAAAATGGAAAAGAGTTATGTAGACGTCTGTATCTATGGTTTTGTAAAAAGTAACTTCACGGTGCACTGACTGCGTAAAGTGCAGCGAGCGGAGGAAAAAAATAATAATTAGTTCCGTTTTTATAAGTTGTTGAAATCGTTATAAAAAGGCGGTTGAATTTTATGATGGTCAACAAAGAAGTTTTTACTCCAAGTTAACGAATGAACACAAAGATAATGTTCATGTTCTGTTTTTGTTTCAAGATTATTTTATGAATGGTTGTCTGAAAAAGATTTATGGAATCAATAAGACCTATTTAGTTATTTATATATTGTAATCAACCTTAGGATGACGTATCCAATACCTTTGCCTTTGCAAATGTATTGTAGGTACTATACCTACGTTAATTTCAAGATGTATTCTGTTCTATATTTAAATATAAGTCGTAAAGCTTTTCAGTTATATCCTATAATAGATAAGAATTATCGTACTTGTTACAGTAACAGCCTGTGAATGTCCCACTGCTGGGCTAAGGCCTCTTGTACTCTTTTTGAGGGGACAGTTAAAGTTATTGAACGGATATTGACATTTAGAGGTTGTTAATGATTTTTTTCGACAAAAAGTATGTGAAATTAAAATAACTATACTTACCTAAATAATGTTAAAGAAAACCACGAAAACGTGTTCTAGAATACTAAGTTAAGATTCCGTGCTATAAATCAAACTAAGAAACATCCGATACGAGACATAAAAGTCGCACGAATATACGCTTATTATTTATCATACAAGCGAAAATGTACCGTAATGCGTTGCGATAAAGAAGAAAATAGCTTAAAGCAATTTAATACTCGACTCGTAATGGAAAACCCTACAGTGACAGTAACCTGTCTATGAATACACATCGGGCGGTTTTGGTTCGTATTACAAAGACGTTAAGCTGAAAATCCTATGACGTCAAGAGTGTAATGCATGGAGTGAGCTAATCTTGACAGTTACTCAGCAACCACGTCTCGATTTTGATTACTATAGAGCTACTTTGTGAGAACACATTTGATACTTGTTGGTTGAATGTCGGAAACAGATTTATGGTGATAAATGTTATATCAAAGATAAGACTAAGTTGAGAACGAGAGGAATTCACGATGAAATACAATGTCGATTTTAATTGCGGCTGTATAGTTAAACATCTTCGTCTAACTTGAATGTGGTAAAAGCTTTTATTAAAAAAAATGTATGGCGGTAATTATTTTTCAACTTTTACGGCCGAATACTGAAACGACACTCAAAGTTAAACACTACTTAACATTGAGAAGCTCCTAAATTAGTATGCGAAATTTGAATTTAACGGCGTCTCAAATAATTAAGTCTTTTAAATATATTGGAAATTAATCAAAGTTCAAGTAGATTAAATTGTCGGAGATATATCAGTATGACTCGCAATTCCAAACGGCTGTTAATAAGAGTAGTCTAAGTATTGCTTTGGATGTAAGCCAAAATTAGGTTTAAATATCAGCCTGGCGCGTCCTTAGAATTTCGCATCGCCATCGGAACTAAAGATATATCAATCAGTAATGCTGCAAACGTTACACTTCAATTAGTCATTCTATTCGAAAAGGTTTTAATATATCTAGTTACAGACATGTATCGAGATGGTAGCTGTGTGCAAACCCGTCTAGTTGGTACCACCTACCATCCACTCATCAGATATTCTACCGCTATGCAGTAATACATAGTTAAGTTAATACATAGCGTTCCGGTTTGAAGGGTGAGTGAGCCAGTGTAACTACAGGTACCTGGGACATAACTCTTCAGCATTTGGTCTGCTCCGACTTCCAATATCCGTATTCGTATGAAATGTTGTATAATCGTAAATATATTCGTATCTTACTCTTGTTCGTGTGTAAGAACGTCTAAAATTTTACCAAGACACTGTTTTGTTTGATGGAATCAAATTCTGAATTATTTAAAGGATTTATTGTCACGGTTGGCCGTATTCCGTTTATTTGGAGTCGATACATAAAAGGTATTGGTTGAATTTTACGATTGCCCCCCCATCCTTTACGTCAAATCTTAAGAATGACTTTGCTTTTACGCGTAATGGAGGTACGTACTCGATTGATGGATGCGCTTACCGAAAAAATCCCTAAGACGGCTTTTCTCCACCCATGGGTTGAGATGGAGGAAGAGGGCTATTTGGACGGATATAATTGTATATTTTTTTGTTGTTATTTTGTTTATACGGATATAATTGGATTGTTTTTTGTTGTTGTTATTTTGTTAATTTTGTTTGCACATCTGAACGATAAATGGTCCTCCAAATATAATCTGAATTGGAATTGAACAATGATCGAATGATTTGCATTAGAATAAATGCAGCATTTTTATTACAATTAAATTATAATAAAGTATCTAAAGCGCGTAAAGTTGAAAGATCGCTTTGAGAATAGCACAGATCAATTATTGTTCATTGAAATTGGCTAGAGTTTATTCCACCACGCTCCTCCAATGCGGTTTCGTGAAATACACATGTGGCAGAGAATCAGTGAAATTAGACACATGCAGGTTTGCTCACGATGTTTTCCTTCACCGTAAAGCACGGCAATTTAATGGTGCTTTTCCGGGTTTGAACCCACGGTTCGTCGTTCGTTAATCATCGGTTATGATTCACGCGTTCTTACCACTGAGCCATCTCGGTTTAGTTAAACACTGATTTATATCTTTCTGTCATTATTGATTGGACATTGATAAGAAGACACATCATTGTTTAATTAACCAGTCTATAAGCAACGTTCATAAGTATGTCCGTATGTGTATAATGTTCTCGTAAATCAATAAAAAAGTGTTGTTTCTATTTCAAATAGAGGATTGAATTTGTTTTTACTACTGACAGTTCATCGCTACAGAGCAACAATAAAACAAAGCATCAAAATTGACGTTAAACTTTCATCTTGATACTCAAATCGTTTATCGATAAATAAGCTTTTGTTCAAATTTCTTGACCCAGTTATTTGTTTATAATAACGCAATTAAATCAATAATTATCTGTTTCTAAATTAATTGTTTGATAGAAATTGGAGTCTTAACATCTTCAACAGACTTCTCTTCTTGTAATAAAATCTAAACTAAGTCCATATATAATCAAATTGATTGATATATATCTAAGTTCATCGACCTTTTCGTTTCTTTTCTCTTACCGTACTTTTTTTTAAATAAAAAAAGTCTTTAAACGTAAAGAGATTACAAAAGACAGATATGCTTTGATCGTGTTTAGTAGTTCGTTCCACTCAGAGTCAGCTATTTTCACAGATAAAAATAAATTTGCCGTGAATATAAAATGGTCGTGTCTACTTGTATTCGTTATTTTTTATCTACATTTTTGGCTATCAATAGATTCGGAGTTAGCTCTGGCTTAAAAAGTTTTAATGAATAATTATTTTCATTTAAATTTGAAATTGGAAATTCATAAATAACAGACTAAATTAGTATGGTTTTTTTTAGTGACGATTTGTCTGAGGTACAATAATATAAGGACAGTGATTTGTTTTGTCTAATTTGCATTTCTTTGTCTTTTTATGGTTTCGGAGAGAACAATGGGTGACCCCTGTATGTCCATGGCCATGTGCAACTAAAGTCAAATCAATAATGTTTTAAGTTTTTACATATTTTCAAATTGGATAATACTTATATAACTTAACAGTTTCAATTTCGAGCCAATATCTCTTAAGTTTTCAATTAACTAGTTTAATTTTGGCATTGTTAACAAATGCATAATGCGTAATGCGATTAAATTATCATCAAACCATACATTAAGTTTCGAAAAAATATTTAAAATTGTAAGATTAAAACCAAACTGAGTTGGTCCTTCGAGCCCGATATGTAGCTATGCGTAGTTTGAACTCAATATAAACTTAAGTCAATTACATATTAACTTAACATACTTTCACAGTAAGATAAAATATTAAGTAACCATTAAAACAGTACGCCGATTTCACGATTGGATTGCTAGCAATTTAAAATCGATTCAGGGCGTTGCGATAATTCGAGAGCAAAAAATGAGTATAATTTAGTAGGGAAGTGCAAAACGAATGAGTTAACATAATATAGAACACGTCACGTGTTCTAGAAAGTGGAAAATCGATTTTCTTTCACATTACATTAACTACTTGTATTGTTATTAGATTTATTTATTTTGTACATATATTAACATTTGTTTTTGTTTTTTAGTAGCAAATGACGTCATTGACAGCATTTTAAAAATAAGTTTAGGTTTTTTAATTGTATAGTCTGTAGCAATTAGTTTTCATTTTTTTCACCTTTATCAAAAAGGGATGGTTTTCAAATAATGTTTTCTACGTTCTTGTATGTTTGTATGTGAGTTTTTTTATTGCATCGTAACATTTAAATTCCTTAACCGATTTTGATGTATGGTGTATCGTTATCATTCCGAGTGACACTGGCAATAAATTCATTGATACATTCAGGGCAGTCGCGCTTTTTAATTCTTATATAATAAATGTTACAATTGATTTTCTAATATTTTATAATTTTAAATAAATTTACCATTCTTTTTTATTATACCGGGTTATTTGTATAGACCCAGCTACCTCGCAGGACTAGATAGCTAACAACATAAGCAACAACTTTTGGTCTACGAGCTATCTAGTCCTGTGTGGTTGCTGGGTCGCTACAAATAACCCGGTATATTTATAAATTTAATACTTCTTTTCTATTTGTGTGATCGAAGTCGCTAATTACTTATACTTATTGATTATAAAAATTATTAGATGTTATAAGGAAAACTTTTCAGCTGTCTGTATGTGTATTTACATACATAATATGTTCGCGCCCGCGGTAGTCCCGAACACGACTGTACGGAACATATAGTTTTACAATTGGATTTATTCGCAAGTAATAAGCCTAACTTAGGTTAGTATTGAAAACAATATTTTATGTACATACACTAGCTGTGCCCCGCGGTATCACTCGCGTATAATTAATAAAAATATTATGAATAAAAATAAGCCTAGAATCTTCCTCGATTAAAGGGCTATACAGCACAAAAATATTTTTTAAATTCGAACCAGTAGTTCCTGAGATTAGCCGGATCAAACAAACAAACTCTTCAGCTTTATATATTAGTATATAGAGATATATCGTATGTGATGTTAGCTAGTTAATTCTAAAATACATAGCATGTATAACGAATTTATCTATACTACCTAATATAAGTTAGTCGCGACACGCAGTATTGTATTTGTAAATACGTATTCCTAATATGGATATAGCATAACATGATAAAAAATGGCCAGTTCGTGTTCGATGATTTCCATACAGGATATATAAAATAATTGTATTTAGTGTCTATATGTACGTTTCTGTTATTTTAATTCAACTTCATGTCTTAAGATAGATATTGAAGATTATTATAAACAAACCATTTTTGCTTTTATCATAAAGGCGAACAGTTTCAGCTGAATTTCAGTTATATTGGGATTTATACATGTTCGCTACCATACCGACCACCCCCCCTCAGGATCGAGAAGTATGAAATATTCTATCAAATCCGTTTATCTTCTCGGGTAGTGTTTATTATCACTGTTTGAGCTCCGATCAAGCTTTCACTATAGAATAGTTATAGTAGTTATTAATTTTAGTGTCTTTGCGATAAGACATTAAATGCAGGCGTGGAGACCGCGAGAAAATGATATTGGTAATTTTATGTTGGTAATTAAAAAATAGTTGCTGGATAACTTTTAAAACATCGCTTCAAGCGCTGTAAACAGTTCTAGAAGTCATAGACAAGTCTTAAACACGTCCTGTATTTTATACAGTCATCTGACAGTTTATGTCTATTTTATTATATGTTTAATGTGTATAATACGTATGTGTTTAAATTTTAATCATGAAATATCTATAAAATTAATTAAAATTGTTTTTAATAAAATCTCTTGAATTATCATTAGTTTTTACTGTTCTATTACTTGAAAATGGCAACACCAAAACTTTTTTTGCTAGGTTATTTACTATAGGTAACTTAAGATGTAAGAAGTTAGCTGTGCTATTAATAAATTAATACTAAATCGAAAATTATTTTAAAGCCTATATAATTTTGTATATTATGTATTATTTGCTACGCGATGTAATTTGCTAAAATGTCATAAAATGGGATGTGAAAGCTCATATAAAAATCAATACAAATGTGCAATAAATACACAAACCATGCCGGTTAGCTCTCCATTTTAAATGATCTACATAATATTATTGCATTTAACAGATTCAAATTATTTTACGATGCATGCGCGTTTGATGGCCAATCGATGTTTATCGTTAAAACAGAGCATAGATAATAAACACGCTTGATTTGTGGCTGTTTATGGCTGTTACTGCGTAAGCGTTACTTGATGATAGGTCAATGACCGAAGTTCTTTGTTCGATTGAAATTATTACCATAGATAAAAAATAAAATTTGCCATTCTCAAAAAAAATGTCATTCATCGTAAAAATCAAAGGAAAATTTATCCTGTCTAATAATAATAATATAAATTTAAGACTGATTTATAAAAATTACTGCTTTCTGGCAAGCATTACTCAATTTCAATGTGCTTATGATTATCATCTCGAGCACCGTTATATTGGAAAATGCTGCAGCATGATCGAATTAGCTGTACTCATATAGCCTCTCATTAGTAGGAGTAGGCTCCTCCAAATGAGAGGAGGGCATCGCCCAGCGGTGACACATTTACAGTACGTTAGATTTATGTAAATACTTTTTCGTCAAAAACTTTTTTCATCTATCTCTACATTCCCTTCTATCACAGACTATAGTATATAATATTAAAACAAATTAAGATCTTTAAACGCCATTCGAATCGTGTCCGATGTCGTAACCACGATATTTAATCGGTTCATCTCGATTGTCAATAACACCTACACTGAAGTAATGTATAGACAATTTAAGGTAAGGTTTGATAATGGTATAACTTGAATTAGAATGACCTCAGCCAACGGGGCCTGTTATTCAGAATCTTAGACATATTTAATTTGGAATATAATTTTCTCTACCTACATAAGTTATAGCATATATGCATTACAATATTTAACAAATACATTTAATATTTACAATTATATCGTAACAGTGAGTCCTATATTGTCTATGAAGATGTATATGAAAATATAGTAGTGCACATCTTTTTTATATCAACATATTTGAATATAAGCCTTAGTAAAGAACCTAAAAATTCTGTTTTCGGCCACATAACACATTAACAAATCTAATTTTGAAAATGAAGTGTCAAAATCAAGAATTAAATAGACAAAAAAACTAACAGTAAGTTTTTGCCGTATCATAATATCGTAAGCCATGCCCATGGATACCGGTTCTCACGCGAAGGATGTGAGTAAGTCGGATCCAACAGGTGTCCTGTGGTCACTTAATTCCCACATTATCAACTTACTTACATTTTATGTGTTATTATGTTTCAGATACTCCGATATGTGTCATATATGTATGGAACCTTTTTGCTGATCTTTCATCTTACGTATATAATATATTGTGTGTGGGCAACACCTGCTCATGATGTGGTATTGAAAAGACAAGGTTAATCAGTTCGGGTTTTTTTTTCGCTTAATTTTGTGTTACGTATATGTACAATACTAATTACAATGTATTTTATCGGCGAAACGTAATACTTACTGACTGACTCACTCACATCACGATATCTCCGATACGTATCGGTCTGCCGTCCGATTGATTTGGAATTTAGCTAGTTAGTTTTGTCGTGACGTAGATTTTCACTAAGAACTGATTTTACGCAGATCCTATCAAAAGTACTTATTTCATCATCTGACATTTGGACAATCAAAAGATTTGACTTGGTATGAATTTTATCTGTACGAAGTTTGAATGGGCGGTTAGTTTTAGTGTATACCATCCGACATGGCCAAAAAGAGATCAGGCGCATCACCATAGCCTTAACGTGTCTACTGAATGTAGCATAATCAAGATTACTCCGTAACTCTGAGCTATTGTGAATTTATCAAAATAATAAATCTAGTAATACTTTATTTCCCTAATTCGGGATTTGAACCAAAAGTATAAGGATCTACATTCTTCTAAGTTTACCGCGAATTCGGGGCGTCGCGGTAGTATGTGCAAGCGATCCCGTGCCGCTCCACCGAAGAGACGATGCAGGTTCGCTGGTTTTTTTAGTAAGTATTCCGGAGCCAGCACCGGCGAGCTCCGCATATCCCTCCCCCACCTTATGTGGGGGAAACGCGTAAATGCGTTTTTCCAGCGGAAAAAAAAACGTGATTATGCATTCATAGTTACTGATTCATTTCGACTCATTTACGGCACATAAACAATTGAATCAGCCTATCAATAAATACAATCTTAGTATTCCATACATAGTGGATATAATAAAAAATCCAATAAGGAAGTCGTTTCCGATGCGTCGAAAATTGTAAAAGGTTAGCTGACGATAAGTGGTGACCACCGATAATAGAATATGACACTGTAATATATGAATAAGACCTTAATAACCTATATCCCTTGTTCCTGTGATTCTACTGGCTTACACGCCGCTTAAGCACACACCGTTCAGTACAGTAACAGTCTGTGAATGTCCTTCTGCTGAGCTAAGGCCTCTTCTTGAGGAGAAGGATTGGAGCTTATGCCACCACGCTGCTCCAATGCGGGTTGGTGGAATACACACGTGAAAGAATTTCAGTGAAATTTGTGAGTTATCTTAAATTAAGCACACGAAATTCAGTGGTGCTTGCCCAGGTTGAACCCACGATCATCGATTATGATTCACGCGTTCTTACCACACTGGGCTATCTCGGCTTGAAAACACACACACATACATACATAGCAGGAAATGAAAATATCAAACTATAAACCGATAGGAAGACACAAGTAAGGCATGGAAAACACATTTATAACATAGTCTATTTTCTACTCCAAGTTTCAAAGCCTTTCAATATTTAATCTACTTAATATATATATTATAAATAAACATTCTATATTAAATAATTGATTATTTGTATACGAAAAGAAAAATCTCGTGTCGCGCGTTTTTATATAAACACAGATCTTATGTGATATCGTATATACGGACAGACGGACGGATATCCGTTACACTCTGAATCAACGGATACATCTGCGAAAAGCGAATTTTAATATCTTCTTTTAAATATACTAGTGACAAGTGACTTTGGAATGTAATACAAACATATACAATTAGGTATATATTTTTATTACAATAAGTATGTAATTTATGTAGTTCTTAGTATTTTAAATTTAGAATCAAACTAATAACACCTAATTCTTGCTTCGCATATCACTTTTTATCATAACATGTAAAGGATCCGATATCATAAGTCCAAACTGTATTTAAAAAAAAAAATTATCTGTATTCAAATTGGTTATTTATATTGGACTAGAAAAATGAAAATTCCATTTGGCAAAATATGCATTAATTCTCAAAGTATCCGAATTAAGTTGAGTTCTAAATATTTAAAAAAAAAACAATTCTTAAAATAAAACAATAACATTTTAATTCTATTATCTGTATTACAAAGGTTGTCATATTAGCATATCGGTATGTGGTTTATTGTAGAACACATCCAAAGCGTGTAATAGCCCTAATGTATGTACATTGTACATGTACATGTACTTGTGTACATGAGTGTGAACGAACGCCACTACGCGTGTGGAATAGCGAGTACTGTTTCATACGCAATATTTTACGAAATGGTAAACAGTGCACAGATCACAGCTATCTGGAAAAGCTGTTTGCAATTGAGATAAATATTTTTCGTAAGTGTAACTTCAAATTTATATTTCAATGCACTTATACACAAGCAAATTAAAAACCACAATTAATTAAAGTTTTATTATCAACATAAAACTACCAATGTTCCGTAGTTCTCATATCTCTCAAGGGATATTACTCGCCATATTTACATAATATTGCAAATCTATACTAATATATAAAGCTGAAGGGTTTGTTTGTTTGATCCGGCTAATCACAGGAACTACTGGTTCAAATTAAAAAAAAAAATTGTGTTGCATAGTCCTTTTATCGCGGAAGGTTTTAGGCTGATTATTATTCATTATATTTTTATTAATTATACGCGGATGAAACCGCTGGGCACAGCTAGTTGAATATATAAGCGAAACAACAGTGACTGACTGACTCATTACGAGGTCCGTTTTACTTGAGATTTAGTACAGTTACGATTTTACGCAAGTCTTATCAAAAATAAAATATTCATCACCTGAAATTTGGAACATATTTTCACAATTTTTTAAAATTGAAGTGATTACTTTGTAAAACTACAAGAACCGTACGCAGTTGGAACGGGCAGCTAGCTGTAATAGCTGGCTCGTTCAGTTTCACCTGCGTTAAACGATACTGCTCCGCCCCCGTGTGTTGCAGCTAGGTACATTTATTTATTTATTTATTTGGGAAACAAACAATTATAATAACACTTAATAGTAAAAAACAAATATAAGAAAAACATAAATCAATCAAGTTTCCACTTAAAATTAATACAAACAAATGACATATTATATTAAAAATAAAAACAAAAACAGAAAGCACAAAATGCAAGTGAAACTGCTATAATTTAAATGTACATATTAAATATCTATAACCTTTCTCTAATAAACTATCTATCGCATTTTTTTAAAACGGATTACTTATTGTAGCACAAGCATGGCCAAAGCAACATTTTTTCAGCCTTATAATACTAGTATAAATTTTCTAAATCTACGATTAGATAAATATGGTGTCTAAATTCGCCAATTTCTATTTCGTACAAAATGCCTTACGTATTAGTATAATATCTTCTTATTATTATAATATCTTGGGACATTATTCACACACGGCCATCTGATCCCAAACTAAGCAGAGCTTGTACTATGGAAACCAGGCAACTGATATACTACATATACTACTTTTTCTTTTGTAAATACATACTTATATAGATAATTACACCCAGACTCAGGACAAACAGACATTTTCATGCACACGAATGTCTGTCCTGGGTGGGAATCGAACCCACGACCTGCGGCGTGAAAAGCAAGAGTCTTACCAACCACGCCAACGGGCTCGTCATGTTTTTTTATGTTTTTTTTCTTTTTAAATATTAAACTTGTAATAAATATAGCAATTTCTTTCACTTAGATCTTGCAACACCCAGTTCATCTAGTTTGTCCAGAACGACTGGAGGTTTAGTTACGTCTAGAAACGGTTCTTACACTTTATGTCTTCCTAGTAATTGACACGTTATCTTGGCGGTTTCTTTGATATATTTATTGAAGAAATAACTACAAAACATAAATAAATAAAGATAAATAATGATTTTCTTTATACATAGATTACAAAATGGTTTTGAATTAGTTTTGCAAGCTTCTAATCTTACGAAATTTTAAAAAGAGTGAATTTTAATTATTGAATTATTTTTTAAGTTATCTGTATTCTTTAGGTAGCATTTTCGAAAATTGAAAATATGAACTAAACTGAGAGAATAAAGATAATGTTCTAGTATCTTAAAAGTGTAGTACTCAATCATAATATTAAAAGAAAAAACATACATATTCAGGGTATATAGCACGTAAATAAAACGTATCAGAATTATAAATCGCTTTTTTATGTTAACTCAATTTTCCAGACGCAATCGTTATTTCCTATATCGTCTACAGCTCTACAGCAACTTCCTTTTCCGTTTCAAAGAAAACTCGATCAACGAGATCTCGTTTGAACTTTTTATTTATTTGATTTTATTATTACAGAAATAAAATCTTTTCAAACGTACGGTTGGTTTCTTTAGAATTGTTTTATATTTCTTGTACTTAATATTATATTATTTAACGAAAATTACTAATCTTATTACAACTGTGTACAAAGTTACGATTTATGTGTAAAATATTAGGCACATGAATTTTTCAACTACAACTATTTACTTCATTACTTATAATGTTTTTTTTTAATTTAAATCTGATAGACGAAGACAAATTTAAGACAGTTCAGGAAACAAGAGTTGACATAAGTTTAAATAAAGTGCAATTTTTTACAATTACTTTTGGAAGTTAGTCGTGTGAATCACGATGGTCACGTGATGGCGGTGACGTTCGTTGTGAGAAATATAATACTTTCTATACCGACAACACGCCTGTTACCACGGGGATCTGGAATATAAATATATCCCTAGTGCCTGTAATTACTAGAGCTCACTCGCCATTCAAACCGGAACACAACAATACCAAGTATTGCTATTTGTCGGTAATCACTATTTTCTTATATTACCGACCATTATGGTTGCTATACTTTTCCCTGCATAACTTTTTCTCTATTTCAAACATGGTAGTTGCGAGTAGTTTTTGAATTTCGAACGTTAACAAACACTAGCATGCTTATTGGTACATATAAATTTTAAATTAAGAAAATAATAATTTATCTGTTGTTTTTAACACTATCTCATTAAAACTGTGTATTTCTTCTAAGGTACAAAACAATCAAGTAATATCACATGCGGTTTTCACATCTGGTTGCAAAAGCTGTTTAATTTTTTTTTGCTCTTTTCCCACTTTATTTTTTTTTTGTAGGATTTTACACTACTGTACCCTCATCTATTTTTTATATTTTTAATATCCTCAGTCTGACACATTGATAATAATAAATAATTGCAAGTAACAAAAAAAGTTTGAATACAAATGTTGAAAATATCCTCGTTTAAATTAACCCCTTCGTTGCACAGATGTTTATTACAAAAAAAAAAACAGCTTTTGCAACCAGATGTTAAAACCGCATGTGGATATAACTTGATTGTTTTGTACTTTTAAACTGAAATCTTCTTACGTTTCTGGCACTTCTGAAGCTAAATGATTCTACTTCTGCAGAGCTGCAAGCGATTAATTATTTAAAATATATTTTTTATACAAAACTAATAGTTTTGATATTAATTAACAAGTTATAAATAAAAAGAGTAAAATGAAGATCACCAATCAAGTTTACTCTACTCCCTATTTATATTGATAATAATAATTATTTAATATATTATTCCAAGATACTTATTGCATTGCACTTTAGTTTAATATATTCTTAGAACAGGGTGATAGTTCTAAAGAAACTTATTAATACCATAGACAAACACAACAGATATTAAAATTATGAATTCATACTAAATAATTTATTAAATGCACAGTGCACACGCATCAATTTAGATCGAATTACGTGATAAATGATCCACCTCGATTCTGCTTAAAGTCAAATACGCGTTTAGTTTATGCTTAATTTATACAATTTATTTAAAAAAAAGAGTACATAGACACAGACATAATAAAGTCGCACTGATCTTATGCACACTATCGGACGGTGCGTTCATTATTACAACAATATATAAAGAAAATGATTGTTAGTTATAAAATAAAATATTTTTACTATAATCCAACTCCATAATTGAGAGTCTTAAAATCTGTTCACAATTTTCGTAAAGATTTCAAGTACATAATGTATAAAGAAGAATTGGATAATCAACTAAAATAATTATACATTTTTCTGGCTTTTATTTTTGGTTTCCCTTTATTGTTTAGTTGCTGTCAATCAACAAAATATTATTCTGAATCGTTGTTATGAATAATGTGTTGAAAATAATAGCGTTGTGTAATACAATAACGGACGCGCATGCGTATAGCGTCAGCTTACTTCCTTGTTCGTTGATGGTAATATAATAAGAATAAATAATTTATTATGTACATAATAATTATAATATATATTGAAGTTATCTTAATTGAAAAGAAAAATAACAGGAAAATCTACTCATTATTGTGATTTCTTAAAGCTTTTATTTAACTTTTAAGTCAGTTTAGTTACTCGGTGGTAGAGCTTAATAGATAATTTAATTTGTTAGATTTTATTTGTATACAAAAATAAGTATTAATTTAATTTCCAGCTTGAACCTTTATAAATCTACGCGCATTGCAAAGATCGACATGTCGCGTCGTACATTCGTTTATGAATAAAATATACACCTACAAATGTCACGACAGTACGACAAAGACTTGTAAAATCATTTTTATTTCACGTATTGAGTTATGACCGAAGTCGCAGAACAAAAGTTGTATATAGTCCTGCGAGGTTCCTGGGTCATTACTCATTAAAATTGCTGATACTTTAAACTTTCTTTTTCAATATTTATATATATTTCCAGCTGACTGTACTTCAACATTTTTAACTTATCAAGTCGACTGTACTTGTATAAAGAAATGCAGCTCATATGCACGTATAAACAAGGCCAAGGCTGATTAGATGATTACTATGTAATTATTAATTTATCACGACATATGTATCTTTCTCACGATTCGTTACAAGTTACATCTGTTAATATTTACTGCGCTATGTAAACAAATTGATATACATATAAATGGGTCGATCGTAAATTGTTATTTGGTTTTATACGTACAGTCAAACAAAATATACGCTATTTCGTGAAAGATATACCTACGTATGTATATATAAATATTTTTTCTTTTACCAGATGTGTACCTGATAGAATTTCCGTTTTTTGTTTTTTTTTATTGTATAGGAAGGAGGACGAGCAAGTGGGCCACCTGATGGTAAGTGGCCACCAACGCCCATAGACAATGGCATTGTAAGAAATGTTAACCATCGCTTACATCGTCAATGCGCCACCAACCTTGGGAACTAAGATGTTATGTCCCTTGTGCCTGTAATTACACTGGCTCGCACACCCTTCAAACCGGAACACAACAATACAAAGCACTGCTGTTTTGCGGTAGAATATCTGATGAGTGGGTGGTACCTACCCAGACGAGCTCGCTCAAAGCTCTACCACCAAGTAAACATTTTGGCAACATCTCAGTAATAATCCGAATTTTCTCAAATGTTAGTCTTCGGATAGTCTATTATTATCTATTGGTCGTGATGATGGAGTTTTTAAACAGGAGGTCTTCCGGGTTGATAATTATTAATGACGAAGTGACGCCCTTCCGTACAAACTATCGTATTATTTAAATCACCCCCTTTACATTATGAAATCCACAACCGATACGTCTGACTTATTTATAAACATACGCTTAAACACCGGTTCTTATATTTCTAATTTCAATATTAACGAACTGCATCATAACCTACTACATTATTAACATTTATTTAGAGGATACATCTTCTAATGCATATTTTGTTTTTGTGTGTGTGTGTGTGTGAGAGAGAGAGAGAGAGTGTGTGACTCTGTGTGAAATAAATAGACAAATACATCTGCATAGTTATCATTTTATTTATATGAAAACAGTTGAATATTTTGAATTTAGTATAGTAAGTTCTACAATTTATTTCTTTTGGATAGTAGGATGACACTTAATTGTCAGTAATTTTTAATATACTTTTGATTTGGTAGAGCACAAGCCCGCTAGTTACACTGAAGTTATTAAGATCGAAACAAACTATACTTAGATACAGAATACCCGGGCTCTGGATAGGAGTAATTAAACAGGACAATCACCGCTCGACTAATTAAGAGAAGGACGCTTTAATTACAGCAATGTTTCAAATTACACTGGAAAAAGCTTCGATGGAAAAAACCTACCAGGTGATATGAATTCTTATTCTGGAATTCGCGTCTCTACATATGTATCATATAGTTAATTAAGTTAATAGAGTTATTATTATGGTAATTATTATCTATGTGATAATGAACATTATAATATTATTTATACCTATATTATAATTATACACATAGTTGGAAATCTTTTTATCATAAAACAGTATGTTGGAATTTCCAATTGTCTTTATCTAGCCTAGCTATGGGACAAGTTCAGAGCATAACTTTACGTTTTAGACAAAAAAAAACAATTCTTTTTTTAATTTATTTTTAAAAGTACTAAAGTCGTGGCTGTATGCTGCAATACTTTTACTGTATGCAAGTGAAAAAAAAGTATAGCAGACAAACCAATGTCAATATAATATAGTTGAGATTTTTTTTTTAAATACATAAGAATTAAATAGCTTACTGATCATGTTATTAGAACATACGCTTTGTACTTCAATAATTTATTTAAATGTATAAAGAATGGTAAATAAGATGTACGCCTCAAATGTACAAGCGAAACCGTGACCACGACCCGTGTCTAATTTTACAACGTAACGGTAATTTACCTACGGATTTCTAATTGACCTTGCACCGCCAATCGCCATAGCCGACGATAATAAAACCATACATGAACTAACGTATAACCAATTGTATATTACATGCGCACGCGCATCTTGATGAATATTTTCGTAATTTGAAATCAGAGCTTCGAATATACGTATATGTATTTAATTTTACTCCTAATTATATTATTTGACATATTTATCGTCTGCCTTGTATGTATATAAGGTTGGAAATCGAAGTCTAACAGTCTAACGGCCGAATACTGAAACGTCACTCAAAGTTAAACACTACTTAACATTGAGAAGCTCCTAAATTAGTATGCGAAATTTGAATTTAACGGCGTCTCAAATAAGTAAGTTGTATTTAATATTTAAGTGACGTTTCAGTATTCGGCCGTAAGAAAGATTTATGGTGAAGTATAATTTTATTTAGTAATCTACTATAATTTTTCTCCGTATTTATCTGTTATATTCAACACTCTTCTAGTAAGATAGCATTCATCCGTTCCATTTAGTGGGGATGCCCACTGATAAACGATATCCTCTAAACTTGTCTATGATTCAGAATTTTTTTTTTGCTTACCATAAAGCATATTTGTGTTTGTACTTCGAATGATGACTGGAGTGATATTTCGTAGTTGTGAAATACACAGAATACAAACATTACAGACCGTGTAAATACCCGTATCACTTAGGCAAATATTTTGCCATAAACAGAAATTGAGTGATTCCAGTTTTTGTATGATGTAGCATTATCATCATTATTTCTTATTTTTAACCGATTGCCGAAGCTATAAGTCTAAGATAGAAGACAAATATCGCCCCTATAGGTAACTTAACAAAAACATACTTGAAACGAGAATAAATATTTTAAAGGATTTTCACGCCATTTAGATTTTTTTTTAATGTGAATAGAACACGTAATAGTAATAGTCCTCCTGACCGATTCCGGCCACGGTGGTCAATCTCAAGAGAGTGCGCAAACACAGGTGCACTCTATTCCCTAACTCTCATAACCCGATGGGACGGCAATCCCACACGACCGAGTTCAGGCACAGGACCAACGGCTTTATGTCCGACGCATGGGAGTGTACACACTTCCAATTTCCAGACTCCAGGATGCTACTGAGAAATTTCGACAGAAAATCTCAATAACATTTTATTGGCGCGACCTGGGAATTTAACGTACTCTTTCCTCAAAGGCCGGCAACGCACCTACAAGTCCTCGGATGTTGCAGGTGTCCATGGGCGGTGGTAGTCACTTTCCATAAGGTGAGCCTCCTGCTCGTTTGCCCCCTCCGTATATAAAAAAAAACCAGGACCACCGTGTCTGGGGCCTTACGTGTAAGGGCCTTAATCGAAGAAGGGGCAGGTTAAGGTTTACGTAAACATTGTTATCGTGTGTTTAATTTGTGATTATAATTCATCTCATGTTCGTCGGTTAAGGAGAACACAGTGAGGTAACCTACTCGTGTCGGATGAAATTCGGCCACATAGATGAATATACGATATGAGTAACTGGATCAGCGTGGTGGATTGTTCCAAACCATCTTATTTATTTATTTAACATTATATACATTACATAATTAAAAAAATATATCAAAAAATATAAACCAACTTATATGAAACAAGGTCCTTGCCAAGCGATGACATTGAGGACCCGCTTCTTTTTTAATCTGTTATCTATATACATATGTATATATTAAAATTATATATAAATGAAGGGATAAATAAATAAACAAAGTTATCAATAACAGCACTGCAAACCAAACCATATTGTATCAAACTTGTCGAAGTAACGAAAACTGTTAAGCGTTGAATATAAATAAAATATTACTGTTGAAACAAGTTCAGATATGGCAACATTGAATTTTATTACTTGTCACTAAAATAAATTAGCTTAACAGGCAAACTGCGTGGTCGACTTGCGAAATAGACGCCTTAGTTGCGTTGGCGAATCACGTTGGCTGTTTCTAAGTAATCTTCAAGCTTACATAATCGTCTATACATACATCTCAATCTCAGACAATCTCTCTGTTCATGTTCCTTAATTTATTTTTAGCAATTTACTCGGTGGTAGAGCTTTGTGCAAGCTCGTCTGGGTAGGTACTACCCACTCATCAGCTAATCTACCCCAAAACAGCAGTACTTTGTATTGGTTGTGTTTCGGTTTGAAGGGTCAGTAAGCCGGTGTAATTACAGGCACAAGGGACATAACATCTTAGTTCCCAAGGTTGGTGGCGTATTGGCGATGTAAGCGATGGTTAACATTACTTACAATGCCAATGTCTGGGCGTTACTGACCATTAACCATCAGGTGGCCGACATGGTCGTCAGTCTACCTATACAATAAAAAAGGTATATATTTTTATAATAAACATGTCATTAATGTTAATATTATTAATGATAAATCGTTCGATATAATGGTTGCTTTTTGTCGAGATACGCCCAAAATACGGTACAGTGCATCACAACTGTGTATATAAGCTGCAATTATCGAATGGCGTCTGCTATTGTCCGTTACCTAAGACGTTACCGTCTTGTCATATATAATTATCACATGCTCTGATAAACTTAACTAATTCGAGATTTAATTTAAAGTTATAATATAAAATATAATAGGTAAGTACAGTCATATATTTTAATTTATAATTAACAGAACAGATTTATAATTTTTTTGAACACAGATAATATAGCATTGAAAATGTATGATATTAGCTTTTTTGTAATTTTTAATAATGGACAAGTGACAGAGTGAGTCCAACTGACACGAAAAACGAATAATCATTAAAATTTACGAATGTATTTTATGTGCAATTGTGTGAGGGATAAAATATTGTTATTAATTTATTATCGTAACTAACAATGCTTTGATTTACGATTAGTATATGATATATAAGACAGCGTTGTCGTAAGCTGTAAGTACCCAACAAGTATTTTGTAATATGGGTATTCTTTGAGACTCGAAACATACCCACCTAATCGACAATGCTACTGAGCCCGTTTTATTAGTCTCGTCACAACAGATTCGATTTTCAAAACGAATGTATGCTTCGAATTACATATACCTAATTCTTTATTGTTCTATTTGTAAATATTAATTTACTAATTTTCGGAATTTTGATTAATTTTGACAATATCATAAATAATAATAATTTTAAATCGCAAAATATCAAACATGGACGTCGTTACCGCCATTTCTAACTGTCTGCTATATAGTCTGTGTCATAGCTGTCATCTGTCATAGTTTTCTAGAAAAAGAATTTGAAAAGTCTTCGAATAACACAACTTTCATAAATAGCCGGACAAATGCACTTGTTCTTTTGTAATGCGGTTATTAATTTTCACCATGTGAAGGGTAAGAACTGTTAATAAGCAGTTAGTCACACTCTGTTTACTTTAAAACTTATATTTATCTTGTAATGCTTTGAGAGGATAACCTACTTTTATCACGATTAAGCAACAATAATAATGTACCAAGGCAAAATGAAAAATATAAAATTTTATTTTGAAATATTTTTGTTGGCTTTTTGATTATATTTCAGGGTCCCTATTTCGGATGTGAATTAAAAAATAACAAAAAAGTAATGATTATAAATTATATGATATTTAATTAATAATTTAAATTTAAATTCGCGTCATATTCGTGTCTGAAACGCAATAACCGAAAGGTTGGAATATTTATTCCTTAACATTTATTTATTCCTGAAATGTACTTAACATAATATTTATAGTACGTGTTATTTTAAAATGTTACCTAACTTACAATTAAATTAACCCAAAATATTCAAATTGAAAAAATAAATAAGCTTTTGTCATAAAATCGTTTCATGACAGATACTGTTTTTTATTTTTTTTTATTATCTGTGCATTGTAAAAAATATGTAATGTATAGTTTGAAAATATTACGTTGCACTATTGACCACTATATCTAAGATAGATTACATCAAATCATTGTTCTCATAAGATTTCGGGTATCAATTTAATATTAACCACACTTAATAGACACTTGTGATAAACAATAACTTAACGAATTTTATACTAGCTGCTTCGCATGGTTTAACCCACGAAAAATGTAACAGCTGCACCCCCGTGGGTTGAAGCATGACATTAAATAGTGAACGTTTCTCAATCAATGGGCTGAATAACGCAAGATGCTTTTTTTTTTAAATCTGACTTATATATTATTACTTCAAACACACGTCAAACTGTATAATAAATACATATACAAACCTACTATGTGAACAGTTTATTTTAATTCTAATTTATTTTAATTCTATTTTAGTTATATTTTTATTCAAGTGTCAAAAGTGTGGTTTATAGTCTATGGTATATATTTTGATCTTATGAGATTTTAAGTATGTATTTAAATATTGTTTAGTAATTCTGACATAGACAATATGTGAAAGTTTTATTGTTATGCAAACCATAGATCTGCATAGATACTATTGATGTGACGTGATTTGTATTTGCGTAAAACTCAGGTCAGGTGTGAGCGACCGTTTCTGTTTATTCTATTGGCTTGTAGGTTTTGTTTATTTAATATCAAAATGGCGGTATTTAATCCTTCTAGCAATTTGATGATTATTAACTTTGTTTAAAAATTGAGTAATTTTG
Source organism: Nymphalis c-album (assembly GCA_963151315.1). Classification (NCBI taxonomy): domain Eukaryota; kingdom Metazoa; phylum Arthropoda; class Insecta; order Lepidoptera; family Nymphalidae; genus Nymphalis; species Nymphalis c-album. The sequence continues at coordinate 5,228,137 of OY720610.1, forward strand.
AATTTTTTGAAAGAATCATTGTACTTACTTCAAGTATAAAATGAAAATTAATAAAATAACGCTAACATTTTTTTATTTCGTAGTCCTCTCGTATCAACAGCGCTTTAGCGACTGATTTGTGAAACTATGTTTGAAGTTTGGGTGACGTACGTCGGAAGAAGAAATGTGTATGTGATAGCAAAAGTTTTATATCGTAAAAAAAAAAAAAGAATTGGTTTTACAAAAAAATCCTAATTAGAGCTAAATATTATCTGTGTCTGAATATAATTGATTATCTAATTTTGACTAAATAACATATAGTCAACATAACGAGTATAAATAGACAAAATGTAGATTAGAGATAATTTCGATTTTTCTTTTTAATGCTTTGTTTTTGATCACACACAACTCTAGTTTACATACAATATTTTATTTTTCACTTTAAACTGTTTTACCCGTGCAAATTTAAATAAAAGCTTAGTAATTTTGCTTTATAGGTTATAATGCTACATTATTAAATATAAGCGTCTAGTTGCCTTGAATAATTAATTTTTGCATCATTTATATCGAGTGCGTTAGCCTAGAAAGTTTTACGAGAAAATGAAAGTACACGGACCTACTCGACTTACTGACTTTTTCCACTCAATACGTGGTTACATATTACGAGGGATATTGCAATACAATGACTCGGTATATTATGTGCGCGTCGATAGTCGAGTGGCTAGCTCGTGAATGTCGGTCCTGGGTTCATGTCGGGGCCAGTAAGAAATTCTCCATAGCATTGATCAGCATAGAGCGAGTTTGTCTTTAAGCGCCTATCACTTAATATAAATCGGCAAAATCGCATTACAGTTAATGTTATATAAATAATAATTACTACATTTATAAAAATCAAACAACGCTTATGTACCCCTGGAAATTTGTTTGGACATTTTCGCGCTCCTTACCTGACGCATAGAGCGATCGCACATTCGCACCTCTCGCTCTACCCCAGGGCCCACAAAGGAAAACACATTATTATTACTATCCTTTTTACACTTCTGCATAATATAAAATAAATAAAATAAATAAAAATAAAATAGCCTTTATTGCTGTTTCTTTCCTTACAAATAATGCATGCCTACTTACTTATTAAAAACTAAATTGATTTGATGAATTGAAAATGTATTTGACTATTCGGCAACTGGATGTTTTTGTTGAACAGCTTGTCTGTCGACAAAGGCCTCCTCTAAAGATTTCCACGTATTCCTGTCTCTTGCTAAACGTGTCCATACTGGACCAGCTATTTTCTTGAGATCATCTTCCCATCTTTTGGTTTGTCTACCTCTATTTCTTTTGCTATCTCTTGGATACCATTCTGTTACTAACTTAGTCCATTTATCTTTACTTTCTCTTAACATATGTCCCGTCCAACGCCATTTAAGCTGTCTGTAGGCTGTGTGTGCATTTTTAAATTTTGTTTTCCTTTTAATTTCTTGTAATTTCACTCTATCAATTCTTTTTATACCTAAAATACACCTTTCTATTGCATTTTGGCAGACTTTTAATTTATTTTCTTGCAGTTCAGTTAACGCCCATGTTTGGCACCCGTATAGTAAGCATGGCAAAATGCATATTTCGTAAACTTTCTTTTTTCCTTTCATTGGCATATTTTTATCCTTCATTATTTCCCTAAGAGACCAAAACCTTTTCCAAGTATTAGTTATTCTTCGTTCTATTTCTTTATTCATGCAATCATCTGTAGATATAAGTTGCAAGTTCTGCATAATATACATATATATAAATATATTATAAATTGTGTACAAAAATATAATAGTTCATTTGACCGTTAACTTGTAACTCTACAATTTGCAAATTCGACCAATAATAATTATCTGAAATCAGTGTTTAGAGGGAAATCGATGGATTACACATAAGTACCTGATGCTTTTTATGAAAATATATTGTGCTTATTACCGAATTTAAATACGGAAATTATTTATAATTATGAAAAAAATAACTAATGACTCATAGTGTTAGTTTCATGCTTCACCATAATTATATAAACAACATTATTTTACGTGGCGCTAATCGTCATTAATTATAATAATTATTATGTGCAATGAAACAATTTATGGAGGTTCCTTTGAACAAAAAACTGCGAGCTATTTTTTATCTCTAGGCATAATGTTTACACAAGCAAAATAACGTACCTACTTATAAAAAGTAAGAAAAACCTACCTCTTTCATTTAGTAGCGTTATTTCTTAGTTTGTCTTTTAAACGTTCAGAAATTGACATTAGATAATGCTTCATTTATTATCGTTTTATGACAAATAAATCAAATTTTCAGTTACCAAGTAAAAACATTTCTTTGAGAAATGTTTTTGTTTAACTTTATAATAAATGTTAAGGGCTTCTAAAATGGTGTTTCAAAAGTGATTATATGACTCTATTTGCAGTAAATGTTTTTTCTATTATGTTAAAGATGCATTCATTTTAAGAAGGCTTTTTGTGAACTCAAGCAAGTACTACTAAGCTACCATTTGCTTAATTTCGCTTTATATGTTATTTATTAAGTGCTCAAAATTGATGGAAAGTTTCGTGAACCTGCGTATTATGTCCGATGACATTTGCCAAATGTCACAAATAAGTTAATTCACCCCAAGACAGAGAAGGTTGACATTAACAGTACCCTGTATAAGTTAGCTTGATCTTTTTGACAGACGGGCTAATGATGGGAAACAGAAAATATGGCGATGGAACGATGGAATGCGTATTTCAAGTTAGAATAATTTTTTTTTTATCTTATTTTTCTATCTCTTATACCAGCTAAAGAGACCCCAACCAAAAGTAACAATAACTTTAATAATTATTTTTTGTAATCGATATTTGTAACAGTTACTGCCTGTTATTCGTGTCCCTTCCGTCCGACCGATGTAACATTGTACTTTGAATCTTTAGGGACTTTTGTGTTATATGTATTTTTTTAATATTTTTACAATTTTTAAAATCATTAAATTAAGAAAATAATATGTTATGTCATTGCAAAGTTATATCGATCAGAAAAATGTACATCTGGCAAAAAGATCAAGCTAACTTATACGGTGTATAACAGTGGGCTGTTACTGACACATGTCTTATGATAAAATATCAACTTAACATATAATTAATAAGCAATAATCAATAACACGATAATTTGAATTATAAAATAGCAACGTCAAAATGTTTTAACAGTATGATAAATTTGATTGTAGTGTATATTTTATTTATGACTTGTACAAGTCAGATTGGAATGGGCTCGCGTTGAACCGGTGCAAATCCTTATTGAGTAGGCGCCATTCCATACTCAGACGGACAGAGCAACTGTAATATCATAAATATAAGCCTACGCATAATTTAGAATATTTCAAATTCGTTTGAATTGAGTTGCCAATATTGCGGGTTATGTACATAATGTACTTTCTTCTTATGTTTTATCAAGTAGACTATAATTGTATTGAATATTTAGGTGGAAGAGCCTATTACAGTCAAATTGAAGATGACTGTTGCGTTTGTAGTGTACCGTCTACAGATAAATAAATAACAAAAAAATATTTAATATTATTCATATTAAACCTAATTTTTAATCACCTATTTCTTCAATCTATCTATCGCTACTAACATTGTGAACGAAGATGTCCAAATGTTTAGTTATACACACATATCCGTGTAATAGAATTAACAACGCATCACGCTCGCATTGTACATGTACAAGTTTATCAAAAGTGTCAGACATCAAATATTTGGGAATAATTATTATTGATGAAACACTTAGTTGGATAAAACAAACAGCAGCAGTTTCCAAAAGATTAAGAAAATTAATATACATTTTCAAAAACCTAAGGCATATTGCGGATTTACCGCTCTTAATCAGAACGTATAAAGCTCTAGCAGAATGTATACTTACCTATTGTATTTGTTCATGGGGTGCTGCTGCCAAAACCCACATGTTAAAGGCTGAGCGTGTTCAGCGAGCACTGCTTAAAATAATTATGAATTTGCCATTCAGACATTCAACAAAAAATTTTTACGAGAGGGCGGGGGTTTTATCTGTAAGAAAACTTTTTGTACAAATATGTATACAAAAATACCATAAAACAGTTGTCCCACTCTTACCCAGAACTCATTTCAGTAGAAGAGATCGGTTTCCAATCAATAAAGTTAAAACTAAATTTGCACAGCAACAATATAAGAGTCTTGCACCTAGACTTTATAAAAAATTAAATCAATATTCAAAAATAAAGGACCTTAATAACTACCAATTAAAAGACAAAATTAAAACATGGTTAAAAACACTTAATTATGAAGACGTTGAGAAACTATTAACTACCTGAAAAGAAAATATACATCTAAAATATAGCAAGCATGCTCACGCGCACACATACGAACACACACACACACACACACACACATACGAACACACACACACACACATACGAACACACACACACACACACACAAACACAAACATACACACACGCACACGTAAACATGAGGTTTGGAATAACTTAAAATGATAATTAGTAATAAGACACTTTGATTGTATTTTTTTATTTTTATTTTTATTGTTATACTTACTTTGTAATAATTTAATGGGAAGGAACTGACTTCTGACGCACGGGTGAAACCAGTTCAGGAGTCAGGGCTATTATTTTTAAAGAAATATGTATGTAATGGATAACAATAAAGTATTATTATTATTATTATTACTATGTTATGAAGGAACGCAACATTGCTAAGTAGGTATTGTGGTATTTAAGTAGTAGGTATTGCTGTTTGGCGGTAAAATCTATGATGAGTGGGTCGTTCATATATTATTAACCTTTATTGCTGATACTAAACAATTATTTTACACAGGATCAAATTGATTTAACTTAAATTTATACATCGGGTTTCCCGGTTCAGTGGTCAGCGTGTCCAGTGACACATTGGCCTCTTCCAGCTGCTTCCATTCGTCTCTATTGGTAGCTCTTCTAGACCAGATTGTTCCTCCAATCATCTTGATATCATCTGTCCATCTTTTAGCTTGTCTGCCTCTTTTTCTTTTACCATCATGTGGCTGCCATTCTGTTATAATTTTAGTCCATTTCATTCTGCTTTCATCGTACATAGCGTCTGGGTAATATATAAGTTAATAAATAAGGCAAAGCCTAATCACCAAGTAAAGTTTGAGTATATTTTTACGTCTTCTACCTGCGACGAATAACAATTTAACGATTACAGATTATTTATTAAATTTATCTTCGGATTTTGTTATTACGAACAGTACAGTAACAGCCTATGCTAAGTCCCACTGCTGGGCTAAGGCCTCGTCTCCTCCTTCGAGGAGAAGGTTTTGGAGCTTTTTCCCACCACGCTGTTCCAGTGCGGGTTGGTGGAATACACATGTGACAGAATTTCAGTGAAATTAGACACATGCAGGTTTCCTCACGATGTTTTCCTTCACCGTCAACCACGAGATGAATTGTAATCACAAATTAAACACATTAAATCAGCGGTGCTTGTCCGAGTTTGAACCCACGATCATCGGTTAAGAGTCACGCGTTCTTACCACTGGACCATCTCGGCTTATTACGAACAAGCTTAAAAATATGCGTTCCCAACTTAACTATTGTGTTAAAAATGGCGATCTTTTTTAATGGAACGCACTAATAACAATGGCTAGTATATAATCTATTAACTCAATCGGTCAGTAGCCTATTTTGAGGTTAATTCATTCGTGCATATGCACACGCTGTATAAACTGCGGCCGGTGTCTAAATAAGTGGAGGTAATTCAGACTATCAGGACACTTGCACGGGTCATTGACTATTTAGATCATAAGCAACGAATCTATGTTAATGTTACATAGGTTTATGTAAACATAAAACAAAAAAGTGTTTTGAAAATTATTACTCTCAATATTTTTTGTCAATCTTCGACAGGAATTAAACCTTTTTCTGTGATTTTTTTATAGGATTCGTGTTTTCTTTCGCTCAGTTTGTATTGATAAAACATGTTGTTTGTGGTGACAGGCGAAAAACATCGTGATGTAGCCTGCATGTATTGGAGCTGCGTAGAGTATTAGCCCCAAAACCTTCTACTCAAAGGAGGAAGGACCTGTGCCCAGTAGTACATTTAAAGGCTGTCATTTTTTTACATACTTAATAACAGTTAAGAGCCAACATGGCTCAACGACTAGAATATATAAATTTTAATTAATTGTAAGCTAAAACTCAGACAACAAGACAAGCACCATTGAATTTTAATGAGCGTAATTTGTGCTTATAACTCATCTCGTGTTCGGCGGTGGAAAAGGTCGTGAGGAAATCTGCATGTATATTATAATCTTCCACATGTTTATCCATCAGCTCGCATTGGAGCAATGTGATGGAGTGAGCTGTGAACCTCCTCCTCTTAACGAAGAGGGGACTACTTTTTTTTATAAAATAAAAATATCGAATCATAATAATAACAAAATGTTTCCTTGTTTCAGATAAGTGAAAACGGTGAGGAGTGGTAGTCGGTGGTAGCTAAATGATGGTCGCGGAGCTCACCGTAAAAAGCCGCGCCCGGCAGGATGGCCGCGCTCTCTTGCTACCAACCTTGTCGTTCGCACCTCGCACAACCTGCTAGGTAAGCCAACGCCAACGCAAATGTTTGATTAAATTGTTTTCTAATCTGATATATGAATTTGAAAATTGTCGTACCTTTAGTATTTATTGAATAATATTAATTAAATCATGGCCGCTATTGACTGCACAAAAAAAAGTTGAATTCCAATTTCCATCCAAAAACGTGGACAAATTACGATCACGCGCTTTTTATTTTAGCAGCTTTCATTTCTACTAATACGTATTAAAAATTGCCGACTATATGTCCTAATTGATCATTTATATGTTTGTAAATTGTGTGCAAAAGGTTTAACAAATAATAAATAAATTAAAAAAATAATTGTAATGATAATTTATCGGCGACTGTTATAATCTGAATTATTACTGTGCGAATTACATTACAGTTTATTTTATTTACTTGTAAAAGCACACTTACAACATACGTGTAAAACATTTACAAATTAACTTAATAAAACAATAATAGTATATCTAATATGAAATTCAATTACAAGTGTACATATTGAAGATTCCAAAAATGTAACAAAAAAAATCATAAGTAATTTTTTTAAATGGTTATATAACTATTATAATAAAAAGGTTTCCAGCAATTATAACAGAACATATTTTTTTTCCAAGGTGTTTTAACAACGACGACGATCACTCAGCGACTCTATCAATCCGTAGACATCAGTTCGTTGAAAGATGTCACGAAGCACGTACAGGTCGGGGCAGGGACCTCATACCTGAGGTATCCGTCAAGAGGACCAGAGAGGAGTTGGCTAAGCATGCGGCACAAACGCAACAACTGACCAGGCGGCTGAACGTCGAGTCAGGATGGTCGAAAGTTGAGGAGGTCAGGAAGAAGTTCGAGGGAGCTGCGACCTCGGCTTCCTACTCTCGGTCCTTTGAATCTCCGCCTAGGTAAGGACATACTACTATACATTTTACACATACTGTACATTTCTATGGAAGCAGTAGCAAAAATGAAGTCCATACATTTTCATATTCCATTTGTTAAATGTTCTGTTGCATCACATGCCTTGATAAATATATCATTTCTTGATAATTATATGATAATACAACCTTATTCCACTTAACTTCTCGTACTTATATCTACAAATGCGTGGACATTAAAAACCCCATTTTTCAAAATCTAGTTTGTTTCTTAACTCGTCTTGTCATCGAAATTGTCTGCTGTAATCTTGATCCATTTTGTTATTGTTGAACTAATCAAACACGGGAAAAAAACATAAGTCTGGTAGATACATAAATATCTGAGGTAGATCCAGATTAGATTGTTTACTATATTAATTGTCTGACTGCCTCGTTGGTCTAGTGGCTACATGTAAGGCCACAGATACGGTGGTCCTGGGTTCAATTCCCAAGTCGAGCCAATTAAATGTTGTTCAGATTTTCTGTCGAAAATTCTCAGTACCTGCCCGGAGTCTGGAAAATGGAAGTGTGTACACTCCTGTGCCTCGGAAAGCACGTAAAGCCGTTGGTCCTGCGCCTGAACTCTTTCCGGTCGTGTCGGATTGCCGTCCCATCGGGTCATGAGAGTTAGGGAATAGAGAGTATACTTGTGTTTGCGCATATACTTGTGCACTATTATATCTCCTGCGCAGTTGGCTAATCTCTCTTGAGATTGGCCGCCGTGGCCGAAATCAGCAGGCCGGCAAATTTTATATTAATTGTCTGCTTTATATAAGAATAAATTATCAAAAAAAACCATAATAAACGACGAACTAACTAAAGTCAAAATAGATAGGTATTAAAGATTTTTAACAATTTTTAAATGTGGACGATATCCATAGACTAAAAATGATGAAAATATTACAGGCGTCGTCTAGCGGACTCGTTATTCGCAAGTTTCAAGCTACCGCGTCGGAAGGAGATGGCGACACCTCGCTCGCTCGCGCCGCAGCCGCAGCAAAAGCGGAAGTCCGCAGTCGAGTTGCTCGCTGAGACCAAAGCGTTCTACGTGAAGTCGGAAACTGTGCTTGATCGAAAGCAAGAGCTCCCTTTGAGGGTATGGATTCATATTTAACTTCCATTATATCTCATAACTAGACACACAATTACATTAACTATACATATATTTTGTTCCTGCTGATGCAGTTAATGTAGTTTTGTACCATAACTGAATTTTTTTATGTATATTATAGATATAAGAAATCAATTTAGATTGTATCACAATTATGCGCAAAGATATTCAAATTACGCGCAAATTTGTCATAGGTTCGTTATGGAATCTGTCTAATAGTCTGCGCTATAACCTTTGCCTGAATAAGGCAGAAAAACATTTTTTACAGATTTTGACGTGACAACGTCTAATAAATCGATGAACGCTGGCTGCATGCACGAAAAAGGATGACTCATTGTCCCGTTACGCTAATTGTACACTTGCGCCGCATCTATCTCTCTTTCACTCGATTGGCCAAGTATGCAGTCATTTCATCAATGTTTTGTTATGACGTTGTCACGTTAAACTATCGTCCGTAAACCGACTTTACAGATAACCATTTTATTTACATACAATTTTATTTGCTAAATTCCATTTTTTATTTTAGAAAAGCACTACTGTTTAAGCCTCGAAACAAATGGCAATTGCCTACTATTGTAGGTTCGACAATAAGTACTATTCATATTTTTGAAGTTATATAGACGTGTTTGGTTGCTTTAGGTAAGCAGTGGTTTGAGTCAGGCAATAGCTGCCGGGGGCTGTCATCTCGTCAGCTCCGGCACTCTCAATAATGACGCCTGCTGTAACCCTTGTAAGTTTATTCAGTTTTAAGGGTCATACAATACATACATAAGAGACAGGTATATGTTGGTTTCATTCTTCTTTTCATATAAACGAATTATCTTTTCATAAACAGCGTCATAGTTTATGAGCCCATAGCTTCATATATTATTACGACTGAACTCAAGAAACGTCTGTACGCAGCCCTGGTCTTAGATTCAAAAGCCAGATCAGATCAGTAAACATGTCGTGTTGTGCCTGTGTTGTTGGTGTACGTGACTCTGAATGCACGTTGACTGAACGCGAACTCTGTGGTCGTGTCGTGTCGATCCGATTATAAGTAAAACTCACTTATTTTATAATTTGTACTGCACAGTTAGTTTTTATCTCTCGAATTGCAGCCATGGCTAAAATCAGACTGAAGGATAATCTTAGCTGCTGACCAATTTCTAACACATGGTTCGTTTTTCTTTATGATTTTATAACAAATAATATGCAGATGCAACGACAAGAATAGCAAGTGCGCGGCGAGCGGTGAGCGCGGGCGAGGGTCTGCAGAATACTCTGAGGCGGCTTCTCGAACATTCTGATAGCAGAGAGAATGTTTACTCACCGGCGTATGTTTGTGAGTATATTTGTCCATTACTCTTACTCTTGTTTTACAATTATTTATTTTTTTCTTTATTGTCTATTCTTTTCGATAAATACTTTTACATTTATATTATAACTATATTATTATCTTCAGCTCAAAAAATGTTCTCCGAAGCGCGTCGCCTCAAAGATTCGTATCCTGACCGTGAGGTGTCCCGGTCGCAACACACGTCCGGCACTTTTTCCGGGACGTCATCGTCTGGAACTTCAGGTTCTAAGCACAAGGAGGACAAGAACCGGCCCCTGAGCTTTGGTGACGCAAGGGTCTTCTTTCCGGAGTCGTTCGTGATACCGAGGCAGAGACCAAGTGAAGTTGTTATTAAGAACACTTATTCAATACGTTAGTATCCCATTCTGATTACTATTCGTTAGGCTAACCTGCATGTTTGATTGGAAGTAGAATCTGTGGTGCTACGACTGAACATTGAACTGATATTTATAAAATTTGGTATTGAAACACCGTAGGATTACAGTGTAGACATAAACAATTCAAAAGTCTAATCAACGGCTTACAAGAAATTAAAAAAAAAATGGACACTCCCCCAAGTCCCAACCAATTCAATGTTGCCATTCGTCATTCGCAGCGAGTCCCCAGTCGAGTCCGCACGCGTTGCCCGACGACATCTCCCGCAGCGGGGAACATATCGTCGCGATCAGTCCCCCAGCTGAGTACGCACTCTCCGCTCCCAGATATATTAGGTAAGTATTACATATTACAACCAATATAAAAAGTGCTTTTCTTTACAAACTTTACAAAGTTGCCTTTTCATGGCAATCTTAATTAATAAAAATTTTTACCCGACTTCAAAAAAAGGAGGAGGTTATCAATTCGTCTGTATGTTATTTTTTCTATAATTTTCAGATCTAATTCTCACTCCCAACCAAGCGCACGAGAGGAAGACAGCACCAATATTAATAGCCATAAATCTCTTCCTGATTTACATGCGCAAGCGCATGGTTATCCTGAACAGTGAGTGTTATATATAATGAAATAAATATTCGAATAAAACTGAAATTAGTTTATAGTTCTAATATTGGTCCTTCGAGCCTGATTTTGATTTTTTCTTTCAGCGTCAATGTAGTCGTAGGCACAGAGTCTATCGGTCGTTCGCCTCGTAGACGACGACATTCTGCCCATCACCGTACCGCTTCCTGCTCATCTAAGGGTACCAGGTGAGTGTAACTTCACATATAACTTATACACTTACTTACTCTGTCGTATTTTTTGCATACAAAGTGCACTAGTACTATTCATTTTATAGAATACAATTTTTGTTATTGAATTCGATATATGAAATATCGCATCGTTCTTCCCTTTCTGTATAAATATTGAGTGTTACCATATTCATTTCAAGTGTAATTATAGTGTAATTATTTATAGAATAGTGATTTATTTGTTACTAGATCGAATCATTCATCGTTGATGTCATCATGCGATGCGTTCTCAGAGCACCCGTCACCTGGCGAAGAAAACTACCAATCATATAACAGGTAACGCACGTTTGGAAATTACCACTTTAAATAAGAGAATTAAAAGTTTATTTAATTTTTAAAATAAGTAAAATATTATATAGCGAAAATGTTTATTAATTGGCAAACTAATGTGCAATCCGATATACAGATGTATATCGCATTTTAAGTAAGTAGTAAATAGTAATAACAGCCTGTGAATGTCCCACTGCTGGGCTATGGCCTCTTCTCCTCTTTTTGAGAAGAAGGTTTGGAGCTTATTCCACCACGCTGGTTCAATGCGGGTTGATGGAATACACATGTGACAGAATTTCAGTGAAATTTGACACATGCAGGTTTCCTCACGATGTTTTCCTTCACCGTTAAGCACGAGATGAATTATAATCACAAATTTAGCGGGGCTTGCCCGGGTTTGAACCCATGATCATCGGTTAAGATTTACGCGGTCTTACCACTGGGCCATCTCGGTTTAAGCTACAGTTTAAACATAATTATTTCGTTATATTATCATACTCTCGTAATGATGTGTGACGTGACATAACGCAGTCGCTGCGGCTCGTCGTTCGCGCGCGACTCGGGCGGCTCGAGCGGACACTACACGCAGCGCAGCGCGCCGCCGCACGCGCGCGACCACGCGCACCACGAGCGGACTCGGTACGCACGAGATATTCATTACTCGTCGGCTTGGGGAGGTACCACCCACTCATCAGACATTTACCGCAACAACAGCATTATTTGGTATCATCGTATTTCGGTTTGACTGCCTCGTTGGTCTAGTGGCTAGATATAAGGCCGCAGATTCGGTGGTCCTGGGTTCAATTCCCAGGTCGGGCCAATAAATAGTTATTGGGGTTTTCTGTCAGAAAATTCTCAGTAGCAGCCCGGAGTCTGGAAATTGGAAGTGTGTATACTCCCGTGCCTCGGAAAGCACGTTAAGCCGTTGGTCCTGCGCCTGAACTCTTTCCGGTCGTGTCGGATTGCCGTCCCATCGGATTATGAGAGCTAAGGAAAAGAGAGTGCACCTGTGTTTGCGCACACACTTGTGCACTATAATATCTCCTGCGCAGTTGGCCAATCTCTCTTGGGATTGGCGCCGTGGCCGAAATCGGTCTGGAGGACCTTATTATTATTATTATTCCGGTTTGAAGAGTGAGTGAGCCAGTGTAATTACAGGCACGAGCGACATAACATCTTAGTTCTCAAAGTCGGTGGCGCATTGGCGGCCACTTAGGTACCAACAGGTGGCCCATATGCTCGTTCGTCCCAGACAACTCTCTATTGTTTCACACTGATAGAAGAATAGGATGATATTTTTTTAATTGAACTTTATTTAATGTAACAAAGATAGTTACGAAACAAAAACAAACTTATTTGCAGCAAATCAAGTTATGTGTATAATATGTTCTCAATTTGAAGTTAATCGTGAACCCTCCCGTCCCCCCAGAGGCTACACGTGGCAGGCGAACAACGGCAGCGCGCTAGAGCAGTGCTACGTGTCGGCGCCGCCGCAGTTCCAGGACGGCGCGCCCTCGCCGCCGCCGCACTACGCGCACGCGACCCACGCGACACACGCGCCCCACGCGCACGCGCGCGTCGGGATACACTTCCAGGTAACGCGACACCACCCGCCCCCACCCTCTCCACGGCGATCAGTCCCGCAAGATAATAATGTTTTTGTGCAGGCGGATAAACTTGAAGTCAAAATCTTTGTTTATTTTTTTAATTTAATCTATAAAAATGAAACAAAAATATACATACTGCGCTATTGTTTTCCTTAAGTGACATATTCGAATAAATTATGTTTTAATCATTTCTGAATGTATTTCTCATATTCTTTAAATGTATGTTTTTGTTTATTTCGAAGGCGAGCGCTCCACCTCCCCAGTTCCAAGACGAGCCGCCGCTGTACGACTATGGAGACTACGATTGCACATACAAAACCCCATTGAAGTGTCTAAACGTTAGCAGGAAAGAATATACGAGCACAAGGGAATATAAAAGGTAATTTTTTTTCCATTTAGTATATTGAAAAATACACACAACCTTCTTAATTATTTCCAATTAAAAAAACTTTATCTACAAATATTTATACCGAACAATTCATCTATTTTTTACTAGGTGGTAACAAACATCTAGTTAGGTACTTTTACGGCCGAATACTGAAACGTCACTTAAATATTAAATGCAACTTAATTATTTGAGTCGCCGTTAAAATCAAATTACGCATACTAATTTAGGAGCTTCTCAAGGTTAAGTCGAGTTTAACTTTGAGGGACGTTTCAGTATTCAGCCGTTAGTCAGCTAGTGTAAATATAGATGGAACGCACGTAACATCTTAGTTTCCAAGGTTGACGTCGAATACCTGAATTCCACCCGCATAACAGCATACCAATAGGTTGTAACTACTGGCAACACTTAATTTTCTACCATATTTTTATTAACATTATAATTCATTCCAAATATATTTTTTAACCTTAAATAAAATAGTTCGAACTTAACTTTCTTTATTCTAATTCGATTAATGTACGGAACATATAGAACGTTTTCAATTTTTATATAAAATAAATTTATTATATCAGGAGTGTAATTGTATGGGTTTTTAACTTTATTACACATGATCAATGTTCCGTTAATTCATTGCAGATATCATGAGCCGAGCACGGAACTGATAAGCAAGCAACCCCAATACCAAGAGGTGCGCATGCGCCCACGCATGGACGACATGCAGGAATACGTCAATACTGCTCAGGTAAATAAAGACATAAAGGAATAATGAGTATTCTTCCCAATGCTGGGAAAAAGTCTTCACTTCTGCTAACGAGCAATGTTTTTATTGGACCTTGCGGATTTGTCTACTAATCGAGAATTTTATAAAAATGTCTTCAAACAGAAATTATTTTTAATATATTTGATATCTCTAATGATATCTCTAATACATTTTTCAATGATATTAATTAAATAACCTGGCAACCGAAACATATATTGTCCTGTTAAAAGTAACTTTTATGGACGTGGGTAATTTCGATCTTTAATATCCATTAAGATAATTAATATAATATAATAGTACATAACAAAAAACAAGGATTCATTAAAATTCATAGTCGTTTCGGTGAACAGATAAAAAGAGAAATATATATGAATAGGGAATTGATGTCAATAAATTATACGACTCCTCGTCTTTCCCAGATATGTCCTCCGGAAGAAGTGACGTCACCGCTCGGTACTTTTAAACGGCAGAGGTGCCTTCGCTACAAGCAGCGGCGCCCGAGACCCATCCTGCGCTCGAAATCGGACATATCTGACAGGTGACGATTCTTTACTATTGGTAGGATTGGTGTCAGTTTCCTTATTACAATGCTATCCAGCATTTTATTTATTAACATGTATTTTTTGACGTGACAACGTCTAATAAATCGATGAACGCTGGCTGCAAAGACGAAATTGTCCCGTTACGCTCATTGTCCCGTTACGCTGATTGTACACTTGCGCCGCATCTATCTCTCTTTCACTCGATTGGCCTATGAGTGCAAATAAAAGTAAATTTATCAATTAAATTGTAGATTTCATTTCACTCCTTCTTTGTATCCATCAGAATAATGATAATTCAATAAAAAATATTCAATTTTATTCATAAAAGTGTGCAGTCATTTCATCAATGTTTTGTTATGACGTTGTCACGTTAAACTGTCGTCCGTAAACCGACTTTACAGACAACCATTTTTTTTATATGATCCATTAAGTTAAAAGTTCCTTTCTTTATTATAATCTGGTCTAGATACAGACGCGCAGATGGACGAAGTCCCTCCTCTGCGCCGTGCGAGGGTGAGGACTCTCCCGACAGTCCGTCCGGGGAGTCCGTGCGGCTTCAGCAGTTCTTCGACTACTTGGGAATGGACTCGAGACAGTACGACGCGTTCATACGTGACGGAGACGATGACAGTCCTGTGTTTTTCTCGTCCGCGTCTACCGTGGACTCGAATCAGATTGCTGCAGCTGCGGACTACACGGTGAGATTTGTATAATTATATTAATAAATAACATGAAAGTTTATATGTATGTTTGCCCTCTATTCGTTATTAAACCATTCATTCGATTGTATTGAAACTTTTGTGAAGTATTTGTCCAGTAAAAGTCCCGGACCTTAAATTAAAAGTTCCTAAGACAATAAAAAAAAGGTGCTTAAGAACAAGTCACTCAATATGTACTACGTATTATTCCAGGTCCAAGGTCCTGGTATCCAGAAACAGATCTATCGCAACACAGAACCGCCAAGCGTAGTCGAAAGAAACGCGAGGATTATTAAATGGCTATGCCAGTGTCGTAAAGCTCAAATGCAACCGCCTCAATAAACCAAAAAAAAAAACCTTATGCTTTATGACTTTTAAGGATTTGACGTTAAACTTTAAACGTGTGAAATGACCACAGATAATTATTTACACGGTTTATTTAAATATATTTCGGAACTGATTTGTGATTGAAAATGTTTTTGTAACAATAATATTGTTTATCTTGTTACGATATATTGGTAAGATTTAACGCTTTTGTGAAACAATTATAAAAGTTTTACTTTTATTTCAAAATTGAAAATAATCTTTGAAATTCGATTCATAATTTAAATTTTATATTATTATATACGATTATTAATTGACATTCATAAAAAAAAATCGAAATAAATATTGAAATCAAATATAATTTGAAGAAACATTACTTTTAAAAAATATATTTACGTAATAACAGTCCTAAAATGTGAACCAATATAATAATTATGACTATGTTATAAAATTCACTTCTACCTTAAAATATCTGCGAGATTTTTGATTTATATTAAATAATAACATCAATAAAAAATAGATTTATAAAAAATCTGATATTCGTCTGTTCAAAACTTAAATCTCTTTTTCCAATTTAGATAACATTAAAATAACAGTAGAGACATTTAAAAATTAACAATTACAATAACATTAGTCGAAACAATTAGCTCTGTCTATGTTGCTGCCAATATTTAAAAAAACCTTATATTTTTCATTAAAAAAAAAACATTTTTATCTAAAAGGCGAGTAATAAATCACTACGTACATAAAAATGTTCTAGTCAACAAAATATAAATAAAACATACAACGAGCATTAACCTCACAACAATTACATAATGTATATATATATTTTTAATTATTAAAAAGTGAAAGTAATGTCTTGGCATCTTATTTTACTTAGAGCGTCTTTAGCTTTAAAAATATACTTTTACTATAATAACATGTGTGACTGCAGCATCATGTTTTATAAAACTTTTTAAAATTCGTTTTCTGTCTATCATTGATATAGATATGTTGATATTAACTTCTTTGTAAATATGATAGACTATAATTTTAATCATTATTTTCAACTAATTGGCGCCCCGAAGTACATATTCTAAGGACAAACAATATATTGTATTTTTGTCTTTAAATCTACGTACAAGTCGCGAGCTTAGTATTAGAAGTCAATATAGTTATAAAAATAATTAATAAATAAGGCACTAAATTGTTAATCTCGCTAGATAGTTGCCTACTAAAATTCGTATTTTTATTATACTATTATACATATTTCAAAAAAATCGAAATTATATTTGAATGGCAATAATTTCACAGTAAAAAACAATTATGAAGATTTTATTAAAATCTCTTTAGAACCTATTTTATTGTGGCTTAAAAATATAATAATATTTATAACGGAAATATTTATTCAAATATTTTATTGATTTCAATAATTTCGATGAAGGAGACAACACTTGTATTACTCCTGTCTTTGTAAGCAAGCTCAATATAATATTAAAAATGTGTTCTAAAAGTATTCAAATAAATAAAAAAAAAATCATCAAGGAGCCTATTCTATTATTGTTTTTTTTTTCGAATAATTATGGCCCTAAAGAATTGTATTTGGTTTACTAATTACTTTCTTGTTTACTCTGTGTTATACTTTTTTCAAATACTTACAGCTATCATTTCAAATTAATTGGTTCCATTTTTTAAATTCTTGCAATTTCATTCTGCATCATCTGCATACTCAAATCCAGAAAAAGCTAACTTTACTATTAAATTACTGGTGGTACCACGATGGTACAATGCTCACTTGGAGATAGTTATATGGTTATAATTGAAATTTAATCATTTACCTTTTTTGTTTTATTTATGTGGCTTTACTTAAGGGTTTGTGGCTAAGCTCATACAAAAACTATACAATGAAATTTAATAATTTATCGGTATTTACAAAAAAATGTTCCTGCTACGGATTTGGTCATTATTATTAAATATTCTCTATTTATAATTATAATTCTAACTTAAGATTAGAGAAATTAATACTATCGATGTAAATATACTTACATCTTGTGATTCAGGAGCACAAAATAGAAAAAAAATAGCTAATACCCTTTTTGTGATAATTATTTTTTTTCATTATCACACATTCATTTTACAGTTTTAAATGAAGTCATCTATGTATAAGGATCCTTAACAATAAAAAGTCATAATTTGTATTTGTTTAAAGTTTTAGACATGCCGAGAGCATAATGAATGCGACTCAATGAATCGAAAAAACAGATAAAAAAGTACAATTACTGGTTATAAAAAAAAAAAAAACTAGGATAAAATTAATAATTTAAACTGAGAGAAATATGACAATATCATACAAACGAAACTATTCTAATGCATAATATTAATGATTCCAATGTGAAGGTGCGTTCGTAATGAAATCGTTGCAGATTTGTGTGTTGTTACTTGCTATTGCTTCTGGTAAGTCAAAAGTGAAGAAATATTGTATTAATTTTTGTTCACAACATAAGGTTACTTATTGCAGAAAGTTTTGTCTACAACACGTGTGACAACACAAAAATTGTCGATGTTTCATTCGTTTATGCAGCCTAATTCAACATTACATTGAAACTATGGTCTAAACTTTTAATGTAAATAAAATCTTATCATTTTAATATCATAGAAATAGTATTTAGGTGTAATTGTTTTCGAAAGTGTTCTGTATTTTTTCCTATATTTTGTCTTTACTTTTACTAAGGTTTGATAAATTCTGGCAATACCATATGACATTACGCGTTTGATTAATTAATTTTTAAGATTTGTCAATATATTAGATTTCGCATTTAATTTTTATTTATTTCTATAAGAAAATTAACGTTGTAATTGTACATACATCAAATAAGAAAATGTATATAGAGATAAAAAGAAATTTTATTTCAATGCATTTTAGTAATATTAAAAATGCGAAATGTTTCTTTTGTTTATTTATTTGTTTGTGATGCTTTCACGCCTAAATCACTATAATAATCACTGCTGGGCTAAGGCCTCTTCTCCTCTTTTTAAGGAGAAGGAAGGTTCTCCTTCTAAATCACTAAGCCAATATTAATTATTCTTTTACCAATGGAAAACTACATTATCAGCGAGTATGTACCTTATGTTAGTATGCTACGATTGCTACGTTTTGTCCCCTTATTCCCACGGGAACGAGAACTACGCGGATGAAACCGCGGGCAAAACGCTGGTAATTAATAAAAAGTACACTTAACAGTACGATTTTTAAATACATTTTAGAGCTAAGGTATTGCCAGTAATTAATCTGTAATTTCCAAGTTTTTAGGGTTTTATCAAAAATATTTCCGATTTCGAAAGACTGCCGTCTCTTTCTCATTTTTTATTGTTATTTCTGTGATAGTATAATATAATATAAAAATTGTGTGTCTGTATTACATAATAGTAAAAGTGTTCTATGCATTTAAAATGTTCAAATAATACGTTTTCTATGTAACAATTTTCTCATTATATGTATGAATGGTTAATCGGTTAGTCAAAATGTAGTTTACTCGTTTTACTTATTGTGTACTAATATGGTTAGCGTTACAGTATTAGGACGTTTAGCATTGGATGCTTCCATTATTTGTGTAAAAAAGATTTACGTACTTTGTTAGAATTTTAATGTTAAGAAAGAATTATATTGTGGTCTGATGCGTATTACAATGTGGTTTTATTTCATCCTACCATATCTTTAATAAAAATTAAACGTTATTTTTCGTGTTTTAGTTAATATATTACAGCCAGTTTATAAGCAAGTTATGTAGCGAATGATTAATTCGCTTAACGAAACGAACGTGTAGAAAACACATCTTTCGTTTATCAAATCAATAATGGCGGAAACTGATAATGATATATCCATGTTTAACTAAATGGTTGCTAAGCAAAGTTTATAAGTAAGCCCGTTAATATTTCGCAATGAATTTTAATAGTGTGTACATTTTAGTTTTTTATTTTAGCAATGAGTAATAAATAAACGCTATTTCTTTAAATAATACATTAACATTTACTGGCAAGTCGCTTACCAAAACGTGTTTTCAAATTTAAATATTAACAACTGTAAAACTTGTTCCCAATCAATAAAGTTAAAACTAAATTTGCACAGCAACAATATAAGAGTCTTGCACCTAGACTTTATAAAAAATTAAATCAATATTCAAAAATAAAGGACCTTAATAACTACCAATTAAAAGACAAAATTAAAACATGGTTAAAAACACTTAATTATGAAGACGTTGAGAAACTATTAACTACCTGAAAAGAAAATATACATCTAAAATATAGCAAGCATGCTCACGCGCACACATACGAACACACACACACACACACACATACGAACACACACACACACACACATACATACGAACACACACACACACACACACACACAAACATACACACACGCACACGTAAACATGAGGTTTGGAATAACTTAAAATGATAATTAGTAATAAGACACTTTGATTGTATTTTTTTTATTTTTTATCTTTATTGTTATACTTACTTTGTAATAATTTAATGGGAAGGAACTGACTTCTGACGCACGGGTGAAACCAGTTCAGGAGTCAGGGCTATTATTTTTAAAGAAATATGTATGTAATGGATAACAATAAAGTATTATTATTATTATTATTATTATAATATAGAGTTACAGTAAATTCTAAGTTAAATATGATTAGATCACGTTACAGCTACATATTTTGTGTATCATCATCAAAAGTATGTAACGTCATATCATCAACAAAAAAACCATCGTTTCTAATCCTCCTATTTTTTAAATCTGACAACATTATATTTTGTGAATTGTGACTCATGTCATGTTTAATATAGCAGCAATAAGCACCTAATGTCAATCCATTGTCACTGTCAGTCAGCCGTGATGTGATTGTGTGCAAGGCGCTGCGACCTGCGAGCTAATTGTGTTAGTGACTACTGAGTACTGACTACTGACTAGTGATGACACAAGTGTAAACTGTGGAGTGAGTGACGTTATTGTTTTCCGAATAGTTTACACAACAACTGAACTATACTCGCATATTTTTTATACGAAGTGTTGTGGAATATAATTATATCCATCATAATAAACGTTTATTACGTAATTAATCTTGACTTGTAATTGCGCGAGAAAGTCAGTCAATATTAAATCGAAATTGCGTCATAATTTATATACTTGTTAAAAATAATGTCATCATAGTTTTTTTCTTTTACAATACACATTTTTTATATTCAAGTGAATATACGATCTGCTTCGGCACAGTCAAATCCAGTGAATACAAATAATTTTGATGATATTAGACGATTTTTGGGATATGCCTCCACAAAAGCGCGGGAGACGGGGGGTTAGTGATGCTGATGATGAAGATGACGACTACAGGCGACGTAGAGACCGCAATAATGAGGTAAATTTATAGTTACATCTTAAAACATAATTTTTCAGTGTAATATTATGACCATTTACTCTATATTTCATAATAATATGTAAACATAGTTCAATTCTTAATATGAATATGAAAATGAATCTTAACTTATTTAAGTTACACATGGAGGATTTTGTATCTAAACTATAAAATCCTAATTGTGTGACTTGATTTTTATATCCGTCTGTGATGCCTAACACAATCTCACTATAAATATCCCTTGCAGATATCTGCCTTGATGATATATAAATAATAAGATATTGCATTAACAAATTTACTTATTTCGTGTTCTTACTATCCATGTAATTTTCTAAACAATAATAAAACAGATAAGATAACAGTCACATGTTTCTGCGTTATATTAATGTTTTAACTTGCTCGACACTTAATAATAATAAAATTTATTTTTTACAGGCAGTCAAAAAGAGCAGATATAAGTCTAAGCAGCGGACACAGGAAACATTTACACGGGTAAATAAACTGAAAGCTGAAAACCAGATGTTAGAAGAAAAAGTAAAAACATTAACGAAAGATCTCCAATTTCTTAAGGAATTATTTATGGAGTATGCGTCCAATTCACAAGACCCGAAATTCGAGGGTATTGATCTAGAGAAACTCCTAGAAGATGTGCAAGATGACAAGAAAGATACGAGCAGCAGTAAATCATAAACACAACGCTTCATCTGACAGGATCTCATATAGATATTAAATAGTATGAATTAATATCATAATTATTTACTATATTAATTTATAAATGGACATCTTGAATGATTTATCTATAAATACAATATTATGTTCATGAATCTTGTGTAATATTTATAAACAGTCGACTTAATTAGTCCAAACAAACAACCCCATTAGAAATATTATTCACTTACAATGTATTAGTGAACTTTAAGTTATATCTTTATCTATAAGTGCCGTAATTAAATAATACGAAAGTACAAGTTGTCGATTAAATCTAGAAATATATAGATTGAATGAAATGTACAGAATGTCTGATTACTAACAATCATGCATTATATTTAATATGAAATAGTATTTTTAATTAAATCAATGACCCGTAAACTCTTAAATTGGAAATGATAAAATACTTTTACAATTTCTATATATTGATGTAAATATAAATTATAATATTGATGAATTTTACATAAAAGAGTTGTTTTACTCGTTATAACATAAGAGAGGAGGCTTTGGTCTTTTTGTGGAGGTTTTAAAAATTAAACAATATAAGTTTCTTCTTTTTTTTTTTGTTTACTTGCAAGTGTGTATGAAATGAAGAAAGGGGAAATTATTTGTATTTTTTTTCAACATTTATATAAATTAATTACAGCTAATAAGGTAAATTTTACATTGTACATATTACACAGATTTTTAGAAATAGCTTTAAAATTTATATAGATAATCAAATATTCCTATTTTGTGTGTGTTAAAAAATTAAATATTTCTTGTGGGTATGGTATTTTTTATCATGTACAATTTTTTTAAATTGCATTTAAAATAAAGGCTATTCAAATGTAGTTGTAAAGAACATGTCAAATCAATTTCGTTCTTAGTAATTTTAAGTTTTTTTTTTTTATATTTAAAAGATAATAGACAATAAAATTGTAGTTTTTTTAATCAATGATTTTTTTTGTTTCTTGAAATTTTTTTTTGTATAATTGAGCAAATGTTGCTGTGATACAGCATTGTGTCACATACTGTAATTAATTTTCATAATCTCATAAAATTTTATTATATTGATTAATAAATTATTACATTATTTTATTGATTTGAGAAATATTAAAAAATATATTTTCATTTAATTATATTACGAGACAATGGAGACAATTTTTTATATTATATGTATGTATGTGTTAGATATCCTGTGATACATACAAAAAAATAAATACAAAATTTAGTATATCTTGTGTTTTATTTAATATTAATTTTAACTACATGGAATGATTATATAGAAGAAGAAAATTCCGACGATCATTTCCAATTTCTTGCATTATTTAATTTAAATTGTTAAAACGTCATATTCTTATCTATATACTAGTATGATAAAGATGAAGGCAGTTTGTTTGATATAAAGTTTCTTTTTTAATTTTTGAACGATAATGGACTAAAGACATCACGCTACGGTCGTAGCTCTTAGCGTAGTAGGGGTGAAGCATAGATATTAGAGAAAGAAAACGTTTTATTTACAATACTTGCAACACTAATTACACAGAATATACTGAAATATATGTATTTGTCTTCCTGTATTGTTACTATTGGGATGTCGTTTGACCAGTCAACGACGCCAATGGTTTCGCGCCATCTTGAAAAAACTGCTTGAACGCGCGGCATCGGTGGCAGAATAAAACAGAAATATGAAAATTCGGTGGTTATCAAAGGAGCTCCATAACATCAATAAATATAAATGTTAGTAATTGTGATTGTGAGGGACTAATAATAATTCAAGACGGGTAAACTTAGCATATTATATCATATCTGTTATAATTAGTCTTATTGCAGACACAATTCGTACAATAGGTCACAACCTACCTACCTATATATATAGACCATATAGGCATATAGACCATTTTCAAAACTAAATTGTATTGTTATCGGTCCTGATATGGAATCCCACCCTTTTTTTACGCTGGAAAAACGCATTACACGTTTCCCCCCACGGGAACAGTGGGGGGGGGGGCGTGTATGTGTGGCTCGCCGGAATCACTCGGACCCACTAAAAACAAGCGGTACCCTCCCCGTCTTGATTGGAGCCCCACGGAATTGCTTGCGCATGCTACCGTGAAGTTTTGAATTAATAGGTAACTTACAAATTAAAACACTCAGTAAATAACTTAACTAACCATAATATTTAGGTAAGCTGAATAGAATAAAGATTATTGAATTCGTAAATTTTCACACTATAAACCTGAGATTTCATTTTATTTTTGTTACAAAGTTGAAATTTTTAATCTTGAAAACGACAACGACATCGAATCATATTGAAATACTTAAAAATAATAAAATTACAATAATAGTCTAATCTAAACGCTTTTTCTTATGATCCGAACCGTGTCGGTTGAAGAATATAATTAAATCACTACGTGTGACTAGTGATTAAGCCCTGCCCTCTAACATCACTTCACAATAGTTGATGACGTCACAACGATATATAGCTCCGCCCTTTTTGTCTTCCTTCTTATTTATTTCTAACAATATTAATTCATATATTATTTTGTGTTACAAATAATTATAATAATTAAAGTCTATGATTTGAATGGTGGCTGGCAACACAATGAAGAAAGATGGCGCGCCTAGAACCTATGAAATATAATCGATAAGAGAATAAAATATTGTGAATCTGATTAAAACGTATTGTACATAACATTAAATTTGTTTTATTCAAAATATTGTTAACATTGCGTATTTTCTGTTATTTGTGCAGTATGACGTCATTTAATCTTCCTGAAAATTTGAATTTGACGGGGAATTTGTGGCGAAATTGGAAGATATTTGAACAAAATCTGACTTTGTATCTCATTGCGTCTGGACTAGAAAAAGAAAATGATAAAAGAAAAATCGCTATTTTATTAAATGTCATCGGCAAAGAAGGCGTTCAAATTTACAATAGCTTCTCGGATACTGAGGATTCGACCTATAATGACGTGATTAGACAGTTCAGGGAGTACTGTGAACCTAAAAAGAACATACTACAGTCAAGATTTATTTTTTATCAGAGGAAGCAGAATATTGGGGAACGATTTGACAATTTTTTAAAAGATGTTAAAAAAATTGCAAAAGATTGCAGATTTGTATGTGAAGAGGAACTTATTAGAGACAAATTAGTCTTTGGTACATCTGATAAAAATACACAGAGAAAAATTATTACGGAAGGAGATACGAATCTAGAAGATGTGATAACTAAATTAAGATTAGCAGAGATCGAAAATATACACGAAGCTGACCACCAAGATATTTTAAAAAAAATTGAAAGTCCCTCAATCTATTATTGAAAATATCCTTTAAAAATACTAAACATTGTGTAAAAAATGTAAATCTATGGTGGCGACACTCTAAATTGGTTAATTTATAGTGTTTGTAGAGAAAGATAGAATTGCTTTTAATGTTTAGACTCACGTCTGCCGAATGTATCTTCAAAAAATATTGTAGAAAAATCTCAAATCAGCGCTTTATATTTTTAACGGTTTACAAATCATGTGACTAACCATTTTTTATAAATAGTCCTTGAATATTTTTATATCTTATTAGGTTTAAAAGACGTTAGGTCCGTGAGGCGTGAAGAGAGATTTAATATGGACAAATTAATAATATGTTTCCCGGTATATTTTCGTGGGAGACACTGTTGTCCTAGCAAATCATCAACTAGCCGCATTAACGAATATTTTTCCATGCACCTCAAACTATGTAAATTTAGATTGAAACTTACCGTTTACTATTTAATTGTATGTTAGATGTAAGATATTAATTTCTGATTCTAATATCGGAGCATCATCAAAAGCCAATAACTTTGTTTAATATTTAGGTAAAGTTGTGTATAACGCGAATATTACTAATGATTATATCTTAGATTTCTTATTATATATCTACTATTTTTCTAAGTTTGTCAAAGAACTGCTGCTAGGCTGCAGCGCAGAGTGCCCTTTAGCCTGGTTATGAATATGTTAGCGGGACTCGCCTGGACATCTTTGTCCACCAGTGATTTAAGATTGTCTGATGATGTTGGATATTGGTTCCTGGTCAGCCAGTTTGGCCATATTATAATTTTCTAGCAAGACTTCTTAATACTCCAGCCAACTTTGTAACTTTTAGGTTAAGATCCATCTTTTTTTTTTCTTCGAGCAAATAACTATCTAGCAAAGGTTGGCTGTCAGCTCCGTACACTACTTATTTCTTGTTCTTCCCGAGATCAAAGAGCTCGGCAACACTCAATTCCCGTTCTTTTTTGGGTGTTGCGTAGCAAAGACCTTTTTCTCCAATCAACACATTCTTCCAATCTTTCTCACCATGATCGCTTATAAAGTATCGTTCATGCCTAAGCGCAATTAGATAAATGTAACTAACAATATTGAGGTAAATGTATAAAATAAAATAAGGCTATGAAATTCTAAGCAAATGTTATTTATATTACAAATAACAAAACATCAGTCTAAAACAAAAATGTTGTTAGTTGTTTAGTTGAACATTAATTTATTTCTTTCCTTTAAAATCGAAAAAAGACACGAAATTGTTGAATCAATCACCTCTAAACATATTTAGAGATTTATAGTTACCGTATAAGTGTTTTATTTGGTGGTAGAGCTTTGAGCAAGCTCGTCTGGGTACCACCCACTCATCAGACATTCTACCGCAAAACAGCAGTACTTGGTATTGTTGTGTTCCGGTTTGAATGGTGAGTGAGCCAATTACAGGCACAAGGGACATAACATCTTAGTTCCCAAGGTAGGTAGCGCATTGGCATTGGCGATGTAAGAGATGGTTAACATCTCTTACAATGCCAATGTCTAAGGGCGTTGGTGACCACATACCATCAGGTGGCCGATATGCTCGTCCGCCTAACTATGATATAAAAAAGTTCTCACTGTACTACTGTAGTTTCAAATTTAAGAAATTGATCACAGGTAAAATCTTTAGATAAGAATTATTTGTTATAAAAATATTAATTGTCTGAACGCCAAATACTAACTGATAATTTAGCTATAAAATTTTGCCAAATATTAATTAGCTACAAAATATACTCGTAAAATGTAAATATTAATAAATCTAAGTTACACTCCATGTTTCTATTTAAAAAACTTTCATACTAATTTGTATCATATATTATATGATGTATTTTGTACATAATTATCTATTATTTTGTAGTACCTACTTAAGTATTATTTAAAAGAACGCCTTACATTGAAACAAATATATATTAATTGTAGCCACTATACAAATCATAAGCTTAAGTGTAGTATATAAATATAGCCTATATTTTGATTGATTCAAAAGAATAATGGCGTAACTTCAATTTAGGTGTAAATAACTTTGTAGTTATTGTAAATATAATTAAACTGAAAATTAAATATGAGACATGTTTCATTTAACTAATAATACAGATGATATGAAAGTCAAATTATTATTTCAGCAGTTAAAATATTTTTTACTAGCGTTTTGCCCGCGTAGTTCCCGTTCCGTGAGAGTACGGGGACAAAACTGCTGAAAACACTTTTCCTTTTTAACGGCATGTATATTTCTCTACAGTTATGGCATTTGTTTTTCATTAATTTTATTATAGCATTCATATTAATCATTTATATTTTTCTTGTAATAACGTTTTGTTGGAAACACGGTAGAGGCTAACCGAGAGCTCGAGTATCAGATGACGACACCGTAGTCAGCAAGATTATTTATTGTGATTGCGTTAATGTGTGTGTGACATAGGTACATGATATTATATGTCTACACATCAATTCTCGTGAGTGAGTGGAACTCACACCATTTATTTTCATACAGTTAATTGAAATTTTCTAGGGAGATATGAAATATATCAATGAGTATTTTTTATGCTGTGAACTGCACATAACTGCTATTGGAATATGATGACTAACATATAGTTCAAATAGATAAGATTTCTGAAATGTCTTATACACAGCTATGGAAACTTAATTCTGTATCTTTTTAAATTATAAAACAAGCAGTCGAGTTTTTACGGTTAATCGCGTTTAATGGAAGCTATCAGTAGAATTTCAATAAAAAAGTAATTCGTGAGGGTCATAAATTCACGATACGACGCTTAGAAACGAAGGTTCTAAATTTGAAATAATATTTTTTTTACAAAATTAATGGAACACGTGTTTTTTTAAATACAAGAGAAACATTATGTCGTAACAAATTATTTTTATTGCACAAATATATACAGCCAGTCCAAAATTTGGACACAATTAAATCTAAAAATATAATCACAATGAGCAACTTGTCACTTTTTACACTTAATTTAACAAATATATAATAATCTGTGAATTATGCTAAAATGTATATCTAACAGAAAAAATATATCATCTGCGCCTGCCAATAGTAAAACTTAAAAAGTTTACTTAAAGGGGAAAACCAATCTCTTATATACTTATTTATTATATGATACTTCATAGATGACTAAAATATTTATAAATAAAATTTTGTGTTGGTTGTATAAAAACGGATTCTTTTATATTTAAAAAAATAATTAATATAATAATATATCCATATTATTTTACACTTCTCGGAGCCACAGGTACTTGAATAAAATATTAAGTAATATTTCAATTAATGGCTGAATGTTTGTGGCATAATGCATATTAGACATCACAATATCATAGTAGATATCATCATGTAGAGGCAGCTTTATATAAATCGTTTGGCGCTTGAAATTATGTCAAACCTTTTGACATTTCTCTTACAGTACAGACTATATATATTATAGTCTTTATAATTAACAGTAACAGAGTATTAAAGAAATAACATCAAACATTTTAAGTATGTAATTCACGATATCAACAATGTTGTATTATTTTATTATCACTAGCAATTACTAATATTGTATTTGTATATTATGCTATATATTATTAGTTTAACTTTAAACAATAAAAGAATAAAACGCTTGAAACTATACTCAACAAAAATAATAGGATATGTATCAAACATAAATTACATAAAGTATGTTGGACACAAAAGTTTGCCTTGAAAGCTTGTTTTTATCACGACAGAATGCAACGAACGTAAAAAAAAAGTCATAGCGGACTAGGATTAATTTCAACGTTTTTATGACAGATTAACTATTTCCACACATTTATCACACCGTCGGCAGAGGAACTAACTAAATAACACCTGTTTCCCTCGACGAGGGTGATGTCAGTGATGGGTGCGGTGTGATAGAAGCTCCTAGATTCCACAGTTCGGTACACGTTGTCCTCTTGGAGCGAGGGGGGAGTTGACGGGTTGGACTTACAGCACTCTTGGATTACTGTTGTTCCGTCGATAATTCTACTTCTGCAAATGTTATTAGTTTGTTATATATTAGTCTAGAGACCGGATTATATGCAACATTAAAATCTTGTTATATGCATGAAAAATGCTTGAAATATGCACAAAAATTAGCAGAATATGTGAAATTAAATTATGATAGTTTCTGGCAAAAGTTTCGAAGTCACAATTATTATTATTCAATAGCACTTATATTTTGTGACTGTTAAATTTGGTCGGATTCGCGATATTATCACTTTTATCATATTTCGGAACACGGGCGAGTGCACTGCACTTGGAAAAATATTGTAAATCTACTGATAATATGCACCATAACTAGATCTTAGGAAATATACCAATGCATATGCAAATACATATAATCCGGTCCATATATATTACAATCATCATCCTTATTTCGTCCACTCCTGGACAGAGGTCTCTCCAATGGCACGCCTCTGAGCGCTATGTATTATATAAATGCTCAATGCATAAATATAGCCTAATTCTTAGGTTGTCCTTTTTTCAATATTATATGTTGATCTTCAGTAAATGCTGGCTGATTAAAAGACATTTAGTACTAGAGTTCGTATTCGTATTATTTTTATATAAAAAAAAAAAAAATAGTAATTGATGTTAAGTTAGTTTATATAATAGTAAGTTTATTTCTGAATCGTTAATTTAAATTAAACCATTAAAGAAGCATTGCAAAAGAGAATGTGTAATTAAATCTGGTTTTTTTCCATGTTTGTCTTGTGTTTTTAATTCGTCACAAACTAAACCCAAGGTAATTTAATTATTTAATTAATCTTAAATATATCATTCGTTTGAGATTATATATTTCTCCATACTGACCTATATTTAACCGAATGCATCTGGTCGTGGGGTGCGTGTAGGAGCACGTGAGAGTCCTCAGGATGCTGCAGGTCCCAGAAACGGAGTCGTTGGTCTGAACCACCGGATATGAGGAACCTGCTTCCGTCTCGTGTTCCGCAATACACGGCGCTCATGTAGTGCGAAGACTGAAGGAGTGGTTTATCCAAAACAATATATTAATCGTGATAAAATATTTTCTTTAACTCATTGATTCTAAATAAGTGGTAGGTATTGGATTATGAGCTAGTGGCGGGCCACAGCGCGTGCGTGCGCTGCGTGGACTGCAGGCTACAGCGAGTGGGGGGGCGGTACTCACGGCGGCGGAGTAGTGCAGCGGCTGCGCGCCGGCGGTGGCGGGCCACAGCGCGTGCGTGCGCTGCGTGGACTGCAGGCTACAGCGAGTGGGGGGGCGGTACTCACGGCGGCGGAGTAGTGCAGCGGCTGCGCACCGGCGGTGGCGGGCCACAGCGCGTGCGTGCGCTGCGTGGACTGCAGGCTACAGCGAGTGGGGGGGCGGTACTCACGGCGGCGGAGTAGTGCAGCGGCTGCGCGCCGGCGGTGGCGGGCCACAGCGCGTGCGTGCGCTGCGTGGACTGCAGGCTACAGCGAGTGGGGGGGCGGTACTCACGGCGGCGGAGTAGTGCAGCGGCTGCGCGCCGGCGGTGGCGGGCCACAGCGCGTGCGTGCGCTGCGTGGACTGCAGGCTACAGCGAGTGGGGGGGCGGTACTCACGGCGGCGGAGTAGTGCAGCGGCTGCGCGCCGGCGGTGGCGGGCCACAGCGCGTGCGTGCGCTGCGTGGACTGCAGGCTACAGCGAGTGGGGGGGCGGTACTCACGGCGGCGGAGTAGTGCAGCGGCTGCGCGCCGGCGGTGGCGGGCCACAGCGCGTGCGTGCGCTGCGTGGACTGCAGGCTACAGCGAGTGGGGGGGCGGTACTCACGGCGGCGGAGTAGTGCAGCGGTTGCGCGCCGGCGGTGGCGGGCCACAGCGCGTGCGTGCGCTGCGTGGACTGCAGGCTACAGCGAGTGGGGGGGCGGTACTCACGGCGGCGGAGTAGTGCAGCGGTTGCGCGCCGGCGGTGGCGGGCCACAGCGCGTGCGTGCGCTGCGTGGACTGCAGGCTACAGCGAGTGGGGGGGCGGTACTCACGGCGGCGGAGTAGTGCAGCGGTTGCGCGCCGGCGGTGGCGGGCCACAGCGCGTGCGTGCGCTGCGTGGACTGCAGGCTACAGCGAGTGGGGGGGCGGTACTCACGGCGGCGGAGTAGTGCAGCGGTTGCGCGCCGGCGGTGGCGGGCCACAGCGCGTGCGTGCGCTGCGTGGACTCGAGGCACCAGGCGGCGGCGTCACGCGCGCCCGCCGCCCACACGCGCGACGAGCCACCACCGAACCCCACCACGCGACGGATGCGCTCCGCTGCACACGGAAAAACGATACCATGTTAGCAATGCATGAACAAAATAATTATTCCTTGTTTCACTGCCAGCAGAACGGTATGATATGAGGCTGATCATAGGTGCGTCGTTCATAGTGCCCTATCAGCGTTTTGCCACGCAATATGTCGAGAATATTGGCATGGACCACTACGAACTACGAAACGTTTTACTCCGTACTCAACACCCGGCTCTGGTGCTGCTTACTAAAGCGTATTGGTCGGTGAGTACAGCTGTCCCACACGTGCTGCCAGAGTACTCCCGGACGACCTCGTGATAATGCTAGCAGAACGATTTGGGCAAGGGTTATTTGGCAGGGAGCGAGCTATAAGAAAGAAGATCCGCTTTCGCTGCCCAGTAACTAAATAGATGGAGCACCAGCGAAAATGGAATCTAAAGAATGGATAGCGTATCGATGGGTAGAGCCACAATACCACATCATACATGGTCATAAGACACGGATGCTTCACTGGATTTCTACATGGTATGGAGTAAAGAGAAAACGCAGCATGCTGACACCACATTTTGTGGGAATGTAAATTATACGAGGAGGATCACAACAAAATGCTTGACTAGAAGAGAACAGTTGCAAGATATGATAAAAAGCGAAATCGGATATAACAGACTAAAAGACTTTGCACAAAAGAGGAGATAATTGGAGAGGAATTCATAAAGAAGCAGTCTTTATGAATTCCTCTCTCCCGAATGTGAAATACTTTACGTTGCGGGAGCTGTGAAGGGAACAGGAATAAAGAAAATGTAGGGTGTGAAGTTCGTACTCGAGAAAGTGCCATCGCAAGTACCGAGTGCGTTTTCCAAGGTCAGGTCCGTATACGGAAAGATTACTCACCTTTGGGTATACGGACCTGTATGGATATGGGTTGGTAGTGGCATTACTCCTTACACCATCCATGTGCTTGTGACTATTTTTACACTGGCACATTCTCCATGTAAGCCGTAATAGAACAATACTGAATATTGGCGTTTGTTAGTCGAACAATACCATGACTGATGGATGAGTTTTCATCCATCCTTGGGCAAAAATCTGTCAATAAGGTAACTAATCGAATAAATTTCTTCGTATATTCAACTGTTGAAAGAGTTACTAAAAATGCCCAAATCCGTCTGAACGCTGAAGTGACCTTTCAAACGGCTGAACCAAAAGTAATACTTACAG
Source organism: Nymphalis c-album (assembly GCA_963151315.1). Taxonomy (NCBI): domain Eukaryota; kingdom Metazoa; phylum Arthropoda; class Insecta; order Lepidoptera; family Nymphalidae; genus Nymphalis; species Nymphalis c-album. The sequence continues at coordinate 5,260,798 of OY720610.1, forward strand.
TTAGGATGTTTCACCGACGTGATAGGGAGACCGAATCTTAAGTCCCACACGCAAACGGCGCCGCTAGAGGTCCCGACCGCCAGGTATCCCGCGCTATTCGCATACAGGCAAGTGTACACACCCTGTTTAAGATCCCCTTGAAGCTTCCACGCATTACCTGGGAATTAAATAGGTACAAATTTTATTCTACCCATAAATAAATAATACATCTTAAAATTTACTAAAATAAAAACAATACCACTCAACGCTATGAATGTATAGATGGAGAAAAAGCACTTCCTTAAAACTTATCTGGATGTACGAGTAATACCTCAAAGTTGAAGGCAGGGTACTTCACGCTGTAATTCAAATTATGACGTATCACGTATCTCAGAGAGTACTCACCCGGCGCACGCAGGTCCCAGCCCACGAGCGCGGCTCCCAGCGTGGCGTAGGAGATGACCCCGGCGTGCACCCCGCCGGCCGACGTGTCACGTGTCTCAGAGAGTACTCACCCGGCGCACGCAGGTCCCAGCCCACGAGCGCGGCTCCCAGCGTGGCGTAGGAGATGACCCCGGCGTGCACCCCGCCGGCCGACGTGTCACGTGTCTCAGAGAGTACTCACCCGGCGCACGCAGGTCCCAGCCCACGAGCGCGGCTCCCAGCGTGGCGTAGGAGATGACCCCGGCGTGCACCCCGCCGGCCGACGTGTCACGTGTCTCAGAGAGTACTCACCCGGCGCACGCAGGTCCCAGCCCACGAGCGCGGCTCCCAGCGTGGCGTAGGAGATGACCCCGGCGTGCACCCCGCCGGCCGACGTGTCACGTGTCTCAGAGAGTACTCACCCGGCGCACGCAGGTCCCAGCCCACGAGCGCGGCTCCCAGCGTGGCGTAGGAGATGACCCCGGCGTGCACCCCGCCGGCCGACGTGTCACGTGTCTCAGAGAGTACTCACCCGGCGCACGCAGGTCCCAGCCCACGAGCGCGGCTCCCAGCGTGGCGTAGGAGATGACCCCGGCGTGCACCCCGCCGGCCGACGTGTCACGTGTCTCAGAGAGTACTCACCCGGCGCACGCAGGTCCCAGCCCACGAGCGCGGCTCCCAGCGTGGCGTAGGAGATGACCCCGGCGTGCACCCCGCCGGCCGACGTGTCACGTGTCTCAGAGAGTACTCACCCGGCGCACGCAGGTCCCAGCCCACGAGCGCGGCTCCCAGCGTGGCGTAGGAGATGACCCCGGCGTGCACCCCGCCGGCCGACGTGTCACGTGTCTCAGAGAGTACTCACCCGGCGCACGCAGGTCCCAGCCCACGAGCGCGGCTCCCAGCGTGGCGTAGGAGATGACCCCGGCGTGCACCCCGCCGGCCGACGTGTCACGTGTCTCAGAGAGTACTCACCCGGCGCACGCAGGTCCCAGCCCACGAGCGCGGCTCCCAGCGTGGCGTAGGAGATGACCCCGGCGTGCACCCCGCCGGCCGACGTGTCACGTGTCTCAGAGAGTACTCACCCGGCGCACGCAGGTCCCAGCCCACGAGCGCGGCTCCCAGCGTGGCGTAGGAGATGACCCCGGCGTGCACCCCGCCGGCCGACGTGTCACGTGTCTCAGAGAGTACTCACCCGGCGCACGCAGGTCCCAGCCCACGAGCGCGGCTCCCAGCGTGGCGTAGGAGATGACCCCGGCGTGCACCCCGCCGGCCGACGTGTCACGTGTCTCAGAGAGTACTCACCCGGCGCACGCAGGTCCCAGCCCACGAGCGCGGCTCCCAGCGTGGCGTAGGAGATGACCCCGGCGTGCACCCCGCCGGCCGACGTGTCACGTGTCTCAGAGAGTACTCACCCGGCGCACGCAGGTCCCAGCCCACGAGCGCGGCTCCCAGCGTGGCGTAGGAGATGACCCCGGCGTGCACCCCGCCGGCCGACGTGTCACGTGTCTCAGAGAGTACTCACCCGGCGCACGCAGGTCCCAGCCCACGAGCGCGGCTCCCAGCGTGGCGTAGGAGATGACCCCGGCGTGCACCCCGCCGGCCGACGTGTCACGTGTCTCAGAGAGTACTCACCCGGCGCACGCAGGTCCCAGCCCACGAGCGCGGCTCCCAGCGTGGCGTAGGAGATGACCCCGGCGTGCACCCCGCCGGCCGACGTGTCACGTGTCTCAGAGAGTACTCACCCGGCGCACGCAGGTCCCAGCCCACGAGCGCGGCTCCCAGCGTGGCGTAGGAGATGACCCCGGCGTGCACCCCGCCGGCCGACGCGCACGCCACGCACGCGTCGGACCCGCGCTCCAGCTGGCGGCACTGCGACAGGCTCATACGCGACGAGCCACTGTCCAGTCTGACGACCGATATAAACAATACATAAATACAGGGTGTAACAAAAAACCCTGTCCGTCCCGTGAAGTGGTTATTATTAGGTATCGTGAGGCGGTTCTATTTATATAATCATTTTTTAAATTCTAAGCAAAAAATTTACCCTAACTTAATAAAATAAAGAAAATTACATTGCAACACAGGCGCGGGCGACAGCGCTCTATAGCTCTGGTATCTATCGGGAAGCTCGGACACGAGCTCATGACATCAGTTGTCCATGAAATTTTCGTCATTTACAATTGAAAATGACAATTAATATTTTTTATGGGTAATATATTTAATGGGTGAATAATATTTTAAAATATGTTTACATAAATAGAAACGACTTACGATACTCAAGAACCACTTCACGGGTCGGACAGGGTTTTTGTTACACCTGGTTACCAATAATAAAATGTTGTATATGGTTAACATAAATCCCATCCACGATACGGTAGGACACGGTACGACAAAACATCCACGATAACTTACCTGAGTACAAATATAGATCCCTCCTGCGTAGCCGCCACCAGGGACTGCCCCCCCTCGCACGCGGCGAGCGATATCACGGGACCCGCACTACGATTATACATGGACTTCGACCTAAAGACGGACAATCATAAAAACTATCAATGGAAAACTTCAAAGATCATAAATATGAACGACTAACTTCATTCCAAAAATGTTCTATTTTCACCAACTCTGAAAACCGTACTCGTTGCGTAAGTACGACTTAGTACATACTTGTTAACGTAAGCGTGTCCCTGCAGTCGGGTCGCGTCCCAGAGCCTCACGGTGCCGTCGTCGGAGCACGAGCCGAACAGGCCGCGCTGAGACGGCAGGCGGACCAGCTGGTTCACGCGAGCCCTGGGGTAAAGGGTACACGCACGTGGAGACTTGAATCATTAACGCGTCCTTTATTAGTAGAGTGTTCCCGATTTGCTAATTTTATTATTTTTTGATGTGACGATGGTTGTGTGGTAAATATTATGCAATAGCGCTTCCCCCGCGCTACGCTTGCGTCAGAATTATGGAAAATTAAGGATATTCATACAAACTGTCATTCCCTTTATTACTTATATAGGGGTTAGCCCCAGTAGTTTGGGCTCTGCGTTGATATGTCAGTCAGTCAGTAAATTTTCCAATTCTTTAATGGCAGTACGTAAAATGAAGCACAGGCGTCGTAGCATAAGATTACAATCTCAATAACATAATATGTGAAAATTTTATTGTTATAAAAACAATTATATTTTCGACAACAAAAAAGGTTTATTATATCGTATATGGGCATAAGTTCAAGTTAAAAGCATGGTAGTATGGTCGACTTACTTGTGTTCGTGTAAGTAAGCCAGTAACTGATTTCCGGGCCGCCAAGTCGCTGGTGGCTGGAGGTCCTCACTGGCTTCCACGTTGTCGTCGTGACTTCTGAAGTATTAACGAAATTTTTTAGCGATCTGTTAGGAATTTGTCAAAGCTATGAAAATTCTACCGCAAAACAGCGTTGGTTAACAACATGTAAGCGTTGGTTAACATTACTTACAATGCCAATGTCTATGGGCGTTGGTGACTACTTACCATCAAGTGGCCCATATGCTCGTCCGCCTAAATAAAAAATAACTTAAACGTATCATTTTAATAGGTATTTTTAAGGCTTTTCATCACAAACTGAATTAAACACTAAAGGTTTACTAGTACTATCTGAAACACATAAAAAATATCCATTACTATTTAACAATACATACCTTAATGATTTCTGGAATTTCTGCTGCATTCGAGATATTAGATTCCTTAATTCCATACGGCATGGTGCCATGCTATCTGCAAACAATTAAAAACATCGACCGAGAAATTCAACACTTATTTACACAAACGATTATAAGATACTAGCTCGCGTATAAAATTAATTAAAATACAATGAATAAAAATAAGCCTAGAACCTTCCTCGATAAAAGGACTATACAACACAAAAAACATTTTTAAATTCGAACCAGTAGTTCCTGAGATTAGCCGGATGAAACAAACAAACTCTTCAGCTTTATATATTAGTATAGATATAAATTAAAAATGAATTTGAATGATGTTTTTAAAAAGCTCAAGCTAAAGAAGAGAATTAGTATAATATTAATAAGCATTAGTAATGTATTTACATTGGACATAGCTAGTGCTGTGTCCCATCTGCGAGTGAGCCGGTTGGCTGATATTGACGCTCTGTGACGCACCTAAGCTCGCACCGACTTGGCCGCCCGTTTGGGACACTTGTTCAGACGCTGAGGAAATATTTAAATTTTGCTAACTATCTTAAGTTAATAATAAACCATTACAACGTTACACATAAACATTGGGGCTGATTAGTTAAACTGTTACAAAATTCTGACAAAATGCCAATGATGACCAAAAACAGAGTACTCAATTTTTAACTAAACATCTCATCAAAATGAAGTACTTTTTTATTTGAATGGTTTATACTGCGAACTGATGGTAGGCTGTACAACATCTCGATGCTCAAGTCCAAACGCCATAGGCAGGGCTTATTTGTAGATAAACTCCTTATTACCGACGACGCTGCCTTTGTTGCCCATGCCAAGCGCAACTCCAGAGCCTAATGGACAAATTTTCCAGAGCGTGTGACCTGTTTTCAATGTCCATAAATTCCAAGAAGACTGTTATTTTAGCACAAGGATGTTCAGAGCAACCAGTCATCTTGCTTTAAGGCGCACCTTTGGAGGTGGTTAACAAATTTTGCTACCTTGGTTCGCAATTGTCGAGCAGTCTCTCGCTTGATGCAGAGATCGATTTCCGCATCGGCAAAGCCGTCTACGTTTGGGAGGCTCTCTACAAGAGCTTGGGACAACAGACACCTTACGGTAAAAACGAAAATGCTCGTTTACCAATCATGTGTCATCAGCAAAACAAGAACGCCGACTGAACACATTTCACTTGCGCTGTCTTCGAAGCATTCTGGGCATCACGTGGAAAGACCATGCAACAAACGAGTCTGTTCTAGGCGAGGCACAGCTGCCTAGCATCACGGCAATTTTCAAAAAGAGACGGTTACAGTGGCTGGGCCACGTGTATCGAATGGAGCAGACTCGCCTGCCAAGGAAAATTCTACTCGGAGAGGTTGCAGAATCGAAAAGATCTGTTGGGCGGCCTATGCTCCGCTTTAAAGATTGCGCTAAGCGTGATATGGTTGCTTTTAACATCCCAAGCAACCAATGGGAGGAGCTGGCCGAGGACCGTGCCAAATGGCGACGCCTTGTTTACGAAGGGCAATCAAAACATGACGACGCCTGGTTCGAGTCTTTAAAAGAAAAACGCACGAGGCGTAAAGAGCGGGCCTCAAACCCCCGACCATCTGGGTGCACATACACTTGTCGGGAATGCGGCCGAAGGATCCTCTCTCGCATCGGACTCTTAGGCACGAACGCAAGTGTCTTCGAGATGCTGCTTAAATCATCTGTCGGAGATGTAAAGGCCTGATATATAAATTCACAACTAAAACTTAAATTTTTAGCTTGACGCCCTTTGGTAACGAAAAGTATTGACGTAGAAAGTTTAAAAATTTTCGATTATGTTTTTGGAAGTCGAATGATTTGAAAATCGTAATTTAATAGTCTACACCTTTAGCCCGAGTTATCGGTCTTTAGAAACTCCGCTAATGATCTAATATCGATTTGTTGCGAGAAATCAAATTCCAACCGGAAACCTTAAGAATACGTCGTCTGGATCAGAAAAGTAACCTCGGTGTTTCTTTGAAGTTTGCTGCATAATCGATTTAACACCAACGGACAAGAGCCATTTGAAATTAAAATATATACATTATATGTTGCATGAAATGACGCGCGTACCACAGAACCATAAAAGCACTGTATTTAATTCATGAAAATTAATAATGATCAAATAAATAGAAACGCAGAAGGCTGCCTCATACCCGTCGACATTGTTTATTTAACTGATTGGTTTAATGCTTATATTCTGAGACCCAAGACCTTTAAATAGTAACTGAAAATAAAAACCCATAACATTATTAATGGTAAACCGCTTATACCGTAAAAAAAAAAATATATACCAATTCACCAAAATGACATAATTCAGATAAAAATTACACAAAATTCACCACCAACTCGCATTGAAGGAGTGTGGTGGAATATAATCTAAAAGGAGTGCATGCCCAGCAGTGGGATATTTACGGACTGTTATTTTTTCAATTAAAAAATAAAAAGCATTTTTTATAAGATACGTATTATTATGCGTGTACGCGATTCAGTACCAGCAGATGGCACTGAGGGCTTGTTAGCAGTTCTGAAATTGTTGGTAAGATAAAAGTAACAGATTATAAACGTCTCACTGTTGGCTAAAGAAAACCTGTCTTCTTGGCGAGAAGGACACATATATACAGGTTTCCTCGCGATGTATTCCATCATCACCGAGCATGAGATAGGTTATTAACACAAATTAAGCATAGGAAAAACCTGATTTTTGCTTTCCTATTTTTTTTAACATAAGTTATGCGGGCATACATATGTGCCACTAAGATGTTATATCCCTTATACCTGTAATTACACTGGCTCACTTACCCTTCCTACGATACTACGTACATAATTATAATCAAAATAATAGTAAGCACAACTCTTACTGTACGATAAGGGAATGATCGTGTATGATCAAAATCGACTTACCTTTGACGGAGACTTGGTCCTGGGCCTGTCCGAACATGTGTTGCCACTCCGTGTTCATTTGAGTTTCTTGGGACAGCGACGTTTTATGTGACCTTCTAGAAACATCGCAAATATTAAATAAATATATATATAAAAAAAACATATAATTCGCAATTACCAAACCAGAAGACCATAAAAAACATGCAATTTATTATTTCTGTTAACGGTACTTAACTCTATGATCTCGTCGTGGACCGCGGATTTGCTATCAACCCTTTTTTTATTAATTAACTAGCTGTGCCCCGCGGTTTCACGTGTATAATTAATAAAAAAATAATGAATAATAAACCAAAAAACTTCCTCGATAAAAAGACTACAACACAAAAATATTTTTTCAATTCGAACTAATAATTCTTGAGATTAGCCGGATCAAACAAATAAACTCTTCAGCTTTATGTATTAGTATAGATAACAACCTTATATTTACAACTCAAAACTAAATGAACCAAACACCATTTTAAATATCGACCAATGTAGTTATGACAATACTGGGTCAAAGTTATTTATGTAACTTCACTCTTCTTGGCATCATAAGGTTTCGAATCCAGGTGGTAGATCTTTAACGTCATTTGTGAGTGAGCGAGACAACGGATAGGATAGTACGTGCGTGCGAGCGAGACACGTACCGGTGCACGGATTGCTGGTAGACCTTGTCGACGGGCAGCGCGTCGCTGTCGAGCTGCACGGCGCGGGACAGCCCCCCGCCGGTCAGCACGAGGCGACCGGGCGCGTCCGTTATGTGCTGCACACGGGGACCAATTAATGACGTGAGATGGCCCAGTGGTAAGAACGCGTGAATCTTAACCGATGATCGCGGGTTCAAACCCGGGCAAGCACCGCTGAATTTCAAGTGCTTAAGTTGTGATTATAATTCATCTAGTGCTTGACGGTGTAGGAAAACATTGTGAGGAAACCTGCATGTGTCCAATTTCACTGAAATTCTGTCAAATGTGTTTTCCACCAACCCGCATTGGAGCAGCGTGGTGGAATAAGCTCCAAACCTTCTCCTCACAAAGAGGAGAAGAGGCCTTAGGTCAGCAGTGGGACATTCACAGGCTGTTACTTTACTTTACTACTTTATATTTTATTTAGATTTAGAAGACATAGGAAGCGTGCAATAAATAGTCCATAATGCTTACCTGTGTCAAGGAACTTTGTATTTTGATGAGATGGGCACTCATCGCCAATAATTGGTTTTCTACGTGTTCCGTCATACCTGGAACAGTACATGGTATATTATAATATATAATTCATATTTCTTTCAAGATAGTTTAGTATAGAGGTGATACATGTTAATCCTAACCAAAAATTTGTGTATCATATCATGTTCATACTCAGACAATTTACTGAAACTCTATCACGTTAGAACTTTGTGCAAGCTCGTCTGGGTAGGTGCCACCCACTTATCAGATATTCTACCGCAAAACACCAGTACTTGGTATTGTTGTGTTCCGGTTTGAAGGGTGTGTAAGCCAGTGTGATTACAGGCACAGGGACATAACATCTTAGTTCATAAGTTTGGTGGCATATTGGCGATGTAAGCAATGGTTAACATTTCTTACACTACCAATGTCTAAGAGCGTTGGTGACCACTTACCAATAGACGACCCATACGCTCGTCCTACTATCTTATAAAAAAGGCCTCGCTGCGATTTTATTTAGTTAATTTTGGGTGTTGGGTTGGTATAGGCACTTCGATGCCACAGCTGTGTTTATCTACTAAGCCTTATTGTAAAAGGTCCAAGCCATTTCCTCAAAAGGAGAGGAGGTCTTAGCCTAGCAGTGAGACTTTGCACAACAAATAATCTTATCTAGCAGTTATCATACTTATCATAATTGATTTTACCCAACCCCGAATGTATATTGTAATTATATTGATAACTTACCATCTGAGGCTAGCCTTCTGAATAAATTCTTAAGTTGTTGACCCATTTCCGAATATTGAGGCATCATGCCTTGTTTTACCTGAAATGAGGGTCATATGATAGGATTATATGTTCACCATTAGTATATAATAACAAACTGTTTCTATGATGCGATATGTTAATAACTAAGGGTCGAATAATTGTGCTAAAGAATTATCCAGTGTTCAGAAATCTTGCAAAGTCGGAGCGGATTACTGAAGTAGGCCAAGTGAAACAGTTTAGTACATTTTTATCGATTTTTGTTCGTTCCCACCCAGGACAAACATTTGTGTGTAGGGACAAGACAAAAGTATGTGTATGTAAGTGTATTAGTTGTCTGGTTTCCATAGTACAACCTTTGCTTAGTTTAGGATCAGACGGCCTTGTGTGAATAATGTCCCAGGATATTATTAGTGTTATATTATTATCATCTGTTTGTCAAACGATTTTCCTTTTTTTTTGGTTTAATGGTTTATAATAAGGTCCTCCGGTCCGATTTCTTCCACGGCGGCAAATCTCAAGAGAGATTAGCCAACAACGCAGGAGGTATTATGTGTCTCTCTCTCTCTCTCTCTCTCTCGTAATCCGATGGGACGGCAATCCGACACGACCGGAAAGAGTTCAGGCGCAGGACTAACGGCTTAACGTTCTTTCCGAGGCACGGGAGTGTACACACTTCCAACTTCCAGACTCCGGGCTGCTACTGAGAATTTTCTGACGGAAAACCCCAATAACTATTTATTGGCCCGACCTGGGAATTGAACCCAGGACCATCGAGTCTGCGGCCTTATATCAAGCCACTAGACCAACGAGGCAGTCAAATTAATGGGTTATACTGAGAAACTTAAAGGCTATGTCTTAATAAATATGAATTTTGAATCATTCCTATCCATAGACATGTGTTTTCTTAAATTCTCAGTAATGATTATGGCGTCTGGTGGATAAATGGGATATGTATGACAAGAAACTTTTGAAGCTTGAAAGCTGTTGTAGAAGAGTACCTAATCAGATGACTTGTCAAGTGCAATTGAAATGTACGAACGGAATTGTAAAGACTGTTAATGACAATATGCTATCTCACCTTGAGTCTAGCACTCCGCCTTTCCCTGAGGGTCTGCACGAGCCGGTCCACGTCTCCGTGTCTCAGCACCGCGTCCAGAACCTTCCTCGGTATTGGTTCTGACAGGCTCTCTAGAAGAAGTTCAGCTCTCTCAACCTTTAAAAAAATACAAAACTTAAATCGTACATATTTTTTTTTACAAAATAAGTAGCCGGACGGCCAATTTGAACTTATGGTGGTCAGTGGTCACGACATAGATATTACATCACCTTTCTTCTCTTCTAGCTATGATGCAGGAAGGACTTGGGAATTGGGGAAGGGGCGGATGATGAAAAGTTACCTGTATAAGCTTATGCTTAAGGTGCGGCCACACAAGCGGCAGTATCTTGCAATTAACGTCAATTGGATTCAACAGACTCGCTACACACGACACCAAACCGCACACTTCGTGTCTTATCTGAAAATATTGGAATCTATTATGAAATAAGTTTTACAATAAAAGACATTACATAAAAAAAGTGCATTCAATTATTTAATGCCAATTTTATTTAGATTATGAAATCCATTGTTATTTTTAAAGTAAATAAATGCGTTTGAGAGAGCCATCCATCCGTTTGCCCTGAGCATTTTGTGTTGCACCGTTTTTTGAACGCGCCAATCTCAAGACATACCAGTCCGATATGAGAAAAAATAAAGTGTCTTGACAGACAGACAGACGGGCGGACGGACAACGTGATTCTATAAGGGTTTCGTTTTTACCTTTTGAGGTATGGAACCCTAAAAACTAATTGGAACTAAAAAAATGCGTCGGACAGCCCCCTAATTGATTAAGGTTACAGACTACATAACATCACTAAGAGCCACGGGGGCGGAGCAACGCAATCAAACAATATACGATACCCATAAGTTGGGATGTGCGAGGTAGACGGCGCTCTCTGCGACGAGGTCGCACAGCGCCTGCTTCGGCAGCAAACCCAGCTCCGCCAGGCTGCTGGTAGCCCGTAGAGCCTTCGCTATTATCCATTCAGATTGGTCTGTCAGGCCCTGCCGTTCAAAGGTGATTATTGTATTAGTGTCTCGTGGAGTGAGGATAGTCCATAAAATTATTATTACCTGCTGGAGTAGTGGCAGGAGTATCGGTGCGGCGTGCTGGCCCACATACGATGCGACTCCCACGACGCGTTCGAAGAAACAACCACGCAACGCAACCTCCTCTTTGTCGTTCAAGAACGTTACCATATGTGAGAGGATCACGTCGTTCGCTAAACATACATACGAATGAATGTATAAGTAAATGAGACAACAGTTACTAGTTACAATATAATACACTTTATTATATGAAACATACAAACATACAAAATACTCTAAGACGGTACTTATGACCCTTTCGTGTTAAGATTTTGTGTTCACGTGATCAAAATCGGTCAAAAGGACATCATGTCAGTCTTAGTACATTATATATATAAGACATCATGTAATATATGCTTGTATTTTATATTAAAAACGTAGTAAGTGATTATATCCTACACACAGGTCCTGTGTTAAAGATAGAAGGCCACTTGAGACCTTATGATCTTTGAGACCTCTCCCTTCTGAAATGATTAGAATTATATAACATTATGTTTGGCTTGACGGGGCCCTTTCGGCTGGCCAGGCCCCTAGCGGGCTGATACACAATAACCAATACAAAATATAGCAAGAATTTACCTTTTTGTTTTCCAAAGAAAACGCACAGCTTCGTGATACCATTCTCGACGAGAGCTCGTTTCACCACCGCCTGAGAGTCTGTCAGTAGGTACGACACCGTCGAACGGACCTTTAACAATTTAATGGATAATATTAAACTCATGATTCTAAATTAGTGGGGGGGGCGTATTCATTCCTACCACTTTTTTACACTGTATCAAAACACTTGTTATGTCGAATTCATGTATGTACTTTCAAAATTTGGTAAAATTGTTAGTTCTATGAATTATTAATGTCACTTACCATCTCGTGCAGCGCTGACAGTTCAGTTTCATAGTTTATATTCGACGCTTCCTTATCAGCCATGTTCTGTGTTTGATCGAGGAACCTCAGCGCTGTCTCCGCTAACTTAGCTGTGAGATAAATTACAGTAATAAAGACTTAAATATAACTGGAAAGTTCTGGTAGGACTTTTATATTAGCGTTATTGAATAGAAATTTTGAATTTGAATGTCGAAAGCTGACTGATGGTATGATACGCTAATTTGATTCGTGTGCCCCTTAAATGTTACATTTATTTATTATAACTATAACGTTACGTCCCAATATCCCATTTCATTTCACTTATCCCGAAATTTAGGGGTAAATCTCCTCGTCGGCAACACCGATGACAGAGGGAGCGATAGTCGACTGACCGATGTTGTTGGCGTAGGCGATGCGCACGGGCAGCGCGGGGTCGGCGGCGCGCGGGGCCAGCTCGGGCAGGATGTACTCGGGGAACACGTTGCAGTCGGCGGGCGGCAGCGCGCGCACGCAGCACACGCAGCGCGCCGCCGCCCACACCGCGCACGCGCGCACCCGCGCCTCCACCGCGCCCGACAGGTGGATCTGCGACACGCGCGCAGCAAGACTCAATCTAATTCTAAATACTCTATTCAACATTCAAGTATTACACTTGCTTATTGATAGTCAAACTAGAAACTACCACCGGTTCGGAAAAGATACACCCCAGCCCTGAGAAGAACCGGCGAAAAAACTCGGGTTTTTTTGGCTCTTTTTTAAGTATAGTACAAAAGAATAAATAGAAATAGTCATGGGGCGATCGTCTCATTCCCGAGACACCGCTTGACAACATATGAGATGGAACATATGTATAGCCTATTCCGACCGCAAGTGTAGTGAGACCGAGAGACCTTGACGACGAGATGACATTGCGCGACATTGGTCCAGATCTTGCATAATCTATGATATTCACTATGGCTTCACGAAATCCGTTTTCACTGTCCGCAAACTTGTAATCGGAACTCATGCAAACCGCATGCAATTTTTTAATCTAAGGTTTGTTTACATTTACTCCTTATCTAATTGGAATAGTGTATGTATGTAGGACTTTATTTGTTACTTAAAAACCATAACGATTGTGAATGATGATTTCGAAACGGAGCATTTTGAGTGATAGGAATATACGTATGCTCTCTCTTTCTTTCTCACGAACGACGCCGCCATAAATAATACATTTATTAAGAGGTTACTGTTTTAATTTATGAAAAACAAGTTTATTTTAGACCAAATCTTAAATGTAAGTATTTCATGATTTATATACTTTTCATTTCGCCTTTACTCACTGCTGCATGAAAAAGGAGTACAATGTTTGTTGCAAAAACCCTGTCTGACCCGTGAAGTGGTTATTAGGTATCGTGAGTATATCATGACCTCGTGCCTTAGCTATAGGTAAGAACTATCGAGCGCTGCCGCCCGCACCTGATTTGTGTGCTGGGTGAATGATATGATTTTCGACACATAATTTAATTTTATTCAGAGTAATTTTTTTGCTATTTTATAAATAATTACAAAAATAGAACTGACCCTATTAACCGCGATACCTATTAACTACTTCACGGGTCGGACAGGGTTTTTATAACACACTGTATACATAAAAGTATACAAGATAAAAAACTCACGATATACGGCAATATCCTGTCCAAAATGATCTCGGAGCTCGAATTTTCGCAGAGCAGTTGCAATATTTCCAGGCAATGTAGCTTTGACGTGCAATGATGCAGCCCTCTGATGCACGAAGTCACCAGTGACGTAATCAGAATCAACCCCTCACTATCCGGACCCATTACTTTCGTTTCTGGGGTCTTATTGTCATTTTCATCCTCAAAATCCGTGACGTTCACCGTCATAACCCTGAACCCTTCCTTGATTAACGCATCGATTTCGACCTTCTGGTTTTCGGTGGTCTCTTCGACCAGATCCTGATAGTTCTTCGAATTCGACGGCTGGGTGAAGATTTTGATGATGTTCTTAATGTCTTGGTAGATGCGAGTAATCTTCTCGTCCGCCGGTAATATCGGTTGAGCAGAAAATATCAGCATGTACGATTGAAGGAATGAGTAAAAATATTCAGGAAATAATCTGTAACGGACATTATTTCGTGTTGATTTGAAAACCCAAAAATGCAATAATATTAAAAGTACATTACTTAAGGCGAGACATTTAAGCAAAACTAAGTTTTAGTTAAAATAAATTGAAGGTCGAAATCTATATTAAATAATTAAACATTACTCTTACTTATTGATCATTAAAAATCTACCGTAATTTCTATAAGAAGCACATCATACTAGTAAGAAAGGCAAAAGAATCTCAATAGAATTTTGTTTCAACAAGTTTTGATTACAATAGGTATTAAAAACGACCTGGATACGATCATATCATTCACAGTGTGATTTCATTTAACAAGTCATTAGTTTTTTAATATCCTTTGCCAAGCGAAAGCTGTTTAACCATTTTTTTACTTTACTTTTTTAATGTTTTATCAAAGCGAAATACGCAAAGAATACATATAAATAAGATCTCCATAGGCACATGCATAGACCTTTCTGAATGTTGCCTATGCGTTAAATTAAATACAATTAATTAAAGCTTATCACTCACGTGCCCCTAGCTTCGTCCAAGTATAGTTCAGCACTGCGTCTATCTTTGGGGTTCCTTTCTGTCATGGAATGCAAGAGGCTCCGAAGTTCTGGCTCGCATGTATCTGGTAAAGTCATCGTCGGAGGACGGTCTTCGCCGTTTCGGTAAGCTAACAAACCCGGAAGGTCGAGGGCTGGCGTACCGTCGTTCCAGAGTTCTAGGAGAGCACACCTGTATAAAGGAACATATAATATAAAAGAATATATATGCTTATGACCCTAAAACTAAAAAACAGAAAACATAACGAATAATAATAGTAATGATATAAAACATCTCTTCTTTAAGTAATTTATTGATTTATTTATCAGAAAATCTCAATTTCATTTGAAGCACTGATTAGTCAATCATTTTTAAAATATTAAGTTAAAAAAATAAATAAAAAAAATATTTATTAGTAAACACATGCACTACTGAGGTCATGGCTCTTGTGTCCTAGCTACCCGATAGTAAAGTTATCGAGCGCTGTCGTCCGCGCCTGTCTTGCCATGTCATTTTCGTGATTTAATTAAATTTTATTCGGGATAATTTTTTTGGTTAGTATTTTAAAAATGATTACATATATAGAACCGACTCACGATACCTGATAACCACTTCACGGGTCGGACAAGGTTTTTGTTACACACTGTATGTTTAAATACCAAAAATAATAAAGTTTTTATATATCAAAACAAATGAGGTTTTGTTAAATTATTCAATTAACAAAACTTCATGATTAGCATTGACCAAGTGTAGAATCAAGGGCTAATGCAATTATTAACAAGAATCAAAAGATGTAGAGCAATAAAAACTGAACACAGAACAAACTCACCCAGTAGAAAATATATCCATGCTTGGAACCAGTTCCCCTACTTTGCACGGCGACTCGCTCAGTAGCAGACCGCTGTTTCTGTCATCTCCCTACAAATATACCCAATATTTACTAAATATAGTTTTATTAATACTAAATCTTAACAAATACTATATGTCACAAAACGATTTTAACTAACAACTAAGCAGATGAAAAAGAATTCGAAGTTAAAAATCTGAAATACTAGAGAAAATATAAGACCGTGGGTAAAAATCGGAATCCGATCAAGCAACTTTTGGTACTCGGTAAATAAAAATATGGAGAAATTAACCCACAATAGTTCAATGTGGAGTACTGTTTTCATTTTAAAACCTAAAGTATTTCCAACATAATATGATTTCTAGCTCGTGGCGTATTCTTTTATTTGGTAAAACACTTTTGAACTCAAGTAGAGCATTATCAAATTTAGCTAGGAATATAGGAAGGCGGACGAGCATATGGGCCACCTGATGGTAAGTGGTCACCAACGCCCATAAACAATGGCATTGTAAGAGTTGTTAACCATCTCTTACATCGCCAATGCGCCACCAACCTTGGGAACTAAGATGTTGTGTCCCTTGTGCCTGTAATTACACTGGCTCACTCACCCTTCAAACCGGAACACAACAGTACCAAGTACTGCTGTTTACATTATTATATCTAATAAACTGCATACTTATATTCTATAAGAAATGTTTTATGGTCTTTTATGCATAGGTTATAGGCATAGCCTCTCTTAATAAGTGGTTTATCTAAAGATAAAGTACTTCAAATGGGATGGATAGATCCTGAGATTAGAACGTTTAAAATAAACAAGCCCTTGAGCTTTGCAATATTAATATAGTTCCGTTCCATTACCGTAGGTCTGACATTAGGGTCTGGAGCTTTTACGAATCTCTCGGGTGCTACATAGCAGAGCCTCCGCCTTGACGTGTCGAAGAAGTAACTGAAGTCTGCGGGATTGTCATCCGGTAGGAAGGTCGGCTTGAATGACGCGATGTCCGTCAGCAGCACCCACAGCCAAGAGGTCACCATGATGTTCTCTAGCTGGAATAATAAATAATGGAATTATCACTGGAGTCAATAAGATCTTGAATAAATGTATTCTTCTCCACATTCCAGACAGACCGTCTTTTAGTGATACAATGTTTGTTATTAAACTCTAGTTCCTCATGTCATCTTCGTCAAGTTCCTGTCACATCTGATAGTTTTTACGCCCATGTGATTATGGTCTCTACCAATCTCTCGGTGGACATTTGAGAGAAACCCACCCAACCCCATTTCAACTAAATGGTTTTTTCCATACTCACAAGTGAATCATTAGAGTTTATCTAGCTCAAACACAAAATGTCACTATCTAGAACCATTGCTGTAATAAAAATCAATATACATATTAAGACCAACCTTAATATCACCGTGACATATGCCAAGCTTGTGCATCCTGTGTAAAGCATAAAGGACTTGGAATGTTATCCACTTCTTTTCCAGCACTGTGAGGAATGGACGAGTAGCCATCCTATCATAGACGCTACACTTACAGTATTCTCTCATAAGAAGACCAGCTTTGTCTGTCAACTGAACATAATTTCTTATCAGCATAGAAATATTACAATTAATATTGAAATGAAATTAAGAAAATTTCTTTATAAGACTTATGGCCGAATACTGATATTCGCATTTTGCATACTCAATTTTGAAATTAATGATGTTCCAAATAATTAAGTCCCACTTCATATTTGAATGACGTATTTTGCCGATAATAATGTACAAAAACATATCACTTATACATGGAAACATTATATAAATATTAAAAATATATAATATACTGCTGTCACTTTTGCTTTAACAAGGTAAGTATGTAATTATAAAAAAAAAATGTATCTATGGTAGCCTTGAGTAAGGTGATTAAAGGATGTGTTCTACTTACTATAACTCTTTGAAAAGGTAAGCAATTAAAAGCAGAAGCAAGCTGCTCCTTTATCTTCAGTATCCTCTCCTTATGTTCGGCTAGCGGAAGTGATGGATCATGGACGGCAAACACTTTAACTACAACTAGACCTTCCCTAGTACGGGCTCGTGCAACTTTAAAAAATCTCGTCGAACCTAGACTGTGAAATAAAATCTAATTAACTTTCAAATTATAATATTAAGATATACTTTTTATACATAGTTATTTTTTATATAATGAAAATTGAAAATATATAAAACTGAAATCTTCTTTGTTCTTACCTTTGATCGAAAGTTAGATCAACATGGTCACTTAAATAATGCTCAACTGGAAATATCTGTGAAGGAGCTACGCCAACTAGTTGATTACCCATTTTATCTAACTAAATAAAAAGATAGTATGTTATTAACAATGTATGCTGTATGCGTATAAAAATTAAAAACAAATAACTATGAACTGAATTGTTTTTCACATCTTTCAACATAAGCTCTTACTATTTTAATTACAATTTAACAATATATTAATTATATTAGAAAACAATGAAACTGCAACCAGCTTGTTTTGACAGCTTTAAACTATTTATTTCATAGTGACAATGACAATGACAATAAACAGATGGCATTGACAGTATGACTATTTATAAATACATCACGAATCGTGACGAAAGATAACGATTTTATGTTTCATATAAAATATCTCGCAAACCGACGCTAAATTTATATATAACTTAAATTTCAAAATATTATAACATATATTTGTAAACAAACCGCAGTATATACATTAGAAAAGAATAAGAACTTTTGTGAAACCTTTAATTTTCACATCATCATACACCTCATCACTAAAAAACGGCTGTCACTTTTGCTTTATGGTCTGTACTCTGTCTTCAAGTCTTCTACAAATAAGCAGTATTTTACATCCACCCTTTTTTCCCAATTATCAATCGTTTATTCACTGAAATGACTTCTAAAAGTGAAAAAGATCGCGCCAAACAGATTCAGGATCGATGTCAGAATATATTAATACAATTGTTAAAGGATGAAGACAACAAATATTGTGTTGATTGTGACGCCAAGGGTGAGCGAATTCCTTTTTTATATATTTTTTTATTTCCTAATACTAGCTTTACTAGCTTTCACGGTCAAGTTTTAAGCGAGCGCAGAAATAATGCTTAACTTACAAAAGGAATATTAATCGCTTATAAAATTCGCATGTGAACGAGGTCTTAAAACGTTAAACGTAGTGATTTGTATAAGATTGACTCACGCTAGCTGCAAATTAAAAGTATGAGTGTCGATACCAATAATTTGCTTAGTTATTATTGCATTCCTTAAGCAAGCCAAGAATGAGTCAGTTTATATTTCGATAATTGCAAGAGAAAATTAATTTTATAATAAGATTGTAGTTATTTTCTAAAAAACGAAATAAACATGTACACAAGAGTATGTCAGATAACAGGAATCAATGGCATAATTGAAAAAGGAAATTGTTTAAATTCTAGTTATCATAACAATAAAGATAAACTACAGTTGTTATCTTTTATATAATATTATTTGCATTAAAAGATATAATAATAAAAAATGCTTTTTTTTAAGCCTTTATATATCCTGTAAGGCAAAGAAATGTCAAAGACGTTCATGGAAATTACACAGTTGCATAATATAAGTAAATGACAATGTTATAGATAACGGCCAATAACATTTTAAAAATTTATTAATTTCCAAAGTTTATTTAAGCAATTTACTCATTATGTTATTGAAAACTGAATATAAACCTAGGTAAATAATGTCTCGGTAAAAACTTGACCTAAATTTGGTAAGGTAAGGTTTCCCTCCTTTGTGTATGTTATGCCTGTTTGAAGGGGTCATTGTCAAGCTAAGCTCTTAATGACATCAGGCTTCGCTTGATTTAACTTTGACTTCATTATACACCAAATAAATTAAAAAAGAATTGACTTCTGTAGATTTTCTATTCATTTGAGAGTAAAAAAGTCTCAACCAACTCTTTTTGGATTTCATGTTCTCACATCGGCTGTATAAATTCTATTTCAGGCTAACATTGGTTCAGAATATAGGTTAAGCTAAACTGAGCTGAAAAACATCTTAAATGTTATCTATACAAATTTATTATTGTGTAAAAATAAAAACAATTTACTTACATAATCATGTTTTAAATATAATATTCATTGTCAATTTTTATTTCATAATAAATAGATAAAGCCTATTATTATGTATTTAAATTATTTTTATCTATGAGCTAATGTCCTGTTAGATCTGCCTAAAACTGGTTGGATCTAGTTTAGTCATTATCCAACAATATCATTGTACTAAGAAAAGGCAGAAAAATATATGTAAATGCTTGTCATGATAAGGCTTGTTTGAAATTGTATCGTTATATATATGAAGTATTTTTTAATATCTATGAATTATTTTACATTTAAATACATAAAATATTTTTATACTGCTTTGTAATGTTAATTAATATGTCTTGTGTGAGCATGGAAGAGAGAGTGAACATTCCCAGTATTATTTAGTGTATGCTTATAGCTTGGTAGCTTTTTCTTGATCACATTTGTAAATATAAAGTAATAGAAAACAATAAACTTAAATTGCATATGCACCAACAACCAAGGGAATTAAAATGTTATGTCCCTTGTGCCTATAATTTCTGCTCACTCACCCTTTAAACCAGAACCCAGTATTCTTGTGTTTTGTGCAATATTTACCACCTGTTCAGGGGAGTTGGTACAAAGCCCCTACTACCATGTGAACAAAGCCTTACCACTATATATACTACACAATAGTAATAATAATGATTTTCATGTTACAGGACCTCGGTGGGCGTCATGGAACCTTGGTATATTCCTCTGCATCCGCTGTGCTGGTATCCACCGTAACCTCGGTGTGCACATCTCGAAGGTGAAAAGTGTCAACCTCGACTCATGGACCGCTGAACAAGTGGTATGTTATCTAATGTACATCAAATTTTGTACAAAGTTTTGGGAATGTTATTTATGTATACAGAAATGAGAATTTTCGCAAAACGCGCAAACAAAATTTGCAGATTCCATAAATTTGTTACATATATCGTCACAACACAGCCACAATTACTTTTTTTGTTATTTATTATGAAAGCACACTGGGAATTGATCCCAGGACAACCGGGTCTGCGGCCTTATATCTAGCCACTAGACCAACGAGGCATTCATAGTAATAGTAAGTGGTGGTCAACTATGCTGATTGACACTGTTACTAAATATTAAACCAATCCTTAGACTCACCATTCCAAAGGCTACATGTCACCTTCACCATTCAAAAGGCGGTAGATTTGAAATGATGTGACGGCGGTACGTTCGTGATCAATAAAATGCAATTACTTTCAGGTTTATCTCCAACAAATGGGCAACTCCCGCGCTCGCGCCGTCTACGAAGCCAATTTACCTGATTCGTTCCGACGGCCGCAGAACGATAACGCCCTAGAAGCCTTCATCAGAGCGAAGTACGAACAGAAAAAGTACATAGCCAAGGAATGGGTTCCGCCTACTATGCCGAAACTTAACTGGTGAGAATTTATTTTAAATTGAAAATAGTAATAACATTATCGCTTTGCCATGGGCCTAAGTATAATGTACATTGAGATTCTGGTAAAATTAAATTCAATGAAAAAGCCGAGATTGCCAAGTGGTAAGAATGCGTGAATTTTAACCGATGATTGTGTGTTAAATCCCGGGCAAGTACCTCTGAATTCCATGTGCTAAATTGGTGATTTATGATTCATCTCGTGTTTGACGGTGAAGGAAAAGATCGTAAGGCAATATATGTCAAATATGTGTCAAATTTTAGCAAAATTCTGTCACATGTGTTATCCAGCAACCCACATTGGACCAATTTGGTGGAATAAGCTCCAAAACTTCCTCAAAAAGAGGACAAGAGGCAAAATGGCAGCAATGGGACATTCAAAGGTTGCTACTGTACTGTAATGCATTCAAAATGTTTACTCAATTATACATTTATTTATATACATAAATAATACATCATGGTCAGCGGTCATCAAGATTCAAGAATTTACACAATAGCAGAATTCAATAAGAAACAATAATAGTCTATACAGTAAACAATAAGATGTAACAATTGTCGATTTAAAACAATTAGTGACTGAAATTATGATGCTAATAATTCTAAGAAAAGCTCGGCATGTTAAGCGGGACGAGGGGGGGCACAATATATACGTGCGCTTAATACACCCGTCAAACTTAATTAACTGATTCACGGCCGAATACGCACGCCATTAATTTCAAATTTCGCATACTAAATTTTGAAATTAATGACGTTCCAAATAATTAAGTCCCACTTCATATTTGAATGACGTTTCAGTATTCGGCCATATATGTTACACATTTGTAAATAACGAATATGGTCGTAATGGTTGAAGCGGTATTGCTCCACTTTCCAGAACACCGGTCACCATTGAGTTTATATTTGTTCTTTACATAGGGGGTCACATTCTTAGGGGCTACTTGTGTCAATCGGAATTTTATAAGATATTGTTTGATTATATTATTACGTATATGCATATAAACAGTTAGATAAGAAATTACTGTGTTTTCTATGAATAATTTTTAAACCGTGAGTGCACAAGTTAGAAGAGAACCTTAAAATGAAACAATGTTATATTTATTCATTGCAACTTATTAGTTGTGAATACTTACTGATATTTATACATTCTTTATTATATATCAAAGTTTAATTCTTTTAGGGATAAAGAGATAGATGAGGAATTAGAGAAACAAAAACGTAAAAAGAGGGCAACAACGTCAGGCTTGGGACCTCTACCAGCGCCATCTGCCGACAAGAAGTATAACGTATGTATTGTATAAAAATAATAAAAAATAATAAAAATTGAAAATGGAATACATTGTACATTTATCTTATTTCTAATTTTTCAGAAGTCTGACGTTATACCGAGTCTGCCAAAACCTATATCAGTCAGTCCTAAACTGGGCAGGAACACACCGACCCATCAAGCAGATACCACTAAAACGTCAAATGGATCAGCTGATCTACTCGGACTGGACACAATAAAACCAGAGGTGAAACCGACGAACAGCGACGACATATTTTCAAATTTCTTTTCGGCGCCACAGGAGAAACCAGCAGAACCGAAACCGGAAGAACTGAAACCTGATCTCAAAGCAGAGGAAGAAAACTTCTTTAAGCAAGCGGCACCAACAGAGAAGGAGAAATCGAAACTTACGAAAGATAGTATTTTGGCATTGTACAGTCAAACACCGACTAACACTTTAGCAAATCAATTCAATCCTGTCCAACAAGCTCAGCCCGGAGGCTATCCATTTGGAACAGCCTACCCAACCCCGGCTTACAACAATATGGCAATGCCGAATGGAATGCAATCATTCAACCAATTCCAACCGATGCCAAATCAATTCCAACAGCCGTTCCCGAGTCAAATGCAACAGCAGCCTCTACAAAATGTTCAACCTTTCCCCCAAAATCAGCAATTTTTCAACACTCAACCGAATCAGCATTTATCTCAACAATTTAGTGGTCTTAACTTAGGACAGAATTTCCCTAATGCTTTCCCGCCAAACCCGAATGTTGCGAGCAATACAACATGGCAATAAGATGACAAGAAATATATCCGAGGTTTATATTTCTTTGTGCATTATAGATAATGCATCATCAATCGTTTGTACTGTTATGGTTGATTCACGGAATGGGTTACGATACAATGTTCAATATCTTTAAAGTACCAGTAAGTCCAAGGTGTGGATTATTGTGAAAATATTACAGTCAGACGTACATACTGTGTTTTTAAATGAATATGTATAAAGTATTATTATAATGTTAAAATCTTTTCTTCTTGAATAATGTATTGCATCTTATAAATAACTTATATACTTAAAATTTTGTACAAATTTGTTTAAAACTGTGTATGTAGTCTTCCTTTCGTGTTATGTGTTTAGTAAATTTTCTAAAAGAGTGCAGTAAACTTTTACTACAATTTTTTTGATAGTGTGGTATCCTTTTCATGACAGTTAAATTTGTACAAATCATAATAAAAAAAACGTTACTGAAATGAACAGTAACTTCAATAATAATATTAATAAGAGGCTGTTTAGTCAAACTATGACTTTGCTCTTTCTATCATTACTGATTTGACATGTGTCAGAAGAAGACACCATTGTTCAACTAATCCATTTTACTAAATGTCAATTTCTGAAACAAAGCAAAGTTAGATTAAGTTATCTGTCCAAATTATTGACGTTTCATTGGTCGCCGATAGCGTCATCTGCTACCGACCAATTAACGTTGAGATTGAATTCGTATGTGTTTATACTACATAAAAAAAACACGTCTATGTTTGTTTTCTAAATTCTAAATTTAAAATCGATCGGCACCTGTCAATCTCGTTCGTGAAATTATCTCTGACTGGGGTTACACAACTAAAAGTCACTTTGCTAATATTTTAAATATATGTATCAGAAACTGCAATTCAGTGATTTATTTAGTACCAGTCTGTCTTTAAATCTATATAAGAATAAACTTGTTTTTAAACTGTTTATATAAATGATTTCCTGTAGTAGCGTTCTTATTTTTTATGTATTGTACAAATTCAATTGTAATGCTGAAGTTGTTTTTTTTAGCGTGGAAAGCTCGTTAATAACATAGACAATAATTGTCGTAACGCATTCTCACGTCAAGGGACTTATAGTGTTTTTTTACATACATATAATTTATTATAGATACCTTTGTGTGTAACTGGTGATAATATTTAGGTTATTTTATGCACCGAGAGAAATATATATATACATACCCACACATACATATACGGCGGGCCGAATGGCGTGGTTGGTAGGTACCTGCCTTTCGCGCCGCAGGTCGTGGGTACGATTCCCACCCAGGAGAGACATTTGTGTGCATGAACATGTCCGTTTGTCCTGAGTCTGGGGTGTAATTATATATATAAGTATGTATTTATAAAATGGAAAGTAGTATATGTAGTATATCAGTTGTCTGATTTCCATAATACAAGCTCTGCTTATTTTGGCATCAGATGGCCGTGTGTGAATAATGTCCCAGGATATTATTATTATTATTTAGATAGCCTATTCCAATCATATGAGTTGAGTTGTCTTAGTTTCATACGATATACAATATGATTTGCTAATAACTAACAATATTAAGCTTGACAAACAGTTCTTGATTAATATAATATCTTTATTTATAATATACTTCATATAATTACATATTTTTTCACTTTAATGTTTACTTTGGAAGTTCTGATAACGACTTAATTTTTATTACCAATTTGTCACTATTCCATAATGAATAAGATATATGTTTCAAGATATATGATATCACGTGGATTGATTAGTTATTTATATATCTTTGTTCCACTCATGATGATTGCAATAGGCTATAGTTGGGATATATGAAAATATAATTGAATTTTGTCATATATTGAATATGTATGTATTTGTCTAAACGATTTGTTGCATACTTTAGATAAATATTTTACTTCTTAATTAATTTCTTTGGAATCTTTATTAGAAATTAATTTATATATAGATGATGTATGTTGGTCTTTCATTGTATCTCGGTGTACATAATTCGTATATTTACTGTGCAATTATTTTAAAAAAAAACCTATTTTTTTTCCATATATACAATTATAGAAATTATTTTTTTAATTACATCTTTACACGTTTTTTTAGTATTATCTTGCACTGTTGATACACGAGTAGTGTGAAATTGTTTGCGCTTATTAATGAATGACTATTATTAAAGTTATTATATCAATTAAAAAAAATGTTTTAAAATAATCAATAGAATTTCATTCAGCCGCTTCAGCAGCGAGCTAGGGTGCATCAGTTAAGACAGCTGTGTTGGTCTGGTTGAAAGAATTCTGATTGAATATCTGGTTTAAACTGGTTCAATCCGCTTAGTCTTACAGTTGATGATTAGTGTGTCTCATTAATTTTTGTGCTCGGTGCTGGTAGAAATCTTCATGATTCAGATGACATTCCACCATTATGATTTAGACAAATGTCTTAGACTTATCCTTACAGAAGATAACTATGCCCATCAGAGGGTAGTGGGCTGAATGTAATTTGGTATTATCTTACAACTCTTGATCAGGGACAATAATAATAATTGTATTAATTAAATCCGAGAAATAATTAAATATTACTCATTTGTATGATGCTTAATATCAATTTGTAACTTTGTAGAATATATTTACTTTGCATAGTTATGATAATTGTAATAAAGTTGGATTTGTCAACTTTAGTTAAGGTATTAGGAAAATGTTAGTTGCGACGAATATTCGGTTACTGTTCAGTATTCGGCAATCGAGAGAATGTTCGGTACGAGGCCGAATATTTTGCAGCATTAGAAGATGTATCTGTTTATGTTTCAGAACTGATATTGTTGAAATTATATATCGCACACCTCTTTCGTTTTTGAATTTCGAATGTTCGCGATAAGTTTAGAAAACTATAATGAATTGGGCACATTCCTTTAATGTTGATTTTCTATGTTCTTGTCTATGGTTTCTACAGATAGCCATTGATATCTATGCTGGATATAAATATAGATTGAAAATAATCGGTGCGAAATTAGTGATTTGTTACTTATTTGATTTTACGAGTTAAATAAATAAAACTATATAATATATGTATAAAAAGGTTCGTAATCAGTTTGAAAGATTCAAATTGCTCTATATATAAAGTTCGCTCACAAAAATGGGGCGTTTTTAATTCAAATAACATTGCAGCTAAAGGTCTAACATGTCAGAAGTGAATTCCTGTTCAGAAACGTTACACATAGAAACGCCATGAATTTAAAGTTTTGTATATAATTTTCCTTTGAAGATTGTTGTCTAAAGCCTTTTTGAACGATAATACTTAAGATGTTTGAATGACAGTGATACCTCTACTACCGCACCTATCGTTATCGCATAATGCGCGTGTGATGCAAGTGTGAGTTAAATAAAAGTGCTACGACAAAGTTGTACATCCTAATTAAAGTTCCCACCTTGGTTTAGCGTAAGGGTCAAAATAAAACTGCGATACGGCACGATACGAATTCGTAATATAGAGCTAACATGTGAATAACTACGAGATAGAGCGCTTCTTGATTGGCCGGCCCGACCCGACACCGACACCAGTGTCGTGTCGGGTCCGCCAATCAAGAAGCGCTCATTTCGTAAAGTAAGGCGTATCATTACCATGGTTGGGGGTGAAAATCTAAATGACGTACTGTACGAATCAATTCACAAGTCCTTGCAATGCGTCGTACGAGCTCGCGCAGTTCTAAATTGTGACTTCGTATCGTATTTTTTTGTTTCGACCCTGTTACTGTATTGTAACATTGTTTTTTATTTGGTATGTGCTTAACTAGGTAATTTAGTTGAAAACAATAGTAGGCATATTTTTATTTTTTTATCAAACACTGTCAGCTTTTAACGAACAATTTTATTTTTGTATTGTATAAAAGGCCGCCATGTTTTCTTGAATAAACTTAAGTAATTATTGTTTAAAGTAATGGAAACAGTCTTAAAATAATTTTTCTGATACTATTCGCATTTAGATATTGAAAAATCTATGATTTATAAAATACACCACAAAGTGTTGCAATGACTGAAAATGTTTGCAGTTATTTCAAGCTTCAATACATTTGCTATTTAAAATCCAATTTTGATGTATTTAGTTGATATGTCATTACGTGTAAAATATATTTTAATTAGTTGGGTCATATGTCATATTGGCATATCAAATCTGTATTTGATTTTCAAATAAATATAATGCCTATAGTCAGTATATCTTTCATTACCTTTCAAATTTAGGAAAACCTATTCTTTATTGTTATAAGCTTACATCGATGAACGTTGTGTTTGGTAGACTCGAAATAACTAAGTAGCTTTTTCCGTCGTCAGCTATTCTACCGCCAAACAACAATATTGAATGTTCTGTAAGCTTAGTGAATTGTTGTCGATCGTCGATATAGATAATTCAAATAATATTAATCACTGAAACTTCCAATCTCAGCAGATTTGTAATCAGGAATTAAAATTTTCTCATAAATCCATGATAAATTGATAACATTTACGGACGCCAGAGGCATGACAATAGATGGGTGTGCTGTGCAACGAAGACAGAATAGTTCAATACACATTCTGTCTCTTTATCTATCACACGTTTTTCAACCCTCAACTACTCGAAGTTATTTCGTATTTCATAATAACTATTAAACTATTAGATGATAAAAAACCAACACCGGCGAAAAGTAATGCATTGTTTTTGTTTTGTTTGACCAATGTAACTTAAAAATCAATAATCATTTTGCACTATGTTTAGGTATATTCAATTTTATAGAGCGTAAAATGGAACGTAATTGTCCAAATGAGTATGAATGAAGTGTTTTGCTTTTTAAGTTTTGTAGCAATTAATAATAACTTTTTATACTGTTTATACAGCTTTGTGTTAATTTATTTACTTTGTTATTAGGGAAGCAAAATAATACTTTAACCTACTATATATATATTTAGTGATGGAGACTAGGTAAGATACGAAAAACACTAATTAAACTCTCTTTCATAAGTCTACTTTAGACTTTAGTTCAGTTTTGGCGCGCGAGGCCATGTTGACGGAACAGCTGTTGTCGCTAAAGATCTTTTAATTCTTGTATTTTAATTTTTATGTGCTGTTGACAAAAAACACACTAACGTCAATATAAACAATGTTATTAACAAGTTAATAAATTTTTATTAACTAATCTCATACGTAAGAATTCGTACAAAATGTTTAAAGAATAATAAACAACAATGGCTTGTGGTCTGGAAAGTTATGCGTGCAGTGACATTACGACATTGGAAGAACGGGAGTTTAATGCGAAATGGAGCAGGTTTTCCGATTGGCTTCATTGCATATGTGTTGTAACATTCGATTTGGAACTCGGACAGGCAATGGAAAGCGTTTATCCCCCGGGCGTGAAATTGACAGACCAAGAAAAATGTAATATTTGTTATTTAGCCTTTCCCGATTCGAATTCCGGTTGTATGGGAGACACCCAGTTCCACGTGAAATTGCGTTCCCGTGCACCTCTTACGGCTCAGCAATTAAGTTATAATGAGGAAAGTGTGCCAACGCTTCGGGCGGATTCAACGCATTACTGGGGCTTCGTATATTTCCGTCAAGTGAAAGATCCATCATTACCGAGAGGATATTTCCAAAAAAGTATCATATTACTAACTCGTTTGCCATTCATAAATTTATTTTATAAGGTTATCCAATTAATAGCACCAAAACACTTTGAAGATGGCGAGAGGAGTTTAGAGGCCGCTTGCCATGATATAAATAGATGGCCGACTCTTGATGCCGGTCAGAATACTCTATTGCCTGTGTTAGGAAGTGTTTTTCAGTCATATATACCTAATCAACAAACTGGAAAAGTATCAAGGTCAGATATAATAAAGCAAGTGCATTCCTCGAATGTACCACACATATTGGTATCAATTCAGGATGTAAATGTTTTCGATGCTCTGTCTAGTTTAATATCACACTTACATTTATTATGGGAGCTTGTTTTAATAGCCGAGCCTATAGTCGTCATGGCTAGTTCACCGACAGAATGTTCAGCTTTGGTACAAGCTTTGACATACCTCATTCAACCTTTGCCGTATTCTGCTGAATACAGACCATATTTCACAATACATGATAGTGAATTTAAAGAATTTACTCGTAAGCAATTTAACCCACCTTGCGTAATATTAGGTGTTACAAATCCATTCTTTACAAAAACATTGCAACATTGGCCTCACACTATCAAGTTAAGTGACACAACATCTATCAAGACTAAGTTAAGGAAAGTAGGCAATATGAAATACTTGGACACAGCTCCGGGAGTCTATACTCAATACAAACCATTTTTAGAAAAAGATAAATCTATAATCAAAAAACTTCATAATGGAATTAGGACTGACCGTCCATCGGAAGTACAGACTGCAATGGTGAAGAGACATTTATTAGAATTGACCCAAAGTTTTATGATTCCATTAGAAAGATATATGGCATCATTGATGCCATTACAGAAAAATATATCACCCTTCCGAGCACCACCTATACCAAATCCCTTTAATCCCGAAGATTTCTTTGCCACACTACAACTAGCTGGACCTCATTTGACGACAGGGATTAAAGGTGATTGGATTGGTTTGTATAGAAAATTTTTCAAGACACCTAATTTTAGTGCATGGTTTCATGAACGTCATAGCAATTTGACAAACAAGTTACACGCATTACAACTAGAAGCATTGGCCGAAAGTGATCTCAAGAAGTGGTCAGTTGGTAAAAAAGAGGTGGAAATTGTAGATATGGTTTTAAAACTACGGGAAGTTTTGAAGAGTGACCCTCCTGTGGCTGACAATACTCGGACATTATTAGCGAGGAGGTTGGAGGACTTAAACTGTATCCTACCAGAAGATATGAAGTCTATTTTAAATGCAGCATCGTGACATACAGACTGCTGCACCTCAGGGCTGAGAGGTTGTAGCATCGACTGCAAAATTCAGTTGAAAAATACTTATTATAGGACTGTTGCTTGTATGTAATATATTCAGCCAAATTATTTAGAAAATAGTTTATTTTCTTACCCATAGTTAACTTAACACAGATCTATTTTTTTAATAACTACAATCAATATGTTAATTTTTATAAAAAAAGCTGATATCTTCCTAATAATCATGAGTCGTACCAGTTGAATTAATATTTGATGCCTACTCCTTGTTGATGAGTGTGCTATAATTTTAGTTATAAACTAATTGGTTTAAATATTTTTAATTGTGATTGTAAAAAATGTATGGAATATCACTGTACATTTCATTGATCATTAGTGAATAATTATATATTACATATGGGGTTTTATCTGTGAGGATACCTTAGTTTATTTTATCTGATGTTTCAGAGTTAAAATCAAGTCTTTTCACTATAGCCGTAACTATGAGAATGAGTAAAATAAAAAGTAATTTACTTTAATACAATATGTAAAAATGCATAATATATGTTGCAAAATTGAATTTGTTATAAAGCACCAGTTCTACGTTATCACTTTTTTTTATATATTTGTATTATCTAAATATAGTTTTCCAGTTCCTCGGTGATCATTTGATCTCTTATCAGTTGTTATCATAACAACACAAGATAATAAATAATTCCAATGTCAATTTCATTGTTCCACATTAAAACTAGTAGTTAACCATCAAAATTAGAATATTAAGAAAATTTAAAATTATCATACAATATTAATAAGAGAGTTTTGCTTTTAATTGTAACTAAAATACATACAAAAATGACTATGTAGAATAAATCAAATTTTATTTTATTTGAAAGAATCTGCTTCATGACAAAATGTAAAACTGTTAAAATCCAGAACTAAACTGGAGTACCATAATAACCACATAATATATGAAAATATATGAAAATTAACTGTTAAAATGTTTTGTCCATGATTTATTGTGTGTATTGTAATTATTGAAAATATACTTCTATTAAGTTGATTAAATATTATAAATTTAAAAAATCATTTATAACCTTGTTTTTAAGTTTTTTTTTTTAATTTAAATGAGTTTGATAATATTATGATAATGTTTGGAATCTCTATGAAATGTCTAAAATATTTAGTAAGAAATCCATCCAAATTTTTAAGTAGTTATAATGTAAAGATAAATAACAAGAAATAATGATAAACCTAATCTTGCTTCTTTATGTTATTGATTATATAACGATTGTTTGATCTGTGGCTTATCAAATTTGCAAATAGTTATTATGTCACATTGGAGTTGGACTGATTGAGCTGCTTAAATAATTTATAATTGGTGCCAAATTTATCCTTATACATTTTAAACATACGCAAATCACAATTCTGTGATATTCAAATTAATAAATTTATTTTCTTTGTTTCATTCATATAAAACTTGTTATTGCTTTTTTCCGAGTTAGCTAAGTATGCATATTGTTAGTATATCATAATGTTTTTTTTTTAATTTAAATATTTGCTCAACATTGTGTTTGTAAAATCAAAATTATCTCTTTATTTGTAACATATCCCATCGTAATAATCCTCATATTCCATTTTAGAATATAATTTACATAGAAGATATTTTTAACCTATGTTGTATTTGTAATTACACTTATTGTTTCCATGAATGCACTTATAAGGAAATGTAAATATAGACAATGTAGATTAAAAATTAAACTATAATATTTTCAAACAAATTGTTTTATTTATTTATGGCTTGGATTGACTCCTGACTCGATACAGAACTCAGAACCTGTCAGGATAACATTCCAGATGCACTAGACTAAACAAGTGAACAGGACATGGCATAAA
This sequence comes from Nymphalis c-album, assembly GCA_963151315.1. NCBI lineage: Eukaryota > Metazoa > Arthropoda > Insecta > Lepidoptera > Nymphalidae > Nymphalis > Nymphalis c-album. The sequence goes on from OY720610.1 coordinate 5,292,649, forward strand.
TAAATCCTACACACACTTGAAAGGTGGCATCCCTTGGTGCTGACTGCATAACATAACAATTAAGTCTATTATTTACATGACTAAAAGGCGGGTTCACATTCTGATGTATCTTGCTTTACTCCATATATTATCATTATCAGTTATCAGTGTATATAATCCCGCGAGGGTTATTCCGGCAGCTGCACCTAAGCCCATTGAGCGGAGACCAGCTGTGCTTTTGTAGAGAATTCCAGTAGCTGTTGCAGCAATGAATGTGTTTGCGGTGTCTTCTTTATCGCGAAGCCAAGTAACTCCGAGGGCAATACTTGAATAAAATGATGCAAGGATACCCAAAGTACAACCAGTTGTAGTCCCTGTAAATAAATTGAAATAAAATTTTCATATGTATACTTTCATATTATATTAAATATTGAATAAAGTATTTTGAATTTGAATAAGAAATAAATTTGAATAACGAATGCTAAACATAGCCTAGATAATTCTCATAAATGGTAGAATTATAATATTTAAATATTGATTTGACAAAATTTTAAGAACAAAATAAGACAATCATACTGACCTTGTTTCATTACATAGTTAATTAATTGTGTCCTGCGAACTTTGCCTGTTTGTCCTGCTAGTGTTGTCGCTCTTAATCCTTTGTAGAGACCAGCCATGCCTCCTAAACCTGAAAATTAAATAAATTCATCATAAGTCTTTTCATTACTTAAAAATCTGTACCTTGTTTATTTATACATTAAATGAAAGAAGGATATTTCTTACTATGGTTAACAAAAAAATTGATGCTAATCAGGTGTCATATAGGTGCAAAAATAACTTGCTACAATTTCTATTTCTTCAGTAAACTGTATTAATTATTATTTAAAAGCCATCTTTACAGCAATGTCTCGTAGATATATATTTAATTTTACTAATTTCAATGGATTAAAGAAGTTTAATATTAAAGTTTTGGGTGATTATTGTGCCATTTATAATATTGAGTCTGTGTACAATAAGAATTATTGTCAGCAATATTTAGTTCTGTTAATCATTTGTTTACACATATTTATAAACAAGTTATAGTACATTGTTTACCTTGTAATGTTTTATTATTAAATACTTGTAATTGTCCCCTATTGTTATGGTGTTGATGTCAGTATTAGGTAAATTAAGGATATGTCCTATGAATTATACATGTTTTATCGCACATATTGATTTTGAATGAATATTTGTTTAGTAATTCATATTACAGTGTAAACGGATAAACATATCAAGCTATTCTTTGGTTTACCCTATGAATTAGGCAACTCTACAGCAGTGTTTAAATATAATGCATATTGATAATGGACGTTTATACATAATCACGCCATGTACGGATATATTGTTTATTACGTAAATTTTAAGAAGTTGAGGTTATTTCCTACTATAAAGGTATGTGAATATGTATTTACCTGAACCTGACATAAAGGACATTCCAATTATGGGTAATGCGACATTCGATCGTCTCGCAGTCGAAGCCATGTGGCTCTCATCAGGATATAAGAATTCTGGTTGCATTTTCGGTATGTAGTGTGGGTCGAAGTTAAGATACGGCGAGAGGTTCGTGCTGGTTGGTTTCTTCTCCTCATTTTTATTTAACGGTATTATATCACTAAATAACGACATTTTCGTTTCTGTACACTAAATTGGCTATACTAAAACTAATGATCGTGATACTGCAATCACGCAGTGAATTTACAAGGGTCAAATTCGAAATGTCGTACGAAATGTCATTATAAAGACAAAGTTATGATTATGAGCACATTGACATATCTTCACCACAGATAAAAAATAACAACAGACTAACTAATTAAACTATTGTCATATAACGTAATATAGTTAATTATAACACTTTGTTATAGTGAAGAAAGATCTTCAGACGACGTTAGGAAAGTTATAAAAACAGCAAAACTACATGAATCCGAATTAACAGAAATAACGCAAGTATTACGATTTCCGGGTCCTGACCAACAAAATCATAATTTAAGACTGATGCTTTTAGATGATAATCTACTAAAGGAAATCGAAACAGGAAACCAATTAATATTTAAAGGTAAAATAATGAATGCTTAAATTATTTTTCTTTAACGATATATTCTTATTATGTTCTTACCTTCATAAGTAATGGTTCTTGACTGTCTTGTTGGTCTAGTGGCTAGATATAAGGCCGCAGACCCAGTGGTCCTGGGTTCAATTCCCAGGTCGGGCCATAAAATGTTATTGAGATTTTCTGTCGAAAATTCTCAGTAGCAGCCCGGAGTCTGGAAGTTGCAAGTGTGTACACTCCCGTGCCTCGGAAAGCACGTAAAACCGTTGGTCCTGCGCCTGAACTCTTTCCGGTCGTGTCAGATTGCCGTCCCATCGGATTATGAGAGCTAGGAAATAGTGAGTGCACATGTGTTTGCGCACACACTTGTGCACTATAATATCTCCTGCGCACTTGATTAATCTCTCTTGAGATTGGCCGCCGTGACCGAAATCGGTCTGGAGGACATTATTTATTATGTAATGGTTTTTGTAATTAATTACATTTCACTTGGATAGAATGTGTTGATCGATATGAACAACTGGATGGGTTCTTCTTGATAAGAATCAATGTAAACATACGGGGTCGCGCAACCATTGTTACAGAATGTCTATAATGCAACCACTGTTACAGAATGTCTATAAATTTTATTTTTGCTTTAATGAATATTCGGTCTTATATCCTAGGTGATACAGATGAAAATGCCGTTTTATGTACGAGTAATAAAACATACGACATAAAAGAAGCTGAGACTTCGAACAGCTTGCTATTAGTACCCGATTTACTGTTCGCTGCTTCAACAGGCATAGATGAGACTATCGCTAACGATTCCATGGAAGTCGACTCGGATTCATCATTCGAAAAGTCAAATACCAGTTTAAACAAATCTACCGAAGGCGAGGAAGAAAAATTACCCAGAAATATCGTATTTAAGGACATAGTGGACACATTCTTTACCTATTACGAGCTGAAGCCTTGCAAACCACGTTTATCGAAGTTAAGGAAACTTCTAGAACCAACGAAGTATCGAGGATCTGAACTCGAGTACTCGGTCGATAAATCCAAGTTGTTAACTTATGATTCGATTTTCGATCAAGTACAGTCATCCAGAGTTGAGTTAGATGAGGAGCTGGTGAAGATTCAGGCGATTAAAATCGATGAACATTATCGATTATTAGAATTCGATTACGAGTTTCGAGTCCTTTCCTACATGTTAGATTTAATCGATGAAAATTCCTGGTCACTGGACAAGATATCGAGAGATATAACATTGGAGAGCTTGAAAGATCTCGTTCCAGGGTGTATATTGGAAGCAATGTTCATGTTTTACACAGATGAGTCTGTTATGGAGGATGGAACACAGTATTATCGGTATAAGGAAAGTAAAGTGTGTAAGTTCTTGGCGAGAGTTTTGCTGAAAAGTGCGGGAAAATTCAACTTAGTTGAATTCTTGCAAGCTTGGAGGGATTCAGTGCCTGAAGGGATGACGACTGACGTAAGAATTTATTATTGTAAAAATATGTCTTTACCTAACCTAATAGCCTGAGATGCCTAAATCAGGTTTTGGCTTTAAAGACGCAGTTACGCGTTTCCCCACCATGAAGTGGGGGGTATGTGGGGCTCACCGGCACTGAAGGCGCCGGAATACCTACTAAAAATCAGCGATATCCTGTCCGTCTGGTCGGAGGGCGTCACGGGATCGCTTGCGCATGCTACCGGGGCAAATGTCTGTATTGGTATCTTCATTTATTCAAATATTGGCACTTTGTAGTATATTCCGGTTTCAAGGTTGAATGCTGGTGGTAGCCAGTATGATTACATAAGGGACATAACATCATAGAATTCATTTGCGACGCAATGTCGGTGAAAAGGGTGGTTTTTACTTGTTTTAGAGTTTTATACTTGGTGGTAGAGCTTAGTCCAAGCTCGTCTGGGTAGGTACCACCCACTCATCAGATTTTCTACCCTAAAACAGCAGTACTTTCTATTGTGTTCCGGTTTGAAGGGTGAGTGAGCCATTATAATAACAGACACAGGGGACATAACATCTTAGTTCCCAAGTTTGGTGGCACATTGACGATGTAAGCGACGGTTAATATCTCTTACAATGCCAATGCCTATGGGCGTTGGTGACCACTTACCTTGAGGTGGCCGTTATGCTCGTCCGCCTACCTATGCTATAAAAAAGCCAATGTTTGGGTGACAGTAACAACTTATCATTAGGACATATGTTCATAAATTTAAAAAAAAATTAAGACCAACCTATTTTCATTAATATGGAATATCCCTTCCAGGAATCCTTATTAGCCGGCATTGCTTTAGTTGACAAAACTTCAACCCCCCAAGTTGTATGGGGTTTTTCAGAAAACGATTTGCCAGAAGACATAAATCAAAGGTTCAAAGTTCTATTCCAAACGAAAGCAAAATGGACGGTCAACGAAATATCGCCATACATTGAGTAAGTATTGCATTCTTACATAATTTGTACAAATACATACACTCGGACAAGCAATATTTTATTAGTTAGTAATTTATTAGCCTGACTGCCTCGTTGGTCTAGTGGCTTGATATATGGCCACGGACGCGGTGGTCCTGGGTTCAATTCCCAGGTCGGGCCAATAAATAGTTATTGGGGTTTTCTGTTAGAAAATTCTCAGTAGCAGCCCGGAGTCTGGAAGTGTGGTACACTCCCGTGCCTCGGAAAGCACGTTAAGCCGTTGGTCCTGCGCCTGAACTCTTTCCGGTCGTGTCGGATTGCCGTCCCATCGGATTAGGAGAGCTAAGGAAAAGAGAGTGCACCTGTGTTTGCGCACACACTTGTGCACTATAATATCTCCTGCGCAGTTGGCTAATCTCTATTGAAAATGGCCGCCGTGACCGAAATCGGTCGAGGGCCATATTAGCCTAATTCAAAAAGTAAATAAGTTTCACGCGTAACTGTTTTTCTGTCCGTACCCGTAGTAGCATACATGCATTGATCCAGAATCTGGTTCTAGAATCTTTAATTCATTACCTAACGGCCGAATGCTGTAATACATCATCGCATACTAAATTTCAAATTAACTGCGTCTCAAATAATTAAGCTGCACTTAATATTTGAATGACGTTTCAGCATTCGGCGGGCGATGTTTTCATTCAATACACAACTATGTAGTAAAATAAATTGTACTAGGCTCGCAGACAATGTATGGAGACACTCGAAACTCGTCTTAGAACGCGACGTTGGATTGCCATAAAGTGACATGACTATATGCAATATTGACTATAATAATCAATGATAATAATAAGTTAATTTGATTTTCAGATTGTACGCCACAGAAAAATTAAACGTGAACGCGTTGTTGACGAAGTATGCGCGCGCATCCACCCAAGATGGCGTCCGAGTGTTCTCAGCGAAACACATGAAATGATATTTACAAAATATAGTATTTGTTCAAACAGCATCTCTTTATGTTTTATTTTATCTAAAAAGGATTGATCATCGTGGTAGGTGTACAAGAAAATAAAATAAAAAATCAATAAATTGATTATAGGTACCTATATAATTTCATTATAATATACAGTCATTTTATTATTATATACAAAATTATTTTATACAATAAATGTAAGCCTAACCTAAAGTACACAGCCTTTTAATTTTCAATACCAGATTATGGAGTTGCCAGTAAAATAAAATAAAATATTTTTGATTCACAATTTTTTTTCATGTTATTTGGAAAATATAATTACCATGTTTAAAAATCATAACTTTAATTTATACAATTCATGATTATATTCAAGAGTTTTACAATATACAATATCGTATGGAAATTAATTAATTCTTATCCTATACTTATAATATAAATATCTTTGGCTAACAAATTTTACTCTTGTTCAAAGTTTTTCCTAAGTTTGTTCAGTTCGTCCCACATCTCGTTGGGAAGGTCGTCGCCTACTTCCTCTTTAAAGTACTTCTCTATACAATCCGCCTGAAACAAAAAACAAAATGTATTAGAAAAAGTGAATTGAATCAAGTGTTTATAATATATCTAACAACAGTTATTTGTAAGGTCGTTTCTTTTTGACTTTAAAATTGTTCAAGTTCAAGGACATTGTATTTCTATAAATAAATTTATTGAAACGTTTCACACGTTCACGAAATAAAATCCTAAATTTATAAGTTTACATAAAATATAGGCTTTTCGTCATTCCGCGTGTTTGCGCTTTGGTAAAGAGCGGAGTTTAAGCATTCTTGCATTCTGTGAAGGCGATAACTACATCAGAGACCGACCTCCTTCATCCAGAAGTCCCTAGGCGTGCTGAAGAGCTCGTGGAGGTCGAGTCCGTCGAGCCCGTCCGTGCGCAGCGCGTGGCGGGCGGGCAGGCGGCCGAGCGGCGCGTCGCGCGCGCAGGCCTCGCCGTCGCAGCGCCGCAGCACCCACTCCAGCACGCGGGAGTTCTCGCCGAAGCCCGGCCATAGGAACTTGCCCTGGGGGTGGGGACTCGTTAGTGCTATCGTTGAGGACGTTATTTATTGTCGTCGAAACGGAAACTTCATGAATATATTAGTAGTGTCTTAATAGTAAAAAATATTGTTTTGGAAATAATATATCGGGACCAGCGAAGGCACATTTCTGGTCCATAACAATAGTTATACTACTAGTTGCTAGTATTTATTATTCTCACTCTCTTCCTTTAACAACAAATAGTAGTAAATATTTATTTATCACCAATTTTTCCTAAAAACAACCCATATTATTGCCTAATGTTATGTTTACCTGTTCGTTTTTCCTGAACCAGTTGACGTGGAAGATCTTCGGCATCGTTCTCCCTTCCTTGGGCATGGACAGCCAGTGGCGGAGGTAGTCCCCGAAGTTGTATCCGAAGAACGGACGCATTGCGAATGGGTCGTGCATAATCATTTTGCCCTAAAATCAATATGAAATTAAGATTATTAAGAATTGACTAGGAGGGGTTTAATGGTAGTTAGATACAAAGTGTTCTACCTGGAAGTTTTTATTATATAATCGCCATTAGTAAATAAATACAATTAATAAATAGAGTTCATTTTAGATGCGTCGTATACTCATTTCAACGAGGTCATAAAATGTTTACTAATTAAGAGTATGCTATGGATCATTGGATGGATACTAAAGAATCTAAGTTCTTAACTCACAGTGTGTTCAGCAGCCGCAGTGGCTTCAGATCTCATGGTAGCTCCCATGAAGACACCATGTTGCCAGTCCCTTGCCTCAACCACCAGAGGTACTCCTTCTGGTCGCCTTCCTCCGAACAGGATAGCAGAAATCGGTACTCCTTCAGCACTCTCCCACTGATCGTCTATTATTGGGCACTGTTCTGCAGGTGTGCAGAATCTGTAAAATTGAGATGAATTAATTTTTTTTTCTATTAAATTTCAGTCAAATATTTAAAAGCCGAGTACACAATATTAGATAAAATCGTAATGATTATTTTAACATCAATCTTTTAAATCACACCTGGAGTTAGGATGTGCGGCGGGGGTACCCGCGGAGGCGCTCCAGGGCTTCCCTTTCCAGTCCACGACGTTCTCGGGCGCTTTGCCCATCCCCTCCCACCACACGCCGCCTTCCGACGTCTCCGCCACATTCGTGAACACTGTATTGCGGAACACTGATGCCATGGCGATGGGGTTCGTGGCCTCAGAGGTACCTGATGGATGGAATGTTTTATATCACCTGGACCCAATCTTTTATTTTTGGCACTTGAAGGTGAAAGAATTCAAAACTATTTCTTTTATTTTAGTGATAAGTTTAATACAAAGTTTCGTAATTGTTTTAATGGATTTGATAGTTTAAATTCTTCCATTCTTACCTGGTGCTACTCCAAAGAAGCCATTCTCAGGGTTGATGGCCCTCAATACACCGTTTTTGTCGAACTTCATCCAAGCGATGTCATCTCCCACGCACTCCACCTTGTACCCGGGGAGGCTGGGCGTCATCATCGCGAGGTTCGTCTTCCCGCAGGCAGAGGGGAAAGCAGCTGCGATGTAACGCTTACGACCTTTAGGGTCAGTTATTCCTACGATCTGTGAACAATGACGTAAAACGTATACTATAAGTTTTGGTCCTTCGAGCCGGATAAACTCTTTTGCTCTTTTAATCAGTTAGATATTCAAATATATGCATAAAATTACGAATTTATTCGTTTAAGAGGCATATTACAAATTTCCGTTTCTCAAAATTAGGTATTTACGCACGACGACGATTCGATCGGGCTTACCAGCTTACGACACTGTACTGTCGCTGAGACTAAGCAATCTTGATACATTTTCTGTTATATTTTTTTAACTTATTTTTTGTAATATTGTTCATTTTAATAAGCTATATTTATTTTATTTGTGTACACAGTGTTTGTGTATGTTTTTTTCATTTTGTGTTTTAAGTGAGTTGTTGTGTAATTGAGTTGTTATTCCTTCACTAGCTATTCGACCGCGGCTTCGCTCGTGTATAGTATTTTTAGAATGATTATGCATTAGCTATTTACTTTGCTTTATGTATTTTTTAAGATCTCTAGTAAAGTATTTTAAACAATTTTATTATTGTAATTGTACATTTATTTATATTTAAAACTAAAAACTAACAAAATAAATTAAAAACATACATCTTCTCATCTTAATGGCATAGATCTGGCTTTTCGAGAGTCGGTTATTTCAGGAACCTCATTACAAAAACCACTAATTTAGGTAACTTTTCGGTTTTCCGAAAATTCTCGTCCTTGTGTACCCTCACTACTTTTAAAGGATGATCCGAGCCGGTCCACACCGCAAATAAGCATATATTTTTATCTGCTATCTGAAGCTACATTCTTAGCTTAGTCGAATAATAAAACTATAAGTCAGTTTCGTTAAAAAGACATACATACATTCATACGAACTTTTGAAACACACAACCTACATTCTAGCTTAGTCGTATAATAAAATAATTAGTCAGTTTCGTAAAAAAGAGATACATACATACATACCCTTGAAACACATAACCAACATTCTAGCTTAGTCGGATAATAAAACAATTGGTCAGTTACGTTAAAAAGACATACATACAAACATACTCTTGAAACACATAACCAACATTCTAGCTTAGTCGGATAATAAAACAATAAGTCAGTTTTGTCAAAAAGACATACATACATACATACTCTTGAAATACACAACCTACATTCTACCTTAGTTGGATAATAAAGCAATTGGTCAGTTTCGTAAAAGAGACATACATACATTCAAACATACTCTTGAAATACACAACCAACATTGTAGCTTAGTCGGATAATAAAACAATTAGTCAGTTTCGTCAAAAAGACATACATACAAACATACTCTTGAAACACATAACCAACATTCTAGCTTAGTCGGATAATAATACAATTATTCAGTTTTGTCAAAAAGACATACATACATACTCTTGAAATACACAACCTACATTCTACCTTAGTTGGATAATAAAGCAATTGGTCAGTTTCGTAAAAGAGACATACATACATTCAAACATACTCTTGAAATACACAACCAACATTCTAGCTTAGTCGGATAATAAAACAATTAGTCAGTTTCGTCAAAAAGACATACATACAAACATACTCTTGAAACACATAAACAACATTCTAGCTTAGTCGGATAATAATACAATTATTCAGTTTTGTCAAAAAGACATACATACATACTCTTGAAATACACAACCTACATTCTACCTTAGTTGGATAATAAAGCAATTGGTCAGTTTCATATAAAAAAGACAAAATTATTTAATATATAAAAAATTCAAAATGACTTCAAGATATTATTATTATCTACAATAGGTAGTCGTCGCACTATACTCTTTACGTACGTATCGTGCGGCGCGCACAAAATTGACACAGGTCCTACCCCTATAAGCGCTCGCGCAGTACTGAATTCGAATGTTCAAAGCATCACATTTTGTAGCAATTTAGGAGTTGTAATTATGTTATTTTTAAAGTATTTTAATTCGTAATTTTTTTAAATCATTAAGAAATTTAAATTCTTTATGAAATAACGTTAATTTTGGTATATTTTTTTCCTAATAATAATTATTTATTAAGGAGAAATTCAAGACTTTTTCGGAGCGTTTTTAGTGGTTTTATGCCTTTTAATGTAATTTTTTTCCATAGTTTATTTATACAAATATCGAAATTTTGTAACCACTACGGAATTAATCACTGTTTAAAGTATAGTATGTAACTTTTCCATTCAAATTGGTCAGCACTGTAGTTCAATGTTCAAACTCAAAAAAGTGCGTTCGCGCATTTTTCGTCAAACCTGCCTTGAAAATTGTAATTTTGTATCAAAAGCAAAGCCTAAATTTAAAAAAAATGAGCCGCTATGGTCTAAACTAATAACTGCTCTTCATCTTTCAATAAGTTCAATATTTCAAAATCGTTTAGTTTCCGAGAATATGAACACCGAAATTTACCGTTTAATGGAATAATGACGGTAAAAAGGTAATAGGGGCCTTAATTACCAGCATATGCTCAGCGAGCCATCCTTCACGTCTCGCCAATACGGATCCAAGTCGTAGAGCGAAACATTTCTTGCCGAGGAGACTGTTACCTCCATAACCACTACCTATGAGAAAATATTGTAAATATTATATGTATATGTTTTTATGAAAGGAATGTAATTAATAGCAAATACTTAAGTAATCACAAATTTACAACTAACTACATTAGTAAGGACATTTTATCAAGACACGATAGGAACAATTACGCAACATTAAACCATAGACATATTTTTTACAATTAGACATAGACAGAGGCATAATTAAATCCTTATTTTTTGTACTGTTATCACTATGAGTCTTGTCTTGAATATCTACCAATTCATTATATATGTACATATTACATTTTATATACGTATATAATAATCTAACATACTGTCAAATATTAAGGTTAAATATTAAAGTCTAATCAGAGATATTTAAATGAAACCATAGACAAATTATTACTTTTTACTGATTCGACATAATATTCGTAACAATGATATAACATAAAACTTATATAATATGCTACGTTGTAAAAGAAATCTATGTTACTTACCATAGCTGATGATCTCATTATCGGTCGGTCTATGCAGGATGATGGTGCGTGGTGGGTCACAAGGCCAGCCGGTGGTGCCGGGATTGCTGGTGCGCCCGACTGAGTGTAAGCAACGGACAAAGTTCTCGTCCTTGCGAAGAGCATCGAGGACTTTGTTACCTGATAGACAGAAATATAATACACTAAGATAATTAATATATAATCCTAACTAGAATTATAAATGCGAATGTGAGTTTGTTTACGTGTTACGCTTTCACGCCTAAACCACTAAACCGATATTATAAATTATTTCATCAATCGAAAACTACCTTATCAGCGAGCATTGCCTACATTTTGTCCTCGCATTCCCACGAAAACGGGAAGTAAGAGAGTGAAACCGGAGACAAATCGCTAATATTAATATAAAGACGAAAGAATTACTAATTGTTTCAATGTTTTGTCTTTGCTCGGCTGTACTAAACGTTTTTTTTAATTGCCTTTGTATCTACTTATTTAACAAAACTTCAAAAACCAAACCTTATCTAAATACTAAAATAACGAGATACACAATATTTATATAAACAAGAAACTGTCTTAATGTTAAAAGATAAAATATTTGATTACTTTGACCTTTTGACCATTAATAGCTGTTATTAAATGTAATTAAATAGTTTACTTACAATAAAATAATTGCTTTCAAGGTTATAAAAACAGTGAAAAACTAAAAAGTTATTTCTGACGGAGAAAAACATATTTAATTTCATAGATGATTCTTCTAAAAGTATTTCTTACCCATTCTGGTCATAACGCGCATGGAGTAGACGACGTAAGGTGAATCCGTCACCTCCACGCCGATTTTGGATAGAGGAGAGCCCACCGGCCCCATTGAGAATGGAATCACGTACATGGTTCGACCTGATGAATGATTCACAATTAGAATATGTCCGCAATGTCAATAGAATATATATTTATTTATTTCATTTATAAGTAACTAAAAAGTAAACACACTATAGACGAAGAAGGTTAGTTTAAACACAAGTAACTTGTTTTTTTTATTGTATATGTTGACCCTATGCCCATATGCGGACGAGTATATGGGCCACCTGATGGTAAGTGGTCACCAACGCCCAGGCGCCAATGCGCCACCAACCATTGAACTAAGATGTTATGTCCCCTGTACCTGTTATTACACAGGCTTACTCACCATTCAAACCGAAACACAACAGTATAATGTACTGTTGTTTTGCAGTAGAATATCTGATGAGTGAGTGGTACCTACCGAGACGAGCTTGCACAAAGCTCTACCACCAAGTAATAATATTAGCTTGCAAAATTTGTGAACTCACCACGCATGCAGCCAGGGAATCTATCAGTAACAGCCTTATCATAATCCGCGGGTGTGATGTAGTTGCCGAGAGCTGATTTCTGACCAGCTCGGGCTATGGGTACCACATCTCGTTCGCGTTCAGAGCAAATGAAAGTACGGGACTCTACACGAGCTACGTCAGCTGGGTCTGTCCGCGTTAGCCAACTGTAAGACAAAAAAAAAGAAACACTTATTTTAATATAAATATATAAGGGCGTATAGCGAAGAACATTTTTTTTGTACGTGATTTTCTGAATGCTAAGAAAAACATTCTGCTAGAAAATATTTTTTTTATTTTATTTATACCTAATTATGATACTTTAAACCAATATCAATTTATTTTGACTTTATAAAATTATTAATACTATTTTTCAAATCATCTTTCACATTATATTATTTATAGTATACTTTACCAGTTATCATATTTAGGCAACGGCTTCACAGTCCCCTGTTGCTGCATCAGCTGCAGCAACGCGGCCGCTTCGGCGTCCGAACCATCACAGACATGCACATGTTCCGGCTCACACAGCGCTGCACTACGCTCTACGAAAGCTCGAACCTGCAAAAAATAATATATTATAAATGTATTTATTAGCGAAACAGCAATATATATTGATGACTGTAGCATTTTCCTTCTCTTTCTGGCGTGTCTCTAGTTAAGCGGAAATTATTCACGTATAAAAGAGATGACACATATGAGATCAATCTCTATTACTATGTTTCAGTACGAAGGATAAAACAAGCCTGTCCTTTGAACTATGTTCTAATGGATGGCGCATTGATATTAAAAAAGGAATGATATCAGTGAACTCTGTAACTTGGTGACCCAGTTGGTTATTTCCATAATTATAATTTATGTGCAGTGTTATGTCCCACTCTAAAAAAGCAAGATTTATACCTACGTTCATAAATGTAGTGATAGCTTACCATACCTTATCTTAATGAAAAAATAAAACACGCCATACCTTCGGTGTCAATGTTGCTATCTGAGGGCTGAGCTTGATAGAGCCGCGGACAGCAGTTTGATGGGCAGCCCTGCTACATCCTAAAGCTATTTGGGCGCATCTGTAAAAAAATAAACAAATATAAGCGAATGTGACACAACACAATGAAAGAAGCTTTCCTCAAAGTTATGTTAAAAGGTTACATTGAAAAATTATGTATGCATCCAAGGAGGTTCAATTAAAAGGTGGATTAAATGAAGAATGAAGAGGATGAAGCTTAGTTCATCCCTATCTCGCTGTTAAGTAGTAACAGCCTGTTAATGTCCCAGTGCTGGGCTTCGGCCTCTTCTCCTCTTTTTTTGAGAAGGTAGGTCTTATTCGCGTTGGTAGAATACACATGTGACATAATTTCAGTGAAATTGTACACATGCAGGTTTCCTCACGATGTTTTCCTTCATCTTCAAGCACGAGATGAATTATAATCACAATTTAAGCACATGAAATTCAGTATTGCTTGCCCGGGTTTGAACCTACAAACATCGGTTAAGATTCCTGCGTTCTTACCGCTAGGCCATCTCGGCATTTTTATTCGGCAGTTGGCATTTCTAGTAAAAAGTAATTAAATGAACCAGTAATGTTAAAACCACCAATAAATAGATGATAATTGATAATTAATCAAATGATTTAAAAGTACAAACCAGTAAAAATAGATAAAAAATTAATAACAAAATAACGTTCCATGAAACCGTGGATAATACCTCAGAAAAAAGGTAAAAATTACGTCTGTTCGAAAATACTAAAAATATTTCGAAAAAAAAAACATTTGCATATTGTAATTGTATCATTTTAAATGACTCATTGAATAATTTTCTTTTAATTGACCTCTAAAATAAACTATGTCACCTTTTGATAAACATATAAATTCGGTACTTAGCGTATCATAAGAATTAAGAACGTTTAAATATTTCTAATTAAGATTCAAGGAGGTTTTTACGAGTACTTTCGAATTAATCATAAATTTATAAAAAAAAAAAATTAAGGGGAAAAACATGTATTACTTAAATGAATATAAATACAAAAATATTTTATAATATAAATTAAATAATTGATACTTTTTAGTATACAGGGTGTAACAAAATTCGTGTCCGACCCGTGAAGTGGTTATTAGGTATCGTTAGTCGGTTCTATTTATGTTATAAATAAAATTGTAAGCAAATTTTAACCCCGAAAAAATAATAATTTGACTAAATAACGACAATTATATTGCAACACAGGCGCGGGCGTCAGCGCTCGATAGCTCTAACCTATCGGGTAGGTCGGAGACGAGGTCATGACCTCAGTTGTCCATGAAATTTTCGTCATTCACAATTAAAAATGAAAAAAAAAAAATTATGAGTAATTTTTTTGCATAATATTTTAATTTGTTTTACATAAATAGAAGCGACTCACGATACCTAACAACCACTTCACGGGTCGGACACGAACTTTGTTACATCCTGTATAAAGTGCTTAACTAAACTAATGTTGAAACGTATTTACTATTATGCGAACGATTCGCTAAGTTCCCCCTTCAATATAAACAATCATGGCCTTAAATAGCGGTATTTAATTAAATACATATTTCTCTCTTTCTGTCATCAATGATTTGACATTTGAAAGAAAAAGATAACTAATCACCCTACTCACCATTTAAGAAATGTTTAATTTTAATTAATTCCAAGAAATAAATAAAAATTATAATTATTATTATGTTTTTAAATTTTATTTACTTATATTATGTTATATTCAATTAATTATTTCATTTAATTATAATATTGTTCTAGATAGCTGCTGAAGTATTATATATAGTTTTATCATAATTATCAAACACTTTAAAATTTGACACCAAAATACCTCGTATCATTATGTGACATTGGTGGAATATTTTGCGCTCAAAAATTTGGCATAGATAAGCCAGAAAAAGAAAAACCCAATCACCCGCTGAACAACATAAGGTTTACCCGTAAATTTTGAATTTGTGTGTGTTACGTATTAACAGATTCCACGGGGCTTGGCGCCCAGGTCGAGTCAATATGAAGTTAATAGGTATCAAGAAATGCTACTAAGAACAAATATGTACGCAAAGCTGCTCGCATCTGATAACTTTCCGGTCACGTAGGACTGACTGACTCATCAAACAATGCGAGTAAACGAAGAGAAGGCTTTTTTATTGCATATGGGCCACCTGATAAGTGGTAACCAACGCCCATAGACAATGGCGTTGTAAGATAAATTATGTTACCATCGCCAATGCGCTACCAACCTTGGGAATTAAGATGTTATGTCCCTTGTGTCTGTAATTACACTTGCTCACTTACCCTTCATACCGAAACACAACAATAGCGGGTACTGCTGTTTTGCGGTATAACATATGATGAGTGGGTGGTACCTACCCAGACGAGCTTGCACAAAGCCCTACCTCCAAGTAAATATATAAGTATATGCACGATTATACAGAATATCACCTGTGCATTTGAGTTTTATTCTTAGAGGATGACTGCCATGGCTCTCTTCTTAGTCAGAAGGACATCACACATTTTTTATGAAATAGTTAGAACTGGCATATCCATATGGGCCACCTGATGGTAAGTGGTCACTATCGCCCTCAGACACAGGCGATGATATATTAACCACTCCTTACACCACAGATGCACCATCAACCAAAAAATCTGAGATGTGACCCTTTGTGCTTGAAGATGCACTACCTTATAAAATCGGAACGCAACAATACGACGTACCTACCTATTGCTGTGTAGCGGTAGAATATCTCATGAGTTGTATCTACTCAGACGGGCTTGCACAAAGCCTTACTACTACACTTGCATAACAAAAATAACATGTTGTAATGGTATAAACATCTCATTACGTCCGCATTATGTGTTAACCATGATACATATACATCCACGGAAAAATTATCTACATACCAATATACATTATTCGCGAACATTACACTACAACACGAACAAAGCTCAAGTTGACAAAATGACAGACATGTAACCTATTTATAGTTGTTATTCTTTGAGAATCTCATCGCTGAACAGGATCGTGAAATGTAAGTTTTATTTATCTTTATAAAATAGGTAGGCGGAAGAGCAAATAGGTTAAGTAAAGACATTGGCATTTTCAGAAATGTTAACCCTCGCTTACATTGCTAATGCGCCACCAACCTTGGGAACTAAGATGTTATGTCCCTTGTACTTGCTCATGTACTATGTTTATGCTCACTCGCCCTTCAAAGTGATTGACTATAATATTTATAACATTTACTCGGTGATATCGCTTTGTGTAAACTCATCTGAGTGGGTACCACCTATGCACCACATATACTACCGACAAGTTAATTTTCTAAGTATTGTTCTGTTGAGGTTTAAAGGTCAAAATATTAGCTTCCAGGGTTGGTGGCGCATCAATGATGTACCATGGTATCACTTATCTATATAAATAAAATGATAGAGGTCTGCAGTTGTGCGCGCATCACGGAAGAACTACTGTATAGATTACAATGAAATTTTCTAAATTTTATTTCTTAGACACTTGGCCCTTATCAAAACAAAAGTGATTGCGATATCTTCATTTAATAAAAAAATATTAAAGTTTCAAGAAACAACGATTTGCATATGCACTGCGTGTTCAGTGATGTATGTTTAAACAAAGTATATTTTTGCTTGCGATCTTTTTGATGTTTTTTTCCTTCGTACATAAGAAATATCAAGCAACGCGGACGAAGTCGTGGGTATCAGCTAGTCAAATAATAAAAAAATAAGTTGAAGGATAAGCGCATCAAAATACTGTTAGACTTTTTTGAAGTTATACTTCTTTAGGCGCGTTATGAAAAAATGATGAGAGTGAAATTTTAAGATGCGCGCGCATCTGTGACACAAAATTAACAGTATGAAGCTGTGTGCTTAACCGCTCATTAAACACCTGAATTCTACAACGTGAAGTTAGTTCTAGGTGGCATGAAAATCGATAACTATGTTCAAGTTGTATATTCTAGTATTTTTATTACGTTAATAAAACCTTTTTTATTTAAATAAAATCTTTTTTATCAATTTTAATATTTATCGTTAATCACTACTGCATTTTAGTTATTTTTTTTCCATACGCCAAAGAAGTATATCTTCTAACGCGTGTACATAAGTACACACACTCTTTTTTTTTTTAAATTAAACATGATACGAATTGAGTTCTTGTAGAATAGCATTGCTGATTAGTTTGAGCACACAATAATTAGGTGACCTTCATTGCATATCAATTAATATTACACAATGATAAGGACATCATAGTTGTTAACAATTAAAAGATTATTGTGTTATAATAATTTAGGTTATAATAGTTCTATGAAATAATTTAATGGACGAATTAATGTCGTTATGTCGACTTTTTACATATAATAGGACAAATTTTTTTTTTAAATGGATCTCGAAACATGGCTACTTTAAAACCTAGAATAATATAATTAATAATAATTATGCATCTGTTGTATTAAGTCTCTATGTCTATACCTCCGATATATTTTCATTTATGTATGTTCTTTGTCTATAAATCCTTGTTTTATAAATTTGTCGTAAAGTATTCGTATTTCTTTAAATATAATATATCAAATTTCAAATTATACTATGCACAAAAATGTCACAAACAGTTTAAAAAAAATAACGAAAAAGATTTATTAATTAGTAGATAAATAATAAAAAAAACTTACTTTGCCGCCTTATTCACGTAGTTTTCGGGAATAATTTTGAAATGCATCATTTTTAATAATTAATTTAATAATTTAATAAATAAAATCAATACTTTAAAGGCAAATTTAAATTTAAAAAAAATACTAAATTTTATCCAAATTACTAAAACTGAACAAAAATATGAGCCACTTATAAAATTTTATTATATTAAGTTTTTCACCCATTTAATAACAGGACTAAGTTCTGAATAATTATCAAATAGCAAGTGCTGCTTCAAATGCGTGCGCGCATTATATATCTGGGGGAGTGTGAAAATGGCGCGCGCTGATTGGTCGAATCCGCGGGCTTGGCATGACGTAGGAAAACAAAATGTTGCTAAACAGGCTTGTATTCGATCGATGATAATGACGGAATAGAATGTTGCGTTTCGTCAGATTTTGATCAAAGCTCAAGGTATTATCGCAATGTTATTATATTAGTTAGAGTATTTTAAGTTCACACACAAATATTTTCACGTACCTACAAGACATTTTAGAGACATAGGTATTTATACCTATAATATATAATAATAATAACAGCCTGTGAATGTCCCACTGCTGGGCTAAGGCCTCTTCTCCTCTTTTTGAGGAGAAGGTTTGGAGCTTATTCCACCACGCTGCTCCAATGCGGGTTGGTGGAATACACATGTGACAGAATTTCAGTGAAATATGACACATGCAGGTTTCCTCACGATGTTTTCCTTCACCGTTAAGCACGAGATGAATTATAATGACATTTTAAGCACATGAAATTCAGCGGTGCTTGCCCGGGTTTGAACCCACGATCATCGGTTAATAATTTACCAGCTTCTTCCTTTTGACCGCATTCAACGTAGAGCAGTTCGAATTGTCGACGATCAAGTTATTACCGACCGGCTTGATTCTTTGGATTTGCGTAGAGATGTCGGGTCACTCTGCATCCTCTATCGCATATATCACGGGGAGTGTTCTGAGGAGTTGTTTGGTTTAGTCCCGGCCGCTGAGTTTCACCACCGGACATCGCGCCAGAACTCAAAATTCCATCCTCACCATCTCGATGTCTGGAAGTCCACAACAGCCCGTTTTCTAAGGCATTTCTTGCCTCGTACAATAACTCTGTGGAACCAGCTTTCGCCGGCGACTTTTCCGAACCGATACGACATGAAAACCTTCAAGAAGAGAGCGTACTCTTTCCTCAAAGGCCGGCAACGCACCTGCAAGTCCTCGGATGTTGCAGATGTCCATGGGCGGTGGTAGTCACTTTCCATCAGGTGAGCCTCCTGCTCGTTTGCCCCCTCTTAATATAAAAAAAAAAAAAAAAAAGATTCATACCTATTTATTTATAAATACATTATTCATTTATTTATGTGAAATCCTATTAAAAATGAGTTTGACTAATAGAAATATCAATTGCCAGTAATCAGGCACTAATATTCTTATTTTGATTTACGCATAGACCATAGTATGGACACAGTGAGCAGTACTTACGTCAATGCTCCAAAGGGGTCATAATAATCAATGTACCGCTGCGCTATTTAGGCTTATATGTAATGTTTTTGTTTTGCAAAGCAGCAAATTTATTTGAGTGGACGTTTACAAAAAACAAATTACGTGTCCAAACAAAATACTGAGTCATATCCAACACAAACAGATTGGTTTATCGCTTACGTGATTTAACATCTTCGACAACGTTTTTAAAAACAATAACTTTGACGTCACAGTTACATATAAAATATAAATACACTTTTTTATACACAAATACAGCCTGTGATGAAATTTATAAATGTCCTGCCGGACGTTTGAGCAAAACGTGCTCTCCTGAGAAAGGAGCTAATTCAGTTATTCGAATGTGATACGCACATGTGCAAACAGTTGTGGCAGAATTTCATCCTTGATGATTTTCTTAAATACCCATATAATAATATATTGTACATTTAAGACGGGCAGTCACTACCAGACAACCGTAGGAGATGCAAAAATGTTTGTAGGCGTGCAAAATGAAATGTTTTTTTTTTTTAATAATAGTTTACTAATAAATAGTAACATATACATTTATATATAAATATATGTGATATACTATATCTCACGTAGCCGGGCTTACGTAATATTGTAGGAGCGGTTCTTGTTGAACGAGTATTTAAATTCGTTAAATTCTATTCAAATTATGATATTTCAACGGCTAAATCAAAGATCTAATCTTTGGTAATGTCAAAATTAAAAACGTACAAATATTACAAATGCGAAACTGAGTTTGTTTATTTGTTACGTTTTTACGTCTTAACTTGACAGCCGATGATCATGAAACTTTGCGTAAATATTGTCAGTGGTTTAAAAAAGGACGTTAGTCCTATTGTAACCAGAACAGGAATAAACCCACATATACAACTTTGACACCGAATTAATGCGACATAATTGGTCATCGATATCAATTGACGCGATATCATTGGTCGAGATCTTGAATAATCTATGACATTCTCTATGGATACGCAAAAATATGGCGTTTTTAATTTTTTAAGCTGTAATCGGAGCTTCGAAAGTTAAGTTAATGTGGTTATAACTAGTTAATTGGAATAGTGTTGTATAAATAAGGTTAAATTAATCAAGAACTATTTACAGTGCATAATACTGCAGAACAATTAGAAAATCGTAAATCTACGGTGTGATTACCTTTATTTCTTCTCTGATTGGTATAAGGTAACTCCCCGTCAGATTCTATCAATAAGAAACCGGCAAGAATGAGAAACTCAATTATTTATCTTTGATACATATAATAATACATACATTATAAACAATATACTATCTTATATACAACATAGTCCAAAGTTCGATAACATATTAATAATAACAAAAGCAAGGAGCTATTTAATGGCACAAGTCTCGAAGGTCACAAAGGCCCCGTTGCAGAATCTAGTCTTTGTTCAAAATCAGGAAGCGTCGACTCAGAAATGCCTTCTATATTTACCGTGTATATCTTTTGTTTACTAGTAAAAGGCACAATGAATCAATCAAATTATATACACATAAAATATATATAGGAGCAAATAGATTTCCGCGTTCCTTTGATTTTTATTTCTCACAACTGTAATAGATTAGAAAACAAGGTCAGAAAGAAATAGTACATGAAATAAAGCTGCATATAAACTCACTGAGAGCTTTACTGGCGAGCGCTGTGTAATCAAGTTATATTAGGAAGATGTATTACGATTATGAATATTTTATTTAGAGTTTAGACCCTTGTTTAACCCAAGTGCAAAGGGGACGGATAGATAATGGTGTTATATAAGCATTATAACGGGTTGTAATTGTACCGTGCCTAGATGAAGGAAAATATCCTTAGAAATCTGCATAAGCAATATATTTTTTATCATTAATAGGCCAGCGTTGAACCGCTGTCTTGCCTGATGTTAGGCTTGCCCGCTTGTAGACGGAACTTGTTTACTCTGGATTTGAACATGATGCAACAAAAACATAAACTGCATCATGGTATGATGCAGTTAAGTCACCTTACTGATTATAATAGCAATATAAAATAAAACGGACAAGACGCGAAGAAAATATATCTAAAAGGCGTTGTAATTTATTATAATATACAATTTGTGTCCAGGGTTGTAGCTAGAGTCGAATTTGAGATAGAGCAGCATTGGTTACAGGTAGGGCGTTTTTTATCTTAAACTATAAACATTCAAATATAATAATTTATGTTTTTGGTATTTTTAGGCAGGGTATTGTGATTTCAAGGTAGGTCATTGCCGCACAATGACCCCTCCCTCCTAGCTACGGCCGTGTTTGTTTCTAGTAAAATCCTTCATGTAACAAATATATTTAAGTAAATAAACACGAATTATTTATTACTCTTTCTGTCATCAGCCGAGCTCTAGTCGTTAGCTCAGACAGACGCTGATCCTGTACTTGGACCGAAAGTCGGTGGTCGAGAAATTATCAGCTAGAAGTTAACACTGTTTACATTTTAGTGCCGTTGGTCAATTATGCGAAAAATTGTAAAATTTATTAATTTAAGGATTTATATTAGTAACTATCCATCAAAATATTTGTTTTATTTTTAAATTGCGTTTATAGCAAAAGGCCTCAATTTCAAATAAAAAAAAAACAAAGCAAATCGAAATAAGTTTTTCCCTTTTCACATTTTAATGATACACATCATATAAAATTACTAATTATTGTTATAAAATAAACTTTATACCTAATTATATGAGGAAAATAACCGCCCTCGATAAAATGGGTATCTACCAAACGAAGAGTTCAGAAGGTTTACGATAAACAAATTATGTGAATCGTCTAGTCAATGATCACGTATTATAAAACCATTATTTACAGTATGCTTTGTAACTTGTATTATATATTTAATTAGATCCAATTACATATCCGTTTCTTTGTTTTGTAAATCATTGTTAAAGCTATGGCCGTTTTTTAGTAAGACGAAAAAGTTTTTATGAATCTTTTTAATCTGTTGTTTTTTGTTTTTGTGACATGTATGACTCGATATATTATTTGTTAAAATTGATTAAATAAGACATTAAAATACTGTATTTTTAGAAGTTTGATAAATGATATAATATACATTTAATAAGTATTATATCGCCATTGTAGCAAAAACGTGATAAGATGAGGCAGCCGGGTTCATGACCTAAATGTAATTAGATGTAACAAGGTCTGAAGCCATGCATGATCTTTTAATTATGTTGCATAAACAAGTAAGTAAAAATTGGTTTTGTTCACAAGAATTAAATATGCCAAAAAACTGTTATTTGTTTTGATGTTTTTTTCTAGTCTACATTTTAACAATACACTCGTATAGAAGGATAGGTTTGACATAATTATTAATTACTAAGCTTTATCCGCGGCTTAACTCGCGTCATAATTCAGAATACTAAATATGAATTTTAAAATACAATTTGGTATATTGAGATTTACGTTTTAATTTCTCAATCATCAAATAAATAGTGGGCCGCGGTTGCCCAATGCTTATTTATTTAAACATATCAAGCATGATATTTATCAATATCATCATAAAACGTTATAAAATTTTCCTTGTAGATATTTATCGGTTTTTAAATGAATAATGACATTAAATCAGTAATATTATAAATCCGGGTGCTTATCGACTTTTATCGATATTATATTATTATTTTAATTTTAAAGCGTTATATGAGAAGTAACGATATTTGATTTTGGGAATGTAAGTTGAGTTGGCAACGTGATATTTTGTGTATTCGTAATTTTGTTATCACATTTCATTTTGTTGGTAAGCTGGTAATAATTGTGTCTCGTATTTGTATATTTTTTGTACCACCAGCCCATACGTTTACATTTTACATGCCATTAAGGTTTACTTGGTGGTAGGGCTTTGTGCAAGCTCGTCTGGGTGGATGTAACGTCTTAGTTCCCAATGTTGGTGGCGCATTGGCGATGTAAGCGATCGCTCACATTTCCTACAATGCCAATGTCTATGGGCGTTGGTGACCACTTACCATCAGGTGGTCCATATTCTCGCCCGCCTACCTATACTATAAAAAATAGGTGTCTTTGCCGACTTCATACGGGTTACATTATGACAAGAGTTACATATTTCATTTGTCTTGAAGTTAAAATTGACAAATTAAATCTCATTGTTAACATTTCAGTGCATTGTTTCAGTGGATTTTTACATAATATAGTATTTAAGTAGTTAGTATTTAAGTAGGTAAGTATCTTTTTTTCTTCTTGGTAAGATAAAAGTATTGCATCATACAGCCTTGTCAAATTACTATGGATGTCATAATTTTTACAATTATTGAAAATAAAAATACACAATTATAACAAAGTAATATTTTTTAAGGTTTTAATATTATATTTCTAATAAATTCATTAATTTGTGTTAATAACCCCATTTTTTATTATGGAAACGAGCTATTTAATAAAAGAAACTGGCAAAACATTAATAAAGCCAAATTTTTAAACAAATCTTTCCATTCAGTTGCCAAGATCATTCTATTATTAGTGAACGATAACCGATGATGAAACAGGGGCGTGCGGCCGCGCCTCCACGATAACAAACCTTTGCACTTACCAGCTGATTACACGCGTTCATAAGGCAGCGTTCTAACTGGACGGGTGATACGCGCTTACATAAACATAAATACATTAAGTAGGGTAGGGCCTTGTGCAAACCCGCTTGCATGGGTACCACTCATCAAATATATTGTCGCCAAATGGAAATATTTATATTTTTGTGTTCCCGTCTGAAGGAAGTGCGAGCCTGGGTTTAATTAATGTTTTTTAGAGTGCCCATGTGGCGGTGATGACATCCATAAGGTTGCATGTTTTATGTTGGCGTATATGGAATTTCAAATGTTTTATTTACATTTACGAGTTAATTAAAAATATGTGTTTGCCGACAGTCGTCGGCCATAAGTCTATATAATAAGTTTGACCATCCAAGATAATTCATATAAATCGTCTGTTGTTCGTATGAAACTTATAGGTAGGTACTTTTAAGATATTTGAGTAACTATTGACCGGGCTAATAAAAATCTTTAGATGTATAACGTAACAAATTATGCTCAATGCATAATAATATTAATTAAGATGACATAAGAAAAAAACAATAACAAGCAATAGCTTTTGCGTTTTTAACGCCATAAACAACTACATAAGTTTGTTTTGTTTAGAGGCAGAATTTTTTTTTAAGCTTTTTAATAATGGAAAAATACACAAGAAATATCATAATGAACTACGAAGAACGCGGATATCTACAAATCTTAAAATAAATATAAAAAACGAGTTTTAAATTCAAGTTTCTATCCGTTAATGTTGAAATATCATATATTTCAATATTTGTAACCGGTATAACAGCTGCCGCGCCTCCACGCGGACCTTTGCTCTTTTACAGCTGATTACGACTAAGGCTGCTTACTGACGAAGCGGGTTCAGCCATGATAAGTTTTTATTGCGAATTTATAAACATTTCTATCAAAGAATGTGTTTATTATTTATTACTGAAATAACTTTTTATCTTATGATGTAATTTACTACAAAAATTGCGAATTTTTTATCGTCTTATTTGTTACAACAATATAATCCGCGGCATCTTAAAATTGAAATCTAAACTTCTTATAAAGTAAATATTGATTCTTGTACTTACCGTTTAGACAATTTTCGTAATAGCAACACCATTTTGCGTCTTAACTTTGATCTGAAACAAAAAAATGTGTTAGTTTTAAATAAGTAGATCGTGTGCTTAAATGAATAAATATTAATATACTAAACACTAAACAGTATTATCGCCAAAATAAAAGAAGCTAGTGCGTCATCTACTCACTAAAAAACTAGCTAACGCCAGCAGCTTTGGCGTTTGTTTGTTTGAAGAAGTTTGTTTAGGTGCTACAAAACATACATTTTTCAAATATTGCCGGGAAGGCAAATATTTAAAAAATACTCTATGACTCTACTCCACCTGATGGTAAGTCTACCACTTACGTAAGAGTCCAAACTGGACGACGGCCAGTACAACTGTACTTTCCAACTGGGAAGAGTGTTCTGCACTAGCCGCCCCCGCCCTGCCGGCCCGCAAGATGCCTCTTCACGTCTCGTTTGAAGAACTGGGGCCCTAGACAAGTGGCTTTTACGTTAATAGAATAGAATACAAAACAACAACCAATGTATGAGGCTGACATTCGCGTTCGCTTCGAAACGTCTCGAAACGTCAAACGCGAATGTCAATTTCATACATTGGTTATTATTTTCTAGTCTATTCCATCAGCGTAAAGCCACTTGTCTAGGGCCCCTGGGAGTTCTATTGGCGTTTGCCGCAGGGACCAATATAGTTATAAGTATTACTATATACACGTTTTATGACCTTTATTCTGGCCGTGCGAAGCCGGGACCGGTAGCTAGTATATTATAATTTTCTATTGCTTATTATTACATAAACATACATTACATAAAGTCGAGTTAAATTACCCATTTAAGTATAATTAATCATAATAGAAAGTTTATTTATTGAATCCGGGTTAATATAAAAGACTTTGCACTTGTTTATTATTTACTGAAAATAAGATATGATACTGATTATGTTGTATGTACAAAATATTTAAACTACACCACTTTTGCAGAACTTAATAATATTTGCTATCTTTTGTTATTGACATATGTTAGAAAAAGATAGCTATATCATTTTTGTTATGTAGTTATTAAATGAAAAACTTATGAAATGTTGCTACTGGCGTTGTTATATTCGATGTTATTTACCATATTATAGATTGTTACCATAGAGAAAACTCTATAACTATTAACTATAACCTTAAAACGACATGGACGTTTTCTGATCGAATACCAATATTTTGAACGTTGCTATTGTTACGAGATTAACGGCCGAATACTAAAACGTCATTCAAATATTAAGTGCAACTTAATTATTTGAGACGACGTTAATTTCAAATTTAGTAAGTACCTACCTATGCGAAATTTTAAATTAACGATAAATTCAAATAATTAAGTTGCGCTTAATATTTGAATGACGTTTCAGTATTCGGTCGTAAGTTAACTGGTATAATTATATAATGTCCTCCTCACCGATTTCGGTCAACGCGGCCAATCTCAAGAGAGATTAGCCAACTGCGCAGGAGATATTATAGTGCACAAGTGTGTGCGCAAACACAGGTGCACTCACTATTTCCTACCTCTCATAATCCGATGGGACGGCAATCCGATACAATTGGAAAGAGTTCAGGCGCAGGCTTAAGCTTAACGTGTTTTCCGAGGCACGGGAGTGTACACACTTCCAACTTCCAAACTCCGGGCTGCTATTGAGAATTTTCTGACAGAAAATCCCAATAACTTTTTATTGGCCCGAACTGGGAATTGAACCCAAGACCACCGGGTCTGCGGCATTATATCTAGCCACAAGACGAACGAGGCAGTTGATGATTATATGAATATACAAAAATAACATCGTATTATATTCCATCGATTAGAAGCAATGAAGTTATCACATTGTATATCGTACCGTATGTTTTTCATTGATTTTAGATAGAAGCGAGCGACCTTGGTATAAAATCTTCGTTTATTGGGATTTATTTAAAAAAAAAGTAAAAAAAATATTTATGAAGAAAATTAATGGTGACGACGATTTTTGCGACGAAATATTTCTGATATTAACTAAGATCAGATTCTAGTAACGCCATAGCAATTTCTAAAAGACATGTCCTTACTCCACCCTCGAGCTAAACGAATACAGTTCTATTTATAGATAAACTAAAAACAGTAGCTAGATTCTTGTAAGTTTTTTAAATGCCTAACAAATAACGAAGACTTAAAAGTTGAAGTTTTAATCCAATTAGCTATGGTTGAAAATATGCTACATTTATAACGGATCGATCAGAGCCGGTGCTGACTTTTAGCTGATATGTTTCGCTAAGTATATGTTTAAGTGAAATTAATTTCGCGGTTTCGCTTGATTTAAAATTTGATCATATATTTGAAACACGCAGGTATACAGTTTGCTATGTTGATATATAGACTAAGGGGTAAATGGTAAGCTAAAAAAAATAGAAACATAACCAGTGTCAGATATGTCTTAACATATCCAGAGAAGACCACTGAAAAGGAGATGGATGATATATATGTATGTGGAGAACAAATCAAAGAAATGGACTAGAAAAGTTATAAAATGGTACACCATCTATGCCGAGATGATCCACTGGTAAGAACGCGTGAATCTTAACCGATGATCATGGGTTCAAACCCAACACCACTGAATTTCCTATGCTTATTATGTGACTATAATTCATCCCGTGCTTGACGGTGAAGGAAAACATCGTGAGGAAACCTGCATGTGTCAAATTTCACTGAAATTCATTCACATGTGTATTCCAACCCAACCCACATTGGAGCAACGTTGTGGAATAATGTCCAAATCTTCTCCTCAAAAGAGGAGAACATTCCTGAGCTCATCAGTGGGACATGCTGTTACTGTTACATCACAAATGGGTAGAAGCATAAAAGAAGATAGATAATAGATGGGAGGATGATCTGACCAACGGATTGAGAAGATCATCACAGGACAGAAAAGACTGGAGGGAATTAGAGGATATATCACATGTTTAAAAGTTTAATATAATTTTTATATATACGTAAACTAGCTATTGTCATTTTAAAGTTAAAATCAAATATCGAACACAGAAAATAAAGGCTATTTTTATTTATTTATTTATATACCCTTCATAAACACGCTATAAGAGAAATATACCCAATTAATTGATAAATGTAGTCATTGATGATAGGATAAACGTTGTTTTTATAAAAAGGTAGATAAGAGGCTTAAAATTGTAAAAATACATCAAATAAAAAAGAGCGATCCAGATTGGAAGTAGTTCCTGAGATTATATTATTATTCAATTGTTTTTAGATCTGTTAGAAATTGGTAACATCCTGTTTCATCTTGAGCGTTGAAGGCTATGCAATAGGAAATGCACTATCAAACTGTATTCGAAAAAATACAACGCGCTATGGAGACGAATAGACGAACAGACGACATCAATATATAATATGTACAGTTCGAAATAAAAATAATTTGAAAACTTCTGCCATTTAAGACCATAAAAAATGGTTGAATTTCGTCTCAAAATGGGGCTAATTTTAATTTGGACCACTCGAATTCTGGTTATGAAACTGGTTGTTGTAATTGCTGTAAACCTGATTCAAATATAGAATAATTATATATAAGCTGAGATAATTATCTCTATAGTAACCTAATTTAACAGGATGATAATAAAGCTATCTCATTCTAGCGGGTGGAGTAAAAAAGGATAGCAAGTCCTGCACTGTTGTCAGTGTCAGTTAGTTTAAAAAATGTCAAAAGGTCTTAAGGTTAATGGCTGACCGGTGATGGTAGTGACTTAGACAAAATGTCATAAGTTCCAACAGTATTTGCTATGGAAAATACTCATAAACACTGACTGATGACGGACATCGATACTAAGAAATTGTAATGTAAACCATTTTGAAATTGGAATTTTGTTGATATTAATATGAATTTATTTAAAACCCGATTATACCGGAAGTTCAGTACAAAGTACCGATACTCGTTATCAAAAATTTAAGTCATAAATAAGTAAACAAACGAAAATTTTATTTTTGTAACCTCCTTACTTAAATGGAGTACTGAAAACAAAACTTTTTTTTAAATATTTTAAATAGGTATGTGTACTGACAAATGCGCCGACTGTGTGGTAATCACCACCCATAGACAACACTGGTTGTCGTTATTACACTGGTTTCATCATTCTTCAAACTAGAACAGCTAAGAAATTTTTCAATTCTTTTGCTAAGACTGTTAACTTTAAAGATGTGTTTTAAGAATAGTTTAGAAGGGAACGAAATCAAGTTATTCTTAATTGATTCGCAACTCAATGCAAGTAAAATTTAAAAATAATATGCAGTTACATGCTCCCGAATGTTCATCTAAAAACTAGCTATATGTACAAGACATACGTTTTTTTTTTTTTTCTTATATTTCCTGGGAGGGCAAATTAATCTACTCCATCGTATCGTAAGTGGTAGTAGAGTCTTAACGCGACGACGGCTAGTATAGTCAGCAAGAATGATCTACACTAGCCTTGCCCGCCCTCAAGATGCCTCTTCACGACTTGTTTGAAACAACCCAGGTCATAAGAGGAGGGGAACACGTGTGTTGGTATATAAGATATATGTGCAAAGTAACACATGGGCAGTCTCCTATTCTCATAATTCGATGGGACGATAATGCTACATGGTGAAATATCAATGCCTTTGTGTACACACTGAACCATGGGAGTCAACTTTGTAACTCGGAGCTACTGAGAAATCTTTAAAAACCCCAATAACTTTTTATTGGCAGTAATTTTAACTCGCTAAATTAAATAACATCAATTACTTAGGCATGGAATTTATTATAACACAATAAACAAATCTGAAAAGTAATTTCGAAATCAATAGGAAATATGTAATTAATTTTTTTCACTATAACCATAGCAATGCCTACATGTCAACACACATGTTTTGGACAAAAAGGTGTTAGAACCACGGTCTCGTGTACAGGTCTCTTAACGGAGCTCAATTTCAGTGAGAGATTGGTGCGTAACTGTTTTGTTTGGATTTGAAAAAGTTTTCTGCACGAATTTTTTCTGCTGGCGATTGAACAGATCAGCAATCATTAAGCCGAAGTACCCCCACTACTGTAGTTGATAGACGTGCTTAGAACGATGTTTTACATTTTATAGACATATTATTGTTCATGTGACACTCGCCTTATCAATGACGAAATATTTATTATTTACGCACTAGATAATACTATTTTGATTTCATGTCAGTTGATCTTTGTAACGATTTCATTCGTAATGTTTAATTTGTTTACTTCACACATATTTATTTTAATAACAAACATTAAAAAGGCGCGAAAAGTGACGTATATCATAATATTATTATTTTTTACCTAGTTCCTTTCGAAAAATACAGATTAAATATTTTGTTTTAAAATGAAGTTAGTGTTTTTTTAAATTTATTATATTATGTAAGTAAAAGTACAAGTTTTATGCTATTGTAATTGAAATTATACAGAATTGAATATTATGTTATCTTTGTCTACTTAAACATGTTTTATATCTTAACAACAGATAAAATATATTGAATGTCAAAACAGGAAAACTGGGTCGTCGATCACAATTTCATTTTCCCTTGATATATTTACGATGTATCAGCTGATTAAATATGTATTAAACGTTGAAATTAATTTACGCTTTAGAGAAAATAATACAATTCAGCTTAATGTTATATATTTTATATTTTAAATTGTAAGGACGTCTAATTATAAAACAGAAGGATGATAATTCTCTATTTTAGGGTTAACATTAGTCCCCAATGCCAAATACAGGCGTTTATATGTTTTTATATCTCCTGCTCGACAGTGAAGAAAAATGTCGCGTGGAAACCTTTGACATCAAAATTAGCCACATGATGAAAGATATACTATGTATAATCTATATATATATATAAAGCTGAAGAGTTTGTTTGTTTGATCCGGCTAATCTTAGGAACTAGAAAATGGTTCGAATTTAAAAAATATTTTTGTGTGGTTTAGTCCTTTTATCGAGGAAGGCTTAAGGCTGATTTTTATTAATTATATTTTTATTAATTATACGCGGGTGAAACCGCCGGGCACTGCTAGTTATGTATTCTTGCTAATAACTTTTCATGCTAATTCATTTAATTTACAATCTGTATTTTTAATTTCAAAATAATAATAGTATCGTAAATACGGAGGTGATTTTATCCGTCGCCATTTTTCAATCTGGTTCCTGCTGTTCAGGGACAACTTTCGTTACTAATCAAACCAGTCTGTTAAATCGATTTTAAGTGTAACCCTTCACTCAGACACAAATTTTATATATTACAATTACCAAACCTAGATTTACGCGTTTCCTATTTACTCTTTAGTAGATAAGATATAAAATATATATTTTGGTTACTAAATATTTGCATATTACAATATAATAAAATTAAGACTAACGTATAAATAACAATTTAATAATATCAAATTTTTGTGTATCATTTGTAAAGTACCTAATCAACGAGTTATTTGTTTAAGTGGCTTATATTATTATTATTATTTATATAAGTTATTTGACTTACGATTTAGTCTTTAACCTAGTTACCTTATTATATAAACGGAATATTACATATTTCATTTTATCCTTAAATTTTCAAAGATGATATATTATTTGTTTTTTTTTTTATTAATAAAAGAAAAAACAAAAACAAAATGATCATAATAAATAACAACTGTAAATTTTTATTCTTAAAATATATATTTATAATCTAATCTATCTAATAAATATTTCACGTAAAAACAATTCGTTACACTTTTCAATAACAAAAATCATAACAAACCAAATGACATTTACAGATTAAAAATAATCAAGCAATATTAGACCTTGTGTCGTTTCGAACTGTCAAATGAAAAAAAAAAGAAAATCTTACCTTATAAAATACGACTATTGACCGATTTCAATGCTCTGATAACACTATAGGATATAAAGACGTGTTGTATTGGATCCAGTTGGCGATAAACTACTTTATTTCACAAGAAGAAAACTACGTAATCGTATCGTGATGGCTACATGTTGATTGCTTTGACGTTTAAAGTTAATAACGATTGTGGAAATTACCTTCTACATATGCATTTACTTTCATTTTACTTGTATATTTTGATATATTATAAACTTTTATAAAATAAATGAGGAGAAAGGGTCAACATTTGTGAAATAAGAAAAAGGTTTATCATAAGGAATTAAAAGTTCATTAAAGTCCATAAATATTGGTTATTAAGTTTTTTCAAAAACAAGTAATTAAATAACTTCCGCAATAGTTTATTTTATACATTTTTTTATTGTAATAAAAATTCAATGAGTGAAAATTAAATGAAAATTTAATTATTTAATCTCTATAACTTATATTCATTTTATCGCACCTAAATAATTTAATTTAGTACTCCAATTATTCCATACCGTTTAGTTAAACAGTGATATATTTTTTGTCATTATTGATTTGACATTCGAAAGAACACAGAATTGATAATCTGTAACGCTGTATAAGTTTAAATTATGGTCTAGGACGATTTTTGATCTACTCTGAATTTAAAAAATGGAACTACATTTTTTTTATGTTATGTATACATAATTTTTTTACAATATTTATTTCATAATGGTTTTTAATATGATAGTATTATGATAATAAATATTTTTTTAAACGAATGACGTTAATATATTTAATTTAATGATTAGCATATTGGTGCCTGCGATTATCTTTGACAAAAATCTATATTAATTGGTTTGCAATTATGACGTCAATTACTAATATATGTATTTTTGTATGTACTGTTATTATTTATCTATCTATATATTTGAATTAAATTGATATGACATAGTCGTTTTTCGAAATAGAATATTTTGCGCAGAATAATGTGTAATTATTTACTTTTATTTATAACAATGTATAGAATATATAATTTTTAGTGTCAAAAAATCGGAATAATTCAAGATGTCTGTATCAGCCCAAGTAAAGCAGATAATCGGTGATCTCTCTTTTTCCCTGGTCGCTCCCTCATAGCTGAGGATCGTGGTCATCGACGGTTGTGGATGGTATACACCTGGCTTGGATGATTTGCTTCCACCGGTGCCCGTTCATCGCGTCTCTGGAGACCGAGCAAAACTTAATTGAAGATTGGTCTCATTTGATCGCTCCATCTGGCTGGAGCCCGCCCCAGGCTCGGTGATAACGTTAATAAAATATGCAATGCAAAGAAGCATTTAAAACCATTTAAGCTGTTCAATAATGAACGAAACCCTGGTAGGAAAAAATAGTGAAAAATAATGATTAATGTAATATTTAAATTTGTCAATAGTTCTATAGTACTCTGTTATTATATCATAGCGTCCCAACTACTCCCGACCTTCGCAAGGTCATCCCACTTCAACCTCTCATAATATTGCATACTATACTACACTATTTCTATCAGATATTCTATCGCAAAACAGCGGTAATTGGTATTGATTTGTTCCGGTTTGAAGAGTGAGTGAGCTAGTGTAATTTCAGGCACAAGGAACATAATATCTTAGTTCCCAAGGTTGGTGGCGCATTGGCGATGTAAGCGATGGTTAACATTTCATAAACTGCCAACTGGTCTACGGGCGTAGGAGACCACTGACCATCATGTGGCCCATATGCTCGTCCGCCTCCCTCTGCTATATGTATATATTATAATGGCGTCACTTGTCACATTAATATTATAAATGTGAAAGTTAATATGTGTGTCCGTTTGTTCTTTCGCCATCGCTTACTGATCGAATAAATTTAACATGAATATAGCTTAGAATATATTTGTGGAATTTACGAGAAAAATAGGTATCTACGGGAACAATTTTGAAGTTAATGTGACGAGGAGCATGTCCCGGGGAACAGCTGGTAAACAATTATTTAACAAATAAATTTAATTTTTTGGGGCTATTTTTAAAACTCCGAAAAAAGTTTATTTTTATTTCAGTTTTATTATTCTGTCGATTGAAAGTTATAATGTTTCGTCAACTTTGACTATTTTATTATAACGGGGTAATGAGGTAGCGCAAGCATTTACTTAGTATGGGTTCTTTTCTCCCTTCCTATTCTCTCTTTGTTTAATAAACTGTAATGCATGTAGATATTTTAAAGGAAAGAATAATAAAAAGCATATTCGTACGTGCGGAGTTCTTCTGCGTAATTCTGTCAATTTTTGAATGTCATGTCGTAGTGCTTCAGGTGTAATAAGGTTTTTCCTCCGACGATATAGGAGTACCGTTAATGCCTATAATGCATTATTGCTGGACAAAGACTTCCTCTCCTCTTAAGAAGACTATCTTCAGCACAACGTTCCACTGCGCTGGTCCATATCTAGCCAACATTTCATCCACTATATTCATAAACACATTATGGGTACCTGATAACCTAGTACAGGGGCTCTTTCTACTGGCTTGTAATGTTTTAATAGTTATTATTATGTATTGTGCACATGTTAAGGTTGTCTGTGCTTGGATTTGTATCCATGATCTTCGTCTATGAGCCATGTCACGACGAACCAGTTTTATCGTGAAGCTATTCGATTGAGGTAAAATGCAAATTGGCAGCGTGTACCATAGCGAATGTCGGCTGCATTTCGTCTCTAAGTCTTAGGCAATATCGAGCTAGTTGCCAGCTTTGACTCATCGACTGTACGTACGTTTTAAAGTATATGTTAATAAAGATCGAGCGTTCGTGATCAGAAGTGGTTTGGTATCTAAGCTCTTTGTATGTGGTGATCACCAAATTTGAATTATTTATATAATATGAAAGGTAAATTACTTTGAAGGTTGAATCCATTATGTTGCGAAATAGTGACACGTAAAGATGAATTGCCTGTAACCTAATAATAATAATAATTTGTGCTTGCACTACAGCCTTTGTATGTCCCACTACTGAACTAAGGCCTTTTCTCCTTTTTTGAGAAGATGTGGAGGTAATTCCACTACGCGAATTTGAATCAATTTGACACATGCAGGTTTCCTCACGATATTTTCCTACACCGTCAAACAGCGATGTATATTATGTAGTAAACACAATTATTTAAAAAAATCAGTGGTGCCTGCCCGGGTTTGAACCCACGATCATCGATTTAGATTCACGCGTTCTAGCCACTGGACCTTCTCGGTGCTTAATTAAGTGGATTCACGATTAAATAGCGATATTTATTAAATATTTACTTATATAATATGCATTTTAAAATTTGATTTAAGCGCGCACGTTATCGATGTACGCGTATAAATACATTTCGCATAATTGCGGAGATAATACTGCAACCATTACGTATTTAAAAAACGGTAAACAATATTAAATATTTTTTTAGATATGAAGATAAAAATGTACATTGTAACCCTGACTTTGAAACCTTACGTCAACAGAGGAAGCCATAGATAAATAATTATCATTATTAAGTAATAAAATAAATAAAATGATATGATAGGAAAGTATTATATTGAAATTGAAAACTAGCCAGATCACGAAAATCTATAGCAAAATTGTGCACATTGATATTGCAAAGGATTTTAAGCATTATTTCACTGTAACACATTACATCCGACTTACTACTTATTCTAGCCGCTATTTATATTTATTCTATTTAATTTGTGATTATAATTCATCTCAACCTTGACGGTGAAGGAAAACGTCGTGAGAAAACCTGCAAGTGTCAAATTTCATTGAAATTCTGTCACATGTGTATTGCACCAACCCGCATCGGAACAGCGTGGTGGAATAATCACCAAAACCTTCTCCTTACAAAGAGGAGTAGAGGCCTTAGCCCAGCAGTGGGACATTCACAGGATGTTACTTTACTTTACTTTACTAGCCGTAAGACCCAAAAGGCAGTCAAGTTTACTATATAGTTTATATTTATATCTACTTTAAGAAAGATAACTTAAATTTATGATGCTATACTTGGTGGTAGGGCTTTTTGCAAGCTCGTCTGGGTAGGTGCCACCCACTCATCAGATATTCCACCGTAAAACAGCAGTACTCGCTATTGTTGTGTTCCGGTTTGAAGGTTGAATGAACCAGTGTAATTACAGGCACAACGGACATAATATCTTAGTTCTCAAGATCGGTGGCGCATTGGCAATGCAGGCGATGGTTAACATCTCTTACAATGCCAATGTCTATGGGCATTGGAGACCACTTACCATCAGGTGGCCCATATTCTCGTCCGCCTTCCTATGCAATAAAAAAAAAGTTATATATAAAGCAGGACGGAGCTCTAAGGCCCGTATTAATAAACCGATATCAGCGTAAGAGTAAGATCTTAAGTGCTGGTTTGAGATCCCGACATGTTAATAAACAAAACTTAAGATGCGGTTTTAAGTGTCTCTTTAAGTGGGCTTTCGTGGTACTTTTTATTTTAAAAAAATACATATTATAATATGTATCTGTATCTGTTGCTCTTGATTATCTGTGTTTATTGATAATATTATGTCAATATATTGGCAATGGGTGAGAATGGGTGGCAACGGTCTATTTTTTTAATCTTGTCTCTGGGGTCAAGTTTACGATTACCTTATTATGTTTAATCTAAACATTTACAAATATTTATACAATGCGTTGAGTTGTTTCTAATAAACGATTTTTATTTTATTTATAAAACGGTTTAGAATAGAGGGGATTTCAAACCATTAGTTTTTTCGTCCTGATTTCGTTAACAATATGATCCACTTTTACACTTTCAATGCGCCATAAAATGATCAAAAATGTTAAATACCTTACGCCTTAACTAAATGTATTCTAAAGTAAGCGTTGCAGGTCTTGTGACGACCTACGCGGAGAGATACTATTCATAGTAAGATTAAAACCATGCTCTGTGTCCAGTTTAAGCCGTTCAATAGGTTTAGATCGGTTTATTCATAAATAACGAAACACAATGGAGTTTATTTGTAAAGGACGGCACCTGTCGCGTCTCAACGATTGTGTTGAAGCCGTTAAAGGAATAACTAAAAGAATTTATGTCCAATAATATCCTTTTACAGCGGCGGTCCATCTGTTTATCGTAAACGGGATATTTTTAAAATTTATCGTTTCTTTTTATAATATTATGATATTGAACTATGTATATTAGATATATATAATTAAGTGTTAAATCTTCAGATGTTAAAGATATATAAATATCCTTGTTATTGTTAGTAATTAAATTGTTTATTTCTTTTGTCAATGAATTGACGCCGTACAAGCCCTGTTGTTGGAACGCGTGAATCTTAACCCTAGTAAGTTCAGCCTGAAAACGTCCACTGCTGGACAAAGGATTCCTCCCCCAAGGATTTCCATAGCAGCCGGTCTTGCGCTACCCGCATCCAACGGCCTCCCACGATCCTTACGACATCGTCGGTCCACCTTGTAGGGGGCCTGCCCACGCTGCGTCTTCCGGTTCGTGGTCGCCACTCGAGAACCTTTCTGCCCCAGCGGTCAGTCAGTGCGAGCGATGGCCGATGTGCCCCGCCTACTGCCACTTCAACTTAGCAATCCTTCGGGCTATGTCAGTTACATTGGTTCGTCTGCGGATTTCATCATTCCTGATTCGATCTCGCAGGGAAACTCCAAGCATAGCCCTCTCCATTGCTCGTTGGGTGACCTTGAGCCTTCTCATAGTGAGCGACCACGTCTCTGATCCGTGCGTCATCACTGGCAACACACACTGGTCGAAGACTTTCGACTTAAAACAACCCTAGTAAGCAGTACTTAATTTTCATGTGCTTAATTTGTCTTTTCATATTTTATACAATGCCAAAATGCGTCTGTGACCACTTACGGCCGGCAAGGCGGCGCGCGGCGGCGTCTACAGCAGAACATTCTTCCCGACTGTATTGGCCGTCGTCGCGTTTGGACACTACTATCACTTATCATCAGGTGGAGTAGAGTCATTTGCGTTCACGGCAAATATAAAATTAGCATTTCCAGTCTATCTACACTTCAATTGGTAACATGTTTGATAATTTTATAAAAAATTCCATTCCCCTATAAAACATGGACACCGAAGTAACTCCTACGCATATTCATATGAACAGAGTTATTTGTTAAACATAACACAGAAGGAACCTAAACCACAGCTATAGATCAATTCTATATCCAATGTGTGTACATACATACATACAAACACACGACCATGTTATTAACAGTAGCTTAACCTAACGGTTATATTTTTAGAAAAATAATAGCGTTTTAAGTAAACAACGGCGTAACTAGAATTCTGAATGACAATGAAAGGTCGTTAGCGTGCGATTTAAAAAATATTAATAGGAAAATTAATCCGGTGTTTATAGCTTTTACGCTTAAAACTGATTTGGATTCGGTAGCATATTATAATTGCCAATCGAAGGTCAAAGTTTTTTCTAGCTACTTAACAACATTGATAAGTAATGTCGTTAGTGATCACTCAAAAACATTGGATTTTATAACAGTAGGACCGAGAGACTCCTTACTTTTGCTTGAGACCCTTAGATTACCTTGAGAACTTGAAAGTATATCCCCTGTACCTGTATTATTACGTACGCCGATGGCTTACTCTTCATTCAAACTGGCACAGAACATTAATATTTACACTTAGCGGTAGAATACCTTTTAAATGGGTCAGATGGACAAAGCAAAGCTTTACCACCGATAATTTATAATAAAACGACACCTCCCAGCCCTCAAACGTGGCCCAATCCGCGGGCGATACCTATTTTACAATTTAATAACACAAAATAATTAAAAGATTTACAATCGTCCTAAGCTTTTACCTTAATTTTTTCAAATAAGGACATATTTCTCAAGTAGTTTTTATTAAAGCCTTAGCAAAGTAGAAAAGTAGCATCCTGAAAATGTCTCACTGCTGGGCTAAGCACAAATTAAGCTAGGCTTGAAACCGCAATCATAAGTTAAGATTCATTGTTAAGCATATTCATTCCACAAATGCATTTTTTTTAGAATCTAACAGTATACATTTTGAACAAAATCGCAAATTTAAAGCGATTGCATAAATTCCGATGGCCATTCGTATCGATCCGTATCTTTAAAAATAAAAATGTTTTCATAAACGTATCTCCCTTGTCCATTCTTTGAATATAAAAGATCCCTTTAAGATGGAGATGCGCAGTACAATACGAGAAACGTATATAAAGGTAAGACGCGCTTTATATCCCGCTATTCCATTTGAAATTTCTCCAAGATAACTTGAAAACTATAAAAAGTTTTCATAACGTTTGGCTCTTGAAACATCGAGACATGCATTCCTCGACGTACAGGTATTTACAACTTTGGATATAGCTAAATATTATAATTCATTGAAAACTGTTTTTTATTGGTGAAAAGTTTAAGTACAAATAAATTTTGGGTATTTGTCTATTGATGTCTGATCTACGGGTAGCAACACTCCCAAGGCTGGCTGTATTGGTATTTGTAGATAGTACCACATACATGAGGCTCATTATTTTTTTTGCTCTTTGCACTTGCTTATTAATTGTCTACCCATTCGGAAGAAATACGGAGCTAAGAAAAGCAAATGAAATAGTATTAATGAGAAAGTATTATCTAATTTAGACTAAGAGTTAAGTTGCCTATTTGGGATCTAGATTCGCCATTTACATTTAAATTCGCCAATATTCCTCCTACACTCTATCTTATATCTGTATTCCCAACGATTTTATTTATCTATGATCGTGGAAAGATGCTAGAAGTTCAGCAACTTAGGTAGGTAGGATAGGTAGCGAATGTGACTTGTCCTGTCTGTAATTGTATTTTCTATGCAGAAGTATAACCATCGTGACGGTGTGCGCTCTGGCGGCGCTGGTATCAGCACAGGTGACGTTCAGCCGCGACTGGTCGGGTGGTAAGCGTTCGCCACCTGCTGTGTTCGATTGCGGGCAGTTTGCGCGACTTTGTCGCAACTTTCTAGTAAGCAGTCATTGAAATAAATCTTTAAATATATAAATATGCAGCCTTTCATTTATTGTCGTAAAGCAGAAGTTGCTTATTTATAAATAAACTAGCTGTTACTTGCGGTTTCGGTTTTCAGCCTAGAACCTTCCTCGATAAAAGGACTGTACAACACAAAAATATTTTTTAAATTCGTATTGATATTCAATAACCTTTTTAAGAACTATATTTTCTTTAATCCATGTATCCTTTTAGTTCAGTTCAATCTGTTGACCCACCTGATAATAAAAAATATTTTGAAAGATAGAAGTTGTTTTACTATATATATATATTATATATATTATATATTATATATATATATATATATATATATATATATATATGTTGAATTAATTTAATATTTGCCTTTAATTCCAGCATGAATTGAAGCAAGGTTTATCAGAGGACAAGCTCATCAAACATCGTCGCTTGGAGCCAGAGGACATAGCGGTCACTTATGAAGACGAAAAATGAACTAAAAAAAAACAAAATGAAATGTCTAAAATGTTGAATGTAGAAATTTGTATAATATTGTGTAATTCTAAGTCTATATAAACAAATAATATAATATCTTTAATTATTGTTTCAAAGTTATCAAACTATGCCTCTAGTCTAGATTATTTTACAATTAATACTGTGCTTGCTTGTTAAGATAATGGCTATCAAAAATAGTTAATACATACAATTGAATCCGTTTAATATTGTTTTATTTCGATTATATATTTAGCATTCAGCGAAACTGATTTTATAAAAACACCGAATTAGTGTTGCATGTCGATAGTCCACTATCGATAGACAATCGATTAAATATCGATATTATTGTCGATAGTAACGATGGCTTACTATTGATAGTCAAACTTTCGATTATTCGAATTGGTCTTTTTAAAAATAAAACATCAAATTATACAAATTGATGTAAATTACTCAATATACTACTAATAAACTCAAACTCCTTTTGCATGGCATGAATACTTTTAACATATTATTTGTTTCTTAAATCAGTCGAGATGAGAAGGCTACAGAATAAAATTATCGTGTTTTAGTTCAAAACCTATAAAATTAGTTATAAAAATATATATAAAAAAAATTGTTAGAGGACCCCCCCGTCAGGAACGAAGTTCTTTGCGATATCTTTCGACTCAAAACGTGTTTTAAAATGTAGATTTGATTTGATTATAATATATTACTGTATTTTTCTCACACCAAAAAGTCCCTCAACCTCCTTTATGTCACTCTCTAATTAAATATTAAGAAACGATTTAAATTTTTATAATTATTATTACTTTTAATAAGTTATTATTAAAAGTAATAATAATTTTAAAAAATCCCCATTTTAAGAAATTCCCTTAATTTACCCCACCAATCAAACTAAATTTATGAATTGTGATAATAGCCCAAGGTTATTGAACCTGGGAGTTTTACCAACTCCCAGGTTCGTGAAGTATGAACGCTATTTCGTTATATGACGTAACCTTGGGCCGCTGCCACTTCACTCTACTGTCAGCCGCGTAAAAGAATATCGTTCCAAAACTATGCCAGTCTGTAGATTTGTTAGCTTCAGGCATGCATAAAATAAATAAAATAAAACAAATAGTTGCAATCAGTAATTTATTCTAAAAATAAATTGATTTTATTTACATTTAAACATTTCATAATTAAAATACAATTATTGCAATACTAATCGACTTCCACAATCGTTAATATAAAATACCTTACTATAAGTTATATAAAATATGTTAGTCTAAATATAATACTATTGTTAGACAAACTTTTGTATTCAAATTATCAAATAACGACAATTGTACTGAGACATAGGTTATAAAATCAGAATTTAATCTGTGTAATATAGTTTCACGTACAAAAACACGCTAATTCAAGAGTGAAAACACTCAAAAAACCACCTAATAAGTGATATTTTTTTAATTAGAAAGCAGGGGCAAGTGTTTACAGCAGAAAGTGAGTGGTGCTGCCAGCTTGAATAAAGCGTTTTTGAAATGAAGCATTAAAGAAAAGGTGCCAATTTGTTTCTATCCAAAACATTCAAATAAAAAAAAGCAATGGTTAGGATATTTTTAAGATTCTTAAATATATCAATTAAGCCTATCTTCGATCGGAACCATACATTCATTACATTTTAAATTTATATCGCTTATATTTAATGATTTATCTTTAAATATAACAAAAGGGTTTATTAAATACACTAATTTTAATTTAATTTGAATTTAGAATACAATTATTTGTTAATATGCAATTAAGTATGAATAATCGCAAATATAAGCATTTCCGAAAGTATAATATTATGACAAGTATTTATTTTTCATATATTCTTTCTATGGTGTTTGCCGATGGTTAAAAAGTAAGTACATTATATTCTATCGATATTGACTAAGAATGATAAAATATTAAACAAATTAAGCATTCAAAATATTTTTTTTTATTTCATATAAGGTCAAAATAAATATAGTTTTTAAATAATTCCATTGAGCTCTACAGCTGAAGACATTTCTATAAAATTTGGTGATTAATTAGTCTTATTAATGATAATATATATAAAATTTCGAACGAACATACAATACTAGTTTATGTAGGCATTAAATAAATTAGTTTTTAAGCTGTTTGTATAACGTACTTGATTCTCTCGCGGAACACTAAGTGTATTTATGAAATTCAAATAAAAATATATATATTAATAATATAATTATATATAAAACAATATCAAGAGTATTGGTGTGTCGTATAGCAAATTTAGATTAAAGTTTTGCTATAAGCAAAATTAAATCAGATACTTAGGAGTTGCTACGAACACCATACGTCTACTAATTCATTGGTTAATTATAATGTAATATTCATTATGTACCAAGTTAAATGTCAACAATATCGACGGTGATTGCATCGCCAACATATAAGCAAACGAATAATTACTATGTACGTAGTATTTATCTAAATGTATTCTATATGCATGTAGTATGTACGTACCCTAACTATCACTGCTAACCAGCGATATTTAATCGGTAATATATTAATAAAGCTAAGTTCCTTGGACACGGTCGGGCGCGAGTCAGTCGTCGTCGGCGGCGGAGCAGCGCACGTACTCGAGCGCGCTGTTGAGCTTGTCGAGCCAGAGGTCGCGGTCGTGCGGCGTGTCGGCGGCCAGCAGGTGTCGGCGGCGCACGGAGCCGTCGGCGCCGCGCACGTACACGAGCGAGCCGCTGTCGGGCACGATGAGGCCGGCCGGCACCGCCGCCTCCAGCAGCAGCGTGTTGGGTCGCGCGCACAGCTCGCGCGGCGCACGCACCACCTTCTCGGAGATCACCGTCGACAGGTCGATGTCGCCGATCGGCATCTGTATAGAGGCCGATACTTTAGTACGTTACTAATAAATTATCATTCGTATCTTTTATTCACAAAAAATTGTAATAAAATTCTGTTAAAGTAAAAACAATATAATTATAATACATTTTAAAAATTGCGATTACGGCATAGTCTACTCTTCCGCACTCGAAATGATCCGATCCCCAAAAGAATGGAGTGTAATAAAAAAAAATGATATTTTTATTAGTAGGTTATCAGTTTTGTATAATGAGAGGGTGGCGCTACCTTCTTCTGCACGTCGTCCGGGTACTTCCAGAAGGAGAGCGTGGGCGGCTGCAGTCGGAACCAGCGGCGGTGCCAGGCGCCCAGGCCGCACACGTCGTCGAAGGCGGTGAGGAAGGCGGAGTGCGGCTCCGGGGGGGGCACCACTACGCGCGCGCTGATCCGCACGCTCAGAGACCCCTCCAGCGGGCTGCCGTGCGGCACCTGGAAACGGTGACAATTATACGTACCAACTATTATTATCCACGAAACAAATACTATGCGATCGAATTAATTTTAGCTCATAATTACGAACATTGGGATTGTCTAACGTTAGTTAGAAATGATAACATCACATATATAAATGTTTGTCGACGATTTGATGTAGTCAATTATGTAATACGTTTTGCCAATGAGATGAGTCATACCTTATTTAGTGTGAAATTCTTTCGTGTAGCTTGCGGAAGCGCAAATATGCAATAGCCGTGCAACTGGAACTGCGGGCTCCGGACGGACATGGGCCCGGCCGGGCTTTGGACGCGAGGTGCTTTTAATTCTGACACCTTGGACTTTGGAGTCAAAAGTTTAGAGCTGCCCTGGAAAGTTATAGTGAAATGTTATTATAATTTAACTGAAATAAATAAATAAATATAATATTAATATTGTGGTATACATACTTTTTTGTTCGAAATATGATATTTCACATCGTGCGGTAGAACCTCCTTGGATGCTTGAAGCAAGTATACTTCAACAGTCACCTAGAAAAAGTGTAAGGTTAGTGAGAATTCGAAAATAACCCACTTTCGCGCCACACGGTTATACTGACTTTGCCAACAGTTTAAAAACCTCCTATGGGCTGACTTAATTACTATTAGCTGGCTGCTAGTCTATTCTTTCCCTTTGTTATTTTTGCTGTGTAACAAAAGGGTCTAGCCAACCACGTGACCACGTGACTTATCGTTGAGAGATGTCATTATCATATATTTGTTTAGTTTCCTATTAGCGTTTACAATTGTAGAATGTCAACTTGGCTAGGGCCTAAGACATCGTCCCAGATTGAT
Source organism: Nymphalis c-album (assembly GCA_963151315.1). Classification (NCBI taxonomy): domain Eukaryota; kingdom Metazoa; phylum Arthropoda; class Insecta; order Lepidoptera; family Nymphalidae; genus Nymphalis; species Nymphalis c-album. Next base: position 5,337,455 of record OY720610.1, read on the forward strand.
ATGATCGCTAGACGCGCGCTATTTTGACGGGCACCAGTTAAGTGAGTAAATATATTCTAAGTTAAGGTTTAAGTTATTCGATTAAATGATAATAGTACCTTAAAATCACTCGTGAGCCCGTCCATACGTATCTCGTCTGGGAAGTGCAAAGGTGCATTGGGTTTTGTCAGCTGCATGCTCGTTGCGAGAACTCGATCGCGACATTTCAGTAGACAGACGACGTGATGCCCCACTGCGCCATCTAGTGCATTTTTAACAAAAATCAATTAAAGACGGCAAAGACAAATCTCTTCAAGTCTACACTAGCACCGTCAAGCAGGATGAAAGGTCCGAACAACCGGTTATATATTCAAGAGCATTGTTGTAGAGTATTATTTTCATGATCATCAAATGTGGTATACACGCAATCCGTTAAGGGAAACCACACCCAATTCATCTAGAAGATTCATCAATTGTCAAATTATAGTTGATTTTATTATTGTGTTTGTATCCATCCATACTTTTCAATCATTCTGTACTTACTGTTAATACTTGATACTTTATGTGAAGCATTCCCAAAACTTAGATAATAAGTAACTATATATACTATAAATAATATTGACATTCAAATATTATTCATTTCTAAAAAAGGAGTTTAAAACTTCGGCTTCTCATAAAAGAAAATAGCTACGTATTAGGTGAAAGCCGAGATGGCCCAGTGGTAAGAACGCGTGAATCTTAACCGATGATCGTGGGTTCAAACCCGGGCAAGCACCGCTGAATTTCATGTGCTTAATTTGTGATTATAATTTATCTCGTGCTTTACGGTGAAGGAAAACATCGTGAGGAAACCTGCATGTGTCAAATTTCATTTGACATTCTGTCACATGTGTATTCCACCAACCCGCATTGGAGCAGCGTGGTGGAATAAGCTCCAAAAATTTCTCCTCACAAAGAGGAGCAGAGGCCTTAGCCCAGCAGTGGGACATTCACAGGCTGTCACTTTCACGTATTAGGTACGGGTAGTGGGTACTCACCGGCGTTTAGTTGTCTTATGTAATCTCTCCGGAGCGGCACCTGCAGATTGCTCATGTGCAGCGTGGCCATGCCGGCCGTGGCGGCGGGGCCGGCGCCCTCCACCTGCAGGCGCTGCACCTCGTGCAGGCAGGCCTGCCGACGATGGGCTGCGGACGTTACATTCGATATTTAATATACAATACGATATTCGATATCGAATATATCATCTATTTTCCTGCCTTCTTTTAGGAATCTACATCATTATAAATAACAAAGAAATGTACAAAATTGTTTAGATGTCTACTCACTTGCCAACAGTAGAAGTCTCTCCCCTTCAGCTTGCTCAGTCGATCCACTGAACTCGATGGTGGCAGCGCAGAGATTCAGAGCTTGACTGGCCTGAAACCGATAGGAACGCGTGACTCTCAAATGAAGGAAGTTCAAATCGCGGGTTTGCGAGTTATCGTGTGATAAATTATAAAATGCGTTAAATGCTCGGTGGTGAGGGAATACATCGTGAGTAGGCATGCAAGTCTCCCTCCACATGGCATTACAGCAGTATCTTGGACTGTGGTCGAAGCCTTATCATCAAATGAAAAGGTGGTTTTTGCCTAGCAGTGTATTTAGGCTGTTACTCCACTTATATAGTTATGACGAATCACTGAAGAAATATGAATTTTAATAAATGAAGCCTTGTCAGCGGTTTTAGTGGTTGCTTTTAAATACTTAATGGTACAATCTATTCTTGCAAATATTAAGCTGACGTTTACAGTTCATCTCTTGCAGAAAGAGAAAGAGAGTAGTAAAGTGTATAAGGCGACCCCCGTGACCGACCTGCGATATGACGGTCTGCTGCTTGCTGATCTCGTGGTGCAGCTCCTTGATGCGGTGGCGCACGGTGGTGACGGCGGGCTCGGGCGCGGCCGGCGCGGCGCGCTCGGGCGACGCGTGCCGCACCACGCGCAGCGGCGTCGACGGAGTCGACGACTGCGACGGTTGATTTACGTTTCATTATACACAACAGTGTTTGATAATTAAATTAATCTACCTGATCAGAAATTGTATATATTGATTTGGTAAAACCCAAAGCGATATACACTGTTGTAAAACTATACTCACGGCCTGCATACGCCTGTAGAAACTGACGCTGTGGACTAGTTCGTTCCCGCGGTCCGGTCTGGACGGCGTCACCTGCCCCTTCAGCGGCGACTTGAACCCCTTCTCCTGGTACACGAAACTCGATGAGGACAGGCTGCCGTGCTGTAAGCGCCCGTATATTAGGGTCGTTTGGACATACATATATATCTGTACCAATATAGGTAAATCAATAATAATGAACTTTGCCCAAATCTGACCATAATATGAGAACGCTCATTTAGTACTATTATAATACGTAAGTTATTAAATTTTATTTGTTTATACACTTTCTTGCATATACACAGACATAGTAGGTACAATAATATAGCAGAGGACATATAACAGATTAAAAGTATAAAAGCGGACTTATCGGGGTAGACGCTCCTTCCAGGCCTTTGTTATACATACTATTATATATTTATTTCAGTATATTAGAGGTGACGTAGCTAATATAGTATGTAATTGTAGCGCTAAAGATCACGCCTACGATGTCCACATACGACAAAAATGCATACACTGCGTATGAGTGTGTCTCGTACATTTGGTTGTCGTGGTCTGAGTGTTTATCTTCATCTACAATGTTTACTTCAAAGTTATACGGCTTTATAAACGTTGTTCGGCGACTGTTTAGTTAAACACATCTCTCTCTATCTGCCATCATTCATTTAACATTCGAAAGAAGAAGACAGAATTGTTTACTGGTAATACTCTTACAACATTTATAAGTAAATAAATTTAATATCATAATTTGCTTGAACTGTTGCCCTCTTTCTCATTCTTGCTTTAATTAAATTTCAGCATATCCTCTCTTTCTGACTCTCGCTTAGGATATATTTTTTTAAGTTTACCTCATTCACCTTGTTAATCTTGGGCGGTGTGGGTCCCTCGTCCTCTAGAGCCTCATCGAGTAACTCGTCCAATTCGCTGTCGCACGCGCTGCCTGATTCGTCTGAATCGCTCTGAACTGCTTTCTTGTAACTTGTGTTGTTCTTCTTCACAACCTGGAAACATTTGAGATATATTTATAGTATACTAGCTGATACCCGCGATTTCGTCCGCGTCCGCTCGAAAAAACATCAAAAAGATCGCAAGAAAAAATATACTTTGTTTAAACATACATCATTGAAAACGCAGTGCATATACAAATCGTTGTTTCTTGAAACTTAATAACTTTTTATTAAATTAAGATATCGCAATTATTTTTCTGTTTGATAAGGGCCAAGTGTCTAAGAAATAAAATTAAGAAAATTTAATTGAATACTATCCAGTAGTTTTTCCGTGATGCGCGCACAACTGCAGACCTCTATCATTTTATTTATATAGATTATATCAATAATATTTTTAAAGGTATTTTATCAATTTAAAATATGTAGTCGGCCGGGCAACTGGGTCGCCTGATGGTAAATGGTCACCGTAAAAAATATTAACCATCTCTTACATCGCCAATGTGCCACCAACATTGGGAACTAAGATGTTATGTCTTTCGTAGCTGTTACACTGGCTCAATCACCCATCAAACCGAAGCACTAAGTATTGCTGTTTGGCGGTAGAATATTTGATGAGTGGGCGGTACCTATCCAGAAGTGCTTACACATAGAACATAATATATACATATAGATATATGTATGTAAATTAGCGTACGATAGCTCTTAAATCTATAGAAACATTTATAGCTCCCAAAACTATATTTAATTATAAAAATAAAAAAACAACATTCGACTGGTTTCACACAGCAAGGGATACTCGAGCTTTCGGGAAGACGGATACTAATGAAAAGAGCGTCATAAGCACGGCAACGCAAAACGATAATTGGAAACCAGTCGTCATCAGAATAGTATAGTTTTCATTGTTATTTAAATGAATCTGAGTGGCCCAGTGGACACAACAACGTGCAATCTTAGATGATAATATCCTACTAATCTCAACTACATTTTGATGGACTCAATTAGTATATTGACCTTCTGTTTGGTAGGAAATTAATATCAAAGCCTGCTTCTTACAGATGAACGATAACTTTGACCGGTCCTTCAATTATTAACTTAATGTACTTACATTCATCACCTCCCGACCGAACGACGTCTCAGCCCAGTTATCCGACTTGTTCAACCTCTCAGGTATATTCTCCGAACTGTAATTATAATATTAATATATTTAATACATACGAACGACACGACCGAACTGAGTAAAATCGTTTGTAATACATAATTATCACTCTCCATACAATGTGAATTAGTTTACAATGGATTCTTGGTGTGCGTTGAGAGTTTTTTTATCCTTATAATATGCCGGAATTTACAATTAAATATCTTTTGTCTTCGAGTAATCATATTTTGTATAAAATACTTTGATATCGTTTAGATTTATTGTACATTTGATATTTATTAATATTATAAATACGTTCGGCTGTATGTTTGGATGTTTGATACTTGGTAATTAGTAATTATATATTAGACTAGCTGTACCCGCAACTTCGTCCGCGTGGAATTTAACAAAAAAGTTAATTAGTTTATTTACTTTTATTTTGGTTTTTGCATTTTTATTTTAATTATCATTTTTTTTCTAAAATAATAGTAACCTATGTTACTCCTTATTACATCAGCTTCCTTCCAATAAAAGTCCCGTCAAAATCGGTCCAGCCATTTCAGAGATTAGCCGGAACAAACACACAGACAAAAATTGTAAGAAATGTTATTTTGGTGTATGTACCGTATATATATTCATATGCATGTAGTAAAAAGCGGCTATTTCAATATGACAAACAGACAGTCCAATTTTATTTATATGGATGGATAGATTATGTCGGAAGGGACTTGTTATATTACCATTTGTTTTTACCGAATCGGTTGCACTTCGCGCCATATTCAAAAAAATCATTTCAATAAAATATTATGCTAAATATATCTACATATGTATAAACATGAAGTTATATATTCGAATACAATATCTCACTTTAAGTACGTTTAAAACAATAAAAAGTACAGTATAGTATTGTCCGAGAAATCTGTGTTCATTCATCTTTACATCATACGAAGTTGGGACGGGTAGCTAGTTTTAAAAAACGCCAGACTGAGAATAAAACTGTATTATTTATTTAAGTGTATACTTATATACTGGCGTCGAGTTGTTATTGTAATTATCTTAATTTTTTGTTCTATTTCATGTTAGTATTATTTATATTATAGTTATTTACATATAAATTAAGTAGTTTTTTTTTGTTTTACACACGTACACGACCTTAAGATTTTTGGAATAATGAAATAGTTACAGAAGCTTGCCTGTTCCGTCTTCGTACCGGTGATATAAGACTTTAATAAAAATCCTGGAAACCATCGCAGCGCCGCCTACCGTATCCAACCTCACCAACAAAAAAACTCCAGGTCTTACTTGGCGCAAAGGTTGTCCATTAACGTACAGCGCGGAAACGCGGCCGGTGTTGTGGGCAGCTTTGTGTCGAGTGAGAATCGAGGGAGACTTTTTGAAAATTGTTGATTAAAAAAAAGGAAAGAGCTTGAAGTGTGACTGACTATGCAATATAATTTTGTAATAAATCAGCAATAAGATTTATTTATTTACTTCAATCAATTTAAAAGTCAAAAGTTAAAAGATTTTCTCAGGGCTGGATGTATCTTTTCCGAACCGGTGGTAGTTTCGAGTTTGACTATCAATAAGCAAGTGATATACTTCAATGTTGAATAAAGTATTTTGAATCTGAATAAATTTTAGAACATTAACACAATAACGGCCGAATACTGAAACGTCTTTCATATATGAAGTGGGACTTAATTATTTGGAACGCCATTAATTTCAAATTTCGCATACTAAATTTGTATTATATATATACCGTTATATAAAATGAACTTGACTCTAATTGATTATTTTAAATCACATAAGGGTTTATATTTATAAAACTCAAAGATACTGGCGTGAATCTTTCTATTGGAATTTGTTTTGAAGTCTACATTAAATCACTTAAAAAGATCTGCAACATCTCTGATCTAAATAATGTTTGTCTGTATGACCTTTATGGAATCGTAAACTATGCATTTGATCATCAGGGCCAACTTTAACCTATAGGAGGCCCTGGGCACATAAGGATCCCGGGGCTTCTGTGACAAGAATTGATAGCATTTTTGTCTCAAAATCAGTGGCGATTTTTTTTCTTCGTAACTAGGGGTTACATCGTGCTGCAAATTAATTATTTTGCAATCGGGCACTTATAATGCGTAAGCCATTCAGGGCCCCTGGCACTTGACAAGAGTGTGCCCATACGAAAAGACGGCCATGTTGATCATGCCATGATCTTCAGCAAAGTGTTGTGCATGAGCCCACAAAGCTTTCTGAACCAATCTTTGACAGATGGCGCCACTATCATTTCAATGAATTTCATTATGGTTTCTGAGTTGTTACGACCAATCTTTTGATAATAATTAATAAGTAGCGTAGCAACGCGCGCAGGGTACAGCTAGTTAGATATATTTTTAATAGTCTGCGACTCAGTTTAGGTTCCGACGAAGTCCAGCGTTGTAGCTTAATACTTAAACTAGATTTAAAAAAAACATGAAATATCCTCCATTTCTTTGATTTACACTCGACACTACAAATAATGTATATTGAATTACATTAACAAATAATCGTTTCAAGACTTATTTTTGCTCCTTTCATATAATCCTATTAATTTAATTACTAAAAAAACCCGGGACTAACGATTTTCTCTCCAATCGTTTATATTACTTTGGGTTTGTAGCATTCGTGTTTTGGGGGAAATATATACTAATATTATAAATGCGAAATTAACTATGTTTCTGTCTGTTACAATTTCATGGCGCTTTTCGTTAAGAGGGAAAGGGTACTCCGCTGGTTTTTAGTGGGTATTCCGATGTTCGGGTCCTACATAATTATTAATTACCCACTAAACTCGTAGGGGAAATACGTTATGCGTTTTTCTAGCGTAAAAAAGTTTTTTAATCATAACAACTACAACTCTTCTTCAAGACGCGGGCGAAAACTAGTAAATACATATATCAAAATAATAGAAAGCAAATGTGAAAAGAATTTTTTTTACGGATTTATTAAATTCATATAAAACAATCTACTTCAATAAAAAATAATTTCTATATAGTCTTTTAGAGTCTAGTATTCTTTTAATTTTCTAAAAAAACATTGAAGAGCACAAAACCATGTTATTATTAATGTCAGCCTTTTCGTTCGCTTATATATTTGAAACTTTTCAATTGATGGACTACAACTTAAGATATTAGAGATCCTCGATAGGCGAGGAGATAATTTCCCAGGATATTAATAGATATTCATTATTCAATAATTCATTCAAACTACCTTCAAAATAAGACAAAAATAGTACATAAGTACATATATCGGACTGATTGCTCAATCATTTTACAGACAACATTTAAGTAGTCGACAATATGTCAGAACATACCTAGAAAATGCCGAAATTGAAATTTGGTCATTGTGTAGAACGACAATCTATTACGATATTCAAATCTTTCAAAAAAAAAAACAGTCCGTCGTTATTATTCCAGCGTTAAAATTTTTCTTTGATATCGCTGTTTATCTTACTATGTAAAAATCTAAATTGTGCAGTAACGTGGATCGACCATGTACCGCGAATAAACGCACCGTGCGTTGTTTCGTTTGATCGCTTCCGTTCTGTAAATCTGAACGAGCCACGTGGCAGAAAATAGCCGAGCTCTAAGCCTCGTAGATAAAATTCAAATTCAAAATACTTTACTCAATATTAAAGTATTACACTTTCTTATTGATTGTCAAACTAGAAACTACCAATGGTTAGGTAAAGAACCACCCAGTCCTGGCAAGAACCGGCGAAAGAAACACAGTGGGTTAAATGTGTTGCGTAGTCCATAAGGCTTATTATTAATGCAATCTTACCACGTGTTATTTTATTGGTAGTTATATATTATCAAAGTCACAGTACAACCAAGTAGATGCCCGTTGGCAAATGTTTTTGTTTAATTAAAAAACACACTATAAAATCTTTATTTTAAACTGTCAAAAGTCGGGACGGATAAATTGTAATCCTTAATAATATAAATGATAAATTGAGTGAGTTTGTTGTGAGTGTAAGTGTTTATGAGTTTGTTTCTTTGTTACGCTATCGCGTATTGTTTAATCAAAAGATCATCATGAAATTTTACATACAAGTTGTCAAGGGTAGAGAAAAGGACAGGATACCTAAAAAAACTACCCACGCCCTTTATAAAACTAATAATGATTAATAAGACGTCTAAATAAATAATAATTAATTGGCACACCAAGAATCCTGTAAAAAAACACATATAATAAATGTATGGAAAATGAAATACATGATTTAATTTCAATATTTTTATTCTTACAAAATCCAATAAAAAACCTTTTCTATTATCACAGACAATAACTTAAAATGTAAACCTGAAAAAAAAAACGTTTTATTCTATTTATATATTTATGCTAGGCTATTTATAAATGAATATAAGGCTTCGGCCGAGCAAAGATTTGCTTGCGTAAATTGGTTTGCTCAACCACATCTTAGACAATTGAAAACGTTGTATGATACCTACATAGACCAATATTTGGCTATACACCAGTACAATCGATTACGTAAGTCGTAATTAATATTTGTTTGTGCAAATTAACGTTTACATGTTCACGCGCATGAGCTTAACTGAGTAAACTGGTTTGCGCGATTAAGCGCGAAGACTGATCATATTGATTAAAACTAAAAAAATAAACATAAGTTTAAGTTGACTTCACACTAGCATGACAATGTATAAATGACACCAAAAAATATAAATACATCAAAAACAAATGTTATGTACTCAACAGAGCAATTTAAAAGGCATTGAACTGTGACATCACGATCATTTATCTAATCATCTAATCTCGTTTAAGAAATAAAGTTTCGGGCCTAGAGAGTGTCACCTAGTTATTGTCGACTTTGTTTGTAGATCGTCATCATCGACATCCTTTTCTCGTCGACTTGACATAGGCCTCACCAAATGGCACGCCACTGAACTCGAAAAAATGTCACGTCAAGGTCAAGAGAACTAGACACTGTTATTACATATATCAGACACTTACGGCCGAATACTGAAACGTCATTCAAAATTAAGTGGGACTTAATTATTTGGAACGCCATTAATTTCAAATTTCGCATACTAATTTTTTTTTAAGTCCCACTTCATATTTGTAAGACGTTTCAGTATTCGGCCATTAGATACTGATATTACATATATCAGTGTATAGAGTTCTCTTCGTAACACTCCCTAGCATACACGAATAAACAAAATAAAAAATGATCGTATTCGATTCATCACGTTGAATAGACGTTTTTTATCCAATAATAATTTAGACGAAATCGAACTTCGATATTGCCCCGATAATAATTTAAAAGAAGTGGGTGGAGGGGAGGTGGTTCTCGACATGTGCATTCGATACCCTCTCCCTCCACTCCATTCTTTTAACAATGCACATCACCATGTCATGCCAGTTTGAAACCACTCGACAACTATTAATTGGCACTCAAAAAAAATATATCACCGAAAAGCCCACTTATCATGGGCTGTTCTAATAGTTGCCGATTGGCGCTGCTATTAAAAAAGGGAGTTTAATTTTTCAATCTCTCATATGTTTAACTACATAACATTAAAGAAATGTTTGTAATCGTAGAACAATGACGAATTTATCTACGTCATCACCTTTGGTTATAATATTGGAGTTTGCCACATAAAGATTGATGACGTAATTAGTGATGATAAGACAACGTTATCTTATAGCGTTATCGTCACAACAAAAGTTAAAGTAAGAATTGAAAATGCTTCTCAAATTCACCAACAATATAACAAGCGACCCGTGGTCGTCATCATGTGACGACATCATTGCGCATGCGCACTCAGTCTTCCCAAGTGCTTTCAGATTTTTGTACTGAATTTGTTATTTTTATAGTAAAATAAAATATCACAGCGTTATTGCGGGCACGAATAAAAACTATACTCAAATGTGGCACCGCCTGACTCTACCATAAAATGGAGAAAACGATGTAAAGGTTTAATCATTATAACCTTAACTATGCCTTGTTGCCGAGCAATAAAATGCGGTTTAGATTGTACTAACATTCTATTACGATCTTATACCGAATGAAAAAAAGATATAAGAAAAGTACAATAAAATTGTTCCAAATTCAACCTTATTTCGTTGGCAATAAAACACATAATTACAGATTCAACATTTTATGCATTGCGGTGGTTATTTCCACAAATATTGACGTCTTAATGTTGTTTATGATTCGACCATATTAATTTGAAATAGGACCACAATCGAATTTGTGCTGTTATTTTTCTGGCCGTTATTGAAGCGCTTAACGGTAATCTAGTACATTATTGATCGAAGATTGTATCGTAGATAGCTATAATAATATCGTATCGTACAGTGTCAAGCCAATATCGTGCCGTGTCGTTACGCGGTTTGTTATAAAAGCGCTTATTAATATTAATGTTTACTTTAAGGACGTGTAACCATTCTATTTCATATACTAAAATAACAAGACGAGACGATAACGGCATGACAAATACAACTCAATTATAATGGTACTTGTATATGCTTTGCAGATTTTAAATATTTTTTCGTCGTTGTTCTACGATTATATCAAACATATAAAATGTAAGCATATATTTGTATATATTTGTGTGTTGATTACGTAATTTATATCGTGAAAAGTTTTATCCTTTAGAATCTTCAAAAGGTTTCTATTATTATTTGCAACTGTTAAGTTAATTCATACTGTCAAAAAACAAAAACTTTATATAGAATCGGAAATATTTCTAGCAATTTGTATATTTTTAAAGGAACTTCTATCTACGATATGTAATACTTTAAACTCAATATTAATTATAAGCTAAGCTCAGAATGTCGATCCTTATTTTGTCCTTCGCTCTTTTTTTAAAATTATTATAACGTCTTTAAAATAAAAATTAAGCTAACCAGTATTAAAACAAACGGCCTAATTTATAAACATTACTTAGTGATCTTTTAGTTTTAAATACTGATTTCTCTCTTAAGCAGAAGAATACACGGCATTATTTAACTAAACAGCTGCTAAGCACGTTCTATAAGGTCGTAACTGCTTTACCTACAAATGTTTCTCAGGGATGATTAATTAGTTGTTTTTGGAACAGTACACGTCTATAAACGTCATAACAAATATTTAATTTTTTTGTCCAGTGTACTATCCCTCGTACTCTTCTTTCGAATGTCAAAACAATAATGTCAGAAAGAGAAAAATGTGTATAAAATAAAACAACCGCTAAACAGCGTTTATAGGCAAGGCCTTACATAAAGATCAAAAGCAGTAGTTAATTAATTTGTTGTCCCTATCATTTTAAATACATGTTCTGTATTGAAAGAAAGAGACAGTGATATTATAAATTCAACCTATCAAATTTTATCTTCATACACGCTGTTTATCATATACATACACTAATATACAAAGTGGAAGAGTTTGTTAAGAGTTCGCTTTTATTTTTAATAACTGGTTTGAACGCGACCACGATATTATTCTTTGTTTACGTGTTCTGTTCTTCAAAAGCTGTTAAAAGCGCTTTAAAGCTTTACATTTTATAAACATATACTATAACTATATATATGAGTGACGGCGACTTGGATAATGATTTTGAACCTATGTGAGTCAGATTCTAACCTTACACCCAAAACCATAAATAAGAATTGTATACAGATAAAATGAAATTGTTTTAACGTTTTTAGACATATATACTACTACATTAAATTCATAAGCAAAATTGTTAGTCATTAAAGATACTTGATAAATATGTATAGTGTTTTTTTGTGAGAACGCAGCTTAAGATTCATAAGTATTTAAGCACTATATTTGTATATAAATTATTTACAAAATGTCTAACCTACTTTAATTATATATAGGCAACAATACAGTCTTGATATCTACGTATACCTAAATAATATAGTCAATTTGATAAGTTTTGAGAGTTGCAATAGCATTATTAATTTATTAAACGATTAAGATTTGTATATTTAAATCTACATATCTATATATATGTTTATTAAGTATTTCATAGTATTTGTAAAGTATACGAAGTGAGATTAGTTTTTAACTAAAATATTGTCAAAGGTATATCTACGGTACGTTTGTTACTACTATTAGTATATTGTTAATTATTTAATAGTATTAACTTACAAGTGATACATCAGATCTATTAATTAGATATATTTAAGTAGTTCAATTAAATTTTGACACATTTCCTAAAAAGACGTTTTTTTTTTCAATAAATCAGTCGACTTCGAAATATCCGAGATAAAATCTCATTCAAAAATGTCTAAACATATAAAAATGTTAAAAATGATTTCTCAATAGGCACTAAATCTTTATTGCAAATTGACTTCAGTCTATACGAGTCTCGGTTTTGATATTAGATAAATATCGCGTTAACTTTACCCCGAGCGATAATACACTCTCCTCCATACACATAAGACTCATTATCCTATCACCTTCGTCGGTCTGACATCTAAGGCAGTGTCAATGCGACCTAGCCATTTTTATCTCGAACGTAACGAGTTGCCCGCATCCTATGTACCTAGGTACCTTTCAATGCCATCTAGACCTACATACAACTATGCGAGGTAACCTGACTGATGGAATTATTGTATAATAACGTTAAAAAAAATTAACCTATGTTCTAAATTATATCATAAATAATTATTTCCAAGTCGTGAACCTCACGCCAACAATTCGAAATTTAAACGTTTCATATGTGTGTTGGTTCAAATGTTGGTAATATTTGGAAAATGTAAATCCAATGTTTGGCCGGACGTGGTAGCGCCAACTTCAGATACATAAAAAGAAAAAAAACGCATTCCAAAGCGTAGTGGCCACACCTTGAACCTCCACAGTCCGAATATTCCTCCTGCGTGTTCGAGTTGTCCGTCTCTATATCAGACAAATGTGGATATAACCCGGTCGGCTGGTGCACGACCGCTCCATTCTCCTTATTATTATTAACTTTTATCCTTTTCACGTCCTCTAATACCGATAGAACCACCGGGGAGTCTTGCGAACCTGGAATTAAATAAAAACATGTATATTTTAGTGTATTATTTATCTATATAAATAAAATGATAGAGGTCTGTAGTTGTGCGCGCATCACGGAAAAACTACTGGATAGATTTCAGTGAAATTTTACTTAGACACTTGGCCCTTATCAAAAAAAAAAAATTGCGGTATCTTCATTTAATAAAAAGTTATTAAAGTTTCAAGAAACAACGATTTGTATATGTACTGCGTGTCCAGTTATGTATGTTTAAACAAAGTATATTTTTGCTTGCGATCTTTTTGATGTTTTTTTTCTTCGTACATAAGGAAACGTTGTTAATAAATAAAGCAACGCGGACGAAGTCGCGGGTATCAGCTACTTATAAATAAGAAAGTAACCCTTGTTTGTCTTTTACGTTTTCATGGTTTTCATCCGACTAATTTTTGATGAAATTTGATACGAGACATGTTTGAGCCGTATTAAATGAAGATATCGCAATATTTTTTTTTGATAAGGGCCAAGTGTCTATGAAATAAAATTTAGAAAATTTCACTGAAATCTATCCAGTAGTTTTCCGTGATGCGCGCACAACTGCAGACCTCATCATTATACACCACCACACATTTTATTTATTTATAATATAAGTATCGATTACTTACTTCTACGTTTAACGGGTTGCGCACCGACAACCTTGTCATTTTCAGCTTCCTTGTCGTCCTTGGGTTCAGATTTTGCTTCCAACGTTGCCTTGGGTACGTTCGCGATGATCTCGGGTTTTTTGTTTAGTTGCGACAAACTCGTCGTGCTTCCCATCAGAGGAGCCTTCTCTGATTCGTGCTCGCTATGATCGTCGTCTGATTCATTGTTGTCTGGTTTTTGGGATTTAGGCTGGAAATAAAGATATATGTTTATGTAACATTAGTAACTCGGTAACGGGCTGTTTATAACTTTATATAAGATTAATATATGTATTATATATCTAAATATAAATAGGCAAAGGAAAACCTTTCGGTACCTTCTCTTCCGATCATCTGGTTATCAAACGTTTTTCTCTTTTTTTTTTGTTTGTCAGCTATTGACGAAATTTAGTGTTATCAATAAAAAATAAATGACTAGTCTAAACACATAAACATATATGTTTTCTTCAAAATTTCAATAATCCAATTTGAGTATTATATTTCATAACTACGTATTGACAACACAAACGCTCAGTGGTGCAGTATCTGACCCTGCTACGTTCGGTTAGGACGCAGTATAGACTGAGATTTTTTGAAGTATCTATTAAATTATATCAGCTGTGTTCAATGTCTATTCGAGTATAAAAATGATTATATTTCTCTATTCTGCACTAAAAAGGGAAAGTTACAGTACTTAACGCCGAATTGGTTATTTAACGTAACCATTTAGAAAAAACGAGAGTAAATAATTTGTAACGCGTTTATGAATAGTATATTCAAACACAAATATCGCGATGAATCACGAAAGAGGTTACGCTTTGTTAACGGAACCATTTACGTTCGGCGTATGGGAGTTTTTCGAGCAAAAGTTTCTTTCGCGTAATGAAGTGTTAAAATTATCACGTTCGACCAAAACCCATTACATACCGCTTTCACTTGCGGTACGGTTCATCTATTTACCATTATGAAGATGAATCTTCGTTCCATCTACCAACATGAAACATTTGCGTGGTGGGCCCTTTTTGATAGAGGGTATGCATAATTAACGAGCTACGGCTAATAATGAATGAATGATTCCAATCGTTACGCATACGTTTTTCCTTTTGATTGCATCTGCGCGGTGGAATAAGCACTAAGCCTCCAAGCTTTTGACCAGCAATAGAACGTTTAAATACTCCTATTTATTACATATCATACTCATTTACCTTCAATATGTAAAAGATACTATGTATACACCCGAATACTGAAACGTCTTTCAAATATTAAGTGCAACTTAACTATTTGAGACGAATTATATACCGAATTATAGACGTTGCACTTAATATTTGAAAGACGTTTCAGTATTCGGCCGATAGTTCGTTAATGACATATCAAAACATTAATAAGAAATGTTAAATTATTACTAATCGACCGCGCTGATTATTCTCACCCTTAATATTTGACCTGAATTTATAGCACTACAACCACAAATAACGGAATGTAACCCAGAAGGCTCGTATTGCATACACAGCGTTAACTACTAGACCGCAATGATAGTTCAGATAATATCATTATTTGAATCGAATCTATATCTTTATCAACTATACGGTGAGATTGTGAAATAAAAAAAAAACTTCCTAAGGTACGAATGTAAGATTCAAATAAAAAAACTTAATGTCCCATAGCAATGCGATTGGATTGTGACCACCTCGGAGCTATACTGAATCCAACGCAAAGAAAAAACGATCGAAATCGTTTCATTTACAACAATAAAGTTATAGCCGAGTTTTGAAGTCGGTTAAAAAGTATATCTTTAAAAAAAAACAATAAAATCATTAAAAATATATAAAAGCGCACGTGTGCTTCAGTTTGAGGGTATCCAACTGTTCTTGTGTCAATTTATTTCACAAACAATGGCAAAGCTACCGACGAATAATGAGGGTAGTTTAATTTGTAACTCAAAAGTAAATATTGGATATAATAGATGTTCAGTTGGCTGGTTAATTTTTCGCCCAGAGTATTGGGATTGCGATACAAAGGGGAAATGATTCTAGCATTCTTACCACGATTCCGCGCGGTCACGATTTGTACACTAACAATTTTAAATTGTTATTTGTATATAAGGATTTAATGTAAATAATTCAATTTGAATATATATAGTTTAGAATTGGTGATGAACATTCTCAAGGAAGTCAGGACAAATGATGCACAAGTGTGTACGCAAGAACAAGTACATTCTCTACGTCACGATTGGAAAGATTTCAAGCGCAGGACAAACTTTCAAAACGAACAAAGCAATGACTATGGAAATGTGGTAGCATATTATTAATAATTTCAATGTTTTATTTAGTATCTCGCATTATACAGACAATTCGTATGTCGTACATCACAAATAGGTTAGGTAAGCGCACTTAACAAAACAAATAAATCTCGGAATACCGACCGGAATAACTTATGAGGGGGCGCGGTGAGTATTTATGGAGGACTACAAAATTCGAACTTTACTTAAGTAAAATAGAATACCTTAGTTTTAAAAATTCGATAACAAACACGACACATTTGTTTTTCTAAACTTATTTTCAAAATGTTGTTTCTTTGACAACATTGAAGCAACCAAACATTTTTGTTCAAAAGAAAATCGTTTGACACAGAGTAGTAGAAAACGTTATGAAATGTTTCCTTTGCCTATTAATATATACACTTATTAATCAAGGAGATATAACAAAGATTTATTCAATGTAAGATTTATCCTCAATCGTTTTGTATCTCGGATTACGGAAAAACTCATCGATTTAGATTCAAGTCTTGCTTATATAAATGTAAAAATGAATTTAATACAATATGGTATATATTTAAAACAAGGTGGTATGTACAGTGATGCAATTATACACGAACACCATAACAGAACTAGTATCACTATTATTAGTAGATAAGGCTACGCAGTGTCATGAGGATAATCACATTAGCAGTCGACATTATGCTAATTCAAATTATAACGCACCTAATCATACGAGATTAAGAATTTTATTTGTTTTTACAACAAAAAAAAAAGACTTCGAAATATAAAGCGATCCATTTACTTCCTTGTACCAAAGGCTACGTACATTTGGTACATTTTATTGAATATTTAATTTTTTACTATAACGTCTACAAGCAAATGTTATATCTAATCTATGAATATTAATCATATTTATTTAAATAAATAATGCCTGCATTTTAAGTCAATTATTTTTGTTTGACTGTCTGTTAATCACGGAGTAGTATTCTATCAAATTGGATTTGAATGTGTAGTCAATACTCAATGTGATAAATTATTCCATATATTGATTCTATACTAAAATATATAGATCAAAGAAACGTTGCAATGCAATCAAATAAAAACTAGACTTATCCTTACCTTATAATGGAATCTGTTCTGCAGCATCTCCATTTCTCTGTCTCGTTCCTGCTTGAACTTATTAGCTATCGTCGTCTCGCTTATCGTCTGCTCCTTATTGAAAAGCGCCGCCAGTTTCCCTTTTATACCTCCTCCCAGGGAACTCTGACTGATGTTGTCTTCAGCTAAGCTATCTTTCGAATTCGTCCTGGAGTTTCTCTCGGGCGTATTAGATTTAGTCGGCGTTTTTTGCGCCTGCTTAACGGGTTTATCTGTAAGAGCAAAAAGTTTGTTAGGACGGGGTCAACGTTTATGTATTCGATAGCTACGTCTAGCGCCAATGGTTTTTTTTTATAAATGTAATCGTGTAGGTGTCTCGTTACTGGTTTTTTTAATAATATCTACTTATCTATACATTTGAATGTTAAGTACCCGTATGATCGATCGTATATGTAGGTTTGAGCGATGTCAAATTTTAATATTTATGATGGAGTATAAGTAGGAACATTTTCTTCCATAATATTGATAAATATAAACCTATTTTTTATTTTATTTACTGTATAGGTAGGTGGACGAGCATATGGGCCACCTGATGGTCACCAACGCCCATAGACATTGGCATTGTAAAATATGTTAAACATCGCTTACATCGCCAATGCGCCACCAACCTTGGGAACCAAGATTTTAAGTCCCTTGTGCCTGTAATTACACTGGCTCACTCACCCTACAAACCGCCGCTTGCACAAAGCTCTACCACCAACCTATTTAAAAATATATATCTTTATATATTTGACGCAGATTTGCTTATGTAGTGTTAATTGAAATTATTTATTTAACACATAGGCTTAGTTTAGAACATATCTATATAACAACAATCTACAATTTATATGAGAAATATTATCGTAAAGTACAATATATACATTATTATGTAGAACTATTAATAAATATCATAAATTAATCAGACAGATTATTTATGAGAAAATAAAAACTAAGTTATTGTATTATTCATTGAAGGCTCATGTCGACATCCTACTTCCATATAAGGTAACGTTGCCTGTAAACTTCCTACAGTTGAAGCCTCCTAACTTCTCAAGAAGAATTGGATATTTATTCCTCTATTTTAGATGAAATTATTTAACAATAATAACATTATAATGTATCACTGCAAATAAAATATATACGATTCTGTGTATATTCAAATCAATTTCATTAACAACATTTTCAAAATGCTGATCATTTCATTTATAAGCGATACGTGTTCTGTGGCTTTAAAAATAAAGTTACCGCATCCAATACAAATATAATTTTTCTGTTATATTTTAAAATTCTAAACGGTTCAGATTAAAAATACAATTATGAACAAATGAAATATGAAACGAGGGTGTGAGACACGCACGAAAACACACGATAACAACCCCTGTGATTTCCATGAACATATTTACATACATAATACTAATTAGGGGGATACGATAGAAAAAAATAAAAAATTGTTTTAGATATATTATTGATATCGATACATATGTATATATTGTCAATGTATTGTTACGTGTGTGTGTGTGTGTTTGTGTGTGACACGAGCTGTAATCCCTCGTGCCTCAAACTACTAAGGACTAAGTAACGTCTAACTAGAACACAATTACAAAACTAGTGCTCGAAGGTAATAAATCCGTTCAATATCTGTTACCAACCCACCGGCCTATGTCCAAATGAAACTGTAAGATGTAACAGTGAAAATATTGCGTTATTTAAAAAGATTAACTAGGATACGGATGGGATGAATGACTGTAGAATATCATCATCATAATCAACCATTTATCGTCCACTATAAGACATAGGTATCTCCAATGTCACAATCTTCAGCTCTGTAGAATGTGTCGAATTAATTTGAGTTTGTTTGAACTAATTCGTTATCCCATCTCATTTGTTTTAGTGGATAAGAAACCCAAAAAACTCAAACTGCAATTTATTAAAGGGGTATGGCCCCCATATCCCTTTTTGAAGTTAACCATTGCGTGAATAAAAAGAGTTTGTGTGAACTAAAAGCGTTGGTAATGGTATGGTTGGTAATCCTAGTTATTTACACTAAGGCCGTCATTAAGGAAACCACGTAATTGCCTTACTGGTGTTAAATATGTATAAACGCATATAATTTAAGTGCTAGAGTTACGAAATGTCACGTACAGATTATTATTACTACAATCGAAATACAGGGAAACTGCGACGAAGGCGTTTATTAGAGAAAAAGAAAATGTGTTAAATATTTATGTAAATAATGTAAAAATTTATAATTTGTTTAGAAAAAAAAACACATGAATTCCCTTATGATGAATATTGAAAAACGAAATAGAAAACAATTCGCTGATGTTCACCAAACGGATAACACAAACTTAAGTTAATCGTGAAATAATTCAAACTACGATATCAAAACGATCTGAGTGGACTATTACAAGTATTTTTTACTCGTTATTTTACAAAATACTTAAAATTAAAGCCTCTATCGAATGTAGATTCTAGCGAAAAGCACCGGTAACACCCGGGAAAATTTGAATTTGATTTTTTTTTATTTGAATTGAAATTTATTTACATCTAAAATTGTTTTGATACAACAAAATTAAATTCGAAAATTTCAACTCACATAGCTCCTAGAAACAGGTTTCCTATTTGCACAACACTACAACTGGTATTCATGAAATACCAAAGAGTATCGTCACAATAATATCAAAAGTTCACAACCGGTGCAGCGTAGTTGAATTCGTTGAATATTATATAAAATTCACGTAAGAACGAAGCAATGTGCTTTAACGAACGTCACACGACGAAATGGCACGGATCGCCAGCCATCGGTCACAGAGATCTGTCAATTCTTCGACTTGACGTTTCAAAATGAGATACTTATCGCTATCGCAATAAGGATTAGGTTCGAGTGACGTTTACGCGTGATCAAAGCGAGTCCCACGCCCGCTATTCAGATGTCGCCAACATTTTCACGGCCGATTGACTTTGTTGGATTTTTCGGAAATGCCGTTCGGTTCCGGTAAGTGGATGCGTTTCATAATGAAACGCGCCCCCCCCCCCTTCGGTAACAAGAGTCACCGACTCTTGGGTCGTGATTTCACAAGATTAGGTATAATGAATCAGTTATTTTATAGAATAGTGAAATATAATACGATAAAAATAAAGTATTAATGATTGATACCGCTTTGTTTAATTATTACTCAGTAATACTGGAACTACCCTAACGTTAATGAGTGATACTCAAATTCTCGCAATAATTAGGGAATACGAACCATGCCATTGAATTAATTAGTAACATTTAAATTCTGTTTTGTAAATTTATTTTAAAATACGATATTTTTATATTATTTTATCAAATAGACAATCGACGTTATATATTATGAAAAAAATGCTTATATAAAAAAAATGTTTTAACAAAATATATATCAATTATGGGAAACATCTCATCTCATCTCAACATCTGTCTAATTGACAAAAAAAAAACTAAAAATAAATAACTGAATTTTTATATAAACATAAATTTTTAAATATCGTTATAATGTAATTATGAATATATATATTATAATGTAATATTCAAACAAAAAGTCCAACTTGGTAGCCTATAAGTCTAGGAGTCAAATATATTACAATATGAATCTATGTCATTATTACATAGAAAAAGAAAATACGAAACGAAAATAGTGGTAAATGTAGGTCGACATTAATTTAGTTATCATACGTTTTAAGTTTTGCGAAACACCTTCCACACTTATCGTTCTCTCGACACATTGTAACAAGCGCTGTTCTGTTAACATTACAGTAATTAAATCAATATCTCGTGGATGTGACAAAAAAACAGTCAGACTATCGCTTAAAAACTGATAAACAATATTTATATTCTTTTAAACACTAGACAAACGTATAATCCAATAACAAATTAATAATGAAAAGCAGTTCAATCATTACCTACGTCAGAAAAAAAGTATATAAATTAGCTGGAACCGAGAAGGTTTATATTTGGATATGTAGGGGTGACTTCAAATCGAAGATATCCTATGTGTTTTCTCCATCTTGAAAAATAAAGATTAAAATTGTTCTTTAGAGATAAGTAAAATTCATACTTCTCTGCCCACATGCGTTTTGAAATGTATATAATGACTAGTCTATAAATCCTTTGTAATTCCCAACAAGAAAATATCGATATTTTTGCTACTACATCGTATATATCACTAACAGGATATTAATACCTTAAAAGTGTTTTTATTTTAAGTAAATCTTTACGGAACACAATCTGGCTTCACTTCGACTCAGGGGGAAAAACATGACACGTAAAATTCTTGGAACTAAATTCGAAAGTATCACCGCACCGATTTCGATATATTTCTTTATATACATGAATATATAATATATAAGTAGGTCGAATTGTAAAGGTGTAACATATCAGCTATTTAGTATTAGAATGAGCACACATATATAATAAGTGATATTTTTCTAGTTCTAATCAATAAATTAATAGTAGGCTTGATCTCAAACAGTTAACTCTTGTACACTTAGTACAAAACCATAGTGATGCCCTATGCATATTAAATATGTAAGTATCATATCAGCTGAACAGCTGATACGGCTGCCCAGCGCAGATGTAATATAACTATTGAAACTTAGACAAAATAGTATAACGCACGAATGAAATATATATAAAATGGAGGTTGAAATTAAATTCGTAATAAGAAAATTATACCAATCCGATATATTTATAATTCTCTGCAGAGTCAGGTAGGTAGATAAAACTTTGTACATACTCATGTACATCGTATTAAAAAACAAAAGGTAAGCACTAAGCATACAATGATAATAATAAGACAAAGGCGGGTGTCATTATGACATATTTCTTCTTATATTTCGTAAGGACTTTGTATTTAATAATTAGCAATACAGCACTAATAATATACTTTAAAAAAAAATCTATGCAATATATAAATCTCCATTATATTATATTGTTGTTAAGTATGAAATATACCAATGTCATTTTTTTATCGTATAACGATTTCATGGTATATAAAACAATATATTATTATTATATATTATTATCAATATATAAGGGATGCAATTAAATAATTATTATGTTAATTCATGATTAAAAAACGAATGAACACTTTTTCTTATGGAATCGTACTGTATAAGAATTTTCATAGTACTAATTGCGCTTTTCAACGACATTTATATAATTACACATTTACAATTAAAATCGACAATGAAATAAAAGAAAATAATTACAACTCGTGCAATGATTGTATTGGATAAAAACCTATAATCATTTATAGGTAATTATAAAATTACCAAACAATGCAAACAGTACGCCGAGTTTTTTATTTTTTGCATTAGTGTATTTTACGCAATAATACTCCATATCGAGTTGAATTGTGGGATATAATTGCATGTATCATATCATATATATTTATATAAATAATATAGTAAACGAACAAAAAGGTACGTTATAAAGGGCTCTGTAAGGCAACCCGCCTGGACAAGGTCGACGACATCCGTGGCAACCTTGATCGGTGATTTAACGATGTTGCTTGCTAACTAAATTTGGATGTACACAACTTATCACAAATATGTACATCTTTAGATAAAAAATACATAATATATCTAGCAACTAACACGCGGCTTTGATCGCGTCATCATTGAATTAATAATTAGAATCGAAAGATTTTCTTCCTCTATCATGTTAGGAATTAAATTTACAAAATAATTTCTTAGTGCTAACCTACTGTATGAAAGGACCCAGTGCGTAAATGTTTCAGTGAGACAGTCAGTAAGTATATACAGATAGATAAAGACAAAACTTTAGTATTACCTTTTCTCCAAACTTTGACGACCGATTTTCCTTTTTTTTATACATACATCAACTAACGAACATTTTTGTTACTAAAAAAAAAAAATTAAAAACAAAAAGCAGTAGAAAATCATATACTCTCTATCATATATCATATATCTATTCTCACAAATTTCGACAACAGAGCTGAAACCTATTTACATGAGATTACTGTTTTCATTAACCTTGTGTTATAACGACTTCAGTTATTCGCTTGCAATTGTAATGTTTTATACACGCCATTCTAACTTGAATCTTGACCTGTATATAACCTAACAACAAATGTACGAATGCGATGATGGCTTGCGTTGTAATTCTTACATGTCTGTTTGCCGAATTTTATTCGTCACTTGTTTCAGCTCGCGGCTCCACCCGAGTGTGAGAGGGTGTTAGTTACCCTATGTCCTATTCAGCACTCTTGACTTTAAATATTCCTAATATTATAAGGGTATTTCGAGTTAGCAGCGATGTTAAAGGTAGGACTTTGTACAGCTCAGTAAGGAGGGTTTCTAGTTTCTACACAGCAGATTCAAGCGCCAAGCGAAAATACACTCTTTTGCACTGTTCCGATTGTATGGTAGGTATTTTTACCTGGATAATTACGTCTTAGATTAATTAAGATCAATATCGCTTATCACTACTGACATTTCACGACCGATTTGTGCAGTGAGTTCCGAGTTTGCTCTCACAGAATAGCCGTACAGGAATACTAAGTATTTATTTATTATTATAAGTTTGAAAGTTGAAAAATAAAGACTGGTTTAGACAAGTGCTACTAAAGTTTCTTGTCCAAAGGAAATATTTTACAGAAGACTTTGGAATACAATACAATACAATATGAGAAAGTATCAAAACGACAAAACGTGGTCGTTAGCGAGTATAGTGGGGTTAAGTTAATAACATATAAATTATATGTTGTATTCCTTTGCGACAATGTCTTTACATTCGTTAAGTACACGTTACACTGGCCCAGTTTCAATTGCATGGCGTTTTTTTCCTAAATTACAGCTTGTGATGTAATTACGTCATATTTAAATATGTAACAATAAAATTATATTACGATAAGGCCGAGTGTAAGTAAGATAACTTAAGGCGAAGGACAAACATCTACACGTGCTTTCCGAAGCACGGGAGTGTGTGCACACTTCTATTTCAACTTGCAGTCACACAACAGTACTGCTACTGAGAATCAGAGAAACGTTAACTTTTCATTGGCCTGACATGGATGTTGAACCCGGGACCCCGAGATCTGCGGCCTTATCGAACCACTACACACAGTCACATTACTGGTTGGACTACATATTATGAAATCTTAAGTTGAACATCTGTCTCCGTTTCATCTTACGCAAGTTTACATATAGGTAGTACAAGAAGATTCGATACGTCACATAGACCTACTTTTACGAAATTATACAACAACACATTTGTACAAATTGACAAAGCAATGAAATGCTTCTAGTATAGCCGCACATTCCAGACTCGAAGATTGATCTATTGGACAGTTTTTTTAATTTAAATCCTTGCGTGTCTCTAGTGTTCGAAACGCTGATTAACAACAAATTAACTAATTCAACTTAAATCAACCTGAACTTTAATTGTTCGATGACAGAATTGACGACAAATGAGCGTTCCGTGTAAATTTGTAAATCTGACTTTGACAACGTTTCCGAAACTACCTGCAAAAGTAAGTCTTAATGTTTTTTAAACAAAATTTAACAATTCCGGTTTTTTTGAGAAATCACGTAAAATTTCTATTATGAATTCCAATTATA
This sequence comes from Nymphalis c-album, assembly GCA_963151315.1. Taxonomy (NCBI): domain Eukaryota; kingdom Metazoa; phylum Arthropoda; class Insecta; order Lepidoptera; family Nymphalidae; genus Nymphalis; species Nymphalis c-album. Next base: position 5,362,336 of record OY720610.1, read on the forward strand.
AAATATTGTAGCGTGGACGACAATAGACCAAGAATCTGGAATGGAGACTGTATTAATAAACGTCTTAAGAAAAGACTCGTAGACCGTATTGAATATATTGATCTATTGAAGCTTAGATGACTTTTATAGTGATCCTTTAAAGTTTTAAACTGACTCATTCTCGGCGCTATACGTTTATCATTCCTAACTAAAGACGTGAGTTTCGAGAAAATAAACTAAAGATGCTTCATATAACTGAATTCATTAGATATTCTACACCAAAACAGCTGTACTTGGTATTGTTGAGTTCCGGTTTGAAGGGTGAGTGAGCCAGTGTAATTACAGACAGGGACATAACATCTTAGTTCTCAAATTTGGTGGCACATTGGCGATGTAAGCGATGGTTAACATCTCTTACAATGTCTATGGGTGTTGGTAACCACTTACCATCTACAGTGGCCTATATGTCCTCGTCCGCCATACCAGATCTTACTCATATTGCAATTTAAAAAAAAAGGAAACCTAGTTTAACAAAGAAAATTATCTCCGATAGTTATTGAGAGTTAAAATCAACAATGTTCGTTATCTCTCGCTGACATTTTCTTCACCGACGAGCCATTTTCGTGAGCATTTCGTATGTTCTACTTTCCGAGCTGTAAGCCGCTTTGTTTGTCGGAACGTTAAACCCATTTTTATAGGTCGACATAAATTTAAATATCTACGTTACATAATTGATTTTATGCAATATACAAATCAAAAGTTTTTTAAAAGAGAAATGTTATAATAAACATACTTGTTGTCGCATAGGCGTTAGTTAAGAAATAACTGTCTAATTTTTTCAACTAAATAATTGTATTATTGTATTATGTATAATTATTGTTTATATGTGTGTATATTTATATTGCTAATGCTATATCCATATGTATATGTTATACTTTAATAATACAGCCTACAGGTAATAAACACTCCACTGATATAAACATTAATGTAGACCCCACTGATCCCTTTTCCCGATATTGTGTGTAGTTATTATAATATTATTACTAACAGATCAAATACGTAGACATCATCATCACTTCGATTGATTTAATTTTTTTTTTAATTTAAATTCAATAAAAAAATACAAGAGACATACTTCTTATTACTATAGTCGTTGTTTATCCAAAACAAAATCTCTCATTCCTAATTTATTATCATTATTTAAAAAAAATAGCGGGTGCTCAATGGATGCGATTTATCACAGGACCTGCAGAATCGGCGCGCCCGGTGAGGAGGCCTACGTCCATCATTGGATTAGTGTGGGCTGAATATGAATGAATGTATGAATTTATTATCAAGGACATGTGACTTAAAAAAAAAACAAAAAAACCAAGATGGTCGCCGTTACACGTCCCACATGTACACGCAAAAACTGTTTAGCATTAAATGTATGCCAAGTTATTAACATTATATTCGCAAATCGCAGACACGGTGACACACTTGACAGCAAACAAAACCGATCGAGAACTTAACCGTTTTATTACCGCTATTTTTTTTTAAAACGACAATTGATTATCGTAGAGTTATCAATTGAATTTTAAAAAACAATTAAGTCTATTGTGTTTTATAAATGATTTTTTGTTACAGTAAATATTAAATACAGTACTTTATATTTACCATATAGGAATCGTTGGTGTGGTCATTTTTTACTTACGATTAAACTACCAATAAGTTAGTAATGAGAACTTCAGTATTGATCTAATGAGTTTGAGTTGTATATATTTTTAACCGATTTAAAAGAAAGTGATGTATAACTGAATTCGGCTATATTTTTGAACAACTTTAACACACCGAAATTGGTACGCCTTTTATTCATTGCGCTGAACAAAATAAAAAATATTAATAAAACTTAAGTAACAATAGTTTCCAATAATAAATTGAAACCAAATTTTAAAGACAAATATTTAAATAAAGAAGACGCAAAACACACGCAAAAAAAAAACAAATTGAATAAGAAATAGAGAGAGAGAGATAAAAAACATATAATTTAATTTGCCACTACGTAACAACTAACAATGAACCTTTAATTTCATTATAACTTATTATTAGTTAAAGTACGTAATTTTAATTGATTAAGGATTAATTAAAAACGAGCGAAGGATTTATTGAACTTATCTTCTGTCTATTTGTCCGCATTATTACGCGGAATTGGATCAGGTTGAATTCCTATCAGTTTTAATTAAATGTCGATATACTTATATCTTATATATAAATAATAATAAGGTCCTCCAGACCGATTTCGGCCCCGGCGGCCAGTCTCAAGAGAGACTAGCCAACTGCGCAGGAGATATTATAGTGCACAAGTGTGTGCGCAAACACAGGTGCACTCTCTTTTCCTTAGCTCTCATAATCCGATGGGACGGCAATCCGACACGACCGGAAAGAGTTCAGGCGCAGGACCAACGGCTTAACGTGCTTTCCGAGGCACGGGAGTGTACACACTTCCAACTTCCAGACTCCGGGCTGCTACTGAGAATTTTCGGACAGAAAACCCCAATAACTATATATTGGCCCGACCTGGGAATTGAACCCAGGACCACCGCATCTGCGGCCTTATATCAAGCCACTAGACCAACGAGGCAGTCATCTTATATATATATATATATATATAGTCTATATATAGCATACACAATTACTTTATAAATGCGAATATTTAACCGCTTTTTGTACTTATATTAATACTCTTCGTAAATAGTAATTATAATTGTATGTTTCTGTAATCTTGTATGTGTACAATAAAGCATATTCTATTCTATTCTATTTGTTTTTGTATGCCTGATACTAAACATATTATATTAAACTGATAGCAACTGGCCAGGTTGGTGCGTTAATTTTATACTTTCTGATACCAGGATTATTGCATTTTTTCAAGAATATCCCAAATCGCTAATCGTATGCATCACCATTGCTTCTAAGTTTATTGATATACATATATGTATATACGTATAATGGAATTACCCACAGATATCCAAGACAATAATAGTACCTACCCTCATTGTCATTACCAATAATATCAATCCGAAACTTAGTTTATTTCTTACATCTTAATTAATCAACCGATCATCATTACATTTCCTTAACACGTTGTCAGGTTTAACGACGAATGGTACCTAACACCAAACCCCAACCAACCCGCGCGTAAACTACCAAGTAATAAATTGAATAAGATATTATAGCACATTTTCAGCATAGTCCGTACTCCGTAGGTACTTTAGTTATGATACATACGACAGATAAAAAACCATACATTTCAAAATATGATTTATGTCATATTTCTTTTGTTTAAAACATTCAAAATTATTAAACAAACAATATATCATTCGGAGTTATTATAAAGGCGAGTAACAAAACAACTTTTCTAATCAGATTGTCGACACAAATGACATTATTTACAATATTGAATGGTTTTTTTTGTATGAGTATATCTCAACGTAATAATATCCACTACATAAAAAAAACAAAGATCTACCTGAACGAGATGAATTCAAAAACGACAGAATGGACTTTCAAATGGACGGAATGATTCATGAAGGTTTACGAATGTTTATTATTTTTTTTATTCATTATTATTTTTATGGGATACGTAGGTGGACTAGCATATATGGGCAATGACAACGTAACAGATGTTAACCATTGTATGCATCGCCAATGCACCACCAACTTTGGGAACTATGATGTTATGTCCCTTGTGCCTGTAATTACACTAGCTCACACTCTTCAAACCAGAACACAGCAATACCAAGTACTGCTGTTTTGCGGTAGAATACCTGATGATTGGTACCTACCTAGACGAGCTTGCACAAAGCTCTATCAGCAAGTATGACGATGATTGTTGATGATGTCGGAAATAATCATGCCGACTGGGGAGCTTTACTAGCGTACGCCTCTTTAGCCAGCTATATCAAGGTAGCAGCGTCAAATCAGCAAAATTCAATAAAAAAATATGGAAAATTTGTAGCTTTTTTGTTGCTATTTAGTTGCTAAAATCGCGAATTTTTTGCTTAGGCCGTTTGAAAAAAATCGCAACTACTGCTAAATTCATATAAAGCTAGCATAAAATTTCGATAAATCGATAAATATCGAGTCAACTATTAGACTAAAATTTGTTGCTAATTTGTTGCTGCAAGTAAAAACTACCGAAAATTAAAAAAAAAAACGACCGGACAAATTTTTGATATTAGCAAGGATTTTCTTAACACACGCTAGCTTGAAAGTGACTTGTTGGATAACAATTACTAAATAAATTTAGTTGCTACATCAAACAATGTTCTTATAAGTCTAAAGAATCAGCAACAAAATAGAAACTAAAAATTGGCCGATTTAATCGATAAGCAACTTTTTTTCTAGTACATGCTAGCTTCAACTTAACTTGTTGAATAACAAGTGCTGAAGAAAATTAGTTGCTACATCGACCAATGTTCTAATACCCCTAAAGAATCAGCAACAAAATAGAAACTAAAAATCGGCCGATTTATTCGATCAGCAACAATTTTTCTAGTACATGCTAGCTTCAACTTGACTTGTTGAATAACAAGTGCTGAAGAAAATTAGTTGCTACATCGACCAATGTTCTAATACCCCTAAAGAATCAGCAACAAAATAGAAACTAAAAATCGGCCGATTTATTCGATCAGCAACAATTTTTCTAGTACATGCTAGCTTCAACTTGACTTGTTGAATAACAAGTGCTGAAGAAAATTAGTTGCTACATCGAACACTGCTCTATTAAGACAATAATTACAAATACAATACAAATTAGCAATATTTATATATGTTATGTAATAATTTATTTTTATTGTAGTATTATCGATACAAATAAAGTAAAATTAATTTTATACAAATAAAGTAAAATTAATTTATTTAGTAATTGTTATCCAACAAGTCACTTTCAAGCTAGCGTGTGTTAAGAAAATCCTTGCTAATATCAAAAATTTGTCCGGTCGTTTTTTTTTTTAATTTTCGGTAGTTTTTACTTGCAGCAACAAATTAGCAACAAATTTTAGTCTAATAGTTGACTCGATATTTATCGATTTATCGAAATTTTATGCTAGCTTTATATGAATTTAGGCAGTAGTTGCGATTTTTTTCAAACGGCCTAAGCAAAAAAATCGCGGTTTTAGCAACTAAATAGCAACAAAAAAGCTACAAATTTTCCATATTTTTTTATTGAATTTTGCTGATTTGACGCTGCTACCTTGATATAGCTACTTTAGCCATCTATATATACAAATAACAAAATTAACGTCTCATGAAGACTATTAATCTACCGAATCCGGGAAGGGTAGCTAGTAAATAATGATATAAAAAATATATGTATATATGATTTCGAGACTAATTGAACCGCGATAGTTCAGTGAATAGAAACACCCAATCGAAGATTGTAGCTTCGAAGCCAATGTCGGAAACCAAACATTGGGTCTTAACTTATTTCCATAGATATCAAACAGTTGTCTATGTTTGTCTTACTTAACGTAAACAAAACAGAAATCGTAGAAAATACGTTAATAATAACGGATCTGAGGGACTCAAAAGTAAATGTTTACATTCGATGCCATTAATAACACATTAAACATCGTTCCGATCGTCAGTCGGAGGTGTTTGTGTTACAGGAAATAAACATCACGCTCGGTGAGCTTGGAACAGATGGGCGGTGTGAACGATCGTTTTTTTTTTTAGAAATAAAGCTAACATCCCAAAGTCGAGGCTAAAAAAAATTATTTTAATTGTATTGTTTTCATTAATCTTTAAAAAAAAAAAAAACCAATGTGAGATCATCGAAGTCGTAGCATAGGTATCCGTGGTGTTTCTTCCATTGGCCTAACACTAGTATTCGGAAACACTGCTATATAGCTATTATACGTGTGTAATGATGAAATTAAGAAGTTTTGACGTAAACTTTTCCAGCTTTTTCTATATATTAATTAATTATAATCCAAATAAAACTTATGAGGACCTATATAATTATTAAGAATCCTGTTGTCAGTGCAGGATCAAAAGTTAGACATGTATTAAAACCATGAACCAAACCAAAAAAAAAACTTTTGCGACCTGTTAATGAACAATAAGACGAATGACAAAATCTTCCGGGGTAGAACAATCGAGAAAAAATATTTACGTTTTTGTGAATTTGCAAAAGTACTCATAAAAACTCATTTTTATCTTACGGAACACTTTTAAAATACGGTTTAATATGGGTTTTTTAGTACAATTTAAAAATACACTACAGTAGGATTAAAAAGAACAGTTACAATATTAAATACATATAAATTCTTCATAAATATTTATTTTAGGGACATAATGATAGCGATCGTTTAAAACGCCCAGTACGCATGTTATTTAAAAAAAATGATAATAATAATAAGGTAAATAATGTACAAACAATAAACCATATACAGGTGTCTGCGGTGTAAATGATATCCACTTATATAACATAATTATGTACAATACGATATCAATACATAACGTAATGTCGATATGATTGAACATATTTACAATAAACAAGGTGAAGGTGAACTGAAGCGTTCGTGAGGCTTATGTCCAGAACTAGGCTGCGATAAGTGAGCCAGAGCAACAACAAATTATGATTAATCGGTTTCGGTGTTTAAAAAATTACGGAGGTTTTCATTTCGAACGTCATTTACAAGCCGATTAGTAATATTATTTTTAAAGGGCATTTAAAAAAAAAAAAGAAAACCACAAGGGTGAAAGACACTTACTACGAAAACAGAAATTGGATTCGAATTTTACGTGAAGTCTTTTTTTAAGATTTTTCAGATTTGTGTAGTATGTGAACTTCATCGCGTGTGTATATCAAATTACTATCGCATTTTTAATATTAGTTAGGATGACGTATAGCAAATGAAAATTTTAACTGACAACACTGACAACTATGAATCAGTCTAGCTGTGCCAGCTTTATAAGTAACTAACAAATCTATAAACCTTAACAATTTCAATACGTTCTCATATTTGAGAAAATATCGCATAATTAAAACGTAACTTAATAATAATAATATCCATTATTCACACACGGCCATCTGATCCCAAACTAAGCAAAGCTTGTAATATGGAAACCAGACAACTGATATACTACATTTACTACTTTGCTTTTTATAAATACATATATAGATAATTACACCCAGACTCAGGACAACAGACACGTTCATGCACACAAATGTTTGTCCTGGGTGGGAATCGAACTCACGACCAGCGGCGCTAAAGGCAGATATCTACCAAACACGCCAACCGGCTCGTCAAACTTACTTAAGACTTGAGGACAAACGATGTCCAAACGACAAGGATGAATTTGCATAAACAATAATTTTTCCCTTTCAAACAAACATAATTATTCTCGGAAACGTCTAGATAGAACATTTATATTTAATGCGAATTTGTAATATTGAATTCGCAATGCTTTGTTATTATAACAAAAAAGAAAAAAACAGATAAGTCACGCGTTCTGTGAATTATGAAACATTATCCATTACTGCGCAAGATTAGTTTTCTAACTCGTTTGAGTAAGCATAAATAAAATAAGGTAAATTTATCGACTAATATGATATTTTATCGAAATATATAGGCTGCCTGGAAAAAATGTGAATCGCCCCCAGATATCGTCACTTTAACAAATATTAATAATCCGTAACATCTCCAATGCGTTACTACCCTCGGGAACTAAAATGTAATGTATGTAATATAATGTAATTACACTGGCTCACTCGCCCTTCACAAATACAAGCTGTTGTACACCTCGTGTCTGTTATACAAACACGATAACTTGCCTAAGGTTTTCGACATCGATTCGAGCTACAAACATCATAGCTACTAAATCCAGCTTTTAGGATTATAAATTTTCCCACGAACATAGCTATTATATAAATCAAACTTATTATTATCAAATAAATGTATAATTCTATTTAAAAAGCATTTCAAATGTCGAGGAGTAATTAAAATTCACAACTTACGGTATTACAAGTTTTTAGCGGATGACATTTTTCGATTACGAAAAATCGTTTTAAAACACTAACGGCCGAATACTGAAACGTCACTCAAAGTTAAACACTACTTAACTTTGAGAAGCTCCTAAATTAGTATGCGAAATTTGAATTTAACGGCGTCTCAAATCATTAAGTTGCATTTAATATTTAAGTGACATTTCAGTATTCGGCCCTAACATCCGTACACCGAGAGTTTTTTATTGTATTGATCTGGCGATAAAGAACAAGGTATTTAAAAATTGCTTCTCGCGTATCGATAATTGTAATGTAATAAAATTTCAATTTTAATACGAATTGTATTTTAGGTTTATGCGTCGTACATTTGAATTTATATTTTTTTGTTCACATGTATGTGCGCCCGTGCCTCGTGTTATATTTTACCTTAGTTTTACTTACACAATATTTTTTAAAGCTACAATTTCATCTGACGTGGTTGAAAAAGTACTTTGAGATTGTAGACTATAAAATGTTTCTTCTATAAACGTACACAAAATAGGTGAAACACAAATCGTACCAGACGATCGTTTATGAAACAAAATAAAACAATTAATAAAAGGCAATGCAAAGACTTTCAGAGAATAACGAATCTAATATAACCTTTCGCATTTATATTTGTAGGATATATGTACATTTAAAACCAATACGGATAACACATACAGCGTTATATACATACATATGTACTTCTAAGAAAAAACATTTAATTGTAATAATAAAATTACAAGTTATAAATAAAGAAATCCTTGGCATTACAAGGAAATCTTTGTATTAGTGATCATTGCCTTATACAACGAATTTAAAAAAAAAAGAACATTTTATATATACATCACTACGACTTTCAAAACTGAGATTTATAAACCTGTCTCGTTTGGGATGTATAACGAGATAAGACGGTCTCATTCTATGAGCAATAGAGTCGATTATCGTACGAATATTGCAAGTCGTGAACTCCTTATGCTGATGTATGCAATGACCTGTGATAAATAAGCTGGACGGACAAAATGTCTACATTAGTTTTTGCAAACTTTGTTACTATGTAGAACTCGTTTGAGAGTTTTTTTATTATCTCCTTGGATATAAAGACTGGATTTCAGTCAAGGATTTACTTTTGGTAGAACTTCGTTTTATATTTCAAATATGGAACTTATGTCAGTATACGAGTAGATTTATTATTTTTGTGCTAACGATTACTGTGATAATAACCTGAATTATGACTAATTATATTTCCAAGTTTTTGAGAACTACCAATAGTAACAGGCTAACAGCCTGTGTGTTCCACTGCTGAGCTAAACCCTCTTCTCTTTTTTGGGAAGGTTTGGGAGCTTATTCCACCACGCTGCTCCAATGCAGGTTGGTGGAATACACATGTGGCAGAATTTAAGTGAAATTTGACACACACAGGATTCTTCACGATGTTTTCCTTCACCGTTAAGCACGAGATGAATTATAAACACAAATTAAGCACTTGAAAATTCAGTGGTGCCTGTCCGGTTTTGAACCCACGATCATCGGTTAAGATTCACGCGTTGTAGCCACTGGACCATCTCGGCTGTTCTATAGCTATATGAACTACCAATATCTAATATAATAAAGCTATTCGGTGAGATCGAACTCGAAACTAGGTGGTATAGATTCGTGCAAGCCCGCCTGGGTAGGGTGATTGAGTCAGTGTAACTACAGGAACGAGGGATATCATCTTATTTCCCACGGTCGATCGCGCTTGAAGATGCTGGGAATGGTTAATATTTCTTACTAAGCAACTCTCTGGGCACTACTTGATAGTATTAATATTTAACTCAGTCTATGAGCAGTGGTGACCAATTCATCAGATACCCGTCGTTCACCCGTCCGCCTAGCTATATAAAAAAATAGCACCTCTGGATGCGATTGTGATACGTCATAAGCTGATAAGCGACATCGACTATTATAATTTTAACATTTAAAGGGTACACAACACGCACCGAATTACCAAACGATTTATTAAATGGTAAATACTGTTATCCTTTTATGTATGTATTATATACAAATTATCGAACTAAAACTCACAAGACTTGCGTGAATCATAATTAACAAGCGATTCAAAATAAAATGTTGCACGTTGGTTATTCCGGACTTCGTGTCCTTCGTTACGCTATTAATCATAGTATTTCATATAAAATGCATAGATACTCTACTCGACATTAGTTTAAATCGAGAAAAGTGATATTAATCACATGTTTAATCTGTGTACATAATCAATTCATACTTCCAAAACAAAACATCGTGACGACATTGTAAAATTTCGCCATAAGCCAACATTGGAACATGTGACAAAATGTTTGTTCAAATGTGGAACATTTATCAACGATATAATACTATATTTTAAGACTTATAGTCGCCTTAGTATTTGGAAGGTACTGCCGTTTCTGAAGCGAAACGCATCATGGGAATGCATGCTACACTTATTTTTTAATTATATTCATTGTATTTAATTATATATAACAAAATTCACACAAAAAATAACAATGATTTTATCAACTTAAAATAAATAAATACATACATACAACATATATTTCAAATGCATGTTATAACAGTAGTTCATATACAAAAGTCCGAGTAGGTACTGTTGCCAAAATGCGAGCCAACCTTAAACCACTAACAGAGGTCAACGACACACGACACATGTCTCTTATCAATAAATTATTAAGTGTAAAATCTTGTACTTCGTTTTTTATTACACAAATAAAGCTTACAGAATTTATATCAATAAATTAAAAAGAACATTTCAAGTTTTATGATACCTACCCGTCATTAGAAAATGACTTAATATCTTTAAATATGTGTTTAATGTTTTTGTCTTATTATTATTAGTTAATTTTGTAAATACTTTTCAGTTCATAATGTCGCGATTTATGCGTTGTTTATTGATTTGGGTGCACTTCCGGGCAATCGGTCCGGAGATGCGCAAAATTCTACCTTACTAATATTGTATGACGAAATATTGATATGTATGAAATAAGCTCTCAGAACATCTGTTTATTAAATATTTTAAAACATTTTACTTAGGTAAATTTAGGTACTAAAGGTTGTTGACCTTGATATACATAATAAAAAATATGTCAAACTGCTGTTGTCAAATGATTATCATTTTGTAACACAAATGGCCGAATACTGAAACGTCTTTCAAATGTGAAGGGTGCTCAAATATTTGAAACGTCTTCGAATTTCAAATTTCGCATACTAAATTTTGAAAAATAATGACATTCCAAGCAATTGAGTCCTAATCATATTTGAATGACGTTTCAGTATTCGGCCGTATAAAATTGTTATAACTACGTATTTATTAACGTGTGAAGCAGACCTGGCCTTTGTAGTGGGAATTACTCTGTGACGACACAATGCTATACGTTTCGAAATAAAGTGTTTTCTGAAATCGTTATAAAATCTAAAATAAAATTAGTTTTTTTTTTTTAAATAAATAAATATATGAAATATATATATTCCTAAATAATCCCTCAAAACTTTGACAAAAAATTTAGTGTCGTCTCAAATACCATTACCTGAATGAAATTATTAAAAAAAAATGGTGTAATCTGTCAAAGCAAACAAAAAAAAACTTTTTCTGAATACCTTATGCGATAGTGAAGATCACAAACCAGTGTATACAAAAAGTGTTTGTCGTGTTTCGTCTAACCATTAGCGCTAAACTATAAATAGAACTGAACTTACCTTTCGTGTCTCCGTGCAGTGTTTTGACGGAGGGTGCTAGGCCGAAGGGTGCCTTTGGAATAATCGCTACACCCTTATTCTTTTCGAACAACGCTTTGCGTTCACGGAGCGACATCTCAGCCGGATCCTTCTCCTTCGACCTAGGGCTCCCGGCCTCGAACATAGCCGCCTTAGAGAGTACGGAGTTTCTGTCAACATTGCCGTTCAACCTCGGCGCGAGTTTCCTGATGACCGGCGAGCCCTGGGACGCCGGCCTGTCATCTTGCTTTGTTTGTATACAATCGCTCTCCGTGTTGTCGTTCTCTTCCCGTTCGACGACATTGTTCTCTTTGTCCTTTTCACTTTCACAATTCTCGTCCAATTCCAATTTACTCGGCGGCGTCGGCGCCCTATACTTTTTAATGGATGGTTTTTTTGTCACGGCGACCGGCGACGCGGCCACCATAGTCGCCATGTTGGGGGCTGGAGCTGCACTGGGGGTTGTCGTACTCTTCGGCTCCTGTCGGTCGAGTTCGTGTTTCGTCGGGGCGAATTCGTAAACGAGCCGCGATTGGGTGGCGGAGACGCGGCGGTACCCTTCGCCCTCCTAGGATTGGACAAGGGCAGCGGACGGCGCGGGGTGAACACGTGCTCTCATGATATATCGATACGTTGGAGGCAAGTTTGACCGTAAGTGGGTTAGCGACGAAGTTGCATCATGACGTTCGAACGTTACGTAATTAGTTGGAAACGGGTCAGGAGAGCGGGTTAAGTCGGTAACATGTAGGGATTGACGGAGGTCGTTCCGATTGTTTATATCTGTTGCGTGCGGGCCGTGAGGCTCGGGAGGCGTCGAGCAGTCAACTGGCGCGTTGAAGCCACCCGCCGCCGGTGCCACACGTGCGGAAACCGGCTGCCGATAATAATTTTGACGCGCTCACTACGGGACGTTGCAGTTTCATACGAGGAAACGTTAATGACGTTCAATTTTCGGTTAATGAGGACGTTACGTCAGTGATGTCATAAATTATATTTACTTAACACAAGGCTGAACGAGATTAGTGTGTTATTATAAATTCTTGTAAAAATAATAAATAATAATGTGATTATAGACGAAAGGTTATAAATATCGTTATATTAGAATGTAAAAGCGGGAAACAGTACTGTTTGTATTTGTTGTCAATCTTAAAAGTAAACAGACCGTTTCCAAATAGGTCTCGGCGTTTGACACAAAGACCGCTGTAGTTTATTTATTATAAAACAGCTGACTCGGAACGGACCTTAACACGCTAAGTTTAAGGACTATTATCGTCTAGTGTCGTGTATGACTGTACAAGCCAAACGTGAACAATGATCTTTTTCTATAAAAAAAAACAAAGGAGTGAATGATTTCCAATATAGACAAAGGCGTTTTCGAATTTTCGTTGTCTACAAAAATTCAGAACGTACATTTGACATAGATTTACTTGTAACACAATGTAAACAACAGTGTAAAGCTATTTTTGGATTGTGGTCACAGTAATCGGTTAAGACGGCCCAGGTGGTTGGAGCACGTAAATCTTAAACGAAGATTGCGGGTTCTTACTCAAATTCAAAACACTTTATTCAATATTGAAGTATTACACTGACTTATTGATTGTCAAACTGAAACTACTACCGGTTCGGAAAAGTAACACACAGCCCTGAGAAGAACCGGCGAAAGAAACTCGGCGGGTTGATTATTTTTTTGTCGTTTTTGATGTCTTTTACAAAAAACAAAACGAAATAGCCATGCGGCGATCGTCTCATTCCCAAGTTGTGCTATCATCCAACTCAAGTCAAGCACCTCTGTTTATGTGTTTAATTAGTGTTCATCAATCACGATGAAGAAACCTACACCTGTCGCATTCGCAGCAGCGTGGTGGAAAGAGCTCTCAAACTTTTTCCTCAAAGGGAGCTTTAGCCTAGCACTAGTGCACTTTACTTTTATTTTCTTTGCCCTCAATGAAATCTATATAGTATTACGACCTAATTGAAAGGAAAGTGCGACTTTTATTTCGTCACAAATCACTGCTAACACTAAGAAAAATAGATTTAATATACAAGTAATATATAAAAATATTTGCCATCATATACCTAAAAAAAATAAACTAGGTACGTTATATTATGTAGACAAATGTAAGATTTACAATCTACAGCCTAAGTAAGGCTGTAAGTACTACTTTTATAAAAGTTACATATTGACTTTAGTTAAACACTGATATCTCTCTTTCTGTCATCATTGATTTGACATTCGAAAGAAGAAGACACGGCATTGTTTAACTAATCACCAGCTTAACAACGATTATAGGAAAAGCCGGTCATTTTTATAAACTATAATATCGAAGTCTCGAACGTATACACCAACATCCATTTCTTTACATTAAAAATAAACATCATAAAATATCACATAATCGATAAGGTTACGAAATGATATTTATAAATGCCGAGAGTTCCACAGACTAAAAAAAATTTACCGACATCGAGGTGCAGCTAAGAAACAAATATTGGTCTTACAACTTGTTTTAATCATTTATTTATAACAATGTAATTATAGTTTTTGTTTATACCTACTGTTTTAATCTGAACAGTTTCATATTACAGCTATTAACATTTTACTTAATAAGTTAATATTACATTTATAATAATTATGTATAAGGCCTATTACATAAGGATAAAGGTGATAAGATTTAATTAACGATAAATAAATATAAATTTGATAGATTAATGATTTTTAAATAGATTGATAAATAGGTATTCTTTTATTTTACACCACAATAAAGAAGTACTTCTGTATTTTTTTTGTTTGACAGAATACATGTTTGTTCAATGAGGCGGCCTCATCGCTTTGTTATTTGTTCCAGACCACCTTTTAAACCTTAACGGCAGATGTAAACTTATGAACTGGTGGTCAAAATATACAAATACGATACAAAATTAATGTGAGAGTAACAGTATAACTAATTAAGCTTTTTATATCTTCAAAATTATAAACGATATCAATTGAGATTTAAAAATTCTTAGTGAATTGAATCTTAGAAATTCTATTTGAGAAGACGTAGTCAGAGTCACACATAAAAATAATTATTTATAAAACAATAAAGTCAATTACGCATTACGCTTCCGCATTTTATACGAATTAAATTTATTTGTAGATTCATTTACTTGCAAATGTAAACATTAAAAGCAAATACAAAAAAATAATATTAAAAAATAGATTATATACATAATCAAGACAAACAAGTATATAAACGACTAGCGGACTGACTGACTTCGTCCGGGTTGAACAATTATGTATCTTGCTTATCAGACATTTTCTAGGAAAAATGTTGATACCTTGAGGTTACATTTTTACAATTTTCGTAGAGATCTCTAATAAAATACAGCCTATGTTATTCCCTGATTATGAAGATTTATCTAGGTCGACTCGGAATTTGAATCTAGAACCACGAAACCTAGTAAACTAAACTATATAGACAGAGGTTGAATAGGCGAGAGGCGATAGTCGACCTGATGTGAACCAGCTCGTATAAGTATAACAACAAAGATTCTATTTATCAGTTTTACGTTAACAACGAACGACCTTACGTTTAATTAATACATGCAATAGAATAGTGTAAGTAAACTCTGAGAACTAACCGAATTATTCATGGTCGCATGTATGACGTCACGCTTCGTCATTCTTCAATTACGTACATACCTAAGTAGTTTTTTCTTAGTTTTAATGCATTTTAAACTGCTACTAAAATTAATGGTTTGACATGGTCCAGTAATTTAATTTAAGTTATTATAATTAATTTTGATCTCCATCGAAGTCGTCGTGAGGTCGTGACGTCGTGAGAAAACCTACATTGAGTCTGACGAAATCCTACCACATGAATACATACAGACCTACTCTACTCCTTGGGGCGAGAAGAGGACCAAATTGAATTTGATTTTACTGTAACTATATACCTATACACTAATATTATAAATGAATGAACGAAAGCAACTCCGTCACATTCACGACTAAACATCTGAAACGGATGATGTTTTTTAAAGAAACACTTGCACTTCCAGGAAGACTACAGGACATAGGCTACTTTTTTATACCTCAGTCCTGCCTGCGTAACACGAGAGCGAAGCGAGCTTTCTTAACTGTCGCGATAACTGATGAAATAATTGTCATCGTTTAGTTGATATAAATTTTGATTGATATGAAAGCCCACATGTCTCCAAAACATGTGTGCGTTTATCAATCAATTGTTTTTAAAGTGACCCTACCGAAACTATGATAGACACACCCCAAGTTTGAGGTCAATAGCACGATTATGAAGTGACGTCCACGAATTACAGCTAAAAGAATATAGACTTAGTGACGTAGCTGCGCTGCAGGATCATAGAATCTCAGCTTGTAACCAAAGAGCAACACAGAATAAACACAACATTCTTCACTAACTCAAGCCAAGAGAGCTAGAGCTCAATTTAACTATATTAGGAAGTATCTAGAGTACTATTTCTATATTTGGATTTATATTCCTTTTTCGGAATTGGCCCGATTCGTGTCAAATATTTGTGAATGTAATCACATCAAGCGATTAACGACGGCTGTAGTTAAACCATCATGATTATGATTAAGAACGCTAATACAGAGGATATTACTAATCACATTTCGTCGTGAATTACGAAGCCTGCCCGTGGCTTTTAACATTAATTCGGTAGTCGATACTTGGAACACGATATTAAGAATTCCAAGCGCATTGACTGTTTATTTGGCAAATCTTTATATTTGATCTCTACAGCGGTCAATTTTGCAATTTCTTTTTAAATATGCATGTATATGTTCTAAGATACGTCCGATGTAAGTACTACATCCGATTTACATAGAATTTAATTCGATTTTTAAAGCATAGTTTTGCACAATGAACGATCCATTCCATTTTCATTATGTTGATACGTGTATGCAGTTTTTATAAAAATACTAAAAGTATATAAATATAATAATATGTGTAATGAAAAAATTGTATTTTAACATAATAACGCCCTGATAGTTCGGGAATTACAAAAACTTAAATTACATTTTTATTATTAAAAACATTTATTGATAAGACTTGTAAATTTAACTGTACATATATAGTTTTCTATGTACATATTTATTTTAAGAATAACGAGTACCTACTGCAACTAATACTACAACGAAGACTTCCCAAGGCACGAGAGTAGGTATTATCAATGACAACTTACTAACAACGGGCTGCTACAGAAAATTTCTTTCAAGAAACTATAAAATAATCTAGTTCGAATCGGCATTCGAACCTACTCGTATGATCGTCGTGATCCTTATAAGTTGTTAGCCACTAGACCAACGACACAGCCGTTGACAACATTGTAAGTACACCGAAAGCATTCAGTCTATCGTGTCGATGGCAATTAGCGAGGCAGGTAAATATTTGTAATGAAAAGAACAATGATCGTTGAGAAATCTTTGTGAGGACTGTTAGATTGGAGGTGTAATTGTTTAGATAGATTTTAGCACGATAGAAACGATGTTGTTTGAGTTTTCACATTGTGCTTTCTAATGCACTGAGAGCTCTCATATCTTTAAATATTATACAATATTTGGCTTTTTTTATTGTTGGCGGACGAGCATATGGGCCAGCTGATGGCAAGTGGTCACCAACGCCCATAGACATTGGCGATCTAAGAGATGTTAATAATCGCTTACATCGCCAATGCTCCACCAATCTTGGGAACTAAGATGTTATGGCAATACAAATTAGGTTAAAATTGTCGACAAAGAAATCATTAATATCGAATCGAGAGTGTTTTTGAACAAAACTGTACGCAAAGACCACTTGAATCAGACACATTAAAAATTAAAATATATTTACGTAAAATACAATATAAAAGAAAAAGGAAATTTTTAAACAAATGTTATCTAGTAGTAAGCTAGCTAATTTGAAACAATAATAAAAGTCACTTACAGCCAATGATAAATTGTAATGTAGACTAAGCTACTGCTCAAAAATAACCCTTACTTATCTTAACTACAATATTAAAAAGGCGATTGTGAGTTTGTTTGTTCCACGCCTTAAATGATTTTAAAAAATCTTTCAATGGAAAGCGACATTATCAGCGAGTAGCATAGGCCACATTTTGTCCCCATATTCCCGCGAATGTAGACCAAAAAGATGTTTATATTTATCTAAAGAACTAATTAAATAAAAATAAGTAGGTATCATATATATGATAATGACAACTAGGTATAATATATTTGTCTCAAATTATTGAAAATATTTATGATTTTTTATGTTTCGAACATTTATTTTTCTACTGTTACTGTTATTTCCTCAAGAGAATGACAAAGACAAACAGAGTAGAAAAGGGTATTGAACTTTTTAATTTAGATATAATAGAAAACAAATAGAAACCGTTAACTATTTATATAGTATTTATATTTAAGCAAATGTCCAACATAAACTTCGCCTTGAGTTCGATGCACTTACAAACAAGGAACGTATCCCGGCATCAAGATAAAAACTCGACAACTCGCGAACGATACGCAAAAAACTTAAGTTCGATGAACTATTACACGACAATATTAAATATACATTGATAATGTCTTAACATCGAACGGCGACGTGAACTTTTTTAATTTAAACGGTATTATAACATGGGAATCGAATCCTAATAAATTATGTTGTCATCAAATCGAACGATTAGACGAAGTGATTATAACATTGCGAAACGATCGTGTAATCATTCGTCGTGATTATGCAATTGTGAAAGAGTTAGTTGCGTCGAAGTTACAGACAGCAAAATTTTCTACATCTTTGGTATTCAGTCAACAGGTTAAATAATCCCGAAAATAATATAGAATTTAGTTTAAACCGTTCCATTAATAAAGAAATATATATCTGAACAACGTTTATGTCAAGTAAATAATATATGACGTAGTACTAATAACGTAAGAGAACCATCCCCACCATCTAACGTTTTATTAAATAAATATATTTATACCACAAACAGATAAAGCACTAATAGTTTATTGGTCGAATACTGAAACGTCATTCAAATATTAAGTGGGACTTAATTATTTGAGACACCTTTAATTTCAAATTTAGTTTGCGAAATTTTAAATTATATATATAAATACAGTATTATAAGCTCGATGGTATTTTTAAGTTCATGAATTATATTATATACTAGGTAACCTTATATAGTCGGTTATCGATTTGAACTAAAACAATATTTAATAATATTTACATTATAAAAACAACAAAATAATCGAGGTCATGCTCATTAAAAAAAATGGACGCGGAATTAGAGATAAACACAAATATTATCAACCGGAATTAAATTACAAAACTCATATAGCCTATTCCAACCACAACAGGAATAAACCCAAATAAACAAAGTCACCGAATTAATGCGATATAATTGGTCATCGATATCAATTGACGCGATGTCATTGGTCGATATCTTGAATAATCTATGACATTCACTATGGATACGCGAAAAGATGGCGTTTTCAATGTCCGCGAAGTTGTATTCGGAACTTTGAAAGTTAAAGTAAGGTGATTATAACTAGTTAATTGGAATAGTGTTGTATTATGAATATGTGTAAATTAATCAAGAACTGTTTACAGTGCATAATAATGCAGAACGATTTGACAATCGCATGCAATTTGTAAATCTATTGTTTGTTTACATTTATTTCTAATCCCATTGGAATAGGGTATATATGACTATTAGCTTGCATTAAACTATATACGGACTACTGTACACTAAAGCTAAAATTGACTTGACTTTACTAAATAGTAAATTGGTAAAAAAATGGTAAATTTCCATATGGTACGTATTACTACGTATACAGTAATCTATGTAAGGTCAGCGTTCCATCTGGTGTTCTACAATGATCATGTCGGTCACATGTCATAGATAACTAACTTATGACTTTGGTCCACAATGAAACTATTTTTAACTTAGTCAAAAGACAAAAAACAAATATTAATATTTCATTAATTATAATTATTTTTTATAAAATACTGAAACATATGACTATGTATTTACTTATATAAAAATAAAATGATACTACAATAGTTATGTATATAAATAACTACATATTATAAAACAGCCCTCACACCGCGTCTTTCTGACTATCTGTCTGAGTGCGATAAACTCAAAAACTACCAAACGCATATTCTTACAGTTTTCACCGATATTTAGAGTAATTTATGTGGAAAGATTAAGGTATATAATTAATTAAGGTATTGCGTAGATTGGCTTGAAATTAGACGATGGTAAAAATAAAGCCGACTGAAGCTTTACTGACGTGCGCCCCGTAAACCTATAGTAAGTTATGTAATTACTATAGTTGTAAACTAATAGCGTTCTATTATGTATTACAACAATATCTATATCTATATTAATATATAAAGCTGAAGAGTTTGTTTATTTGATCCGGCTAATCTCGGAAACTACTGGTTCGAATTAAAAAAAAAAATTGTGTTGTACACTCCTTTTATCGAGGAAGGTTCTAGGCTGATATTTATTCATTATGTTTTATTAATTATAAGCGGGTGAAATCGCGGATATGTAGAACCAAAAGCGAAGCCGGGACAGATAGCTAAAAACATATGACACACAACTCTTACGTTCATAACTCGTCCTTTAAGATTGCTACTTAGCGATAAGGCGGCCTTATTGTGCATCTTAAATAGTTTTACGTTATTCGTATCGTACAATACGTCATAATGTCGGTATGGATAATAATAGTACATTATCGTCGAGGGAATAGAAGTAGACAATCGCTAGACGTGTTGCCCATTGTTCGGGCAAAGGTAACACGACAGTGCAGCCTAGTGACGAGCAAACCATAAAAAGAAAAAAAAAGAAAATCAAACAAAGTGCATGCTATTGTCACATGTTAGAGTTGAACTATGATATCATATGCAATTTTAATTGATTGAATTTCCATTGAGTAGTTAAGGCGTGAAAACGTAACAAACAAAAAAACTCACTTTCGCATTTACAATATTAGTAAGGATAATCTTCCTCATTTATTTATTAGGTTATCAAATGCGTTTTTCTTAAATGTTAATGTTATTAGTGTGAATAGTGCGTTCAAACAAAAAAAAACAAAGCGTTATTAAATTATATGTACTGTAGAGACAGAACAGTTTATCGGTCTGTTCGATATACGACCTAAAACAACACGCGAACGCCGAACAAACATTTTTCGACGATTAACATATCGAGATTTATTATAAACTAAGCGTTCTTTACAATTGGACGGTGACATATTATATAAACCTATTAGAATTAAAAAAACGACTATGCAACGCAAGTCAATGTTACAACAGTCAAAATAAACAATGGCAGTGACACACAAACGAAGGTCAGTACCGGCGAGATAAGGCGACCTCATTGGACTCCCACCCGCATTATTCTAACAACCATTGATGAACACAAATATTTTATACATATCTGTACGGCTATTCTTTAAGAGGGTACTCATTCCTTAAAGGCCGGGCAACGCACCTGCAAGCCTTCGAGTGTTGCAGATATCCACGGCCGGTGGTGGTCACATTTCATCAGAGAGCCCAAACAAAGAACAAACTCGAGACTCTCCGCAGAAAACGGTCGTAAAATATCAAAAGGTAATATGCGACATTGACCGTAATAATTATAATAACACTTCAAGAATCACAAGCATCAAAATAGTACATCACCATAAGAGGGTGGTCAATATTTCACGGGTGATCAATGAAGCGAGTTCTTAGAGAATAGCACTGAAGGTTGTAGTAAAGGAATAGGTTTAATGGCGTAACAACGGGCACAAGAGGCTTAACTTAGTTCATCTTAAGCTATAAAGGCTAAAACATTAATATAAATTAATAAAATATGCATTAACACGCATTGGTATTAACTTCGAATTGCAATTACCTGTAAAATAATATTATTATATGCAAAAAAACATCTCCGATACGCGCTGTATCTTCTATTGTTTCAAGACTTAGGTATTACAACGTCGCCTCGTTTATTAATATATGAAAAGTAGTGACCTCTTTTTTATCGAATCGGTCAATAAATCTGAACAAAGTTAACAAGCCAAGCCAATAACATCATAACACGCTCCTATGATTGCCCGTCACATGGCATTGCCGCTTGATCGGTGACGATAACCATACTATGCGTATACGCGTAACTGCGTATGCGCACAATTTATGGAGTAAGTTAATACGGGTGTATAATGAGCGGGCGATAATTATACTAATTTACGAGCTTAATCATTTTAAAGTTTTAAATATATATCAAGAATGTTATTATATCCCAATACAATACTAGCCTATATACAGAGTTTAAAAGAGGACAGATTTTAGGCAAATCCTTTCTTATTTTAACTAACCATTAGTTATATATACACATGTATTCATATGATGTGCAAGTGAATATGTTTCTATGTTACGCTTTTAGGTATTAACTTCTCAATCGGTCATAATAAAATTTTGTTGTCAGGGGGTTTAGAAAAGTAGGGTATCTAACCATCCAACACCTCTTGATACGGCGGCGAAGTCATTCATATTTACATAAGTATACCCTACATTATATTATTTACAATTGGATGTAAATTTGAGAAGTATAACAAATGAGTATTCACTCGAGAGAATCTAGGCCCTGCTGTGGGATACTAAATTACTGTTTCTTAATTACTTACTTATCTTAATTAGTCATACTACCTGACGGTAGGGATTTCTGCTACCTCTCTGGGTGGTCTCCATTCATACTACCACTAAACATTAATACCACCCACTCATCAGTTATTCTACCGCAAAACATTACTCGCTATTGTTGTGTTCCGATTTGAAGGGTAAGTGAGTCAGTGTAATTAAAGGCACAAGGGACATAACATCTTAGGTCCCAAGGTTGGTGGCGCATTGGCGATGTAAACGATGGTTAACATCTCTTACAATGCTATTGTCTATGGGCGTTGGTGACCACTTACCATCAGGTGGCCCATACGTTCGTCCACCTTCCTATGTAATATAAAAAAAAACTGCCCGCTGTTTTTCGGTATCAAGGTTGAGTGAGCCAGTATTCAGACACAAGAGTTTAAAAAAAAACTTGATAGTTTATTAATAATCTATGGTTAGGAGTTAACTGGGACGAGCGAGGTTACGTGTCAGTTTACGTAATGCGTGATATTTGAATCGTAACCGACACCTAGAGATGTAGGGCGCTTCGCTTGTCACACCAGCTGTTGTCATTGTTGCACGTTTAAATCTTCCCAACGATAATTTTATCAAATACACATCTCATTGACTTCGACAATAGGATGGATAAATATATATATTCGACTAGCTGTGCCCTGCGGTTTCACCCGCAGTATAATTAATAAAAACATAATGAATAAAAATCATCCTAGAACCGTCCTCGATAAAAGAACACAAAAATAATTTCTAAATTCGAACCAGTAGTTCCTGATATTAGCCGGATCAAACAAACAAACTCTTCAGCTTTATATATTGATATAGATTTTAAAAAGACGATGTCAACTTTTAAATCCACTTTTCAAAGTATTATAACGTGTTTTATTGACTAAAGTATAACAGCGTAACGCATTACTTATGTACATACATTTATAATATTTAAACTATAATATTGAGTCGAAATTGACTAGCGGAGAGGACAGGTAGATCTTTATCTAGAAAACCTCGTTTAAAATATTACATGTACGTGTCGGATTGTCTGCCACAAATGCGATAACTATTCACCAACCCACATCTTAGCTGTGAGGTGGACTAAACTCCAAACTTTTTTTTATAGAAGAGGACTGGACTGTACATATTATTTTAATAACTGCTGTCACAATCTTCGCAAAACTAAAATCCCTGACTTACAACTGTTAATATTACATTACATATTTAAACTAAAATGCATAATATATAATATAATTGAAAACGTGACAAATATCAAAACTATTTATGTTCATGGGTTTTGCATTATAAACGACGAATAAGGAGAAAAAATGCATTCATTTCGAATCGCGCTCACAAAGAACTTTCATATCATTTTATACAATTCATAAATCCCCAAAACAATAAAGGAAAAGTTTCATCTTTATGTATGGTGAAAAATTCGCAAAAACATTTCAACATATAATTCTTTTCTTTTGAAATCATTTGAGGTAAACATAAAAACACGGAAACCGATGGACAACAATGGGCTTTAAAGATTTAAACGACAAAATAAACGACACGAGCCAAGTCGTAAAGTAATATTTGGGAGTAAGAAACAAAGGTGGCGGCCACTCGTGAGCGAAGTATTACATTAAAGCGTTGAACAGTTAAATTAGGGCTGTATTTTTACGACCCTCGCTCAAGCACGGCATACTTTCGCGCCAAAATAAAAAAATAATAATAGACTGTCGGAATAATCATTACGAACAATATTTAACAAAATAAATACATAATTTCGTTTTACAATAAAATATATAATATAGTTACTCCTAATTACTTAATTATATTATGATGTTAATAATATGAATAATTGTTTAAAATGCACAATACAACCGTGTTATTAGTAAATGGCATTAAATTTGCACATCCAAGGTACGGTTATTACCTATTATTTCATCATATCTGATTTTTTTTTATTGTATAGGAAGGCGGAAGAACATATGGGCCACCTGATGATAAGTAAGATCACCAACGCCCATAGACAATGGCATTGTAAGAAATGTCAACCATCGCTTACATCGTCAATACGCCACGAACCTTGGGAACTAAGATGTTATGCCCCTTGTGCCTGTAATTACACTGGCTCACTCACCCTTCAAACCGGAACACAGCAATACAGAGTACTGCTGTTTTGCGGTAGAATACCTGATGAGAATATACTACACATATATCAGTTGGATTTAAAAAAATGTTAACTGTTTCTAAATTGATAATGTACTTATATGCTGTTTTTATTTTTGTTTTAATTTTAATTTTAATTTAAATTTAAATTGTAAATATATTTTTGTGTTTTACCTTTAAGTGGAAACTTGATTGATTTGTGTTTTATGTTATTTTTGTTTTATATTACAGTGTTTTTAAAATTGTTTGTTTCCCAAATAAATAAATAAATAAAGATAAGTTCACAGTCGCAGTAAGGAACTGGTAAGTCTCGAGTCTCGACCACCCAGTACGAGGACGAAACAACGAAACGAAACATGTAAAAATATTTAGTGGAATCGTAAAAATGGTAATGTATCGTAAAACGGATCGAGGGTAAGTTATAAATACGGTTTAGCTTAAGAAAATACTATTTCAACCACAAGATGAGTCAACACAGAGATCATTAGTCGAGTTAATGAATAATCTATGATAATTATTATGGATTTGAAATTTACAGTGAATATAGATAACTATGCAGAATATTATTTTTATTATAAATGAAACTTGCATCGCATGGAATAAAATATTAATATTCATTATTATAAACATATTTAAATTTATTTGTAGAACATTAGTTTACGTGTATTTCTTATTTGCCAAAAAATTGACATATTAATAAAGCCTCTACGGCCTCCTTCGACCCTTTGAACCAAGTACAAAAAAAAACCCCAACTCACACAAACACATCAACTTTAAACAGTTTCTTTTAAATAATAAAAACGAAAACACCTTGAAACTCAATACTTCACATACGATTGAATCTTTAAAAGGTCAAGAACTGTCAGAAACACCCTTTCAACGTGTTCTTAAGTTGTCAAGACCAAGTCATAAAGATAACACACGCGCCGAAAAAAACCATCGGATTAAATACTGCGACTGACGTTACAATACTTATTTATTGACCTTACGAAACCACATAACTTGTAATGAAAGATACATGGTTATCCGTGTAACTTTAATCTATATAAATGAAATGATAGAGGTCTGCAGTTGTGCGCGCATCACGGGAAAAACTACTAGATAGATTTCAATGAAATTTTCTAAATTTTATTTCATAGACACTTGGCCCTTATCAAAAAATATTGCGATTTCATTTAATAAAAAGTTATTAAAGTTTCAAGAAACAACGATTTGTATATGCACTGCGTGTTCAGTGATGTATGTTTAAACAAAGTATATTTTTGCTTGCGATCTTTTTGATGCTTTTTCCTTCGTACATAAGAAAACTTTGTTAAAATATATCAAGCAACGCAGACGAAGTCGCGGGTATCAGCTAGTTTTTAATAATTGCCATGAAGGTTGGCTCGTATATTTCTTTTTTTCATACAGAAGATATATTCATACTAACGTAGGTCGCCACTAGATAGCGCTGCAGTAGTTCTGTACTTTTTTCTGATTTTATTTAGGGACTTTTTAGCGATGAAGCTAAATGTCAGTCCCATCTTCCCCATAATAAATATTCACCACTAACAATAATATTATCAACATTATACACTTATTTCAACTTAAACTGACACAGACAGACTTATACAGACTACGGACAGTGCGCTTTGAAAGATTCCCACATCCTTTAATACTAAAACGACGCGTCAACTCCTGTCAGCATTTCGAGCACATTCAACTAGGAACTGATGTATATCATCCTCTACACCGCATAGATCTGTACTTAGTATGTATAATTATGGACTGATTTGTGATCTTACTTGCTACGGATTGTAACTGTCTTGTGGATGTCTATGGGAGATAGTGTACAGTCACCATCAGGTGGCCCTAGGTCTATGTATATGAAATTACAAAGTATATATCAACCTATCATATATGTTATACAAACTAAGTATGTAGTTTTATCTTCTATGTAGTTTTATATTATAACGAAAAACAAAACATTAAAAAAAAAATCAAACGTTTTTAAATGCTATCGAAAACAAAAGTATAAACTATTATTATGTATGGAAATGTTTGATACGCAATTTAGATTAGCTGTAAACACGAGACCGCTATTTTGTATGCTGCGCGCGCGCACCTCAAATTGTCCCATCGCGCGTGAAACTAATCGTGGATTAGCTTGAATGGAATGGAGCTTCTTTCATAATTTAATTTTTATATTCTTATATGTATATGTTTTAACATGTGATGAGAAAATAAAAAATATATGTATAGCATTTTAAATACTCAAACTCAAGTGTCTACATTTCAAACCAGTGGTAACGCTTGACGATTCATAAGTACTTTTAAAATTGTAATTTTGAACAAAAAACCATTTTGATTTAAATGTTTACGTCGTTGTTTACGACTTTTTTGGATTCATTAAAGAATAAAAATCGAAAATTTAAAACGAATCCTTGCCAAAAATAATACATAAAATAATTCCACTCCACAGATTTTATAATTCTATACGAACGACAATAAAACGTAACCAAAGGTCGCGCGCGCCTCGTTTTACGTGCCGAAGAGCGTACGCAAATTGAAGCTTGGATTTAAGGGTTCTCGAGGTTAATTCCTACCTACCTACATATATATATATACTAATTATGTGTATGAACATGGATGTTGGTATATATATAATTTAAAGAATATACTTTAAAGTTAATAAATAGACTTCGAGATCGTCTGACGGAACACTTAACGTTGACACATTTATGTGTTTTTATTTATTTTTTGAGATTATAATATTGAAAGGTCCATTATCTTACAATATTACATATTAAGCAATTCAGGTATAAGTCTATACCTACATACTAGCTTTTAAGCTCGCGGTTTCACCAGCGTAGTTCCAGTTTCCGTGAGAATACGGGGACAAAATGTACTCGCTGACAGTGTAGCTGCCCATTGATGAAAGAAATTTTAACATTGAAGTCGGATTTTTGTTTTTTTTCAACTGCCGGGAAGGCCATTGCCTCTACTCCACTTTACGGTAAGTGGTCTCCACTTTATGGTCCTAACGCGATGACGCCGACGTTCAGTACAGTAGGGAAGAGTGTTCTGAATTAAATATTTTTAGGCGTGAAAACGTAACAATCAATCAAACTCACATTCGCATTTATAATATTAGTTAGGATGTTTCCTGTATCTCAGAAACGGCTCTCACTTGGTTTTCTTAAATTATCTATATAATATAGCATTCCTGCAATGCTAGTTTTAATTTAAAAAAAAAAAGAAATTATTTTAAAACATATTATTATTAGTCACACGCGGTACTGTATATTTAAAATAACGAAATTATATACTTAAAACCCTTTGTTTTATAGCCCGGGAGGGCAAATGACTACTCCACCTGATGGTAAGTGGTAGTAGAGTCCAAACGCGACGACGGCTAGTGCAGTCAGGAAGAGTGTTTGCACTAGCCGCTCCCGCCTTGCGGGCCCGCAAGATGCCTCTTCACGCCTCGTTTGAAGGAACCCAGTACTTACTGTAGATGTTTAATGTATATAAGTGGACATTGGTATATCTGTTCGAGATTAAGAATAAAAAAAAAACAAATTGAAGTAAACTTTACATTCCCGCTTAATTTCTTCCGCCAAACCCTCAGGTCGGATATTTCCGATATGGTGTTAGATTTTTGACAAATCAATAAGCAACTAGTAATGCTTCTATATTGAATAAAGATATTTTTATACTTTGTCTAAAGCGTTTTCGTTACCTCTATAGTAATAGCCTCTAGGGAGAAAAAACGGTACTAGGATTTCGTCATCAAACCGATAACTTTAAACAGATCTTCATCATGGCCCTGGCCCTTGATCAGGGTAGAGCGAGATTGACTTTCAGGCCCTTTGGTCGACGCTCCCACTTCACATGAATTGCATTTCAATTTATGTTATATAAAAAATAATTACCACATTATAAAAATCAATGTACCTTCGTATATATACAGACAGGACAACGTCCGCCGTGATTGGCCAATTATAATGTCATTTCAAATTGAAAAACAACCACAGGTAATACACAAAATGTTATTACCTATCACAGATAAAATATAACGATGCAACTTCGTCACTTAATAAATAATATAACTTAAAAACCCACCACCCAATAATTTTAAACCGCCACCCTCACCATTCGTAGGGGCTCGTTTGTTAGTCACATAATCACATTATATAATATATATACACATATGTACATAATATGTATATAACAACATTATGATAAATAATCATATGCAATAGTAATCAAATGTCCATGGATGGAAAACAGACCGTGATTTTGGTAAATTATGTAAATGCCTTATATTAAGGTAATGTTTATGTATGTCTGTTTCAAAAATTACAATATAAAATTTAGGATAGTTGATGTCTGTACATTTTTTTTTCTGACTCCAATCTTGTAGTTTTTATTTCTCGTATCATTATACAATTTGTATATACATACAGTAATACATACATATGTAACAACTATTGCTACTTCTTACTTATAATATTTTAGCAATAAATTAAAGGTAATCGTTATTGAAAAACAAAACAGACATTCATTTCGTTGCTGAAGTTTTATCAAAACACCACTTTCAAATCACGAATACTTTTTTCAAATTTAAATTTCGATACAAATACAAAAAGTTAATTGAAGTTAATTACAATTAAGTATATTATTATTCATACAATGCTGATATTATGTTACATATTAAATTGACTCATATATCGATGTTTGTAGAACAAAGACGCAAATCTCAAACTCATTGAAGATTGAGTAAAAGTTAATTGTCATAGTATAGCTGTAAGACATTCTCAATGGAGACTATCTAGGCAACTACGCAGGATACGCTTATAGTATTACAATAATACATGACAGGAAATAAATTAGGGAGTTTAATACTCTCACCACTATTATAACAACTATAACTGTTCAAACATTTTTTGCGCACTGAGCGAATATAATAAAGAAACAAAAGTCTAACAAAAAAATAACTTAAAAATATCTGACCATCTCAAATCTGCTGGATTGACTAAGATTTCTTTCATCACTCATCAATTGTACATAATAAATAAGAAAAGTCTAATAAAAAAATAATTAATCAGAGCAATCTTTGTTCTACAAGTACAATTAATAATAATAACAAATAATAAAAACAAACTTACCTTCGAATTCATTCATTTTAAAATCCATCCAAAATTTACTTTGGCACTTTAATCTAATATTCTTACATAAATGTTTCTCTAACGAAAGTTTTTTTTTAAATTTAAACAACAAAAATGTATTGTTCATATCTGAAATAATCACGAGTATAGTATATCGTCTTACTAGCCAAGTACTTACCAGCTCTGCGACAATTTTTCTCCCCAACCGTTGACACTCGTTCGTAGGTTTCTTGAATGTGTTTGAATTTACATTAGTCTGTAATATAAAGAAAATCATTTATCAGTTAACCATCTTATTTATTTCGTACAGTTTCGAGCATATGGGCCACATGATGGTGAGTGGTCAACAACGCCGATAGACAGTGGCATTGTACGTTTCAATAAAAAAAAATATCGCCAATGCACCACCAACCTTGGGAACTAAGATGTTATGTCCCTTATGCCTGTAATTACACTGGTTCACTCGCACTTCTAACCGGAACAAAACAATACCAAATACATACTGCCGGTAAAATATCTGACAAGTCGGTGGTACCAACCCAGACGAGCTTGCACAAAGCTCTACCACCAAGTAACTTATTCCAATCATAAGATGAATAAACCCAAATAAACAACTTTGACACGGAATTAATGCGATATCATCGGTCGGGATTTTGAATGATCACTACATGGATATGTGGATAGATAGCGTTTTCAATGACCACGAAGTTGTAATTGGACCTTCCAAAGTTAAATTAATGTCGTTGTAACTAGTTAATTGGAATAGTGTTGTATTATAAATAAGGGTAAATTAATCAATAATTGTTTATAGTGCATAATACAGCACAACGATTAGAAAATCGCTGTTTAAATATTAATCTTTATTCATACCACAATTGGAATAGGGTATATGTATTGAAAAGCCCACCAACTGAACCCATTACCTTGTTAGTTTTTGTAGCAGTCTGCAAAACTTTGTTGATATCTTTGAAGGAGTGGATTGAGACATCAAGTGTGGAAGCATCTAATTTCTCTTCCTTGGTCGGAGGGGCTTTCTTAGTTTCTGCTGGCTGCTGCTAAACACAAAAACAAAATATTTATTTATTTCATACACATTATATACTAAAAAAGGAATTACTTTTAGTCTTCCCACTTGCATCAGCATTGCCTGTTTCATACAGTTACTTTAGACTTATTGTTTGGGTATTCATATTTATTTTTCAATTTTAAGTCAAACTTATATATCCTTATGGCATGCCATCAATAAATTATCGCTAGGCTATCTAACGCAAAAACAATTTCGAAGTTGAATGCTTATGTTAGGTAGTTCCTGAGATTAGAATATTAAGCCAAGCAAACTTTACTGGAGTTATAAAATAAATATTGATATTAATTATAGATATTGAGATGTATGATATGACAATAAATGAGACACATAATTAAAAAAATATTTATTTACTTTGTGGTAACAGAATGTTAAAATGTGTATTTGTCTTTTTTTTATAGCATAGATGGGCCATATATGGGGAGCATATGGACCACCTGATTGTAAGTGGTCACCAACGCCCATAGACATTGGCATTGTAAGAGATGTTAACCAACACTTACATCGCCAATGCGCCACCAACTTTGGGAACTAAGATGTTATGTCCCTTGTGCCTGTAATTATTGTCCAAATATAAAAACTACTCACATGAGTATGAAGTGTCAGGTCATCCTCCCAGTTATTGATCTGATCAGCGAGGGCTGCCAGTCTACCGTACTTCTTCCCACCCCCTCTCGGCTTCGGAGCCTCTCCGACTGGAGGTGGGGTTGCTAATGTGAACTCCTGCTCGGTTCGATGAATTGGTGAAGATAATTCTGGCTTATCTGAAATATTATAAAAAATATATATAAGTCACATACAAATATTGGTTATGAGCATTTAATTAAAAAATTCATTGGCATTGCAATGCATACCACACAACATAATACATCAAAATAACATTAAACACCAAACAATTGTTCATATAAATATTATTTATAACTTATTTTAAAAAACTATTCAGTCAGTACTTAGCTTGAAAATTATGTTTAAATTTCTTTTCAGGCATATAACACTTGAATACTTAAAATAAATAATTACCCTACCTGTTTTTTTATTTTTTTAAATAAATTGTAGAAAACTTCTCTATCTGACATTATAAGTGGCATAGAAGGTTTCTTTCCCTTATAAAAATGTGTATGTATAAAAATATTGTTAAAAGCTACTCTCTTTTACTTATTATTTAAACAGTCAGCATTTATTTACGATGAATTTATCTACATAGGCAGTTTTAAGACTACATTGTGATATCAAATTAACAAAACACCATCCTGCTCATAATTTAAGAAAAACCTAATAACAAAATAGCAGAAACAATATCAATACAAGTTATCATGAATTGTTCATGCATTTTTAGACATATTATATTTTTATCACTGTTTACAATGTGAATATCACAATAGTCCGTCTGACCGTTTCCTTTTACTGCACCGAATGATAACATAAATTTTAATGTGCAACAGATCTTTTTTATTCCAAAAAGTACATAAATGAGTCTCGATTAAGTTTAAAAGAGTTTTTATTAAACTAACAAAACTTATAAACATCATAATAAACTTACCGGAATACAAATTGCCAAGTCGATCAAGTCTAGATTTGAAATTGTGACGTAGTCCTGTCCTCTCCGTCTTATCCTCTGCCATCTCTATAGCTTTCTTCTCGAATTTTGTACTATCATCTGCAACATTATAATTAATAATCACTAATAGTTCACTCCACACTTAGATCAACACTGAAGAGAGTTATTATTTAATGTCTTATTAGGATTAACACAACACAAATAGGATAAGTCATTTTTTAGAAACAATAATTGTGAACATAAGCAAACGGGTTAATTTAAACTTACAAAAACAGATGATTTTTCTTGATTAAAGATTTTAAATCAACTTAATATTAACTTCTGTTACCACAAAAGAGGAAGTGACCGTACCTCAAGGGTCTTGTAACTTGTTATTTATGTTTACAATTGAATAAACATCATTTGTTAATGCTTCCCAAGAATGATATCTATAAGTGACTAATATGCAAAATGGTTGGACAGGAAAAATGTTAATGTTGTTGACCTTACGTTTATGAGTAAACAGTTTAAGCTTTTTATGGATTATTTTTCAACTAATGATCTATTCTTTAATATTATCACGAGATAATGTAGCTAAGTTTTATCAAATAGACTAGCACTTTTTATGCTTTTAACAATCCAAGAAGATACACAATAAAAAAAATTATGTGGTTTGAATAAATATAATGTTAGTTATAATTTTATTATTAATGTTAAGAGTGTTCTCATATCCTTAAGATTTAAATTTATATTTATATACAAACATTTTATTAAACTTAGTTCAAGAATGTTTTGAAACAGTAGTGACGTAAGAGCTAACAAAGACAAAGAATTGCAACATATCACATAATACGTAGAGGTATATGTGAAGTATTGTCATAAAGGACAATGACCTATAGTTAAACTCCCTACCGCTAACACCTCCCATCCTTTCACTAACGATGAAAGATTTTAAATAGAATGAATAGTTATAATTAAATTTTTTAACTGAAGTAAATTACTATTTACAATAAATAAATAATAAATTAAGTAATATATGCTGAAAGACCCTATAAGTATTAACATTATTATAACAACAATAACATCCTGGGACATTATTCACACACGGCCATCTGATCCCAAACTAAGTAAAGCTTGAACTGATATACCTACTACATAATATACTAGTTTTATTTTGTAAATATTAATTATGAAATTGTGTTATTAAATCCATATGAGACTGTAAATTTAAATCAAATAACTTTTTTTTTTATTATTATAGGACTCCATCAATTTCATCAATCTTCATGTAATAAGATACAATTGATAAAAATTAAAATAAATATTAAAGATCTGACAATATTTATGTCAATTTATTTCTCTGAATATCTTAATTATAAGTAAAGTGCTTGGGCAACCTAGCCTTCCTCAGCTCTAATCATCATTAGCTATGTTTTATATTTCAAGAGATTGTTTTTTTTTTAACCAATATCATTACATTTGTTTCTGAGATATGTGAAATATACATATATTAAATTAGGTACTCATTTATTTAAATAATAAAAGTAATGTTCATCATTTGATATTAAATTTGGTATTAAAATTTTAAACTAATGTTAAGAATGAAATAAAAATTGCCTGTCTTAATATAAACATTCAAAAATGATGGTTTATAGTTGAAACTTAGCTCCAGAACTTTGAAACTGATCAACATGACATCTAACTATCATGAGCACAGATTCTTCAAGTCTCTGCTGCTAAACATAAGCCTAATTTTACTAAGTAAGCATAAGGAAATCTTACCTTCTATTTCTTCAATAACAACATTATTCCCTCTTTTAGCTGTTGTATCATAAACAATGCTGATAGGGGCATCCCTCTCCTCAACTTGTACTTCAATTTGAATGTCATTCCTATGTGAAATATTTATCTCCACTGATACATCTGAATTGCGACGATTAAGACTGCTCCGTTTGGGACTTTTGAACTCTTTTTTGGTGACTATTATATCATTGCGAGCTTTCTGCGGCGTCGCCAATGTTTGGTCAGTTTTTTGTATTACTTTCTTTATTACAGGCGCATCATAATTAATTGGTTCTTTTAAAGACTTTTTCGGTGATGAAATAGATTCCCTTGTGTTTTTAATCGGTGATTTAATAGGTGACGCTTGATTTTTAATAATGTTTTCTGTCAACGGTTTCCGCTTTGGAACAGATTGTCCAGAATTGGCCAGTTTCTGATCGATTTTTTCTTGCCTCGCACGCGCTCTTTCTAACATACGCTGTAATAGATAGTTAATAACTTGATCATTTATAATTTAATTAAAATTTCAAGTACCGATGACGGTTAAGTAAACTTGATCCAAACCTACCTGAGTGAAAGGATCCATAATTTTATATAAATTGCGTTTAAAATGTAAAACACTATATCACTCATAAATCATAACTTCACAGTAATGTTATTAATATGCGATAAATACTAAATTAAATAAAACACAAATATATTTAGTAAGATAAATTCTAACACAACTTTATCCGTTGAAACTGAAAGTTTGACATTATCAACAAACCGAAATTTTTGAATTAACTCGATACTCTATGGATAGAAGAAATGAGGTAGGGAAGCAGAGCGTAACATAAATTTGTCATAGATAATAAGAGTGTGTGCAACATAAAAAATATTTCGAAACTTTTAAGTAAATGACTGTACCGTTAACCGTATTCATTATTGTAAATTTTAGGTATTTCATATTGGTTTGTGGATGGACCTTAAGATATTATCTTAAGCCATATTACTACTCAAATATAACTGAAATGAGGTATTTATTACAATAGCGATAATTTTTACTAATTATTTTCAGCTTCACTTACATACATAACAATTATTATTTAATGAAAAAGAAAACAATATACTGCAATACTCAAATATTCAACTACGAATTATTTCATGCGAGCAACGTAACGTAATTACGTATAATATTGCTATTTGTTTGAACCAGGCGTTTCATCGGCGGAATAACAATAAATGTGTGTTCTAAATTTATTTGACTATTGTTCGCAAAAACAAATATTGTACTTTTCTGAATGTTCTACAATTATAAATATGAGTTTTGACCTCAATGACTTTTCATTCTCCATGTTTAATACCCATATAATACACGACTTAGGACAGAGTAGTCTCGACAAATACAAATTATATATGAGACATAATTATAGTGATAGGTATAAAGAGCGTAAAACGTTGCCTCATCAGAACCAGTATTGCAAGAACATTCATACAGAGCAGTTGTGAATAAAAAACCTTGTAAAGAAAAATGGGTAAGTGTGTTTGTATAACAGTTTTAAAAATCTGAATGCGAAAGACGGGCTTTTGAATTTATTAAAAACAATTTAGTTGTCCAAATAATGAAATATGATAGACAAAATAACCCAAAAAATACGTTTAAATAAAGTAATAAGTAAATATAATTAAGAGTTATTGGGTTTATTAACTTTTTTAAGAAGTCAATCGTTTGTGTCAAATAATAACTATTACTTTTTTTTATGACTATTTTGTGAATCTTATTAAGCGTTTAAATTTCTAAGTTTCTGGTTTCTGTTGAAAAAAGAAACAGTTTCTTAAAATAATATTCTATTATGAGAGTGTGATAAAGTCAGGGATTTATTTTGCTATATTTTTTTATCGATTGCGATTATTTAATTGATTGGGGCAATTTAAGATTTGAGGCGAATGATATTGTACTAAAGTAAATTATTACATATTTATAACATAACTTGTAATTACAAACTGAATTTAATGAAAGTAATACATTAATTGCGTAAAAAAACCATACCGAATTGAACACCATAGAAATTAGTTATAGATGTATGACGAAAAGTATATATTTCTTAAAATATCGATTAAATTTAGCAATGCTATACAAATATATTTAAAATGTTCTTTTTTAAATACTATTACAACACTTAATTTTCGACTGCATGTTATATGTCCTAACAGACTAATATCTGCTAAAAACATTCTCGTATGGTTGGTATGGAACTAGAATCTGGCTGTCAGATTAGTAAACTTGTTGGAGCGGTTATTACACTGCTTGGCGATTTGGCGAGTGAAAATGAAATAACCATCCTTGAATCGACTTATACTATACTAGCTGTGCCCCAAGGTTTCACCCGCGTATAATTAATAAAAATATAATAAATAAAAATAAGCCTAGAGCCTACCTCGATATAAGGACATACAAATAAGGATACTAATATAAGGAGTAAGGTTAATTCGAACCAGTAGTTCCTGAAAAGAGGTATTTATCAAACAAACATATTCTTCAGCTTTATGTATTAGTATTGATATATACAATTGATCATTTTATACAGGATATAATAATCGTTAAACAAATGAGATGATGAAATGAGATGATGAAATCAACGTACACTAATTGTGTTCAATCGAAATGGTTATCAACTTTCTCAATTTTTTTATTATTTTAAAATACAGTAGAAACTGCCAAATGAATCATCTGATTGGCCACATAGGCATTGTAAGTAATATAAAATATAAATCCACCGACCACACAGCGGCCAGTGGTCGGTGTACAAATCATACTAATGTATGATTTATTAACGTAAGGTTTACTAAGGTAAGACATCACCAGTGCGTCCCCTATTTTGGCAACTATGATGTTATATCTTGTGCCTGTTACACTGGCTCTCCATTAAAACTGAAAAAAGATTATATTAAGTTTTGCTGGTGTGTAATTGAATATGTGATGAGTGGATGGTATATATCCAGGTGGACTTTGAAAGCCACCACCGCAAGCTACCAACCTAACAAAATTATGTTTAACATGGATGTATAAATTTATACCTTAGTCATGTAATTCCCTTAATCCTATTAACGTGTTGCGTCATCACATAGGTATAATAGTCAATTGTAGTCCAAGTACCATTACCCGAGAACACAATTTCCTTGTGTTTTGTCGATTTTAATACAAGATTATCATTGTGCAGATTAAGTGTTATTTGTAATAATAAGGATAATCGAGTTTATTTAAATATAATGATTACTGGAGTAGTATTATTTGTATATAGATAATAAATATAAATTTATTATTCAATCGTAAGTAGGTACTGCGTTGTATAAGTCATATTGTCGACAAAACCTTTCAACTAAAAAAAGAAATCCACATGCGAGTAATACCATGTAATTAAATTTGTCTGTGACGATAAAATATATAAGTCCGTGATGTTTTAAGAGGATCTGGTCTCTCTTGAGATTGGCCGCTGTGGTCGAAATCGGTCAAGAAGGACATAATCATCGTCATCAAAGTCAAACTTCTTCAATCAATGTACAAGCGTTACACTCATTTAATGTCATAATTCTAACCGGCGAAAGAAACTCAGCGGGTTTTTTTTTATATCTGTACCTACATTTATTACATACTTACAACTATCAACAACGTCAGTTGATGACGTCATAACCGCCTAAAATCATTTAATGATTAATTACGAACACATAGCACGATTCATCATCTGTCCGTTTCAAAGTAATTTTAATTTTAAATCCGATTTATAAAAAGTAGTTGCTAGATGTGTTATTCACTCGTCGAGGTGGTCATGTTTTTACAATAATTGTCCGACGGCAATGTGTACAGGACAGAGGTCATATTATATTTATTTGTACTACCATAAATATAGATATCGAGATACGATAAATAATAGCGGTTGCGTTAATTTTTTTTTTATTTCATAGGAAGGCGGACGTGCATATGGGCCACCTGATGGTAAGTGGTCACCAATACCCATAAACAATGGCATTGTAAAAGATGTTAAGCATCGCTTACATCAACAATGCGCCACCAACCTTGGGAACTAAGATGTTATGTCCCTTGTGCCTGTAATTACACTGGCTCACTCACCCTTCAAACCGGAACACAACAGTACCAAGTACTGCTGTTTTGCGTTAGAATACCTGATGAGTGGGTGGTACCTACCCAGACGAGCCTGCACAAAGCTCTACCACCAG
Organism: Nymphalis c-album; assembly: GCA_963151315.1. Taxonomy (NCBI): domain Eukaryota; kingdom Metazoa; phylum Arthropoda; class Insecta; order Lepidoptera; family Nymphalidae; genus Nymphalis; species Nymphalis c-album. The sequence goes on from OY720610.1 coordinate 5,400,662, forward strand.
TGATTTTAACGATTCAATCGTATGACCAAACATAGTGTATATTCACCAAATCGCTAAGTATACTTACAGTTGAATTTGTGTATCGGATTTTTATCAAAAAATAAATATAATAATAAGTATAAAAAATCGATAGGTACCAACATAAACTATATTTACTTTTTACTTTTCTGGTTTAAATTAAGTAAATCAATAACATGGTTAATATTTTTATTATCACTTTGTGATTATAAAAAAATATGATATATATTTTAATATGTGTGATATATTATAGATTAATGGTAAAAAGTTAATGATAACTAGTTATATACATATTACACAATATGTCCTTTATAAGATAATAAAGATAAAAAGTAGCTCTTTGTGCAGTCTGCCTGGTAGATTGCGTCAATAAAAATGGCAGATCCAGTTTGAAGGATGAGTGGGCCATTAGGGACAATGTACACCAAATGTTGGATCCAATGATTGGTAAAACGGAGACGACAATAAAGAACACTAAGGATACATTTTCAATAGGTATTAATAATCTCTGACCTTATGTTATCTTGCTTATGTCATTTCGTATGAGTCAAACAATTGACCTCATATCGTTTGTTTTATAAAGGGCTTCCCCGGAATTAATATTATGTTTAAACTGTTTAATTAGTGTTTGTTTTATGTAATTAACCATTTTAAAATGAGAACATTATATATAAGTCACATACTATGCATGTACAGTGTAATGTAACATACTTATTGACAATAATATAAGTTATTTACACATACATCATTTTGTTTTTGTTATACATAGAATACGCAAAGTCATAAGTGCCAAAAATAAAAATATATGTTAACCATTTTGTTGGAATGAATAAAATAAAAACATATTTAATATTTATATGTGGAACGAATAAGGCAGCTATGACTATTACTATTAATTACGTTACCACACAATCTATTAACTAGATATAAGACAGCTCAAGCGTGTTGGTGGGACTTTTTTGGCACAAAATAGAGTTAAGCTAATTAGAAAACCGACTAACATTCGATATAAATTTTAATTTAATTCATTACTATGTTGCGTACATGGTGAGAGCTTTTTACACTCATTATTCTCAGCTGAGAAATAAATCCCGAAAGTAGAGACTTGGAGCTTATTAGCTTAAAATGCCGATTAGATTAATATTTTTAAATTGTTTTAACATGATCATAGATTAATATTTAATAAATTTTCAGGTTCAACGACAATTGTGTTGGCCATTTTCGCCGTGGTCGTCGTTATAGGCTACACGGAAGCCGGTAAATAAATTAGAGAACTTTTCACAAGCAAAGATTATTTAATGTATGAAATATTTTGAGATGGCGAAGTGGCAAGAACGCGTGAATCTTTAGCGGTGATCGTGGGTTCAAGCCCGGGCAAGCAACAAAAAGTTTCATGTGCTTAATTTGTGATTAAAATTCATCGCGTACTTGACGGTGAAGAAAAACATAGTGTGGAAAACTGAAAAGTCTGCCACATGTGTATTCCACCAAAACGCATTGGAGCAGCGTTGTGGAATAAGCTCATCCTCCTTCTAAAGAAAGGAGAGGAGGCCTTTGCCTAGCAGTGGGACGTTCACAGGCTGTTACTGAATTTTCGCCTCGCCCATCTTGAAGGGAGGGACCTATCTATTCTCTGGCTGCGCGTAGACTGCGATGATCATCCGCGAATCTACGCGTGCCTGTATAGGTCCCATAGCGGTAATGCCGAAACTGACCGGCTCGTTGAGCACATGCAAATGGTTACAGATTCCATGCTGCAGCAGATCCCATCCGCAGAGATCGTGATTCTTGGCGATTTTAACGCCCACCACGCCGAATGGCTAGGTTCACGTACCACCGATCATGCGGGGAGATCTGTGGCCGATTTTGCCTTGGCATATGATCTGACACAACTGGTTACCTCGCCAACGCGAATCCCGGATGTGGATGATCATACACCTTCCCTGCTAGACCTTCTGCTGACCTCTCATCCGGACGGGTACCATGTTTCCGTCGAGCCTCCTCTTGGCTCGTCGGACCACTGCCTTGTCCGGAGTACAGTGCCGATTACACGCACCTCACGGCCTCGGTTCGTGGGTTGTCGCCGTGTGTGGCACTACAGGTTAGCGGACTGGGATGGGATGCGGTCCTTCTTTGCATCCTACCCATGGAGGCGGATTTGTTTCTCGCCGGATGATCCAGATGTCGTTGCTGACTCGGTCGCCGATGTGGTGTTTCAGGGTATGGAACTTTTCATTCCGTACTCTACAGTACCCATCGGAGGCAGATCCCGGCCCTGGTTTGGTGGCTTCTGCAAAACGGCGTCACGCCGAAAAGTAGAATGCTATCAAGCCTGGGCTGAAGCGACGGCATCGCGTGATGTAAATACCAGCGCATTTAAAAAGGAATATAACTCTGCCTCCAGGTCTTTCAAAAGAGTTATTGCCAAGGCAAAGTCGGAGCACATAGGCAGAATTGGCGAGAGATTGGTGCGTCTTCCTTCGGGAACACGCGCATTTTGGTCTCTCGCTAAGGCTGTCTTAGGGAATTTCTGTAAGCCCTCCCTTCCATCTCTGCATAGGAGCGATGACACGTTGGCTCATACCGCGAAGGAGAAAGCTGATCTTTTGAGCACTCACTTCGCGTCCAACTCGACTCTGGATGACCAGGGAAAGATACCACCGACAATCTTACGGTGTGATACCACGATGCCGGAAATTAAATTCCGACAAAGTGCGGTTCGTAAAGCACTTTTTTCCTTGGATATCCATAAGTCGAGTGGGCCCGATGGCATTCCTCCGATTGTGTTGCGTACTTGTGCTCCCGAGCTGGCACCGGTCTTAACGCGCCTTTTCCGCCACTCCTACACATTAGGCGTAGTCCCGAATTCTTGGAAGACTGCTTTGGTGCACCCGATCCCTAAAAAAGGCAATCGCTCTGATCCAACAAACTATAGACCTATTGCTGTCACCTCCTTGTTCTCCAAGATAATGGAATCCCTTATTAACTGCCAGCTCCTGCGGTACCTAGAGGAGCACCAGCTGATCAGCGACCGCCAGTACGGCTTCCGTCGAGGTCGCTCAGCTGGTGATCTTCTAGTTTACCTGACTCACAGATGGGCTGCAGCGGTTGAGTCCAAGGGGGAGGCAGTAGCAGTCAGCCTGGACATGGCGAAAGCCTTCGATCGGGTATGGCATAAAGCGCTTCTCTCGAAGCTTCCTTCCTACGGGCTTCCCGAGAAATTATGCACGTGGATCACCAGCTTTTTGGCAGATCGGAGCATCAAGGTTGTTGTCGACGGTGCATGCTCTGACTTAAAATTCGTCAATTCTGGTGTTCCACAAGGCTGCGTTCTTTCACCTACTCTGTTTCTTCTGCATGTCAATGATATGTTACAAATCAGTAACATTCACTGCTATGCGGATGACAGCACTGTAGACGTTCTTTACACCGGCCGTAGCAATATTTCTCGGGAACACGTCGACGAGTGTCGGAACAAACTTGTGTCTGAAGTCGAGACCTTGTTAACCAAAGTCTCGGACTGGGGCCGACTAAACTTAGTCCAATTCAACCCCAATAAGACACAAGTTTGCGCGTTAACCGCTAAAAAATCTCCTTTTGTCATATCCCCTCATTTTGAGAATACTCCCCTCGCTGCCACAGCCAGTATTGGGATACTTGGCGTCGAGGTTTCGAACATTGTTCAGTTCCGCGGTCAATTGGAAGCTAAAGCTAAATTGGCTTCTAAAAAGCTTGGAGTGCTCAACAAGGCGAGACAGTACTTCACGTCGGCCCATCGCCTACAACTTTACAAGGCGCAAATTCGGCCCCACATGGAGTACTGCTCTCACCTCTGGGCGGGAGCTCCGCAATACCAGCTTCTTCCTTTTGACCGTATTCAACGTAGAGCAGTTCGAATTGTCGACGATCAGGCTATTACCGACCGGCTTGATCCTTTGGATTTGCGTAGAGATGTAGGGTCTCTCTGCATCCTCTACCGCATTTATCACGGGGAGTGTTCTGAGGAGTTGTTTGGTTTAGTCCCGGCCGCTGAGTTTCACCACCGGACATCGCGCCAGAACTCAAAGTTCCATCCTCACCACCTCGATGTCTGGAAGTCCACAACAGCCCGTTTTCTAAGGCATTTCCTGCCTCGTACAATCACTCTGTGGAACCAGCTTTCGCCGGCGACTTTTCCGAACCGATATGACTTAAGAACCTTCAAGAAGAGAGCGTACTCCTTCCTAAAAGGCCGGCAACGCATCTGCATGTCCTCGGATGTTGCAGATGTCCATGGGCGGTGGTAGTCACTTTCCATCAGGTGAGCCTCCTGCTCGTTTGCCCCCTCTAACATAAAAAAAAAAAAAAAAAAAAAAACATTACATACATTTTTATGTACTGTAAACCTTGACCTGTAAATATTTTCATAAAACATGTTTTACTATTCTTTAATTCAGTATTACCTACTACGTAAGGTTTTACGTTACAATATTGCGTCAAGATTAAATACCTTCATTATTCCAGCTACAGGCAGCTGTCCCCTGCCATCTAAAATCTACGGCTGCAGCCCAAAATGTCAACAGAACTATGACTGTAGCAATGGCAAGGTCTGCTGCCCGAATTCCTGTAACGCGAAGTCCTGCGTAGATCTCGCAGCCGTTGGTGGCGCAAACAACGGAAAGGACAAGTACTCCCAGTGTAAGTAGAAACTTATGTTATTCGTTTTGTATTATTTCAAAAAGATCATCAATAACAATTATCGAGAATCATACGACCACTGTAAATTGCTACACTACTATCGATAATATTGATTTTATCGATACATGAGCAATAAAGCATATTTCTATACTATTTGTCATCACTATTTTAACTCAAGATTTACTCATTTTCACCTTTATTCCTAATTGTTTTCACAATTATCACAATGAATATTCGTTTTTCATTTCAGCTGGTGGCGCTGGCGTGTACTGCAACAACCAGAAATGCAGTCCTTTCGAAGTTTGCAAGCTTGATCCATCAACCAAGAGGATGAAGTGCATGCGTGCTTGAAATAAATAATTAACTATATCCCATTTCAATCAAAGACAGGGTAAAGATTAACAAATACATTTACAAATTCAATGCGATTTCATAATAGTTCTGTTATATTATATACTACAAAACAAAACAAAATCTTAATTAATATATCTATATGCATTAATTATACTTCAATTTTACTTATAAACTTCCGATGGCCATCTTGTCGACATTCAAAACGGCATTTCTTCGCGAATCCATAATGTTGTTATCATAGATTATTCAAGAATTTTAACCAATGATATTTTTTTTGTCTTTACTCTTCTTGTGATTGTAATAGAATGAATATATTACAGTTTATATTAAGACAAATTTATTGGTATTAACAATCGTAATCCATATTTATTTTTTGTATGTATACCACTGTTGGAATTCCAACAAAAAATAAATTAACAAAGACTGTTATACACTTGTAAATTATACGAAAAACACCGCATACTGCATTAAAACGTAAACTTTACAAAACAGAAAGCAGAATTTATCTACGAATTCCAGAGAAGTAATATTATACAGAGTGTAACAAAATTCGTGTCCGACCCGTGAAGTGGTTATTAGGTATCGTGAGTCGGTTCTATTTATGTAAAAAAAAATTAAATATTATGCAAAAAAATTACTCAAAAAAAATTTTTTTTTTCATTTTCAATTGTAAATGACGAAAATTTCATGGAGAACTGAGTTCTTGACCTCGTCTCTGACTTACCCGATAGGTAAGAGCTATCGAGCGCTGACGCCCGCGCCTGTGTGGCAATATAATTGTCGTTATTTAGTCAAATTAATTTTTTTTCGGGGTAAAATTTTGCTTAAAATTCTAAAATTTATTACGTAAATAGAATCGACTAAGGATACCTAATAACCACTTCACGGGTCGGACACGAATTTTGTTACACCCTGTATACTATCGATCAAATCGCTTTAATTTAAACCTGTAATGGTGGTAACGGTGCAAAACAAGCGCGATTCTTTTTTGTTTTTAACACACTGTTGCTGGACATAATGGAACGACATAATGTCATTTTAATTTAATTGTATTGAAGCAAAGGTGCTTTATAGTTGTCTTACAACTAATTTATTATCTACAAAACATTATTCAATATGGCGGCATTATATTGTCAGACTTTGAATCAAGAATAAAACTTAATAATTGAATAACTACATTTTTAGGTAATAATTATAATAAATACAAGTACATGGATTATGATTTAATTTATATTTTCTAATTAATGATTTCGGTTGTAATAAGTAAGTAAAATAATATAATATGGTAAACTCATTTTGTATTTTTGTACTTTTGAACTTTGTGCTTTTAGAGCTAATAAATATTTTATACAATGCTTATTTCATTATTTGTTTTTTTTTTTCATTTTTATAGAATAGCTAGGTGGACGAGTATATAGACCGCCTGATGGTAAGTTGTCTCCAACGCCCATAGACATTGACATTGTAAGAATTGTTAACCATCGCTTACATCGTCAACGCGCCACCAATCTTGGGAACTAAGATGTTATGTCCCCTGTGCCTGTAATTACACTGGCTCACTCACCCTTTAAACCAAGAAACACAACAATACCAAGTACGGTTTTGCGGTAGAATATCAGACGAGCGTCCACAAAGCTCTACAACCAGAAGTTACATTTATAAATTACGGTTATCGTGTAACTTTAACTTCAAAATTAGTTAATTATAGTTTAGAAGTAGAGATGCGCCGAATAGTCGTTTCACCGAATAACCGAATACCAAATACTATTCGGTTTAATTTTTACCGAACCGGATATTCGGCCGAATTATTCGGTTTAGCATTTCACTGTTTTGCCGCGTAAACTGGTAAGAAGAAGGCTCTTTCTATAAGCCATTCAAACAAACGACATTGATGCTGAAAACTCAAGCGAATGTGAAACTATAACTAACAGAGAAAAACCTCTACAAAATGTTACAAATGCCCAATCGCTGTGTAATTGAACAGCTATGCAGCTGAGAGTCTTCTACCAAGAACCCAGAGCCCTTTTGATTGGTGGACAAAGCATAAGTTTAAATATGCACGTTTAACTAATTTAGCCAGTCTTTTTAAGGGCTCCTGGCAGTACTTACTTGGTGCTAGAGCTTTGTGCAAGCTCGTCTGGACCTAGGTTGTGTCCGGTTTGAAGGGCGAGTGAGCTAGTGTAATTACAGACACAAGGGTCAAACCAAGGGACAGTTCCCAGGGTTGGTGACGCATTGACGATGTAAGCGATGGTTAACATTTCTTACAATGCCATATATCTATGGGAGTTGGTGACCACTTACCATCAGGTGGCCCAGATGCTCGTCCGCCTAACTATACAATAAAAAACTAGGTTAAAAATAAATATGTTGACTGATACATAAGACGTTTTGTCTTTCATTTCTATACTGTGTCGTAAGGAAATAGAAATACTCGAACCAAATAATCGAATATATTCGGCACCAAAACCGAATAATTCGGCCGAATACAAATAGTGAAAAAGATGCCGAATACGCCGAATACCGAATACCTAACGAATATTCGGCGCATCTCTATTTAGAAGCTACTGAGCAAAACAACATTCGTTATTTTCTTGCTGAATTTATATTTTATATGTATTATGTATTATCAGTACGTCTAAGATTTAACAAGACAAAAGTAAATGACGAAAAACGACTTTGTTAATCAAAATTATTATTAACAATTATAATCTATACTGATATATAAAGCTGAGCTATAGAGTTTGTTTGTTTGATCCCGCTAATCTCAGGATACTGGCTCGAATTTAAAAAATATTTTTATGTAGTACAGTCCTTTTATCGAGGAAGGTTATAGGCTGATTTTAATTATTTATTAATTATACGCGGGTAAAACCGTAGGGGCACAGCTAGTAACCTATAATCATCTTACCTTGTTCCTTGCACTTTAAACGTTTTTCAATTACAAAATAAAACATCGTACTATGTGAAACAGAACATTCGCGCGAATAATTGCAATTAGTGTGTAGCGGGGGCCTAACCTGTGGTTGAATAAAAATATAGCACTCGCTAAGGGTAAGCACCCTTGCTTTGTATAGTCGATATTTCTCATTAGTTACAAGTCGGCGCTCGGCAAGATCGCTTCAGCCCAGCGATGCGTGAGATCGCGTATTATCAAAAAGTATCGTACTTACTATACATAATGGAAAATAATAATGTTATTAAAACAAAAACATACCCATTCTATATTTAAATAAAACTTATATTCGAATTTCAATTAATGTTGTAATAAAACAAAGATAATAAAAGTTTTATAGTGACCAACAAAAACAACGAAAATAATAATTTTCAAATACGCCAAAATTTTTATTTGCTATAACAATTAATTTACAAAAGTATCAAAAAATGTATAATTTTTATTTTAATAACAAATTATAAATATATAATTATTCATGCAGTAAATTAATTTAAATTTCATGGTTTATTAAAAATGCATTTACTTTTTGTAATCTCCAAATTTTAAAGTAATATCAAAATTAGTAATCAAGTAATATTTAATACATTTTATAAATATGTGAGTACTGAGTAATATTAACGGTTAAATCGGTAATACAGTATTTTAAATTTTTAAGCATTATAATATATCAGATATAATCAGATATTATTGATATGTGAGTGAGAGTGAGCAATGAGTGAATAATTGAATATGTCCATAATTTTACAGTACTACTAGATAAAATGCTACTAAAATTTAAATTATCAAGCAAGTCTATGCTATAGATTTTAATTTCTACTATAGTAATTATATATTAACTAAACAATAGACTTTTATGTTTCGTTTATAACCGTTGACGCTACCATAAGTGGTTCAACAGTATTAAAAATTACAGATTTCCTCACGATGTTTGATTGTCTCAGTCTGACCATACTTACTTGTACTTTTCGACTCGACACAACTATAGCGCGATTTAAAATACAGCCAGCGCCATCTAGTTAAAGTAATGCACAACTCTGAGTATCGTATGACAGCTACAACTATCGAACGAATAGAATGATCTTTATCATTAGCAATGTATACACAGACGTTACATAGAAGCGCAGTTCTTACGGGCGCTCTGAAGACAAACTTTCTGTGACCCAAAATACCGCTTGGCAGCGTGGTAGTCTTTCCCCAGCGTATCTTAACTACGAGAGCAAGAGAGACGGACGTTCCCCAGCATTCCTTAACTACGAGAGCAAGAAAGACGGAGAATGTCACCAGAGCCGACAAACTACCAATTAAACACTCATTTAAGTTTAGTTTCTAACAAAAGTCTTTCAAATAAGCGTTATTCTGAAGAGATATATCATTTTAGCGATAACGTTGTTTACCTTTATACTTTGGTAAGGACATAACAATATTTATTTATTTATTTATTTATTAAGGCAAACACAACAGGTTACAATCACATATTTCATAAACATTAATAGTATCGAACAGATTATAACCCTAAGGGTGTTTGCACAACATGACGGGATTGCCAATTATTACAGTTAACAAATTCCAATACAGGGGATAACTATGTATTAGTACTAAACAATAACAACAGTAGGTATATCAAGAACATAATAAAATTAAATTACATGGACTAAACAAAAAAAGACAAAAATAAAATATTAAAATTGATATTCAATGAAGTTACACGAATTTAATTTACAAGAGGAAAATAAATAATTGGTATAATAAACAATTTTGGTTTGAATTTACAAAAAAGACTAAAGAAATATAATCGTTAATAATTACAATTTTTTAAATTTACAAATTACATTTTTAAAATAGACATTTTTTTACAATTTTTACAAAGGTCGCTTGATTTGTATTAAAAATGTCAATTTCATGATTATTATTAGTATCACTCACCTATCTGATTATATCTGATATATTATTATTAGTTAAAATAATGAATACCTCCCTACAATTAAACATATTTATATAGACTGAATGGAGAAATATACATTAAAACAATTGATATATTTTATTCCAAGTGTGTAATCAGATATATTTCTCAGCGTTATGCGACCTGTCAGCATCAACACACTTCAGCGATTCAGCCTTACTTATAAAAGTTTCATAATCACAGAGAACACGTCTTTTACTCAGAGGCATAATGAGTAATGACTGTTCTGTCAAACGCCGATATAAGATCTCTTTCTGTCATTATTAATTTGATATTCGAAAGAAGAAGACACAGCATTGTTAATGCATTCGCTAGTCGCTTATAATAAAGTGATTAAAGAATGCTTTATTCTAAAGTCACTTTTCTATTCAAAAACTGATTATTATTAATTGATTTAATCCTAAATCAAATGTTATCTTAAGCAGACTCTATCAAGCGATTCGAACCAACGAGTGAAGCGATATAAAACACTAATGTAGCGATAATAGGATATTTTACCTAGCCATGATTCAGTTTCTAGATTCTAGAACACACGTTGACCCGTGGACTTACCTATAAAAAAAACATCTGTACATAATTGAATTCTCACCGCGGAACATCATTGTCTCATTAATAAAAAAAAAGCAATAAATAGGTTATTTAAATTGTCATTCTATTTTTATCAGTGACTGTTTCTTCGGATGGGATTGTAAAAAATAAGTATGAAGTCAGCTACAATTTTCAGTATATATATAGAGGAATATATAGGTAATATTATTTAAATATAACGTCTCATTTTATGTATATACCGTCATTTCAAGTGAAGTGTCCTCTAAATTCATTCAAGTTCAAAATGAATTCATCGAAAACGCCTTATTTGGATATAATTATTTTCTTTCGTAAATTCAGAAACCCACCTCAAAATAAGTTTCATAAGTTAGAAATACTTTTTACTTGGTGGTAGAGCTATGTGCGAGCTCGTCTGGATAGGTACCATCCACTCATCAGATATTCTACCGCAAAACAACAAATATTTGCTACAATTGCAACAATAATTGCTATTGTTGTGTTCCGGTATGAAGGGTGAGTGAGCCAGTGTAATTACAGGCACAAGGGACATAACATCTTAGTTCCCAAGGTTGGTGGCGTATTGGCGATGTAAGAGATAGTAACATCTCCTACAATGCCAATGTCTAGGGGCGTTGGTGATCACGTACCACCAGGTGGCCCACATGCTCGTCCACCTTCCGATGTAATAAAAAAAAATCTATTTTGTGAGGTGGAACCTAGTACGCATCCTTATAAAATATGTATTTCTTATTATTTTTTAGTGTTCTCGAATAATATATAAAATTATCTACAAATCTTACATGTCTTGTCTATTTTAATTATAGTAAACTGTTTATTCAATTTATTATAGCATCATAGGCCCTAGCCAAGTTGATATTCTAGAATTGTAAACGCTAATAGAAAACTATAAATTGTATGAGAATGACCACGTGACTTATCGTTGAGAGATGTCATTCTCATACATTTGTTTAGTATTATATTCTATTAGCGTTTACGATTGTAGAATGTCAACTTGGCAAGGGCCTCAGATTCTGAATGTAAATTATCCAAACAAAAAAATGCCTTCCCAAGCTGATGAGTTATATATTATTATAGTGGCAGTGAAACTCATTATTCGTCATTTATACTTTAAAAAAATAGTTAAATAAATCCATTAATAAATAATAACAATAATCAATCTAAAATAAATAAAAGTGATTGTTAAATAGAGATAGAAAATATTTAAAAAAAAGCATGAATGGTACCATATCGGATACCGAGGCTTGTGAACAAGAGTCGTGCCATCTGTGGGAGAGACTAGGATGCGCGCGCGCAGCGCGTTTCTTTAGACGACGGCTCAGGAGAGTGGCCCCCGAAGGCAATGGTAAAACGACGTAAGTTATTACTATTTATTAATATATTTAACACTACGCAACACTTAATGTTTATTGCACTAACGACGAGCTTAATGCTAAAAACGCCTGTACATATTCGCGAAAATACTTTCACCAATGGAAAGCTACATTATCAGCGAGTACATTTTGTCCCTGAATTCCCACGAGAACGGGAACTACGCGGGTAAAACCGCGCGGGCAAAATGCTAGTGATGATATAGTGATGACATCCTAACTAACTAAGGCTGTCGAGCTAATGGTCCAACAACTTTACCTACTTTACTAGGTAAAGGATTATGACACGAAATTCCTAAACCCCGGCTATTCCAGAAAATACAAACATCCATAAAAACAATTGCATACAAATTTCACGCATATTTCTAATGACTTCCTAGTAATATTCGAATCCATCAATTCATATTTAATATTACTCGCTTATATATAATTAAAACGTCTTTTGGAAAAACAAGACTCGGTACGCAATGAACGAGACAATAAATGCTTTTAGGCCAACATGAACGATTATATTTTTTTAATTATAGCAGAAAAAAGCAGTCACAAGAATTTACTTGTAATGATTTATAAAAAACCTGTATCCTAACACAGTTCTCAATAAACATATAAATAAAACGAGCAATAGTGCAACCCACGTGAGTACTACCTACTACCCACGGATCATACTTACATCTACCGGCAAAGAGCAATACTTACGATTAATATTTTTGAGATACGGCTTGAAGCATGAGAGAGCCAGAGTTACCGCAGGCACACGAGACATTTCCGAAGTTGGTGATGCATGTATGGTTAATATTTCTAACAGTGGAAATGTTTCTGATGTGTTTTTTGTTGTTATGTCATTTGTTTTGTTTAAAACGATATTTTTACGTGTTAATTGTGTCTGAGGTTACTGACAAATCCTACTCACATTGTCATATGGCTAGTCATAGATATAGAAGTGGATACTTCTGGGCCTTAACCCAGGCCCCTTAGGGCCACCTCGGTTTTTTTTAATGATTTGAATTATTTCAAACTCGGTGATGTTTACTTGAAATTCAAAATTACTAATTATTCAACCCAAAACACGAATTTTAATGAATTTACAAAAATGACTGCCCTATATTTGAGTTAAATCAAGATAGGTGTGGCCTTCAAATTAAGTAATAAACTTTTCATTGCAGTATATTTTAGCTCGTGGTTTATTTCTATGGTATGGACCGCTATTACGTTTTTATTAACTAGCGGCGGAACGACGTAGGACTAACATTTTGAATATAAAGCAATTCTAATAGAATAAACTGTTAAAAATATACAAGGTTATTTCTAATGACCCAGCAACCTCGCAGGAATAGATAGCTGACATCATAAGCAACAACTTTTGGTATATTTTTAACCGACTTCAAAAAAAGGAGGAGGTTATCAATTCGTCTGTATGTTTTTTTTTTTTTTTTTGGTGTTGTTACCTCATATCTTTCGACTGGATGAATCGATTTCGATGATTTTTTTTTTATTTGAAAGGTGGTGCTTTCCCATTGGTCCCATTTTTTTTTGGTCCAGTTTTGACAGTGGAATCCATGAGAAAACCATATAAGTCGTAAATTTGCATGAGGTATGTGCGCGACAAATGGACGAATAACTCGATATCTATTCAACGGATTTCGATGATTTTTTTTTTATTAGAAAGAGTATACTTCAAGGGTTGTTTGATGATAGTTTGGTTAGATTCTGATTATAGGATCCATGACAAAGTAACGGAAATCTTCAATTCTTAGTAGCAAAATTAACGATACACGGCCGAATCTTTTATAGGCTATCTAGATTTATCATTCACCTACCATAACATCGTTATGATCAAGTAATTATAGTACTATTGTAAAAAACACTTCTTTATATACCCGTCAATAGTTTTCGCAGCGCACGCGAAATAATAACTTTTATAGGCAACAGTTTGATACGTTGGGTTACATTGCTCCATTTTAAGTAGGAATCTATAAGATTTTGAAAATATAATAAAGCCTATGTTACTTGGTAAAGACGTAGCTTTCTAAGGGTGAAAGAATTTTTAAAATCGGTCGAGTAGTTTTTGATTTAAATCGTAATAAAAAATCAAATCTTTCCTCTTTATAATATGAGTTATGCATGTAAGCATTGTATATATGTATATGTTTGTAATTGAAACATATTTGAACATCTCCTAAAAGTTGAGACCAATTTTGAAAATTATATATATATATATATAGAATCGTATAAGTACTCTTATATACATGTTATATTTATGTATATTTATATATTGATTACTAGTGTTTTTCCCGCGGTTTCACCCATGTAGTTCCCGTTCCCGTGGGAATATGGGGACAAAATGTAGCCTATGTTACTCCCTGATAATGTTGCTTTCCTATGGTGAAAGAATTTTTTAAATCGGCTTAGTGGTTTAGGCGTGAAAGCGTCACGAACAAACATACTTTCGCATTCATAATATTAGTTAGTTTAGGATGATATAGATACTTATCGACTCGCTCCACTCCAAACTCGCACGACTCCAAAGGTAACAATAATTGTAAATAAATTATCAACCACACAACACATTCGTACCTACATATTGTTGAGTAAAAAATAGTAAGTTAATTATCAAATTATAGAAGAATACGCAATTATTTTTTTACTTTTTAGTGCATATTAATTTGTTTTTCCTATGAAGTCGGTTTTTGTTTTGTTAAAATTTTTATTTATATATATTTTATTAATTAATTGTTCATGTGATTAAAAAATCATATAACAATTCCGTTTTGATCGTGTTGCGTAATCTGTGCGTAGGGGTGAAAAAATAATGAAGGACATCTTGACATTTCCACGTCCTGCAGGTGTGAAAGTAATACTCACGCTATGGATTGAAGTGAAAATTACTGAGCGGTTATTTTCAGAAAACTTATATATTTATGGATGATATTATTATGTTTCATTACTTTATTTAGACATATAGAAATCTATATAGATAAAATGATAGAGGTTTGCAGTTGTGCGCGCATCACGGATAACTACTGGATAGATTTCAATGACATTTTCTAAATTTTATTTCTTAGGGCCGGTTTTTTGATCCGTAGTCACTTAGACACTTGGCCCTTATCAAAAAAAATATTATTGCGATATCTTCATTTAATAAAAAGTCATTAAAGTTTCAAGAAACAACGATAAAATTTAAACAAAGTATATTTTTGCTTGCGATGTTTTTGATGTTTTTAACTTCGTACATATGAAAATTTTGTTAATATATCGAGCAACGCGGACGAAGTCGCGGGTATAAAAATAGCTACTGTACAAATCCTGACCGCGTGGAAGGGTAGCAAATGCTAGCATTTCCCCTTTGAATGACAATTCCGATCACTTGGGCGAAAAATTAACCAGAGGCAAGACGAGGTGTAATGTTTTTAATGAGTTATTATTTGTTCATATTTTTTCTGAGGAATTCTTATTATATAAATTAACTTTGATGTTTCCATATTACTTGTAAGTGTTCAAGGACTGCCTCGTTGGTCTAGTGGCTAGATATAAAGCCGCTGACTCGGTGGTCCTGGGTTCAATTCCCAGGTCGGGCCAATAAAGAGTTATTGGGTTTTTATAACAGAAAATTCTCAGTAGCAGCCCGGAGTCTGGAAGTTGGAAGTGTGTACACTCCCGTGCCTCGAAAGCACGTTAAGCCGTTGGTCCTGCGCCTGAACTCTTTCCGGTCGTGTCGGATTGACGTCCCATCGGATTATGAGAGCTAGGGAATAGAGAGTGCACCTGTGTTCGCGCACATACTTGTGCACTATAATATCTCCTGCGCAGTTGGCTAACCTCTCTTGAGATTGGCCGCCGTGACCGGAAATCGGCCTGGAATTTTCGGATGAGAAACTCAATAACTTTTTACTGGCCCAACGTGAGATTTGATCCTAGGTCCTCTGGGTCTGTGGCCTTATGTAAAAATATTTTTTACACCATTTTTTATTTTTATTAGGTACAACGTATGGAGTTGTTGTCTGTCATTACAATAATAGGAGGGCAACCTAGAAATGCCTACTAGTGCCGAGGGTAAGCCAGGTAAATATTATTTTGTATGACATGTTACAAAAACTCTATTAAAGAAAACATAATTATTTTTGTAGGGCGTGCGTGTGGGCGCGTGTACAAATAAAACGGGCCTGTCCCGGCTTTGCAACTGTAGTATATAATAATATATTATAGCCTATTCCAACCACAACAGGAATAAACCCGAATAAAGAAATTTGACTCCGAATTATTGCTATATCATTGGTCATCGATATCAATTGACGCGGCGTCATTGGTCGATATCTTGAATAATCTATGACATTCACACTATGGATACGCGAAAAGATGGCGTTTTCAATGTCCGCGAAGTTGTATTCGGAACCTTGAAAGTTAAATTAATGTGATTATAACCAGTTAATTGGAAAAGTGTTGTATTATGAATAAGGGTAAATTAATCAAGAACCGTTTACAGCGCATAATAATGCAGAACGATTTGACAATCGCATGCAATTTGTAAATCTACGGTGTGTTTACATTTATTTCTATTCCCGTTGGAATAGGGTATATAGGTATTTTATTTCTATTTTTTAGATCGCTTAGGTGACAACAAAACAGACATTCACTATTATTTATTAATTAGAAGATTGGACATAATATTACGTTGAATTATATTCTCTTAAAATTTATAAATATCACTCTATTATCGAAAAATTATATTGTAAATTATCCGCTCAGGAATCACTGCAAAGGTGACTTTATAGATATAGATATACGATAGATTTTAGAGTGTTACCAATGTAAAAAAATAATGACTATCATTCGTGACGAGTGAGCATAAAATCAACACACCCCTAGTCCTCATTAATAATGGTTCGTTTGGCCATTACCTATTAACTGCCCTGCGACAGCAAAAGCAATACACAGTTTAATTGAAAATTATTATTTATAATAATTACAGTACTTACGGTTTTGTCATTTAAAATAAATATTTTGTTAAATATTTACCGAAACCAAAATTATGTAACAATAATTAATTGTTTAGAGGTTGGCATTCCTGAAATGGTTCCTGAATATTTGTCTTTTATATGAAATAGGATTGAATCTCAAGTAACGATAAATAAAAACAAAGATACGTATAGTAAATATATCAGTTAATTTTCAGGTATTTCAAATATATTTTAAAATTTCAATGCGGCACGCTCATGCTAACCGTACACGATAAAAGACACAATTAAGGGTTGCTTTTATACATGCCCTTTAAACTGACAGTTTATAATAGAATATCATTTCAACCGCACGTGTTGTATCTTGATATTAAGTTCAAAGTTTATCTGTATTTTATACAAAACACTAACGGCTTTTTTAATATTGTTTGTGGATGTTTAGTCAAACACTTACAGCTTCACTTATAGCGGTTCAGTTAAACACAGATTTATCTCTTTCTGTCTTCATTTAATTGTCATTAGATTCATTTTATTCTCTTAGTGCACTTCTTCGTTACTGAACGAAGGTACTGTCGTTGAATTTATTTAATTTAACATTGATTAAGGTTGAGACGTTTATAAAATATAAAAGCAAATGGGATTAAACAGGACATTTTACTTGCCAAGACATGATTTGACGTACCGTCATAACCTTTTAAAAGTGAAATAATATATATTTTCAGCGTTGTCTTAAAGTAAATAAATAAGCGCATAATAATAATAATATGATTAAAGGCTACCAAAACCCGGAGAGACATGAAACGTGTAACTGTCCGGACTTGACAATAAAAAGCCAATATCCTGGCAAGTGGCAACCATAGTCGCGAATCACCAGCTCCCAAAGACCGCTATGCCATAATTCTAACAATACCTTGGATTAGGAACATATTTGCGGTATTTCTTCGCAATATTGTTCCTTCTCACGACACAATTACGTTCAATTTTTATATTAATTATAACATAGTAATTAGGTCATACAAGTGAGTCTCATTATAATGCGGTTTATAACTTTGTTTTAACTAATTAAATTAATGAGGTAATTGTGTGAATGCTTGTTTCGCCCTTGTGTAGTGACCTCTTTTATTTCCTACATTGTATTTTTTAAAAATAGTATGAATAATAGTTTTTTTTTGTAAATAAAACTGACTTGTCTATGGAAACCTACTTATATTTTGTTAGATAACACCATTAACTTCTGGGATTGATTACAACATTTTGTGTTATCATATTTAATCGTCTCTATATATTATACAAATTATTTATTGACACATAATTATTTCAAAAGCCGATAATATTTATAAAAAAAGCCGAGATGGCCCATCTTAACCGATGATCGTGGGTACAAGGAACAAGGGCAGAGTGGCGGGGGGAATTTTCATGTGCTTAATTTGTGTTTATATTTCATCTTGTGTTTGACGGTGAAGGAAAACATCGTAAGGAAACCTGCATGTGTCATATTTTAATTAAATTCTGCCACATGTGTATTCCACAAAACCGCATTGGAGCAGCGTGGTGGAATAAGCTCCAAAACCTTCTCTTCAAAAAAAGAGAGGAGGACTTAGCCCAGTAGTGTGACATTCACAGACTGTTACTATAATTATACTATAATAAAAAATAGCTTTCGGCTTTTTTTATTTGTATACAAGATATACGCTATAAATATTTATTGAACGCTTGAATTAGAAGTAAATAAGGAATGGCTTATATAACTTTTGTAAAAAATCGTAAACGATCAAGTATCAATTCCATCAACTTCCATAGATTTCACTTCTTGGATAGGTAAGTTCCAGGTGTATTTTATAATACTTAAATAACATATACAAAATACATACATTTATTAAAATACTTTTATAAAAATAGAGAAAAATATGTTTTTTTTTAAATATTTTAATTTTTTAAATTTTTAATTAATATTTTATTTTTTTTACATAAACAGAACCGACTCACGATACCTAATAACCATTTCACGGGTCGGACACGAATTTTGTTACATCCTGTATAGTTGATAGCACGCTATAGTGTTGGTACAATTTATGTGAGTACCCTTACATTGTACATAGTGTACTAATGTATGTATATAATGTACGAAACAAGAGAATTCGTGGACTAACAATGCATTTATACCGTAAAATATTTTCAAACATTAAACGAATATTCAATTTTTTATCACAATTCCACGTTATAATTATGACGGTACTGCATCGAGTTCTCCGTAAATGTACCAACTATTTCGACTCTATCACGTCATTGACACATTAACGCTGTACTTAAGACGCGACAAGGGCGTTTTTTTTAATTTAAATCGGTAGGTGGACTGGTAAATGGGCCAAATAATTATGTTGACCATCTCCCATAGACATTGGCGTTATAAGAAACAATAACCATTACTTATAATGCCAATGTGTCACCAACCTTGCTAACTGAGATGTCATGTCCCTTTTACCTGTAGTTATACTGGCTCACTCACGCTTCACATCGGAACAATTCGCCTAGGAACAGCGTGGAATAAGCTCGCAAACCTCTTGAATTCTCTTGAAGTAGAGAGGATACTGACAGGCTTTTAATTTTTCTATCCACAATAATATATTAATTTTTATAATTTTCTTACAGGAGTCGTGAATCCCGTCGTCGCATCGGCCCTCCTAAAGCAATATACAGTGGTTTCAGTGAGCGTTTGCGCACAAAAACTCCTGCGGCGCTGCAGTGCGCGCTGTTTTGCGGTGGCGCCCGCTGTCAGTATGAACTGCCAAGACAGAGTCGTACTGCGATACAAGGCGTTTACTCTGATTGGTATGAATCTTATTTAAATATTTTCTTAGTTATAATATAATCTCATCAAACACATGAAGTTGATATCGACAATTATTACTTTTTAACTACTTAGACATATTCCTAGATTCTAGATTCTAGGTCGATTCACCACATTTAGTCTTAAATTAATAATGAATATAACTTGCTTAAAGTAGTTCACCAGGTCAGTTTTGTTTATGTGACATAATTTTGAATATAAAATATTTCCTCATTATCAAATTTAGTTTAAAAAAAGTTTGTCCAATTAACAAAACAGTTAAAAATGTCCTAACACAGCTCGCCAGTTACTTGAAAACGATAACATTTCGTTCGAAGGGTAAAAAAAATAATCGCGTGACCGCCATTAAGGCACTCGTGATTCATTAATTTATTATAATATTCAACATTATTACATCCAACACGTCACTAAATACTTCTACAAATGTATACATTTTATAACAGAACACGCTAACATTACACATGTACACAATTCAAGTTGAAAACTAATTAAATTTTTTTTTTTTTTTTATAGCATAGGAAGGCGGACGAGCCTATGGGCCACCTGATGGTAAATGGTCACCCATGCCCATAGACATTGGCATTGTAAGAGATGTTAACCATCGCTCACATCGTCAATGCGCCACCAACCTTGGGAACTAAGATGTTATGTCCCTGTGCCTGTAATTACACTGGCTCACTCACCCTTCAAACCGGAACACAACAGTACCAAGTACTGCTGTTTTGCGGCTGAATATCTGAAGAGTGGGTGGTACCTACCCAGACGAGCTTGCACGAAGCTCTACCACCAAGTATTTTTCTTCTATTCTTTTTCATTCTTTTAATTGTATTTAACTAATAATTTTAATTTTGATCGGCCACGGTGGCCAATCTCAAGAAAGATTAGCCAATTGTGCTCATTTAGATTTTAGAGTTACGTTTCAATTCAATATAGTGAAAGAACTAGCTTATACTCAGAAATAAAACTGGACTTCAATGAAATTAATATATTTTATTGACTATCATAAATTCCTTATATTTAATTTGGCGCGCGATGCTCGTAAGATATTTTATAAGTCAAATCGTTTCCCGCCAAAAAAGGAACCTGGCATTCCTGTGCAACCATGTTCTTGCTTACAGATAAAATATGTAGAATATTGTTGTTTAATATGAAAAATGACACACACTTCAGTAATATGTAATAATATTAATACGTATTATGTTCAATATTATATATCAAAATATTATTGACGCTTACAATAGTTTAAATTTTTAGTAGGTACGTAAATCATGTACAGATACTTATATAAAATTTTGTATTTTGGTATCGACGCTTTGCAAATTAAAGCTTCATAAACGCTGGCAAAATTATTCTTATGTGTAAGAAAATATGCTTAGAATACAATTTGGACATAATTTAATAAAAAAATTATTCATCTAACGGTACTTTTACAACTCTACAAATTCAAAATGGCTGCTATACAAAAAGCTTACAATTCACGGAATCGTGTATCAAGATTCCGCTCATATTATAAGAATTAATAAAAACTAAATGTTCTCTCGATTATATTAATGTCCATCTGGTTTTTTCTTTTTGTGATTAGTCTTTTCTTATGTAAACGATTGTAATATTAAATTGAAATTAACATTGCGCGCATTATAGACATCGTACAACGATCTAAGCGTCCAAACATGCAATAAATTATTTTATTTATCGAACGATTTTATATTATAATATTTTAATCTCAATATAACAATGAAATATTTTGACATGCAATGTGAACTTTGTTTACATATTCCAGGGTCACAGACGACATTCTCGCGATGGCGCGGCCAAGCACCGCCAGTATAGCCGCCAGGAATATCATACAACAATTTCAATGGTAAGACAGTCTTCTTTAGCGACGTTGTGCACTTTTTCGTGATGGGAAAAATGTTAAACTCGCTCCAGGTCACGTGACCCTGATTGAAAATTCGTAAGTTGGATTTTGAACGCATATACGCGAACGCGTATAATTAATAAAAACATATTGTATAAAAATAAGTCTCGAACCTTCCTCGATAAAAGGTTAAAGGACTATACAACTCAAAAATATTTTTTTAAATTCGAACCAGTAGTTCTGAGATTAGCCGGATCAAACAAACAAACTTTTCATCTTTATATACAGCGTGTAACAAAGTTCGTGTCCGACCCGTGAAGTGGTTAATAAAATAATAAAAATAACCCTCACTTTATTTCCCTATTATGAATATATTAATTATTAAGAGCTGAGATGTCCCAATGGTTAAAACAACATAATCTTACCCGAAGACTGCGGAATCAAACCCGCAATCTTGATTTTTGTTTTCATGAGAATTTGTGTTAAAACCTGATGAAAATATCGTGCATGATAGCATGTATGGGTTTTCTTTTTATGTATGTATTCATTGGAACAGCGTGATGTAAACTCCAAATGTTTTCGTCAAGTTGAAGAGAGACTTTGGCCAAGCAGTGAGAAATTTACATGACGCATTCACTTTGTTTCGCTGTCCCTACCAATCATAATTATACAACTAGTAATTAGTGGAACGACATAAGGGTATATTTAAATACTAACTGCAGCTTTATGTAATGTGACTGTAGAAAAGCGATTACCTTCTATAATCAAATTAATAGCATTTGACATATTGCGTATTTGTGTTTAACTGTATTGCTATTAGTTCTCTCAAAGACAAAGAAGAGCAGAAATCGTCTCATGCCAGGAAAAACCGTGGCAAAGGTACTTGTAATACGTAGCTCCAATTTCAAAATTTGCTCAATAAGATTATTTTCAAAACTGTTGTTGTTTTTTTTATTGTAAAGGAAGGCGGACGAGCACGTGGGCCACCTGATGGTAAGTGGTCACCTGCACCCATAGACAATGGCATTGTAAGAAATGTCAATTACATCGCCAATGTGCCACCAACATTTGGAACTAAGATGTTATTGTCCATTGTGCCTGTAATTACACTGGCTCACTCACCCTTCAAACCGGAACACAACCATAACAAGTATTGCTGTTTTGCGGTAGAATATCTGATGAGTGGGTGGTACCTACCCAGACGAGCTTGCATAAAATTCTACCATACACGGAATATTAGCGCCGGAGTCAACAAATTTCAAAGCTAAATTGACAAATTTCGAGTCTAGTAGACTAATTTGACAGGAATAAAATTAGTCTCTTGAAGGCACACGATCAAATCGGCCGCCTAAATGGAAAGTCAGCGCACATTAACACTGTAATAGACCACTCCCCACTCGTCACCATTACTGTCAAGCATGCAGCAATGGATAAAGTGGAGAACCAAAGAATCCAACCTTTAGCCCCGAGGCCTTCACAAGAAATAACCCTCCTAATAACAGCACGGTTTCCAACTATTGGATCTAAAAGGTTATTTGTGCATAAAGCCTTGTGTATGTAATAACACCGGATCACTCCTTCAAATAGAAACACAAAGAGGCCAAATTAACAATTACATACATCCAAATCTCAACCATCTCAACCGATGATCGTGGGTTCAAACCCGGGCAAGCACCGCTGAATTTCATGTGCTTAATTTGTGATTATAATTCATCTCGTGCTTGAAGGTGAAGGAAAACATCGTGAGGAAACCTGCATGTGTCAAGTTTCATTGAAATTCTGTCACATGTGTATTCCACCTTATTATTTTCATTTTTTTTTTGTTTCACCCAACGGTTTTTATATTAAGCGGAACGTTATTACGGTTGGTGGGGTTGGTAAGAAACTTGCCTTTCACGCCGTAGGTCGTGGGTTTGATTCCTACCCACGATAGACTGTCTTGTCTGCTTGTCCTGAATCTGGGTGTTATTATCTATATAAGTATAAGGATTTACAAAAGAAAAGCAGTATATTTAATCAGTTGTCTGGTATCCATGGTAAAAGCTCTTGTCCTTGTGTGAATAATGTCCCAGGTTATTATTATGGAAGTTATGATGATAGGCGGTAGAATATATTATTAGTGAATAACTGTCAACTATAAGAATAATAGATATATACCCTATTCCAATGGGTATAGAAATAAATGTAAACACACCGTAGATTTACAAATTGCATGCGATTGTCAAATCGTTCTGCATTATTATGCACTGTAAACGGTTCTTGATTAATTTACCCTTATTCGTAATACAAGTTACAACACTATTCCCATTAACTAGTTATAATCACATTAATTTAACTTTCAAAGTTCCGAATACAACGTCGCGAACATTAAATACGCCATCTTTTCGCGTATCCATATCCATAGTTAATGTCATAGAGTATTCAAGATGTCGACCAATCACATCGCGTCAATTGATATCGATGACCAATGATCGCATTAATTCGGTGTCAAATTTGTTTATAAATAAACAAATTGATGTTTGTCCCTGTTGTGGTTGGAATAGGCTATACATTATCATAGTTGATGTAGTGGCAATCAAATGATAAGTTAATTATTCTTAATAAACTTCTTCACTAAACTATGGCTCAAACTCTTCCCACAGTTGGGGTATCCGTACGGTGATCAATCTACAGACACCAGGAGAGCACGCGAGTTGTGGACCTCCACTGACTAAATCCGGTTTCACATACGACCCGAATATATTCATGGCTAATGACAGTAAGTATTTTATTTTAATATGTTGTAAAAAAGCCGAGATGGCACAGTGGTAAGAACGCGGGAATCTTAACCGATGAACGTGGGTTCAAACCCGGGCAAGCATCACTGCATTTCATGTGCTTGATTATAATTCATCTCGTGCTTGACGGCGAAGGAAAACATCGTGAGGAAACCTGCATGTGTCAAATTTCACTGAAATTCTGTCGCATGTTTATTCCACCGACCCGCATTGGAGCAGAGTCGTGGAATAAGCTCCAAACCTTCTCCTCAAAAGAGGAGAAAAGGCCTTAGCCCTGTAGCCCACTACAACAACATGAAGAATTACAACACATGAAGTATATAAAAACTCAGTGTTGTTCATCTCCTTAAGAATTATGACCAATAATGACACATTTATGGGCTCTTAAGACTTTGCTTTTTAGTTTTATATGTGATATATTATTGTAGTTTCCCTTTCTATAGCTTAATTTTGCTTAAATCATATATCGTTTTTGTAGTAAAACTGTGCTTTTTATGGAATATATATATACATACAAATTTTATTCATAATCGGTTTTAAAAAATATTATTATTCCAGTTTATTATTACAACTTCGCGTGGCCAGACTATGGCGAGGCGAGTCTCTGCGGATTATTGGATATGGCGAAAGTGATATCTTTTGCGCTACAAGAAGGCAGAGTCGCTATACACTGTCATGCAGGTACTTTATTTATAATAGACAAGTAGACTTTAAATTATTCTTCTATAACAAAGCAGTAGTAATAGTTTGTTCATTGAAAATACGACAGATTAAAAAAAATATTGTTCTGTCACACACACGATCGTCTTTGATAAAATTATTCAACTTACAGACACACGGCACACCTTATTCCTAGCCAAACGATAACATTAAAAAAAACATTAATAAATTATGGTAATTAATTATATATAAACGAAAACGTCGCTATAAATATTAATTACGTACGAGCTTGTGTTTGTAAAATACGATACATTCCGACAGTCGCGTTTCAATCAGCTTACGAAGATGTGGTTATACTTGGTATTCTTTATTTGTACGTTTGTGAAGGTGATTCTTGGTCTCTTATTATTTTGCCTTTTGTTTTTGGTGGGATGTCGTTTTTGGCTCGAACCCGTCAAAGGTGTATGTAAGTGCAAGACAAAACTGCATGGGAAAATAGCCCTTATTACCGGAGGCAATTCTGGCTTAGGATTAGAAACAGCCAAAGATTTAGCCAGTAGAGGCGCAAGGGTCATAATCGCTAGTAGAGATGTTAAGAAATCAGAAGAAGCAGTTGCGAACATTAAAGAAATAACCGGAAACGAATTTGTTGAACACAGATATTTAAATTTAGCGAAAAGAGACAGCATTGAGGAGTTTGCTAGAAATTTTAATAAAGAATTCGATCGTTTGGATATTATGGTCAATAACGCTGGAATTGGGGCTATCAAGAAACGAAATACGGAAGATGGAATTGATATGCTGATGCAAATAAATTATGTTGGACCTTTCACACTTACGTACTTGCTGCTAGATAAGCTGATAGCTTCAAAGCCAAGCAGAATAGTCATCGTATCTTCATATGCTCATAAATTTGCAAAATTCGATTTTGAACAATTAACGGACGTATTCACTTTTCCATATAGAGCAAACAGCACCATTGATCAATTGATCAGATATTCAAATACTAAGCTCTGCGATATCCTATGGACTTCATCGTTAGCCAAGAAACTTCCTAATGGAGTAACAGCAAACGTACTACATCCGGGTTTAGTTAAAACAAATATTTTCAACAATTTTCATCCAAATTTTAAGAGAATTCTCTTTCTTATCATAGATATGCTATACAAAACGTCATTGGAGGGCGCTCAGACGATAATACATTTGTGCGTCTCCCCGAAATTGGACAATGAAACCGGATGCTATTATGTAGACTGTAAAAAAGTAAGTCCGTCTAAAAGAGCTGAAGATGAAGATCTTGCGGAAAGACTCTGGCGTAAAACTGTGTCACTGATAAAACAGTGAATTAAAACCACTTTTTGTGTTAGGATAATTCATCAATTTTAGTAAAACAAATAAAAAAAATTTGTTACATGCAATTCAAAAACAAATTGTCGTTTTCTTTCTAGAAAAAAAAACAATCACCAACATTTAAAATTTATTTAAAATTGTCTAGGTAAATTTTCTTTGTTTTTCCTGTAAATCATAATATCAAAGGATTCAATACATAACCAACACAACAATTTATATTATACAATATAAATTGTATAATATAAATTTATTCATATATATCACAGATTAATTATTATGTAAAAACTGCGTCGACGAACTCAACATCGTGTATTCCTTATTTAAATACTTAACAAAGCAAGTCAAAAGGTTACTTTAATGCTTTAAATAAATATGAGGTGAACTGAATAAGTTTAATTTTACCTTCTAGAAAGTTAAAGAAAGATTTATATTTATCATGTATTTCTAAATTGTTTAAATTTATTCTGTATATTTTTAGTATATCAGTATTTAATCAATTCCTTTGCATTCCTTCGCCGCCAAACCCGAAATAACTTCTAAACTAAGTGTTTTTTTGCCTGTATTTGAACCCGTCATATTAATTTCAAAATACACTGGGTATCCCGACTCTCATATAAAGTATTTAAAAACAAAAAGACATAGATTAGATAGAAAACGTCTTAAATTATATCAAAGTTATTAGAATAAAAAATAGGTAAACATTTAAAATGTTTTGACGAACCACAGACACTGAATTCTCCAAAAACAAAATATTTCAACAAAGAAACTATAAAAAAGTTAATTTCAGTAGATTAATAATTATAATAGTTATCCTCCTGACATATTTCACCAACGGCGGCCAATCTCAAGAGAGATTAGCCAACTGTGCAGGAGATATTATAGTGCACAAGTGTGTGCGCAAACACAGGTGTCCTCTCTATTCCCTAACTCTGGTAACCCGAGGGGACGGTAATCCGGCAGGACCGGAAAGAGTTTAGGCGCAAGATCAACGGCTTTACGTGATTTCCGAGCCACGGCAGTGTACACACTTCCAACTTCAAGACTCCGGGCTGCTACTGAGAATTTTCGACAGAAAATCTCAATAAAATGGTATTGGCCCGACCTGCGATTTGAACCCAGAACCTCCGAGTTAGCAGCCTTAATCCTAGCCACTGGACCAACGAGGCAGTCCGTAGAATAACGTTCAGTAGAATTACACACACCTTAAGATATATTTTTTTTAATAAATTTAATGCTGTAAACAAATTGTATACTCACAATTTAAACCATTAATATATCACATAAAAACCTATCTAAGTCTAAGCAAGCGCTATTCTTTATTAATCTACGACTAGACTTGACCAGGTTTTAGGAATATGTCTAACTAGTTAAAAAGAAACAATTGTATATATCATCTTAGTGTCTATGCATCGATAATAAATAGAAATAACACCATTCGTAACGTAGTAGATGATTTATTGTTATCTACTATTATTGTAAATGGTGTACCACTGGGATCACATTTGGAACCCTTATTCTTTGATAGAGTTATTAATGATATTGCCGGTTATTTGATGTGTATTGTTGTCACGAAACGACTTCTCTTATTTATTTAATAATTACTTACTTTACTTTACACTTTATATTATTAAATTATGGCAAAAGTATCCGGCGTAGACCATATACAGAAGTAGCCTTCTGGCGTGCTGTCAAATATCATAAAAATAATCAAATACTGAGATAAGACCATAGATTATTTGCAACTTTTTAACGATTTGATATATCCTAACAGTAACATACTATTTTTTTATCGATGCACATATTTTTTTTTGTATTTAGTATTTACACAAGTTACTTTGATTTATTGTGTTTTTTTTTGCGTTTAGGTAGGTACACAAATTTATGATATGCAAAAAATACATGATACTTAATAATATACTAACACTTTTTCTAAAGATAACCCAAAAAATGAAACAGTATTGCATTTTTAGACGATCATTACAATTATTTGCGTTTTTAACCGAACAAATCGGGTTTTCAACACCCGTTTTCAAAAGATAAAGTAACATTACATTACATACAACTTATTAATATAATGTATATAAATGCATTCTCAAAAATGTATTATTGATATAATAGTAGTTAGTACCTTTATACTTACTGAATAGTATTAGTAAGTATTAATGGTCACTGAGTTAACTGACTTAGACCTTGCTCACACGCAGACTTGAGGTGATCAAATATTATACATATTATAAATAATAGACAATTTTTAGTACATACATATTTGTAACAAAGAACTATGAACCACTTCTTACTCTTTTACAGGCTTAGGGCGGACAGGTGTCCTAATAGCCTGCTACCTCGTGTATTCTCTCCGTATACGAGCGAATGATGCCATCAGACTTGTGAGGAAGAAGCGACCGCGATCAGTACAGATGAGCGGACAGATCCTATGCGTGCAGCAGTTTGAGCACTACCTACTACCGCAGACCATTGTATTTAGTTCAAAGTATGTCATATAATATATACGAAGTAATAATCCATAAAAAATATTGCACAGCCGTGACCTGTTCTTCCTTTGAGAATAATGTCTACTGTTTATTAACAATCTTGAGCACAAGCAATTAAAAATACGAATTATATATTTTAAATACTATCATTTCAACTATCGGGCATAGTTGATAGTGATAGTTGAAATGATAATGATAATGGTAGTTGAAATGACAATTACTAATGTTCCAAGTTTTGATAAGAGAACAAAAATAGATAGACAATTTTATTTAAAGTTTTTACCAAAAAAGATAAAAGGAAAATGTTATTTCTTTCAGGGAAACATTAATGCTGACGAAAGATAGAAAAACATCCGAATTCACACTACGTCAATATCTGTACAGGCAGAGAGCAATCTTACATGGAGTTGAAGAGAGGGCCTTTAAAATATTACCGAAGGTAACTAAATACATTTTTATTCCTTAATAAATATTATTTTTCTTATTTAAAATTACGCCATTGATTATATTGTGCTTAATATTTTTCATAAAAGTTATTTTGTCTTTTTGCTATTTTTATAATATATTATCTCGTAATCTAGACTTGGATCTAGACCTTAGATTAAAAAGTTTTATCGCAAAGAGGATTTATATAAAACCAAGTATAAAAATGAAACTTTATCATTACAGCAATCGATGAATCACCATTTTTTGTGTTGTTACAATGGAAAGGAAAGCTTGTAAAGGATTTTTCTTTTACTTAGTAGTGATAAAAAAATCTATAAAATCTGTTCCAGATAGTATACTGCATCTGCGAGCGTCTCCTCAAGCTTTGTGGGTGTCACCAATCCGGTGGTTTTGACGTGAGGATCAGAAACAGACCTTTCTATAAAAGCTTCTTCGTCTACAAACTCAAGCAAATACCACGAACTGAACCACAGTCCCCGGATAAAGTTGTACCAAGTATGTTTCCCATTTTTGGCATATGAGTTTTCCGACCTGTTTGAAATAATTTGGATTGGTATAATTGTATTGGCAAAATGTGAAAAATAATTTCTAGGGAAGCATAAGTTCGAATTTGATAATTTTATTTATATAAAATTAACTGAAATGAAATTTATGTAAAGTGGTCGACCAAAGAGCACTGAAAGTCAATCTCGCTCTACCCTGATCAAGAACCAAGGTAGATGAGAGTAAGAGAAAGTCTGACACTGCTAATTTTTGTCTTAGAGCTTCAAACTGCTAAATTAATAGTTTTAGAGAAAATTACATAGTGCGTATGGAAAAAATAATTATTTGAATTGTATTTCCGGAGCATTTGTTTTGCTTGAATAATTTTGGCATAATATATTTAAGATCAAGTAACAACTCTGCCTATGGTCGAGTGGAGGGACCCAATTGAAGAAGATATCGACAGGAACTTGGAGTCAGTAAGTAGAATAACGGGCAGCACGAATGGTGGAAGTATACCAGCATTGCATGTTCATGAGGTTTGTAATTTTGTGGAATTTAGTAACTTTAACTTTCACATACCGCCAACTCCTTTTCTTTCCGCATCAGTAACGACAACTCCATGCAAAATATAATATATTAATAACCCTAACACAATTTTTGATATATTTTTTCATATAATCCGACTAGATTGACCATTAAATTGTGCAGTATAGACTCGAATGGTCATATTCAAAGTCATTGGTTGGTCGGGATCCCCCGACTTTATCGAATCAAGCGGAACCTGATCGCGGGGATACTAATCGGTCAATTTCGTCGAAACATCGCTTGTGTTTTACTGTGTTAACCACTTTAATAAAAATAGCTAAAGAAGCAGATAACGCGAAAGTTATAAATGAGTTTTGATAAAAAGAGGGATGCTAAAAAATTAATATTAATCTTTGTAAATAACAAAGATTTTCCCTCTTAGTGGGACATTTCTAGCCTCAACGAACTTTTTTAAAGAATTCTGTAGTTAAAATTAATGTAAGCCTACATTTTTGCTAAAACATGTGGCATTTTGCACAAAAATGTCTGTTCAGCGCTTATTAGTATTAAAAACAAAAGTGAATAAGAATTGCCGATTTAATTGAACACATTTGGGCGAATAATTAAATCGTTACTGAATTTAGTCACCAGTCTGATTGGATGCAAAATTGTACCTTGTATCTGTCATGTAGAACATACTGGCCCTCGTTCTACCTATTAATTATAATAATTACTATAGTATATTATGCATGTTTCCATTTGCGTTGGAGAGCAGAGATTCTGAAACCTGATCACCTTGTTTTGTTTCTAATAACTGTTGCATGTACAAACCGCAATTTAAATTGATTATCATCAAAAATGGTTAATACTTATATGGCTCTTATATATCAATATAGTAGAGTATATAATATGTTGCTTTCAACTTTTACATCAAGCCATACAATAAAACAGGTTTGGATTTTAAATTGCAGTTCGTGGTGGTATGCGGTATGTACAAAATGCAAAATTAGATAATTGCTGTTATTATGTCAACAGGCTTTTATTACGGATCACAAAAGTCTTCCAGATGATAAACAAAGATATCTCAAGCAACTACGCACAGACATAAATCAAAGGAGAGACGACATCAACAAAATTGACAAAGAAGTATGTTTTTATTACAAGCAACCTCTTTTGTAAGGACATTTATAAACATACTTTAATATAATATACAATTACCTAGATACTTCGTAGAAGATAATGTCCACTACCATTCTTGCTAAGATTTATTTATTACTGTCCTCCTTTTTGTATCCATCGAGTATCCATCCATTATGCATATTTTGCAATTGATGATTAAAAAAAAACAATAATTTCATCTTTGTCTATGCAGACACGAGAGCTAATGTTTGAAAAAGTTAAAACCAACCACAAAGTAACTGCGAAAATCTGAGTTTAAAAATATTATTTTAAGTTATATAGTAAAAATTTAACTTTAAACATTTTTCGTAATGAGGCAATATAGAAGTCTTGATAAAAATATCATTGAAAACGAATATTATAATAAGACGGTATAAAGCCGAGTGGCTAAATATCTTTCCGTGTCTCCCATAAATTTCGTGACGTATATCCATTCCAACATCTAGGTTCTACGTCAATTTTAATAACAATCGCTTCAATGGTTTAGTCGTATTGCTTAACAAACAGACAGAGAATTCCTGTTATAATTTTAATTCTAATATTGTTTTTACGTTCATAGGATGATCCGCTCATACTCACGGGATTATTGTTCGAATGGCTTGAAGGTTTGAAACAGCCTGTGCTGGACCGGGCAGATTTATCGACAATTATTGGACGATGCAAGCATGTGAATTCGTGTCTTGATGCTTTAGAAATGGTAATTATATAATAAACAAAATATACCGTAATACAATTATTTAAGAACTTATCTTTTAAAAGTATGTAATAATAATACCTTAATTAGAATATCCGTTAAAGTTCATTTTAAGGTCACTTTCTACATAGAGACAATTCCAAACTCTATCATTTAGGGTCCGTAAAATAAATTGAATGTAATATAACAAACATTTTTTTTTCAGGAAGATGTAATGCTCATAGAATACCTATTACGTTTCGTTATACGGTTAAGACCTCTAGCAGCGCATAAGAAAGTCGATATCATCAAACGTTTGATTGCCGCCTTAACACACCAAAGCGTTCAAATTAACGGAAAAATTCTTCCCGCCAATTATTTTCCTAAACTAAGGGATGGAACATGCAGTCAATTGATCAAC
Organism: Nymphalis c-album; assembly: GCA_963151315.1. Lineage (NCBI taxonomy): Eukaryota > Metazoa > Arthropoda > Insecta > Lepidoptera > Nymphalidae > Nymphalis > Nymphalis c-album. The sequence goes on from OY720610.1 coordinate 5,433,232, forward strand.
TTTTTACTACGATTCGTTGTTGAAATACAAAAAGATATAATGAAACCTGCAAAAGATGACACGGATGTAGTTATTCCGCCGCGTAGATTAAAAATAAAAGCTTGGAAATAAAAATGTGTATTTATTTATATCGTCATTACTAAAAAATATAAGACAATAGTTTTAATATTATCATAATAGCTGTAATAAATATATACTAATCAATATGAATCTTTTTTTAAAGAGCAAAACAACTGAAATTATTTCATGAGGTTTTTCTTAACTAACTGTTAACATCCTTACAGCTTCCAGTCAGTCCCAGTCACTTTAATTTTCATTATTTTAACATTCTGTGCAAGTTCTGTGCTTAAGGTTGTCTTGAACTTTGTATAGCACCTATATAGCATTCGGGTGTTCCCTGTGATTCCTGCACAGACGAGACTAGTTATTTTCGCATTTAAATATGTCCGTCCTGAAATTGTATACAATGATATTATATATATACTAGATCAAAAACCGGCTTATTATTTGTATTTGCTTAATCCGGAAAGCACCAACAATAATTCGATTTATATGTTACACTGTCATTGTACAACATAGTATGATTATATTTATGTATTTACTGCAAAATTAAACAACATAATTTTACTAATAATACATAATAGTAAATACAAAATCAAAAATATGTATAATCAAAACACATAGCATTTTTAGTAAAGCTATCCGACCATGTTATTTTTTTTTACAACTTCGCTTTGTATCGTGCATGATGCAAGATTCAAGACGCGATTTTTTTATAATCTACATTTACTTTGCCCGTGTCACTGTCGCGTACTTACACGTTGTCATTTTATGATTATTTATACGCAAATCTTATCAGAATTTATATCTTCCAAAATTTTATTCTATACTTTAATTACAACTTATCAATCATGTCGTCCCCCGATGAGAATTCTCAACTAAAAGCAGGCCATCCCCCTGCAGGTGAGCTTTAAATTTATTTTTGTTTTGTTTACTATGCATTAACTACATTTTAATACGTGATGATAAATTATTCTGATTAGAGATTAATACTCTTCAAAATTGTATATATGCAAGTAATGACTAAATATTTTAGTTATTATATAGTTTCTAATGTCTTCATATATTTATAATATTGTTCTAAAATTATATACGTTTCGATCAACCTTGAAATTAATCACCGCTTCTTATTTACGTCTACAATTTTATGAATGTTATTAAACAAAGAACTCGTCAAGGTCAATCAATATAACGCGTCACTTTTTTTCTACAGAATTCAATTGTAACATATGGTTTTTTTTTAATATTACATTATTAATCATAAATGAGAACTAAGTGGAACAAAGTTGAGAATTCATAAAGTAATATATTTTAGTTAGCAAAATCCTAATTAAATTGTTGAGGAACTCAAAACAATATTCTCAGGTCACTCAACTGACTAAGCTCTATTCAAATTTGCTAGCAAAGCTCTTTTGAAATACCCAGTTCATGTCTATCTGTGTAAAATTCGAATATGATTTATAAATTAACAGATTGCATTCTCAATCTAAAAGTATGTTGCAATGAAATCTGCATAAACATATATAAATATTCCACAGTCAAAGCTGGTGGAATGAGAATTACCCAGCACAAGGTTCCACACACAAAGGATGGCAAGGAATTACCAAATGAAGACTTAACCGGACTCTCAGGACCATCTCCTGTACCGACCAATCCAATTTCAATTGTTGGGGCTCCGAACAGAGGTAATGCTGACTTCACGCCTCAAGCAGCAAAGGTTGCTCATAGTCCTAAGCCTCCAGCGATTATCAATATTAAGCCCAACCCAAATATCCAACAGCCTAGGAAGTAGACTGATATATAAGGTTGTGAAAGGCATATCAACAACATCGGCTTAATTTGGGTGTTTCATACATGATTATTTATTAAAATTAACTGTATTGACAATGTTAAGAGTCAAATCTTTTTTGAAAAATTCAAATGACATTCAAAGTTTATTTATTTAAAGAATAAAAATTATAAAACCTTCTTATTCAAACCTACGTTCTGAATTAACATAACTTCTGTGTTTTTAAAAGAGTACTGCCATTTTAAAAAGTAATGTAGCAATTTAAACAAACATCCACACTTGTATAAATAATACATTTTAAAACACCTAGACTAAAGTTCGTTTTAAGCCTAGTGATTAGTTTGGTATATAAAGAAATGTCTTTATTAAAAAAAATACTTAAAATATATTTATAACTAGAAAGTCAATAATTTTTTTATTGTAAATTGTAAAATAAAGGTTATCTTGTTATAACAATCTAATAATGGGCCTAACCTTAAAAAAAGAAAAATGATATTAAATTTCTTCATTTATTTGTATAATACCTTATTCCTTTACAGTGTTTTATTTTGTTTGTTATTAAAATAATATATATACCACTTAATATCTATAATTTATATTCATACTAAAAAAGAACCTTTCTATTTCATTTTAAAAAAAACTGTTTCTGAGTATAAAGTATATTCATAAGAAAAATGTTATAAAAAGCAAGTTAGTGATAAGTTCAAAATAAAAAAATATGTATTACTTATAAGAATTTAAAAAACAATCCTACATGTAGTCAAATCTCTGTTATCTTTCAAAATGACATTCCTCGGGCATTTTATTTAAATAAAATGTACTTCCTTTTTTTGCTTTATAATTAAAAATATTTGTAAATTAAAAAAAAAAAACTATTTTATTAGGATTAAAAAATTGGGTGCTAACATGTTGTCATTGGTTGCATTAACATTCCTAATTAATTTCTAGATTGCCTGAATTATTTATGTTACATAATGTTCCTTTATAATTTCTAAAAAAACTAATGGTTGAAATGATTTATCATTTGGGACCATGTTGACCGTTTTTTTTATATTTTTTTTATTATTATTTCTTTCCTTAAGTTTTAAATAAAATTATTAAAATATTAACTATTTTTTATTTTCTTTCCTTTAAAAATGTTGTATCTTACATTTATATTTAACATTAATTCCATCCTCACCACCTCGATATCTGTAAATCCGCAACAGTACGATTCTTAAGGCATATGCTGCCCCCACAATCACTCAGTGGAACTCAGCTTTCGCCGGTTTTACTTTTCTTTTTTTATTGCATAGGAAGGCGGACTAGCATATGGGCCACCTGGATGGTAAGTGGTCACCAACGCCCATAGACATTGGCGTTGTAAGAGCTATTAACCATCTCTTACATCGCCAATGCGCCACCAACCTTGGGAACTAAGATGTTATGTCCCTTGTGCCTGTAATTACACTGGCTCACTCACCCTTCAAACCGGAACACAGCAATAACAAGTACTGCTGTTTTGCGGTAGAATATCTGATGAGTGGGTGGTACCTACCCAGACGAGCTTGCACGAAGCTCTACCACCAAGTAAGTATTTTCGTAACACTTAAGTCTTAGTTAATGAATGTAGGTTCAAACTTAGGCAAAAATCAATGAACGAGAATATTATAATTTATCTCGTACTTGGGGATGAAGGACAAAAAAGATGGCATTGTCTAGTGTGAGTAAGATAAAATTTTACTTCAAGTTATATAAAACTTGATCCTCGACTAATTTATATTGAACTTTTAACTATGTAAAATAATTTAATATTTTAAATAAATGATATAGGGTATTCTTTTATAGGAAAGTAACAGCCTTTGAATGTCCCACTACTCTGCTCAGGACTCCTATCCTTTTTGAGGAGAATATATAAAGTTTATTCCACCACTTGCTCCAATGCGGCTTGGTGGAATACACATGTGGCAGAATTTCAGTGAAATAAGGTATATGCAGTTTTCCTCACGATGTTTTCCTTCACCGCCAAACATGAAATAAACTATAAACACAAATTAAGCACATGAAAATTCAGTTGTGCTTGCCCGGAGTTGAACCCACGATCATCGGTTAAGAATCGCGCTTTCGAACCACTCATCCATCCATCTCAGCTTTTTTCTCTTTTTTTCATTCTTTTATTAGGTAGTAACAATTATTTCGGCTGATGTACTATTATGTAAATTAATTATTTACTTTTCTTTAAATATATTTTGCGTTTATGTGGATTATGTGTTCTAATAAGAAGTCTTAATTAAATAAATGTGATGCGATGATGACTACGATTACGCTTAATATAATAAGTTTTTTTTAATTATCAGGACATTCGTATTTATTTATGACTTTAACCCAAGTATTAATGAAGTAAAATTCAAATTCAAGTAAAAAACCATTTTTAATATTTTTATTTGTACTTGCAAGTTGCAACACTTGTTGTGACAGATGTTTACGCGCCAAACAATATGGACAATGGTTGCTGGCAAACGCTAGAAAAAATATTACTTTCGACGTTTCGCTGAGTTTATTATTAAAAATTCATGTTTTTCAACGTCATTGCGTTTATAAAGATAGTTTTTACGAGTTTACTATAATATGTTCCTTAACAACTATTTAAAACGTAGTTCTAACTTGTAATATGCAAGCGCCGAGCAGGTGCTACAAATTTTGACTCATGTGCTTCAATGTTTGTTACTGAAATACAACTGCATTTATTATTAATAAGTAGTGTTAACGATGGCTGCAACAACACCACGACGTTCATTGCGGGTTCCGCATACCCATACTCCGAAAATGTCTGAACGAAAAAAGGGGCTATTTTTGGCGGAAAACGAAGCATCGATGGATTCACTGACGAAACATCGTCGTCTACCCGTCGTTGATAGTGAAAGTGACAGCGATGAATGTGACCTGGGCATCATCAGCACCCTGGATTCCAGTTCTGGCGAGGACTCTGATCATAACATTCCTAAAACTCCGGAGAGGTCGATTTGGCGTACGTATGCAATTAACTCTTGCTTTTCAACATTTGCAATTTTTTTATAATAAACTTTTTATATGTTATTGATCTTATATAAGTTTTTCTTTATATTTTTCTCATTCAACATATATTCAATTTAAATAGTGTTCTAATGAACATAACATTTGTAATTTTTTCAAGATATTATATGGTTTAAGATATTAAAGATATTTAATGGCAATTTGTGTATGAATATCTGTCGTTTGTATGCATCAATCACATTTATTCAATCCCTACATGCTTATTACTATTGGAATGAAGCACAATGATTAGCAACAATACAATCTGTTATGTAGTTGTATGTCATTTGAATACACACTATATTTTGAATAGCACTAATTTGTAGTAGTAAATAATGAAAAGTGCTTTAAAAATATATATTATACTATTTATTACAGGGTTGTTATATACGGTGCAATAAACTTCCAAAACAAATTAGTGCCACTTGTTACCTTTAAATTATAACTAACATATATGTTTTTAACTATTTAAGTTGAACTATGTTAGTTTAAATATATATATATGCTAGTTTTTGTAATGTCTCATTAGGAAATATTAAAAAAGTAACCTAATTAATATTAATTATGAAACTGGATAAATTTTGATAAAGCTTCATTTCAACTTTGATTCAATTATTCTGTCCTGATAATCATTTAAAAATATGATAACTATTATGCAAAAGTCTTGCACAAGTATTTGTTCCTTGAAACAAAATCAATCTTTTCTTAACTTTGTTACAATATAACAAGGTATGATAATAATATAAAAAAAATATTAAAAACTAAAAAAGAAGAAAATAAATTCTAAAGCTAACATCCAGTATTATTAAGTTATTTTTGAATAATGAGTGTCCATGTATTAATTGTACTACATAGAAGAGCTTTATTGGAATTTAAAAGCTGTCAGGTGATACCAAAAGACCATTACATCTTTCAAAGAAAAAAATGAAATTATGGCAGACAAAAGTATCACCTTATTATCGATTGGCAATCCATAATTAAAAAAAATAAACAGAGTATAGATAACAAAGTAATAGTTCATATTTAATACAATAACATCTTGAATGCATTGCAATGCCCTCATAAACAAATTTGTTACATATTTGTCTCATATAACACATTGTATATTCATTATAAATATCTACAAACATGTAAAACATAATTCTGATGACTTATGATTGAATGCATAAATTGCACACTGAAAAAATTACAAATATCAGCTTTAATGGTTATAAGTTATTTTCTAATTATATATATACTTATTTCATTATGTTTAGTAGTTTTTATGAAAAATGATAATTAAGTTGTACAGAACTCCAAATTTGATTAGTCTTAGCATGCTATTCTTTTTAAAATTAGTCATTGACTGTTGGCAGTTTGCTAAATGATTATCACTTAAGGCTCATCTGAGTGAAAAAAAAGGGCAATTATTCCTTTAATTTAAAATACCTATAAGACATATTCGAACACTAGGCTTGTTTGATTAAATTAATTATTTTGGGTTAAATTTTTTTAATTTTTTTTCGTATTCATTGCAACTGCATCAATTTACTCTGAGTATAGCTTTCTTTAACATTCAAATTCAAAATACTTTATTCAGTATTGAAGTATTACACTTACTTATTGATTGTCAAACAGGAAACTACTACCGGTTCGGGAAAAAAACACCCAGCCCTGAGAAGAACCGGTTGATGTTTTTTTATGATTATAATGTCTTTTACAAAAAAAAAGTTTTTAAAATCAACTGCATTATCGATATTTTTATATTCTTACATATCTTTTTGGATACAGATGAAACAAGCCATTCAAAGAAGCTGAGAGAGACACAGGATTTGAAAAATTTCATGAAATCTCCTTTCACACTAAAAAAATATCAGACTCGGTACTCATGCCCCGAGACAAGGTATTCCTTGTCAACACCGGCTACACCACACTTGCAGAACCACCCTGGTACACCATCTTCTACACATTCATGTGCAAGTGTTCACACCACATCTTCAACATCCAGCAAAGCGCGTAAGAGTCTAGCCAGTCTCATAGCTGATACAGAAAGCTGCAGTAGCTCATTGAAAGATCTAAACTTTGACACAGATTCTGGAACAGATTCTAAAGAGAACACCCCCTCTAAAACACTACGACGATCATCACGTAAACTGAAGGTGACGCCGAAACTTCAGAGTTTTAAAGGTATATTAGTTGAGCAGAAGAAAAATATATCGCCAATGAAAAATGCTGTGGTCTGTCTAACGAAAATGGATATGAGTAGCTATATATCGCCCACTCAGATGCTGAAAACTCCGCATAATATGTCGGAAAATAAATCGCCCCCCAAGCTGAGTCATAGGCGATCCGTTGTAGAAATTGTCGAAAGTCCTGAATCAACCTGTGATAGTGAGAAAAGCCACAAGAGACTTCACTATGAGGGTATGTCCGATTGTGGGCCAATTTCGAAGCATCCTAGATTAGATACAAGTACAGCTCCAAAGGCACGACTCTCGTTGTTCAACAGTGACAGGCTCAAAGATATTCTGTCAACAAAATCATTTTACGGTAAAGCGAACCCGGATTTGAATCCCACAATATCAACTAAAATATCGAAAGCAATTGAAGTATCAAATACTCACCGACGTCGTCTCTTCGTCACTCATACACAGAAGCGCAAAAAGAAAACGGGACAGATTAACATGGGCGTTAAGCACAGGATACGGAAGCCGAAAATGAACAAATCTAAGATCATGACAATGAAAGGATTTAACAATTCCGCTCCGAGTACATTGAATTTTAGCATCGCTTCTAATAAGTCGGAGAATAATGATGTCTCGATTTTAAGTCAATCTTCAATAGATGGTAAGTTAATAATTGGTATTTTTAGCTCCTAGTTAATCATTATTCTTTTATTCAACCCAACCTGTTGATCGAGTGGCTAGGTATATGATCACGAGTTCCTGAGTTCAAGCCCCCCATTAAATGTTATTGGGCTTTTCTGATTAACAACTTTCAGTAGACGCCCAGGGTCTGGAAATTGGCAGTGTTTATACTCATATGCCTCAGAAACCATGTAAAGGCGTTGGTCGTGTGCCTGAACTCTGCGGACGGAATGACGGAATAGTCGTCCTGTCAAATTATGAGACTGAAGGAACAGACAAAAATGTTCCTTCAGTCTAGACAAAATGTCCAGTCCATATGGCTAGTCTCCATTGCAGCATCATCATTATTCTGTTATTTTCAGATAAAACTGATCCCTTTAACAAAGAAAAGCAAACGATTGACGCCCTTCTCAGTCAATGGACAGAAGAAGAGGTGCCAGAGTCTGAACTTATTTACACCAAGCCACAGGAAGAACTGCCCTGCTTTAATAGTACAGTTATTGAAGCGACCAGCCAAATATTTCAACCGGTCACTGCTACACCTGTGACCACGGGCATGTATAAGCCCCAGGATTCAGCTGTTATTGTGGAATTGGGTACTCAAAGTACCATCTTACCTATACCTGCTAACATTGTTCCTCCTGCCTTACCAGAACCCTTACAAAATACAACCTTACCTTTGCAAAGCGTATCTGAATTGCCCCAAAATAAAACGCTTGGCATCCAAGATGTAGTAATGTCGGAATCTGAAGGTCACACTTCCAGTCATGGGGATATGCCTAAGACTGGTGAGTTCCTACCTGTGGAGGGAGGATATATATTTGTGGATGGGGAGGTTGCACCTGGTAAGTAAATTCTTTTAACTATTTATTACCTAGTTATTAAAATCCAAGGTCTTTACTTCTTAACATATGTGAATTGGGTAACAAGTTTGTATAAAATCATTTACATATTGGCACTGATAAATGTGAACCCACTTACCCACCTTCACAAGACAAGACATCCGACATCTTTATACAAAGCACTACTACCAAAAGTAAAATTCCAAAACACTTTAAATATTAAAAGTACCTTATTTACTCTAGTCAATGTTTAATAATTAAAAATTATTTCAGGACAAAAAGAAATACCAGACTTAGATGAAATTGAACGCGAACTTAAAATGCTCGATGAGCAGATATTACAGATGGCGCAGTCAAATAATATCGATGCTGGTGCTGTTCTGGCCTCCACTGAAACTGTACCCACTGTTACTGGTGAGACCAAATCTTATGCGTAAACCTTTTTTTGTGTTGTATAGTCCTTTTATCGAGGAAGGTTCCAGGCTTATTTTTATTAATTATACGCGGGTGAAATCGCCGGGCACATTTTTATTTATAATTCATCTCGTGCTCGGCGGTGAGGGAAACCATCGTGAGAGAACATGTGTTTAAATTCATTGAAATTCTGTCACATTACTATCCACCAACCCACATTGGAGCAGCATGGTGGAAAAAACTCCATACCTTCTTAAAGGAAGAAGAGGCCCAGTGGGACATTTACAGGCTGTTACTTTACTATATAATTAATTTTTTTTTTTCAGAATCTCCAACCGTTAGTACTGAGGTAGTTGACAATAAGGCGGAAAAATTGTTTCCGATTTTCAGCAAACCTAATTCTGGAATTAATTGTCCCAGTAGTTCTAAAGGTGAGCTTACAAAGTTATTAATGATGATACACAATTTCGCATATAAGAAAAATGTTACGATGGCACAGCTAGTAATTATCTATTTTATAGATCTTATAGTAAACATCTGTATCCAAAAAAATAATGACAACTGTATTGTAATTGTTACGAAGTAATTAATCCTTATCAAAATTAAATTAATTGTAATCACTTTGCAATTCCAACCAATAGTCTTAAAAATATTATCAGAATAAAACTGTTCTATATATTATAGGCTAATTTTTGGATGTCATTCTTTATAAAATATCACAGTATAAAAACCTTATGTTACCCAGTTGGGAAGAGGAGTTTGATTTTTTTTTTTATTTCCAGTGACAGAAAAAAGCAAGCGATCTTTATTCAAAAGTTCAAGTGATCAGTATGTAATTGACGCTGGACAAAAAAAGTTCGGAGCAACACAGTGCAATGAATGCGGTGTTATCTATCAGGTAAGCTATCTACTATGATTATGTGTATTTGTTTTAATACAAATATAGATTATGTCAAATTGAATCATGTAATATGCAGTTTCAATACTCCAATGACAAGTACTGCTGGTATCTAATATACATATGTTCTTGGTGGTGGATGTTTGTGCAAGGTTGTCTGGGTAGGTACCACCCACTTATCAGATGTTCTACCGCAAAACAGCAGTACTTGTTATTCTTGTGTTCTGGTTTGAAGGGTGAGTGAGCCAGTGTAATTACAGACACAAGGCACATAACATCTTAGTTCCCAAGTTTGGTGGCACATTGGCGATGTAAGTGATGGTTAACATCTCTTACAATGCCAATGTCTATGGGTGTTGGTGGCCACTTACCATTAGTTGGCCCGTAAATGCCATAAAGAAAGTGTTATGTCCGTGTAAAATTTAGATTAAATATATTGAATTATTTTTAAGTCTCGTTTTTTTACTACCATTGATAATTTATATACATTGTTTTCTTTTAATAGTAGTATATATGTATGTTTTTTTTAATGTTTATTAGATTGGGGATCCCCAGGACGAGCATGATCATTTAGTTCATCACAACGCCACTGATGTGCTGAAGTTTAATGTAAGTCAAAAAATAAACTTTTTATAAATATGTTATTTAAAATTTACTGCTGGCGGTTGTTCGTTGTTCGTGTCTACGTTTTTATATCTAATTATATTATTATGTGGTTTTCAGGGTTTGAAGGAGGAATGCGTGGTGGACAGGGCGGAGAACGATCGCATTATCCGCGTGCGCGGCGGCGAGGCGGGCTGGAGGCGCGTGCAGGCGCTGCTCGCCCGCCTGCTGCACCCCTACCTGGGCTGCGCCGCCGACCTGCCGCGCCCCGCGCACGTCTACACGGTCAGCGAACTTTTCTGTTATTTAACTGCCAGTAATGAGCTATGATTGGGCATGTGCAATGCACTGACTTTTCATGTGTAATTTTATACCTTGAGCTCAAGATTGAAGGGAAAACATTGTAATCTCGGTTATTTTGATTTAATTATAACCTTGCACTAATGCAGCGAGTTTGCCCAAAAGTGGGACATTTGTAGATTGTGACTTTAGTTACATATAATAGATAGATATTTTGTATTGAAATTTAAAATTGTAATTCTCAATAGAAATTAAATCTTATACTATTTTTATTTTACAGGCATATTTATGTATAGAGAAGAGACAAATAATAGGTTGTCTGATAGTGGAGCCCAAGACGAGAGCTTACAAGTTAATACCGGGTGACCCCGACTGCTGCAGCGTAGAAGATTATCCAGTCAAGTGAGTTTCCCCAAATTTTGCTTACAATCCCATCTCGGGCGAGTCATCAGAATGTGTGTTATTTGCCATAAACAATAAAAAGAAATGGAAAGCGCTACCCCAATTTCTTAATTAGTTGCTGTGTCTACTGTACAACTTGGAAAGTTGGGTCGTTGAAGTTCGCGCGAACATTTTTTTATTTATTTTTTAAATAAAAACATGTCATGAAAACCCAATAGCCAACCCAACTTCAACATCGACATCGACAGCTTAGCTGTCAACACACTAACGCATTCGCATAAAGCATAAATGGCATCCAAGTGTAAAGAGTTGGAGTTAGTGGATGGTCAGCGAGCGTGTAGACGTAGCTTAACATGTCTGCGTGTGCGCAGGTGCGGCGTGTCGCGCGTGTGGACGGCGCGCTGGCGGCGGCGCGGCGGCGTGGCGCGGCGCCTGCTGCAGTGCGCGCGCGCCTCCGCGCTGCACGGACACGCGCTGCGCCGTGAAGACCTCGCCTTCAGCGCGCCCACGCCGCAGGGGAAGGCGCTCGCCGCCGCCTACTGCGGCACCGAACACTTTTACGTCTACCTCGACTGACGACCTCGCCTCGGACTGGGTTATAACTTGTGTGTGTAGTGGTGACAAATGTTTCACTGTCGTGTTCGTGGGCACGTTTACCTCACTCCGCCGTGTGTATGTGTGATATTATTTGAGTAATACGTTTGACTACTCGTTTTGTAGTTATCTTACTCTCGTTTTGTATGCATCACTCGAATTTTAGTTTAGTTTTAATGCTAGTTTTTAGGTTTTTAGTGTGTCACTGTTTGGCACAGATTTTGCAGCCTGACTAGAAACGTTAATTATTTAAGATTTCTTGTAAAAATGTCAAGCTTAAAGCTCTAAAACTGTAAATTGTTTTATTTTTTATCTCGGTGATTAACTCGGTGAGCAAAAGGTTGAAATATGATTTTTTAATTATCAGTTGCATGATTATTTTAATTATATTGCAAATATGTCTTGCCTATTTGCAGTAAATGTCTTGGCATGGAAAACATTCTGAGTTCTTCAAATAATGCTTTTTCTGGATTTTTAAAAAGGAGATGCCTGTAAAAAGAACATGGTAATTTTGTGAGAATTTATTTTTTTAAATTTTTAATTTTGATTGATTATGTGTCATGTTTTTCTTTTTTTGTGTTTTGATAAAAAGGTATTATTTTTTTATTAGATTTTTAACATAATGAACTGAGGATGAAAGATATGTGTATTTTTATATTTGAAAAATTTTATACAGAGCTCAATATTCAGCTCCAAGAGTCCAAGACATTTTTGGCCGAAACTGAAACGTCATTCAAATATGAAGTGGGACTTAATTATTTGGAAAGTCATTATTTACTACTTATTTTAAAATTTCGCATACTAAATTTGAAATTAATGACGTTCCAAATAATTAAGTCCCACTTCATATTTGAATGACGTTTCAGTGTTCGGCCGTTTAAGTTTTAAACTAAGAATGTATGATATTTCAGTTATTTTAAAATGAATAATTAATAAACTTATTCATTCATAAATTCAGTTTGACTTATGAATTGAAAACTGCCAAGTATTTACTTTTCACAAATTTTTTTTCTATTCTGTAACACATTTGCCATTTCTATGTGTCTAAGTCAAGTAATTTTAAACTCTATTTTACTTATTCCTGTAGATATAATTTTAAAACTATTTTATACTCATTTTATCCAAAAGAACACTGATGCAGCTGACTATAACTATTCAATGACATTTTTAAATTTTAACCGTTTTATTTATAAAAAAAATATATTTTTTAAAATTTTATTAACATATTTAGATACGTCATTGTTTTATTGGATAAATAATTCCAAGTGTTGGGACCAACATTGTGAGTTTTACACATTTAAGTAATTCCTAAAATATAAGCTCTTAAGTATAAGTGTAGATTCTTTTTAGTGTAAAAAACAATGTGCCAATATTATAAAACTAAATTGTCTCGAAATATTATTAAGGAAATATAATTATTATTCTTCATTGCGATGAAATTACACAAAAAACTGGCACTTATAACACACAAACAAAGAAATTTGTAATTTATATTTGTATAAGCAAATTATAACGAAATTATAACTAAGGCCTGGTACTAAAAGGAGCAGTACCTATAAGTCTTACTTTTAGTAATTAGAATCAACAGATTATGGTTGTTTTCTATATATTATGATATTGGTATTAGTAATAACCACAAATATTTGTTTTTAAATAATTTGGTGAAGGCATTATTACATTTTACTCAAAAATGTACTTTGGCCCTTTTAGCACCGGGCTCAACTGATACATTCCAAGTGAATTAGAAGATCTTCAACTTCCTCATCTTAACAAGATCTTATTTTTGTCTAGTGTTAAGAATGATGCTTTAAATAAACAATTAGTGCTCTCTAAGTCTAAATAATAATAGTTCGATATACAAACACTACCTGATATTAGAATAGAAAGTTTAAAACTACAATAAATTGTTTGAAAAAAACCTTTTAAACACTTTTAGTATTGGAAAATTAAGTTAGTTGTATAACTTTTGTCAAGTAATATTTTCATACGCTTATGTACTTCTATATATACTGTAATTTTCTCCATGGATTTGTTACTTATTCTTGCAAAATAAACTTAAAACTTATTGATAAATAAACTTAAAACTTATTGATAAATACATAATGTACAGTAGAGCAGCTTTTCCAGATTGAATAACCGGATCACTGACAGCCAATATTAAAAAGTCCAACAGTACATGTACACACAGATTCAATCTTTGAACAAGATGCTATATTTATATGAATATTGAGATGATAGGGTCAACAAAACAATTTAATTTTGGTTTTTAGTTACAATTCAAACTTTTTAATATCACAATGAGATTATACATATATGTAAGCTTTGTTCTTAAATATGAATGCATTGACTATTCATAATACATTCTATTTCTAATGAAAGAGACTTGTCTTTCTCTACACTGCATGTGAGTTAATTTTTTTAAATTTAATTCCAATAACAAGTCGTTAGGTTTTAAGTTTTATTATAATGTCAAGGGCCACTATGTCTTGAGAACAATCACTCATTTTTGTATTTTGTAGGATTTCTTTAAAAATAAGAGTAAAAGTTATGTGCAAAATGCATTTTGCATGTTAGTATCTGTTTTAAACTTTTAGCTTTGAGTTAGAATCTAACTGTTAGAATGGTGTCTGATATTTATACATTATTTTAACCAGTTTTAGCAATTTCAATACAATTTATTATCGTATTGCTAACAAAAAATTGAATGCGCTTGGATTGATAGTCTTGATACATTGTACAGTGATAAATATTTTCATTGTTTTTAAACATTTATTTTAAGTTATTGATTTGTTCGATGAAAACACAATTTCAGTCTTGTTTTCCTGTATAGTTTTGAGGCGAGTCCAAAGATGTGTCGTACCTATACATTGCCATAGACTTGTAAATAATATTTATTTTGTAATCGTTGTGTTTTTAACTACAAACAAGTATTTGTGTGAACATTCATGTTTCGTACAGATTATTCTGACATGTTGTTTTTTTTTTTTTAATTTTGGATGTAATTTTTTTTTTTGAGACGATGCACTTGTCATTTGGTTTTTAAATAAAAGCTATTTTTAATATTTTAGTTATTTTATTTTATAGAAAATTCCTATGAGTGAATTAATAAATAATTAAGAATCATATTAATAACTTATTTTAAACAATAATTACTTGTAATTCTTAATATGATGGTTTTGCTGACCATATAATACATATAAGTATAGACGCTCAGTGAGATCGGATTTGACGCACATCGCTATCCTAACCGTCGAACCGTACCGGCTTAGCGGTGAAGCCGGGACGGTTAGCTAGTATTTTATATAATCAGATAAGGAAGGGATGGAAGTAGGTTGGAGTTGAAAATGTGATGAACAACCCACAAGATATAATGACATTAGTTTTAATTTTCATCTAAGCAAGGATTGGCAATTAAAGGTAAATTTTCGAGCATCGCTATATGCAGATGAATTTAGTAAAAGAAATTGTTAATAAGTTTCAAATAAACTATTTTGATATCTTGTAAATGAAAACAATACAATGTATATTATATAATGTATTCATAATGGATATATCTACTTTATGTAGCACTTCCTTTAACGAAATTCATTTTAAGTGTTATTTCGAAAATGTGATACATATTAATAAAAACCAATACTACTCGTTGATTAAGAAACGAATATTGTCCTTCATTATAACCATTATTTATATTTTTAATGTGTTTTTTATTTGTGCAATGCTTTTATTTCTGTACGATATTAAAAAGTTGCAAGCTAATTATTTTTAGCTTCTATAGAGATTAAGGAAAGTAAAGTAGAAAATATTGAAAATCAAAAATAATGGCACCGAAAACTGTCTGTGGCAGATTATAAAAATCTATTAACTAAATACCTCCGCGCGCCCCGAGTACTTGGTTCTCTAACATGCTATAAATGACAAGCGTTTTACTGTTCAATAAATACTAGAGTTGGGGTTCAAGGTCAATAAATAAAAAATCACAATTTTAAAACAACATTTATTTTTACATACATTAAGTCGGATTCAAAATACCTGAAACATACTGATTTCTGTGTACACATCAGTAATAGATTATTAATTTCTTGGACAGTAAATAATATATTTCCTTTGCGATTCTCTTGAAATGATAAAATTATAAGCGTTTGTTATTAATAATAATCAACTCGCAGTAAACACTACTATACACGTAAATATTAAAAATTTCATTTTTAATCTTTAGGAATTTCAATAATTAGGTATATTTTTTAAATTAAATCGTTAAAAATATAGATTTTTTTTTCAGTATATATTTAAACGTAGGTATTAAGAGTAAATACACGATAATCCGCAGTCCGTCGGTAACGAATACAATGTGTAGTGCTGATCACGAATAGAAAACGTAAACGAAAGTGTTCGAGCTATGCTACGTTAAAATTTTTATTATTAACTTTTTTTTTTATAAAACAAAACTACCAAAAATTGAGAGAAAACACGTTTGTGCTACAATGGAAAAAAATCTATGAGCACTATGATTTAAATGCCATCATTTTAATATCTAGAGCGAAACGGATGTGAAGGGCATGCGGACAGCGACTCTCGGCCTACGACGAGTAAAACGTTACCAAAAATATTTGCGGCGAGCGCTGCACTTTGAGAGTTCGAACATAAGATATACAACACCGTCCTCACATACATATTGTGCGCAAGTACATTCACTTATCTACTATGAAAGATATATTTAAAAAAAGGAGGAATTGTTCAATACTATTTGGTTATTGGCAACGGACATCAACTACTCATAGTCAAGGAGTCGATCACGCGAAACTAAATTTACTTTACGCTACGCAGTACGCTAAAAAGTTGCCTGCCTCGAAGATTTAATAAATAAACGTATCGCTTCCGAACACCGAAACTGAGACTTACTTTATAAAGTTTTACATCTTAGTGCGATCGGTACTCGAAGTCGACGCTGGCAGTATCATCTACATATCGAAAAACATACAAAGTATTCTAAACTACTTTATACATACAGGACTCACTTGTTATTGCGCTTACTTAATAGTACGAGGGGTCGGGGTGTGTAGCGGGGGCCGAATGACGTAGACAGATACAAAATGAAGCGCCATCTCGTCACAGATAATTATTTTCAAACGATATAATTATAATTTGGGCTAATTTAGAGCTAGAAGTAGTAATTGTTTCGCGTTAAATTATCGTGAAAATGTTCTTGCCACCGCGTTATTATTGAGATTCAAGAATTTCAAAGACAAAAAGTGTTTTTTTTTTTAATTAATTTTTTTGTTCTTTAATTGTTATTTCGTAAACTATATATCATGCGCTCACGTTATCTGTACGTACGTGAATCACACACAGTATGTTCCTTTGGATATACACCCTCATATTTTTAACTGGCCAAATACAAAAAGTTAAAAAAAAAAGATGTTGTAAATTCTACAAAACCTCCATAGTGACGTTCGCGTCGATATAAGTGACCGTACCGTACTGCTAATATACCTAATGTTAGCGGAAAAAACCACATAGAGATGTTACAACGTTATTCAACTGAATCGTCGAATACAATTTCACATTATTATTTGGACAAATGTTTCTACAATAATTAGAAAACTTACCAGTATAATTTTATATAGAATAATGCCGGCGTGAAATAAAAATAATCATAATCAAATACATTTGGAGGTTGTAACAACTCTATGTCAAACATTGAAGAACTTTTGGTAAATTACCGAAAAAATACCTGAATCACTGCTAAGTTACATTTGGTAAGTCAAAAACGAGGAGCTTCTAAATCGTTTGCATCCGACTATCAGTGGACAGTAGATCTGCTAGGAAAGGATACCTTCACGAATCGACAGTCTACATTAATATTAAATATTATTATTTATTTTTTATTTTTTTGTTACTTTTGCATTCATTTCAATATCGCGATAACTCTAAAACTTAATTAATTAGCTACCAAATATTATTTTTAAGTTACATATAAATAAGTATATAAGACGCCGTGTTATTTCACAATGATTTCTAAGACTGTGTTATCCGGGTGTCGCTCTTATTGCACATGGTCATATTAAAATATATAATAGCTATATAAAATTATTTAAAGAGACTACAAATATTAGAAACAAGTGTACATAAAACAAAAAATTATATAAAGTATTGTAAAACTCTTTCTTACAATCTTAATAACAAAAAAATATTTGCCTTTATTTAATTCTAGAATTTCGTTTACAAAACAGATAATATAAGAAATATTTAACGATGGATTTTATCTAAGAATAATAGTTTTTATATAAATATGGACAAAATAAAATAGAAAAATTGCGAGCGACCCCAACTCAATCGCGTTATGTAACATACTCGATCAACATACATAATAATTCCCTACTTACAATTAAAAAAAATATTTAAAAACAAGAGATAAAAAAGAAATACGTTTCATAATTCATATATATATTTAAAAAATAATATAACGACATGTTATCATTACAAAGCAATATAGCGTTAATTTACAAATTACTAGGAAGGATCAGCTTAATTTTAAACATATTTTGTAATTATATATATAATAATAATAATATATATATTTTTTATATGGTAACATTATGGTGTTTCCGCTAGCAACACTTCATTATGGCACATAACACTAACCAACGCTTCAGCATTGTATATTAAGGACCATATCAATATAATAATTAATTACAATTAAATAGTTTCATATTACACTAAGCGTGTTAGGAAATGCGAGAAAAAAAAAACAAAAATTAAAAAAAAACTAACCTAACGAATTCTTATTAATAATAAAAGAAATAACGAAAAATAGATCTTTCAGTGTATTTTCTAACAACTCTTCTTGTAAGTACATAAACCAATTATATAAATAAAATATATTTTTTTATTTATTTATTTATATTAATAATAATTATTATTTATTTATTTTAGGGCGATAATGTTAGTAACATTTGTACTTAGGGCTAAATATGTCATAAAAATATATGGGAAATATACTATAAATTAATAAAAAAAAAAGAACAATTAAAGTCAAATACTGCTATGATTGATATTATAAGCACCGTATCGGATACGGGCGGCGAACTCTTTGGACCTTAATATTAAGAAATTTCATATAATAAAAACTATTCTATAAGTTAAATATATCAAAAGCTTTTCTTCTTTCTCTTGTTATAGTCAAAATGTGCGCTAAATTAAACAGCCTAACACAAGTCGTTTAATAAAAATAAAAACAAAAAAAAAGTAATTAAAAAAAATTACACAATGGAAGACACTTTATAAAACTAAATGTAAAATAAATCTAACAATGCATCCGCAAAATAACGACAGAGGACGCGTATTTAAAAAAAGAATAGAAAAAAAAATCTCCGAGTTCAAAAATATACAGACAGAAAATAGAACAAAGTTCAAAATCGAAACAATGTTTAAAAAAAAAACAAAATATGTAATACAAAAATTGTATATTTAACTATTAACGTATAACCAACATTGCAATAAACGAATACGAAATAAAATTTGGTCTACACTTGGGTACAGGTTTTTGTGCAAGCGAATATTGTCTATGGTACGTATATTTTATGTTCCAAAATTAAATGTCAAGTTATATTTCAATGTCAACGATAAAACAAATAAAAGAAAACGTTAACTGTCAACAAGAAGTAAAACAAAATGTTACTAAATTGTTTAGTGAAAGCATAATTGTGCTTTTAACGTATGAATACTAAAATCTAGCCTCCGGTTAAAATCGCTTTACACAATGATCCTTAATATAAAATGGTATTCAAACGCTCGCCAACCGCTTCATTGCTTTTCTAGATACAAATATAATTAATGGTTAAATTTCTTTTCCTCGTTAAATTTCTCTTTGGTGTTATTTTCAAAATTTAAATCATAAAATATTTTTACAAGTTTGTAACACGATACCTAAAAAGTTTATACTATAATGGTGCGACGTTTTATTACAAAACGTCGAATAAAAAAAATGACTTTCGCGCCTTTTTTGTGGTACAGACTAAATAGTAAACTATACATAACTTTTTTTTTTTGCAAGTCGGAGGTGCTAACTAAAACTGCCTTACACATCGAGCCGATGTATTCCATTTTTAGAAAATCGAAGTTGCCAGCGAGCTGAACGTTCGGAAACACCATGCGAAAGAAAATCACAGTGACACTGGCCTCCCGGCGGTCGAATTTGTTAACACTAGCAAACGGTACACTGGCCACGCGACTGAATACATATGTATACATATATTTAAATAATTCTATTATATTTACCGGCATGTATAAAAATGTAGAATAAAAGTTTTACATACATCTCATAATAATTGTATTAAATACGTATTCTTTCATGTTGTATTGTGCATTTGTTGTTTTTTTTTTTTCTATTCGGTTACAAAATATACGTGCTATGTTGCTACACGAAATAATCACAAAAGTATCGATAATTAGAAATAATGCGACTATAACGCCACTTCACGCTGTCCAATCGTAAAACATGATATCGACTTCACAACTTACAATAAAATAACCAAAATTTGTGGCAATTGACATAAGATTTCGATTTGTCGTGCGAAAATTTTAGCCATATGTAAGATAGATAATACAGGATGTTCTATTAAGAAGTGATGATTATTTGTAAAGGTCCGTGTCTTATCTATCTATATATAACTTCTAGTAAGTTCGATTGGAGAGAGTACGCTGTATATGGATATGATCAGCGCTTATTTTGTTTCACTCGCGACTAGAAAGAGACACACTACACGTGAGTGAAGGGTTGCGAGTACTTACTACCGTACGACAAATGTAAGTGTTACGCCAAGAGCCGGCAGTCGGGTCTGCTGGAGTGTGTCGCGTGGCGTGGGGGGGGGAGGTTCTGCTGTGTCGCCGACTGTCAAGCCAGTGTCGGCGCGCATCGCTCTTCTCTTTTATCTTCTGAAAAATTTAAAAAAAAATCAATTATTGTAAAAATCTCGGATTATTATTATAATAAAAAAAAACTTTGATAAACATTTACAATGCGTATAAAAATGTATAATATCGTGATCATATTTTCGCTTATTTGGCAAATTATTAGAGATTCACTTGTTAATGAACTTCACATTTTTTTTGGGGGGGTTAGGGGAAAGTTTTATTTATATACAATAGTTGAATAATAAAGACTTATGTATTTCTCAAAGAAACATTAAACTTGTCAAACAATAAGATATTTAAGAAGAATAAAACAACGCGGAATTTACTTTTAAATCAGTTTTATTCTTTTTTTATGTTTTTGGTAGGCAGATCAACATGTGGACCACCTGATGGTATGTGGTCACTATCTAACTAACTGTGCAACAATTACCTCCCCATTAAATTGCTGTTATTGTCTCCACTGCACACTTCACAGTGTCGATGGTACTTACATCATTTCTATATCCACCATTTTATCATCTTATAGCAAATCTTTCCTACATCGTCCTTGTTAATTTGTTGTTTTAAGTGTTATTGACGTGATTTTTTATTGAAACACTGTGTCTACATGTTTAAACGAATTTATCGTGAATATAACATACAGCGTGTAACAAAACCCCCATCTGGCGCGAAAGGGGAATATTGGTGTTTTGTGGACATTACTAAAAATAATATTAAAAATCCCATATTCATTAATTTAAAATAGTTATTGTAATTTAAAATACCCATTTTTGTGCCCTAATTCCCCAACATCGAGCAAATTTTTCGAAATGTGACAACACCAGATTTGTTAGGCGGCTTCTTTGAGTGCTTTTGAAACGCCGCTGGAACGTGTAAGGCCGTGTCACTACTACTAAGCGCGATATTGTGCGATATTAATTTTCAACTAAAATAAATTAGCTCACGAATCACCTAGCTCACACTCAGCAAATGATCTGAGCTGATTGGATTCGGACATGGAAATTTTTCAGGGACACATACTAATTAACTGATAATTTTATACTTATAAGTGATACATTTTTTTTCCTACACAATCAAGTGTCCATGACTAATTAAAACATAAACAATAACATTAACCACACAGCTTATAAGAGACTAAAAAGAAAGAAAATATAAAATAAAAATAAATTAATGAGCGTGATGGAAGACTGCCCTAAACTATTACCAAATATTCATTATTTTTCGTTAAAATATTTTTCTTTGTCAAGCCGCCGCTGTTTCACGCCGAAAGGCTATGTCGGCGTCTTCAAAGAGGCGGCGGAGCGAGCGTCGGCACGTGTCATGTGAAGAAGTAATGTTGTAGAATAATCGATAGTTTGATTATCTATAGTAATGCATGCGATAGTATAGATAGTATTGCAATACCCATTAGTTTTAACTAAAACTTATCGATTTTCACCGATGGTTTCGATCTTAATGATTTTTCATTAACTAAATTGATAGTACAAAACCATCGATGTTATTAATAGTATCGATAGGTTTTGGTTAAAACTAATGTTTTTTGCAATACAATCGACACTATCGTTTTTATAGAATAAATTACTATCAATATCAATAGTACGGATCGTATTGCTCTTATAAATAGTATTCCAAATTTCACACGTGTCACTGTTATCGATAAATTATCGATACAATTGTTTTTACTTCACTAGATAAATAACCGATTGTCTATTACTAACTACTTTTCTATTTCTATTATTTGGTCAGTTTGGCGCGTAAACTAATTAAGAGTGGTCGTTTTGCAGTTAAGTTTATGTTCCGCGATATGTATTCTAATCAAGAGTATTTTACATGTTAATGTGTCTGGGTAAAAGTGACTGCAATTATGCAACGGCTCGTAAAGAATACGAGACACGGTCCGCAGTTCCACAAGATACTCCAGTGCCATCAGAGCGTGCGTTTCAACTCTTCGCCGCAGCCATCACATTAGTGTGAACACCGAGTTATTTTTCAACTGAGATGACCTCATGACCCCATGTCCTCGCTACCCAATAGGTAAGTACCTAGCAAGCGCTGTCGTCACGTCTGTGTTGCCATGTGATTTTCGTCATTTTATTTAGTTAAATATTAATTTTATTCGGGGTAATTTTTTTTCTTAGTATTTTAAAATTGATTACATATATTAAATCGACTCAAGATACCTAATAACGCCTTCACGGGTCGGACACGAATTTTGTTACAGCCTGTATAAAATGTGTTGTATACCGACCGGTGTCACGTTAGAGCAGCTCGTACTGCCGCAGGTGCATGCGCTGGATGATGTCGCGGCAGTCGTTGAACACGCGCTTGATGTTCTCCGTGTCCACGGCGCACGTGAAGTGCGGGTAGCAGTAGTGCTTGCCGTCGCCGCTCGCCGTGCTGATGCGCTGCAACACGCGGCCGGTGAGCACGGGGAGCACGGGGGAGCTCGGGGGAGCTCGGGGGAGCGCGGCTGAGTACTCACGAGGAACTCGTCGCGGATGAAGTACTTGGCGCGCGCGACCTCGGGGTGGTCCCGCGCGTCGGGGCACGCGTCGGGCGGCGTCTGGTAGCGCGCGAACTCCGCGAAGTACTCCTCCAGCCGGGACTTGCCCGCCAGCACCTTCTCCGCCAGCAGGTCCTGCTTGTTCAGGAACAGGATCACCGATATCGTGCGCAGCCATCTGGGGAATAGAGCACGGAGGTGTTAACGCGGGCGTCACGGAACATCGCTGCACGTTCGAAGCAATAGAAACACTGTACAACGGGAGCGTTCTTATCTTGCACATTGGGCTGTGCTCTCTAGGTATTCATACCCGTATCTGCGTTGCCCTAGACATTATTAGTATTGCAACATCCATCCAGTCATTTATTACTTAGATTGTTTGCATAATCTTTGCTGACGGAAATGTACTCATGTATATTTTTATATAATGTGAGTTTTCAGTATAACACTAACAAGATAACATTGCAAAGAAAGCTTTAAAGAAAACCTCTGGGCGCATTTTTGACAAAACTAATATCATTCGCTATGCGGTTAGGTTACCGCCGCCCGCACCTCCTTCAGACATGTCTCTGTCTTTGTCGTCATGACCCCACACCCCTGTACCGCGCAGACGAAGACTCATGTAAGCGGACATACTATAGAAAATTAATAAATTAAATGATACAAGAAAACTCTGTATAACATAGTAATCGTTGCACCTATTGTTCCATATGCTCTTGAAGAGGTCGAGCGACTCTCTGAGGCGGTTCTGCGTGGGGTCCTCGCGCAGCACCATGTTGTAGGAGGAGCAGGCCGTCACGAAGATAATCGCCGTCACGTCGTTGAAGCACTGGATCCACTTGCGTCGCTCGTCTCGCTGCCCGCCCACGTCGAACATACTGGAAGGGACAATTATAAATCGTTTAAGTTGACGATAGGGTCAAAGGTTTAACCGACATTGATTAAACATTATGTTGCGCCAAACGAAATCTTATAAAAAATAAATAAATATTTTATGTATAGTTTTTATTATAAGCAAACTCCTCGAAAATCAAATGGCATGTATATGTATGTATAACGACAGTTATGTTCTTTAACGAAAACCAAAACATATATTTCACTGGAAAGGACAATGTTATCTTTTACAGACTAGCGTGGGTTGTCAGTGAATTATTTTTCTTATATCAATACATCATAATTTTTTTTTCATTCGTGAACTACTTATTAATATTGTATTTAAAATGAGCTCGTTTAAATCTAGATTAAGATTCTAATAATGAGGTCCACGCTAAAGTAAATAGACCATTCGACTCTCATATAACACACACAGCGAACATGGGTCGCGTCACTCACTGGAAATTGACTTTGTCGACGACGAACTGCGTCTCGAAGATGCCCGAGGTGAGCACTCGGCAGCGCAGGATGTCTTGCTCCGTGGGCGTGTAGTCGGCGCGCTTTATGATGTGCACCTGGTCCAGGAAACTGGGGGGGGACGCACTCAATAGCATAGCTTAATATTTTTGTAAAGTGATCTTTTCCTTATCAAAATAAATAATAATCATTACAAATAATCACTTTTATATTCCACAAATAGTAAATTACATAATTGATTTGGCTTATCTTTTAAAACTTACACTTGTATAGTACAAAACTGACATAAATAGATTAGTGTAGGATGTTAATGTTATACATATAATCGATAAGTTGATTTATTATCAAAGTAATTTGACCCTAATGTTTATTCAATTAAGGTAGGTTTTCGCACACCAAATGGCAGTCGTTGTTTTAATTTTTTGTCAAAGTATTTTGGGCCTAGTGGACATGATGTTAAGGTTGTTTTTACATACTACTTGGCACAGTCGATGAGCTGGTACTCGTTACTGCGCTCGTAGGTGCGCTGCACGCCGTGGTCCTTCCACAGCTCCTCCGTGTGTTCGTAGAACTCTGATGGGTAATCGAAATCCGGTTGGGACGCTACGTCCTATAACAAGTTTAGACAATATTGTTAATCATGGTCCTCCTGACCAATTTCGGCCACGGCGGCCAATCTCAAGAGAGGATAGCCAACTGCACAGAAGATATTATAGTGCACAAGTGTGTGCGCAAACACAGATGCATTATCTATTCCCAAACCCAAATAATCCGATGCGACGGCAATCCGACAAAGAAGTAGGGAACTATTTCCAAAGTCAAGCCATAGACGCAGATTTTTAACCTTAACTTTTTATTTTTTCAATGTCCTATTGCCCCCTTAACTACACTTTAAGGATTATTGTTGGGAGTGGGACATTTTCACATTTATATCTCATGGAACTTTTACAGTATTAACATTTTTTACAAATTATAATATATTAGAAAATACAGAAATCAAATTGGATAAAAAAAATCCGTAAAATAAATAATATATAAGTTTATTTTACGGTGATCGGTCAGACAGTATCGAAATCTATCGATACATATATACCGAGATCCATTTACATATATGTGTATAAGATTATATAAAGATTCTTACCTGTATATAATCGACGCGCGCCTTGTTCTCCGGTTTTTCGAGCGGGATGGGCGGAGTCAGGGTGCTCATCGCGCCAGTGATTGTCTGGAAGAAAGAAAATACTAAAGGTCAAGTCGACTTGGTGTCGGTGACATTTTATTGAATCCAAGTTTTGTTGCATTTAGTCGCCATTTGTAGTGGTAATAAATGATCCAACTCAATGTGATTGGTCAGCGTCATCCATAGACAGTGCAAGGATACCATAGACACAGCGACGCAAACCACATCTATATTGTATTCCAATGGGGGAGTGATAGAATAACCATAGATTAACATATCCTAAGCGATTCGCTAATAGCACTTATATAAATAATAATATGCTCTACAAACAGTTCTTGATTAATATATCTATATCTATAATAATACAATACATGTCCAGTATCCACTTAAGTTTTATTTCCAAAATACCTATGACGTCATGACAAATCAAGGGCAAAGTATTCCAGCCATTGGAATCGGGAATAAGGTGATGTACGCATTGATACTTAAACAATATTGAATTGCAAACAACAATATATTTTAACAACGAATATAGCGACACTTCATGCTTATCAATAGTTCCTAGGAGATGTTAATCCTTTTGTCACTAGATGACGCATTACGTTAAGCGATGCAACCTGAGTTTCCCTAAAGGATCGAATCCTGAATATGGTGATCTGAAAGAGAAAGAAAGTATTCGACATAGCCCGAAGGATTAGCAAGCTGAAGTGGCCGTGGGCTGGACACATATGTCACAGAACCGACAACCGTTGGAGTAGACGTGTTCAGGAGTGGAGACCACGTCTTGACAAACGTAGCGTAGGACGCCCTTCGGCTTGGTGGAGTGATGATATGCTCGTTGGCATGCCATTGTCCAACAGTGGACAACAAAAAGTTAATGATGATGATGATGCAATCTGAATCGCTCAGGCAAGATTCTGCCGCAAATAATGACCACCATACCTGACCATAGTATGCATGTTTACATATATCAATTATCAATTCTTAGATACTTTAGTGAATTTTGTAATAATCTGTATGCTATTGAAACATCTATAATTCAATGTAACTCAAACCTCTCTCCGCCTCACTTATAAACGTTGCTCAGCGACTGTTTAGTTAAACACTGTTTTCTCTCATTCTATCATCATTGATTTGACATTCGAAAGAAGGAGACACAACATTGTTTAACTAAACAAGGATTTATAGATTAGGTTACAAATACATTACATGGGCACAAAGACATTTGAGATTTGAAGTTAAGAATAAATTGAAGAAAAAATAAGTCTATTGATATTTAATGAATGAACGAATAAGAACTATTATTGTAGGAAATAAAATATATTCTAAAAATAGTTTTTTTATATTGTAATGTATCTTATTATTTAAAAAAATGTATGTCAAGAATTGCAAACGACAAGTCCCACATTAAATGTCACTCACAAGTATCGCGTCTCGTATGTTCTTCTTGATGTCCTCGATCTTCTCGCGTCGCTCCTTGTCGGAGAAGCCGTTCACGTGGAGGATGCGCATCTGCTTGACGATCGTCGACTTCCCCGACTCGCCAGCGCCGAGTAGTAGCAGGCGATGCGTTGCGCGATATAGCTGAAATATACAATGTTATTCATTAAGTTTTCGTTTGATTTGGATTTATGTTTTAGTATTAAAAAAAGTGTTCTTATTTTGGGGTTACACATTGTATCGTACAAAATGTCATCAAAATAAATTTTTTGTTTACACGTAAGAGCATAACGGACAGACACGAGTTACTTTCGCATTTATAGTTTTTCTGTATCTAGCCAAATGCATAAGAAATATTACAGAGAGTTGTCCCTATTAACCTAGAATAGACAGCGTCACGGGGAGGGCGTGTGGGGGGGGGGGGGTCCACTGAGATTCGAGCCAGATGTAATCTTAGTGTAAAGGTACTTCCAGTGAGGCCTTCAGCTTAAGACGTCGTCGCAGATGCTACCTACAATTTCTTGACGAAAAAATTCGAATGACTAATTACTAATTCTGCCGGCCTAACTCGGGATCCGAACCCGAGACTTTAGAATCTGTAGTCACTATACTAACGAAGAAGAATAGGGGATATATCGAGTGACTTACATATATTATAATTATTATATAAATAACAACAATATATTATGTGTGATCATTATGTATGAAAATATCATATAATGTGTGTATGAAGTTACGAGTAACGTTTGCTAATGTTATAAACGTAGAGCATATCCCACCTGCTTATCTTTCTGCAGTTGGCGGGTAATTGCGTCACTGCGTCGCTTCTGTGATTTGGCGTCATCCTCGCCGCTCTTGGCGCCCGGCGACCCGAAGCAACCCATGGCAGACCACGCCGCCCACCTGGAAAGAGATAACATCTTCGCTTTAATAAAATTATATATTCATCTTATATTAATGTAATTACACTTATAGTATCGTACGTCGTTAATATATACTAATATATAAAGCTTAAGAGTTTGTTTGTTTGATCCGGCTAATCTCAAAAACTACTGGTTATTTAAAAGTTATTTTTGTGTTGTATAGTCTTTTTATCGAGGAATGCTCTAGGCTGATTTTTATTCATTATGTTTTTATTAATTATACGCGGGTGAAACCGCCGGTCACAGCTAGTGATTTATATTTGTTAATAAACCAAAACAAAATCTTAAACATTTTTTAATAAATGTAGGATATCGTTGTTTTCGTGTAATGTTGGCTTTTTTATAATTAATTGCTTTTTTTAAATTTTTTAGTATAGAAAATATTATCGCCTGGACTGTTGTGTCTGGAATACCCGTTTTTGTCCATAAAAGATTTTCTTTCCTTAGATAAATAGTAATAAAAATTTAATGAGAAAATCACGTTATTCTACCGGTAAATAAAAATGATTAGTTACTGATGAGCTTCGGTTTGAAAAGTGAGCGAAACGGTGAATCTACAGACACGAGGGACATCTTATTTGTGAGGAAACCTGCATAATATGACGGATGTTAATGCGTCACACCGTATTGGAACAGCGTTGTGGAAACGAACTCCATACATTCTCCTCAAAATTTGACCCTTAGCCCAGCTATGGGAACATTTACGGACTTACTTTTACAATCGGATCAACAATTCGCTCAAACTCAATGTTTATTTATATATGAAACGATTCTTTTTAATATAACACAGCTCGTTGTACATAAGTTATCTATGTATGTATGTTTGTATGTATAATAATAGTTATTTATGTATGTATGTATGTATGTATGTATGTATGTATGTATAATAATAGTTATGGTAAATAACTTTCGTTTTCAAACAGTCGTAACGACGTCGTCACATACCGAGGAGGTTATGAAGATCCATGTACGACCTCATCCGTCTGTCCGTGCCATTGAGCTCGACAAGTTATTTGTAGTCTGAGAGCTAAACGAAATCATCCATATTGTTTACAACTTCATATATATTTTCATACATTTATTTTTATTAATGGCTACATTTACTTATAGACAACTTTATATAAATAGACGAAGACGACCAGTTCAGTTCACCTTTTCTTCATTGTTTGACAACCAATTTTCTTTTTTATTTCTTTGGCTATAGCCTGTGACGTGCACTATCAATAAAAAACAACTGAAAGGATATGCCCCATATTGTTTCCTTTATATTATTTCAGAGGAAGGCGGGCGAGCATATGGGCCACCTGATGGTAAGTGGTCACCAACGCCCATAGACAATGGCATTGTAAGAGATGTCAACTATCGCTTACAATGAAATCTAATATTAATACATTTCGCTCCAGCTCGGCGTAAAGCTATTTACTATAATGTGACGTCATATCGCTCGGAGTCAGGATTTAATCAGACGGCTTTCCTTTACCGGCTCATCGATCATGTTATATTGAGATTTACTTTGAAAGCGTATACGTGGCATATGAACACGTACAGTTACAAACCGTGAAGTTATATAACGAATAATGTCTATGTTACTTGAATTTATATAAATTGTTCGATTCTGGGTCCGTCCCATTTTATCGAAACCACCATTTAATGACGTCAGCATTAGCAGAATTATTAAAAAAAAAATTGACCTCTTGTCAGAAAAGTTACACCATGTAAATGTCTCTGTCTCCTCTCCTCTTGAGGATGTTTGGAACTTATACCACGATGGTGTTCCAGAAGGGTTGCTGATTTAAGCACAGGTTTCACCAGCGTGTTCACACCCAAGTACGAGATAAATTATAAACCACATTAAATGCGTGTTCTAGCCTCTGAGCCATCTCGATGGTACCACTCGATCTCTCGATGGTACTCTCGATGAACTCTCGATGGTACTCTCCATCTTTGAGAGACACTGGTATTTTAAAAGCGCCACAAACCACAGGCTCTAAATTGTCGTGATACTTATGCCGATAATAATTACACTGGGTCAGTAACTACTTCATACCTAAAAATAACAATCAAATTTCCCTTATGATAAATGATACTACACAAAGCCCGCCCACGAGTTCAATATTTATTATAAAAGAAAAGAAAAACATTCAATTAAAACTTCAACTAGATGGCGATTACGCTACACGTGGGAAGAAATTGTTTTGTAGTTGATATTAATATACAAGACAATACGACAATAGAACAACATCATATTTAATTAATCAATATAATTAATTAGTAATTATATAGCTTTAGATTTTATATATATAGTAAACAATCCATATAATCTTAAAATAGAGTACGACCTGCATGACAACTAATGACTCTAAGTGTCCCTGTTATTCGCTATCAAATAACCATAATAAACTGTTGAGTAACAATAAGGGCAACGACCACACATACATACGTTTTTAAAGAAAGCCCAAACCGCGGCCGGCTCTCCGACTAATAGGGCAATACAGTCAATCGCTCACGCACCGTAACGCTGCAAATATGCTAATGGGCTCATTACGAACGCCTTTTGTTTCATGCAAAGCGATTTCGGTAGCTAATTCGATCTCGCTTCTGGACAGTCGGTCTGCGGTCGAATATCGTTTCGTTTCGTTGTCACTCGTCCGGTGAATACATATACACGTGACCACGCGCACGCACACGTTTACATGTGATTGGTATACCCACACACACATATATATATATACATGACTCGATTTGCTTTGAGCAGTACAATTTTGTTCAGGAATACGTTAGATATATGGATAGTCAATCTGTTTATTCAGTCCTAAAACTTTTTAAATATGTTACTAGTTACTGCCCGCGGTTTCGCCTGCGTCTGATGGAGAGGGAGGAGGGGGGGCGGTGAATTTAGTACTCAATTCAATTTTCTATCCATCTGCGAACGTGTACGCCAAATGACAAGATGATCCGCTGAGTAGTTAAGACGTTAAAACGTAACAAACAAAGAAACAAACAACGTCACTTTTCATTTATTCATGAGGATACAATATATGAAAATGCGATCAAATCTCGTGTTTGTAAGCAGCTTGATAAATGAGCCACCTGATGGTAAGAAGTCACCATCGCCTATAAACATCCCGTTACATCGTCAATGCGCCACCACCCGAGGGCACTAACACCTTTATTAAATTACCCACTGACAGTCAAATTAAAAGCTACCACAACGCACGTAAATCTGCGGGTCCAAACTTTGCTCTCGTGTCGGTCGTGTCGGACTACTGTCCCATCGTCTCGAATAAGAAAATTAAAAGATAGTAAGAAATATAAGTACAAGTAAATACATTCATACGTAATATTAAAGCGAGAAATCGTAATACAAATGTGTTCAATGCGTGCGCGCGCACGCGTTGCTGTGTGTGCGTATGTGTATTTTAAAACATAATTAAGAAACATGAACCTTAAATATTAATTAAAAATAATACATATCGTGTTAAATAGCGATTAACTGAATCAATTTCGAAATAAAATACACTCAGAAAGGCAAAAATTTCGTGAAAGATTTTTATTTTTTTATTTATTGAATTATGTAAATACAATATAAAGATATATATAAAATTTTCCATTAATAAAGCGAGACTAGACTCATTGTCGAGACGATTAATTGCATTTCATAATAAGACATACATGATTAATTAATTATTTATAGAAAAAAGACAATGGGTTATTTAAAGATTATAAATTTGTTCGAGTCACGAAAGGATCGTTTTTCCATAAGTTGTTAAAACATTGATCACTCACAATCTATAAACGTGCCAGAAATAAAATATATATGTATTGCTATCACTCTTACTTGGTGTTAGTTAGGTTTGTGCAAGCTCGTCTGGGTAGGTATCACCCAGTCATCAGATATTCTACCGCAAAACAGCAATACTTGGTATTGTTGTGTACCGGGTTTGAAGGGTGAGTGAGCCAGTGTAATTACAGGCACAAGGGACATAACATCTTAGTTCCCAAGGTTGGTGGATGGATACGCGAAAAGATGGCGTTTTCAATGTCCGCGAAGTTGTATTCGGAACTTTGAAAGTTAAATTAATGTGGTTATAACTAATTATTATAGAATTAGAATAGTGTTGTATTATGAATAAGGGTAAATTAATCAAGAACTGTTTACAGTGCATAATAATGCAGAACGATTTGACAATCGCATGCAATTTGTAAATCTACGGTGTGTTTACATTTATTTCTATTCCCATTGGAATAGGGTATACATGGGATTATTTAATCCAACGATTTTAAAACTGTTACTAACTTGGTCAAAATAATTATTATTGATATATGTATTTGAAAATGGCATTCGCTTCAGTAAGTAATATAGTTTAGTAAAAGTTTGAATAATCTGACCACAAAACCACAAAACTAAAAATGATTTAAGCTGTTCAGAGCTACGATTTCAACAAGTTCAGGAGCATAGATTTTTCAGTTAACGATTGATACAGGTCTGATCTCGACCAAAGCTTACGGTGATATAGCAATAGCCAATCACAGGAGGAACGAACACAAATAGACAACTTTTGACAGTGAATTGACGTGATATAATTGGTCGAGGTTCTAGAAATATCTATGGTATATATTATGAAAAAAGCGTTACGTTTTGATTCACTGCAAAGTTTTAATTGGAACCCCAAGTTAAAGTGGACCTAAGTAATTAAGTGGAATAATGTTGTATTTTAAATAACGATATATTGAACAATAATGTTTTAGTGAAAATTTAGCAGTATCTAATGTTTGTCTGTGTGTGGTGACAGGCGAGGCCTTGCCTCAACATCAACAAGTACCATTAACATGTCGGATGTTCTTAGTTGGTTCGAAAGTTGAGCCAGTTACAGGCGAAGAAGAAGAAGAGACATCTTAGTTCCCATGCCGAGTTATTTGGCCCGTCTTTTTTTTTTAATTCAAATGTAAATACTTTATTACGTATGTACCTACATATAATTTTACTTACATACGTGTTGATTGTTTAGTCAAACACCGATTCCTCTCTTTTCGTCATCATTGCTTTGACATAAGAAAGAAGAAGACACGGCGTTCTTTAACTAAGCACACATTAAGCAACATTTATACGTAAAGCCGTAAAGTAAAAGCGATACACTAGATATTTAGAAAGAAATAAAGTCACAATCGTCAGAAAATTCCTAGCTATGTTTTCTTTGCATCTTCATTGTTTTCTTGCTATGTAAACAGCCAATAAACGTTTCCTCCACACAGTCCCACAGTTGGGCTAAGTCATTTTTAAGAATAATAAGAGCTTATTCCATCGCGTCGCTCCAGTGGTTATTGGACGAATATGTGACAAATTTGAACCTACAATCATCTACTTAGATTCACGCTTTCTAACTACTGGGCCATTTCAAATATTATTATTACGTCGAAAAGTTTATAAAGAGCAAACAAAATAGGATACTAGTCCAGTGTTCATAACTGAATAATCGCCTCGCTATATGTTATTTGATGTTTCTAGCTCCGATTTAAGGCTTTGCGCTGTCTGTCCGTCAATCAGTGTTAGGGGTACAGCTTTATACGGATCCGTCCCCAGCCGTTCGAGCTAGATTGACTAGCAGACATACAAACACGAATACTCTCGCCTTACCAGGTCACTAAACATGGTGGTAGACCTTTGTGGACGACAAACTAAGACAACCGTGCTTATAAAAGTATTTACATATTATGTTATAAATATTACAATAATATCATTTGTTTATTTTCATTCCGTCACCCGCCCTCTTCGTTGGGTGCAAGATAAATATATACGTTATACGTATATAGATAACTCGGTCGACTTTGATTGATTTAATTAGTTTAACTAAGTTGAAAGTATTGTATTAAATAAATGAATCAACGCGAAAGTGAGTTTCAAAACTTTTTTTTTTTTATTGTATAGGAAGACGGACGAGCATATGGGCCACCTGATGGTAAGTGGTCACCTACGCCCATAGACAATGGCATTGTAAGAAATGTTAACCATCGCTTAAATCGCCAATGCGCCACCAACTTTGGGAACTAAGATGTTATGTCCCTTGTGCCTGTAATTACACTGGCTCACTCACCCTTCAAACCGGAACACAGCAATACAAAGTACTGCTGTTTTGCGGCAGAATATCTGATGAGTGGGTGGTACCTACCCAGACGAGCTAAACGAAATATTAACGATGCTTTACATTACATCACTAACGCTGCACCAAACTTGGGAACTAAGATGAACCCTAGTGACTGTAGTTACACTGAGTCACTCCACCAACGGAAAACAACAATACTAATTGCTGTTTAGCGATGGAATATGTGACCAGTGGTTGGTACATGTCCAGGCGTGAAACCTAACCACCAAGCAAACAAGGCACCTAGCTATTTCTTACCATTAATCACATCGACGCTCCAGCTCAAACCATACCACAGATAATAAAAACCTTAAGAGTTGGGAAGAGGTGGTCCAGTCATTGAAAATCTAATTTATCATCATGTTTTAACAAAAAAATAAACAAAGAATAGTTCACATCGACAAAAAATCCACGAAGCTGGTATTTATCCCGACGTAATAAAAACCACAGATATTCTAGGACACTTATGACATAAGCGAAAGTTAGCGGGTTTTTTATCGAGTAATCATATTTCTAGTGACGTTCCGTTCGTATTGGGATCATCCTTTACGGTATTTGGATATATTCAGACTTAGCTGATCTTTTTATAATTAACCTGCCTCACTCAGCATCCAAACCGGAACACAGGGACTGAATATCGAATAGCGATACATTGGTGAGCTGACGCAAGGTTATACCAATGAACGTACCCAGGTTACGAACGAACAGAAATTGATATCCATATTCAACGCGGGTAAAACCGCGTATAGAGAGCTTCGTTTCAAGGGTGACCCCCCTTTTTTTGTGGCAAAAAGAGTATGAAATATTTCTTTTTCTAATGTATAAACAGAAATGCTATATATAAAGAATTTTATTTAAATTGCGATGTAGACGGCATACTTATTACTATTATATTAATTATTAAATTACGATAATCTATACTAATACAGCTGAAGAGTTTATTTATTTGATCTCAGGAACTACTGGTTCGAATTTAAAAAATATTTTTGTGTTACATAGTGTTTTTATCGAGGAAGGTTCTAGGCTTATTTTTATTAATTATACGCGGCTGAAGCCGCGGGACACAGCTAGTAATTAATAAAATTAAAAATAATATAGTATAGTTACATTAATTAAATAACAGGTGTGGAAATTTTGCAAGTCGGATTGTTTCCTATGGCGATGCACTTGTACGGTAAGCATGTACTGATTCTACATCCAGGATTGGCTCCTGACGATGTAACTCCTCAGCGGTCAACAATATAGACAACAAATGTGTATAGAAAAAACCTTGATATTTAGAATCTGTTGTTTTGCTGTAAAATTTTAATAATAATTTATTGCTCCTAGTAGCACATAACAAATATTTGTCATCGGTTGATTAAATCATCAAAATCATCAAAAAAAAAACATATTTTACGGTCAAAGTGGCCAGTACCGTTCACACAAAAAAAAACTTTTAGTAGACAATTAATATTTTTATAAATAGGGAGTTCATAGGATACAAAGTACTTTTACCCATAATAAAGTAAAATAAAATTTATTATAAATCAATGGCAACCCTGCTGTTACGTAAGATACGCTTATGGCTATTGAAATTCATGCACGCGCATCGACGATGACGAAAGTGATGAAACTCACCGCGTCGCTTATCGCCATGTATGGGAAAGTCATGGCTCACTCATGTCGGACCTTAATCTCTTTTTTTTACGTCACACGAAACTCGAACGAAGCGAGAACGTGTGTAATGTAATAGTCTATGTGTTTGTGATTTGTTTAAATTATTGTCGGAGTGAAAAACTCGCAACGCTTACAAAAACAAATATTATAAATTTCTACTAAGGTTTATTATTTAACATTACCTTTGTGTGTGTGTGTGTGTGTTAGTGTAATGAACTTATATAAGTTCCACGCACACATATACAATAATGTAATTTGTTCTAAATATTGTAGTATAATCTCACACAATAACACATATATTCAGGTATACCTTCGTTTCGTGGAAATTCAATATACTTTTAAAATAAAAATAAAAAATCGAATTTCAAAATCGGCAACTTAACGAGTCAATTAAAAGATAACATTTTAAGAATTAAACTAAGAATTTATCAACATCGTAACTATTACGTTTACCATTTAAACCTCATTGAGATAACGGAGCAGCGAAAGAATTCAAGGAAAAAGTAGGCCCGGCGAGAACGTCACCAAGTAACACGCCATCAAACTGAACGCAGTCATCAAAATAGTGGAACACCAGTTTCTCTCTTGAAGTTTTGGACTTGCAAACAAGTAAAGACTATTATTTTATTTTTATTTTTTTTATATAAAGAGGGGGCAAACTAGCAGGAGGCTCACCTGATGGAAAGTGACTACCACCGCCCATGGACATCTGCAACATCCGAGGACTTGCAGGTGCGTTGCCGGCCTTTGAGGAAAGAGTACGCTCTCCTCTTGAAGGTTTTTATGTCGTATTGGTTCAGAAAAATCGCCGGCGAAAGCTGGTTCCACAGTGAATGTACGAGGCAGGAACTGCCTTAGGAAACGGGCTGTTGTGGACTTCCGGACATCGAGGTGGTGAGGATGGAATTTTGGCGTTCTGGCGCGATGTCCGGTGGTGAAACTCAGCGGCCGGGACTAAACCAAACAACTCCTCAGAACACTCCCCGTGATATATGCGATAGAGGATGCAGAGTGACCCAACATCTCTACGCAAATCCAAAGAATCAAGCCGGTCGGTAATAACTTGATCGTCGACAATTCGAACTGCTCTACGTTGAATGCGGTCAAAAGGAAGAAGCTGGTACTGTGGAGCTCCCGCCCAGAGGTGAGAGCAGTACTCCATGTGGGGTCGAATTTGCGCCTTGTAAAGTTTCAGGCGATGGGCCGACGTGAAGTACCGTCTCGCCTTGTTAAGCACTCCAAGCTTTTTGGAAGTCAATTTGGCTTTAACTTCCAGTTGACCGCGGAACTGAACAACGTTCGAAATCTCGACGCCAAGTATCACGATACTGGCTGTGGCAGCGAGGGGAGTATTCTAGAAATGAGAGGAGGGAAGATACGACAAAAGGAGACTTTTTAGCGGTTAACGCGCAAACTTGAGTCTTATTGGGGTTGAATTGGACTAAGTTTAGTCGGCCCCAGTCTGAGACCTTGGTTAACAAGGTCTCGACTTCAGACACAAGTTTATTCCGACAGTCGTCGACGTGTTCCCATTTAACTAAATTTTATTAATTTTAACTAAAATCCTTCTGACCGATTCCGCCCAAGGCGGCCAATCTCAAGAGAGATCAGCCAACTGCGCAGGAGATATTATAGTGCACACACTTTGTGAGCAAACACAGGTGCACTCTCTCTTCCCTAGCTCTCATAATCCGATGGGACGACAATCCGACACGAACGGAAAGATTTCAGGCGCAAGACAGGTTTAAGGTTTACATGCTTTCCGAGGCACGGACGTGTACACACTTCCAACTTCCAGACGTCGGGCTGCTACTGAGAAATTTCTGACTGAAAGAACCAATAACTATTCATTGGTCCGACCTGGGAATTGAACCCAGGACGTACAGCTATAACTGCGGCCTTATATCTAGCCACTAGACCAACGAGGCAGTCAAAGTCAAGTCAAGTTCAATTTGAACTAGCAAGTAAGCAATTTACAAGCAAGTAAATATACTTTCCTGTATAATATTATCAATTGCACATAAATTTTAAAACTGTGACAATCAATTCTGTGGAACATTATACACCTGCCCTTTAATTTTATTATAGCTATGCCCATAGCCCGCTTAGATATAAATTTATCAATATAAAAACACAAACTGTAATCTTATTATTACTGAATTAAAATATAACCTAAGCTACTTCTGTATAATTAAGCTTTCTAATGGTGGAAGAAAATTATCGAAATCGTTTCAGTAGTTTCAGATTTACTCGGTGGTAGAGCTTTGTGCAAGCTCGTCTGGCTAGGTACCACCCACTCATCAGTTATTCTACCGCAAAACAGCAGTACTTGGTACTGTTGTTTTCCGGTTTGAAGGTTGAGTGAGCCAGTGTAATTACAGGCACAAGGGACATAACATTTTAGTTCCCAAGGTTGGTGGCGCATTGGCGATGTAAGCGATGATTAACAATTCTTACAATGCCAATTTCTATGGGCGTTGGTGACCAGTTACCATCAGGTGGCCCATATGCTCGTCTGCCTACCTATACAATAATAATAAAAAAACATTTAGTCGTTTACAAAACAAACAACTATTTCCTCCTTATTATATAATATCAATATACATGTTTATATACTTATTATTGTGGAAAATATATATAGGACCAGGATTCAAGCGAATATTCCAAATGCCCAAACATGGAGGACACATACATACATACATAGCAGCCACTTAGGGCCTGGTGATGACGAAACCTAACCCCTTCCTAAAAACACGGTGATATATAGAAACCTGATATAGGTATATGAAATATATAGAAAAAATCAAAATATATAGTATATATAGTAGCATGATTCTCTAATCCGAAAAACTTATACAAGCCAGGTATAACACTAAAGTAATAAAAAACTAATCACAGCCTAAAACCTCCTTATTCTAATATGATATTAAAATTTTCAAAGATCGCCTTCAAATTTTAAATCTCTGTGTATTATTACATACCTTAAGCTGCCTGCTAATAATAATAATCATCAATAATCATTCAGAATACGGTTTCTCTGAGCAATTTTCCCGCGTCGCGATTTGAACACTGACGTATATAAACGGAGAAGAACACAAAAATACATGTCATACACACAAACTAATGTTACATTCACATCCTTGTCATATGTGAAGACTCATAAGATATTCTCTTTTTAAATGCTAATTAGTTTATTAAAATTCGTTTCAAAGATAAAAATAATACAAAAACATTAATAAAAATATATAAAATAATTAAAATCGTTACGGCAGAATGTTCAAAGTCTTTGATCGAAAACAATTGATAAAAAAAAGTGAAGCGTAAAAAAAAAAAGCAACATTGTAACATCTTATCTAAAAATACTTCCGATTACACCGCGGACTCTTGAATGAAGACATCCATTAATATACAGATAAAAATAGACATATTACCGACAAAAATACATACATATGTTTATCTTTGAACATCGTTGCCGTCCGTCCGTACGAAAAGGAATTCTTTATGCCCCTTCCGCTTTGATGTTTAAATTATGCATTTCCATAAATAAAACACACAAAAATAGCTCAAGGAATACAATCAGAGATTTAAAAAAAAACGAGGGTCAAGTTCGGAAACCAGAGGCATGTCAAATTAGCAAAAAGTTTATCTAATTTATATTATCTTTTTATATAAAACTATCTGATACCCGCGACTTCGTCCGCGTTGCTTGATATATGTATTAACAAAGTTTTCTTATGTTAGGAAAAAAACATCAAAAAGATCGCAAGCAAAAATATACTTTGTTTAAACATACATCACTGAACACGCAGTGCATATACAAATCGTTGTTTCTTGAAACTTTAATAACTTTTTATTAAATGAAGATATCCTAATATTTTTTTTTTGATAAGGGCCAAGTGTAAAGTAATAATAAAATTTAGAAATTTTCATTGAAATCTATCCAGTAGTTTCTCCGTGATGCGCGCACAACTGCAGACCTCTATCATTTTATTTATATAGATTGTGGTTTTATAAAAATGTTTTATTTTTAATTATTCAGCGTGTTTAGTCAATTTATAGGACGGCCAAGTTGACCACCTGATGGTCAGTGGTCCCATACAACGGCAACGCGCCACCAACCTCGGAAACTAATAACGTAAGTACCAAGTACTGCTGTTTTGCGGTAGAATGTCTGATGAGTGGGTTGTACCTACCCAGACGAGCCTGCACAAAGCTCTACCACCGAGTAAGAATCCTCATGAATCGCTTCATTCATTCATCAAAACCGAATGAAAAACCTTTCGGTAGTTATTCAGTTTATCGCGTTCAAACAGACAGACAAACGCGGCTGAGTTACTTTGTTTTATACCACATAAACTATACATATACGGGAAAAAGGTTTAACAAATTTATGACTCAAGCGTTTAATTGAGCAATAAAAAATTTAATAAGTATTACCAAATATGTAAGTATGCAAACCCAAACGATGAATCATATAATCATATATCAAATTATATATCTATGAGGTAAACGTATGTATATAGCGCTTGTAGCAGATAATTATATCAAGTTTAAATGACAACATATTGTATGAAGGTCGACAAGTACGGGACCCTGTACTGATAGCTATCGTTATCCCGAGCCCCTGTCTTAATTTTTTTGCTAATTCCCTCCGAATTGATGGTCCATTCGCTAACTTACAAAGGCACAGATTAAAAAGAAAAGCCATCGGGTTTTTTTTTGTTGAAATATTCTTAGTAGCATACCAATCGTGGAAGCTGGCAATGATTACAATCCTGTACCTCGGTAAGCACGTAAAAGCGCGTCGACTCTTTTTTGAGAAATAGGGATTAGAAATTGCAATTGTGTTTGCACATACACTTATGAAATAATTATACATAATCTGAAGTGTTGAGCTAGCCTCGCTCGAGAACCGGGTTTTTACAGCAGGCAGGTAGATTATAGGCGGATGGTAAGAAGTTCACCATCACTTAGAGACGATGTTCACATTGGAATACAAATAATAATATTCGATGGTAGTATCATTTCTGAGGGTGGGTGGTATCATCCGCGTGCACCAATCACGAGATGAGTATTGACTTATAAATTTCAATTACAATTACTTTAATTTGAACAATATCAGACGAGAGATTTTAAAAGTAAATCTAATTCGGTCGCAGGTTCATATCAGGCAGTCATCGTTTGTTTTTCATACGTTATCGTACATGATCGTACATCGTCCACACATAGATAAGTACATATGTACGTACACACAGCCTACACATTTGATTATCGTTCGCTTACGCGCAACATACGTCATAGTGATAACACGACGAAGATGTAACATCCTGTACGAGTTAACTTAGGTTACTGGCATTGTACAAATAAAATAATAAACCGACCAAGAATGAGTCGGACTCGTGCACTATGGGTTCCGTCTGTCTAGACTTTTTTGCGGAAATCGCTTCGAATTATAGGAAACCATTTATATCGGTATTGGTATATTGGAAGGATGATGAAACTGCGAAGCTCGCCTATATAAAATACGTTACATCTTCACGTATATAAGCATTATGTATATTACTTTATGTATTTATTAGTATAGATTGTATGTTCTGCCTATCTTTATTATATGTTA
The DNA here is from genome assembly GCA_963151315.1 of Nymphalis c-album. Classification (NCBI taxonomy): domain Eukaryota; kingdom Metazoa; phylum Arthropoda; class Insecta; order Lepidoptera; family Nymphalidae; genus Nymphalis; species Nymphalis c-album. Next base: position 5,474,756 of record OY720610.1, read on the forward strand.
ATCAAGTATATAGTCACTATAGTTAGACGATATAGTATAGTATTAGACGCTTGTGCGTATTATTATTTTAATAAATATAGCAGAAATAAATAATTTAAAAAAATGCTTTCGACTTTGTCGTATTTAGCCCTGATACCTTAGATTAACTCACATATTGTTTTTCGTATTTATATTATATCGTACCTTATACATAATCTGATAGCATTTTATTGAGCTCGCATTTTAAAACTTGTACAATATTCAATATTTTTTTAATATAATCTATGACATTCACTATGGATACGCTAAAAAATATGGCGTTTTCAATGTCCGCGAAGTTGTATTCGGAACTTTGGAAGTTAAATTAATGTGGTTATAACTATACAATTGAAATAGTGTTGTGTTATGAATAAGGGTAAATTAATCAAGAACCGTTTACAGTGCATAATAATGCACAACAATGCAGAACGATTTGACAATCGCATGCAATTTGTAAATCTACGGTGTGTTTACATTTATACCCTATTCCCATTGGAATAGGGTATAAATAGCTGTTCAAAACTTATCTCTAATAAGATATCGGAAGGTGGTGGTCAGACGACTGGCTTATAATGCAGGTGACAAATTCCTCTTACATAAGTATCACATTATCGGAATCGAGTCGAAACATAATCGTTGACGTTTAGCTTTTCCCTATTCTACTAATAACAACGATCCAGTTGCAATTCGATTCGTCCTTGATGGTACGTCAAAAGTTACCAATTCAGTTTGTATATGGTATAGGAATAGTCGAAGCTGGATCGGAATCCAATCGAGAACGTCAATTACATTAGTGGAATTGACCACCAGATCAGAGTATCAAAATCTGGCTCGGGACAATATTGTTTTTCTTTAATTTTTGGGATGTATTTTTGTTGGGCTTAGTTATGTTTAGTTTTTTGGAGTACGGTAGTGGTACTCTCTCGCCGTTCGAAAAGCACTAAAAGCCTTAATGTCCGATATCTCTAATCACATCGGAATGTATCTTCTAGTGCATTTTATATCTCCTGCGTCTTAGAGATTGCACATTATTAATGAACATAGCAACGAAGTCACAATTTGTTCGAAAATAAACTTCTAGTTGACCCAATGGTAAGAACGCGTGAATCTTAACCGATAATCGTGGGTTCAAACCCGGGCAAGCACCACTGAATTTCATGTGCTTAATTTGTAATTATAATTCAACTCGTGCTTGACGGTAAAGGAAAACATTATGATTTTCACAGACACAAACATCATGGGATTATCTTTAACAATGAGGATTTAAAACACGACCAATGCTCTAAATCTTACAATTCATATATAAAAATATTAGGATATTTATGTATTACGAACCTTTATCGGTAAAATATTTAATACATACTTTTATATTTCGTTACGTTTATAGGTAAGTTAAACCTATGTACAAAATCGTTACCTATAAGGTTAAGCATTAAAAATTCACATGTTTTCTCGACCGCTAAGCGCTTGTTATATTTTCAACTATTCGTTTGTAAATAAATAAGTCGTAAATAAGCTACGGTGCGCCACGTTTACAGTGACCATGTGACGTCATGGTGCACTATTAATTTCTCATTTGGCTATACAAATACGATAAAGAACAAATACCATTTATTGCACACTAGTGTTTTTCTTGTATAGGTAGGCGGACGAGCGTATGGGCCACCTGATGGTAAGTGGTCACCAACGCCCATAGTCATTGGCATCGTAAGAGATGTCAAACATCGCTTACATCGCCAATGTACCACCAACCTTTGGAACTAAGATGTTGTAATATTAATATAATAACTAATATTATGAATGCGAAAGTTTTATCTATAATTGCGAAAGTTATATATTACTTTCAAGACTAAGCCAATGAGCTGAATTTGATATAATTTTCTATGATGCATTCTTGGAACCCAAGCAATGACATAGGCTACATTTTGATACTTAACATCAGCGAGCAAAAAAATAGTACCTAATTAATAATTTTAATTTAATTTTCTCGGGTTAACTACTTCCCGGTCGCGATGGACTTCTTCGCTAAGCATTATCGACATTTATATCAAACTTGATTAGAATCAAAGATGCCGTTGCATCGTGATTAAAGGGCAATTATGCAAATACACTTGTTATCACATACATACGTATATAAAAGTAGTTGGTGAGCACGGTTTAGCCTGTTTTAAAAATGACTGCTCCAACCCTGTGCGCCGTAGCTCGTAGTTTGATATTTTACAGTCTGCATCCACGTGTTTAGGGTACGGGGTATTAGTTGACAGAAGTTAGTTAAAAATAACAGTCAATGGCTTTCCTTGGATTTCAAGCTTGCTTCATAACAAATTTCATCAAAATTGGTATAGCAGTTTGACCATGAAAGTGTGACAGACAGATAGATAGACAGACGCACTACTTACCTACTAACGCATTTATAATATTAGTATAATTTCCTTTATCGATAAATAAGCTATAGTATAAATCGACCGGTATATCTTGAGACTAGTACTTTCGTACGAAGTACGTACAAAACTACAAACAAACAAACTCTTCAACTTTATACTCATGTATCTTTATCGTAATAACTACTAATCGCTTTCAAAATAAAATATTCTAGAACGGAATCGATTGAAGCGAAACTTACAACAAAAGAATACGTGGGAACCGACATACTAGAATATATTATAACCATCAAATAATTATATCGCATCCACATTATTGATTTATAAGCAAAACTATTTTATAATTTTAATCATTCAATATAATTATTACAATACTAGGCAGATGAAAATTATTTAAATATTTTTTTTTATTACATAGGAAGACGGACGTGCATGTGGGCCACTTGATGGTAAGTGGTCACCAACGCCCATAGACATTGGCGTTGTGAGAGATGTTATCGCTAACATCGCAAATGCGCCGCCAACCTTGGGAACTAAGATGTTATGTCCCATGTGCCTGTAATGACCCTTCATAACGGAACACAACAATAGCAAGTACTGCTGTTTTGCGGTAGAATATCTGATAAGTGGGTGGTACCTACCCAGACGAGTTCGCACAAAGCCCTACCACCGATTATTTTAATTATATATAGTCTCTTATTACTATGATTGTGTTTTAATTACTTAATTACTAAAGATTCATAACTTTGGTAGGATCGTAAACATATATGGTTTACTGCATCTGAACTGATCTGACCTGGCTGATCGTTGATCCAGCAGTAAGCTTATACCGGCTGAAGATCTCAAGTTCTCTGGTCGAGTTATTATAATATTCTCTAAAAAAAATCACAATAGCTATTTATATTTTAAGCTACTAGTTATAGCTTTCTGTACTTATTTATTATTTTTAATATTATAATTTTACAATTAAGATATAATTTAAGGGATGGTTCCTTACAGTCTCAATGACTATGGACGGTAAAGAGAAAAACGAAGGTACGTACAAAATCGAAACGCAGCTTTTAATAATAGAAATTAGCCTGTAAGATATGTATGTTATATTGATATTATCGAATGCTACTTGATATTAATCCCACGTGAATCACTGCATCGGATCGTCATAAACAAACTCACAGTACTGTTTATTTCTCTTCAATACTCATATTCGAATAATTTTAATAATAACAAATAAAAGTGAGTTTTTCTTTATAAATAATATGACTAAAGATCGTTTTTCCGTGCGAAGTCTTAAAATAAAGAAGATTTAAAATAAAAATGTTTGTTGATATCTGTATTAGATTTACAGACTACGACATCGTTTTGTGTGTGTGTGTGTGTGTGTGTGTGTGCGCTTGTGCATGGAGGTTTCTATACTATCCCCCCGACTTCAAAGTCAAAATCTCCTGCTATCAGCAGCACTTTCAAATCAATCATTTTACTGTATTGTACACATCGACACATGAAAAAACACTTATCAAAACATATCAGCTACCGCAAAACAGCAATACTTTGTATTGTTGTGTTCCGGTTTGAAGGGTGAGTTAGCCAGTGTAATTACATCTTAGTTCCCAAGGTTGGTGGCGGAATGGCGATGTAAGCGATGGTTAGCATTTCCTTCAATGTCATTATCTATGGGCGTTGGTGACCACCTGATGAGGTGGTCACCAACGCCTTACCACCAACCACCTTATGCTCGTCCGCCTACCAATATAATAAAAAAGAACTTATGTTTTCCTCATAAATAATAATATCGAATATAATAATAATATCGTACAGAAGTTAATATTTTCTTTAGCAAGTGAGGAATTTCTAACAGTTAAATTAGAACATTTGTATGCACCAAGTTAATGTACATAGTTAGTCGGGAATAAATTTCGAGAATCAAGTTTAAAAGCGTATACCTTTAGTATAATGATTTTTTTTCTTACGATTAAATTTGGTAAAACAACATTAATACAATGATTGCTTTGCAAGACATATCTATATTTTTAACAAGCTTTTATTAGCTTGACCTGTATGTATCTATGTAAAGGAAACTTTCAATGCAATTTTCACCCACTTGAAGACGTCCAATTGATTTGAAAATTTGCATACGTATTAAAGACTGATGACACATTATTACTTGGTAGTAGAGCTTTGTGCAAAGCTCGTCTGCGTAGGTACCACACACTCATCAGATATTCTACCGCAAAACAGCAGTACTTGGTATTGTTGTGTTCCGGTTTGAAGGGTGAGTGAGCCAGTGTAATTACAGGCACAAGGGACATAACTTCTTGGTTCCCAAGGTTGGTGGCGCATTGGCGATTTAAGCGATTGTTAAAATCTCTTACAATTCCAATGTCTATGGGCGTTGGTGACCATTTATCATCAGGTGGCCCATACGCTCGTCCGCCTACCTAATATGCAATAAAAAAAAAATACAAAAATTTCACTGTCCCCTCACCCTTTGACAACGGCCCCTCTCCCCTGTCCCAAGTGCGTTATAGTGCAGTCGGGCCGAGGTCGGTCCGCGTTTTTGTAATTTTTTAAACTACCTATAATTTATTTAATAAGCGAATCACACAGACAGACTTATAAAGAAATCTCCGAAATTATAGATACTAAGATTCCTTTGAAATACAGCACTGATTTTGGGGAAATCCTAACCAAAATGTTTTTTCTTCTTGTTCTTATACACGAGTACGAAGCCGGGACGGTTAGTTAGTCTATAATATTAATAATTTATTTATAGGAAGGAAACAAACAGGCCATCGATCACTGCCAATATTGTAAATATCATAGACGAGTGAATAGTAGTTTAATTTCATTTACGCTGTAACGAAATAAATATATATTCGCTAATTTACATTTACAGTGTGCAATATATAGAAATGTCTAGTTTGACAAACTCAATGTTGACTTCACTTACAAATTGCTTTTGCAAGCTTTTCATGTATACCTAAATGGGTTAAGGCACACATGCCCAGAACTTTTTATTGCTTATTAAAGCAAAATTTACGTATGTATATTTTTATTTTTTTAAATTAATTTAAGGATAAATCGACAATATAAGATATATAAAAATATATGATAGGTGATTAAGACATTGGGATATTTGATGGTGATGTCCTTTTGACCGATTTTGGCCGCAGCGGCAAATAACCAAAGAAATTCGGTGGCTGAACTATAGCTATATGCCCCTATATAGTGCATACTTGTGTACGCGAACACAGATGCACTCTGTTACTCTAATAAACCGATGTGTTATTAGGAATAGTTCAGACGCAGAATCAATGACTTTACGATCTCTTCGTGGCACGTGAATGTACACAGAGACCAGGAGAATCTTCGTAAAAACATCCAAAGAACTGTTTATTGGGCCAACATTGGGCCAACACTTGATGGTAGAGCTTAGTGCAGGCTCGTCTGGGTAGGTAACACCCACTCATCAGATATTCTACCGCAAAACAATAGTACTTGGTACTGTTGTGTTCCGGTTTGAAGGTTGAGTGAGCCAGTGTAATTACAGGCACAAGGGACATAACATTTTAGTTCCCAAGGTTGGTGGCGCATTGGCGATGTAAGCGATGTTTAACATATCTTACAACGCCACTGTCTATGGGCGTTGGTGACCATTTACCATCAGGTGGCCCATATGCTCGTCCGCCTTCCTATGAAATAAAAAAAAACATGGTTATATGAAGGAACTCGGGGTCGGCAGCGTTATATCTCATTACATCATATCATGGGAAATTTATCCATCGTCTAAAGCTAGACAAAACAGATGTTACGCATTCACGCATACCATCTGTAAGAGCGAGGTTCGCAATTAGGATTATTCCTACGTCCCCACCATGACACGATTGCCATCTCTCATGGCTCATGGGACATTTTATAGCTATCATTATCATTATATATGTACATGTATCTATTAGACATGTATTTATTATTATTTTTTTAGTTTTTCAAATTGTATTCTTTATTTTTATCTTTAGTTATTTAAAATAAGAAGTTTTGTAGTTTGTTTTTTGTTTTTGTTCATTTAGTAATTTGTAGTCTTTTAATATTACTCTAATAGCTGTTACTTAGTTACATAAGATGGATGCTGTGGTTTCCTGTAACTGAGGGAGCACATAGATTTGTAACTAACATAATTTATTTAAGCATGTCATGTGTATTCCATGTTGGAGATCCTAAAAAAAAAAAAAAAAATCCATTAGACTGAATCATTTTTTTATACAAGATTATCAACTTTCTTGCTGGTACTTTTCGGCATAATCTACATTTCGCACCGGTGATAGCTTTACATATATTAATTCAATACTAAATGACGATTCAAAAGTGCTTCTATGAGCTTACATGTAGTACGGGCTAGTTACTTTATATATAATATATCTATACTAATATATAAAGCTGAAGAGTTTGTTTGTTTGATACGGCTAATCTCAGGAACTACTGGTTCGAATTTAAAAAATATTTTTATGTTGGATAGTCCTTTTATCGAGGAAGGTTCTAGGTTGATTTTTATTCATTATAGCTGATACCCGCGACTTCGTCCGCGTTGCTTGATATATTAACAAAGTTTTCTTATGTACGAAGGAAAAAAACATCAAAAAGATCGCAAGCAAAAATATACTTTGTTTAAACATACATCACTGAACACGCAGTGCATATACAAATCGTTGTTCTTGAAACTTTTTACTAAATGAAGATATCGCAATATTTTTGTTTTGATAAGGGCCAAGTGTCTAAGAAATAAAATTTAAAAATTTTCATTCAAAACTATCCAGTAGTTTTTCCGTGATGCGCGCACTACTGCAGACCTCTGTCATATTTATATAGATACGCGGGTGAAACCGCGGGGCACAGGTAGTTATTTATATAAATAGCGAATGATTCATTCGCTTATGTACTAACATTGTATTCGTTCAAACAGTTATATTTAGTGTATGAAGAATTAATTTCGTGTGTGTTACTATGTGTCTTATCACTTAAATCACTTTTTTTTAATAAGTTGCAGTTTATTTATACTAAACATTATCTTTAACATGTCAACAATGTTGGTGAAAGGTGTGATAAAAACTTTAAGAAATCTATATATTTTAATGTTGTTGTATTACATATATTATTATATTACTTACTTATATATATTTACTAACCGCGGGGCGGTTTCACCTGCGTATAATTAATAAAAACCAGCCTAGAGCCTACCTCGATAAAATAACTATACAACACAAAAATAATTATTAAATTCAAACCAGTAGTTCCTGAGATTAGCCGGATCAAACAAACAAACTCTTCAGTTTTATATATCAGTATAGATAGTTATATTATTATTGTATAACCGAGTAGAGATGGTTTGTTTGATGCAGTGGTAAGAACATGTGTTATTTCAACCAATGATAGCGAGTTTAAATACCTAGCGATCATATCTGACTTTTCGTAATTAATCACGTATTCAGCGGTAAAAAATATAGCGTGGAATCTTGCATGAGTCACCAACCCTTATTTGAGTAGCGTGGTGAAGTAATATTCAGACCTTCTTCAAAAATGTTTAAAAGACTAAATGCCCAGCAGTGGGACATGTAAGGGCTGTTACTTTACTTGTTTTTATTATTATTATTAAGATCCTATTTCCGCTAGGTGGGGGACGAGGGCATCCATCACGATCTCTAGTGATACATAAATGTATTTTTATTATTTAGTAATTACTAATTAACGTTTGTACATCTCCTTAATTAAGGCTTCTATTTTAACCTTCGACCATTTCGGTATTGTATATAAAAAAATGTATATGCAGGACTTGAAACAAAAGGCAGAAGTTACATTAAATTATGGAGAAAGGGGTGGAAGGCTAGTTTTTTTTAAAGTTATAGGTATTTGAAATTAATATACATAAAAATCAATAACGAGGCTTGGATAGAAAAAAGGAGATGATCACTAGAAGTTTACGTCCATATAAACGTAGTTTAGCAACTGTTTAGCTAAACATAGATTCATCTCTTTCAGCCATCATTGAGTTGACATTTAAAAGAAAGAGACAGCAATATTTAACTAATCACACTCGTAAACTAAATTTATAGGTTAAGCTGTCTTATAGATTCGTTGTTATTCTCATCATAAAAGTAAAATTTGCAAGACAGTAATGAAACAGATAAACAAAACACGAAGCTTCTAATCACTGCAACCAAAAGTCAGATCGAGCGATTACACGCACTTAGCAACTGGACAGATATAAATAACACATGTCAGAGATTGGGTATCGATAACAGGGTTAGAGGTCTCCAGAGATTTCTCCGGGGGACGTGTACGTGGAATCAGGTATAAACAAACATCACAGAGTAATGTCAAACTAATTACATTACGAGATAAAACGATTAATTTTACACAACGCTCACACAAATCGATTTATAGTGGATTAATTTTGGTGGTATGGTGTACCGCGAAATTTCAAAAGGTTGATTGGATGAGGTTTAAGTTTGGTGTTCCTCATAAAATCCCAGTATAGTGTATGATCCACTTCTACAAACTTATGTCTCCATATTTCGTTTATATTGTGTTGATAAATAATTAAATAATACCTAGTTTAAAAAAACTAAAAAACACGCTAAGATTATCCAGATAAACGTCGAAAAAAAAAAAAAAAAACTGTTATCAAATTATTGCATTGTCATCGGTCCTTGATACGTATGCAAAGTTTCAAATTAATCAGACTTCTGGAAATTGGTGAAAATTAAGTTCAAATATTCCGTTACATACAACCCAAGCTAATAAAAGCGTGTTAAAAAACATTTAGGATATATTGTTATATCTCTCTCTTCAGTTTGTCTCAAATCAGAAGAGAAGCCGCGACGTATTTTCTCAAGAGCGTAGATATCGCTCGTATAGGAAAGTTACAGTTTTTGGACTTACTTCATAATAACTGTTATTTAACTACTTTTCTTTTGTCTTGTTTTAAGTAGCAGACATTTTTTACAAATTATTAAATTCAGACTATTTTGTGTTTACTGATAATATTCTTCCGTTAACATAAAACAATTTAAGAAATAACTCACATGAGTAAGACGATGTGATTAACTCTACAAATAAAATTGGTTACTTTTGGAAATTTCCCCTTAAGGGGTTATTTTGGAATTTATTCTACCAAGATGCACTGATGCGGGTTAACAACACAATCGTTAAAACAAGATTTCGTTTCGTTTGACACCATAGAAATTTCTTGCTGAATTAAAACTCAAAAAAAAAATCACATGAAAATTCAATAGTCATTGAAAGGATTATAATCTTTGTTTTATAACCACGTAATTCATCCACTGGGTCATCTCGGCTCTTGCATCTCATATACCGATAGGTATTGCGATTATCAGATATCGATTATGCCTTTGCCGATGCTCTCCTAACCGTGGAGTCTTAATTATTACGTCCTTTGTGCTGCAATTACACGAACTAACTCGCACTCTAAATTAAACTTGTGTTGCATTAATAATGCAAAAATTTGCATAGCATACAATCTTTTGGATTTTTAAAGAAACGTTTCATTAACGATTTTATATCTCATGTGTTACCAAATTATCAATCACTTCATATGTGATCGATTTTTATAATAACGCCTTTAATAATATAAGACCTACTTATTACATAAATCGATGTGTACTTGTATGTAGTTTTTTTAACCAATAATATTTCAATAAAGTGCTTCAATATTATAGATAATTAATTTTAATATTATACACAATGTATAGAAAAAAAATTGCAACATAATAATTTCGTCTAACGAAGCGGACAAGCGAATTTGCATAGTTTTACGCGCTAATCTAGGGAACTACTGGTCCGATTTCAATCATTGATTCTCTATTGGTTAGTTCAGTTAGGTTGGATAGTTCTTTATTCAACTACCCTTAAATACGTAGCAATAACGATAAACTACCAACAACCGGACAAAAAATATGGATAGAATAGGAGATGAATAAAAAAAGAAGAATAGACTGTATATGTCCCACTATTGGGCAATGACCTTTTGGGGGGAAAATTAGTTTATCTATACTAATATATAAAGCTGGAGAGTTTGTTTGTTTGATCTGGCTAATCTCAGGAACTACGGGTAATTATTTTTATGTATACTCTTTTACCGAGAAAGGATCTAGGCTGATTTTGTATTCATTATATTTTTATTAATTATACGCGGGTGAAACCGCGGGGCACAGCTAGTTATATATTTAAACTAAATATAATATATATAAAAAAACGAGATCATTTATTAATTAGGTATACATACCTAATTATTATATATATACGTATATACATAAAAGTAATATATAGATAAAAACGAATGCAGAAAAATAAACTCAAATTGAATGTTACGAGAAACTAATCTAGTTTTTGTTAGACATACTTATCTATATGTTATTGCTTCATCTCAGTATTACATTAAGATTTAATGTTTAATTAAATCATTAAATGGAACAAACTTTCAAATATATAATTATTACGAAATACTAAATTTAACATAAAGAACTGTCCACAATATTCGAAATAATTAATACACTTTAGAAAATTATTTAATTTTTTACATGTATGTTAAATCTTAATATAGAAACTTTATATTATTGACCATGTGACCCTGACTTTATATTCTAAGTATATTATATATATATGTAAAAAATGTTGAAATAAATAGAACTTAGTTAAGTCACATGATTTTCAGTTTGGATTACAGCTTATATGTAAAAATTGTTTTCTTATTTATGGTCAAGAACTGAGTTATAAATACCTGGTTATTTTAAATGTATTTCTTAAGGATTTTATTAATTAGTAAATGACATATCCACTTAAAAAGTGAGCAACATTAATTAATAATTGTACACCAGTGGGAAACGTATGATCTGGGCTGGTTATAAAAATATTAATTAATCTCTGTGATGAATATATTATTGCTATTATTTATTCAGGCAAAATTTTAACAGCAAAAATGACCAATTACAATCATTTTCTTATTTTTTAATTAAAAAAAACTTTAAAAAAGAAGATGGTGTATACACCTAAATTACATTTAAGGAAATCTTACAGTAAATTAAAATACTATTAGCTTTAAAATTAAATTTAAAAAAAGTAGTCTTTATTTTTTATAACATTACAAGTACGCTATTGAAACAGACTCGGCTTATTTTTTTAAAACAAATTAATAATTGATTTCATAGACAGTCTTTCTTGCTACTACTCAAAGTAAACACTGGAATTTACCTACAGTTTCCGCAGTATATCACAATTTCTTTATCACAAACTCTAACGGATAAAGAATGGTATGGCACACATGATACGGCTACCAGACACATCATAACGCACAACATCGGGAATTAGTGTAAATTAGTGTTTGTATATATTTTTTATTAGTAAAATATTTAGTGTTTTATAAAATAGTTATAATTTTATGATTTACATTGGAAGTCAGAAATATTTATAAAAGAAAATTAACTATATTCATACTTGAATCAAAATATTTCTCTATAAAAAATCACATAAATTGAAATATATAAGATATAGATAGTTACTTTCGCATTTATTATAACGAAATATGAACGTATATAAACTGTATATTTGTATATGTAAATAATTTGTCTTGTGAAAACAAAAATTATATTTAACTAAATTTTATTTAATTAAATAAATAACCAAATCATTGTGACCTTAACACAAAGCAAAACCAATGTCAGATAATATATTGAAAGACAAAATTTAATAACATTATTAATTTTAAATAACTAGATAATCTTTATGTGACCGATAGTCATTGTCACTGTCATTGACTTCGTCATTAATGTTCCATGTTTGATTCCCGGTGATTACAATTATTCATAAGAACTTTTCACATAATGATTTTAAATGCAGAAAAGAAAAAACATATTTTTAATTTTATTGTTGTATTTATCCATATCATGTTTCCTGTCTGTCTTTTTGTTAAATACACAAACTTTTTAAATAGACGTACCAAATACCTTAAAAAACTATTACTAACATGAATAAATGTATTCATATCCAAACTAAGACCAAACCTAAAATACATTTAAATATACTTAAAATAGAACAGTGTAGAAATTAATATAGTTAGAGTACCACATTTTACAGACCAATGAATGGCAATAGATATAACAGAGGCAATAGAAGAGTTGTCACATCAATCTCGTCTGTTCAATTGAAATATTCATACATTAGTTCTTCAGAAATGCTCTGTATCCTGAGTGTGTTGTGTGTTTATGTTTTATGTATGTATCAGATACGCTAAGCACTTACCAGCAAGTGGGAGTTGTGTTGTCCACGGTGTCTTGGTTGGCCTGCGAAGGAGACTCGGCTCCCCGCGCGCCACCCGCCACTGAGGAAGCCGTGGTGCCGCTGTGCCCACTCACTGCGCCCACATCATTCACCACACTGTTATTATCTCCACCAAACTGACACCAATCGCATCTCTACCTGAAAACACCACACTCTGATGCACTTCCAATAAGCACTTGAATGTTCGCGTATATGCACTTGATTCGGAACGAAGACACTCGCGAGATAAAAGACACACGGTAGGGTTGCAAGAGGAGTACGGTGCAACGATCACGCCCAAAATTCACAAATATATCCCTAAAAATGGCAACCTTCAAATTTAATGACCCGACTCCTCTCGCGAGTCCACCATGGTATACTGTAATATTTATAAACTTTCACGGGTTAATTATAGACCAGACGTTACTATTAACGTTTGAACATAAGTAAAAGATGAGAAAATAATATTTATAAATAGATTCGGAATATTTTGATACAAATCTATATCGGTCGAATATCACTGCATACACACCCCTGATTCGGGTGGAGTGGATCCTCTTCTTTCTCTTAATAATGTTTTTAATATACAAAATTTAGCACGGATTAGTTAATAAGACTACAATTAAATGACCTACACCCTGATAACTACAAAGACATTTTTGTAGCAATGACAGCGATCCGTATCGGCTTCACAGAACCTACAGAAAAAATCAACATGTCGCCTACTGTGATATACGAAAAGGTGTTTTATCATTGCATATTCTGTTGAATAGAGATAAAGGGGCGTGGTCAACTATATTTCGAGATGATGCAAATGATGTTGATATCAGTAATGGTTTGATGATTGATTAGAAAGCCTAATAAATACTTTAATTCACTTTATATTATATTTAACACATATGTTACGCAAATCTCCTAGTGATTGTTTAAAATAAACAAATGATATTCTATTATTTTGCTATTGATATATACAATAAATATTTTAAAGAAAAATAGATTTTTAACAATCTAATTTAATGTATTACTTTATATATATTATTAACTAAAAAATTAAAATAACTTGAAAGATAAAGAAATTAAATTCAAAAATTTATTATACATTTGTATATAATCCCATCAAAATAAATTGTAGATTTATATCGTATTTGATGATAGCTAAATTAATTAATGTAAAAGGTAATTCTCAGATCCGATGTTTTTTCTTCATTTAAAGGAATTTTCGAAGATTGTCTAAAAAACTCAGTGTTTATGTCATTACAACCATAAACAAAAACATTTTTTTGCATCAGCTGTAAATATACCATATGTCATCAGTGACTGACAGTTTGTACGAATTAAGGCGCGCTAAGTGTTTGTACGTTGTTAACTTTGTAGACGACTAAATAATTAAATTGATGAATATTGTATATTACCATGGCTATACATAATAGAACATTAAAGTTGATTGCTACAAAATTGGGCATCGGTGAAGAAGATAAAGTTATAAAGTATTATTGTATTCAGAGTAATAACCATTGAAAACAGTTAGTTTTACAAATCTGTACTTAATAAACTTTCTTATAATATTACAGTAAAGCAGCAGAGTTCGAACGATTATTGCAAACAAAATCTATTGCAGGCAGTAGTATAACAGATACCAGCAAAATTGTTATTTGTTTAGACCTTGCTGCATCTATTTTTGGGTCAGATTTAGACAATGTACGTAAATTTTCCAATTGTATAAACTATAACTATAATATTTTTAATTGCGAGTGGTACTGCCACGTTGGTCTAAATGCTAGTTTGTAAGACTGCAGATCCTGAACTCCTAAGCTTAAACCTGGGCAGAGCAAATATGAAGTTGTTGGGTTTTTCGTCAAGAAATTCTCAAAGGAAGCTGGAGTCTGGTAGTTGGCATTGCTTTCATGCCAAATTATTAGTCTTATAGCACTAGACGGTGAAGGAAAACATTGTGAGGATACCTGCATGTGTCAAATTTCACTGAAATGCTGTCACATGTACACTGTATTCCACCAAACTGCATTGGAGCAACTTTGTGGAATAAGCTTCAACCTTCTAAAAAAAAGAGAAGAGGCGTTAGCCCAGCAGCGGGACATTCACAGACTGTTACATACTTTTAATAAATTTTACATAAATATATAAACTTAAAAATATAGCTAAATGAAAATTTATGCTGTGAATAACGAGGAATTGAGATGAAAACTTCTTATTAATTCTTATATTGAAATAAGTAAACATTTGATAAAAGTGTGACTTAATTAATTTCAGAAAGCAGCCGTCAAATACTCTGGTTTGAAAGGTCCATCATACGTTAACTGTAAGAAAGTTGTGGAAAATCTTCTAGAAATAAATAATGACAAACTAACAATACATTTTCTATGTGTGTCTATGCAATGTACCGGTGTGCAAACTCTTGCTGAAAATATCCTTGAAGAATACCAGAGACAAGCCAAGACTGTGAGTATTCTAGCAAGATTTATATTGCCTATTCCAACCACAACAGGGAGAAACCCAAATAAACAACTTTGACACCAAATTAATGTAATATCATTGGTTTCAATTATATATAATAATAATAATAATAATAATAAAGCTTTATTTATTCCATACATGCTTACATTATAAATAATAATAACCGTAATTAACAAATAGATCATTAGTAAAATAAGTTCAAATACATTATAATAATAGTTGTAGTAAACATTTGATTTCATAATTTCTCTTTCAATTTATTAGTATATATCATCAATTAAAAAATTAGTAGTTAAACATTAAAATCATTATCAGATACTAAATATTCATCAAAGTCAACTATTGAATACTAAAATCAATGGTCAAATATTTAAATTAAATTTCAATCAAAAATAATCATTAAATATTGAATACCAAAATCAATTATTAAAAAAATCAATGAATTAATTAATTAATTATGTATATTTTCAATGTATTTATTTATTACTATCAACTATTGAATTTTAAAATCAATCATTAAAATTTTAATTGGTTAATTAATTGTGACTTTTTCATGTTATCAATCATCAATCTTTAAATTCAACTATCAAATACTAAAATCAATGATCAAATATTTAAATTAAATGTCAATCAAAATTAATTATTAATTATTGAACACCAAAATCAATTATAAAAATCAATAAATTAATTAATTATGTATATTTACAATGTTTTTCATTAATAATTACTATCGACTATTGAATATTAAAATCAATCATTAAATTTTAATTAGTTAATTAATTGTCACTTTTTCATGTATGGACCCCCTTCGGGTATAAGCCTCCTCCAAAGAATGCCAAACGTCTCTGTCTTTTGCTGTCTCAATCCAGTTTCTGCCTGCAACAGACACTAATTCATCGTGCCACCTGGTGCATGGTCGGCCTCTGCTTCTACTTCCTTTTGGTCCCTTCCATGTAGTTATCGTAAATGTCCATCTTTCATCGGTGTATCTCGCTAGATGGCCAGCCCATTTCCATTTCAGTGTTTTAGCAAAGAGTGTAGCGTCAGTCACCTTAGTTTTGTTGCGAATCTCCGCTGCTTTCACTCTATCTCTTAAGGTGATCCCTAGACAGCTTCTCTCCATTGCTCTTTGTGTGGCTTGAATTTTTGCCTTAGATTTTGTATCAAATGACCATGTTTGGCAACCGTAGACTAGACATGGTAGTATCGCAGAATCTAAAACAATTTTCTTTAATTTCATTGGGAGCTGAGATTTAAGAATCTCTTTGTGGGCCCAAAATTTCTTCCAGGTTGAGGCTATTCTTCTATTTATTTCTTCTGCATTTCGTTTCGTATTAAATGACAATTGCTTCCCTAGATAAATATATTCCTGTACATATTCAAGTGGCTCATTTTTTGTTAAAATAGGTATCATTTTGTCATTGGTCATGATTTTGGTTTTGCTGAGGTTCATTTCTAAGCCGACACGATTGCTTGCAGCCTGTAGGTCATTTATCATAACACATAATTTTTCAGGATTTTCTGATAACAAGACAATGTCGTCTGCAAACCTTAAATGACTCAGGAATCTTCCATCCACCTTAATTCCTTGTGTTGACCAAGGTAGATCCTTCATTACATGCTGTAGTACCGCTATAAATAATTTAGGTGATAATGGATCACCTTGTCTTACCCCTCTGTTGATGTTAATGCATTTGCCTGTCTTTTCAAGCCTAACTTTGCTTGTACTTTTACTGTAAATATGTTTCAGGATATTTATATATTTGACATCTACATTTTGACAGGTTAGAGCCTCCCAGATACTGGTGTGAGAAATAGAATCAAAAGCCTTTTTGTAATCTATGAAGGCTAAATATAGCGGTCTACGAAACTCTAGATATTTTTCTATTGCCTGTTCCATTACATGGATGTGATCGATTGTACTAAATCCTGATCTGAAGCCGGCTTGTTCGTAAGGTTGGTGACTATCAATGGCTGAGGATATTCTGTTTAATAGACACGAAGCAAACAGTTTATACATACAAGACATGAGGCTTATTGGTCTGTAGTTCCCAATGTCGGTTGGATCTCCCTTTTTGTAAAGCAGAATAATTTCAGACTTTGTCCAACTTTCTGGTACTTGTTCTTCAGTAAGGATTTTGTTAAATAGATGTGTTAGTGGATTGAGCAGTAGGTTTTTAGCATGTTTGATATACTCGTTTCTGATGCCATCCGGGCCAGAAGATTTTTCTATTTTTAACTTTAGTATGTTTTTGAGGATTTCAAAGCCATCAAACATTTTGACGTTAGATTGTGTAGTGGTTACCTGACTGCGTGTCGCTACATCTAGTGTTAATTTTGGATTACTGTACAGGTTTGCATAAAAATCAGTTGCTATATTGATAACTTCCACTCGGGATTTGCTTTTGTTTGACCCGGATTGCAGTGATGGTATCCAACTCTTTGAGCTCTGTAGTTCTCTAAGTGCTTTGTTAGAGCTTCTTGTGCTTTCTAGATGTCTGCGTATTGTATTTGATCTATATGTATCGTAGCATTTCTTTATTTCTTTGTTTGTTTGTTTATACAGATTTTTCAAATCATCTTTATCTTTTTTGGATAATTTAGTTTTTTTTTGTAATAAACTCCTTTCTCTTATAAGTACCTTAGCCTTTTCACTCAAAATGTTTTGTCTTGGTTTACCTTTTATATTTTTTAAACTTTCTTTTATTGAACACTCAATCATTTGGCAGTATTGGTTGATGGTGAATTCTTCGTGTGTTGTTGATAAGCTTTTCAGGTGGTCGTTTAGGTGTGCAAGATAAGTATTTTGTTCTTCTTCTGTTTTCAAAATAGTTTGTTGCTTACTGAAGTGTCTTCTACTTCGTCTTCTTGTTAGTAGGTTTAGAGTTGCTCTGATTGGCCTGTGATCAGATCCAAAGTTAAAAGATGTTAACACTTCAAATTTGGAGAATAAGTGTGGTGTGGTAGTCAGCATATAGTCCAATTCTATTCTCGTATTTTTGTCCGGAGAGACCCAAGTCCACCTGTCAATTATATATTCAATATCAATTGACTCGATATGATTGGTCAAGATCCCGAATTATCTATGATATTCACTATGGACTCCAGTAAAGATGGCGTTTTCAATGTCCATGAAGTTGTAAAGTTAATTTTTTATGGTTATAACTAGTTAATTGGAATAGTGTTGTATTATAAATAAGGGTAAATTAATCAGGAACTGTTTATAGTAGCATAATACAGCAGAACTATTAAAAAATCTCATGCAATTTGCAAATCTATGATAAACACATCATTTTACCTTTATTCCTATGATTGGAATAGACTATAGAGTAATGATGTGTAATATATTATATTGAATTAAGATTTTTGCATTGATTTTGTCTATGTCATTATAAAAGCTGTAAGACATATATTGAGTTGTATTTTGTGTAATTATCTAGTGGCAAGATTACCAACTGTCACCAAGGTAAAATTTTACCAAAATTCTGCTAATTTTACGATTTAGCTACATATAAAATAGTACTAATTTAATAACATTATGTTTTCAGGATATTGATTTAAATTTACCACAGTATGTGTGCATGGCTGTATATCAAGCTTGCAGGTATATATAATTTTTAGTTATATTATTTTTTAATATGTATTATGCTATGACATAAAAATGTGTATGTGGCAATGATAATGGCTCTTATAAATTAATTTATATTTCTTGATGTGATACTTAAATGGTAAAATTCTAAGCAAAAATATTACACCAAATAAAATTTAACTTAACTAAATAACGACAATTACATAGCAACACAGGCGTGGGCGTCAGCGCTCGATAGCTCTTACCTATCGGGTAGCTCGGATACGAGGTCATGACCTCAGTTGTCCATGAAATTTTCGTCCATTAATATTTTTTTATAAGTAATTCTTTTACATAATATTTTAAAAATGTTTCCATAAATAGAACCGCCTCACGATACCTAACAACCACTTCACGGATCGGACACGAATTTTGTTACATCCTGTATTCACAATAATAATAAAGAAAATTAAAAAATATTGATTATGTTATAAAAAGATTATTTGGAGCTCTGCTAAATTATGCTTTAAATTAAAGCTTTAAAGTTTAAGTTAAGTTTTAAATGTGGAATATAATTTAACTTGAACATCTATATTCTAGAGTAAATAAAGTGAAGATTTCGAAGAGCAAAATAATAGAAAAATCTAGATTAAAACCTGCACAGTGGACAAAACTCGATGCCGATTGGACTAAATTTGTCGATGAAAAATTCTCCACTGTGAAGAAAAGAGGTAGACGGCCTAAAAATATAGAGAATAATGGTAAGTGATCAGGAAACAATGTTTTAATTTACATGCTTTCAAATTCATCCTTTTAGGTGATGATATTTTTAAAACACTATTTTACATGATGCCTACCTTGTGCAAGCTTGTCTGGGTATATATAACACAGTCATACCATATATTACAGCAACTTACTACTTAAATTAGTATTGTTGTGTTCCGTTTGGAAGGGTCATTAGTGTAATTTCAGGCGTATAGTTATTTACCAAGGTTCGATTAGCAGATTAGCTATGTAAGAAGATTAATCTCTAATAGCACCAATGTTTGCTAAGGGTAACCAATTACCATTACTAATAAAATTTCAGATGAAGACAAATTAATGGAAGTGGATAGCGAAATTTCGAAAGAAGAAAAACCATCAGAACCTCAAATAGAACCTTATGAAGACTGGAAGAAACGAATGCTAGAAACTGCGTATAAGGAATTAAAAGAGTTAGAAAATAAACAAAAAGAGACAGATGATAACGAGAGAGTGAGAAAGATAAAGGACCAGCTCTCGTCACCGAGACGATCGCCGAGAAAGACGCCCCAAAAATTTTCGCCCTACAAAAGCCCTGTAAAACCCACTAATGGAATAAGACTTTTGTTTCCTAGGGAATTATGATCAATATTTTGTGCCATATTTCTCTTCGATCAATAATGTACTAGATTAGCGGTAGGCGCTTCAAAAACTGCCCGAAAAGTAAAACCACAATGACGTTTGTGAGATTATTTCAAATTAGTATGATCCAATCATAACTTATTGCTAAGGAAATAAGGTTTAATATGGAACAACACTTGTACATTTCCTATGTTTTCTGTCATTCATGGCGTAAGATCGTAAGTGAATGTCACTACAATCTATTACCGCATTTTATTACTCGGGAACAAAGCATAGTTTAGGTTGAAATTATTAAACCGTTTTACATCGTTTTCTTCATTATGAGGTCGGTGCCACATTTGAGTATTGTTTTTGTTCGTGACGCGTTATCTAGTAGTATTGTTGATCGAAGATATTTTTTTATAAAAATGAGATTTTACGTCAAGATTCTGATTACTTGTATTTCGATTTTACCATATTTTATTAAATTAACAATTTGTATAAATTATTTGGTATATACCGAAATAAATTTATTTGTATTTGTGAGACGAATAAAATACTTTTTCAATAATCTCTTTAATATATATTATTTTTTATATCTTCCTTATTGTCCGCATCTACGCGGCCGTGCGTACATTTTACATAAAATGTCTTGTATACAATACTTTATAATAATTATTTATATTCGCGTCGTTGTATCGAATGACACGATAAAATCAAAAAACGTTACCAATGAAGCAATTAAATTTGACGATCCACACCGACCAACGTTGGCGTATCCAACATCACTGGCTTTTCTATTCGTATTTACAACGATTCTTATCGGTGTTATAATAAGGACGATAATGCTTTGGACGAGCATGTGTATTCCTTATCGAGTTGTGATGTTCTCTTTGGGTGGTATTGCAGGGTTTTGCGCCAATGTTTACCCATCGTTTAAACCAATCGTCCAAATATGTTATATAGATGTCGACTTGATGTTATTAATATTTCTACCAGTAATAGTCTTCTATACGTCTTATAGTGTTGATTCTCATTCATTTTGGAAGTGTTTTCCTCAAATATTACTTGTTGGTGTACCGGGTGCATTGTTGACAGCTTTAATGGCGGCTTTCATGGCTTATAACTTGATCGAATCGTCCTGGAATTTCCCTACCGCGTTTCTGTTCGGGGTGATTTGCTCACCGATATATCCAATGGAAGTTGTGAAGCAGTTAAAAGAAATGTCCAAAGGGAAATATATTGGGGTTCTCCTGTTGGGCGAAGGTTTGATAGGAGATGCCACGGCGATGATTGAATTTACAGCCGTTTTCGGATATCTAGCTTTGGCGTTGACTGAGGCGTCACAAGTGTCGCTCTTGCTGCTTCGCTTTGCGGGGGGAGGTGTTTTACTCGGTTTAGTCATGGGGAAGATAACTGCGACTCTACTTTCTATAACGTACTACGATTTACTTTGTGTCGTAACTGTAACGTTAGCGGGGGCGTTCCTTACATTCTATATCGGAGAGAAGTATTTCTATGTGTCAGGATTATTAGCTACTGTAATCACTGGAGTTATGGTTAGTAAGAGAAAGTCAACAGTCGCTGGTGATGTCGAAAATATAGTCGCACATTTCTGGAATATTCTCGCACATCTCGCGAATACGCTTGTGTTCACAATGGTCGGTGTAGTTATATTTGAAAAATTGAGTTACGTGATCACCGTTCGTCAAGTATCGTTAATTTTCGTCACGTATACGACTGTTTTTTTCTCGAGATTACTGGTGTATTCAATAATGACTCCTATATTAAGGCATATAGGGTATGGGATATCCTGGCAACATTCAATGGCTTGCGTTTGGGGAGGGCTGAGAGGACCTTTGTCGCTTTGCTTAGCGTTGATTGTTCTTCAAAATCCTGTTGTAGCTGACGCTGGTGAGGTACTAATGGTTCCTCCTTTATTTTATATTTCCTTATTTGGTTTTAAAAAATAGTTTGTCATAACATTTTATTTGTAGATATTTATAATTCAAACAGCAGGCTTAGTTATACTATCTCTAATTGTGAATGCTACGTCAATGCATAAGGTCCTGAAAGTATTGGGACTGGCTGAGATATCGCTCGCTAAGAAAGCCAATATGACAAACAGTGTGAAGCGTATCATGTCGACGAGGGATCGTTGTATCTCCATGCTGAAAATGGATAAGTTCCTCACTGATGCTAATTGGGATCTCGTACAAGCAGGTGAAAGATTACTATCTAAATTTATATTGTATAGCTAGTTAAATTCGGCAGACATCCTAGTCGGTTTATACATATGTATATAGGTATATATGCCAATTGTTACGGAGATCGCTAGAACGTTATAGAAATTGTTGTACTGCAGCGCCATCCAGTGATGTGATACAATAAAGTCGATAAAACTCTTAAACATGACTACATACAATATACATGTATGGGCTAAAGTTCACTAATTTTACAAAACCAGTATACGTCATTAAGGTTTTTTTTTAATGGAGGTGTTTTGTATAACATATGACAATGTGTGCGGTGTGTTGTTTGTCTAAGCCTTTACGTTCTTGGCTACTCCTTAATGAAACTAATAAAATTAGAAAATTAGAATTATAATTGATAGTAATCTTAAAGGTACAACGATTAAGCATCCGTACCAGATTCAGATGTCGCGGGACGAGGACAGTGGAGACGAAACTTACATGGGCTACCGCTACACCACCTGTCCCGATTGCGAGAGAGAAATACCCAACGAACCGACGAAGAAGGAGTTTGCAGAAATGATGAGGTGCGTATTGTCATAAAACAATTATTGAGAAATACAATTGTTGAGAATATAATGATTTTTGATACGTAGGCGGACGTGCAAATGGGCCAACTGATGGTAAGTGGACGCCAACGCCCATAGACATTATTACGTTAATTATTACTAATGGTTCCTTTGAATGTCATCTGCCTAGTTTCCGCGCTAATCTGGGTATCCATGCGCTACCCGATGTTTGTATATCACAGCTTCTGACCAAAATAATAGACATTTATTTTTTGACTAACACACCATTTCACTAGTTACCAAGACGAACTGCTTACCATTTTTTCTTGGTCAAAGGTCGTTTTAATTGTTAAATAACCTATACTCTATTTCTTACTTAGTCTACATAACAGTAGATCTCCCAATAAAATGTGATTGTTTAGAGAAGCAAATCAACGAGTACTAAAAGCGTTGAAGATATCTTATTGGCGTCAGTATGAGCACGGCAAGATAAGTAAGGATGGAGTGAGAACACTCGTGCAGGCGGTGGAGATCGCCGCTGACGCTGATGATGGGAGAATCAACTTGGAACAGTTAGGCACCTTATGGAAACCTAAGGTAAATACATTACATCCAGACTCCTATTGGAATGAGGAGGAGGAGATTGACCAGTAGATAGATAGATACAGGAATCTACGCAGAAAAAAAACCTAGTTAAGCATAGAGATCTTTTATTTATGGTTTATTAATTATTCATCTCGTGTTCGGCGGTGGAAAAAAAGTGTTGAATGAAAGACTACCACATGTCCAACTGCCATTGAGCAGCGTGGTTGAATAAGTTCCAAACCCTCTCTTCTAAAGTAGAGGACGTCACAGAGGAGCAGTGGGACATATATCCACGGTGATGGATGGATATATTTACAGGCTCCTGTTCCTTCACTCATTTCTCTTTGACAGGCCCATGCGGTCTGGCTTCGGCATAAGCTGGTTGATATGATGATGCCTGAACAAGGTAGTGCTCAGATCCCGCGTCACCAATGGCGACAGTGGTGCTACAGGCTGGTATCGAACATTTGGTTCGACGGCTTCATATATATCATGATCCTATGTAATACTCCGGTCATATTGTGTGAAGTCATGTTGAAAGCTCCTGTGTCTTCCGGTATCGTGTATGCAATTAAGGCGCTCAACCTGTGAGTATAATATTATAGCTTTATTAAAATAATCCGTTGACATCAAGGGAGTCGTGTGAAAATATTTTTCATACAAGTAAGGCTCTTGAGGAAAACATACACACAAACAAAGAAGATCAAAGAATCTAACAAAGAAGTGGCTTATTATTGGTAAACAGATTGCCATGAAGCAGAAACTTCAAAACAAAATTAAAATAATTGTTACAGAGGTGAAACCTTTATGCGTCAGAAATGTTTCACACAATGTTATATATATATAGAAGATACAAACAAATTCGTAGCTTAACTTTTAAAATTGATAATCAGTTTTTAAAATTGGATTGAATTTATCCTGTTATTATTATTGCTTCCTAGTATTATTATTAATTTTATATATGCGTAAACATTTAATGATGATGTTTTCTTTACTGATCCAGCAATTATGCATAAGTCAGTATTGTGCAAAAGTGTGTGCGCGAACACAGCCGAACTATCTATTCTTTCAAAATCTGATTGGGTGGCAACTCTACACTAATAGAGAGAAGTAGGCGCTTCTACGCGCTTATACATTCTTGTAAAATTATAAATGTTTGTATGTTTGAATGTTTGTTAATCAATCACGCAAAAACTTGTAAATACACATGATAGAGTATTCTCTTTAGAGTATTCTATATCCTTATTAATAGCAAAATTAAATTATATTTAATTGTAATTTTAGATTTTTTTACATAATATACGTGTTTGAAATGATTGTGAAAATGCTCGCTTTGACTGTTCGTGGATATTTCAAATCTCATTGGAACAAATTGGATTTCTTCATAATTGTTATGGCAACGGCGGGTGAGTGGTGACTGTTGAGTTTATTTATTTTAGTGGATGCGGTCTGATGGTAGGTGGTCAATACTTTAAACCTAATTTATAGTGTTGCGTCTAAAACTTATGTATAAAAATGGATATTGATTAATTTGTTTCAAATTAATAGACTTATAAGTGAAGTTGAAACTTATAAGTGTTTTGCACGAAAGCGCCTCTAAATAGCGTCCTAGCATATCAACTGCTATATCGTTTAAGCCAGAGGTTCCCAAACATTTTTTTGTCATAGACCACTTTCAAAATTTAGCTGTTTCCGATAGACCCGCTGTAGCTACATTTGAACAATATTAACATTCCTAAAACTTGAAACCTACTGTCGCAGACCTTTCTCTTTGACTTTTCAATAAATAGTTAGCCTACATTGATAGGTGAAGTAAGACAACTTTTTAGTTCTTCACTATCGTAAGCAAACGAATTTTCGTGGACTCCATAGTCACGCCAACGTAGACCCCCGTTGAGTCTCCCGTGGACCCCTGGGGGTCCACTTGGACCACTTTGGGAACCAAGAGTTTAAGCGATCGCCATAATAATATATAAACAGTCATGCTGTGTTTTGCTATTATTTTATATTAAATTGATTTTCTTAGATATATTTTCGTTATTTCAGATTTAATGCTAGATATAATAGACGCGGTAACAGCATGGGATAAGTGGAACAACTCCAACTCCAGCGTGCTCACTGCGACGAAATTGTTGAGGATGCTCAGATTTATTAGGCTATGTAAGCTGGCCAGGTAAAAAAAATGTTTACATAATATCGTCATTACTCTATTTATATACATGAACTAAATCAATTGAAATCTATATTAAAATATTTTTTTTCTACATTACGTTAATAATAATTGACTCAAAGTTACTGTCCTTTGTATCGTTACACTGGCTCACTAGCAAAAAAACAAAATGCAACAGCCTGCAAACTACCAGCCAGTTAACAATTGCGAGGCAAATGGCAATGACTTAACTCGTCTTGAGGATACGGTTGCCAGATTAATAAAAGCAAAAAAATATACTATTAAAACCTTGTGTTACTTTAGTACTATTCGGTACTTCATGTATATCTCAGGTAAATTTTCTAGGGTATCTATTCCCAAAGTAATGGCGTACATTGATAGAATGATTGATATACAACTGGCTTTCGGATATGACGTCGGAAAGGTAAATTTATATTTAGTTAATATATATTTGATTATATTAAAAGTAAATGGTACTTTATGAAATATTAATGACTTGTCTTGGTAGTTGAAGATTTTTATTTGTAGTATATAATTTGCTGCCTCATTGGTCTAGTGGCTACATGGAAGGCCGAAGACACGGTGGTCCTGGGTTTTAATCCCAGGTCGGGCCAATAAAAAAAAATTAGGTTTTTCTGTTAGAAAACTCTCAGTAGCAGCCCGGAGTCTGTGTGTGAAGTGGAATTGCGTACAGTCCCGTGCCTCGGAAAGCACGTAAAGCCGTTGGTCCTGCGCCTGAACTCTTTCCGGTCGTGTCGGATTGCCGTCCCATCGGATTATGAGAGCTAAGGAATAGAGAGTGCACCTGTGTTTGCGCGCACACTTGTGCACTATAATATCTCCTGCGCAGTTGGCTAATCTCTCTTGAGATTGGCCGCCGTGGCCGAAATCGGAATATCTGAATAGTTCTTTGGACGAAATTATATCAAAACCTACCAGACATACATATATTATTTGTTATAAACAACATAATATCACGCTATGACTAATATATAACACCGACAACGTTTTGAGTCGATTGTCATAAATTGACAATTTGTTAGTAGAATCTGTGTTTACCTATGAGGGTGCAGTTTTACAATAAATTACATACTACCTTCCTCTCCTACCTTCCTTTCCTGCCTTTCCTTTAAAACGTGTGAGCTCATTCAATGTATTTAAGACAAAACTATCAGATCATATTCTAAACTACCCACTTTAGGAGTAAATACATTAATGAGTAATAAAAATACAATGAATAACTTGTAATTGATTTCGGTCACATAGATTTACTGTAATTTTATTGTTTCCATGTATTTGGTTTTGTCTTTTTATGGAAAATAAAGACACTTACTAAGGCTGAAACAGCATGGTCAAATATATATAAATATGTATATATACATTTATAATATAAACCTATCCTATCATAACTACTGAGGTAATACCATAGACAATTATAACTTTTCTCAATTATTTGGTTAAATACCAGACAATCTGATCTAGGGTTTTGTAACGGGTGAACAGGAGGTCTGCAATCTCCTCCCACAGCTGGTGGACAATAAGCAAATACAGGAAACCTTGTATAATAGATTGGAATGCGATAGGTAATCATTTATATATTACATAGATAATTAATCGTTGTAAGTAAATTATATTAAATTCTAACTAAACTTAGTCAAGTAAGTTCCTATCTTAAAAGCTCTTTATTTGTATCTAGAAGAATCATAAACCCAGACGGTGGACGAGCATATGGGCCACCTGATGGTATGTGGTCACCAACGCCTTATGTCGCTTGTGCCTGTAATTACACTGGCTCACTCACCCTTTCAACCGGAACATAACAATACAAAGTACTGCTGTTTTGCGGTAGAATATCTGATGAGTGGGTGGTACGTGGTGGTACGTGGGTGTCCGTGTGTCACGCTTTCACTCCTATATAAGTGGTCTAATTTTAATAAAATTTGGTACGCCAGCTTGAAACTCGAAAAAATAGGCTATTTTTTACGGAGACGAAGTAATGTAATATATATATATATATTGTAGATTGACGGTGACCCGTCAGCTGGGATTACTTCAAAGGGATCGTCCGTGGACCGCCATTACCGTCAAGACGAGGCAAGCTACCACTTCAACGTTAAACATTATGTTGCTTGACGCGATGCAGCTCAAAGAAGAAGGTAAAAATTAATTTAAATATATGATAATTTAATTTTATAAAAATATACGATAGTTTAACGTGACAACGTCGTAACAGATAGATGCGGTGAAAACGCACAATCAGCGTAACGGGACAATGAGCGTAACGGGACATCATCATTTTTCGTGCATGCAGCCAGCGTTCATCGATTTATTAGACGTTGTTACGTCAAAAACATATATTTAAACATTATAAACATAAATAAAATAAATATTGTTTAGGAAAGCGCACGATTACTTTTTATGAGTAACAGCCTGTGAATGTCCCAGTGCTGGGCTAAGGCCTCTTCTCCTCCTTGTGAGAAGAAGGTTTACTTTTTATAAATCTCAAATAATATTGTATATATCAAAGTACTACATATTAAAATATTAAATACGACATAGGTTTCCTAGACGAGGTGGAATATCGCCTACTAGTTAATGCTATAGAGGACAAAGTGCAGCTTTGTCGTCACAAAGGCAGCCTAGTGGCTCCCTCTTCACCAGAAGTGAGTTTTATATAATGCATACTATATATTTAATATTTGGCTCTGCTATATAATGCGCTGCAAACAATCTTCTCGATTAATAGTTGTTTATAATACAAAAGTAATCAACTTTAATACTTATATCCACTTTATTTAATTTTAAGTTATAATTAATATCATAGATTGTTCGAGATAATCAATGATATCGCGTCAATTTGATGTCAAAGTTGTTTATTTGCATTTACTTCTCTTGTAGTTTTCATAGGCTCTGGATTATGGAAGGTAGGTTGATAATAATTAGTGGTCACCTCGCCTCTAGATATTATATTTGTGAGGTAATTATAGAAGGACACTAATTTGTCACTTCAAACTTGATCACTTTTAAACAAATTATTGTATTTTGTTGGTAGAATACAATTGGGAAGCCAATGATACCCTGGCGGATTTACAGAAAATCCTACCAAATCCTTATTTTATTGTTCTTGCTCTAAACGCAGCAGACCATGAGATTCTATGTTGAAATCCCAGGATGGACCTTTAAAAGTTATGGGGTTTTTCCGTCAAAATGTTCTCTGTATTAGCGTGCAGTCTGCAAATAATCTGTGTATACTTGCGCGCCTCGGTAAGTGCGCCTGAATTGAGTAGTGGCGTATTCCCACCATAGGGTGTGTTAGCACACACGCGTATGCTTATGGGTGATATTATAAATTGTTCGTAATTTGAAATTAGACTCAACTCCGTGCTGTCTCCTGGCTCCAGGGTAATGAGAGGGTCGCGGACTTTTTCATAGAAAATTCAGAGATTCACAACTACAATTTTAACGACATACTCGTATCACGGGGTAAGTTTCTAGATGTGAGGTCAAACTTTAAAGATACTTTAATCACATTAATCGCTTTTATGACTCGTGTCTGTTCCATTCACTACGTGAGTAGGTATATTATGATTAAAAAAATAAGTAAATTCTTTTCATCTCTTTTTATTTATTTCATATGGCAATTTTAAATTTTTATCTATTCTATTGCTGGCAACAATCTCTTAGTCTAGTAGGTAATTTATGTATATAAAAAAGTAAATTAACAACCTGTCTTACTGTTGAATTCAAGTGTCCTTTTTGAGGTGAAGGTTTGGAGCTTACTTTAACAACTTATATAACAAACAATGACAGTACATTATCTATGTAAATCTTGTGTTGTGCAAATATTAAATACATAAATATTAATATTTACTCTGTGTCTCTTAAATCTCCAGGTGATCAACCTAGAGGCCTATTCATCCTAGTATCAGGGCTCTGTGAAGCAAGCTACGTACCCCCTGAGGGAGACATGGACGAAAGCTTACCAAATTACGAATTCAGAACTGATCTAAAGTTTGCTGAACCCAGTAAAGATTATATCGTGTCTGGGAACGCGATTGGCGTCTTAGGGGTTAGTTTTAGGTTTCGGGTTTACTTTGTGACTCATTAGGGTCGAACAGCCAATATGACTTCAATCTTCTTTAAGAGGCGGTACTTATTTTTTTTGCTTACTACTTTTTTCTTCTATATTATATATTGCAGAAAAATCCTACTGAGATAGTGTAATCTCAACTTACTTAAGATTAACAATGTGGTATTTCTGATTTCGCTTAAAGAACAAATAAATAAATCCAATTTTTCGACAATGCCATTGAGGACGAGCGGGTCCCAACTATAGGCATTTTTTTTAAGCAACTAAGTCTTACCCCTCAGTACCAAATATAAACAGCCGCCGTCTCTGACGTTGAATGTTATTGTCAGGCACACAGAATCCCACCCATTCCAGAACACCCAAATTGCTCCCAGACCAATGACATAATATGCTTTTGTATCATAATACATACAGACATAATTTATCTTCTAATTTTTTATATCGTACCTAGAAGTATGTATATTTGTATAAATTAGGATTAGAGGATACAAAAGATGGAACCTATAAATTCCAGTAGAAAACCAAATAACATTATTTTGTGTACATTCGATCATTACACAACTCCAGCTTCATCAGGAGCCCTCGTTGTGGCTTCACTTAAATTGTGGTTTTTGATAGGAGGATATTTCCAACCAGGTACTTACGAATCGACCGTACAGCTACACGGTGCGCTGCGACTCAGCCGTCCAATCTTATTACATAACGCTGCCAATAGTTAAAGAAGCTTTCAACCTTGCACCACATCCTATAATGGGGTAATTTCAAAATTAAATAAATCTAAATCCTTCTATATTTATCCATGCTGTTTTTCTTTGTTTTTGCTGTAAAACCATCGACACCGGCGGGTCAGTCACAACTGCGTGGTCACGCTGCAATGTGACTGTCACCAAAACACAAAACTTGCTAACTAAAGTGATAGGATTGAAATTTGGAAAAATTATCAAACCCCATGGCTATAGTTATAGGGAAACGGTCCCAGAGACTGTCAATAAATTATGGAGATATTTCATTGACATTTACTTAATACAATTAAATACGGTCAACAGAAAAAATAGTAATATTCAAACTACTGATTTCAGTTTGGAAGCAGCAATGTGGCGTGAGATTGGCATCAAATTGTCAGTGATGATACTACCCACCGTGCCGGCGTATCACGGCTGGTCGATAGAGAAGATTAGTATGCGTTTGGAAAATGCTTTCGTGCCATGTCTTAAAGCATTTAAGGTATGTGAAGAACTACTCAAAATAGAACATCAGATCATATACATTGATGTAAATATGTATCTAACTCTATAACTCCTAAAAAGACAAACAACACATTTGAACACTCAACAAATCACAAGTCGCGCCATTAATTAATTACTTCGTGTCGGATTGCCGTCCCATCGGATTTTCAGAGCTAGGGAATAGAGAGTGTGCTTGCGTTTGCGCACATACTTGTGCACTCGTAATCTCTCTTGAGATTGGCCGCAGTGGCCAAAATGTGGAGACGATTATTATTATTTATTAGGTATCGTCAAATAACAATACTTAGTATTGTTGTGTAATGTGTTCTGGCTAGAAGGGAGTGAGCCAAAATTACTACAGGCACAAGGGACATAACATTTTTAGTTCCTTAGGTTTGTGGTGCATTAGCGATGTAAGGGAAGGTTTCAGATTCTATTCATATGATAGGGGCCGGCTGGCCCCTTACTGACTCGCGTATTATGTATATGTACCTAATGTCAAACCAATGTTATAGCTTAGCGTGCCATGTCTTTTAATATATATAAGAAAAGCTTTAATTATGATTTTTTTATTATTTTTGTTATAGATATTTATTGTGAACGAACTCATGGAAGACATAATATTGCTGGACGGCATCTGCCAGGACTCTGCCACCAGAGAAGTGTTTCAACCACCTTGCTATATCCCAAGGTACGATATTAATATTTCAAAATAATTATGAGCATATAATATATGAGTTTGTTAAATGGTAAATGTGAATGACAATATTATTTGTTTTTCGATATTTTTTATCTTCTCTCTTCTTCTTCGTTCATTAATGAAGGTAAACAATAATCGTGAAAGTGTTATCGTGGAGCAAAAATTTATACTTATTAATTAAAAACAGAAAAAAATCATACAGTGTACGGACGATCAGCTGTTTTCTTAACATACCCACCAATACATGTTAATATAAAACTTTATGGCTATAAATAAAAAACTTTTTATATAAAGAAAAACATTTATTAAAAACACAAGTGAACAGTGCTACATAAAAATATAATTATTACTATATGAACTTTGGAATAGTACATAAAACATTTAAAATACAATTTCAATAGTTAGTGTTAAGTGCAATTTAGTAAACAATCTGAGTGTTTTCATTTAAAAAGTAGTTGTAATTGAATATTTTTTACAATGACAAATAAATGCAATCTGTGTGGTAAATTCATAGCAGCGGTAGATAGGGCTAAATGTTCTCGTTGTACAAACACGTACCATCGAGCCTGCGTTAACATAAGCCCGAAAGGTTTGGCGCCGACAAAATGGCAATGTCGTGACTGCAAGGGGAAGACTAAACCTCTTAATAACTCCCCAGACCCCCCCGTGCCAGAAATGAGTGAGGATACTTTTGTTGACGCTAGCATGACGACGGACGGCTCACGGACTCTCGTCAATGAAATTAGATTGCTGCGAACCGAACTTTCAACGTTTGGGCGAGAGATGGCGCAATGTAGGCAAGAGCTTACGCACATCAATACCGCAATAAATGACTTCAACACACGGGTTGATAAGATAGAGGAGAGACTTTCAACGCTAGAATTACGTATTGCCGATTGTCCGAATGCCTCTGTGGTTTCCGCGGACCAAGATATAATAACGCAACTACGACAAGAACTAAACGAAAAAGAGCAAGAAAATCTTTTAAATGACGTTGTTATACAGGGCCTAGCAGAAAAGCCAGCGGAAAATACAGTTCAGATTGTCAGCTTGGTGGCGTCCAAAATCGGTATCACGCTGGATGACAGGGATATAGTCTCAGCTGAGCGAGCGGGGCCCCGCCGCGGTCTCAATGAAGGCGAGGAGCGACCGCACCCCCGGCCGCTCATTGTGCGCCTCACTAGACGTGCGGTGCGCGATCAGCTACTACGGGCGGCACGAGTGCGTCGTACTGTGGACTCGACGGGTATTATTGAAGGACAGCCGCGACGTTTTTATATTAATGAACGTCTGACAAGAACGAACGCCCAGCTATTCTTTAAGGCTCGCGAAGAAGGTCGACGCAAGGCGTGGAAGTTCATCTGGACAAATGCAGGTCGTATCTTTGTCCGAAAAGATGCCAACTCCATGTCTCATCGCATACGGTCTGAAAATGATATTATGAAATATTTTGGAGTCTATTAAATTGGAAACTCATGTATACTGGCACTCATAATGTATTCTTAATTTTAATTTTCACATTAGCTAAATGTTATACTTCATATTTCGTCTTTCTTAGCAAGTATGTACAACTTAGTCAACATCTTGCAAAAATCTGTAGAAACGTTATAATAATATTTGTTATTATTTTAGAAAATTATATTATATTCTTTTGTTATTTTTATATCTCAATACTGTGTCGAATAGGAGTGTGCAACTATGGTATAATGATAAGGTATTGTTTTGTTGCTATATATCTGTTTTTAACTCATATATTTTTAATAACTTATACAACTACAATTTATAAATATACATATATACATAAATACTCATTATATAAAAATATTACAATTCTATTAAAACTTACAATTTTACTAATGTTTATAAGTATAGTATACTTTTATTTTAGAACATGCAAATTATATGACATCTACCCTATCTTTACAATATATATAAAAACTAAAAAGTATAATTGGTTGTATATTAAAATTTTTAAAAAATCTCTTATATGTTGCAATGTTGAATAATAAGAAATTAAAAATTGGCTTCCTAAATAAGGGTTCATTAAGAACTAGGCATGAGGAGTTTAGTTGATACTGTCATTGCGTGGCTACAAGGGAGACAGCTGAAAATCAGCAGAGGGATAAAAATCCCTCATAGCCTGAGCTGTCTCCTTTTGACTGCACACAAGTTTTATTTTATTATATCTTTCTTTGTTTATGTTGTTTTTATATCCATTTTTGTATATTTTTTTTTTCTTTATATGTGTGTATGTCAATAAATGTTTTCTTTCTTTCTAATTTGCAGTTTACTTTTCTTTTTATATTTACAGGACAGCCCATCGTCTGATATTTCCAAAATCATCCCAACTGATGGTGAGCGGGTCCTGCCCTGAGACGAAGCTGTTGATAGTCCCAGCCAAAGATACAGACGAGCTCGACATCATGGAAGACGAGCTTGATGACTTGCAATGTGAACTTGTGAGGATTATCTTTTATCTATTTTTTTAAAAAGAAACTTATAATGGTTATTTTATGTATGAACTAATAGTAGTAGGGTTTTGTGCAGCTCGTTTGGGTAGGTACCACCCACTCATCAGATATTCTACCGCTTAACAGCTGTACTTTTTATTGCTGTGTCCTGGTTAGGTTTGATTTTTTGCAATGCCATCATCTATGGGCGTTGGTGACTTACCATCAGGCGCCTCGTCGCCATACAGAGTGTAACAACATTCGTGTCCGACCCGTGAAGTGGTTATTAGATATCGTGAGTCGGTTCTATTTATGTAAAAAAAAAATATATTAGGCAAAAAAATTACTCATAAAAAAAAATGATTTTCATTTTCATTTGTAAATGACGAAAATTTCATGGACAACTGAGGTCATGACCTCGTCTCCGACCTACCCGATAGGTAAGAGCTATCGAGCGCTGACGCCCGCGCCTGTGTTGCAATATAATTGTCGTTATTTAGTCAAATTAAATTTTTTTCGAAGTAAAATTTTGCTTAAAATTTTAAAATTTATTAGATAAATAGAACCGACTAACGATACCTAATAACCACTTCACGGGTCGGACACGAATTTTGTTACATCCTGTATACATATGTATGTCATCATCATAATACGCCTATCGCAATCTTCTGATTCGTATCCAGTCAGATCGCACCACCTTATTTAGGTTTTCGGTCCTTCAGTAGGTTATCTGTCCCGGACAATCTCATGTCATACATTAATCTTCAAAAATACATCAATTACAATAACTGTTCGTTAGATAATTGAGATTCGTTTGGATTTCGATAAATGAAATATTTCTATATGTAATCATTTGGAAATCGGGGAGAACGGAAAGGGTGGTGATATAACACAATGATGTCCCGGCGTCGCAGGTGTCGGACGCGTCGTCGCGCTGCCTGTACCACCGCGTGGCGCGCAAGCTGTCGAGCGAGTCGCGCGGGAAGAGCGCGCTGCGCCTGCGCACGCGCCGCCGCCGCGCGCCCCGGCGCGTCAACTACCGCGACTCCGTCTGGGGGAACAAGACCTGTGAGCAGAGTCTACTTATTTAATTCCCTTAATTCCTTTAATAGGAAGACTAATACTACAATATATGGTGGATTGAATTATTTGTTTCGTAGTAACTGATAAATAAAGGTACAAAATAAGTAAAATATATTTTTTTTTTTATTATGTCACTTGCTATAATACTTTATATGATATAATACTTTATGTTATAATACTTTAAGAAGTAGGCGAGTTTTTTGACACAATAATATTGTAATATAAAATAAAATTTATTTAAAGTAATATTTGACAGCATCAGTGACAGTTACGGTACCGCCGATGACCGGCGCTCAGAGTGAAAAGGAAATCAGTTCGAAGTACTACAAACCGAGCCTCGTCGATATGGTAAGTGAGTAGCCGCCAGCTACGAGCACGAGAGGGCTAACTGAGACTTCGAGCGTCAGACGAGTAGGCGTAACATTTCGTACGTCAAATGACGTCAGTGTAAAATCTATTATTGTTAATGTGTGAGTGAAATCGGTACACGATACAGGCTAGCTGAAATCTCACATGCTTACACATAAATTCTCATAAGTACCTCGGTACTCAGAACATTTTTTTAAGTTATATTATCATACATTCTTTTATACTATATTTTATCTGTTTTATGACGATATCAGTTCAGTTGAATGATTAGGACGCAAAAGCATAACAAACTAACATACCCACATTTGCATTCATGTAAAACGAAATCTTTATTTTATTTATTATTATTTATTATTTACTTGGTGGTAGAGCTTTGTGCAGGCTCGTCTGGGTAGGTACCACTCACTCATCAGATATTCTACCGCCAAACAGCAGTACTTGGTACTATTGTGTTCCGGTTTGAATGGTGAGTGGGCCAGTGTAATTACAGGTAAAAGGGACATGATATCTTAGTTCTCAATGTTGGTGGCGCATTGGCGATGTAAGAGATGGTTAACAACTCTCTTACAATGCCATTGTCTATGGGCTTTGGTGACCACTTACCATCAGGTGGCCCATATGCTCGTCCAACTTCCTATGAAATAAAAAAAAATGTTTTTTAACCTTACGGGCTAAGATGACAAAAATTAATATATACTCTATTTAAATTTTTAGCACGCATAAGTTACTACTGCGACGTGTCGTTAGAGCTAGTCGGTTCATTATTGGCAATATTATATAAAAATATTTGTAATCTGTTTTGTTACAGCCTGAAAAGTTGGAATCTACGACATCAAACAGTTAGTTATTTTGTTTACTTATCAATAATTCTTAATAGCACATCTGAGAATGAAACGATTGCCTCATCGACTTGCTTCGTTAAACTGTAAATCAACAACTAAAAAATCGGCGAAAACTAAACTGAGTTTCCTTCGCCAATTCTTCTCAGATCTGTATTTCCTTTTCCGAACCGGATATAGTTTCTAATTTGACAAAAAATAGGCGTAATTCTTTATTATAAAGAGTTTAATTTTATTTATTCATTATCAATGTCACTTTAGCCCCTCAAATCAAAATCATTATCAGTATCCGACAGATGGCGCTGTAATTAAATTGTATAATTCATAATATATATTATATTATATATCAGGTGAGATGAAACATCCTTACCCATTGGGATCACCACACCCATCGCAATCGTCTTCAATGCCCACACAGTTATCTGAACATGAGGTACTTGTTCAATTTGCTTTTATCAATAGGTACCCTGTTGACAATATTACTGCTTAAAATATGTATGTACCTATTCGATTCTAATGGCACGAGTCATTTATAGTATAGTCATTTAATAAATAGACAACTTTGATTGAAATAGATAACTTATGACGTCAGTGTTCGAGATATTAGCTATCTGTGGTATTCATTGTGGATTAGTAAAAATGGCGTTTGAGTTTCTGGGATTTTTTAAAAACAAAATAATATAATTAGTTAAGTGGAATAGTGTTGTATTATAAATAGGTATACATTAAGGGTCGTCTCTGGCAATCGAAGGTTGGGATTTGGTAAGAATTATATAGAAAGCGATGCTCCACAAACTCGAAATAAATTACACAGTTAGCCAATGAGTTTAACTTACGTCTGGAATATTTGAATTCAAGGTAATGTTTATGGATAAGTGTAAAAAAATCAGAGAAATCACTAAAAACGTGTAAATCGCAATACAGGAGTGCGATATTTCAAGGTTGTGGAGCATCTTTTTCTATATAATTTCTTACCAAATCCCGACCTTCAATTGCGAGAGACGACCCTTAATCAAGAACATTTTGTAGTAAATAGTATAGAAAAGCTATTAGGAAATCGCACAGAATATCTAAATCTATTTATCTTTACTCCTCTTGCCATTGCAATATATTATGAAAGCACAAAGTGTTGCTACCTTTTTTTCTAGAGCATTTTTATAATTGCAATAAATACTTTATCTATATGTCTCTTTCTAATATGTAAGATTAAAAAGGGATATTGAAAAAACGGTAACAAACGGTGAATGTATGATTGCATTATTGAAATAAAATATATTTAGCAAAATATTTAAACAATCTCCGCGAACCAATTGTTCTCTATTACTATAAAATACTATAATTTACAGATTTTCAACACTATGCTGAATAAGAACAAAAGAAGAAATTCGGATATGAAAAATAAATAAAAGTTACTGTGTTTTGTATTTGTTTTATTTACTTAAGTACTACCTATATCGACTGCCTCGTTGGTCTAGTAACTAGATACAAGGCCGCAGACCCGATGGTCCTGGGTTCAATTCCGGTCGGGTCGGGCCAATAAATAGTTATTGGGTTTTTCTGCCAGAAAATTCACAGTAGCATCCCGGAGTCTGGAAGTTGGAAGTGTGTCCACTCCCGTGCCTCGGAAAGCACGTTAAGCCGTTGGCCCCGCGCCTGAACTCTTTCCGGTCGTGTCGGATTGCCGTCCCATCGGATTATGAGAGCTAAGGAAAAGAGAGTGCACCTGTGTCTGCGCACACACTTGTGCACTATAATATCTCCTGCGCAGATGGCTAATCTATCGAGATTGGCCGCTGTGGCCGAAATCGGTCTGGAGAACTTTATTATTTACTACCTATATCCCGTTTTGTCACTCGCATTATACAAAATACATCAAAAAACAATGTCGCACGGCTAAGCGAATACAAAAAATTAAGAAGAATATTATTACTGGACCTTCTGCTGACTACCACCCACCCGGTGGAATATCAGGTTGAGGTCCGGGCACCACCAAAACATGGAATTCTTTACCAGCACACGTGTTCCCCTCCTCTTATGACCTGGGTTCCTTCAAAAGAGGCGTGAAGAGGCATCTTGCGGGCCGGCAAGGCGGGGGCGGCTAGTGCAGATCATTTTTCCCGACTGCACTAGCCGTCTTCGCGTTTGAACTCTATTACCACTTCAGATGCAGTAGTCACTTGCCCTCCCGGGCCATAAAAAAAAATAAAAGAGGAGAAAGTTTTGATAGAATATCAGAATTAGCGGGAATGATGAAGATTTTGTTATAAGAACTGATCTATTATAGATTATTATGAATAACTAAATATAAATATTACTTGTTGTCTGGGTAGGTAGCACCCGCTCGTCAGATATTCTACCGCAAAACAGCAGTACTCGGTTCGAAGGGTGAGTGGGCCAGTGTAATTACAGACACAGGAGACATAACATCTTAGTTCCCAAGGTTGGTGGCGCATTGGCGATGTAAGCGATGGTTAACATTTCTTACAATGCCATTGTCTATGGGCTTTGGTGATCACTTACCATCCGGTGGTCCATATGCTCGTCCACCTACAATAAAAAAGGGTAATTGTAAATATATTATATCAGTTCCAAATTGTTAATTATTGTTTTTTTTTAATACAAAACTACTAGGTACCTACTTATATACCGCATTGAATGAAAACTTTTTTTATTCAAAGAATCCAATTCTCATGACAGTTTCCCGAACAACTGCTTACTGCATCTCATCTTTTATTTATTTATTTTCTTTTATTAGAGAAACAAACAGTACAATATAACATTTAGATAATTAAAACGTAAACCAGCTAAGTTTCCACATTATCACCAAGTACTATGGAGGTCGGAGGTACACAATGGTGTAATAAAAAGTTGATTGAATTAAATTTAAAAAGTAAATTATAACAGTTAAAAAAAAATAAGTGCGAGTAAACAAATTATGAGTTTTCTATAGTTTGTCTTTTTTTTTTAATTTCAAATTATTCTTTTGTTAATATTTACTTTTTTTTATAATGATCACAAGGTTTGTGTAAGAAAAGGGTGTTGAGTGTAAGTTTAAGTACAGTGAACTGAGTTATAAGATAACCTCCCATTAGGGCAAAGCGAGATTTTGAAGTAAAGTTTTTGACAATAAATAATTGTTAATTACAAAAATACAACATTGGGTTATTAATTTCTTATTTCGATATCAAATTCCTCTCTTATCAAATAATATAAAATTTATTAATAGAGTACAATAAATGAAACAAAAAATACAATTTTGGGACTTCTAATGTTAACATAGGTATGTACCCACCCACTTTAGGCCTTGGGGATGGATTCAGGATTGGTCATAATACAACGCACATAATGTTAAAAGTTTAATTATATAATTAACATAATCTTTCATGTATATTTTTTTAATCATATAGTTTTTTCAATGATAAACGGTTTAGCGTCAATTATTTTTTTACGATTAACAAATGTTTGTTTTCTATACAACCTTCACAGAACTAAATGCTCAGGTTGTGGCTGTCATCTACCGAAGAAATCACATGTACGATATATTTATTTAGATTACGTACATTTTTAAGGTAAACTTCTTTAAATATCTTTACCTTTATGTATATAAGATGTATTGTTTAGTGAATTACTACATAAACAATATTGTGTGTACTTCTTTCAAATGTAAAATCAATGATGGAAGGAAGAGATAAACTTGTTTAAATTGACACCGGCCTATAGTTTTTTGTTTCTAATCATACCTAAAGCATTTCTTAATTATTTAAATTGTATACAATTTTAAATCTTCCATCTAATAGAAGGAACAATTTAGTTGTATACATTAGCAAACGAATGATATACGAAATTGCTATTTTTTAAGTATGACTGTTTAAAAATATACCATAAATATATTTTAGTTCTGCCAAATTAGTTTAAGATATTGAGATTTGTCTACACGCAGTACATATAAACAAAATACAAAACAGTACATATAAATATACACAAAACAAAAAAAATAACACTATCACTATCACTATCCTACGCGCATTGGTGGACAGTTTCGACTCGCTGATGGTGAAGCGATGGGTTCAACTTCATGTTGTGAAGGATTTGTAAACCTCTATCACCAGAAGTGAAAACGGAATTGTCCTCCAAAATTCAATATTTATAAATTTATTATTTAATTAGTCCCAATTATTTTTCATTGTTATTTGTTATTATTATTTATGATACTAACATAATTATTAAGAATACTTTATGGACACCTGTCTGATTTAAATAAATAAATAAAAAATAAATAAATAAATATTTGATAAACTTTGCTGGATTTGCTGAGACAAAATACAAATTCCTCTACGCTTCAGGTGCTCTCGAGATTGTGCTGGTGAAGAATGTTAAGTATCATAGAAGTAATATCGGACTAGCAACTAGATTCTTGAAGTAGGCTCGCGGCGACTCGCAGCGTGTATCATTTTTCTTTTTTTTCACACAGTGGAAACCTTCAAAAAGGTACCCGACTCTCTTAGACCCCTAACGGAGTTGGGTTGTGTGGGATTCTAAGCCACTAAAACCACTGCGATGGCTGCGGGATCGTGTTGATATAATGCATCTGCGGCCCCTCCCTTGCTGTGCACTCCTCGTGGCTCGGCGGAGCACTCTTCAGGGGACCATCTATCATCTACAGTAACTGTACAGCATTCCCACTTTCTTTGCTCAGCTATCTAGACGTGGTCTTGAAATATCCATTGAGCGTCTAATGATTCAAGATAGCGAAAATAAATACGCACAATTTGTGAATTTTATTGAAAATTCAAGTAACAACACTTTTTATTATATAAGTACTATATCTTTTTTGTTCGTATCGTCATCGTTATTTATTAATTGTTGTGTACATAAAACCTATATATACTCTTTTGCTAACCTTATCTTTTGCAAGTCAATATACATATTATGTACCTATCACATGACTACCTATCAGTGAAAGGGCTGTTAATTATAAGTACATGATTAATATCCTGGAACATTATTCACACACGGCCATCTGATCCCAAACTAAGCAGAGCTTGTAATATGGAAACCAGACAACTGATATACTACATTTATTATTTTACTTTTGTAAATACATACTTATATAGATAATTACACCCAGACTCAGGACATGTTCATGCACACAAATGTTTGTCCTGGGTGGGAATCGAACCCACGACCTGTGGCGTGAAAGGCATGTATTTTACCAACCACGCCAACCGGCTCCTCAAATTGATTGATTGTTTTATTTTTACATTTGATTATATAATTTATAGTTATCTAATGGAGTGTGACTGACAATTAAAAATATCTATGTAGAAAAAAAAGACAATAACATTTGATTATAAATAATATCACGTAATTCACCAGGACTGTTGAGGAAAAAATTCTAGTAACGATAATAGTGCCCAAGTTAGACGATAGCTTTGAACAAAAAAGCATTCTATTTCTTACTTTTCTACAGTCATAATATTAAAAAATATAAATTGCTAAGTAAAAACGTACCTATGTAACTTGATGCGTATCAACTGGGGAAAGACCGGTTAGGTCAACCATGACTGTATTGTTAATTTTTAAACTACTAGCGGCTGAATAAGGTACGACTTAACAATTCTATAAAAAGTAGACGCGGGGCCCACAAAAAACATTGACGATCATAGAGAACGCATCCATAATTATTATATGAACGCTCCTGACCAATAACTTGTTTATTATGCAATTACGCGTCAAATACTGGTTTAAATTTTAAATGTTTTATCTTCCTTTAAAATATAATAGTTATTATAGAGTATATTAGAGATATTAAATGCAAATAAATTTATTTCATAATCCAAATTCAAACAGCATGAATTTCCTCGCTTTATGGGGGAAATGTCTATTAACTTGTAACATAACTCGGCCGTATGTGTGCGTGTCGGTGAATGTAATTTACGCACACATTAATTCTAAAGTTGCTTCAATTTTGAGTGAAACTTTATACGAAACTATACTAATAAAGGTTATAATTCTATTGTAAAAAATAATACCTATGTATGTACATATATTGTACCTTAAAATACATGTTGTGGCCGTCTTGAAGAGTCGCACACTTCATGCTAAAACTGAATTTGTTTTTAGTATTATATTGCTAAGTGTAGTTACTGCTGATGGTCCTCAATAATAAAAAAAATAATGTAACAGGTACGTAGGTAATGCATATTTGATACAATATTGGCATAGGTACCTACTGCAAGTGATTACTGATTTTATTTAGAGTACAATTACCGTTTTTATTGGTAGGACTGGCAAAAATCCCACCTGATGGCTCTGATGGTAAATCATCACCGTCCATAGCCACTGGTATTGGAAGAAATATTAACTATTTCTTATGTCGTCACTGCGCCACCAACCTTGACAATTTACATGTTATGCCCCGTACTTAAACAGGCTCACTCGCCGGAACAAAACAAAACCAAGTATTGCTGTTTGGCGACAGAATACGATGGAGTGGTCGAACCAAAAAAAAATATGAACAACTAAGAGAATAATTAAAAGAAAAGTTTTAAGAACTAGGTACTTCTGGATACGTTTACTAGGTGGTAGAGCTTTGTGCAGGCTCGTCTGGGTAGGTACAACCCACTCATCAGATATTCTGCCGCAAAACAGCAGTACTTTGTATTGCTGTGTTCCGGTTTAAAGGGTGAGTGAGCCAGTGTAATTACAGGCACAAGGGACATAACATCTTAGTTCCCAAGGTTGGTGGCGCATTGGCGATGTAAGAAATGATGTGATAATGTGATGTAACGGCGGCAGTCCACAGTCGTGCGACACGAATTTGAGGTGGAAATGTATTGTATCTGGTAGAGCTTTGGTCCCTGATCATTTAATGTTCTTACTTACATTATCATAAAATGCGCCGTTTTTGAGAAAATTAAGAAAAACTGTTTAACCTCGAAATTAGTTAAATATGAAGAATACGATATAATATATCACTGTAAAAGCAACTTAACACATATAATTTGGTCCTTGATCAAAACAATATCACTCACAGTAAACTGAAATGCACTATTTTTGAGAAAATTAATAAAAACATTTATAACTCGAAATGGGTTTTATACGAATTTACTGTCATTTACGGTAAACATAACATAGATAAAAAATAATATAAATACATTTATTTATATTTTGTTTTATTTTGTTGTTTTCTTATTTTATTTTTAATAAATGTATGTTATTTTTATACTGTTGTCTTATTTTGAGGATTTTAAAGTAGTTACAAAACCGAATCGGTTAACCCCGACTCCACTTAGTCTTGTCTATCTTACCCCTAGAGTGTTTTTTTAGAGCCGGAGGCGCGGAGGGAGGGAGAGGGAGCTTTGTTACGCTAAGGCGAAGGGGCTGCACTTCCCGTAGCGCCGGAGCCGTCACAATTCGAAATTTTGGTAAAAATGTTGTAACATTGAGATTAGGTGTCTTATTCAAGAAAAAAAATTAATTTCATAAATTGTGCAATATTTAAAATTAAATAATAAAATAATTCATAAAAATCTAGACTTCTTGGCTGTATGTTAAAGACCGGTGTATAAAGTCTATTCTCGATGTATAATCTGTGCCCATGAATTTTAAGCGGCAACTAAAATTGACAAAAGTTTTTAATGACAAGTTTGAATGCAAACAACGCTCGTAGTGATTAAGTGATTATTTGTTATTTTAAACACTGATCTTGAAGTCTTACTTTAATTAACTTATATATAACTATTTTTACGCGTTAATTTGCTTTTACAGTGATATATTATATCGTATTTTTCATATTTAACTAATTTCGAGGTTGAACAGTTTTTCTTAATTTTCTCAAAAACGGCGCATTTTATGATAATGTAAGTAAGAACATTAAATGATCAGGGACCAAAGCTCTACCAGATACAATACATTTCCACCTCAAATTCGTGTCGCACGACTATGGACTTTTACCTCCACCTTCCTATGAAATAAAAAAAAACGTCTAAAAATGACGGCAAAATTATAATCAAATTAAACAATGCTGTAAGTTTAATGATGACATACATTTTAAATTGTGAACTCTCCGAGGGCTGATGACGATAAAAGCGCCGCCATTCGTGGGACACCTCGTCTTATAGACAACGCTATTATCACCGCTGGCCCATAACAATAGATCAACATGTATCAATTCACAAGAATAATATTCACAATAAAAATGTGGGGATTGGTAAATTTAGATTTCCGAAAATCGGATATTGCAAAAATGTACAACGTTGGATACTTTAAATAAAATATTACAACTTGAAACGTAGTTTGTAGTAATAATCTTTATGACTTAATTTGCTTATTGGAAGGTAGATACTAGTTGGCGTGTTTTGACACAAGCATTAAGTCAGTATAGTGCTTTATTACGCACATAAATGTAGGTACTAACATACTACCTACTTCATTAA
The DNA here is from genome assembly GCA_963151315.1 of Nymphalis c-album. NCBI lineage: Eukaryota > Metazoa > Arthropoda > Insecta > Lepidoptera > Nymphalidae > Nymphalis > Nymphalis c-album. The sequence goes on from OY720610.1 coordinate 5,519,591, forward strand.
AGTGTTCTTATACAATTATGTTGCGTGATATTGCAAATATTTATATCATAAAATTTTATTTTGAAGCGCGTTTAAGTATAAAGTTATACTTTCTTTTTACTGGACTATATTATGTAGTCAAGGAAAGCGATGGATGGAGCCTTGTTTTCAATTAAAAAGTAAACTACATAGGTTTGAACGACAGCTAAGACCAACCTTTTATTATTAAAAAGAATGTAAGTTGTGAGACATTAGATATTATGTAGATATGTCCAAAATATTGTAGATTATTTTGTTAGAAACACTGACCACAATTTTATAAAAACGAAGACAAAAGTAAAATCTGCAACACCATATTCTAGGTAGTAAGACTTTGTGCAAACTGTTCAGGATAGTTACCACCTTCTCATCAGATATTCTACCGCTAAACTGATATTTTTAATATTATTGCGTGTCGGTTTGACTGAGCCAGTATATAGGTACACTGTAGATATATGCACAAGGGACATAATCTTTGTTCCCAAGGTTGGTGGTGCATTGGCAAGGAGTGGTTAATGTTTCTCAAATCGCCATTGTCTATGGTCAGTGGTGAACACTTAATCTCTCGTGGCCAATTTGTCCCTTCTCCTACATGTAACATAAAAAAAACAAGTTTCAATTAATTTATTTTTGAACAAGGTTCGCTTATATATAATAAAATCCCACCAATTCTATATTTTTACCAAGGTTTTGTCTATTTATAAATCGATTTCAAAGATGGCGTAACCATCTTTGGCGGTATTCGAAATTTGCTTGTAAAATTTAAACGATTTCCTTATCGTTATTTAGATAAGTTTTAATTAGTATTATTTTTATAATTAATTATACCTAAGCGTATTTACCTAACCTTTAAATATCAATATGGGTATATAATTTCAAACACGCGGAACACTAGGTGTTCTACGAATAAGAGCTGGACGCCAATTCTACTCACAGTATCAACACATTATCGGAATCGAATCGAAACATAATCGTTGACGTTTCGCCTTTTCCCTATTCTACTAACAACAACGATCCAGTTGCGATCCAGGAACATCAAAAGTTAACAATTGGCCTCCTGAGCTATAAAAAATAAAAGAATAAATAGATAGGTGCATTAAATTGTACTTAGGTATACAAAAGTGGCTTTGCGACAAAATGTATTTAGTTATATATAAAACGAAATATGAAACTATTAAAATTGAAAGTAAGTTCGCTTACCCTGAAAGATCTGAGACAAGAAATTTGAAGTCCTTTATTTAGTACAACGTTAAAATAATTTTTAAATTCGAACCAGTAGTTCCTGAGATTAGCTGGATCAAACAAACAAAATCATCAGCTCTATATATTGATATAGATTTTCAATATGGATTCGCAAAAAAATCATTTTGAATGACGCCGAAGTTAATGTCAAAACTTTGGAAGGAAATTCAAGTGTGTATATATGTAGTTATGTGCACTAGTGTTGTATAATTAATAAAGATACTTACTTAACTTATATATTAATTTAGAACTATTTGTAGTAGGTACATAATATAGCAGAGCTATCAAATGGTCGCATGGAATAGGTAGGTATGTATGTACCTAATGTGGCTGAAATTCTAAAAAAATGCATAATACTCAGATATTATAAATGTGCCTTAGGTAATTAATTGTTCCAGAATGGTATTCCTATTTACATAAGTCGGTACTTAGATATAGATGTGTTAACGCAGTAACAATTTTAACGACAAAACACATCAATCAAATTTAAACCTTACTGTTTAAATCATTCGGTATGTAATCAATGATTATGCAAAACTGTAGGCAACAAATGGGTCACCGGGAATGTTTATTGTTACAGTAATCCGAGTTGTGGGCGTCCATCTTGGATTTAACGCTTGAACGAACCAATCAGGTGTAAGAACGCTCTGGGCGGCGCGCGCGCTTGGATTAGTGCCAGATTTATCTGCTAACTGTTAATTACTTTGGATTTTAAGGGCATAAAATTTAGATTGTACACTTGCAAGGACAAACATTCAGTAATTATATTTCAATTAAGACATATAAAATTTACTGCTTTTAAATCTCTGAATGTAAAATTTAATATTCAAAAAACAGTAATTTTATAACATTTTCTGTTATTATATATATATATTATATTATATATATATTATTATTTCTGCATTCCCTAATGAATGAACGAATAATGTTCCTTCTTAATTTTCAATGAAAATATTGGAAGTTATAAAGTTTATTTAGCATAGGTAAGTTATGAAGAGATATATTTAATTTTTATCCCTCGTAAACATATGACCTAAAAGTCAATGATAACTATGAGTACGAACGTAAAAAAAGGATCAAATAAATATAATACATAATATAAGAAACAATTTATACATAATGTATGAAGAATAAAAGAGAATGAAACACATTCGATGAATAGATTGCGCTAAAGACCCAGAAGCACATACAAAAAAAATGGGTCAAATTCGTCCATTGAAAAAAAAGATGATATTCGAATATACGCGCAATACTAGTAACTATAGGTATATAGAGGTCCTCCAGACCGATCTCGGCCAAGGCGGCCAATCTTAACAGAGATTAGCCAACTGCGCAGGAGATATTATAGTACAATAGCAGTAGTACAAGTGAGTGTGCAAACACAGGTGCACTCTTTTCCTTAGCTCTCATAAGCCGATGGGACGGCAATCCGACAAGACCGGAAAGAGTTCAGGCGCAGGACCAACGGCTTACTGTGCTTTCCAACTTCCAGACTCCGGGCTGCTACTGAGAATTTAACATTAACTGTTTATTGGACTGACCTGGGAATTGAACCCAGAACCACCGGGTGGGTCTGCGGCCTTATATTTGGCCACAAGACCGACGAGGCAGTCAGACCTAGAGTATATGTATATAGTTCATATACATATTATGACATGTTATAAATAAATCGATGATAATTATGTGTACCTATAGATATATAATATTATATATTTCTTTAAAATAAGAGTCTGAGCGTTATTAAAAGACAAGTAAGGTGTTATAATTTATAATCTAAAAATTTCAAACATTGAAACAGTATAAATTATGTTTTAAGATGTAAGTTAAACTGAAACATCTTTTCATTGAAGACAAATAGAAACAATATGATTTAAAAAAAACAATTGAAATCATGTTTAAAGCCAGGTAATATTAAAGTTAAATGTATTACAATAACCAGTTTAAATTTAAAGAAAACGGCACTGTCACTCAGCTGACGTCGATTGTTGGGGTCACACAATGTCTCGAATTAAATTAATTACGGCAGTAGGTAAATTACTTCACTCGATTTTAACATATTGTTTAAATAAACATAAAAACATCTTTTGTAGGTATACCTCGGCATTTAATACATATAATTTATGTCTGTTTGTGCACGTATAAAATAAATGAACATAGGTAGGTAGTACATCATAAGAAAGTATAAGAAATGAAAGAGGTTTCTTTGTGATAAGTTAACAAAGTCCATCTTCGTTAACTCAGTCGAGAGAAGTCGAAGCACAAGCCGATAGTTGTAGAGTAAATAAACCAATAAAAGAAAACTTATTTAAGTTAAGTACTCGCTTTCAGGTTCCAAAAAAAAGGATGCTCCATAATCAAATAATTTAGCCCCACTTATAATATTGAATACAATTCCAAATACAATAGGTATGTTTTTTATACAGGTATGAAATAACAATCTACCCACAAGATAGCATGATGTGTGCTTTCCATAATTCGACATTAAACTGACAACGATATCAAATACCACTTTCCCTCCATAACTTTAACAAGGCCGCGGAACTCTGAACGCAATGTATTTAGTTATTAACACAAGAATATCCATCGTCTATATAAAAATCCTCGCAAACAAAATAATCTATGACATTATATTGACGAAATAATACACCGTGATGATTTATTATACATTGCAGTGTTAATATGCTCGGTGTATTTGAAAAATTTAGTTCGAAAGGCGTTTTATTGTGTGCAAAGCGTAAAATCCGCCGTGACGCGGCAGCTATCTCATCAATGGTAATGCACGGTTTGGCAACGCCGCTTCGCTCACCTGGCGCTTACCTGCGCAGTGTCAACGCGGGGCAAGCTGGCGGCAGTCGATCCTCCGATCCGACAGACACGAACGTGTCGATATAGTTATTAAAAAAAGTTTTATTTTATAAATATTTACAAAATATCCATCCAAACTTATACTTTATACACACACATCGTGTAAAGTGAAACCTGTGACTGAAACGAAAACTTTTCAAGCGTGTCTGGGACTGGGTTGAGAATAAGAATCACGAATCGGCAACTAACGAGCAGCCATTTGACTTTCGAGTTTCGGGTACGAATTCGTGTATCAACCGAATGTGATGTTAATTCCAGATTTTCACTCACGGAAACGGCTTACGTAGACGACTAGCGGTAAAACGCCGCCCGCGCCGCACGCGAGTTAAGTAACCGTCAGGTTTCTAAAGTGCTTTCAGAGTCGTGAATTTTCGTTTGTTCGGGACTCGAAACTATCCCGTTAGTGACATTAGTATGCGAGTGAGCTGTTAACTCGTCTTGTAGTTGAACGGTGTGGTTGAGAGTGCAGTGAGACAGTACATGGAGCTATGATTAGCGGAGGTTGGGTATGCGCGTTGCATGTCCGGACCGCGGGTCTCGGGGGCGCAGCGCTCGGCTCCGACGAGGAAGAGATCGTGTACCTCGCCTATGTCGTCATAGACGTCCTTACTAACCAGGTAAGACAATAAACTCGATAACACCTTTAATTTGAACAATTATTACTTGTCTGTTGTTAAACAATTTGAACTTATGATTGAATTGTCTATTGCTGTCGATGTAACGCCAACGTACAGCACTATTCCATATAATAGCGTTTAGTGTATATGTACGATAATACAAGGTATAGTGACTTTTCGATAAAATTTCTAATTAACACTGTAAAAACCTGTTATTGTGGACAGGTAAAAAATCAGGAACGTACTGGCCGAAAATATTAATTAAAATACATTCAAATTAACAATTACAATTCTATTTGATTGTCTGTGTTCGTTTTAGTATTAAGTTTTTCAATTTTTACAAATTAAACGATAACATTTCTAATTAACACTGTAAAACCAGTTTAGGCGATGATTTGCATATTGCGTGAAATTCTTATGATACATATAAAATTACCTTCTAAAAGCGATATACTTGTCTTTTAAAACATTTGAAATGATTAACAAAAGCCAAATTTGTTAAAACACCAAATATTACATAATGCGTATTTTAAAAACAGAAGCATCAACAAAAAAATGATAATAAATCAGACAGCATCCTAATGAGCTTCTCAAAGCGAAATCACGGACTGTAAAGATAATCATTTAGAAAATGAAGTAAAATATTAACAATCTTTATTACGCCGTACATTTTGGTATAATAAGATTCAGCATTATAAAAACTTTTAAGTCTTTATGTTTGCGAGTTTTACAAATAACATACAATTAGTTGTTAAGTCTGATATCATGTCGCGTTGTTCAGTAATATTTTATTTTAAGCCATCATGACGTTCTTGGTATTATTGCTGCCTGAAGGTCATAAGACCCTTCTCATTAAGGAAACAACAGTGACAATCGCATTTCTCAATCAAAAAGATTGCTCAAACGATGATTACTGATTAATGAGGCACTAATAAGGAATTAGTAATCGGTTTTAAATAGATTAATTTATTTAATTTGGAATTTATAAAGAATAATAATATACCTTGTGTAAATTTATCTGGGAATTGTCATTTGTTTACGATTACACGAGATTTCCAGTTTTTTTCGTTTGCATCGATGAAAGATTTTTATTTAACCATGTTTGTTTTGCTACTGTTTAATTTAATAATATTTTATCGAGTAAAATCTCACAATTTTTTGATGATATTGTTTATATAATTGCCATAAACCGGACGTATTTCGTGATCGCTCTGAAGCCAGTCTCGGTTATACCTATAATTTCTTACAAAAAATAAATTTAGCGTCAATGTTCACAGATAATTTACTGTGGACAGGTAAAAAAGCAGGAACGTACTGGCCGAAAATATTAATTAAAATACATTCAAATTAACAATTACAATACTATTTGATGGTCTGTGTCCGTTTTTGTACTAAGTTTTTCAATTTATACAAATTAAACGATGAATTTGCGAATAAAAGCGCAGAAATTTTCTAATTGTCATTTAATATTGTATAATATCGGTAAGTATTGCTATTGACATAGATACATTTTATCTATCTATGTGGCATTGACAAAATAATCTGTGTTCACTAGGCGAAACTGAACGCCATTATACAAATAATTGAATTGACATTTTAGGTATAAAACATGGCCGTTCCCGCAATTATGACCGCTCACTGACAAGTTCTACCTGCGTTTGAATAATAAAATAAAATAAACAAATGCAGCACTTCCTTCAAGTCTCGTTTTGTTTTATAACAAAATAAATATTTGCCATGCGCTGCATAAGAATGAGATAGATCACGTTTGTACAATAGATAAAGTTGTTTGTATGTTGAAATAAATAGTAAGTTGTAAATAGTTACAACGCACGCTTTATCTTTATGTGTGTGAACTTTTAAGCACTTCATTTAAGCTGAAAAAAACGGGACTGAATATTATAGAATCTTTGTACACAAATAATAGCTAATAGATATTAAAAAAAAACCGGAATTATTAACTAATTACGATAAATATAATCTATAAAAAAGTTAGATTTCTTTTACTATTCTGTGAACTTAAAACATACCTACCTCTACTACCTCTTTATAAAGTTTTCAATACAAAAACAAATATACGACAATAACAAAAATCGAACAAATCAAACTTATCTTTACATTATAGAACGAACTGATAATCTATGGTGATTGACGTTTTTTTTTAAACAGAAGATGAGGAATTAAATCACATTCAAAGAATAACTGGGCGCTTATTACTGATACAAAATAAGTCAATATTTTGTTCAAAACCTGATGTAAAAGTAACAGCCTAATGTCTGACTGCTGGGTAAAACTTTTTTGACAACGATTTTCATTACGTACCTACATTTGACAGGCTTTATGTAACGTATATGCTTCCTCAGAATTAAACAACTTCTCAAAGAAAATTACTTCTCGATAAGTATGGAAATACTAGCTTCCGCCCGCCGACTTCTTCTATCTTGTGTGTAATTGTAATTATAATTTTGCCATACGACGACCATGTTTGTATTGATAATAAGGACAGTTTTAGTGACCCTTGATTTTTAGTTTAATACTTTTTAAAATTCGATATTTCAATATAAGCCAGTTTAGTAATACCAGAAACAAATCGCCCTTTAAGGTCGTATGACAAGTATTTCTGTTATTTTTTTAAAATTATTCTAAAGTTCTGAGATAAAAATAAAAGTAACGGCTTTTAAAGGTAAAGGTCAACTGTTGAAGAGAAAGGTTTGAAATTAATTCCACTGTGATACTTCATTACCTACTGTACTTCATTACGACGTTTTCTTAGAACAAACACTACACCACCTCCTATAAATTATAATTTGGTCTAGGAATAAAATTCATGGATTTATAACAAAAAGCTTCCTATATTTTTTTATAGAAATTCGTTTAATAAATTAAAAAGCTATCGTTTAATTCAGTGGCAGTTTTATATAAGATACGATTCACTGTACGTTATGTATTGCAATGCTTATGTAAAATATATATATGTATCTACGATTGTTGTTTAGGGTGATTAGTTAAGTTTGTGTTCTTTTTTCGAATGTTAAATCGATGATGACAGAAACAGTGATAAAAAAAACTAATTAAACATCATTGAGTTAAATATACTCAATGTTAAACATTTGATAAAACAAAGTCCAAAGGGAGTAAATGTTAATGTAAGAAATTGTCACAACTAATTGATACTCGTGTGGTAATCGAAACGTTGATAGCGCAATGGTGGATGGGTAAAGCAGAGTATAAAAATCGCAGGTTCGATCGGGACCCCTTTGGCTGTTGTCATTGTACAAGCTGTCCGCTTAATTAGATAGTTAAAATAATTGTACGTTGATGCGTTACTGCGCCAAAAGCCTAAAGTTCCTCAATAAACACGAAGACGCCAACCATTTGTTATCTATATAAATAAAATTATAGAGGTCTGCAGTTGTGCGCGCATCACGGAAAAACTACTGGAAAGATTTCAATAAAATTTTCTAAATTTTATTTCGTAGACACGGCCCTTATCAAAAAAAATAATATTGCGATATCTTCATTTAATAAAAAGTTGTTAACGTTTCAAGAAACAACGATTTGTGTATGCACTGCGTGTTCAGTGATGTATGTTTAAACAGAGTATATTTTTGCTTGCGTTGTTTTTGATGTTTTTTCCTTCGCACATAAGATAACTTTGTTAATATATCAAGCAACGCGGACGAAGTCGCGGGTATCAGCTAGTTTTATATAAAACAAAATACCTATTGCGGTTGAAATTTATTAGAGTTAGTATTTGATTTTCAGAAAGGATATATCATGTATTATCAATTGGTGAAAAAGGGATAATTACTGAGTTTTTTTACGGTTCTTCTTCATGGAAGTACATATATATAATTATAGTACGTAGACCTACCACCGCGCTGTTGTCGTTTTACATTGAGTATAATCATGTTAAATGATTTCAAAATGCTGTAAGAGTCAGCTTGAATCAAGATTCTGATGCTTAAATAAATATTTCCATAGTGATTACCGTACCATACATGTACAGGTGGATTGAACGGCCAAACAATTTCGTTTTATAATACCAACCGTTATGATGACCCTTTTTGGTAACACTGACATTTCATCACAATAATGTCTGAAAATATGGCAGCCATATTAGATTATTAGTGACGTAATTAACTATGAAATTTGGATGTTAGAAGTTTGACTGGATTATCCTTTTTAGATGTTTCGTTGTCGGATAAAATAAATAAAAACTCACGATAACGATAACTATCAATCGATAATGTTCGGCGTTGTGAACTGATAAGCTTATTGTGAGAAATATTACGATTTAAACTTGCTTGTTTGAAAGATGCCCCACAGTATTGGCCGCCATCATAATCAATATTAATTTTATAAATGCGATAAAGTCTGTCTGTCTGTTACGCTTTCAAGGCTAAAACACACATACAACTTTGATAAAATTTGATATGAAGCAAGCTCGAATCCCAAAGACGGACACAGGCAGGTAGCCTAGGTTTTAACTTAAATACTGCCCTGTTGCGGCTCTGTTAACACGCGGAACATTACATGAATAATTCGAATATACCTAGTGTGCTTTCTTGTATAATCTTCAGACTGATTGATTCATATGAGCAAGATTACAACAGATTAATGAAGTATTGCCCGTAAGAGTTCGTAATGATAATATCACGTGGTCAGCTGTATAGCTATAACAGACAAGATATGGTGTACCAATATAATCTTACGTTGCATAAACTTCGGACATTAATATACGAATGCATTACAACAAATTTATGATAAGGTACTGCTTCCACCATTTTGGCCAATGGGAATTATATTGCAGGACACACTGAGTCTGTTTATCACACCATTTAATTTGAAAAAAAATCGTAATCAGTTTAACCATTGTATCAAACATATTTCTCTTATTTTTTAAAGTACCTACATATTATAGTTTTTTTTTTTATATTTGCCGGAAAGGCAAATGACTTCTCCACCTGATGGTAATTGGTAGTAGGGTCCAAACGCGACGACGGCCAACGATCTGCACTAGACGTCCTGACCTTACTGACACGCAAGATGCCTCTTCACGCCTCGTTGGAAGGAAACCACGTTATAAGAAGAAAACACGTGAGCTGGTGAAGAATTCCATTTTTAAAAGTGGACCAAAGATAGAAGATTTTAAACTGTAAAGTTAACAAACAAATCCGCGTGGTTTCACCCACATTTAAAGTGAACAGTCTTGGTCCCCGTTGATAATATATATATTTTTTATTGCATAGGAAGGCGGACGAGCATATGGGTCACCTGATGTTAAGTGATATCCAACGCCCATAGACATAGGCATTATAAGATGTGTTAACCGTCTCTTACATCGCCAATGCGCCACCGAATTTGGGAACTAAGATATTACGTCCCTTGTGCCTGTAATTACACTGGCTCACTCACCCTTCAAACTAGAACACAACAATACCAAGTACTGCTGTTTTGCGGTAGAATATCTGACGAGTGGGTGGTACCTACTCAGACGAGCTTGCACATAGCTCTACCACCAAGTAAATATAATTACGTAAAAGAGATTTACCATCCTCGACGATTGGGCTAATAAGTAAATGAAAGACAAAATCTTATTTTCAATCCGTTTGATAGGACACAAACACAGCTTTAAAAAAAAAAACTTTATTATATAAGTACACATCCTAACTAATATTATAAATGCGAAAGTAAGTTTGTTTGTGACGCTTTCACGCCTAAACCACTAAGCCGATTTAAAAAATTCTTTCACCAATGGAAAGCTATATTATCAGCGAGTAACATAGACTATATTTTGTCTCCGTATTCCTACGAGAACGGGAACTACGCGGGTGAAATAAATAAACTAAATAATGAAAATGAAGTTCTGAAACTTCTTTAAATCTTAAACTGATATATATACTAACAGTACATACGCAAAACGATTAACTATGTAATACATATATAGGTATATAACGAACTGTTCTTATGAATCGTGACTTGTATAGAAACATTTTTTTATACGAAATGATGTAACCGTAGTTGTTGATGTAAATATTTGTATGAGTAACGATGGGACTGCCTATACTCGTTATACTATCAAGATTATTTACATGTGTTTTGATTAGGTATTTTTTACGTTATATTGTTTATTTAACAATTATTTACATGTAATGTTATGTAATGTACAATTTGTATATGTAAGTCTTTAGCCTTATATATACAAATTCAATTTTTAACTAGCTACTGGAAAAAGTGCGAGCAGCAGGGGAAGTCCCTTGGGATTGAATGCAATATCGATTCTCTGTGCGCAAAATGTTACTGTCCTGTTACCACTAGAGGCAATTAGGCGAGGTGTTAATTTTCGCTTAAGCTCCTTGGCAGCTCCAGCCTGTAACATTGTTCCCCAAATTTCAGACCTCGTCCCACACTAGGGCCCTTCCTCGTTCCCTGGAATCCAGTGTTTATTACGTCTTTTGCCATTTTCTCAACTAATACCACGTCGCGTCATGCAATTTTTATTAATAATAATAATAATAATAATAATAATAATATCATGGGACATTATTCACACACGGCCATCTGATCCCAAACTAAGCAGAGCTTGTACTATGGAAACCAGACAACTGATATACTTACATATACTACTTTTCTTTTGTAAATACATATTTATATAGATAATTACACCCAGACTCAGGACAATCAGACATGTTCATGCACACAAATGTCTGTCCTGGGTGGGAATCGAACCCACGACCTGCGGCGTGAAAGGTATGTATCTTACCAACCACGCCATCGGGTTCGTCAACGTAATGTATAACGTATGTATAACGTAATTAACAATGATGTGAACAATAAAACCTATTTTTATTAGGTAGGATAAGTGATAGACTTAATAATTATATAGATCATAATTGCATACGACGACCATGTTTAGTTAGAATGTCACTAATGGGGGAAATAATATGTAACAGAAACACTAACAGCCTGAGAATATTCCACTGCTGGGCTAAGGCCTCTTCTCCTCTTTTGAGGAGAAGGTTGAAGGGAGCTGGGCTTCTCCCACCACGTTGCTCCAATGCGGGTTGGTGGCACATGTGACAGAATTTCAGTGAAATTTGACATGTGCATTGTTACCGCACAATGTTTTCTTTTTTCACCGCAAAAAACAAGCACGAGATGAATTATAATATAATTATGTATTAGCTAGTAAAAACGACTTTTTATTTGTGGTAACATGAACATAGATAGAGAGTTCGTTCGCCAGTTATGATTAATTATTATTCTAAGCACACCATTAGCATACTAAAAGGAATTTTGCGCCTCAAAGTGTAGGTGTGATGTTCAACTTTTGTTTGCTTTTCATTAAAAGCGAAATTAGGAATGCCATTGTTAGTGACGAAACGATCATTCCTGAACGCTAACGGAATCCACAATGAGTTTTGTGACACGCCTAAGTCGGATCACCTGACATCCAAGAACAAGCTGTGCTCCGAAAAAATCCGGAGAAAATATTCTGTCGTTTTTAGTCGCCATAACTTAAATGGTTTTGTCTAATTTAGTTGTAACTCATTGTATATTATACCATCGTTTATTTCTGTATAAGGATATGAAGTTTATTGAAATAAATGAACAATTTTTATTCCATTGGATTCCAATGGATACTGACGATTCCCTTACGGCTCTGCAACGGCGTGGTAAGTAGCGCTAGCGGCGCTACAAAAAAGTTATTCAAGGAATTAAATATGGCAACACGATGGTGAAATTAATTATATCGATTAAATATTTCTAATCATATTTTTTATCAAGGAAATTAATACTCGGCTCGCATTTAAAATTTTAACCTTTGCACAAAAAACTGTATAAAAAAAAACACTTAAGTTTTTCCACAGTACGTCATTGACGAATATGTTTAGAATATTTTGTTATTTGTTTGTTCATAATAAACAGTAAACGCATATAGTAATTAATCAAATACGATCGGCCTTCACATATGTAATAATAACATCACACTTACATTCCAAACTTCAAGTTCAACCTTAATCAAATTTATGGTTTTTTTAAACTTGTCTTGACCGGCTGACTATCGTAGTACTTGGTCCTTCTGACCGGATTTCGGCTATGGCGGCTCATCTCAAAGAACAGCTATCTACAAAGGAGATTTTATAGCGAGTAAGTATTAGGATAAATCTGAAAGCAATCACTTTGGATTCGATAAGTGAATGTGTTGTAAAATTAAAAAAAGATTAACAGAATTAGAAAGCTTAAACTACAAAGAGGCCTAACTCAAAAACATCACTATACTGGGAGGGATTTAATGTGTTATAATCATTGCAATTAATTGGCTCCCTATATTAGGGAGTCTCTAATAATGGCTGAAAAGTTCATAGACTTACGCAATACGTACACTTTAGTAGGTTCTTCACAGCGTAGAGTAAAGTAGTAGTAGTAGTAGTAGTTATATAGCACACCATTGGAGTAATGGTGTTATAATACAAGTGTTACAATTACAAACGGCACAATTATATAATTTGGAAAAAAATGCCCTGTTTACAGATCAATAATCAAATTGTTTAACGGAAAAATATAAGAACAATAATAATTATTCAAACTGTTAGTTCTTAAGATTAACGCGTCGTACAATATATAATATATTAAAAAACTTATACTTTTTATATAAATGTATTTGTAAAGACAACGCTTTCATACTTATGATATTATCTCTTATATTGACACGACAGATTAAATATTATAAACTGTTGCTAGATTTGAAGTTTGTTTTGTAATAATATTCAGTAAAGATAAAATGTCATTGACATATGCTGTAAAATTCCTATGCAAACACCATACTATATGATATAACGATTATAATATATGTTCTTAGTGAATTTTAGAGAAAAATTAGATTAAACTTTTGTATGCAACATTTGCATATTTATAATCTGTGATAGCGTGATATTATCGGTATGTTTTATCTGTATCGACTTTTTCCATGATTCATCGGTGATAGATAAGGTGTTCGATTATTACGTAATGACAAATATAAATTTTGTTGTGTTTGGGCACATATTTGTAATTGAACTGATTTTAAAAAAAGAACTCGTAATTAGGCGATGAAATGTCAAATTGTTTTTTTTTTTTACTAATAAATTGTGCATGTCGGATAACTACACTGCCATACATAGGCTATGTAATAAATATTAACCAATCATTACATCAATTTACTTTTAATGTTATTCATAAAATTTACTTGCTCTAGGCATATTCAGTAGGTACACTGTTTATGTTTAGGTGCGCAAAACAGTCTGATGTTGATCGAGCTTAGTGTTTGGGTTAATAATAAAAAAAAACAATCAATCAAGAGGCATGTACAGGCGTAAAAGTATTCGTTTATATACATCAGCTTACGGTGCACTTGATATTATATGTATCGCGTTCTCAAAATCTGAACTTATGTCGATTTGTTCGACGGACAAACTGCAGTTACGAAGCGCGTGAGTGATTGTTCAACAATGACCTTTATTAAAAGGGGCTTTAGGAGTTATGCTTGCTTAACGCATTAAGCGGATGTGCACGTTAAAAAAATCTTCCTATAAATGCAGGTTTCCTCACGATGTTTTCCTTAACTGCTCATGCGCTTGAGGTGAATTGTAAATACTAATTTAGTACTTGACAATATTTATGGTGATTGATTGATTTGAACCGGCGCGACCTTTGTTTAAATTACACCTGATCCAATGGTCTGTTTACTATTTTGCTGCATAATAAACGGTTTAGCGGAGATGTCACATAATAACGTTCATTCATTCACTCCTTGCTCAATAAAGTCTGCAGACATCAGGGCCCATATGAAAATATATAAGTTATGGCACATATTTATTCATTACTAGCTGATACCCGCGACTTCGTCTGCGTTGCTTGATATATTAACAAAGTTTTCTTATCTACGAAGGAAAAAATCATCAAAAAGATCGCAAGCAAAAATATACTTTGTTTAAACATACATCACTGAACACGCAGTGCATATTATCGAATCGTTGTTTCTTGAAAGTTTATTAACTTTTTATTAAATGAAGATATCGCAATAATTATTTTTTTGATAAGGGCCAAGTGTATAACATATAAAATTTAGAAAATTTCATTGAAATCTATCCAGTACTTTTTCCGTGATGCACTGACAACTGCAGACCACTATCATTTCATTTATATAGATTTTCAAGAATGTTACGATTCAACTATTAACCAAATCAATCAAAAACTCATCGCATACGATTAAAACCATGGAATATCTTTCAATCCATATCAATTTTATCGGTACAATGCGTGGGTTGAATAAAAAATATTGATTAGATTTATTTTAGCGCCAACATTTATACGGAAATTTGCAAATCATCATGGACATGATGACATGTGACTCGGCAATTAATAAACATTATATGTAATATACTTCTCACTTAATTACTCTTAAAAATCCAAATAACAATTGAACACATTCAACCAATCAGAAATCGCGTCATTGAATTAATTAGTTTAGTCTGTCCGCCAACAAAATGGCGGTTTGATTTTTTTTTTTATACAACGCTATTGTAAGAATACTATTTAAACTTAAGCTCGTCTGGGTAGGTACCCTGAGTGGGTGAGATATTCTACAGCAAAACAGCAGTACTTTGTATTGTTGTGTACCGGTTTGAAGATTGAGCTCTGGCACACCAGTGTAATTATAGGCACAAGGGACGTTAAACTTTAGTTCCCAAAGTTGGTGGCACATTGGCGATGTAAGCGATGGTTAACATATCTTACAATGCCAATGTCTATGGGCGTCGGTGACCACTTACCATCAGGTGAAAAAACCTGTTGGATTTTTGACGATATATTATAGTATCTGGCATAAAGGAATCTCCTAACTAGCTAGCTATATAAGTACATACATATATCCTAACTCAAAACACCCACTAATTTTAAAAGACTTGCAATTGTACCTTATTTTCAATTACATCACTTATTCGAGACTGAGTGGTGATGTTATGAATACTGTTTAAGGCTTCCAGTATTATTATTTTTGTCTTTAGGCGTAATGAAAAACGCACGAATATTTGAAATAGATCCCAAGCCAATATATGCTTTAGTTGGTTGGCATTAAGAATTAAAATGTTGTTATGATTGATATGAAATAGACGTACAAACTCGTTTTGTAATCTAGTTTGTAGACTGAGAATTCACACTTGAATCACCATGGAGTTTTATATGTATTACTTTACAAGTTATTGAGAAGTTAATTCATCATATGAATACAAGTTCCGATGAAAAAAATACTTTTTTTTGTAAATGTTGTATTTACTTAGAGATGTTATATCTACTTACTTGAAAAAAAAACTAAATGCTTAAAATTGGTACCCGTTAGATAGTTTATTTATATAATATTCCAATTACTTGGTGGTAGAGCTTTGTGCAGACTCGTCTGGGTAGGTACCACCCACTCATCAGATATTCTATCGTAAAACAGCAGTACTTGGTACTATTGTGTTCCGGTTTGAAGGGTGAGTGAGCCAGTGTAATTACAGGCACAAGGGACATAACATCTTAGTTCCCAAAGTTGGTGGCACATTGGCGGTGTAAGCGATGGTTAACAACTCTTACAATGACATTGCCTATGGGCGTTAGTGACCACTTATCACCACTTATGCTCGTCGTCTGCCTTCCGATGAAATAAAAAAAATATGTATACAAACACGGTTTTTACAGCTTTATTATATATGGAGGTATGGAAATAAATATATATATTTTAATAATATAATTTTTATCATAGAAAATTGCATTTTTTAAAAACTCCAATATTTAACCTAAGAAAAAATATAACAAAATAATAATTAATTAAACAATTAGAAGATTTTACGAACTAATAATTACTAAAAAGAAAATATCGTTTCTATTCGAGTATATATTATTTAAAAGTCTAGATCTTTAGGTACCAATCTGTCGTGTGATTAGCGCTTGTGTGAATAGCGCTAATTATGGAAACCCGACATCCATGGAATTATATATATCTCTATTTGACATTATACAAAGAACTTATAATACATAGATTCATAGACATAGATATATAATTATGTATTTGCGGTTTTTTCCCGTTTATATCTAAAGATAGATACACAAATACTTGTCATGTTAAGTGACCACAAGCGAGTGACTTGATGATAAACCAGGATAAACTTGATAATGAATTCATTGATTTAGCTATTGACATCCTTGTCCAAATTCACATTAAATATTATCTTGATCGACTGCTGCAGTTTGCAGAAACACTGGTCCAATAAAATTGATTGAATTTTTTTGTCGAAGAATCACAGTAGCAACCCGTCAAGAAGTTAGTAGGGTGTACTCTCGTGCTTTGTATAGGGAGGCCGTTGGTCCTGCGCTTGATCTCAATCCAGGCTTCCATCCAGGCATGTCGTATTGCCGTACCATCGGATTATGTGAATGAGTGGGTGTGCATCTGTGTTTGCGTACACTTGCACTATATGTTCTGAGCAATTGACTATCTCCTGAGATTCGTCAGGAGTCGAAATCGGTCAAAATGACATTATATTGGTCAAAATATATAAATCGCTTACTCTGACATTGGACGAGCATTGTGATATTTTATTTATGAAACAGGATAACAACAAACATACATACATATATTCGCGTTAACAAATCTTACCACTAGTTATCTTTGCTTCCGTTCTCAAAACATTGTTGTTATATCTTAAACAACTGGTTGAAGTTGCAAAGTATAATCGGCTTTTTAACCGACTTCAAAAAAAGGAGGAGGTTATCAATTCGTCTGTATGTTTTGAAAGGCTAAGGAAACACTATAATATACCTAGCAATAATAATACGGGAATCTTTTAAAATAAACAAAAACATACACATTACAAATTGACTTTTATTCGCCTCGTTAAGTTGCGCGTGCGACACAAGCACATCTCACCTATAACTAACTATGTATGTAGTTATAAACCCACCTTGACTGACATCGACTCCAAAAGTAACAATAATTGTAAATACATTATCATCCATCAACCAACACATTCGTACCTACATATCGATAAGTAGAAGATAGTAAGTTAATTATCAAATTATAGAAGAATACGCAATTATTTTTTTACTTTTTAGTGCATATTAATTTGTTTTTCCTATGAAGTCGGTTTTTGTTTTGTTAAAATTTTTATTTATTTACGTTAATGTTGCAGAAAACGTTTGATTTGAATATATTATTTACTAGAATTTTGTCCGCGGCTTCACCCGCGTAGTTCCTGTTCCCGTGGGAATACGCGGACAAAATGTAGCCTATGTTAATCGTTGATAATGTAGGTTTCCATGGTGAAAGCATTTTTAAAATCGGCTTACTGGTTTAGTCGTAAAAGAATAAAAACTCACATTCGCATAATAATAATAGTAAGTATATTAGTATGATAAAATAGAAATTGGTATATTTAGACTTAAGAAATATAACATTTTGCATTTAACTTATAATATACATGCGCGTACATATATAATTGTGTATAATGTAATACTGGTATACCTCTTACGATTATATTAATTGTTTTTATTACTTGCAGTTCTGGCAATACCAGAATTGTTTCAAAACGGGTTCCTAACAATAGTGTGGCGACTATAATTTCCATAATTATTATCTGTGAGTTCACACAAAAGTGCTTATTTCCTGTAACGATCGATAATTCAAATGTAGGTACTTCTTACTTTGTTTAAAACGAGTTGTGATTATGGTTCGGCAATCCGATTGTCTCTTTGGTTCCTTATGTAGCAGCTACCTTGGCTTTAAATATGGGGTCCAGAAAAAAAAAACTTGGTTTTACTATGGAGAAGAATATATAAACCTCCCATAAACTCGAAAACCATGTAAAGCCATTGTCCTGCACCTGTACTTTGCGTTCGTGTCAGATTTGTTTTCATATGATTTTTATATGTACAATAAATAGGACGCTTACTTAGTAAGTGGTCGCCATCTGATGGTAATTGGTCACCACTGTATATATGTATACATTGCGCTGTAAGAAATATTAACCAATCCTTACATCGCTAATGATATGTAAGATGTTATGTCGTCTCGCTTGCAGTTCCCCCCCCCCCCTTTCAATTCGGAGCACAGTTATACCAAGCATTCCGGTTTGGCGGTAGAATAAGTAAGGGTGGTACCTACACAGGCAGAAGTACATGATACCTACCAGATGACTGAAAGTAAATGATCCGCGCAGATGGCTTCTAACTGGGCTTTGGTGGCCGTTATCGGTTAGGAAATTGATATAGCTTACTTTAAACAAAAATAATGTAATTTATTTTATTTAATGGCAACATTGGCATCCTCCATATAGCTAAACCGAACTTTATTAGCCAGGGGCATGACATCTAACATGAAGAATTATATATGAAATCAGTAGAAACGTCTGCGACAGCATATTATATCTATTCTTTATGCATGAGATAACTGTAACTTATCTTCATGTTAAATTGTAAACGAATCAACGGTATATTAGCTTGATTTATTTGTAACAGAAGTTATCTTTATCGAAACAAATTATGAGGTAATTTTAAACGCTTACCGTTGATAAAATGTCTCATAAACGTTTTGATTTAGATAATTACTTGCACAGATTATACTAACATTTATTAGTCGTTTTTTTTTTTAATTTAAATATTGCATAATAAAACAGTTACTAATATTCTAAATTCGAATTTAGAATAATTTATAGAGATACCTATTACGTCATACGTTGAAGGCGGTGAGTGTTTTCATACTCTCGCTGTCCAATTATCTGCTGCTTATTTCCGCCCACGTGTGAGGGGGAGGGGGGGGGGGGCAGATATTATGCATCTTTATTTTTGTTAAAGCTTGACACAAACTTGCTTTCAAAAATATATAAGTTACGATAATCTTAGTATATATTAGTCAGTAAAATTGAATAAGATGGCTTGACAAAAAAACTACCTTTTAAAATGTTATATACTGAAATAGAAGATTTATGTGCGATCTTAGGGCGTGTTATTAACTTTATACAATATAAATACCTCAATTAGTAGTCATTTCGAAATCGCTTAAGCTATATAATGCATTATACCTTCAAATTGTAAGAATTCTTAACGATAGATTGATTTATACAGAACCAGTCCCTTGAATAATTAACATGAGTGACCCTGATTTTAACCTTCACGACTTCCAAAAAGGTTCAGTTGCAACAAAATTATACTTCACTAAAGTAAATCACAAATAATAATAACTCATATCCAACTAGTGGCCCGCCCTGACTTTTTTCACGTCAATAATGACTCATAGGAAAAAAAATCTTTAGGTTATTTTATTGAAATTTTCGTAAAATATTACTTTTTTTTTTAAATAAATTAGCCTATGTTAATCGCTGGTAATATAGCTTTCTTTAGTGATTTATGGTAAATGGCTTCTATGCTGTATCCATTGGATGAGAATGGATTAATTCTTTCACTCTCATCCTATACTTACATACAATTATTATTATAGGTGTGTATGAAATATTTAAATTATTTGTTAGTAGCGATAGTCTAAAAAAAGATTGTTTTTGTTTTGGTAGCTCGCCATATTAATTGAAAAAAAGACACAATTATTTTGAAATCACAGACAGATTAAATTAAATATATTTGTGTAGATAGTTAAATAATAGGTACCTACGTTACATAATTATGTTTGGCAATATTAATAAAAACAAAAGAAGTTTTAGTATAAAGACAACAAGATAAAATATAAAAAAAAAACATACAGACGAATTCATAACCTCCTCCTTTTTTTGAAATCGGTTAAAAATAAACACGAGGACATTACTCGATCTTCGAGTATTGTTATATATGTATATGTATATTTATATATTCAAGTGTCATTGACATCGACGTTGTATATGTCCGATGATTCTATATGGAGAATATCAAAAGCCACACGAAACGGACCATTTAACAGAAAGAGACAAAGCGACTTTACAACCGATACCTGTCTCTTTTAAGGACACAAACAACATGCCCTTCGGTCTTTGCAGCTGGAAGTTTATTTTTAAATTAAACTAGGTAGTTAGTCTGGCCAATGGGCCATATCATGGTAAGTGGTATCACCCATGGACATTGTGAGAAACCTAACTGTGATGTTATGACCGTGAAATTTAAGACCCCACCCATAATAACAGGTTGACTGGTCAGTGATTAGATCAGGTGAATTTTAACGATAGATTGCAGGTTCAAATCTGTGCAAGTAATTATTTTCATGTAAGTAATTTATTTGTGCTGATAATTCAGCTCGTGCTCATACTACACATGTTACATGTGTAACTACAACTCCGCAAACCTCAAAAACCTTGGCAGTGGGACCTTTACTGGTCAAACCTAAAATAAGTGTATAGTACCTACATGAATCTGACTAAGAGTTCCTTGTTTTTTTTGGGTTTCGTACCCAAATGGTAAAACGGGCCCATATTACTACGATTCCGCTGTCCGTCCGTCTGTCCGTCCGTCCGTCTGTCCGTCCGTCCGTCTGTCTGTCACCAGGCTGTATCTCATGAACCGTGATAGTTAGATAGTTGAAATTTTCACAGATGATGTATTTCTGTTGTCGCTGTAACAAAAAAATACTGAAAACAATATAAAATAAATATTTAAGTGGGACTCCCACACAACAGGCATGATTTTTTTGTCGTTTTTGTAGATAATGGTACAGAACCCTCCGTGCACGAGTCCGACTCGCACTTGGCCGGTTTTTAAATTACATATAACATACTGATCCTGGGTGAAGGATGCAATAAATTTATACAGTTTTAATTACGTAATAAAAATGTAGTTACTTATTTTATAATACATGGTGTTGGTAACGCAACAGATTATACACGAGATAAATTTTAAGTTATTAACTCATATAACACAAATTATATATAGAACCTTGAATTTTTTTTATAAACAATGCAATCACATAATTAAATTAAGCCTATTAATTACGAAACTACTTTGAAGTTGAAATGCGTGTTTTTTTTATCTGTGTTCCACTGAATATTCAATTATTTGTTTTTTTTTTTTATAAAAAATATATAACGTTTGTGTAATAAACAAAACATAAAAAAAAATTAGTATGTTGTTATTTTTTTTTTTAGTCTATTGTTTTGTTTATTTGAAGATTCAATTGAGATCATTGAGATCAATTTTAAGATGGATTAATTTTTAAAACGCTACAATTGTAAACATATTTTTTTTTAATTATTTTATGACGAATCAGTAAGTGGACACAAATTTAAAAGTCGTCTATAATTAACAGGAAATTTAGCATAAAAAGTGTGTTGTGATGTGTTATAACCATACCACCCAACCACTTAACCAAAGATACGACCTTAGTTAAAACAAGTAAGTAATACTTACTTTTAACTAAGATCGTATTTTTTATGAAATATTGAAATTTATGTTGCCGTGATACGCTATTTAATAACTTAATTATTTACTAACCTTACATATAAAGTTAAGTACTAACATAGACATTTAAGTTTTTGTATTACTAACAAAATGAGTCCATGATACTTGAAATAAATATTATTTATTTATTTATTTATTTATTTAAAAGGTACATCAACATCAAACATATTAAACACTTATAAAATAACAATTTAAATCTATTATTACATCTGATATGAGTGACAATTATAGATGTACACAACATTTCAAAACTAAAACAAAAACTTATTATCTAACTATTCGATATAAATAAGAATTATGAAAATACTGAAATATTATCTAAACTAAGTTAAAAATTTTAATTCAAGAAATTTGTATGAAAAGCCAAAAATATAAATAGTATAATTAAAATTTCATTTAAATGAAATATGACCTAATGTGATAAATGCTGTTGAATTTTCTTTTTAAATGATGGTAAGGTATCAAAAAATATGTCGAGATTTGGAATTTTATAACACATGTTGTTATATTCTGCACAGATTCTGTTCATAGGGCTGTGTTTGCCAATATTTGTACGAGACAAGGATATATGAAATAATTTCGTTATGGGCTTTCTGGGAGGTCTTGGTGGTACTGCAATGTTAATATATAATAATAGTTGCTCACTCTTAAGTATACTGTTGACAATTTTATATAAAAATATTAAGTCATGTGTTTTCCGACGTTTAATCAAAGTTGTCATATTAAAGAATTCCAATCTTGTATCATATGATGCTCTATGTGATATACCCCTAGAATTAAAAGCAAGGTGTCTAGTGAATGCACGTTGAACAGATTCAATTCTCTGTGAATGGACTGAATACATGGGATTCCATACTTGGCAGGCGTATTCAAGAAGGCTACGCACGAGGCCATTATATAAGGTAATTTTGGTTTTAGCGTTGAAAGCTTTTGTATTTCTTGTTATGAATCCAAACATTTGTGAAGCCTTCTTCACTATAATTTCAAAATGAGGTGTAAAACTTAGTTTTTTATCTATTGTGATTCCTAAATCCCGAATAAGCCTAACTTCCTCAATACATTCTCCATAAATTTTGTATCTCGTTGACTGAGTTTTGTTTTTTTTAGTGAAACGAATGTAAAAACATTTTTTTGGATTTAATTTCATGTTATTATGTTTACACCATTTTTGAATTTCGTTTAAATCCTCTTGAATTAAATTTGTGTCAGAGTCGGATTTTAATGTTCGATATATTTTGAGGTCATCTGCATAAAGCAAACATCTACTGTGACGGATATATTTTGTAATGTCATTTATGTAAACTAAAAATAACAGAGGTCCCAAATGTGAACCTTGGGGAACTCCTGATTTCGCATAATATATAATAGACTCATGTCCTTTTATAGACACTGTTTGAGGACGGTCAGTTAAATATGATGTAAACCAGTTTAAGATGGAGTTATTTAAACCAATTGTTTTCATTTTTTCAATTAATTTTGTATGATTAACTGTGTCGAATGCTTTACAGAAATCCGTATAGACAGCGTCCACTTCATGACCAGTATCTAGCGATTGAGAAATGTCGCTAACAAAAGAGACTAAATTGGTCTGTACTGAGTAGCCCCTCCTAAAGCCATGTTGATGGGGAGTCAAGGCATTATTTATGACAGAAGATATGCTAGAATAGACAAGAGATTCAAAAATCTTAGAAAAACATGATAAAATAGAAATTGGTCTGTAGTTTTTGATATCGTTTTGAGCTCCCTTCTTGTAAACTGGTAAGATTCTAGCTTGTTTCCAACGTTGAGGAAATCTGCTGTCATATAATGATCGGTTTATGATTGCTGTTAGAGGGTAAGATAATTGGGCTGCGCAGTGTTTAATAAATAAGGGGGGAATGTTGTCAGGACCTGGTCCTTTAGATAGGTCTAGGGTTTTTAATAGTTTGTAAACATCATTGTAGGTATATTGAAAAGATTCTGTATGTTTGTTTCGATACTGTACACGACCTTGGTTGTCATTACATTGATCGGAATATACAGAAGAGAAATGTCTAGCAAAAAGGTTTGCAATGTCAGAGCCATTATTAGAAACTATATTATCAAGGTGTACAATAGATGGAATGAAATTCTTTTTGGGTTTCTTATCAAAAAATCGCCAGAAGGAATTAATGTTCTTTGTAAGAGCTTCCTGAATACTATTTTTATAATTTTTATAATATTCATCATACAATTTGTTAACACGTTCTCTAATTAATTCAAATTCTATTTTATCACGAGGATTTTTATATTTTCGATACCTTAACCTTAATTTGTACTTTTCAGATAATAATTTTATTAATGATTTAGTGAACCATTTTGGATATCCTTTCGAATTACTTTTCATCGTTTTAGGAACAAACTTATCTATAAGAGAATTAAGTACATTATAAAATACAGAAACCATATCATCAACAGTACTACATTGGGAAAACTTATTTTCCCAGTTAATACATTCTAAATCAGCCATTATTTTCTCATAATCAGCTTTAAAATAATTCAAATGTAATTGTGTTTTGGATGGTAATATTTTTAGATGTGAATTTTCAAGAGTACATATAAGGCTTGGATGATAAGCATCAATTTCACGAAGCGAATCTCGAGTTTCAATAACTTTTACATTTAATAAATTGCTGAAAACTAAATCTAAAATATTATTTTTACAGTTAGTAACACCATTATACTGATATAGATTGTTTAAATTGGCAAAATCTATTAATGATTTTTCAATTGTATTCTGATATTTCAGTGGAGACATATAAGAGTAGCTATTTTTTTCTTTCCAAGTTATTGATCTCAAATTAAAGTCACCCATAATAATAGCGTGATCACAATGTTGCAGAGCGCCTGAAGCTCTCTCGAGGAACTTATTTAGTGTATCCAATCTGGTTGGAGGAGGTATATAGACAACTCCTATTGCAATTTTAATTAACTTATTATGAACTTTGGTATTAATAATGATCCACAAATCTTCCCCATCAGTTTCCCAGTTCTGTATTCTCAATGAATCAATATTTTTAGATACAGCGATTAACACACCTCCTCCATCCTGCTTGGTAGTAGGTTTTGACCCTGCAACTCTGTTAATGGTGTTTTTGACTATAAATCGGTCTCTACGGTATACTTTGTAACGTGAATCTATGACTTCGTCATCATAGATACTAGAGTTCAGCCAGGTTTCGGTAAAAACAATAATATCATATGAGCATAGTGAAATGTTTTTGTATGTTTCATTCGTGCGAGTACGAATACCTCTAGTATTCTGGTAATATATCTCAATCATTGATAACTGATAACTATACAATAACACTATTGGGACTATTGGGAAATTTTACATGTTAAACCATAAGCATAATACTATTAATATTTCGAATCAACATAGCCTGACTTGACTCGTTTTTACGAACATAAATTCTTCCGTTGCGAACCCAGGTGAATCTATAATTAAGTTCTTTAGCTTTATGTCGCGCTGCCGCATGAAGTGATTTGTTAAGTGAGGACAAGTGCTCTGCAACATATACCTGTGATCGCATACCACCCATACCTAGGTGATGCGAGTTAAGTTTGTCATCGCTCTTCTTTTTATTAAAAGTTTGAACTGCTGCTAATAAGATGTCACGGTGGCGTGGGGTACGTAGTCGAGCAATTACCGTCCGAGGTCTGTTATTGTCATTTTTCAGCTTTGCTACTCGGGTAATTTGTATTATGTCGTCTTCAGAAAGATTTACACTGACAGTTTTTGCTAGCTGTCCGAGAGTGTTAACAAGGTTTTCGCTTTTGTGTTCAGGAATTCCATTAATTTCCAAGTTACTTTCACGCATGTATTGTTCTGCAAGATTTAGTCTTGTGCTGAGATCTTTGACTTCTGTTGTTAGTTGATCATTGTGGTATTGCAAATTTTTGACAGCAGCTTCACTGGTATCAAGACATTTCTTTAAGCTGTCATACTGTTCACTAAAAAAGTTCAAAGAATCTTTAAGACCTCCTAATTCTTTGTTGATATCATATAGCTTATCGGTCAACATCGCTGATATATTTTTAGATATAAGTGAAGATATTTCATTTTTAAAACTATCTAACATATCACGTAAAGATTTTTTAGTTACTAGGGCTTCAAAATCGATATTATCACTTTGTTTTTGAATACTTTTGTTCCTTATAGTAATATTATTCGTATCAGTTGACTCACGGTTAGTTAACATAGAATCGACAGCACTTAATTGTGATGACCTTTTAGGCGTGTTTGTATTGTTCTTCTTCGGTAGTTTGCTTAGAGGCATTTTAATGTATTTAAATTATTTAATTTAAACTTGAAATAAATATTTGATGGCGTTCCGTCAGATGTCAGGTTGACAATGTATATAGTATTATTATTATTATAAACGCTATTTACTAGTAACACCCTGTGAATGTCATACTGCTGGGCTAAGACATCTCTTTTTGTGAAGAAATTTTGTAGCTCATTCCACCACGTTTCACGAAAGAATTTCAGTGAAATTAGACACATGAAAGTTTCCTCGATATGTTTTATTTCACCGTCAAGCACGAGATGAATTATAATCACAAATTAAGCACATGAAATTCAGAGGTGCTTGTGCGGGTTTGGACCCACGATCATCGTTAAAGGTTCACGCGCTCTTACCACTTAGGTACTTAGGTATTAAGTTAAACACTGAAAAACACTTACTGTTATTGTCGAGAGAAATGAATCGAACACATAGTTGTTCAACTATTCAACGATTATAAATAATACCGTCGATGTTCAATTGTGATATCATTATTTGTCAAGTTTATAATATGTAAATATACGAAAACATATAAATATCTATATTAAAAAGAAAGATCATTGACCTGTAAAATATCATCGAATCTATGAAATTATATTCAATTGATTAACGAGAAACCGGTATATTGAAATAAAATAAACTTTTCTATGAATAATCTAGCGTGAATTCAAACATTTAACTTTATTTTATCTTTGTATTTAGTCTTTGGTCAGAATTGACATTAAATCCATAGATTATAGAGTTCATCATCATCTGTGAGTGACGGTTTTATAATCAAACTGTGGCAGCTTTATATTTTATTTTATACTGTGACATGACAATCCAAAAGTATTCTTACTAAGGCTACTTCACAAATTATTTACATACTCAATTTAAATTACTTAAATTGATAGATATGTTCGACCTACTAATAAATTTTGCTGAATAATCTTCAATCCACCTTCTAAAAACGTTGAACATGCCTTACCCCAAACGTACGATATTAAGAGGCACCTATGATATACTTTATGCTATGCTTTGTATAATACCTATACAAATTGTTTGTCAGTATTCACACTTTTGTACCTATCGTCAAAATTATAAATAAAATATAAATAACAAAAATAACCCTGCACCGTTAAAATGTAACAATCAACAGAATCCGACATCTGTCGAGGTTAACTTAAAACTGAGGTCTTTATAACTGGTATGTTTACTTTTACAGGCCTTCGCACATCGGTCCCTTCGCTCTCGACTTTTAATATTCATTAATTAATAACTACCTTCAGTTTATACTTGCTCATGTATACGATTTCTCTTCTGAATTATTTAGAGAACACACTTTGATCTCTATAATAATAAATTAATTTATACAGGCTGTTCCAGAATCTGATAATAGAGCGCTGTAAAGCCAGCTGATAGAATAACCGAAAACGTCTTCATTGAATATATAATTTTTTAAATAATTACACTTTGTTTGCAAATACAATAACAAAATTTAATGTTATGTGTTTAAACAAATAACAATGCTACGAATTAAGTATTTGAAAAGATCGAAATATAAAGTGAGGTACGCCCTTATAGTCTTGCGTTTATTATTATAGTATTTTAAAATTGTAACAACATCGACAATAGGAATATTTACGGTGATTAGAATATAACACTAACTTAATATAAAACATTAAGTTACAGAAGAGATATATCACTTGCAAAATTATCGTTTTTTGGGACACGCTGTATATCAAAATCTTTGTATGGGGAATTTGTATATCATAAATACCTTTAGAAAAGCATGGCTTATTAGGTAAGGTGTATTAATGTATACTGGATTTGTTGAGGGTCTTTATAAGGTCATACCTCAATTGTACCTGTTTGTCTCCGAAAGTGGGTCCGTTAATTAGCCTGTTGGTTGGACATTTTGTACCTCTTATGAAAATTACTAAAGGTTTTTGGTTGAAATTTACCTCAGAAATGTTGTTTAACAGAATAATTTTTATGATCTGTAAATTAGGTACATTACAGTTATTGAGTTAACTGCGAACAGAGAAAAGGTGTTTACAAGGAGATGACGTCACAAACAATATAATATTTGCGCTACATAAATATAGACAAACAGAGTTATTTGTTTTCGCTTCATCTTTTCCTCTATAACATATTGTATATCCTCGACAGCTTTTATAAATATATTCATAGTTACAAACATATATCTCGAATAGTTTAATCATAATATTATGTTAATACCGCCATTATTATGTGAACAACGTTCGCGGTAAAATATTAAGATCAAAAGGAAAGTTGTTTTTTTATAAGGTTTCACTGTTTCTCGGGACGGTTTTATTACGATAGTGTCATGTATGTATGTGTGTGTGTGTGTGTGTGTGTCGTGTCACAGCGATCTCGCTGTGAATTATACGAAATAATGTTGCACTGTCACCGTTTCCTAATCCAAAATAATATTATAAATGCATAAGTGAGTTTGTTACGCTTTCACGCCTAAACCACTAAACCGATTTTAAAAATTCTTTCACCAATTTAAAGCTACATTATCAGCGAGTAACATAGGGTACATTTTGTACCCGTATTCCCACGGGAACGTGAACTACGCGGGTGAAATTCTCTTACAATAAGGAACTCTGAAACATATTAATAGTACACGTACAATTCATTATATAAGAACTATATCAAAATGTACCTACATGACATATACATATTATATATATATATATACTTATAATACCAATTTTAACCACACAGTCTTCGATTCGTAATTGTTAAAACAAACAAAATGCAAAATACGGTATAGTAGTTATCAAAACACTGATTCACAAATAGTAATTACATCATATTGACATAGCAATCTTTAAACACTATTATAATGTTTACTTAGGCCGCAAGCGTGCTGAGTGTCGAGTGAACACGCGCAGCACTAAGGGGGCGAGGGTTTGTCGTGCCACACAAAGACAATAGACAAAGTATTATTCAGTACAGTACACTAACAGCCTGTGAATGTCCCACTGCTGGGCTAAGGCCATTTTAAAGGAAAAGGTTATTCCATCACGCTGCTCCAAAGCGGGTTGGTGGAATACACATATTATACCAGAATTTCAGTGAAATAAGACACATGTAGGTATACTCACGATGCTTTCCTTCACGTTCAAGATCGAGAGGAATTATAAACACAAATTAAGCACTTGAAAATTCAGTTGTGCTTGCCCGGGTATGAACCCACGATCATCGATTAACTGGGTAATCACGAGTCACCACTGATAGGCTTATCCCGTACATAGTCAAGCAGTCAACAACCTTGGGAACTAAGATTTTATGTCCCTGTGCATTTAGTTACACATTGGTTCACTCACACATTCAACCCGTAACACAATATTACACATTACACAAACAACAACAGGCAGAATATCTGACGAATGAGCGGTACCTACCCGGACTTGCTCAAAGCCCTACCACCGAGTACTTGATAACCATAGCTGGGCACCGTTAATCAAATAGTTAACTTCGTTAATCGTTAATCCGCTACAAAAAAAGTTAGCTTCGTTAAGCGTTAAAGCGTTACATTTCGGAAGAATTAACGCAAGTTAACGTTAATCGTTAATCCGTTAATATGTGTAAAATTGCATTTTTATATCGTTGAGTTAGTGAACTTATACAACTTGTTGGTTTAGGTTCTGGAAGTTAACAGGTTAGGAATAAAACAAAATACTTGTATAATTCAAATGTGTAATTTAATCGTCGGGCAATAGGTGCATATTCCCCTTCATGAACATTAACATGTTGTAGTTCTCGTCTGAAAGCACTTGTCATTCGTTTCATACTTGTCTGAACCTGTTTTTCGCGCCGCGCCGCGGTGCCGTGCGGTAAATAGTAGGCATTAGATTAACGATTAACGGGCTTCTGCATATTAACGGAAGTTAACGTATCCGTTAACATTTTTAAAAGTTAACTTAAAAGTTAATTCGTTAATCAAAATGTTAACTTCGTTAATTAACGATTAACGGATTAACGAGTTAATGCCCAGCTATGTTGATAACATACATGATTATGTTTAATTTATAAACATATATCTATACTAATTTATAAAGCTGAAGAGTTTTTTTTGTTTGATCCGGCTAATCTCAGGATTTAATGTTTCGAATTTATAAATTATTTTTGTGTTGTATAGTTTTTTATCGAGGAGTTCTAGGCTCATTTTGATTCATTATGTTTTTATTAATTATACGCCGGTGAAACCGCATGGCACAGCTAGTATATATATATATAAGGTCCTCCAGACCGATATCGGCCACGGCGGCCAATCTTAAGTGAGATTAGCCAACTGCGCAGGAGATATTATAGTGCACAAGTGTGTGCGCAAACAAAGGTGCACTCTCTTTTCCTTAGCCCTCATAATCCGATGGGGCGTCAATTCGACTCGACCGAAAAGAGTTCAGGTGCAGGACCAACGGCTTAACGTGCTTTCCGAGGCACGTTAAGAGTTTACACACTTCCAACTTCCAGACTCCGGGCTGCTACTGAGAAATTTCTGACAGAAAACCCCAATAACTACTTATTGGCCCGACCTGGGAATTGAACCCAGGACCACCGCGTCTGCGGCCATATATCAAGCCACTAGACAGACGAGGCATTCAGTTCTATACATATAGAACATTGTATGTTAGTAATAGACATCTTCACATATTACATAAAATAACACAAGTGTTGCCTTGCGTAAGCTCGAAGAAATACTTCCGCGGTCGCGATTATGAATCGAATATGGCCATTCACGAACGATAAGAATAATTTTATGAGTATATCGTTTATATTTATCTAATGTATTTAGAAGTAACGATAGTTATAATATATGAAACAAATTACATAACAAAACAAAAAGGTAATTACACTTGTAATTATAGGACATGACAACATGACAACATAATAGTTTACTACAGCCCGTTGAAATTACAGGCAATACTAAGCTAAATTATGAATATTAAAAAAAACTAACTTTTACAATTTAAGTGAAAAACTATTATTTGCTTATAATGAGCAAAATTTCAGTGTTTTTAAGTGTCTTAAAACATAAAAAAATCAAAACCGAAAGATCACAGACGCCAATAATAAGTTTATTCTATAAGAAATGACTTAATAACTCTCTCGTCAAACGATACTCTATTTTGATAAGTGTACCCCTTAAATGTCATATTTATAAGAGTCAATGTCGCATATCACTTTCTTACTTTTCACAAAACGTGTTCTACGGTGAGTTTTGATTTTGTTTATACATAATAAGCTCTACAGTATACAATTTATACAAATTAAATAGTTAACCCTAAGTAGGTACTAAATTTCTTGCCAGCAATATGAACATACTTATAACATTTATTTTTAAACTCATTAATTTCACATGAAGTATTCGTAGTTAGTTGTAAGCGAAAATAATTTAATATAAGCAGTAGTTCTGGCCACACGAAACAACCATGAGAAAAGTACTCGTAACTCGATGTGGTTAACATCTCTTACAATACCATTGCGTATGGGCGTTGGTGACCACTTACCATCAGGCGGCCTATACGCTCGTCCACCTACCTATACAAAAAAAAACGCCATCATAATCATTTAGTCTCATACTACGACATAGTTCTACTAAAGATCACTTCTAATACTAGGCTAGCATGAGCGCTTATTCGTATAGTAACAAAAGTATAAAACAAGACACAACCAGGTACAATATAATTATAAATGCCTTAACCCTTACCCCGACGCAGAATAGTTGTTTTTAAATTGTAATTAACTATGTTTTTCTCACAAGTACGGTGTCAAGGTTCCATGACATTGGCTGTAATGGCGGCGATGAATATATTCTGTAATACACGTGTAGTGAACGCTGATGTTTGCCTATAAATATTCAGATTTGTGAAAAAAAAAAATTAATTGAAACAACTGCTTCCTCGTTCATGATGCCCTGGTACTTTTAGGCCAAACGGAGACATCGCCCGAGATAGCTTGTAGGCCTAGGCGTAAAATCGGGGCTGAAATAAAAAATATTTTCTATAGTTACTAACGTTGTAATAAATCTGATTAAAGTAAATAAACTTTATTAAGATTATTATTTATTTATTGCACGCCTCGACGAGCTGGATACTTGTGCTCTATACCTACTTATTATTATTAG
Organism: Nymphalis c-album; assembly: GCA_963151315.1. Lineage (NCBI taxonomy): Eukaryota > Metazoa > Arthropoda > Insecta > Lepidoptera > Nymphalidae > Nymphalis > Nymphalis c-album. The sequence continues at coordinate 5,552,233 of OY720610.1, forward strand.
CTACAGTTAAGTCAGTAGTGATGGGTGGTAAGTCGAGATGGTCCTGTGGCTACAACGCGTGAATCTTAACCGATGATCGTGGGTTCAAATCCGGGCAGACACCACTGAATTTTCAAGTGCTTAACTTGTGTTTATAATTCATCTCATGCTTAACGGTGAAGGAAAACATCGTGAGGAAACCTGCATGTGTCAAATTTCATTCATTTCAATATTCCACCAACCCGCATTGGAGCAGCGTGGTGGAATAAGCTCCAAAACCTTCTCCTTTAAAAAGGAGAAGAGGCCTTAGCTCAGCAGTGGGATATACACAGGCTGTCACGTCACGTCAAGTCAAGTCAGTAGTGACAGTTAAGTCGTTTTAAATTGCAAAATAAAAACATGCTCGTGTTTTTAACAACGAGTAGGTGAAACCTTTTACCCGCTGACAGCAGCACCCGCTAATCGATGCAATTACAGCACATTAAATGACATTTTACGACATTACTGTACCAAATATGATCGCTTTATTACTCTCTGACAAGAAAATAGACCGGTTTCCTGTTGTCATTGGCTTAATTAGCGAAATAATATCTTGATATAATTGATAAGCACTACGCGTATGATTGAATTTACGGCATCTCGAAATCGGTGATTGATAAATTCTGATATTTTATCTGTGGTTTCAATCCGTCAAAGGGTTATTTGAAAAAGGAATCTTTCAACCACTTTTAAAAACGTAATTAGTATTTGTTGAAAGTCCCCGAATGTCTCTTATATAATAATATATTATTTATGAGGTTGATAGAATAACTTTATACTTTGGACTGAAAACGCTTAGATTTCGCAAAAATATTTCTCAAAGATATAGACATAATTACGTTATTCATTGCTTGCACTCGTCATAAGAGGGCTGGTCACTTGATATAATATTTGTACTGTTATTTATAAAAAAATACTTACAATGGCTCATTACGAATATATTAATAACGTATTACACGCTGGATATGGATCTCGGTAACAACATCGAATCTGCATGTATGTGTACCTAGTTATAGCTCGCCCTTGCAACGTTGCCTATGCTGACACGAGGCATTCAAAACATCGGTCTTTTTATTTTTCCTTTACCGCCGAGCATGATGGGCAAATGTGTAGACAAATCGCCATATGAAATAGTAACCATCACTTACATCGCTAATGCGCTAACAATCAAAGTGGTTACGTATCACCCACAACTGCATTATTTAAGACAAATATTAAAAAATAGTATAGCAAAAAATAAATTACTTTAAAAATACCTGCTCTTAATGAATTAATGAATGGGGTGATAACGATTCGAACGATACCAGACATTTCAAAGTTATCGTGGTACAAGGAGACATACATACATGAATCATAAAAGCATTACGGCATCGTAACTAGTAACGGTTGTTTCAAAATTAATTACAATATTGTAGTTAAGAGTTATCATTTCTAATTAAACGTAGAAACTATGAACCGTTCGCAAAACAGTTACCACCAGTTATTAATGTTGGTTAAGATTATAAGTGCTACATCCTATACCCTATTCCAATGGGAATAGAAATAAATGTAAACGCACCGTAGATTTACAAATTGCATGCGATCGTCAAATTGTTCTGCATTATTATGCACTGTAAACAGTACTTGATTAATTTACCCTTGTTCATAATACAACACTATTCCAATTATATAGTTATAACCACATTAATTTAACTTCCAAAGTTCCGAATACAACTTCGCGGACATTGAAAACGCCATCTTTTCGCGTATCCATAGTGAATGTCATAAGCCGCGTACTGATTGAGCGAGCAGCCTCGCGAGGCTGCCTCGTGAGGCAAATCCTCGGTCGGTCAAGACGTGCCTCGCCCGAGGCAAACGCACGCGCTGCCTCGCCCGAGCGTGCCGCGGCCTGAGCCGAGCGTTGTCGGTTTTTGTCGATGCTCAAAGGCGCCTCAGTACGTTTGCCGCGCTCACTCAAGACGGTAGTGTTTTGCCTCGCTTATTCGTTGTGTGTTAGCTGTGCACACCTCAACTATAGCATCACAGACTTCAGGAACTATAACCGATATCCTTTGTTTTGATATACGAAATAGATACTGTAGACTGGTATAAGAATCTCCTGTGGCCAAAAATCTCAACGTCACTAATAATCTTTCCCTAGCGGATATTGCTTTTCGAAAATTTGTGTCCTTCTTGCTTATTTTGGCGTTTATGAGAGAATACACATCGTCAAATTCGATTTTACTCATTCGAGTGAAATTTGTTTCTTCGTCATCGAAGCACAACTCTTCAAACAATCTGTTTCCAGCCTGTAATCTATTTTTGTATAAGAGTTTAATCCAAAAACGTTTAGTTTTCTGTTTTCTTTTTTTTGCAAGCCTTAGAATTATTAAAAAGCGACAGCTTTCCGAATGTGCGGCCTCATGGTGGTCTCGGGAAAACTATACGCACGCGCGGTCTCTATTCGACTTCAAGTTAAACTGAGCGTCGATGCTCATGGTGGCTCGGCCTTGCCGCGCGAGGCAGCCTCGGATTAGAAAACTTACAGACCGAGGCCGCCTCGCGCGGCATGCGTACTGCGGCATATGTCCGAGGCAGCCTCGCGAGGCTGCTCGCTCAATCAGTACGCGGCTATAGATTATTCAAGATGTCGACCAATGACATCGCGTCAATTTATATCGATGACCAATGATATCGCATTAATTCGATGTCAAATTTGTTTATTTATGTTTATTCCTGTTGTGGTTAGAATAGGCTATAGACCGCGTCTTTGCTTACCATCAGGCCAGACATTGGTCAAACACTGGCGTATTAACGATTAAATAATAAGTTCATACATTTGAATACGATGGTTGAAGTGGTCGTCGTTGTAAACGACATTTTATTTCGTACTCCGATTCGTATGAGACCTGCTGATTAAAAAAAAAATCTACATTACCATGAGGAACTAAATAACTGCAGATATGATGGAAACCAAAATTGGATGTGGTTGAGATGAATTTCATGAAATTATACTCCAGAATTAGGCCGTTGTATTATTATATCATATTTACATACCGATGACCTCATGAAGGTGGCGGGGACCGACTGGATGCGGAAGGCGGAGGACCGGGAGCTTTGGCGCACCTTGGGAGAGGCCTATGTTCAGCAGTGGACAACGATTGGCTATTGATGATTATTATATCATATTTGACACTTATCATTATACTAATATAAAATTGATGTGTTTGTCTGTGATTATATTGTTATTTAAGTAAATTGATACAAGTTATCGTAATTATTTTTGTCTGTTCGTCTGGGTTAATTTTCAAAGCAATTAAAATTTACAAAATGTATTCTTTTTTTTAACCGACTTCAAAAAAAGGAGGAGGTTAGCAATTCGTCTGTATGTTTTTTTTTTTTTTTTTTGGTGTTGTTACCTCATAACTTCTGACTGGATGAATCGATTTCGAAGATTTTTTTTTTATTTGAAAGGTGGTGCTTTCCCATTGGTCCCATTTTTTTTTGGTCCAGTTTTGACAGTGGAATCCATGAGAAAACCATATAAGTCGTAAATTTGCATGAGGTATGTGCGCGACAAATGGACGAATAACTCGATATCTATTCAACGGATTTCGATTATTTTTGTTTTATTGAAAAGAGTATACTTCAAGGGTTGTTTGATGATAGTTTGGTTAGATTCTGATTATAGGATCTATGACAAAGTAACGGAAATCTTCAATTCTTAGTAGCAAATTAACGATACACGGCCGAATCTTTTATAGGCTATCTAGATTTGTCATTCACCTACCATAACATCGTTATGATCAAGTAATTGTAGTACTATTGTATAAAACACTTCTTTATATACCGTCAATAGTTTTTGCAGCGCACGCGAAATAATAACTTTTATAGGCAACAGTTAAATACGTTGGGTTACATTGCTCCATTTTAAGAAGGGATCTATAAGTTTTTGAAAATATAATATAGCCTATGTTACTTGGTAAAGACGTAGCTTTCTAAGGGTGAAAGAATTTTTAAAATCGGTCGAGTAGTTTTTGATTTAAATCGTAATAAAAAATGAAACAAAAATCACATCTTTCCTCTTTATAATATGAGTTATGCATGTAAGCATTAGTATATATGTTATGTTTGTAATTGAAACATATTTGAACATCTCCTAAAAGTTGAGACGTATTTTGAAAATTATATATATATAATATATATAGAATCGTATAAGTACTCTTATATACATGTTATATTTATGTATATTTATATATTGATTACTAGTGTTTTTCCCGCGGTTTCACCCACGTAGTTCCCGTTCCCGTGGGAATATGGGGACAAAATGTAGCCTATGTTACTCCCTGATAATGTTGCTTTCCATTGGTGAAAGAATTTTTAAATCGGCTTAGTGGTTTAGGCGTGAAAGCGTCACGAACAAACATACTTTCGCATTCATAATATTAGATAGTTTAGGATGATATAGATACTTCCCCTTTTTTTAATATACAGACATTCCGTCATATTTATGGTGAAAAATGGTATAACACAACATCTATAAACATACAGATTATTTAATTATTACTAGAAATAACTATTTGATTAAGTTATGGCTGCCCAACACCCCACCAACTAAATCTATTTAATCAAAACATGTTAAATTATATTCATACATTTAACCATATTAACTAATATTTATTAATTAAGTACCAAAATGCATTTTTCTTTACGTTTCACTGTTTTAGATTAATATATTTAAATAATAATATAAACGGCGCTGTCTCATATGAGCTGTACGTTTAGTAGGTCTACCCATATTCTACAAATTAGTGAGTGTACTTCAGATTCACTAAAAATCGAAAAATAAATAAAAATTTTAACAAAACAAAAACCGACTTCATAGAAAAACAAATTAATATGCACTAAAAAGTAAAAAAATAATTGCGTATTCTTCTATAATTTGATAATTAACTTACTATTTTCTACTCATCAATATGTTTCCTCAAAGGCCGGCAACGCACCTGCAAGTCCTCGGATGTTGCAGATGTCCATGGGCGGTGGTAGTCACTTTCCATCAGGTGAGCCTCCTGCTCGTTTGCCCCCTCTTTATATAAAAAAAAAAAAAAAAAAATGTAGGTATGAATGTGTTGAGTGGTTGATAATTAATGTATTTACAATTATTGTTATTTTTGGAGTCGATGTCAGCTAAGGAAACACTATAATATACCTAGCAATAATAATACGGGAATCTTTTAAAAACAAACAAAAACATACACATTACAAATTGACTTTTATTCGCCTCGTAAAGTTGCGCGTGTGACACAAGCACATCTCACCTATAACTAACTAAATGTAGTTATAAACCCACCATGGCTGACATCGACTCCAAAAGTAACAATAATTGTAAATACATTAATTATCAACCACTCAACACATTCATACCTACATATTGATGAGTAGAAAATAGTAAGTTAATTATCAAATTATAGAAGAATACGCAATTATTTTTTTACTTTTTAGTGCATATTAATATGTTTTTCTATGAAGTCGGTTTTATCACAATCAAGATTATAAATACGGAAATTGTTTTATAAATAAGACATGTGTAAAAAAAAATATATTTTTTTTTAATTTTATTCATTTGTTGTTTTTGTATCTCATTATATGTTGTTATCCTGTTTAAACGATATTTTTTAATTTTAATAATTTTAATAGAAGTTACAAAAAACCTGTATTTATTAATTTAATTTTACTTTCAATGTATCTTTTAATATTTCAATTAGTCAGATTTTTTATAAAAATATCGGAAGTTTGTACAATAATATTTTTGACCATGGCGAAGCAAAAAATATATAGATAGAAGATTCATATAAATATAATCATAATCCTTCGAATACTTTTCGAAATATCTTTTCATTAATGATTTCAAAATAATCTAATAGGTATAAAAAAATATACATCCTTCGTGGCTTTGAAGTTACCGCGATTAAATCGAATGTAATTATATTATATTATGTACTTTAAATATAATAATAATAAAATTTGAAACAATTACCTGCAGTCCACATTTAAATCAAGGTCAGTATAATTATTTAATTATCTACATTATTTTAACTAAGGTCGATTTCTTAACGTGTAGTCTTATCAAAATTTTGTTTTTTTCGCAGGTTTGTTGTGAAATAATCGTATACAAACTCTCACGATTATTTCGTATTCAAGTAATTTAATATAATTATTTGAGTAATAATCATGTTATATAAAATAATTTAAAAAAAGTAAAATTATATTTAGCTGAGATTAGGAGATGCTCTTTGTAAGCTCGTTGTGCAACCTTTATTGTATACCAGCTGTGTCCCGCGGTTATACCCGCGTATAATTTATAAAAACATAATGAATAAAAATAAGCTTAGAACCTTTCTCGATGGAAAGACTACACAACACAAAAATAATTTCTAAATTCGAACCAGTAGTTCCTGAGATTAGCCGGATGAAACAAACAAACTCTTCAGCTTTATATATTAGTATAGATTGGGGCCTTTAAGATTTTTTTTTGTTTTAAGAAGAATAAGCCTTTTTGTAGAATTTTAATTGAGGTAATTTCTGGTGAAACTTAATAAAAGTGGCAATTTTCTGTAAAAATCAACATTTATTAAACAGGAAACTAATTCTTAATAACTTTGACGTTAATTTCAGTCTTAATAATTGCTTTGTTTATTTCTTTTAATCACACACATATTCACTTTTATAAAATTTAATCTTATAATTATATAACAAATTTAGTTAAAAATCATACTAATTCTTAATAACTTTACTATTATCTAGTAATTCTAGTATCTAATCATTGGTCATAATCACAAAATTGTTAATTCCCATAATCACAGATTTGTTTCATAATTAAATTATCTACCTATATATAAATAAAAAAACAGACTTAAAAATCAGTCTTTTAAATAATCGACTAACTAACGCATTAAATATACTTTTTTGATGATTTATTAAAATAGGCTTTTAAAAAAATCAGAGCGTCAACAGATTTCAGAGTCCGACAATCTGTTTCTGATTTTTGTAATAATGCCACCGGACAAGGAGACCCTCCCTTGTCTTCGAACAGATGGCGCTATTACGTAACAATTTCGACTATCTTGTCTCGAGTCTCGACCCGGAATTGCCGGGACTCGGGACAAATAAAATTGCGGGACCCAAACCCTAGTATAGATATAGATATACATATTAGACTGCTATTTGCCTCTCTCGTTGGTCTATTAGCTACATGTAAGGCGGCAGACCCGACCTGGGTTCAAATTTCAGGTGGGGTCAATAAAATGTTATTGATTATATTGAAAATTCTCAGTAGCAGCCCGGTGTCTGGAAGTTGGAAGTGTGTACACTCCGGTGCCTCAGAAAGCACGTAAAGACGTTGGTCCTGCGTGAAATCTATCCTGTCCTAACGGATTGCCGACCCATCGGGTTATGAGATGTAGGGAATAGAGAGTGCACCTACCTGTGTTTGCGCACACACTTGTGCACTATAATGTCCTGCGCAGTTGGCTAATCTCTCTTGAGAATCGCCGCCGTGGCCGAAATCAGTCTAGAGGACTTGTACTGCCCATTAGCAACCCGCCGTGAACTCGTCCGTGTTGAACAATTATCTACCTTACTACATATAATATAAGCATTTATTTTAAAAGTAACTTATCACAGTGTTCGACAAAAATCATTGATAAAGTCTTACATCTCCAATACCTGATACCTTGGGAACTAAGGTGTAGCTTAAAAGAAACAGACTAAAAATCTTTAATAGTCTGTGCCATTAGAATTATTTATTAATAGATTAACCACGATGACGCAGGTTAGTGGTTTATCCGTCATTAACGGGAATGCTAAACAGGCGGACAAATATAAGTTTGAGACGGCTGACGTAAGCCCTTCGATATAATAACTTATTTGTGAAGCTATTCGATAATAACAAACTTGTAACACAACTCTGAACATGATTGTGAAATAACGGAAAGTGATAAGCGACATGGACTGTTTTCTTATTCAAAACCTTATTTAATAATAATAATAAAGAAAATAATTTAGTCACTGTACTTATATATATATTTCATATTTAAAAAGTGAGTTATATTTACGAGGAAACATCTTGTCTTAGACAATTATGAAGCAACTTTAAAAAAGGAGGTCCTCAATTCGATTGTATGATTGGTACCTCAGAACTCACATTTATGAACCAATATGGACGATTCTTTTATTTTCTTTTCCATTTTGTCCCATTATAAAAAGAAAATACCACCCCTTAAGGATGTTTTTTTTAGGGCTGGAATTTTATTTGAAGTCGATTTTATGTTTTAAACATATAATATTTTTTTATTTGTGTGGCTTACTTTTATGATTTTTTTTATACAATAACATACATAACATGATGATTATAAAAAATGCATCTAAAAACGACGACGTACAAAATTTTACCAAATTAATTATTAAATCGGCTTGTATATAAGTATACTTAACAAGGATTTTAATTTAAATTCGATTATAAATTCTTCATTAAGTATTAACACAAAAATTTTATTTGGATATTATTTACATTTAAATTAAGAGAGATGAAAACGGTAGCAATAACCAATTCCAATTATATAAAAATGCGTGTGATTTAAGTATATAAGTAAGTGTATCTTCTGTCGGTTAATCTTGTGATAAATCGGAACTGACGTCATTGCGACAAAGAACCAAAAACAGATGGTTAGTGATATAACGAATCTCTCTCGAATATCTTTCGAAGATTCTATGTATAATATTGTATGTCATATCGGATTATATGCTTATATTGTATTTATGTGAACGAGACATACGGATTTGTTTTGTAAAAATGACTATAATGTAGAGATAGTAATACCTTATCAACGATTCACAGATGAAAAATTAACTCTTTACAATAAGCAGCGGTTAGCTTGCCGTTTCGTTTTTTTTGAACATGTTGAACAGCTTCAGAAACCGGTCTTTTGGGAGAAAAATTTGTTATTTTAGAAAGCTTAATATCCAGTAAAGAATAAAGTAATTTGTTATAACAAATTTGATTTATGGAAATTAGTTTAAATATGATTTATGTATCTTATATTGAAGTCAAACATTAGATTGAAATTTCAAAATATTTGAATAGGATTTTTGTTAAGCTGTTCTATTAGATTAAATATCAAATTTAAACGCCTATGTATCTGTTAGCGAGAAGGCTTAGAGCTTATTCCACCAAGCTAACATTGTGCCGTTCATGCCGATAGTACGAGATGTCTTGTTACAAAATGAAAATACATTAAAATCGAAATCTATATTATCGTAAATCGAAATTACGAGATACGAACAAGTATTTGGGGATGTGTATACAAACGCAAGTAATACAAACAAATATAAAGATCGCGTGAATTTTAACCGATGATAGTGAGTTCAAATCCGGGCAATACTAGGAAATTTTCATATGCTTGATTTGCATTTATAATTAAATTGATAACGTGAGAAAATGTGTATTCCACCAACCCGCATTGAAGCAGCGTGGTGGAATAAGATCCAAACCTCCGTAAAAAAGGAGGCTTTAGCCCAGTAGTAGGACATTCCCGGGTGACTGATATGTCAACAACCATCGTACATATTGTGTTATAATTAGCTTGGTTTTGTTTTATTTGTTATGAACGGACATGGCTCACGGACGCTTCACGTTTATCAGATAAAAAAATATTAATATAAGTATATTATTATATATATTATCAGATTAGATAACAGTTTAAAAGATTTTCTATTTATTCCTATATACGTTAGTGATTTCTTTAGTCTCGAATGTCTACTGAAAAGGGTTTTTTTTTAATACAAGCTGTATTTGTGGAGATCTTCGAAATTGTACGACTGACTTGACAAAGTTACTCCTTCGGTGACGTAGACGGGTTTTACGCAAATCATATCCAAAATAAAATCTCCATCGTCTACTTTTACGATTACGAAGTCTGTATTTAGTAATACAGACTTCATACGTCGTATTATTCGTATTTAGTAATCGCTTCAACACAAAATAATAGGTATACAAAGAGAAAACAATAAATACATAGAAATATAGGTAATCATAACTCAGTGAATTATTGTCTAAGTTTAAATAAATATGCTGCCCTGACTTAGTATTTGAACGCAAAACTTTAGAACCTTAATAAATCTAGACACTGCACTGAGGCAATAAAAAAACAAGTTTAAATTAAAAAAAAAACACTTGCAGTGTATATTTATCGAGATTGATTACTAAGATGCAATAAATAACAGCTGAAGTCAAATCAGTGTAACACAGTGGCCGGGGGCGGGGCGGTACCGTGTCGTGCGCGTGCGCAGTCATTTCCTACGATACACTGGTATTACATGAAAATTGCGAAACATAACGAGGCCAGGTTACGGTGAGGTGTAATTTAACAATAACAAAAGTCTAGTCTCGATGTTTCCTGTCACTTAGCGAGGTAATATCAGACTTAACATTGAACTATAACCTCACTAGCTGAAGGATATTATTATTATTATGAAAGTCTCTTTGTCTGTCTGTTGTGTTTTCAAAACTAATTACATTAAACAATACTTGATTTGTTATGCATATGGCTTGACAATTGATAGGTTTTTTTATTAAGTTAAAACCTAGTATGCACAAATTTACTGGCTTTTGTGCCAACTTGTCTGGGTAGGTACCAACTACCACCCACTCATTAAATACTCTACATGACGCCCTATCCCTTCCCCGCTTTCTCCCTTTATTATATACACGAAGTATATAGCTATATTATTATAATAATAAAACTATGTTTATTTTAGTAAAACTATTTTGTTATATTTTTTCATTACAATTTTCATTCAACCAAAAATGTTGTTCTTCGTTCTGGAGTCCCGTGTATGTGACGTATGTGTGTTTCAAACGTATATTTAGCATTCAGAAGTAAAACAAATTTTATAAAAACCTCAAATTCGAATTATTTAAAACTAGAACACCAAATCAAATAAATTGATTTAAATTACTCGTTCAATTACTCTCAAAAATCAAATAACATATTATGAACACATTTAACCAATCACAATTCGTACCAACAATTTACTTTCCTATCCACTAACAAAATGGTGTTTTCAAAATGGCGCGTCTTTTTTAACAACGCTGTTGTATTGATGATGGAACCTCCTAACTATACTACATTTTGTCAAAGACTAACATAGTAATATGAAGATATAAACGACTTTGTACTTGGTGGTAGAGCTTTGTGCAAGCTCGCCTGGGTAGGTAGCACCCACTCATCAGATATTCTACCGAGAAACAGTAGTACTTGGTATTATTGTGTTCCGGTTTGAAGGGTGTGCTAGTGTAATTACAGGTACAAGGGTCAAACATCTTAGTTCCCAAGGTTGGTGGCGCATTGGCGACGTTTTCATTTAGAAATGTACAATGTAACTGTCTATGGGTGTTGACAACTTAGCATCAGGTGGCCAATATACCAATATACCGAATAAACGGAAAAGTTACTCGTAAGTGTGTTGATTTCTCATCTTTAATAACCTGTCTGTATTATACCTAGTTAGCTATTAATTAGACTGATAATTTACATCGAAACATTCCTTGCATACTTCTTGGGATACACGAAGTATTTATATTCAAAGATCCGGCCTCAATTGCATAGAAGTTTAATTATGTATCGATTATTATTTATTGCACATAAACATCTTATTCTTAAAATAAATTAAATGTAATTTATTTAAATAATTTTTCAATGGTTTGTAAGGTTGCAAGGTGATTTACTGTAATTAAAGTTATGTTTCATGCAAATTAATTAATTCGTTTAAAAATAAACCGAACACCAATGTGACCTAAGGTATTAATATTTTAAAATAAACAAATAAATTATTGTATTGTTGAACAGTATTATCATTGAGTTAGCTTTTAAATTATGTTAACAATATTTTCAAGTATTAAAATATGTTGGCACATAATTATCCAGTGGCCAGTGATAAAAATCGATGCTAAACTTATAAATATATAATCTGTGGATTATAAAAGGGCGCAATATTAATGATCAAATCGATACCAAAGAAATTTTTAACCCAAAAAGTCGTGTTTGAATTTTGTAAGTTCTCAATTATTTATGATATAAACTTCCAATACATCATATGATATTAACGGTTTTCTTAATTTAAATAAACATAATTTGAAATTCGAAAGTTATAACTCTAATATCAACTCTGCTTGAAGTGTTTAGATCCACTGCTCACGCTCCTTCCAGCGCTGCAAGCGCTTAGTTTTTCATACAGTATATACAATGATATGTACATTATGTACATGTAAATTAATGATTGTGCCTAATTATAAAATTTAACATGAAATGTAAGTAGGTAGTTTTATTTTTAATGTTGAGTAAAATGTATCATCATAAAATGTCATTAATATTAAAGATGCACATTAAAAACTTTATTAAATAAATTAAAATAAAGGTTTAATAAAAAGTAAATGCATAATTATGCATACGCATATGCAAATTCTTTAGACCTTCAATTATGTATTAAAAAAAAATTAAGATTCGTTAACTAATATAATTACTGCGTTATTAAAAATAAAGGTACCTGCCTACGTACGTTTTTATTTTTATCAAGGCAACACTTTTTTTTTAATAATGACCACGTTTAAACATTATCTTTGTCGAAATCAAACGTGAAACATGAAAACGGCTTCGCGACGACGAACGTTTTCCCGCCATTGTCACCACCGGTGACATTTGACCGGCGCATGCGCAATGCGTGTCGCGACCTATTACGTACCTCGTTTTACATACAATGGCTAAAGAAAAACGCTGTGGGGCAATACAAAGGAAATCGAATGAAATTTTTGCCTTTTTGTTATTATTAAAACTATTCTAGAGTAACAATTCGTTACAAAATATTTTCTACGCATTCAAGTTATTTTGTTTTCAATATAAAACAATGTCAAAATCAAATCATATCAATAAATATTTAAGAAAAATAATTCAAAACGAATCCTGTAAAGAAATTAACGAGTTTTGTTCAATATGATTTCGACAAACTAAAACTATCAACACGTTAACGACATATACAATCGGCCATGTTGTTTTCAATTGACACCATCATCCGATTGGTCGTTCCAGCGCAAGCGCAGTGGCTGAGATCTGATTCGTTGAACAGAACTGAAATTAGAAACGAGTCAGGTCCAATTCCACTGAAGTACGTGATAATGAAATAGGTTAAAAGCATACTATTTCTGGACTATTATTCCTATATATAATTTAACATGCACATACCTACTATATACATAATCTGCTTAATCGATTTAACATAACAAATATTATAATGTCAACAACTGTCAGATAAATGACCAAAACAGAAGCGGCAGAAACATGCTTTATAAACTTATTTGATATTGAATATAAGTTATAAAATAAACTTCCAAGTAGTAAATTAAAGATATCCGTCAATAATTCATTCGTTTTAGTATTTTAAAACTTTTGAAATACATATAATTATATAATGTACATGTATATATATAGAGATATACAGAGGGATAGATAGACAGAGATAAATGTGTAAAATACTTTATAATTTATTAATAATAAATTATATAATAATTAACAATATACAAAAATCTATATTTATTGATTTACCTAAAGTTACTTTTCATGAAAATGCTTTACTATCTGGGAGGCAGTTTTTATTCGCTTAAAATAGATAAAAAAATATAGATAGTACAACTATATAAAATAATGGATTTCACGAACAGACTAAAAAAAATAAAAAACATCTGAAATTACATTTTTTTCCGTGTAGCCAAAATGTAATTAAAATATTAAGTGATTATGATGAAAATGTATTCATATATGTAATATAAGGTTTGTTATTGTCACAGGTGATAGGGGAACGGGAATACGCAGTACGACCGACGAGGCGACCATCCGAGGAGTTACAAACGGGTCAGCCATTGGACATTGTGGTACAACAAGTGAGTACTGTTCAAAATACTATATATTATTATTATGTATGCTTATATATAATATAGAACCACGAGTTAGTGGTTAGAAGACGAGGATCAATTCCAAATTTAAAAAATATATTGACATTTTTAAGATTCAATTTTTAAAGCTACCCTCGCAATTTAGATTTTGCAGAAAATCACCGGTAAGAATCTCAGTAGTTAGTCTTAACTCAAAGAGTTCAAATCCATTGCCCTGTGAGTAACTCGGGTTTATAATTCGTTTCATCAGGATATGTGTATGTGGCGGATAAAAATCTGCCATTTTCTTTTATTATAGTAACACTGAAAATAATTATGAAGGACTTTATATGTATTGTTTTAATGTCTCATTATACATAATTATGTAAATGAAACTGTTTAAGCCTTGAAATGTTGATTCTTATAAAAAATATTGTTGATATACGTAATGTTTTAATTGTGTTTTTACTAAATACTTATATATAAGTTAAGTTATCTTAAACATTAAAATGCATGAAAGGTTAATTAAGGCGCTGTTACCTTTTGTAAAAATTTATATTAAGTTAGTCAGTTTTCGCGTTTTTTATTGGGACGAAGTTCTTTTACAGTAGAATGAAACGGCAGTAAACCCAAGGTCACGTTATATAACGAAATAGCGTTCATACCGTGCGTACCAAAAGCTACAAAATGCGATGCGATGCGACTTCCTTAATTCGAACAATTTAGGAAGTCTATATAAAAGAAGTTGAGGTGCTTTTTCGCGTGTGCTCGAATGCATATTTTTTAAAATTGTTATTACTATTTTTATTGTAGGGTGTTCTGTAATGGTTGTTATTTTGCTAGGCACTAAATCCAGCCAGTCTATCTTTATATATTTAATTTGATTGCAAATTGATGACAATATAGTACTTATTCATTTTATGCTAATAATTTATAAAAATCGATTGGACTCGACGAACGACTTCATCTAACAATATGTGCCAAATGTCCATTACATGGTGGGCTATATCTAATGACGACTAAATATATTTATTTGCTGATTGGATAACCATTCATCAAACACATCCCGAGGGGATTTTTGGTCGACCAGTTTATCTGTGTAAAATCAAAATTAAGTATGTCAGGTCTCAAAATTGTCTTTTAAAATATATTCTCCATGAATCAAAAAGCGTGACCGAACTGTCATAGTCGAGTACTTATTTATTTATTTATTTATTTATTTATTTATTTATTTATTTGTAATCAACAGCGTATACAGATTATATTTGTACAGTTTTTTAAATTTCGTGAAGACTATGGCCACAAAGATTACAATATAAAGTGTTTAATATAATATATTTAACAAAGTGGATAAAAAAAGAAAGTAGGTCTAAAGAAAATTGTTGACGTTTGTGACAAGAGAATATTCACAAGTATATGGGTATTTGTATGTGTGTTTGTGCATGCGTGTGTGTGTGTGTGTGTGTGTGTGTGTGTGTTTGTGTGTGTGCGTGTGGGTGTGTGTGTGTGCGTGTTTATTTTTGGCGGTAAGATAGTGTTATTTGTTTCCTCAATTGTTTTTTGGATAAGTGAAACAGGTCTAAATGAGAAAATAATTTGTTGTATGTTCGTGCTAGACGTACACTTATGGAGCTTTTTGCATAATTTGTGTTACATTTTGGAACAACTAGTAGGTGGGGGTTACGCGATCTAAATGAGGAGGCATTTAGAGAGAATGCTGACACCAAACTGGGGCAATCCATCATACCAGTTAAAATTGCTTGTAGTAGCAGCATATCCTTTTGATTTCGTCTTTGCTCTAGCGAATCTAGTTTATAATAAATACAGGCTTCTTCATAACTGTCAATTTTTTTAAAATCTTTGTACGCTAAGTATTTGAGAAATTTATATTGTATAGATTCGAGTCTCTGAATATGATTTTTATATAGAGGTGACCATATACTACTTGCATATTCCAAGATACTTCGAACGTATGCAAAGTAGAGTATTTTTATGCATTCAATATTATTAAATGATTGCGTTGCTCGCTTAATAAAACCAAGTTGTTTATACGCCCTATTTGTTACTGCGTCAATGTGTTCAATCAATGAAACTTTAGTGTCAATTTTAATGCCTAGATCTGTAACGGTGGATTTTTTAGCAATGGTCGCGTCATTGATTTTATAGTCGAAATTAATTATTGTTTTTTTACGAGTCAGAGTTATATGATGACATTTCTTAACGTTTACTGTAATTCTGTTTTTCGCGTAGTATTTTGTCAGGGCATTTAAATCATCTTGTAATTTAAGGCAATCCTCGAATGATCTTATTTTAAAGTAGACTTTTTTATCGTCAGCGAACATCAAATAGTGTGAATGTTTGAAACAATTGCCGATGTCAAAAAGATATGCATTGTATAGAAGGGGCCCCAAAATGGATCCTTGAGGGACCCCTGATGATATAAATACAAAATCACTTCTTGCACTGCCTGTTACTACTGCCTGCATACGATTTTTTATATAAGATGTCAACCATCGAAGCAAGTTTCCGTTTATCCCAAGAGTATTAAGTTTATGAAGTAATATCAAGTGATCTACGCGGTCGAACGCTTTTTCAAAATCTGTGTAGATGACATCTACTTGGCATCCTTCATCCATACTTTGCAATATAAAGTCTGTGAAGATGGCCAAATTGGTGACCGTTGAGCGATTCTTCATAAAACCATGTTGTTCGTACGGAATGGACCTTGTAATAATGGGGCATATTTGTCTGTAAACCACTTTTTCGAACAGCTTGCTTATTGCGTTCAGGATAGAAATCGGTCGGTAATTTTCAATTTTTGTTTTAGAACCACTTTTGTGGATTGGTACTATAAGAGCTTCTTTCCATACGTCGGGAAAAGTACAAAACACATTAACAGAAAGGTTAAAAATAATTGAAAGTGGTTTAGCTAGGTTTTTAGCACACTTGGATAGAAAGAATGGTGGAATGCCGTCACTACCTGGCCCTTTATCAGTCCTAAGCGTTTTGAGCAAATTGTAAACTTCTTTTTCTTCGATAATGATTTTGCTAATGGATCCATTCTGAGATATTCTAGGCTGATTTGTTACGTCGTAATTCTTAGCAGGTTTTATAAAAACACTCTCGAAATACTTACTGAATCCTCTACACATCGAAGGTTCATCTGTGTATATAGTATCTCCTAGAGTAAGTTTTGTAGGGTATTCGTTTTCGTTGCTTCTCAATGATTTAGTAAATGAAAAAAGTTGTTTAGGGTCCTTGAGTATGAAGGTTTGCATACGTTGAGTGTATGCAGCATAGCATCTACTCTGGAGATGTTTTTGTCTCGTCCTTAATATAGCAAACTCATCGTAATCTCGAGGGTTTTTCCCCACTTTCCATAGTTTGTGCTTTTGTAACTTTTCTTTTACTACATGGATTAATGGTTTGGAGTACCACACTGGAAAGTTATTCTTGAATTTCGTTTCTATTGGAACGAAATTTTTAATAGCGTCTCTTAAAATTGCGTAAAACGTGTCGATAACTCCGACCATTGAATCTGCTTTTAATATGTCGAACCAATTAATCCTAGATAGGTGTTCATTTATTTTTGCATAATCCCCCTTGAAAAAATTAGGTTTTATGACAGGTTTTTTGCGCAAGTTACGAATCTGCAGGTTGGCGAGATTGAATTGAAGACTTGGATGATACGGGTCCTCTAAGACGAATGGGCAGGGGCAGTGATAAACTTCAAAATTTATGTTGCTAAATATCAGATCCAAGGTTCTGTCTTTATTATTGACAACTGTGTTATGTTGTTTCAAATCAGAAAGATTGCATATGTCAATAAAATTCTCCGTAGCGTTTTGTAAATTGGCTGGTCCTTGTTTTTGTATTATAGGTCCACTATCTGACCATTTAACATTCGGTAGGTTGAAGTCACCAGCTAGAATGATGTAGTCATTTGGTTGCTTGGAAGTGATTTCAGCTAGACGGGATGTTATTGATTCAAGCCGGGATGATAATAGGTCATCTGGAGGCGCGTAGATTAACCCAATATGAATGTTTCGATGTCCTTGATTTTTCAAATGTTCACTAGGTATAGTTACCCAAAGGGATTCGACTCCATGGCAAGCCCATTCACTACGGTGTTGGATGTGTAATTTCTTTAGGGCACATAGAAGTACACCACCACCCTTTCTTTTTGTGGAAGTTTCAATATTTCGATCGCATCTTAGGATATCGTATCTGCTGTCGCAGATTTCACAGTCGAAGATACCATTTGTCAACCATGATTCAGTAATTAAAATTAGATCGAAGTTATGATTAAGAATATTTTGTCTAAATTCATTAGTTTTAGTACATAAACCACGTACGTTTTGATAAAATATTTCTAAGGGATTAGCGCCTGATAGTATCCGTAATAAGTACCAAAATATTAAGCTGACATATTTTGTTAAATTTAATAGTATGTAGTTTTTGACTGATTCCGTAACAATGTACCAATGTACTGTATGAGAATTGGAATGATATTGGTATGGCTGAGTTACTATTTTGTTTATTTAAGTTTGTGTATCGTCGTTTAAATGCATGGAATTTGCTATATGAGTATTCAGGTGAGTGATAAGTGTGTATGTAGTGCGTGTATTGTGAATATTTCCAGAACATGTATAAAGACGTCAACAATTTAATAATATACACAGTGAAATCCGTAGTAGAACAAAAAAATAATGGCAATATAAGATCAATTATTATTTTATCTTGTCTAAGTCTTTCTCTGAGCGTATACTTAATGCTGGTGACTCTTCGTTTTTCCTTAAAAAAATATTGCAGTTCCTAACCCAAACAAATTTGTAAGCTTTCTCACGTGCCGCTGTTTTAATTGTTTTTAGTAATTGTTTGTTTTCAGGGGTTAGATGTTCATTGACGAAAAATCTCTTTTCTGCGCCTTCAATACCTATGTCCTTTGTGCAAATGCCTTTCTTCCTTTTCAGTCCTGAGAGTATTTTATCCTTACACAACCTGTCTTTTAGTTTGACTACAATAGATTTTGGTCGTCCGGCTATGGTTTTTTGCGGCTGGATTCGGTGCGCAAATTCGATGTCGTCGTGGTTCAATTCAACTCCAGCGTATTTAGCGATGTTCCTTATAAGATCAATTGTATTTTCACTGTTTATTTGTGGCAGTCCTACAATTTCTATGTTATTAATTCTTGCCTGTTGTTGTTGTTTACCAAATTGAGAACGTAATTCTGATAACTGATCTTCGCAAAGAGAAATTTTATTTTGGAGCCCACATACTTCGTTTTTTAGACTGTCATTTACAGTTTGAAGTTGACAGTAGGAGGCTTGCAGTTGAGAGAATTCCGAAGACAACGAGATTATTTCACTTTTTAATTCTGTGATGATAGTATCCTTCAGTTCCTCTACGATTTCATGTTTAATCGTTTTAAGCTTAGCGTCGAGAACTCCTTCGAATCGGTTGATTAAATTCACGTGATCCGGTAGAACCGCGTATACATCATGCTCTGGTGCAATGGCAATGGGATCGGTGTCGACTGAGCGCTGGGGTTTACTTGATTTTTCAATTCGTACCGGTGTGTTACTATTGTCCCCACCTTTACGGACGGTCGCTACACATTTTGGGCATTTCCATTGGATTCTTGCAGAGACCGAGTCTCCGCTAAACCTTACGCACTCAGAATGATATATGCGACCGCACTGACTGCATTTTATACGTTTCATTGTAACGCTGATGTGGGCTTGGCATGCTTCGCACGTTCCAACCATTATGTTACTATTTTACTTATTATAAATTAATTTTGTTGTAGTTAAAATGAAATAATGATAGAAAAAGTTATTCGCCCGCGGTGGGAATCGATCTTGGTTCCGATAGATGTTCTGGGTGTAGGCAGGTGCTAACACCACTATTCCAACAGTATCTTAATGATTAGTGTCAAATTAGTGGTTCATTTTATGCTTGTGAATTATTCAAACAAAGAGCGTTGATTATTACTTTATGAGTTATTTTCCACTACCCACTTTAATTTTTATAAACTATCACACTGAATAATTATTTACTAATTTAACCGTATGTTTATAATTGTAGGTGGATAAATATATATACACTACACTTCAATGCGTCCACACTTTTTGCGAAAAGTACGTTTGTTGCAATTAGGCATGTTATTTAATGGTTTTGCAATTAAATTATCGGGAGCTCACGATATAGGTCCACTCTGTTAAACGTCAGAAACGATAATTAGAATTATTGTGTCAAAAGCACGGCATCTGGCGATGTGAAAGTCGATTTTCATTCAAACTCTATTAATTTATATCTTAGTCACTAAATCAATCGCTCTCAGCTATCAGACGAAAAAAATATATTACTTATGTTTAAAAGAGACAATATAAAAAAAAAACAATATCTGAAAAAACGTGGTGGTGGAGCTTTGTGCAAGCTCGTCTGGGTAGGTACCACCCACTCATCAGATATTCTACCGCAAAACAGCTGTACTTCCTACTGTTGTGTTCCGGTTTGAAGGGTGAGTAAACCAGTGTAATTAAAGGCATAAGGGATATAACATCTTAGTTCCTAAAGTTGGCGGCGCATTGGCGATGTAAGCGATGATTGACATCTCTTGCAACGCCTTTGTCTATGGGCGTTGGTGACCACTTACCATCAGGTGGCCCATATGCTCGTCCGCCTACCTATACAATAAAAAAAAAAACGTTACTTTGGTTTCAATGTCTTTATTATTAATATAATGGACAATACATATATACAACGTTTATAACATCCAAAGAACTCCCTGTCTGGTCACAGATTAAACCCATAAACGTAAAGTCTCACCTTTAGAGGAGAAGGCTTGAAGCGTATTCCACAACGCTGTTCCAATTGGCTTTGATTGAAACACGTGGGCACATTTCCATCTGACACGTGCAGGTTTCCTCGTGATTTCACCGTCACCGCCGACCATAAGATTAATTATAAATATAAATAAATCAACCACAGCTCTACCCCCCATAAATTAAAGGCGTCTCACTCCACAAGCCTTTTGCTTTAATCCTGTACCGATCTGGTCCAGATTCCACGCGATACTTTAAAAATGTCGTCGGCTTGTTACTGACCAAACAATGCTCTGCTATCCTGCATCCTTTGTCTATTTTTTTATAGCCCGGGAGGGCATATAACTCTACTCAACCTGATGGTAAGTGGTAATAGAGTGCAAACGCGATGACGGCTCGTGCAATCATGAAGAATGATTTGCACCAGCCGCCCCGCCTTGCCGGCCCGCAAGATGCCTCTTCACGCCTCGTTTGAAGGAACCCAGGTCATAAGACGAGGGGAACACGTGTGCTGGTAAAGAATTCTATGTTTTGGAGGTGCGACAAAGAAAAGAGTTGCCATCGACCATCAATCCATCACCGCCTGCTTCCACCTGTTGCTACCACGGCTATTCAAGTGTGCCTGCCTTGCATTCTGCATTCATACCCATATCTGACATTTTGTCACTTCGTCGGATTTCGGACTCAGTTTTTCCTACCTGGTTTAGAACCTACAATTGAATGAGGATTAACGTGTTCTAACCAAGTCGCCATTTCCGCTCTACGTGATAAACGACAACTACATTGCCGTTACTAAGTTTTTCTCAGTAAAACAACAATGTAAGTATGTAATAAATTATAATTATAAATCAATTTGAAAACGAACTTTGACACTTAACATGCATTAACAACGCGACATGAAATATAAAACAATTTTAACTATCATTAAACGAGACATTGTTTCGTGATAATAAATTTTATCATTTAAACTTTGAAAATCTTATAACGACGAAAAATACATTAAAACATGCGTTCACCTTATAAAGGAAACCAAATACGTAAATAGTTTGTTATGTAATATTTCAACCTCGTCGGTCTAGTCACTAGTGGCTTGATATAATGCCGCAGACCCGGTGGTCCTGGGCTCAATTCCCACATCGGGCCAATAAATAGTTATTGGGTTTTTATGTCAGAAAATTCTCAGTAGCAACCCAGAGTATGGAAGTTGAAAGTGTGTACACTCCCGTAAAAAAAAATCCTCGAAAAGCACGTAAAGCTGTTGGTCCTGCGCCTAAACTCTTTCCGGTCGTATCGGATTGCTGTCCCATCGAATTATGAGAACTAGGGAATAGTGAGTGCATCTGTGTTTGCGCTAACTTTGCACTAGTGCTCTATAATATCTCCTGCGTAGTTAATCCCTCTTGATTGGCCGCCGTGACCGAAATCGGTCTGGAGGACATTTTTTTAAATTGGCTATGTTTTTTTTTATAAATAAATATAATATGATAATATTGGTTAAGATTTCACATGCATGTACGAAACAAAGAGCCCAACTGATTAAACACAGATTTGTCCCTTTCTGACATTATAGTTTTGACATTTGATAGAGGAAGACAGCATTGATTAATTTATTGCTATACAACGATAATAAAGTAAGCCTGTAATGCTCTAACGAATATCCCGTGTACGTTGGAATGTCTCGAACTCCGATTGCGAAACATCATCAAGAATGTGTCAGCTGAAGATCTGCTGATTGTATCTATTGTCCACCAGCCTGGATTGGCGAGCTTACCTAGCAGGAGGATTTTTACAAGCAGCCTTTTACTTTTCTCACATACATATCAGACATGTTTACTCAGTGGTAGAGCTTTGTGCAAGCTCGTCTGGGTAGGTACCACCCACTCATCAGATATTCTACCGCAAAACAGCAATACTTGATATTGTTGTGTTCCGGTTTGTAGGGTAAATGAGCTACTGCAATTACAAGCACAAGGGACATAACATCTTAGTTTAGTTAGATAGATCCCAAGGTTTTTGGCGCATTTGAGATGTAAGTGATGGTTAACATTCCTTATAATGCCATTGTTTATGGGTGTTGGTGACTAATTACCATCAGGTGGCTCATATGCTCGTCCGCCTTCCTATACATTAAAAAAGGTGATCATCTTTTTGATCGGTTAGAGTTTCAATTTGAATATAATGAGTAAATATAACAATTTAATCTTAAAGAAAACCAAGCTCGATTTACTTTGCCACGGAGATGAAGTAAATGATATATGTATACACAAATAATATATAAGGTCCTCCAGACCGATTTCGGTCGAGGCGGCCAATCTCAAGAGAGATTAGCCAACTGCGCAGGAGATATTATAGTGCACAAGTGTGTGCGCAAACACAGGTGCACTCTCTTTTCCTTAGCTCTCATAATCCGATAGGACGGCAGGACCAACAGCTTAACGTGCTTTCCGAGGCACAGGAGTGTACACACTTCCAACTTCCAGACTCCGAGCTGCTACTGAGAACTTTCTGACAGAAAACCCCAATAACTATTCATTGGCCCGACCTGGGAATTGAACCCAGGACCACCGAGTCTGCGGCCTTATATCAAGCCACTAGACCAACGAGGCAGTCAGCAAATAATATAACATTGCATTATCAATCTTAATATTTCCCAGACTGCGTTCCTGACCTTAAAAAGAAGGACATTACAAAACGGTTACGGTTGTATCGATAACAAAATAATTAAGGTATTATAATAATAAACAAAAACGAGAAGCGAGATCCAATGAATATCGTAACATTAATTGAAATGTCCAGAAAGATTTAAAGAAACCACAAAAAAACAACCCAACATTGTTTCATAAAAAGTTATTTATTGAATAACTTGAACAGTAATTATACTTAATTATAGTTAATAAAACATTTAACATTGAGGCCTGGAGCAAAAACATTAGTGTAACACATCTCTAACGTTGGATAATTTTGTAAATACCGTCCGCAAAAAAATTATTACCATTAACCAAAACAAAAATAATACTTACTTGGTGGTAGAGCTTTGTGCAAGCTCGTCTGGGTAGGTACCACGCACTCATCAGATATTCGACCGCAAAGCAGCAGCACTCGTTATTGTTGTGATCCGGTTTAAAGGGCGAGTGAGCCAGTGTTTTTACAGGCATAGGGGACATAACATCTTAGTTCCCAAGGTTGGCGGCGCATTGGCGATGTAAGCGATGGTTAAAATTTCTTACAATGCCAATAGTACCGCTGTTTTGCGGTAGAATATCTGATGAGTGGGTGGTACCTACCCAATCGAGCTTGCACAAAGCATAAAACAGTTTACAGGTTACATGCTGCTAAAAATAATTTACGCCTTATTGCTTATGTAGTTTCTCCCATGTAATGTGTCTAAATAAAAAGTATATTTTGTTAATATGTATCGTATATAATGTATAAAATGTACAGATGTAGCATGCGTCGAATATCTTTAAAGTATTTCGTAATCATTACAATTTGCGTCATTATATTTTTGCTGGGAAATATTATATCGTTTTGAAACAAAAGCTTGACACAATGACACTGAAAATGTATGTTGTCATCTTCTTTAACTGTATATTAAATATATGTAGATATTTTTATGAAGGTTATATGTTTTTAAGAAATTAGTTATATTAATTATGTTTTTTTTTTGTTTAAATAATTAATAAAAAAACATATCGTCAGATTTAGATTAACTACTTGTAAGCAAGTTACTGAAGGTACCATCCGCTCGTTACATATCCTACCGCCAAACAGTAAGGCTTAACCTTCTTGTGAATTCCGACGTGAATGGTGAAAGTATAAGATATTTAACATCTTAGTTCCCAAAGTGCGCTCTGTCGAGATATTAGCGATGGAGTGATATTTATTGCAGTTCCAATGTTTACGGACGGCGGTGATTACCACTATGACTATATAATAACTATATCTTGATCTAGTTATCTCGTGTATATTAGTTTCTTGATTAAGAATTGTTTTTGCTTTGTTTTTACACTTTTCTTTTAGTAGTAAGCATAATTAATTAATGGTATAATTAGCATGTAGTGTTTGCTTTTGAATGATTTTGCATAAACTGTGGATGTGATATAACTGTACGTATCTAAATATAACCAATGTAAAAATCGCTAGCAAACCTAATAAATAAATAAATTTAGAATATATAAGCGAAATGACACTCATAATTATGAACCTACTACATGAAATTTGTCTCAGTTAGTTTTTCCTCGCTCGCTCGCTAAAAACGGATTTTATGCAAATCCTATACGAAATAACATTTTTATTATTATCTTGCCGTGTGTATCCGGGACGATTAGCTAGTATTGTATTATAATATTATGAGGCGTTTACCATGACTAATTACAATTTACAGATTATATAATATTTTTATTATTTACTATCAACAAAATGAAAACGGCAAAAAACGAAAACCATTTAATCGTTCCTTATTACACGTCCATTTATGAGAAAGTTATAATTCGTTTAATGTCGATCGCGATACGAGAACTATATTTTGCCCCACATGTGTACACCCGGTTTAATATCATTGCGAAAAAAAAAACGTTACAAACTTTCGAAACCTTATAATTATCTGTTGAAAATCAAAATTCGAGTGCAACGGACGGTCATTACGTAAAAAAAGTGCTCCACTTTTTTCTTAAACCTTCATTATCTCGAATCAGGACAGTCAGGTTTCTAACTGTTCATGAAAAAACCTGTAAGGTAATCGGCCTCGCATTTTAAAGGCATGTTTTAACCTTTTATTCATTCTTAACGGCCAGTTATATTAACTACTAAAATATTAATTTAAAATAATCATTATATTATATTTAATTTTAACAACTTCCTGAATAAAAAAATACATATATGTATGTATTTCAAAGTAAACGAAAACAATCTTTACTAATATTGTATATGCGAAAGAGAGTTTGTTCCTTTGTTTGTACGTAACAAACATGTGTGTGTTACATCTTAACTACTAAACCGATCATCATGAAATGCATACACTTTGTCAGAGGTACAAAATAGTACATAACCTAACACCTCCTTAATCGCGGGCAAAGCCACGGGATAAAGTAGCTATATAATAAAAGTGAATAATTTATACCACTAGCTCTTACCCGCGTAGTTCTCGTTCCCGTGGGAATACGGGGATAAAATGTAGCCTGTGTTACCTACTCGTTGTTAATGTAGCTTTCCACTGGTGAAAGGATTTGTAAAATCGGTTTAGTGGCTTAGACGTGAAAGCGTAACAAACAAAAAATTCACTTTCGCATTTATAATATTAGTTAGGACTAGGGTTAAAATTAGTAAAAATATTATTCAATCAAAAGTGGTGTGAATAACGGTTTTGGTTATGTTTCAAGGCGAATGTTTTCAATTCGACTAAGATGTTGTTGAGATGGATGGAACAGTTTATTAAATGAATCCCCTTCTATTGGGATAGAAATTTAATTAATGGGAATTGACGAATAACATATAAGAAAAGCCGAGATGACCCCGTGGTAAGAAAGCGTGAATCTTAACCGATGATCTTAGGTTCAAACCCGAGCAAGCACCACTGAATTTCTGTGCTTATTCATGTGCTTAATTTATGATTATAATTCATCTCGTGCTTGACGGTGAAGGAAAACATCGTGAGGAAATCTGCATGTGTCAAATTTCATTGAAATTCTGTCACATGTGTATTCCACCAACCCGTATTGGAGCAGCGTGGTGGAATAAACTCCCAACACCTTCTTCTCACAAAGAGAAGAGGCCTTAGCCAAGCAGTGGGATATTCACAGGCTGTTACTTTTACTTTATATAAGAAAACTGTCAGGTTATGTATGATACGAATGACAAAGAATTGACTCCGCGAGGAATGACATGACATGCGAGTAAAGTCAAAGTTAGAAAGAAATTAATTCAATACTTATTGATCGTGATAAATCTACCACCGATTCGGAAATACACCTGACAAGAACCGGCGTAATGGAAGATTTACTTAGAGAAACAAACAGCACTGACCGTTAATAAAATGAATTAAGTTATTAACACATTTATCAATTAAAACAAAAAAATATTAGAAAACATATCTGTTTAACTGTGCGATCGATATCAGTGGAAAAAATGAAACGGAAATACGTTCTTATATAAATATATATACATATGTAAGTGTTATATAAACATCTGATGCAATATTTACTATTAACAATACATTTTACATGTTGTTTGTTTATATGGCGGATGGTTGTTTTATGTACATATGTATTATGTATATATATATTTGTCTCTTTTAGTCTTAAGCATTTTCAATAAACTAGGTATGTAAAATAAGTGTACTTATATTGATATTAATTCCCATTTCCTATTTAGCCCTTTACTTAAGTGTAAAGCTTGTGGTAGGAATAGGGACGACAATAGCTCAAGGAGTCGGAAGTTAACCTATATTGTTGTTTTCCAATTTGAAGGGTGAGTGAGCCAGTGTAATTACAGGCACAGGGGACATAACATCTTAGTTCCCAAGGTTGGTGGCGCATTGGCGATGTAAGCGATGGTTAACATATTTTACAAAGCCAATGTCTATGGGCTTTGGTGACCACTTACCATCAGGTGGACCATATGCTCGTCCGCCTACCTATACAATAAAAAAGGTGGTTAGTATTAATGTAATATTATAAAGTGGCTCTCAGTCTGTATGTCTGACGGCCAATTACTGAAACGTCATTCAAATTAAAGTGGGACTTAATTTTAGTATGCGAAATTTGAAATAAATGGCGTTCCAAATAATTAAGTCCCACTTCATATTTGAAAGACGTTTCAGTATTCGGCCATGGCCCATGACTTACCCAACTAAACCACTAAACCGAATTTGATGAAATTAGGTACGAAGCAAGCTCGTATACTTTAAGGAAGTACATAGGCTACGTTTTTGAATAACAGATAATCTTATTTTCCGGTGACTGATCTCGAAAATCACGTCAAAAAATAATTACAAGGTAATAATGGTATAATTAAAACGCATAATTGTAATATCAAGGTGATTTTAATTAGTTGTGTTTCATTCAAAATGTTCGTAATCAATACGATACATACAGATTTAAAGAGCTCATGATGTATTTGATCATTGTCAAGCACAGGCTGTGTAAGCTCCAATAGGATGGTGCTCTAATGTCTGTAAATAAATTTTATAAATTTATTTTTTACTGGCTTTTGCCCGCGGATTCGACAGCCTGTGGGAGGGGGGGTCAGGTATTCTGTGAAAAACTTAAGGTTTGCTTCATACCGAATTTCATCAAAATCTGTTCAGTGGTTTAGTGGTCAAGAGGTAACAAACAGACAAAGTTACTTTCGCATTTACAATGTAATAAAATATTTCAAACAAATGATTTAAATTTAATAAATAACATTATACATATGTTATATCAATGAAATACCTATATATTTTTTATTTATTGACATTAAAACCTTAAATAAATACAAATAAAAATAATTACTATACAAGTCGTGACCGCGTGGAATGGTGGCAAGAATGCTAGCAGCATTTCCCCTTTGAATCGCAACTCCGATTCTCTGGGCGAAAAATGAACCAGCCCTCCTGTCACCAGTGGAGGCAATAAGGCGGGGAGTAATATTTTGTATAAATTGTTTGGCACTATTACTCCAAGGTCCAAGCGTTAATATAAATATAAGTTAGAAGACGTATTTTTAGATTATATTTTATTCTTCCCTATTGGGGTCAAGTAATCGGCACTACTATTAGTAATTTAAAATTATATTTTGACTTTTATATATACAATACAATTTGATATACTCGTATTGGTATAAAAAATAATAATAATAACTAATAACTTGGGACATTATTCACACACGGCCATCTGATCCCAAACTAAGCAGAGCTTGTACTATGGAAACCAGACAACTGATATACTACATATACTACTTTTTCTTTTGTAAATACATACTTATATAGATAATTACACCCAGATTCAGGACAAACAGACATGTTCATGCACACATATGTCTGTCCTGGGTGGGAATCGAACCCACGACCTGCGGCGTGAAAAGCAAGTGTCTTACCAACCACGCCAACGGTCTCGTTATATAAAAACAAATATTGTGTCATAATATGAAAAAAACATATTTATTTTAAAATGTTTTCCGATTAACAGGGCAATGCTGGCATTCTTTACAAGTTTACACCATTCCATGGCAATTTATACAGTAGCTTTATTTAATTTGTATATATACATAAGATCTTCATCTAAATAAATATTATAACTGATATTTCTTGCGTTTTAAATGTACTTATCGAGACGACTATTGATCCAAGACAGGTCACCGTCTAATTTTGGCTGCGCGGGAGGAAATCCTACCGGTTATTTATCAAATATTCAATGTATAACTCCATGAGTATGAGTTTTTTTAACTATTCTTTACATCGCCAATGTACCTCCAACCTTGGGAACTTAGATGTTATGTCCCTTGTGCCTGTTGATTGAGTCACCCTTCTAACCGGAACAGAATAATACTAAGTATTGTTGGTTGGCGTTAGAATATATGATTAGTGGATGGTACCTATCCAGACCACCAACCACCAAGACAAAATGAATTCAATAATACATAGAAAATAATACACTCGCCTTAATCGTAATATTTTCTGTCTACGATATAATGTAAACATTTGAATTTTGATTTTTTTAACAAAGGTTTTGTATATTTAGGTACTTAAGCGTAGGTATATTCAAGTATATTGTTGAAATAAGTTTTATAAAGATAAATCAATAAAAAAATGTATTATAAATCTATACAAGTATTACAAGCAACGAAAAAAAAAACGTCGGAACGTATACTAAGTTTTTACAAAGGTTTTAAAAATATATTTTCCGCTCATAACTGGTTTTATCCAGTTTGATCGGTTACTTTATATTTAGACCCGTCTTATTTGACGTAATTACAGATTAATGATTGTAACTAAAATTAATACAATCAATGTTAAACG
This sequence comes from Nymphalis c-album, assembly GCA_963151315.1. Classification (NCBI taxonomy): domain Eukaryota; kingdom Metazoa; phylum Arthropoda; class Insecta; order Lepidoptera; family Nymphalidae; genus Nymphalis; species Nymphalis c-album. The sequence continues at coordinate 5,582,033 of OY720610.1, forward strand.
TTTTCATTTAAGTCAGTGTGTGAGGCTTTGTCTGACATTTTGAAATACTCAGTAGGTATTATACCTTCGAATACCTGAAAGAGAGGAAGGAATCGAGGGAGATGACCTTACAAATGTAATCGGTATTTTCTGTTTGCAATTTTTGATTCAAAAGTTATATCAATATAGAGGAGGCTATAAGATATTTTATTATGGCATATATAGGCGGACGAGCATATGGGTCACCTGATGGTAAGTGGTCACCAACGCCCATAGATATTGACATTGTAAGAGATATTAACCATCGCCTATATCGCCAATGCGCCACCAATCTTGCCAACTGAGATTTTACATCCCTTGTGCCTGTAATTACGCTGGCTCACTCACCCTTCAAACCGGAACACAACAATTCCAATTACTGGTGTTTTGCGGTAGAATATCTGATAAGTAGATGGTACCTACCCAGACGAGCTTGCACAAAGCTCAACCACAGAGTAAATCTTCACGATGGAATCTACATACTAAAACCGGTGGTAGCTTCTCTTATTTAATCTTTTGTAATTATTGAAAAGTGAATAAATAAAAATATAATTAATTCATCATTATTTACAAAACAAACAATTGTTAAAACAACACTATTAGTATTATAAATGGCATATCTTTAAATCTATTGACGTATCAAAAATTTAATTAAAATGTTAAATAAGTTTTTGTTATATGAATTGAACCTTGTGTCCACGATATTCGACTCTTCCGACATCACGATAAAAACCGTTGTCTTCATGACAAACATTCCATGGTAAATAAATAGGGAAACCTGATTGGTTACTTAACGTTTGCGTCAGAGACGTTTTTGCGTGCGAAACGTTAAACAGTATTATATGTAATATTATTATATACCGTCGAGTATCTGTAGTTGATAGCTATAATTAACTTTTTGATTTGCATCTGGACTTGTATTGATTATGAAATTATATACATTTGATTTGATTAAAGCTTGAGCAACAATATATCCTAATTATAGTATAGTTAATAAAAAATAGCCTAGAGCCTTCCTCGATGAAAGGGCTATACAATACAAAAGTAATTTTTAAATTCGAACCAGTAGTTCCTGAGATTAGCCGGATCAAACAAACAAACTCTTCAGCTTTATATATTAAGTATAGATAAGGTTTTGCGCAAATCGTCCACCGGTGTGAAACCGGAACGGCTAGTAAATAAATAAAATACTAACGTTTATATACTAAGAACATCCCAAGAAGTCAATATATTTGCTTATGTAAGTGTTAAGAGATTTCCAAGTGCTCTAAAGGTAGGTTGCGTCCGTGTCGTTTCCGCAACACCTGCTCAGATAAATTCTTCTGCAATTGCGCGAGACGCTAGACGGTGAGAATATACACTGCAGTAAACACGATGCGTTCAGTATATGTTGCTGGAAATTGTGTTATTGTTACGGAGAATTTGTTTTTATTTATTTATTTGTAAAAGATCACTTACAACATACATATAAAGCATTTACAATTCAACTTAATAAAACAATTATAGGTAGTAGTTATATCTAATATGCATTTCTATTACAAGTGTACATAGTACTTCCAGATTCATAAATTGATAGAAACAAAAAATCATCAGGTTTTAAAATGTTGAAATTAAATCATAATTAAATGTTGTTTTCATATTTGGAACTAAAAATAAAAAAAAACACTTTGAACCTGTCAAAAATATCAATGATATTTCGAAAAGCTTCGTAACATTTTAAACTCAAGTTTGCTTCAAATCGATTTAAAATATTCATTCTTGAAGTTAACTCATAAAAGCACTTTTTAACAATCATTTTCATATTAAAAATTCAATGTAAAGATAACACCGGTTCGGATACATCGGGAAGAACCGGCTAGAATCTCAGTAGTTATTGTTTACTATTTTAATATGCGAATTAATTCAGAATAGATAATGGTTCATCACATACACGCACACAAACACATACTGACACAAACATTTATATAATAATTCGTAAAACTAAAAGTGTAACTGATATAGAAAATTCGTTGGTTATTTCGTCTTTTTAGATCTGAGGCGAAAGTAGAAAAAAAAACATTCAAGGATATTACGAAGTCGTACAAAAACCTTTTCAAACAAATCGTAACTAATATAACTTGACGTCAAACACGAGCTGATTTTTAAAGGAACTCAAAGTAAAATGTTACCCTTACGAAAAATGAAAAAAAACAATTATATAATATTGAATTGAAAAAGGGTCACTATCACTTGGTGGTAGGGTTTCTTGAAAGGGCTTTGGGTGAGTGAGCCAGTATAACAGGCATAAGGGACTCATTAGTAAGGATGAGACATTGGGGATGAACGAATGTTCAATATTTCTTACATCGCTAATGTCAATCAATGGTTAACACTTACCATCAGTTAATTTTGCTAGTAGCCTACCTTTTATAATATAAACAAAAATTTTAACAAAACAAAAACCGACTTCAATTGAAAACAAATTAATATGCACTAAAAAGTAAAAAAAAAAAATTGAGTATTCTTCTATAATTTGATAATTAACTTACTATTTTCTACTCATCAATATGTAGGTACGATTGTGTTGTGTGGTTGATAATGTAGTTACAATTATTGTTATTTTTGGAGTCGATGTCAGCCAACGTGGGTTTATAACTACATACATACTTATAGATGTGCTTGTCTCGCACGTGCAAGTTAACGAGGCGAATAAAAGTCAATTTGTAATGTGTAAGTTTTTGTTTGTTTTTAAAGGATTCCCGTATTATTATTGCTAGGTATATTAAAGTGTTTCCTTGCCTTAAGTGTTAAACGATCTAAAATAAATAAATTAAAACAAGCAACCCATATCCCTCAGTTCCTCGTAGTGTCACGTATTGACTTGTGTCATATAACTTAGCCGAGGCTAAAATTAGCCGTGTCCGCTATACACACAGAAATGCTGTTAACTTGAACGCAGGTACTGTAATCTATGTAAGACCTCTGTTTACCGAGCTCTTACTTTGCGATGCTATAAAATAAAAGCTCTGCATTCAGGAGCTCGCTACAAACAATATGCTTGTTTTATTATATATTACATGTTAATTATGATTGTTTTATGTACATTTATATATTACCTTAAAAACTTTTCAAGTTGTCGGTTCCATTTTATTAGAAACTAGCTGTGCACCGCGGTTTCACCCGCGTATAATTAATAAAAATATAATGAATAAAAATCAGCCTAGTGCCTTCCTCGATAAAAGGACTATACAACACAAATTTAAGTTTTAAATTCGAACCAGTAGTTCCTGAGATTAGCCGGATCAAACAAACAAACTGCTCAGCTTTATATATTAGTATAGATATTAAGAGATATCTAAATAATCGTCTGGAAACTTGTCAACGCTTATATCTGATTGTTTAATAAATATCTCTCGGGGTAAAATACTTATTATACAATGGTTCTAATACATATATGAATATGTATATACATATATACATAGTGAACTATGATATATATGTACATAAGAGAACTATGTGAGCTTGTATAAACCATTTCAACGTAGCACTGCGTGATACTTGACGAGTTTAACTGTCCAAAAAAATATGATTTTATCTCTTTGTATAGTATCGCTATATAAGTACAGCCGGGGCATTAAATTCTTTCAACTTCCAAGCACAGGTGCCAGACAAGGCATTCGCTCGCATCCCGGGGAACCAGTTACTCCCCGGCTTGCGTAACCGCAGGTTCGATGCCCGATCGAGTGCATTTGGTAAACTGTAGATGTTATCTATACTGTAACCGTTTATAACATTACACGATGAAGTGTGGCGCACGCTTCGTACTACATAAGTGAAAATATACGTTCTTTAATTAACAGTAAATAAACTATTACAATCGAAGAAGGAGTAAAAAATAACACTACATATTTGAAAGACGTTTCAGTATTCGGCCATTGGATTGACTAATTCGATTTGCTAATAGTTCTGCTAATATAACTCACTACAAACAATTCATGATTAATAAGTCTCTTATTTCATACGATTCGACTTACTACTTAAGTTTTACTTTCCAAAGTTTCGATAATAACTTCACAGACATTTTAAACGCCATTTTTCCGCGAAACCATAGTGAATATCAAAGATAAGTCTATTTCTCGACGTCTAGAATTCGATATCAAAGTTGTTTATTTGTGGTTAGAATAGGCTATAGTTATTAAACTTCATGAAATATTTGAAGCTATGTATATGTATGTATTCGATAAGGCTATCAAATTTTCTTTTTTTTTTCTTTCTTTTTTTTTATACCCACGGCCATCTGATCACAAACTAAGCAGAGTTTGTACTATGGAAACCAGACAACTGATATACTACATATACTACTTTTTCTTTTGTAAATACATACTCATATAGATAATTACACCCAGACTCAGGACAAACAGACATGCACACAAATGTCTGTCCTGGGTGGGAATCGAACCCACGACCTGCGGCCTGAAAAGCAAGTGTCTTACCAACCACGCCAACGGGCTCGTCAAAATTGATATATAAATCAAAATATCTTTACTGCATCATTTTTGTTGCTTTTATGTATAAGCTTTTCTTGTGTTATCATCAGACATCCGAATAATATTGTGGGAAAAAAATATTAGTCTGTTTGTTTCTTCATCACGGCTAAATTAGTAAACCTGTCGTGGTGAAATTTAACATAGGGATAGCTTGGACCCGGAACTTAGTTATAAAATATGGGTATTGCAGAAGAAATAATTTGATGCGGGAAACTACTAGTAGAAATATATTTCTAGTAAGTCTGTACTGAATTCTTACGGCTGGACCGATTTTGGTTAAATAGTGTGTCTGGTTTTTTTATTTTTAGTATACCTAGGTAAACGGATGAGTATATGGGGGCCACTTGATTTTAAGTGTCACCATCGCCCATAGACATTGGCAATGTAAGAGATGTTAACCATCGCTTACATTGCGAATGCGCCACCAACCTTGGGACCTAATATGTTATGTCTCTTGTGCCTGTAATTGCACTTGCTCACTCTCCCTTCAAATCGAAATATAACAATACCAAGTACTGCTACTTTGCGGTAGAATATCTGATGAGTGGGTGGTACCCAGACGAGCTTGCACAAAATTCTACCACCAAGTAAAATGGTCCTATAGATGACGTGAACATTACGAAGTCGACCTAACCATCTAGTTTACGTGTATATATCATACAACAAACACTAATCATAACGCTTAAAATCTTATTCAAAAACGTACCCAATGACATTGAAAATAAGAATGGTTATTCAATAATTTGCTAAATCGTAGTCAAAAGCTTGAAGTCTCGATTATATATCATTATGTATGTAATAAAAAATACTATGACAACATAATAAATATGACATTGCAAGGTTATTTCAAAACAATCTATTATTGTTTTCAGTTTAACGGCCGAATACTGAAACGTCTTTCAAATATGAAGTGATTTCAAAATTTGAAATTTATGGCGTTCCAAATAATTAAGTCCCACTTCATTTTGAATGACGTTTCAGTATTCGGCCGTTAGGTTATTTAATAAGCTTTGTTATCTTGTCCGGGGCTTAAATTCCTATTCGAACCATTAAGATATTATGTAATTATTTATGTCGGTTTTATCTTGATATCAATAATTAGCTCAATGTTTTTTTTTGTAGCAGCATGTGAATGTCCCACTGCTGAGCTAAGGCCTCTTCTCCTTTTTTGAGGAGAAGGTTTTCGAGCTTATTCCACCACGCTACTCCAATGCGGGTTGGTTGGTTAATTGGTTGATTGGAAAGCTTAATGTTAAAAAATACAAAACGAATTAGCGAACTTATTAACTTTGTTTAGTGATAGTAGAAACCTTGAAGAGAGCCCGTCACCTGTTTGCGGGTGATTACCTGATCCGGTCGCATCGAATTGGGTCCCAACAGGAGATAGGAAATAGAGAGTGCACATGAGTATACGCTAAGATGGGGTCTTTTAAAAGTGGTGACGGAAGCTCAGGAGACAATTTCTTATCGAAAAATAATAATAATTAGAAGTCCGTATACTTGAACCTGAAGCTAAGAAAAAAACGCCCTTGGAAAATAATAATTGATACATTATCTAAGACAATAATAAGAGTAATTAAAACACAAAGGAATGTTAATATAAACTATTAAGGCTCGTCACACTGATGGGAGGTCGACCGCTTTTTATTACTTATGTATACTTAGACCGAGTATAGTATAATCAGTGCGTGTACATTACTATAGCTACTTTAGACATACTGGTGGTAGTGTAGTTCTTAGTGTACTTTATTAAGGTAATATACAAATTGACTGCCTCGTTGGACTCGGGGGAGGTCCTAGTTTCAATCCGAGGTCGGGCCAATTAAGTTATTGACTTTTTCTGACGAAAATTCTCAACAGCAGCCTAAAGTCTGGAATTTGGAGGGAGTCCCGTGAATCGAAAAGCACGTAAAGCCGTTGATCCTGTGCTTAAACTCTTTCCAGACCTATCGGATTATGAGAGTTAGGGAATAGAGGGTGCACTATGTCCTGAGCAGTTGGCTAATCGCTCTTGAGATTGGCCGCCGTAAACGAAACCGGTCTGGAGGACTATTATTATTAAACTAATATTATAAATACGAAACCATCTCTGGTTGTTTCTTTCACAACGAAACCCCAGCACCGATTTTGATTAAATTTGGCAACCGAGAACGAACTTAATATTATGTATGTTATATACGAGTTAAACCCTAACCGGGCTTTATACTATACTAGCTGATACCCGCGACTTCGTCCGCGTTGCTCGATATATTAACAAAGTTTTCTTATGTACGAAGGAAAAAACATCAAAAAGATCGCGAGCAAAAATATACTCTGCTTAAACATACATCACTGAACACGCAGTGCATATATGAACCGCTGTTTCTTAAAACATTAATAACTTTTTATTAAATGAAGATGTCGCAATATTTTTTTTATAAGGGCCAAGAAATAAAGGTGTCTGAGAAAAAAAAATAGAAAATTTCACTGAAATCTATCCAGTAGTTTTTCCGTGATGCGCGCACAACTGCAGACCTCTATCATTTTATTTATATAGATTAGTTTACCCACGCTATTTTTATGACATACTGGGTTCGAACAGAACCTTTAAACACGGATGAAACCTACCCTACTAATAAAACATAAAATAAACCATTTTCTTCCCACTAAAGACTAAACCCATACTTATCGGTGCTTTGACTGTCTGAGAAAGTATTATAATTTCTTACAGTTCTGTGTCTGGTATGCGGGGACCACTTGTTGTAATGTCGGTGGTCAGTCTTGTCCACAGCTATTATTAAACTGAACAGCAGTACCTACCATTTTTTTATAGAGCGACTTAAAGCGCTACAAATGATTAAGATGCACTATTCATTCCCACGAAAACTTTTTGCAATTTTAAAATTACATATGATTTAAATATATATATACTATTACGTTATTTAACCATGAAATATTAAGACGAGGTAGTTATTATAATATTCATTACATTATATACCCAATTAAATTGCAAAAACATAGCGATAAAAGCCTTCTTTGCCTGAATATAATACATAATTAAGATTTACATCCGCCGAGCCGATTTAAGATGTGAATTTAAATATTTTATAATTTTGTAAATTAAAGTCTATTTATAATTTATACACGAAAATTATTATTATATTAATTTATTACTTTTGATTTTCTCAAAACCTAGGCATCTAAACAGATTTAATTTTTTTTTTGTATTCTATATTTAAATAGTAATGTTATTGCTAGATATATAATCCGGTCTCGCTCGCATTTATCGAGGAATGCACGAGACCTTCCGGGAAGGCTACGGTTTCCCATCGTCATGGAGCGGACACGATCACGTCACGGACTGTACGGTTTTTTAACGTTATAGAGAGGCGGACGGACAAATGACCCAGCTGATAAGTGGTCTCAACCTTCCCTAGACATTGGTTATGTAAAAAATATTAACCATTCCTTACATCAAGGTTTTATGTCCCTTGTGCCCGCAGTTACACTGGCTCACTCATACTTCGACGCAACAATATCAGATGAGTAGGTGGTACAAAACCAGATGGGCTTGTACAAAACTCTATCACCTAGTAAACGAATAAGAAATTAAAATTACCTATTTTATAATATTAAGAACCTAATAGTTTCTGTCCGCTGTTTTTTTCCTGTGTGAAGTAGGTTTGGTAGGTACCTAACGTTCTCTTCATAATTTTCTCAACCCCTGACAGCGTGTATGAAAAATTTAATGACAATCGGTTCAGTAGTTAAAAAGTGAAAACGTAAGAAACAAACAAAATAAAACTAACTTTCGCTTTTATATTATTAGTTAGATGTATTTAACTATTGAATTAACTACATAACCTCGAAATCTTGTAATGATTTTAACATGATAGCAATAAAATATAATTATATAACTCTTACCTTCCTAATGGCTGCCTATAGACGAAATCGGAAATGCTATTAACCTAGATAAGCTAATAACTACCGCACTAATGGTAATTTAAATATCTCAATCTCATCTAATATTTTAAGTAACGACTTTGTCCACACGGAATTAACTCTAAAATAATATTTTTGTGGTCACGGTAGCTTGCGCAAGCGATCCCGTGCGCTCCTTGTGATGATGGAAAGGATACCGCTTTTTTAATGGATATTCCGATGTTAGCGGCGCACTAAGCGCCCTGGACACCGGCGCGCTTCACATACCCCGTGGGAGAAAACCGTAATGCCTGCTTGTCTAAGTGGGTTTAGTTGTGTCCACTCACGAAGACGCGCCCTACCGCATTTTACGTGCTGTATACAGTCGTAGTTGCAGTGCCACGCTTGGTTTATCTACTCACTCTCTGGGCAACCATGCTCAGGAGTCATCCTGTGTAAGCACGAGCGTCGTTCATATTATTTATAATGTCATGTGGATATCCTTTGTCCGATATTCTACCGCCAAACGGGAATCCAAAGTAGAGTGTTGGATGAGTGAACGGGTGTAGATGATAATGAGGCGGTACTGACTGATGTCGGCAACAGCAGCGCTTACCACATTGAGTCCCATCGAAAATGAGAGTGCACCTGCGTTTGCACACGTACTTGTGCATAGGAGTACTTCACCATCATTGTTTAAATATAATACTTTTTTATTGTAAATATTTCTTGTCTTATCAATCATTTCTTTGATTATAATAACGCCTGTAACATACTATTATGTATGTATGTTTCCCAATAAAATAATATATAAATGTAAAATTCAATTCTAACATTGAAAAGATTACACAATTTATGTCTCTCTTGAACTTTGTATATACATACATGAAGATGAAACTCAATATTTATGCGCAAGCGCATAATATAAATGTGCGTCCATAAAACATTGCCCTCGGGCACCCTTTTAACACGTGCATGCGCAGGACACTGCCGTTATAAGTTAACTGAACGAACGGAACTACGGTGCAAAAATACTTGAACACTATAAAAACCGTGGATAGCTAAAAAATTATGATTTTGCAATAAAGCATATATTTTTAAGTTATTCTTTTAGTTTTGTTTCTTCTAACAATTTGTTAAAACTATAAAAAGATTTATATTAACTTCAATTCCGAGCCTCCATTTTTGTAGTTGGTCAACAGACAACAATATTCAATCCCAAATTCGATCATCTAGAGTCTAGACAGAACCGGTGCAAACTGGTTCGTACCCTCGACAAACACACGTGAACCTGTCGGTGTATGCACACGCATAACTGCGCTATTCACCGCAATGTGACGTCTCTTTGAGTAACATATTCCATTACAAATGTATTTTAACCGACTACAGCTGAGCGAAGTATTATGTATTTACTACATTATATAAAGCATAATATTGAATCTTTAATTGAGTCGAACTATCTCGAATATAATAGTTTTTATAGTTACATTGTCAATTTTTTCTTGTTAGATTTTTTTTTATTTTTATTTAATATTTTGTATATTTCAATGTTATCATGAGAATTTGGTACCAATTGTTACAAATGTCATTAAAGTTTCTCACACAACATTTTTGTACTTATTACGTCAATATATTTTTATTTATCTACTTACTCAGAACATCCAACATAAGAAAAAAAAATATTTTAATAGAACATTAAGACGACAAAATAATAGCTTACAACAGCTATAAGAAGAAATTACAGTCCAAATACTAAATCTAAGTTTAGTAAAAGAAAAACTAAGTTTAAATACATATTAAATAATACCAGCGATTTTTTACATATGATATCCCTATATCTTGTATCTTTGCCTAGGTTAAGTTTTTAATTAAAAGCTAATTAGTTACTATGATCGTTTCAGTTCGACGAGTTCGTGCGTTCGCTACAAGTGGACCCTCACTCCCCACTCTTCAGGCTCGTCACAGACGGACAGCCGCCGCTCAGGTGAGTCTATATTAGCATAATTTTATTATTAACCTTTAATCGACATTACATACACACGAGAGAGGTAATTTTTGTTAATTGTTTCATAGCTAACGTTAGTAACAATATAAAAGCTAATCTTACATTTGTCAATTAATTAAAATAAAAATGTTTAGTAGGTATATAAGATATGTAAATTTACAATGTGCAATGTACAATGCTTTACACGCATTGACATGATTAAGAAAAAAACTGCAAAAGTTGAAGAATCACTTTTACATTTATATTTATTTATTATTATTATGTTTGTAATAAATAGTTTTAATATTTTTTTATGTTGTTTAATGTCCATATACAGACATTGAATCGACATTTAAAAAGATAAAATTTTAATTTAAAACTTAATTCTACCGTACTCGGTACAACCCGCAAAAAATCCAAGTTCTTTATTTTGACATACATATCATAGATATAATTAAATACAATTGAATTATTATTTATCTATAATACCAACCCCAATTTTTTTATCATCTACATTAACTAAGTAATATAAAACTCAATAGTTCGACGATACAGAAGTCACTGTTGCAATGAAAAACGCAGGTCTCATAAAGATATATGCTTTTTTATTAAAAAAAATAATAATAATAACAAAAGCAAATATGCACACTATATAACAAAATCCAATCAATGAAATCGCTTCCATGTTTACGATTGTGATTACGAGTGTTTTTGACAGTAACTATCTATGCTCCATTGTCCAGTAATGAGTGTGTGGATGAGAGCTGAAAACTGTAATCAATGCACAGACATGACAGGTATTCAGTGCGTTTGTGTTTATGGCATATCTACCATCTCTACCATAGCCTATGTTCAAGGGCATTCACTGCATCAGCTGGCCTGGTTGCTTTTCTAAAATTAAAAGAAGCACAGTAAACACCACCAAGATGCTATTACACATATGCATATAACGCTTAAACTTTAGCCGCTATATGGGTAAAATTATATTTATATAATAGCCCTCCAGACCTCTTTCGGCCACGGTGGCCTATCAAGAAAGATCCGTGAACTGCGCAGGAGTAATTATAGTGCATGTTGAACCTAAGCTCTCCTGGTCTGCAGTCTTACATCGAGCCACTAGACCAACGAGGCAGTCAATGGGCATCCTGGATCATTGTTAACTTTGACTTATAAAATTAGAACCATATACATTTTTACTCGAAACTTCGCAGTTGTAAAATTGAGAGATATTTATTACCACATCAAATCAATAACAAAAAACGGTTACATCAACAACATCCTTGAAACATAATTAATATGCACTAAAAAGTAAAAAAATAATTGCGTATTCTTCTATAATTTGATAATTAACTTACTATTTTCTACTCATCAATATGTAGGTACGAATGTGTTGTGTGGTTGATAATTTATTTACAATTATTGTTACTTTTGGAGTCGATGTCAGCCAATGTGGGCTTATAACTACATACATAGTTGTAGGTGAGATGTGCTTGTGTCGCACGCGCAACTTAACGAAGCGAATAAAAGTCAATTTGTAATGTGTATGTTTTTAAAAGATTCCCGTATTATTATTGCTAGGTATATTATAGTGTTTCCTTAGCTGACATCGACTCCAAAAATAACAATAATTGTAAATAAATTATCAACCACACAACACATTCGTACCTACATATTGATGAGTAGAAAATAGTAAGTTAATTATCAAATTATAGAAGAATACGCAATTATTTTTTTACTTTTTAGTGCATATTAATTTGTTTTACCTATGAAGTCGGTTTTTGTTTTGTTAAAATTTTTATTTATTTTTCGATTTTTAGTGAATCTGAAGTACACTCACTAATTTGTGGAATATGGGTAGACCTACTAAACGTGCAGCTCATATGAGACAGCGCCATTTATATTATTATTTAAATATATTAATCTAAAACAGTGAACCATAAAGAAAAATGCATTTTGGTACTTAATTAATAAATATTAGTTAATATGGTTAAATGTATGAATATAAATTAACATGTTTTGATTAAATAGATTTAGTTGGTGGGGTAATTTAGTTGGGCAGCCATAACATAACCAAATAGTTATTTCTAGTAATAATTAAATAAACTGTATGTTTATAGATGTTGTGTTATACCATTCTTCACCATAAAATATGACGGAATGTCTGTATATTAAAAAAAGGGGAAGTATCTATATTATCCTAACTAATATTATAAATGCGAAAGTAAGTTTGTTTTTGACGCTTTCACGCCTAAACCACTAAGCCGATTTAAAAAATTCTTTTACCAATGGAAAGTTACATTATCAGGGAGTAATATAGGCTACATTTTGTCCCCATATTCCCACGGGAACAGAAACTACGCGGGTGAAACCGCGGGAAAAACACTAGTAATCAATATATAAATATAACATGTATATAAGAGTACTTATACGATTCTATATATATATATGTATAATTTTCAAAATTGGTCTCAACTTTTAGGAGAAGTTCAAATATGTTTCAATTACAAACATATACATATATACTAATGCTTACATGCATAACTCATATTATAAAGAGCAAAGATTTGATTTTTGTTTGATTTTTTATTACGATTTAAATCAAAAACTACTCGACCGATTTTAAAAATTCTTTCACCCTTAGAAAGCTACGTCTTAACTGAGTAACATAGGCTATGTTATATTTTCAAAATCTTATAGATCCCTACTTAAAATGGAGCAATGTAACCCAACGTATCAAACTGTTGCCTATAAAAGTTATTATTTCGCGTGCGCTGCGAAAACTATTGACGGTATATAAAGAAGTGTTTTTTACAATAGTACTATAATTACTTGATCATAACGATGTTATGGTAGGTGAATGATAAATCTAGATAGCCTATAAAAGATTCGGCCGCGTATCGTTAATTTGCTACTAAGAATTGAAGATTTCCGTTACTTTGTCATGGATCCTATAATCAGAATCTAACCAAACTATCATCAAACAACCCTTGAAGTATACTCTTTCTAATAAAAAAAAATCATCGAAATCGGTTGGCGTGATATTGAGTTATTCGTCCATTTGTCGCGCACATACCTCATGCAAATTTACGACTTATATGGTTTTCTCATGGATTCCATTGTCAAACTTGGACCAAAAAAAAATGGGACCCCATGGGAAGCAACCCCTTTCAAATAAAAAAAAAATCATCAAAATCGATTCACCCAGTCTAAAGTTATGAGGTAACAAACATAAAAAAAAAAAAAAAAAAAAAAAAAAAAACATACAGACGAATTGATAACCTCCTCCTTTTTTTGAAGTCGGTTAAAAAATACAATCAAGTATCAAAATTTTGTTTACTAATATATATTGAGGTACATACCGTAATATTTAAATAACATTAATTTATAAAGATCTTTTGATTTCTTGTTTTACATTACAAAAAATTAATTACTTTTTATCTGCGGTATTTACTTGATGGTAGGGTCTTGTCTGAGTACGTAGGTACTGTTCATCAGATTTAGTCCGGTTTGAAAGATGAGTGTCATGACATCTTAGTTCCTTAGGTTGGTGGTGGTTTGGCGATTTACGGAGTGGTTAATATTTCTTCATCATCATCATCAATTTACATCACCAATGTCTGTAGGTGGTGACAGATATTGGGGATGTTTGATGTACACTTACAACCAGGTGACCTATTAGCCCGTCCACCTTCCTATATCATAAAAAATTAAACAATAATAATCTGAGGTACTTGAATATAATTCACTGCCCCAGGTCAGTTTTTACTTACAAGAATTCGCCATGTCATGTTAATTTTTTGTAAACATTTTCAAGTGTTCATTTATATACTTATTAATAATATTTCTGTTTCACTGTTTGGGTTGAACTACGATCCCTATTACAGCATTGTAATCACACCCCCACTCGACCCGTCAGATATTCTTAGATAAAAAATCTCATTTAAGTGGTTAGAACATGTAAATTTTAACCGAAGATTTGAGGCAATTCCAGCCCGGACGAGAAGTATACCGACCACGTTTAAAATAAATAAGATTTTTGTTTGAAGTTTTTGAAATTGCAATACTTACTTAATGTGAGAACTTATTTTACATAGACACATAGACGTTGCTTAGCGACTGTATAGTTAAACTATGATTTCTCTCTTTCTGTCATTACTGGTTTAAAATTTGAAAGAAGAAGACAACATCGTTTAACAAAGTCGACCTTTTAATCGTTAAAAGCCGCTAAGCTTCAATTCATAAAACGTTTCATAATATGTTTTTGTCTACAAAATAATATTCTATTTTTAAAATATTTAAATGCATTTTTAAAGTATTACCATCACAAATCACTGCGCCTCGAAGCGTCTATAAAAACCCTATTACCCCAAATTATATATGTACATACAAACAGACGATTGACCTCTCCGGTTTAATTATATGTATAGAATATATGTTGATAGTAATCTGCCCCTACATCCGGAGTCAGCGATCACTATGAAAACACCATATTATTTTCCATCACAACTTGAAATCTATTGACGATTTTTGTTATTTAAAATTTTATGATCGTCTAACGAACTGGTACAACAATGACAGTTCATTTATGTATATTATTATCTTAAAAATAGAATAGCAGCCTGGATATGTCTTCTGATAAACGTGAGTCAGCGATTTGATCCTGTGCAACTTGGTGGTGATATGAGAGTCATCACGATGTTATGCTTATTTTATTTATTTATACTTTGTAGTGTACTAATACCACAAAGAAAAAAAATACAAAACATGGACTAAACCTCAAAAAGAGTAGCATACCACTTTGTCGACCTTATAGTCTTATAGCTACATAGCGATCTCTTCCAAGCAACCAGCGGTGCAAGAATTAACTCATAGTATATGAGGCGGGCTTCACCGCAGAGCACATTAATTACATATAGACAATAGATGGGTCTATTGGAATTTTTAGAATCTTTTTTGAACTTTTCTTTCATGTCTATGGTTTATACCGTTTTTCATAATTAATATTATATGAAATACATTTACTTATTAAATTAAGTGACAGGAGCGCTGGTTCATTTTTCGTCCAGATAATCGGAATTGAGATTCAAAGGGGAAACGCTGCTGGCATTATTGCCACCACTCCACGCGGTAACGACTTCTATAGTAATCATTTTTAATTTTTATTTGTTTAAAGTTTTAATGTAAATAAACATATTAAAAAAAATACTAATTATATTTAACGACTGATATTTGATATTTGAATAAAGCTTCGATCATTAATCTGTTAATAGCCAAGCTTGTCTCTGTACAGCTATTTGTATATCCCGTACAAATAGCAGTAGTTCAATTACATCTTGTCGTTTCAGATTTGCCCTCCCATCATATTATGAGAATCAGATAAGTATATTGTATATATATCATTGAAAGATGTACATATATGTATGTATATAGGTAGATTAAGTTCAACGCGAAGTACTTATGTCGCAATCACATCTTGTTAGAAATATGAACAAAAAACAATAAATGTACATAAAACCACAGATTACATAGCATAATGAATACAGTCAGCATAAATTATGTGTATATAATATATTATACCAATACTTTGTATTTAGGTACATTATGTAGTCCTAATAAAGTCCAGGCCCGGATTTATACCTTGGCCTACAAGGCTTCCGCCTAGGGCTGGCCAAAAATAATTCGGAATGGGGGGGGGGCGCAGATGTCAAATTCAATCAAATTGCCTTTAATCGTTAATCCAGGCCTGTTTGCGTAGTTCGTTTCAATGTTTTCCCAGCGACGACATTGTTCTGGATGGTTGTCTTCTAGCAGGACGCCTAAACCACGACTATTTATGTCTGAACGTCTTACCTCTAAGCGAGTTGTATGTGCACGTGCACTTAAAATATATAGTAGAGTATACATTTCGATGGTTTAATTCGCGACAGTAGGGCATTATTATATTTCTTTAATAACATAACGCGTTGAGATAACATAATGATGAAGAAACAACGTTATGAGGAAATTGTATGATGCACTAGTGGCGTGATCTTTGCCAGTTTGTTTTCAAAGAATACCTTCGATAAAAAAATATACTAGGTACAAATAACAAAGCCGTATACATAGTTAATTACGTATAGAAAATGTAAATTAACCCATACTTCTATAACCGACTGTACATATACTAACTACCTATGTGGTAACTGTTTTTGCGGTTACACGTAGAATTAGCTCAGCTCTTGGTATAGCTACTCGGGATTCCGAATACGAATAAATTATACAGGGTTATTTGTAATGACCCAGCAACCTCGCAGTACTAGATAGCAACAACTTTTGTTCTACGACTTTTGATTATTTGTTAGATTTTATTTTCATACAAAAATAAGTATTAATTTTAATTCCTGCTTCAACGTTTATAAATCTACGCGCAACGCAAAGATCGACGCGTCGCGTCGTCCTTTCGTGTATGAATGAAATATAGATCTACAAATGTCACGACAGTACGACAAAAACTTCTCAAAAAATTTTTTTTCCATGTATTGAGTTATGTCATGTATTGGACATGTGCAGATAACTGCAATCATCAATGTTCTAAGCTAGCCACTAGACGAAAGACTTTCAGATGTTTTGTCGCTTGTGACTTGATTGTTATTAAGACTGATCACTTGAACATTTAAATCGAAATATAATAAGGTCCTCCAGACCGATTTCGGCCACGGCGGCCAATCTCAAGAGAGATTAGCCAACTGCGCAGGAAATGTTATAGTGCACAAGCGTGTGCGCAAACACAGGTGCACTCTCTATTCCCTTACTCTCATAATCCGATGGGACGGCAATCCGACACGACCGGAAAGAGTTTAGGCGCAGGACCAACGGCTTAACGTGCTTTCCGAGGCATGGGAGTGTACCACACTTCCAACTTCCAGACTCCGGGTTGCTACTGAGAATTTTCTGACAGAAAATCCCAATAACTATTTATTTGCCCGACCTGGGAATTGAACCCAGGACCACCGCGTCTGCGGCCTTATATCAAGCCACTAGACCAACGAGGCAGTAAAATATACATTTGTAATAGCTCTGCATTACTCTGTACTACTGTGCGGTTTCACAACTATGTCAATGGGCAAAGGTGACCACCGATACAGCCAAATTGACTCATTTTTTTGTCATTAAAATAAACAATCCAGTAAGCTGGTTCGAAATAAGTTGCATAAAGATCATTATACTAAATAGATGCAATTACGTTCATCATCGCTGCCTGTTTAGAATTACGTAATTTTTGTGGTTGATGAGACAGTCGGTTTGACTAGGTAATTAGGTATGTTTGATATAACTTTTTTTTTTCAACTTTGTAACTAGCTATATTGTATATATTATATATTTTTATGGGTTTTATGGCTGAAGAATGTAACATCTATAAATACATTAATATAAAATCGTTTATCCTAACCCTTACGAAGTTGGGGACGGGTACGGCAGCCTGCTTACTCTTGCTACTGCTTGCAATGTCTGCTTACTCCACCTGGAGTTAGGAGTGAAGACATTAATAGCCTAAGTGTTCAGGATCGATCCTGCGGCCTTTCCTTCGCTTAGCGGCTTAGAGGCTTCAATAATTATGAAAAGTCTAAACATAGCATACCATTTCGTGTCATCCAAGTTCCACAGTGTAGGGCGCTGTTATCGGACGTTAGCAATGTTTTGTAAACCAAAATACATTATCTTGATTTCATAGATCAGCAAATGCCATGCTGTTTGCTCGGATATTGTAGTGTTGTATCTTTATTTTGAGTTCCATCTGTTACGACAACACTTAACACCAGCTCATTCAATAAATAACTAGCGAATACTATGACTTCGTCTGCTCGGTACACAGTTTTTTATTACGCTGGGGATTTAAAATGTGAATGGATTTTTTCCTCACCGAAACCCATGTTATACATCCAGGCCATCCTCTGTACGGTTAGGATTATCGACCACTACATATATTGGTCTGCAACCTTTTTAGAATATCATGGGCACACTAATGGGATGAAGCTTGGCCCACCTTGCTTTGAATAGAGGCTGAGTTATAGGGTTGCTTGCACAGTCCATTTTATAAATCAGAGAAGCATCTGAAACCTGTATCCCACCGCCCCGTGGCGATGACCGGCAATCTGACCGACTATGACCTGGTCGAACACCCTTTGTCGCAGGAAACCTTAGGGAGTAGTGTTTATGTAAGTAAGTGAGTCCCAAGTACCCTTTGCATAGTTTTTTAACGCTTTTTAAACATTGAGATAAAAGGGTGTTTATAATGATAAGGTCACTGACCTGCACCCTATTAACTAGCCGTCATATCAACGAAGCTGTTGTCCTTTTCACTACAATACCACGACACCCCATTTTGGGATAAGTTTACAAAAGCGAATCTCTCATTTCGTTTAGGCAATTACATATTTATATTCTCATTTATTTATCACTCTCTCTATGTTATTTTATAATTATCTCTATAAATTAATGTTATTTTATTTAATATCACAGCACCGCCTCATATGCCATGAGTTATTCCTTAAACCGTTGGTTGCCTGGAAGAGATCGCTATGTAGCGATAAGGTCGCCGAAGTTGTATGTCTCTCTTATTAAGGCATTAAGGCATTATATCCATGTTTGTATTTTGTTATTCCTTGTGGTGTAGAATAAAGTATAAAGTAAAGCATTCATTCATTACGTCTCAATTTATATTCGAATGTTAAAATATACACCACATACAATATTATCTCTTGAATAATTTATAAGTTCAATGACCTTCGGCATCAATTTCCAAACGGTTAGGACCCCGAAGGTTGTCTGAAAGAAGGTGCTAATAAACTATATTGCCGCCTTTTATCCTGCACGTATTCTTATCTTTACTATCTTGGCTTCATTTTAATCGATGTATTGCAACATTAAAGACTAATTTATTTAATTTATTCCTTATTTTTATTTTTGGCACACACGACACTGCATTTGAATACATGCTCAAACATAGTTACATAGGTATACACCAAACATCACTAACACTACATATTATAAAACAAAGTCCCCCGCGTTCCTGTCTGTATGTATGAACGCGATAAACTAAAAAACTACTGAACGGATTTGAATAAGGTTTTCACCAATGGATAAAGTGATTCAATAGGAAGGTTTAAGTGTATAATTCATTAATGTTTTCTGTAAATTTCTTGAAATATGACGATAATTGTTGAAGAAGTCGGAAAAAAACGAGCCGATTGGGACGATGCAACCGCCTGCGCACCCCGCGTCCCGCTGTCGCCGACTGTGGCTAAAAGCTTATACAATACCACGACAGTTTTTTTTAGGAATATTTACTCTGCTACTCGAGCGAAGCCGGGGCTAGTATTCAATGAAACAAAAATAAATATAAGAAATAAATACTATCTTAAGCCCTAACACATAATTCCTAAGTTACATGTTAAGTCATAACATTTTAATGTCACGAAGATTATACAGAGGGAGAGACTACACAGTATAATATATCTACGCACATCTAATCCCATCTCCTCAAAGCAGGAGAGAAAGCCTTAGCCCAGCAGTGGGACATAGCTGTTACTACATCTAATTATTTATTGTATTTTATTCCAGACAATGTCTCCATCCAGAAGCGTGCAGCAAAGAACTGACTCTACCGACGTACTACGCCCGTTTCCACGACTTACGCAAGGAGTACGTGCGCGCGTACACCCTGCGAGCGGTGACGCGTGCTCAGCCCGCCCCACCACCGCCCGACCACCCTGGGTCTATCGTCGACATGGTTAACTGTATCCTTTTGTAACACTAAGGACATCGCTCATAATGGAAAAAGTCTGAAATCGACTATTTAGTACTTTGCTGGTAATCATTGTTACAATAGCGTAGTATGTTTACAAATATACTTTAAGCAATGAAAAAAAAAGGAGAAGAGGCCTTAGCCCAGCAGCAGCAGTAGGACATTCACAGGCTGCTACTGACTGACTACTGACTGTACATTATAAGATGGCGAGCGCTCAGCTCTAATGAAGACACTTTTGTCTTTCGCTACAGAACTACATCTAACTTACAGATTTAGATTGGCTAACACTATTCGTGCATATTTCTCTTTGTCAATGTCGTGCATCTTTGTCTTTGTCAATCCAAATTTTATTTATACATAGTAAAATCATTGGGTCTATTAAAATTAAATAATACCTACCTACCTAACCTAACATACAAGCTTATCGAGTTTATTTATGAAGCTCCCACTATTTGATAAGAACTTAATAATTAAAGCTATCGAAATTATTCCATTAACTATAATTGTTCTTACAATTATAAGTATATTTGCCAGTCGTAGCGAAGTATTTTCGTTTTTAGATAAATTATAATAATTAAGTAATAGTTAAATTTATACACTAAACCGGATCCATGGTGCGATGCCATGGCGTCATGTGGTTTCAAGTTGTAACAGGAATAAGAAATGGGCATATTAATAGAGTAATTAATATTTAAATCGAATTTTTTTACATTTAAACGGTCTTATATCAATGTTAAAATTAGAACTATAAATATTATGTTTATAATTTTTTTTTTTTTTTTTTTTCATAGGAAGGCGGACGAGCATATGGGCCACCTGATGGTAAGTGGTCACCAACGCCCATAGACATTGGCGTTGTAAGAGCTGTTAACCATCTCTTACATCGCCAATGCGCCACCAACCTTGGGAACTAAGGTGTTATGTCCCTTGTGCCTGTAATTACACTGGCTCACTCACCCTTCAAACCGGAACACAGCAATAACAAGTACTGCTGTTTTGCGGTAGAATATCTGATGAGTGGGTGGTACCTACCCAGACGAGCTTGCACAAAGCTCTACCACCAAGTAATTGTAGTTAATATTCGTGATAGTTAGTTAGTTAGTTAGTTTCTTAAAAGCCGAGTTGGCCCAGTGGCTAGAACGCGTGAATCTTAATCGATGATTGTGGGCTCAAACCCGGGCAGGCATCACAGAATTTTAAATTGCTTTATTTATGTTTATGCTTGATGGTGAAGGAAAATATCGTAAGAAAACCTGCATGTGTCAAATTTCACTCCAAATCTGCCACATGTATATTCCACCAACCCGCATTGGAGCAGCGTTGTGGAATAAGCTCTAAAGTCTAAACCTTCTCCTCAAAAAAGGAGAAGAGGCCTTAGCCCAGCAGGGGGACATTCACAGGCTGTTACTTTATTTAGTTTAATTTGTCAATCAATAAGTGTAATGCTTCTATGGTTGAATAAAGTATTTATATTTGATTCTACATATTATACATTTGTACAGGAATATGACCCTTATCGTCTACAGATTTAGGTATAACACCGTACGCTGGTGAGAATTTTTACGCGGCCGAAGTTAAGGACATGGCTAGTATTATACAAAGGATAATCGGCGATGGTAAGTTTGTATATGTTGGTAAGCACACAATCAGCGTAACGGGACAATGAGTCATCCTTGTTCGTGCATGCAGCCAGCGTTCATCGATTTATTAGACGTTGTCACGTCAAAAAAAACTTCAGTTTTCTAGCATTTATTTCCAGTCACAATTGTCGTATTTGTTCGCGTCTACTGTACAATACACTCCCATTTTTATCTTAACATCTCATGATAAGAAACTTTTCTAGTAAATTCACAATCCGTTATTACTGAATTGCAATTGCCTAATAAATACTCATAAAACTTTTTATTTACATGAATACATATTTCTTACAATTAATAAAATAAATATTTAGAAGTCAACCGTCATTTGATATTGTGATATTAGTACTTTTATTTGATAACAATTAATAAATTAACATATTAGGTTATGTACAAATGCAGTTATGCATCTATACTAATATATAAAGCTGAAGAGTTTGTTTGTTTGATCCGGCCAATCTCAGGAACTACTAATTTAAAAATTATTTTTTTGTGTTGTATTTTCCTTTTATCGAGGAAGGTTCTAGACTGATTATTATTCATTATTTTTTTTATTAATTATACGTGGCTGAAACCGCGGGTTACAGCTAGTATTGCATAAAGTCGTTGACGATTAAATCATCGTGGCAATTCATGTTTCGTCGTAAAAAGTGGTATCTATTGTTTATTTCAGCAACAAAATAATATTACAATGTCAAATGTATTATTCAACCTGGGAGTAACGGAAATCTCACCTTTTTCTAACGTTCTGGGAATTGAACATGCAAATTGATATCCCGTGGCCTGACACGTAACACTTAACTGAAGAACTGACTGCCGGACTGTTTTGTTCTGTGGTGAAGGAAAACATCGTGAGGACCTGCATGTGTCTGACGAAATTATGCCCAATTTTAAGAGCTTCCCCAGCTGTGGGATATTTACGACCGGTTACTTAAAATAGCAGATCTTTAATCATAATTTTTTTTGACGTGACAACGTCTAATAAATCGATGAACGCTGGCTGCATGCACGAAAAATTGTCCCGTTACGCTGATTGTACGCTTGCACCGCATCCTATCTCCCTTTCACTCGATTGCAGTCATTTCATCAATGTTTTGTTATGACGTTGTCACGTTAAACTATCGTCCGTAAACCGACTTTACAGACAGCCATTTTTTTTTATTTATTCATGTCCTCTGTTCATTTGATGCACCCAAAGTGGACATGAGATATTGTAAAATAAAATGATATTTATAAAGTGTTGAAAACTATTTTTTAAGTAACATACTCTATGTCCTATTTGTATATGTATGACTATATTGGATTTTTATGTTAATTTATTCCGAAGTCTAAAAATAACTTATGATAATTTATTTAATACTTTAAAAATATGTTTTTTTTAGGTTTCAGATTAGAGCTACCCGAGACGATTGACCTTGTTTTGGAAACTGGAATTTGGTAAGTGTATTCATTGCTTTATTTTTATTAAATTAAAAAAAAAAACAATAAATTAAATATAAATGTATATTTAAATTAGAATTATAATGAAATTGCAATTTATAATTCATTAAAAAAAAAATTAAAAACTCCTGTAAAATTACTAATAGCAAAGTTGCATATTAAAACGATTGCTATTTTTTATGTATGCAACAGAATTTATAAAATAAGCTTAAAAACTAGGACTTCAGAAAAATCGCACTCTTAAAGTACACAACAATAAAATATTCTTATCTAGCAGCTATTCGATTATTTGTGATCTAATACGTACACAACTATTTCAATTAAACACATAGATAAAGATATGTTTAGGTACACGATAACCGTGCTCGCATTCCATCTTGCTAAGAGTTGCTTATTTAACAATACATGATAGGTCACTTACGGTTATTATATATAAATTAACAGCTCCTGGCTTTATTATCGAGATAAATCAATCAAAGAGAAACATATAGTTATGAAATTTGCTGTTTAAGCCCTTTAGGTACTAAAGTTAAGTTAAAAAAAAGTTAGAAACATTTAAAAACTTTAAAGTAATATAGTATAGCGTAACGATTTTTTACATTTAAATATATAAATAAATTGTTGGTTTGTTGGTTTTGTGACTTCCGTATTTTTATTTGTAAATTTATAATATTATTCTTTTTAATTGTTTTAATTATAAATACAGATAATAACGCGTTCGTATGTTATTCTTTACGTGAAAAAATACGTAAACAGTATGACAGTACAAACACTCTAATATCTTGTAAAATAAACTTAGAAGTATTTACTTGCAGTATCGGACGATCGACGTAAAGTATATATTTACTAATGATTAAAAAATAGACGCCATCTTGTACAAGAACATTATCGTTTTTCAATTGAATTAAATAATAAATAATATATCTCATACTGATTATATACACCCAGTCTGTAAATATCCCACTGCTGGGCTAAGGTCTCTTTTCCTCTTTTTAAGGATAAGGTGTACTTAGAGCTTATTCCACCATACTCCTCTTTGTTTATGAGTCAAGTAAAAATAAAAAAATAATGTAACCACATCAGGATTACATGTAAAGTCGGTCTTCAGATTACAAGAGTGAATGAATAGACGGCGCACCTGTGTCACACTTATACACTAATATCCCGCGCAGTCAACGCTGAGAACTCCATGACCGAACTCTGTCAGGCAATTATTACAATATATTTGAACGCTAATCGCAATTACATAAACATTCGTATATCGTATTTGGTTTTGTTAGTGGTTTATAAGATCACTTACTTATCCCAGTCACGAGTGACCTACGATATGAACTTTGACTCCCGACATGAAATCACGACTAAGAACGTTCCATAGTTTACGCAAGCTAGAGGACGCCCGGACGATTGATAATGGTTGTGAATGAAGATGCATTTAGACGTTTTTTTTTATATTAGTAGGTATTCATAGTTCGGTTGGTGTATTTTTCGATATATTTTTTTCGCTGCGTTAATTGATAAATGCATTTTTTTTATTCGGTTCTTCAACAATGTGTACACTGATTGATGAATGAGCCCGTTGGTGTGGTTGGTAAGATACATGCCTTTCACGCCGCGACATTTGTCGTTGTGTGCATGAATATGTCTGTTTGTCCTGAGTCTGGGTGTGATTATCTATATAAGTATGTATTTACAAAAGAAAAGTAGTATATTTAAGTATATCAGTTGTCTGTTTTCCATAGTACGAGGTCTGATTAGTTTGGGATCAGATGGCCGTGTGTGAATAATGTCCCAGCATATTAGGATATTATTACTGATTAAAATTATATAATAAAACTAAAATATTACATTTTAAGTGTTCACAATTACTTAAAGAAGAACCACAGCATGCGATATTAATTGATTAATTAAAATAAATATTAATTAATTCTACAGAATAATACATACGAATAATAAAAATAATAAATTTTATTTCGCCTTAATTTATTTACGAAGATATAATCTACTATCACTAGATAATATGTAAAAAATGACTTGTTATACTTAAATACTTAAAATATTATACTATTCACATGAACCTAAAGCGGCAAAAAGTACACATCTTGAAACGATACTTGAATGTGTTACATTAACTTCAACCCCTTGTCCCCGAAGATAAAATAAGTGGACGTTAATTAGCCATAATTATTTTGGTTGATTATAATATAACCAGAAATATTATCGTGATTTTCGGTCACGGACAAACAAAATCGAGACATTTATGTAGTTTTAATCGAGTGGCTAGTTTTATATAAGGCTGAATATTCTGATACCTTTGAATCAATCACCGAACCGGCGTAAAAAAATTTAATTGATTAAGTTTTTGTTATTAGAATCTGCCGAAATGTTTCCTTAATTCGTCTAAACAAAGTATGGATGATTTTCATATAATAAAATAAAATATAAAAAATAAACGAATGCAATTAAATTTCGAATAGTTATATATTCTAAAAGTAAAAATTTTAATACAAACACGAACATAAAACTTACTTAATATGTTCAATTAGTTTTTCATTCGAACCCACGATTCCTTGACCTACGTCACCTAACACTAAGTACTGTATGTTCTATACATAAATATACCTAACTAGTTATAGCAAGCAGGCACGTTAGCTGCACGTTACGTTTATCTTAATGAGTGATCATCTCTGTTATCTCCCATTCATTTTTATCTATTCACTTCCTCTAATAAACTTTCAAATTCTGATCTTTCTTCAACAATCGCTAACTGTGCCGTGCGATTTTGTCCGCTAACACCTTCTCGCATTGAGTGCGAATAGCATGTTTTAATTATCTATATAAATAAAATGATACGAGGTCTGCAGTTGTGCGCGTCACGGAAAAACTATTGGATAGATGATTTTTTCAAAATTTTATTAATTAGACACTTGGACCTTATGAAAAAAAATTTATTGCGATATCTTCATTTAATAAAAACTTATTAAAGTTTCAAGAAACAACGATTTGTATATGCACTGCGTGTTCAGTGATGTTTAAACAAAGTATATTTTTGCTTGCGATCTTTTTGATGATTTTTCCTTCGTACATAATAAAACTTTGTTAATATATCAAGCAACGCGGACGTAGTCGCGGGTATCAGCTAGTTTCTTTTAAAATTTAAACGCGATCGTGTAATGTCAGAATGTGATAAGCGACATTGACTGCAATAATTATAACTTTTAACTGACATAAGCATCAAAATAGCGTATCACCGTATGTCGACTTGCAATATTCCACGAAGTTAGCATTTTACGAAATAGCACTGCTCTATAATATATTTATAACACTATAAAATTATTCATAACAATATAAAACTTTTTTTTTCTATTAAATTAGAAGCGTAAGTTTGTTTTTATAAATAAAACTGACGGAAGAGACACAGGCAAATGTGCCACCTGGTGGTATATGGTCATTGGAGCTGTAAGCAATATTTACAATTAATTACATCGTCAATGCGCCAACCCTGGGAACTAAGATGTTATGTCCCCTGAGCCTATTACACTGGCTCACTCACCCTTCAAATCGGAACACAACGATACCAAGTATTATTTGGCGGTTGCATATATTATACTATATAACAATTAAATCAATCAATCAACAGCCAATCGTTGTCCACTGCGCCATAGCTCCCGGTCCTCCGCCTTCCGTATATATATACCTATTACTAAACCCTTATTACGGAACCATTGATCGCTTAAAATCACATCAACGTTTAATACATTAATTTATTTCAGATAAGTTCAACTTCAAAAAAGGTCCAATATGATAACCTCTAACACTATTAAAAAAAAGAGTAATATAGGCATAAATCGTGTCAGTACTTTTTGCTATCGACGAAAAAAACTTAAATGCAACCGAAGACGATAAGTGCTGACTTGTAGAGCTGAGTAAACAATCCCCGTACCAAGAAATCACTGCAGTTACGCATCGCTATATTATCGTTATACATCACTAAAAGCGCTTGAAAACCTACTAAAGCGCTTTTTTATATTTAATACTTGCACATGTATTCAAATCTTTGGAGCACTTTATTAATTATAAAAACTATTAAGTCAAATCATTTCACTTGACATTATGTAAGGAAACGCTGCACACATATTTGACTTTGAAATGACATAATTGTCTAAACTTAAGATGTGATTTTGGATATTAAATTGAAAGGACAGAATTTTACTCGGTGGTAGGGTTTCGCAAGCTTATCTGGGCAGGTACCACCCACTCATCAGAAATTCTACCGCGAAACAGCAGTACTTGGTATTATTGTGTGCACATGGACATAACATCTTAGTTTACAAAGTTGGCGGCGCATAAGCGATGGTTAACATTTCGAAATTTTATTTCGTAGGCACTTGGTCCTTATCAGATTGCGATATCTTCATTTAATAAAAAGTTATTAAAGTTTCAAGAAACAACGATTTGTATATGCACTGCGTGTCCAGTGATGTATTTTTTAACAAAATATATTTTTGCTTGCGATCTTTTTGATGTTTTTTCCTTCGTACATAAGAAAATTTTGTTAATATATCAAGCAACGTGGACGAAGTCGCGGGTATCAGCTAGTATATAATAAACGAGAAAGTTAAGGACGACGGATAGATCTTTGTAACTCTTTCACGCAAAAACCACTGCATTTATTTGGATGATATTTGGAATAGAGATCGCATATGCCCTTAACATAAGCTACCTAGCACCTGCCCCCTCCTTCCACACGGAAACGTATACATATACGAAAATAAATGACTACAGTAAAATTTCTTGTTGCAATTAATTATTTTAAAAACTCGCTCCGCATCAAACTCGTGAAGTATGAAAAACCGACTTACGGTGATATGCTATTTTGATTCTTATATCCGGTAAAAGTTATAATATTTATAGCCAATGTCGCATGTCACTTTCAAACATTTCACGATCTCGTTCTTCAGCTCTGGAAGTTATACGGGCGAGTGGGTTGGTTTGAAAGATGCGCTATTGCAGTCACAAGCATTAGAGATCCCATGTTTGGAAGCCCATTGGCATTTGATCTGATCTGATCTGTAAGACCTCTTCTGTTAAATCCACGCCCTAAACCAGTTGGACCTTCGACGGTAAAATGGCAATATGATAGTGAATATTAGAGACTAAAGTTTTTTGTCTCTATAATATTACAGATTTTTTTTTATTGAATAGGAAGGCGGACGAGCGTATGGGCCACCTGATGGTAAGTGGTCACCAACGCCCATAGACAATGGCATTGTAAGGGATGTCACTTACATCACCACTGCGCCACCAACCTTGGGAACTAAGATGTTACGTCTCTTGTGCGTGGAATTGCACTGGCTCACTCACCCTTCAAACTGGAACACAACAATAGCAAGTACTGCTGTTTTGCGGTAGAAGATCTGATGAGTGGATCTACCACCAAGTTAAACAAAAAAAAATTTAGCAAAATTAACATTAAAGCCTTAAATATATACAACTAAACATTAAAAAGAGATAAATACAAATAAACTGTTAATACAATCAAAATATTAATGTAAATAACGGTGGCAAGATTGGTTTGTATATATATATATATATATTATATATAACAATCATGGAAAGCTACAGAGTAAGATAAATTGTTTAAAAATCTACATGTTTTTAAATGAAATAGGAATTGAATTTAAAATAAACAAGTCTTTGTATTTCATGCATTCTATAGTAATTTATTTAAACAAAAATAAGCCTTAAATCATATTTCGTTGTAACGAAATAACTACTATAATAAAATTGCAGTATCGATTGATACAAACGTAAAACTATAAAAACTCATGTTTAATCAATTTTATCTAAATATAAGTCATAATGCAAACAAACATATTGCTTTGATATTTATATAGTACCCTTCGTTATCAGCAAAGAAATGAAACTAAGTTACTTGGTACAAGTCGTATCGACTCCTGCGCAACGGCAAGCGTCACTAATCGCATTCTTAGCCCGACCGTCGAACCGTGCGGACGTCTTTTAAATATTCCAACGCTTTCTTATCAAATTTTCACGTAACCAACACATGAGGTGTTGTAAAAAAAAAATCGCGTGTAATGTGTTTCTAAGTTGACGGGCACAAGTGTTTGTTCTGTGATATTCATTTGGGAGTAGCTTTTATCACTCGTCGACAACTTAAGATAAGGAGGTGAGTTCTGATAGCTTTAGATAATTAGTTCGCCTCTCTACTGATATTCGATTTGAAATGCCTATTTATGTGCTTACAGAACACTTTGGAAACCATTTTAAATTTAATGTTTTCTCCGTCTTAAAACAATGTTTGAGAATAATTTAGATCCGTTATTTCGAAATAAGAAATAAATTGCTTTGCAATTAATAGATTAGTATACTTATCGAATAATCCCACTTTTTTAAATAATTCGTAAAAACGTCATATTGAATAATTTCAATAGTTTTTGCTAATTGTTGATGTAATAAGTCCGAACAAACGAATTATATCAGATTACGTGAGAAAATCTTTATAAACAAAGCAAGTGCTCACGTATATTATGCGAATCGAATGATGTTAGGAATCTAGCAAACAAAACCACGATCCCTAAAAACGTCGAAACGATTGAAAACAATAAAATCCAAGCAAGTTAAACCCTAAAAATGCTGATTTACGAACGTCAACGTAGCCGTAACCCGACACCCCGTGCGGCTCCTAAACTCTCATTACAATACCACGTTTTGCAACGTCAAACGGCTGTCGGAAACAAAGGTACCTTCAAAGCCAACGACACGTGTACGACATTTGTTCGTTTTTATGCAGGATAGGTTGACGTTGTCAATGTCACATTGGATGAAATTGGTGTCAATTTAATTTTCTTGAAACAGATTATATTACTTCGCAATTTATTATTCTTCTTCTTCTCTGTCGTCACACTCTTGGCAGAGTGGTCGTGGTCGTCATGACAGGGTTGGTGGCAAGCTTTACAATACGTCGCCATTCCTCTCGCCGTGTTGCTTGCCTCGTGCATTCGTGGATTGGACCATTTAGTGCAGCTTTGACTTAGTCAGTCCAGCGCATTGGTGTTCTACCGCGCGCCCGCGTGCCCTCAATTTTGCTCTGGACCACGAGTCGCTCCACAGTCGTGTCCTCTCGACGTGTAATATGTCCGAAGAAAGTGAGAATACGACCTTGAACGATGGAAGAAAGACGTTGTTTTATGTTCAGTTCTTCGAGGATTGAGGCGTTTTGTTATTTATTATAGAAGATAAAAAATCTTGGTATATAGCAATCGCTGCTAATAAAACGTATCTATCAATTTAATGAATGTTTGTTCTCTATGCGTTTCTACGTCATTCATCCGATTGTGATGAAAATTCGGCGAGTTGTTCTATGTACGTCCGAAAAGGTTCCTAGTACAAAAAAGCAAGTTTTTTTTTTGTATATTTGTCCTTAAGTATAAACGTTCTATGTAGCTATTCAACCCGTGTAAAGCCGGAACGGGAAGCTAGTAAATTATCATAATAAAAACTGTGTAGATCTGTATAACTTAAAAAAATCTTTATCGCTAATAAATTAGAACAAATTTAAGTATACACAAAGATTATCAATAATAAAACGAGTCTATTGGCTATAATTACAAAGTTGTAAATGACCTTAAAATATCACAAAAACATCAATCATTTCGAACACGGTCAAATGTCACGAATCTTGACGTATAAACGGTATTCATGTGATATCGTAAACAGAGACTTAATGCTAGGCTTGACATTTTTTTGCTGATTCAAAGCGAACGCGTGGTAAAGATATTATCGCTATTGAGCAAGACTGTGACAAATTATGACGATTTATATATATATATATATATATATATATATATATATATATATATAAGTAATAAAACGGCTATTATTCAAACATTTACTAGTTTATAAGGTAAATTAGATAAAAGAACAGTTTAATGATTGAAATCAAATGTCGATTCATGGTAGGTTCTATTAAATACTTACTCTATATAAAACACTTACTCTGTTTGTAAAAAAAACTAGTTTGACTTACTAAATTCATAATAATGTCGTCCTGACCGATTTCCGCCAGGACATACTACAGTGCACAAGTATCTGCAAACACGGGTATAACTCTATTCCCTTAATCACGACGAGACGAGCGAAAGAATTCAGGCGTAGGACCAATGGCTTTACGTGCTTTCCGAGGCACGAATGACTTACTCCATGTTAATTTGTTATTGTAGACAGCTGTTAAAAGTGTTAGTTATAGAAATCTTATACTTTGTTAGTAGATAGGTATGTATATATCCTCCAAGCACACAATGGACCTGATATTAGTGTGCATCATTCCATCACTTCCAGACCACCGCCCCGCTTAAATCCGTGGAGGGTGCTTACTAGTCTGCTCATAGATCGCGCTTGCGGTAGAAGTCATCCACACGAGATTACGCAAACAGTACTCGCGCATTGTTGTACTTGCCGCTCATAAGACTTTCTCAGCACCTCCCCCAGCACATTGTTCTGCATGTATAACATTGATCGTGCAATATCATAGCATTCATGTTATCTGATTATTCTCAATCACGTAATAAACCCTTCGAGTTTGAGGGTCGTTTTTTCTATTACTACTACAATTTATTAGTGATACTTTTTGTAAGATTCGGTAAATTTTTAATTTATTTCATAATATTTCCAGTACAAATCAATTATTTATTATTATTTCTAAGATATGAATTAGATTGCTATGTGCAAGAAATAGTCGCGTATTGGCACTATTTGGTATTAGTGTCGGTACCTTTATCGCTTTGTTTGCCTAAATATTTGTTGTATTTGCAAATATCACTGTTACCCGAACATAGCTTGAACTCGCAAATAACTCAATATTAACAAAATGCACGGAATGGCTAGTGTATACCGTCAATGCAAATATTTGCCATATTTGTCTCCTCTGATGTTCAATTAAATACCGACAAATAGACCAAAAAAACAAATGCTCACTTTCGGTCCTTTGCCGCCATAAAGATCTAAAAAACAAAAACGTATTTATATTTTTCAATTTAGGAAACGAACATTATATAGTATATTATATAAATAATGATAAAATATATAATATAATTAATCAAACATCATAAAAAGAATAGTAAGCATCGTCAGAATCGTGTCACGCAAACGTTACAGATATAATCGTTACAATCCAATTTCTCCGAAGAAGATTCATAATAATCATAGATATGTAATTATGAATTATTTGATTACAATATCGTGTAATAAAATAAACTTCCATGGGATACGTGGCGCTGGTTGTTATAAAAATAATACCACATGGTGTACTCGGAGACATAATCATACCATTGTCTGAATGTTTTGGCGGGACTACCCGCGGTCAATATTGTCGAAACTTCAAACGACTTAGTGCCTAATTGTTTTAATAATAACTATACAATGCAAGTGAACTTTGTCTTTAATATATGAGTTACTGAATATAGATTCGAATGGGACGGATTCCAAAAGTCCTTAAAGGATCTAATTTTTAGAATATATATAGAAACAAATCATACATAGTCTTATACAGAATTAAATAATATATCGGCACATAACATTCAAGTAATGAAAATCTTACATCTATAATCATATATGTAAAGTTGAAATGTTTGTTTGTTGTCAATGAAGTGTTATACCATCTGATTTAAAAAAAAAACCTTTTGCATTAGTTAACTGTCTGTTACGGATTTATCAATTCACACTTAAACTACTGTTTAGATTTGGTAAAATTTAGTATGAAGCGAGCTTGAACGCCATGGATGGTCTTAGGCTACTTTTCTATAACGAATATCTGCCCTACCCTCAATGGGAGGCGAAGCAGTAACTTGATTGAAAACTCATGGGATAGCTAGTGACTATATGAGATTATTTTATGTAAAGTGTATTGAATATAAATAGATTTTGATGAGCCGGTTGACGATGTTGGTAGACAGTTGCCGTCGCGCCGCAGGTCGTGGGTTCGATTTCCACCCAGGACCGACACTTGTGTGCATGAACCTGTCTGTTTGTCCTGATTGGGGTGTAATTATCTTAATGAGTATATGTTTACAAAAAGAAAAGTAATATATGTAGTTTATCAGTTGTCTGGTTTCCATAGTACGAGCTTTTTTTTTATTTCTAAGGAAGGCGGACGAGCATATGGGCCACCTGATGGTAAGTGGTCACTAACGCCCATAGACAATAGCATTGTAAGAGATGTTAACCATCGCTTACATCACCAATGCGCCACCAACCTTGGGAACTAAGATGTTATGTCTCTTGTGCTTGTAACTACACTGGCTCACTCACCCTTCAAACCGGAATACAACAGTACCAAGTACGACTGTTTTGCAGTAGAACATCTGATAAATGGGTGTACCTACCCAGACGAGCCTGCACAAAGCTCTACCACCAAATATAGCTGAGCTGCTTAGTTTGGGATCAGATGGCCTTGTGTGAATAATGTCCCAGGATATTGTAGCTACGTATGTAAGATTACAAGTTCCCATTAAATAATCATCGTTCAGCATCTATTAAGGTCTAAATAAAAATTAAAAAACACTAAATTCAAAATTCGAATTCAATTCTTTAATAAGGTTCTAATGTATGATTTATTTCAATGTGAAAACGTTTATAGTCTGTGCATGTTTTTACATTTCAGTTAGAAAGGTCCCGGGTCATACCGCGATATGAGGATTCGCTATCATCTTGACATTGACGATATCATGAAGGAAGTTTACGTAAAATACGACACAGATGTATTTATCATGCAATCAGTTACTATATGCGAAATACTTATATATATATACTTATGTACATATGTGGTAGACAATTATACAATAGTTAGTATTGTCGGTTGGTATTATATGTATGAATACAGTCATGGCTGGTGTGCACAGTTTTTATCAACATCGGTTCTGTGGTTTAGATGTGAAAAAAAAATTGGTTGCCTGTAAAGTCGGTATACGGGCGAAAGTTTTACGTGACAACGACTTTGAGTGGTAAAATAATTTTAATGTGAATATTCATTCGTATAGTAGGAAGAAGACGCGTGCCTTTCACTTTTTATGTCTGTCTCTCTCGCTCTTAGGCGGGCTAACCATGCCCGAGTGGAAGGGACGCGTGCCTCTCACTCGCTCTCATTGTGAGCGCATAACGTGAGCGGAGCGTAACGCAGTTTCTTGAAGTGTCACCCGGCAAACCAATTTATAAGACGTTGTCACGTCAAAAAC
Source organism: Nymphalis c-album (assembly GCA_963151315.1). Taxonomy (NCBI): domain Eukaryota; kingdom Metazoa; phylum Arthropoda; class Insecta; order Lepidoptera; family Nymphalidae; genus Nymphalis; species Nymphalis c-album. The sequence continues at coordinate 5,616,574 of OY720610.1, forward strand.
AGAAAGACATATTCTACCGCAAAACAGCAATACTTAATATTGTTGTGTTCCAGTTTGTAGGTTGAGTGAGCCAGTGTAATTACAGGTACAAGCATATCTTAGTCGCCAAGGTTGATGGTGTATTGGCGATGTAAACGAAGGTTATCACTTCTTACAATGCCAATGTCTTTGGGCGACCACTTGCTCATCCGTCTATAATTTATTTATAAAATATATATATAATGTATGTTTGGCAATCAGTAAGCAAGTGTATAATGCTTTAAAGTTGAATAAGGATTTTGAATTTGAATGCAATCGTAGTTCAGTTTTACGATGTATTCATGACGCCGGCACAGCGTGACCGCGCGGTGAGTTCTCCGATAAAGACGGAGTTATTGTTTCAACTGCCGTTGACAATTCGTGATTTTTAATTCGATATTAATCTAAGAACATAATATATATATATGTAGATACATATATTTTAATATTGATTTATATCAACTTCATATTTGATACTGGGTGACAAATTTAATTTCAAATAAAGATATTTACAGGCATTTTTGTGGTAAATCGGTGTTTTAATATGCTTTTGTTTTTATTTTCGTATGTTCCGCTAGTCACTCGGTGTTGTGGTAGTTCTGTTCCAATTTGAAGGATGAGTGAATCGGTGTACTTATAATTTTTTTAAACTGACCACATGGTGGTAAGTTGTCACTTTGCTAATAGACATTGGCGCTATAAGAAATATAAACCATATCTTACATCACAATGCGCCGCTATCCTTGGGAATTAAGATGTTTTGTCCCTATATTATCGCTTACAAAAACTAGGAAAATTGAAGATTATTCAAAAAATATTTGTTTACAGAGCAAAAACAATAGCAACCTTCTCTCTACGTGAAGAGGGGATATTTGTTCACAAGTGGGCGTAGGCTTATAGGCCTGTACTAGTTTTCTATCAACAAAAAATAATAATTTATAAAAACTAAATTATTTGGATAATGTCTTAAATATAATATCAGATAAAATAGATAGATAAACATATATCACATGTAACGGTCTTACTAAACGTGCTCCGCGATTGTTCTTTTAAACACTGTTTCTCTCTTTCTGTCCTTATTGATTTGTCATACGAATGAAGAAGACACAGCATTGTTTAACTAATCACCCGCTAAACAGCTTGCTATTTAAATTTCAATTAGAACAAAAAAAAGTTAATCAATATTGAAGATTATCTCTCTATCAGTTCCAGACGATAAATAGTAGATGATTAAATTTTATTTAATTACCTAATCTAAATAGTTTATAATGCGCATGCGCTTAATGAGTAACATTGATTGTCAGTGATTACAACACGTGGATATACTCAACCGACATATTCATGGAACTTGCTTCAAGTGCTGGATGAATATCTACCATCATTGTAGAGCGCGAAAAAAAAAGTACTTACTCATTTTTTGCTAATAAGCAATGCCATTCCTGGGGTAGAGCGAGAGGAATGATCGCTCCAGGCGCCAGGTAGCTAGGTAAATGTCAAAAACTATTTCTAGGAATACATAAAAAAATTATTGAATTTTATAAATCTGTTATTTATTTATATAACACTAACTGTAATGCAATTTCTATGGGTGTTGGTGACCACTTACCATCAGGTGGCCCATATGCACGTCCGCCACCCTATGCAATAAAAAAAAATTACGTAAAGTCGAAGCTTCGACCAGAGGGCGCTAAAAGATTACCGCTCTACCCTGACCAAGGGCCAGGGCACTAATCATTTTACATATAAGTATAGTACATAGTCACTTGTGAAATATTACGAAAACTTTACAATCTATACATAGCTTAGAAAGTAAACGTTAATAAAATCATTTATATAAATAAAGAATTAGATTATCTATCACATAGATAAACATTTAATTGATTACTTTATTAAGCTCAGTTTTATCAATAATTTATTTTGATAAGTAACGATGAGTAACACTTTGTACGTTAAGAAATGATAATTTTTAATACATTAATATACAGATTGCGTATTGCGGTAAACAGGAAAATTTTTAGTTCTAGATTCTAATTATTTCGTACATAGCTTATGTTATAGTTTGTACATAAGGTTCTTGTTTTCGCCCGGGATTCAGATGCTAGGTATAAAAATGTAGCCTATAATCGATAGAATGACTAGTAATATGTACAAATTTATTTATTTACATGAAAATCTTAAATAAATACAAATAAAGATTAAAAATAATTACTACAGCATTACTCTTTGAATCGTAATTCCGATTCTCTGTACAAATTAAAATTACATATTGTAATTGACGACATGTCAAAACATGCACATGGTGCAATCCGCAGTAGGATAGCGAAGCCCAAAAACGGCGCCCAGCTGTGGGACAGTAAGAGTTTATTACAAATCTCCGCGTGACACAACCATTTTGCCCTTTTTTTTATTGTATAGGAAGGCGGACGAGCATATGGGCCACCTGATGGTAAGTGGTCACCAACGCCCATAGACAATGGCATTGTAAGAAATGTTAATCATCGCTTACATCGCCAATGCGCCACCAACTTTGGGAACTAAGATGTTATGTCCCTTGTGCCTGTAATTACACTGGCTCACTCACCCTTCAAACCGGAACACAGCAATACAAAGTATTGCTGTTTTGCGGCAGAATATCTGATGAGTGGGTGGTACCTACCCAGACGAGCTTGAAAGCCCTATTTCCTTGCCCAAAGCGAATCTATTTTCTATTTAATTTTGTTATGTTTAATTTTTTTGTTACAGCTCAAAAGACGATGAAATTGATGGGAACTGCATAGTACGAGCTAGAGGACTTCCCTGGCAATCGTCAGACCAGGATATCGCTAAATTCTTCCGAGGACTCAATGTGGCCAAGTAAGTCTTCTTTAGAAATACACGAGCACACATCTGATTGGCTAACCAGTACTGATATAACTTTCGTAGAATGTTTAAAACCGACATACGGTGATACGACATTTTGATCCTTGTGTCCTTTAAATGTTATAATTATTACAGTCAATGTTGCTTATCACTTTCTGACACATAACAAACGTGCTCAGCGGTGAGTTTTGACTTTGTTTGTACATAGTAGTTTCATGTCTAATTGACATATATGTTAAACTATGATTCAATTAAGTGAGAGTGGGAAAGAGAGAGAGAGAAAGAGAGACATATCTGACTATAGAGAATGTTTTTTTTTGTTTTGTGTAGGGGTGGAGTAGCTCTGTGCCTATCGCCTCAGGGTCGACGCAACGGTGAAGCGCTCGTGCGCTTCGTGTCGCAAGAACACAGGGACATGGCGCTTAAACGGCATAAGCACCACATCGGACCGCGGTACATCGAGGTGAGGCGATACACTATTATACAACATTACATTAGAATTCGTTTATATGCCAGCCTTAATTTTTTTAAACAAATAACAAAAGATGTTCCGTAACGGATAATAGACCATTCATCAAAATAACGATTGAAATATATTTAATATCGTATACAGGTGTACCGTGCGAGTGGCGAGGACTTCTTGTCGGTGGCAGGTGGTGCCACTTGCGAGGCGGCTGCTTTCCTGTCACGTGGGGCGCAAGTCATTGTGCGCATGCGCGGCCTACCCTACGATGCGACACCGCAGCAAGTTGTGAGTTTTTACATTTGTATGAAAAATAAGTGTTGCCATCAAAACAAACAAATCAATGAAATCAGTCAGGAAAGTTAATCCGACTTAGTCTGCGATCAACTTATAATTAAAACTTAATAATGTATTAACTAATATGACAATAATTTTATTATCCTATCAATTGCATTACTTATATGTACACATACTGAGCACGTTCGTTCGAGATTATTCCAATATATATGTATTTCCAGCTCGAATTCTTCTCAACTGGCGACGATCCAGTACAAGTGCTCGACGGTGCCGAGGGCGTGTTGTTCGTGAGGCGAGCAGACGGCAGAGCGACGGGCGACGCTTTCGTCCTATTCGCTAAAGAGGATGACTCAGCGAAGGCTCTCTCGAGACATCGCAAGCTGATCGGAGCGAGATATATAGAGCTTTTCCGGTCTACCACCGCAGAGGTCCAACAGGTTCGTCTTGATAATGATTTCAATATGATAAAAATTTATGCGAAATTTGTTTAAATCGTAACAAAGATTAGTTTACAGACACTATATCTGAATATATAACTTGAAACTAGTAGTCTTCTTAAGTCTCGAAACACTCGTAACTGTCGGTAACTTTGTTTTACTTGGTGGTAGAGCTTTGTGCAAGCTCGTCTGGGTAGGTACCACCCACTAACCAGATATTCTACCGCAAAACAGCAGTACTTTGTATTGGTGTGTTCCGGTTTGAAGGGTGAGTGAGCCAGTGTAATTACAGGCACAAGGGACATACCATCTTAGTTCACAAGGTTGGTGGCGCATTGGCGATGTAAGAGATGGTTAACAGCTCTTACAACGCCAATGTCTATGGGCGTTGGTGACCACTTACCATCAAGTGGCCCTAATGCTCGTCCGCCTTCCTATGCAATAAAAAAAAAACTATTGGAAAAACTATTACAGCATCATAATTAAATACAATCGTCTGATTGTATATACATACAAACTTGACATTACATACAACGGTGAAGGAAAACCATCGTGAGGAAACCTGCATGTGTCATTTCACTGAAGTTCTGTCACGTGTGAATTCCACCAACCCGCATTGGAGCAGCGTGGTGGAATAAGCTCCAAAACCTTCTCCTCAAAAAGAGGAGAAGAGGCCTTAGCCCAGCAGTGGGACACATAGGCTGTTACTGGTACTGGTACATACAAACATACATACAAACCTATCTTAAATATAGTAAATGTAAAAAATGTTATATTATACCTTAGGCATTTAAATTTATTCGTTAGCCCTAAAAAACGGCCATTCCCCATTTATTAAAGTTAGGAAGTCAGAATACAGAATCAGTTTATAAGTCCAGAAATCACTCCTAAGCAACAACCTTGTGACTTATGAAAAGTCGTCCTGCAAAGTCATTTACTAAAGCTACATTATCATAATCACAGATTATAACAATAGATGATTGCTAATAATCATTCTTTATCTGTGCTCTTGAATTTCCTAAGCTATTGATAAATTTCAATCAAGTGTTTTTCATATCAAGTGGGAACAATGTTATCTTGATTCTTAAATGAATATTCAAGTTATAATAACAATTCTAAGCATTTTATCCTTTATTGATAAATTTATGTCAAACTAGCTGCCCATTTTGATTTCGTAAGGATGCAATTTTTTTTTCTTTTTGTATAAAACTATCTTGAAAGCCGGTCTAATAAATAATCAAAACAAACCATGGTTCATTTTCCCACCCAATAATTAGTATTTTAATTTTAAAATTAAAGTTTGCAATATCACTTCTTGATCGAAGATTGGTGGCGCATTGGCGATGTAAGCGATGGTTAACATTTCTTACGCTGCTAATGTCTATGGGCGTTGGTGATCACTTACCATCAGGTGGCAAATATGCTCATCCGCCTACCTATATTGTAGTCAAAAGTATACCTATCCCACTGCTGGGCCATGGCCTAATCTCCTTAAGGATGTTTGGAGCTGTTACGCCACACGTGTCAGATTTTCATCCGACACTAAGAAAAAGAATGTGTAAAAAAAACTACTATTAATATTAAAGTTGACGTAAAAAAATCCCTTTAACCTTGTACGACAATAAGTTTTACGCGATTAGTCGTAATGACAACGTGAATCTATTCAAAAAGACCATTTGTTCGCACGCGAGTTACGCTCACGGAACAATGCCTAATGTGACACTTTGTGGTAATTTTGTTACTTCTTATGTTCAGCCTGCCCTTGGAGTACACGGTAAGATGTGACCTCGCACGCGTACACTAAACCACAGATATACATAAATAATAGAATGGGAAATAGTATTTTTTTTTCAAATACACTTAAATTTGTAATTCTCTTTGAATGTTTGGCGATGTGTCACCATTGAAACGGGAGAATCCTCCGACCAGACGGGTGTTGTGTCTGGTGGGCCTCTGCCCCGACGATTGTTGTCGGGTTCTTGTATATATGTTCAATCGCTCTGATAACTTTAATATCGCGATGTAGGATACGTCGTTCATAGTTCGTATGTGGCGAGATAGATGTCGCTACAAATGAATTGCTTTCTTAATTTGACTTCTTAACTAGATATATATTAATGAATATAACTTCCGCAGGTTCTGAACCGATCGCTGGAGACCCGCAGCAGCCAGGCCAGCACGCCGTCGGCGGCGAGCGCGCCGGCGGAGGGGCTGCTGCCCGTGGCGCTCGTGCCGCAACACGTCATCACCTCCGGGACCGCCAAGGACTGCGTGCGCCTGAGAGGACTGCCCTACGAAGCCCAAGTGAGTACTTTATGACACATAGCCGACTCCTTCGCTGCACGACATATATTAAGAATCATTATTATTATATCGCATAATAGTTCACATAATCACTTGGACAACTTTGAATAAACAATGAAATGCCGGTTATTAAACTTAATTAACTAAATCATGGCATTTTCCGCAGGTTGAACATATACTAACATTCTTGGACGAGTTCGCGAAGAACATTGTGATGCAAGGCGTCCACATGGTGTACAATTCACAAGTAAATATATTTTATTAATTTTTATTGCATCTATGCAATTATATATCTAGTTGCATTTATATAATTACAATATAAAAGATACGAATACATAAAAATTCAATTCATATGTATGTATGTATAAAGAACTATGTATGTATGTATAAGACTAAAAATTAAATAAATATTAAAAGAAATAAAATAATGTTGAGTTCAGTATTTGCCGTTCTGATATGAAAATATGATATATCTATAATATATGTTTTTGTATGTATCCGATCGAAGGTCTGCAAAGTAAATATATAAGCATATAATAAAAATCTACATCATCCAGGGCCATCCGAGTGGTGAAGCGTTTATCCAAATGGATAGCGAAGCCAGCGCCTTCCTCTGCGCGCAGCAGAAACACCACCGGTACATGACCTTCGGCAAGAAGCAGCGCTACATCGAGGTAACGCGGTCGACACCGTCTCGTCGTCCCTCTCACTCTTACCAAACGAGTCGCTCACCGTCACCGTTTCCGCCGCCCGCAGGTGTTCCAGTGCTCCGGCGACGACATGAACCTGGTGCTGACCGGCGGCGTCACCCCCGCCACCTCCCCCAAGGTGCTATCCCCCGGTACGTTGCTCTCCCCCCCGCCGCCCGCGCCCCGCCTCCTGGCGCAGCACATCGCGCACCAGAACCTCCTGGCGCGCCAGCACGAGAACCTGCTGCTGTCGCTGCGCCCCCCCCTCGTGCCCTTCCTGCCCTACATGCGCTCGCCCGCGCCGCCCTACCCCGGCCTGCCCGTGCTCCCGCAGCCGGCCGTGCTGCCCACCAAGCGCACGTACGAGCGCGCCTTCGCCCCCGCCGACGGCTCGCCCGCCAAGCGGCCGTACGCGCTGCCGCCGCAGCTGGCGCCGGCGCTGTCGCTGCCGCTGCTGTCGTACGCGTCGTCCGCGCCCGTGTTCTCGTACGCCAACTCCAGCCCCATGCTCACGTCGTACAGCGCGCTGCCCTCCCTGCCGCCCTCCCTGCCGGCGGGCTACGGCGCGCTGCCCGCCTCCGTGTCCTCCCCCTTCCCCGCCTCGCTGTCCATGTCCATGTTCCCGCACTACCCGTACTACCCCGGCGTGTAGCCCGACGTGCCCGCCCGCCGAGCGCGATCCCAAACGACAGGGTAACGAAATGACAAGGAGCTCAAATAGACCGTAATGTTAGTGCCTTCGCGTTATGTAGATTTTACCGTTTTTTTTTTTACTTAAACGTAATGTAAGATATGAATTAAAAGATCGTCGATCTATATCGCATCGAGATATGAACTGCGGCAGTTTTTCGCAGCTTTTAGCGGTAAGTTATCGTTGTGATCGGTTACTTGTTGATTATATACCGACTTTAATCGTTGTTGAGTTTTAGATATATTTTTAAGTGAACCCGAGGTTGTTTATGACACTAGACGTATATTGTAAGTTTGCTTTTATCTGTGGATCTTGCGCGCGATCGACGAATGTGATTTTTGAATTAAGACATTCCACGTGCAATGTATTTGCCAATTTCCCAAGGCTGATCGAAAGTCTGAGAAAGTAAATTTAGTACTTATCGAATGGAATTATATGTTTAGGTACTTAACTCGTTCCGTTATATATCAGTACCGCGCCCGTGTTTAGTTTTACGGTTTGTTTTTTTTTTTAAATATTTTTTAGATTAATTCGTTTGTTGACGCACTGTTAGTGATGAATTTAAATATTAATTATAATTATTGCTTTTAAAACGCGATTAATTTTTAAGTATTCGTGTGAACTTTCGAGAATGTTCCATCCAATATGTCATTCCTTTCCATCCTTCCATCGTTCAATTCATCCAAAGTAACCTCTATATTTAATATATACGATATACCATTGTTCGTAACCTCACACCACATAATCTAGTTTATATTTAAAATTATGTTTATAACATATTTTCAAATTTTAATAATCTGTATTTAAAAAAAAAACAAACAATTAAAAAATAAATTTGAAAATATGTAAATTTTAATAATATTTAAACCTATCATTGTCTATGGTGTTGCCATTGTCTCAAATTCACTAGGTATGGGGGCTTTAGTCACGATTTGGTGTAATGGCTAATATTTGTTCTGTCATATATTATATAAAGTACAACTTTGACAGTTATATCTAACCATTGGTCGAACAATATCGAAGTTTATAGAATAATATAAAATTATAATGTGTTAATTTCTGATCATTTTACTCTATGGTTATACTCTATGGTTGATAGTTCGTCATACATAAACAAAAATCAATGCAATCATTTGACTCTATTACATAAATAAACTGGCAACATTAGCTAAAACCGTGGAGTAATTTGATTATTAAAAATATATCCGTACGGGTTGTGTTATGGAAAATGCGCATGGACTTTGGATATAATCGGTAAGTGTTGCACTTTATGAATAAAAAAATATTAATAACGTGTTTCTATATGAGAGTCGGGTTTGGCATGGATGGTCTTAATAAGTATCTATATTATGTGCATGGACGACGATTATTGTTTCGCTTCTAGCGTTCGTTCGACGTTTTCCAGAGCACAGCGCGGCCGGTACTATCGGTATATGTTACTGTTTAATACAAATGTAAGCGGTAATAGCTTTATCTTGGTACTCTGGATATAAAATACTATGAGTTTACGAACATTTTTACCATCATAGCAAAAGATATAATTCTAATTTAAAAAACTTTAGTCACCAAATTAATCTTATTTATCTAAATGGTAGAAATGTTCACTTTGTTCGTATGACGTTAAAAGCCACAACGGCTAGCCCCTGCTTTATAATTAAGGAGAAAAAGGCTTAGTGTCTTCCAATAGTTGACGAAATGGTAAGTTCCTCCAGTCATTTACACGCACAAGCTTCCTATCTACCTCTCAAGCCTTCTTTCGCTTTTTTAATTCTTTTTTTATTTAATGGACTGGGATATTTCAATCTTTTTATACATTAAATACATATTTATTATCACTTCTTATTCTCAAATTAAGTTATAATTCATAAATTAAATAAAATAGATTTTAACTGATCTTCAGTATTGCCAACATACAATGACAAAACTTAACTGACATTATCAGAAAATTAATCTCTATTATGTAATTGTTGGTGACTCTGGAGAGTTGAATGCAGTTGAAAACACACTGTTTAAATTTTTTTAATAAATTTTTTTTCACTATCTATGTATTGTGTAAAACTTGTCTATGTATAGACTTGGCTTTTTAAATATTTGACATTTCTATATATGGATCTAAAATTATTTAATAATAATCAGATTGAAATGTCTTAGCGTGTAGTGACTGGGGGAGGTGGTGTGAGGATACAGTCATGTTCCAGATAAGCTTGTTTAACCTTTGTCGATCTTTCGATTTTGAACTTTATGTTTGCACATTAAGGTTTAAAATGGTGATATAATGAACTCACTCTTTTTTAAAATACTGTAATGGTGACAATAACGCTAAATATACAAAAATGTATATCATTACATATATATTATTTTAATCATTAAAAAGTTTGTATATCTTTTGATGCAATTTTTTTATATTAAATTTAATTAGCGTTATTGCTATACCATGTATACAGGGGTCGAATTTGAATTAAATATAATAAGTTAAGAGAGTAACATAGATTAGATTTAAGTTATTATAAATCAAGTTTTTTTTTCTAATGATATATGATCGGTTGATTCCATTATGAGTTAACATTATATTAGTTGCCTAATTTTAGTTTCGTACTTTTAATAAATCAATACTTTTTCGTGTTAGATCTTGGTTATTGCGTTTCTCTGCTATGTGGGTGATTGTGCTATTGTTTCCGAGTTTATATTATCGCTGTACTTAGAACGTGAACTTGTGAAGGAGGGCTAAATAATACACTAACACTAGCTTCTACTTGTCTATGGTCCAGCAAGTATTGTATATGTTGTACTAACTGTATTCACGATACGAGTCTACAATGCACGTTGTCTATGGTGCGGCACTTGTGGTATAAATATATATAAATACATACTTTATTGCTCCGGGATACAGACTGAATTAATTAAGTTAATATTAGGAACAATATATCTATACTTTTAAATATAAGTTTATATTTAAAAAAAAACATACACTGCTTAAATCAAAATTTAATAAACAACATAATGAGCTTAATAAATATAAAATGGCGGTAAGTTTTTATTTATGCAGTGATAAAATATAATTAAATCGAAAATTAAAAAAAATCCATTATACTATTTTAACCTCTACACATTAAATATTAACCTTTCTTCACAAGTTAACAAACACAAATAGCACAGTCATAGCCGTCTCCCCTCTCCTAACATAGCTTTAGTATGTAGTACCTTCTCTAGATATTAAAATGTCTAAATAAAAGCCTTTGGGTAAAATTAAAACGGTGAATACAAACCGTATATAAATCATTTCTAAGTAAAAAGCACAGAAAAGGCTTCTCTTAAAATTCATGAACCACTTAAAGGAGAAAATTTAACACATATGTCATAATTTTTTTTTTAAGTTTTGTTATGCATTATCTTACAAAGTTTATGGTGAAGTCGCTGTGGGAAATATACTTGAAGTGGGAATTTTTGTAATTATATATAAAATTAAATAAACTTCTAAATCACTCCATAAATCATTCAAGAAAATGACGTAAAAATAGTAGTTTAATAATTTTATTTTGTTTACTTGGTCGCTTTGTTAAAAATTCTCCTTTAATGAAAAAAAAAATAGTCGACATTAATTATGTGCTTTCTAAAATGCATGGAAACTTCGGTGACAGACAAAATTTAAAAATCTTGTAAAATGGGAAAACTCAGAGCTTCAGTGTGTGTAGGAAGTTTTTGTGCTTTCTTAGAAGGAATTAATCGGATGTCATGGGTTTAAGGTTGACCTGAATGTTACACCAAGTTCTCATCACGGTAACGGAGGCGTAAGTATCGTTTGTCATATGTTGTGGGATCACATCCGTTACGCTCCTTCCTATTCTTGAGTATCGCATTTGTTTTGAGAGCGACTTCAACTTCAACATTATTTAAACTAGGACGACATTCGCTTGGCAAAATTATTTTGAGTTATTTCAATAATATTTTTACCGCGATTCTGACCAGTTCTGTTCTTAATACATATTTAAAATTAGTTTTGGTTTCGTTTTGTTTATTATCTTATATATAAAAAAATGTATATTTAAAATAAAGTAGTTGAAGTCGCATAGAAGTGGTGCAAAGTACATAATAGGGTACTAGGCCAGCATAAGTTTGGTAAAGTCCGCAGACTAGCTTGGTGGTTGGCGGCAACGGCGACGTGTGTAACAGAGTATTGGTGTAAGTTGCGCACTGCTTTGGTGGACTGTTAATGCGTTCTGAGGCCCTGGTGAGTGTTCATCAATTTAATTACATAACCAACATTGTGTATGTCCTTCAATCGTAAGTATATAAAGTGTTTTGCTGGAATATATGTAAAATTACATTTCATTTTTGCAGTGCTATTCTCTAATAACAAATCACACAATTATTAGCTTCGATCAATAATATACTAGATTACCGGTAAGCGCTTCAAAAACGGCCCGAAAAGTAAGAACACAATGACGTTTGTGAGGTTATTTCAAATCAGTATGGTCCAATCATAACTTATTGCTATGGAAATAAGGCTGAATATGCAACAACCGTTATTGTTCATTTGTTATGTATTTCTGTCATTCATGGCGTAAGATCGTAAGTGAATGTTAATACAATCTAAACCTCACTTTATTGGTCGGGAACAAGGCATAGTTTAGGTTGAAATTATTAAACCGTTTTACATCGTTTTCTTCATTGTGGTCGGTGTCACATTTGAGTATTGTTTTTGTTCGTGACGCGTTATCTAGTAGTATTGTTGATCGAAGATTATTAGTCAAAATTGCTTTCTGACATTTGATGATTGTGAATTTGTTTGTACAGAATAGATCTTCTTATCTCGATATATATTCCGCAAAACATTACTAAGTATGTATTTATGGGTAATATTCACATGTATTTTAACTGAACAAAATATTTTATGATCATGGGGTAAAAATATGATAACGTTAATTTATTATTTATATACAGTACAATCACAATATATATCGGATTGAACGCATTCGGTCGAGTACATAAAGACGATTACTATATTATATAGAATGGCTTATGACGAAGTGCGAACCATATTTTATAAATATTTGTGACTAACACTCTGCATGAGTAACTTCATTCAACCAAAAGACCAATGAATCATTGATAAATAAAGTTGTTAATTAGAATTAATTAAACATTTTTAATTACTTAAAACTTGATGGTAAGTCATATATTGATGTGATAATTTTGTGTAGGTCCTGTGACGTACTATTACCCGGCGATGGGACCAACGTTACCGCCACCACTCGTCTACTGGGGCTACCCCACGCCGCCTGTGTCGCCGGCTCACTATTACCATCCACCACACCATCCCCAAACTTTGGTAAATTTAAAACTCATTTAATACTTACTATTAAATTCCAAACTTATCAAGAGTAGCCCGGCAGTAAAACATGAAGTGAAATAAAATATTTATTTATTTAATAATCACACTAACAATATACATATTCATTGACGGCTTATACAATATCCAAAAAAAACAACATCTGATATGTACATCGACTATAAGTGTACATAATTTTCATAATATATAATCTTGAATGACAAAGAAATTATGTCAGTTAAAATCTCTCTGTAATCAAGGACTTAATTGGAAATATTATTGAGCAACGTAAGGAATAGGGATTCCTTAGACCAATATAAATATTTCTAAGGTACCCAGGACATGAAAAGCTAAAAAGTAGTTGGAATAGTGTCCAACGCCAGGAGTATAAACAACTTGGACCTTGAATAGAGACGACTTCATTGGTTACGATCTACATAATCTATGGTATTTAATATTATTTCATGGAGAAATTACGATAAAGTTGCCATTCAAAATTCGCAAGTAAAATTATCTGGATATGTATAGTCCAGTAGAATATTGTTGCAATACATAATTACAGGCACAAGGGACATAACATCTTAGTTCCCAATGTTGGTGACGCATTGGCGATATAAGCGATGGTTAATATCTCTTACAATGCCAATGTCTATGGGGGTTGGTGACCACTTACCATCAGGTGGCACATATGCTCTTCCACCTATCTACGCTCTAAAAAAACAAAGGTATATTTATAATAAAATAACTATGTAGCTCGAAACAAATCGCGTCTGCCTTAAACTTTGTTATCTACTAACGGTCTAATTCATAATAAAACCCCTATCGAAGGTGTAAGCCGATATTTGTTAAAACGTCATTATAGCCTATCAAACGTTCGATAACATTTTCTATTCAAAATCATTTGAACAACCTCCGACAAGTAAAATGCTATTATCGTACACAAGATTGCCATTTCGTAAAAAAATGGTAAAATGGAATGAATGAATTGAATGATAGAGAATGGTTTCACCGAGTTTTTATCTGTGTACAATTTAAAAAATATCAAACATCTTGTGTCATTATTATGATTTTTAATCGTATCAACAAATTATAATAATTATATTGTCGAGGAAAGTTTTAAAATGAAAACGAATACAAAAAAGGCAGAGAAGTGAAAATTGGCTAGAGGAAGATAAGGTTAGTGTTACAATTTTGTTATATTCGCAAGTCAATAATTTTTCACTAGTTTTCATGCATGCATTTGTAAAATTAACTGTTTTTGCTTTCTAAAATTTTCTTAATAGATTTGATAAAGGATCTGAAGACCTAACGAGTTCATTATTGACTAGAATGCATTTGACTCTGATAATATAAATCATGTAATTTATATTGCATCCCATTGTTTTTACATGGTAGGAATTTCTATCTTGATAATGAGATACAAATCACTCATGCTTTTTGCAATTAGTTATTTAAGAAATATTATTGTGTTGTTATATGAAAATTCATCTTTACAGGAAATGTTACATCTCTCCACTTGTGGAAAATTTAATTCAAACTCAAAATACTTTATACTATATTACACTTTCTTATTGATTGTCAAACTGGGTACTATTATCGGTTGGTAAAAGAAACACCCGGCCCTGAAAAGATCCGGCGAAAGAACATCAGCGGTAACTCAAATGATATGGTAAGTATAATTCAAATATTTTTATTATGGATGTAGTGTAATAATGGAATCAATTGATTTAATCATCTTTTTTAGAATGAGTGTGGAAAAGAAAACAAAACAAGCTATGTTAAAGCAGTATGTTATTGTATAAATTTTAATACACACAGAAATCACTTTATTTATCAATACATTTTTATTATTTCAGTACTTGTGGACACAGTAGCGGCACCACCTCCTCCAATACCTTCTCACTATTGTTGGATCCATCACCGCCTGCCATGCCTGCAAATTCTTAAATGGGTCCAAAACCTAGAAAAATTAAGAAAAAAGTATATTAATATCAATAAAAAGATGTAATTTAAACCCAGGTTACAATGTCTATGTTCTTTTAATACTAAAATATTTCAATTTGCAGTGTTTCAGATCCACTAATCAATTGACTAAAATCACCTGCAGAACAAATTGCTGCATTTGAACTTGAATACTAGAGGGAACTGCATGCAATTCAAATGGAAAATGAGAAAATTAGAAGTAAAAACTTGATATTAAAGGCAGTACTCTTAAAACAGAAAATTTAATATTACAAAAATATATTATAAAATAAAATCTTATTTTGTTTTATTTAATCATTTACATTTACTTATTTCTCTACCTATATAAGTATATATTTACAAATGAAAAGTAGTATATGTCGTCGCCTCATCAGAATTATCTCAAGGATCCATGAGAAAATAAGACACTCAATAGGAATAAACTGAATTATATGTTCTCTTTAACAACATTACTTAACAACGATCGTCTAAAGAAATAAGATATTTTCAAACCTTTACTGTGAGACTTACTACGGAAATTTTATTTTTATCAATAATAATCCCTTGATTGCTTTATTACAGACATAATTAATGTTAAAATGATTTTTAATTCGTTACTTATCATAGTAATCTGTCCGGAGAACAAGTGTTAACGTTATATACTCTATTCCAATGAAAATAGAAATAAATGTAAACAAATCATACTTTTCAATATTCCAAGAGTTTTGCTGATAACTCCGCTATATAATGCACTACAAACAGTTGTTGATTAATATATCTTCATTTGTAACACAACAATATTTCACTTAACTACTTTAATCCACATTAATTTTACTTCCAAACTTACGAAAACAGTTTTGCCGACATTTAAGACGCTATTTTTTTATATGTATTTACTATTTTGTATTATGTTAGTGACCAGCTTAATGCGTTCTACATACCAAAATGATTTAAATAAGAAAATTAATCTTGGTATTATCTAGAATTGATTCTAAATTATTAATTACAACTTATTATTCTACATTTTGTTTAGAACAAAAAGTTGCTAATAATATTTCCTCTGTTATTTAAGTCCCGAATTAGCTAATAGATGGCACTTTACAGATATAAAGATTTAATTGAATATGTTACTTACATTGAAACCAGATGGCAGCACAGTCGAACACCCATATATATGTAATTTTAATATAAATAAAATAAGTATTAAATAAAAAAAATATAGTTGATTTACACAATAAAATAATAATAAATGTACTTCTGTTTTGTTTTTGAAAATACAGATAGAAATCAAATGTCAATTGCAAACGTCAGTTGACCAAGTTTTTTGCTAATATCGAAGCGTTATAGTAGGGTCCTAGCTTGTATAACTTTATCGTTGCGCTATAGAACTTGTAAGAATATTTGACCTATTATGAATGACATTTTAAGACTTAATACTTGTAGCGAGGTTATAAGCCGCCGATAACATATTATGAATTAGACCGTAAGTGTAGTGTGATAAAACAATAAATTAATAAAAACCATTTTATATTTCAGATACCAGAGGTAGTTTCAGTGGGTGGAGGATCACCGCTACCCATCCCTCCCCCGGCCGCTTGCCCCGAATGGCCTATATTTATGGTCAATTAGGTGATATATTAAGATCGTCGAATTTTTCTAATTCTTCGTTATCTTTGAAAATTATGTCATATTTATATATGACGAATATCGCTCAAATTTAGTTTATAGCATCTAGTTATATTCCAATAGAAATAATAGAATATATTTCTAAAATTGTAGAAGCGATCAGCTCTATGCAATACCGTAGTTTTCCTTACAAACCAAAGTGTTACAAACTGCTTGTATGATAAAATTACGTCACATAAATATATAACACAAATATATTTCAATTTTGAATCTTCGTACAAAGATATTTAATAATTCCACAATATAACTAAATTAGTAAATATATTTAAAAAAAAACTTTTATCTAAGTATAATTTATTTATAAACTTATTTATCAGAAACATAAATTTATATTCTATTATAACTTCTGTTCGGTCATTTTTTTTTTCAAATTTCGAATTTATTTCGTGCACATCTATGGCACCAAAAATAATTGTATAATTTTCACGTTTTTTGCAATAAATTAAAACAACTCAAAGTTTATATACAACGTAAATTATATATTAGTAATAACAAAGCACAGCTTGCCAACGAATTAATGAATAATTGATATTAAATCAGTCAAAGGCTCAAATATATTGTGATATATCTCACACTTAGCAAAACTATATTATGATGTTACTCGTATCCAACGAGTCGTTTTAGGATATAAAGTTTAAATGTTACAATTGTATTCCCGTAAACTTATAATGTTCATTTTAAATATTTTATTTATTGTTGATCATTTGGATAATAAGGACGGATTTTATTAAATGAATTAAAATAATATATTCTTAGTTTAAACCTTAATATATATAGGTCCCTCGTTAAGTATACCTATTGTATACATATATTTCTATTTAAATAATTAGACATATGGCGCCAACTAAATTAAAATTATAAAAAAATAACTATCAAATTATTTTCAGTAGTTAAATTATTATTATTGTTTTTAGTTTGTTAGTAATCATTAGAACGTTTCTCGAAAAACAGTGATATTAAGGTGCTGATACACGTTTTAGCAAAAACCAAATATCTACTTGTAATCCTTTATAAATTTAGTGTAAGGTAACGCTCAATTAGTCTAGAAAATAGAAATTAAATTAAGACAAACCAGAACTCTATATTATGCCATAATAATAAGTTCACTAAATCTGACTATTTATAACGTTTTTTTTTTAATTCGAAGTTGAAAATCATTCGAGGTTATGAAATAAAGGCTTTCGTCAAAATAAATTAACGCGTAAATTAAATATATATGATTTAATACTAGATTTAATATATATGAAATACAAATGATTTAACAGTGATCATTTTATAATATAATTTTACTTCGTCATTTTACATTTCGTTTCATGCATATTTTACTAGGTTTTTTTTTACACAAATCAAAAATTTCTAAAAAATACACAGTTATGACTTATGATATTGTTAATAATGAAAGTCTCAAGCGAATGTAAGGATTTTAAAAATCAATTTAATTAAAAAAAATCTATATTATCAAGTCGCTTAAAAAAATAATTCATTTAGTTCTGAAATCGGATTAAATGCCGAACAAAAACCAGATATTTTATTTGTTTCAGTCACAAAATTATCATTAATCTCGTTAATTTAAACAAAATAGTGTAATTTAGTGAAATATTTGTTGCCCTACAGCTACAACAGGATACATATTTAGTGTTATATATAGTTCGAGAATCAGCATAATAATTATGTAAGAAATAAGTTATAAAACAACAAAATCAAATGTCTTCCGATAGTTTTATAAAAAATGTATCTTTAATTCGTCACTTGTGATAAGATGAATTAGTATAATACTATTAATAATAAAAATTAATTAATTAGAATATTTTTAATATAGAAAATCAAGAAAAAAAATTGGATTTTGATATAAAAAAAAAACAATAATGGCTCGAAATTGCATTGTATTGGAAAATTGGATTATAATCGTAATTGCAAATAAAAAAAGAATCGCTAATAAAAAAAATAGTAAATAAATAAAAAAAATCAAATCGATTCCCTTTAAACAGTTTTTTTTTTAAATTATATTTAGTTCGTAAAATATTAAGCAATAAATTTAGTGCCTTTATACCCTCAAATCAAATTGGCATATGACGCGTCATTAAGACGACAACATATATATTGCATCAAATTGTCTATGGTATATTGCGTCGCTATAAACAAAACCAAAATAATGCCACTTTGATTCGAGTACTAAGCATGATGGTCAGTTTTAGAATAATTAACAATTTTCATAATGAACTAGGTTATATTTCCTAAGTACACGAATAACATCACATAATTATTATCTAAATAATAAATATTAGGAAACTATAAAGAAACCTAGTGATTTTATCCATGACTTCGAAGCAATCATGACTATATTAATATAAGTATTCTGTTATTTAAAAAAAAAAATATAAAATATATTTAATGAATAATTATCGTTAAATCTTTGTTATTATGATATTAAAAAAATACAAAAAAAAACTATCGTTTTAACTATAGGAGTATTTAAATTATATATATACAATAATCAGGAATCGAATCTGATTATTAATATTTACCTAATACAAAATATAAAAGTATGTAATTTTTTTTATTTTTATATTGTAAAAATATATTTATATTGTTATCTGTATGTCGAGATCACAGGTAAATAATTTCCAGTGTTACAATATTCGTTGTTAAGTGATTTTAATAGCAAAATATATAAAATTGTTACCTACGATATATGTATTCTTTTATATAAGCATTGTTGAACATATTGACGGAAATATATATTTTAGTTTATATGTCATATCACACTCAAAAAAAAAAGATACTATGTTTTTATGAAAAATAAAGCAATTGTTTTATTTGTGCTGTGCGCAAGGTTATTTCGCCAATGTCACGTAGGAAAATTTGAATTTTAAGTCGCAATATATGATTGATATGAATTGAGTGTGGTAGAGACTGACTTATCGTTAGAATAGTCAACATAGATGTGCAATGTTTAGAATTAGATTTGATCTTTAATACCAAAACTGTTTTGGTTTATTATCATACAAAGTAGTGAATTGTTTTAATAAATAAATTAATTATATGTTGTTTTTTATTTAAATACAATTTTTATCACCCAATTTTTCATTATAAATTGAAATTTCATTAAAAAAAATTGAATTTGAGACGAGTGACAGCACTATTTGTTTTACATCGCGGTTGGATGTCACCGACGGACGGACGTTATAATATGCGATAGATTTGTCTAATATCTATATTTCCGTAGTATCTCTATTGATACGCCTATAAATTCATATACATCACTTTTTACTCAAACAACAGAACTAAGATGATCATATTACATAGGTTCTGGTTAAGCTGGACTAACGTCGTTTAAACGTGCCCGCGAGTATCTAAGGCGCCCCGACTGCGGCGCTCCCTGTCTGTATTCGTTTGTAATACATTTTGTTAGGTAAGAGGCCTAATTAAATAAAACTACATATCGTCGTTGCGACTTTAATATCTCTTATGTGTAAAAATCAACTTTATGAGAAAATCGATAAAAACTTTCTACTGAAAAATTTTTAATGAAACCAACTACAACAAAAAATATAGGTAACAGCAGCATGATTTCCTGCTTTTAACTTTGCTTTTGTTAGTTAAAATAAAAAGTAGTATAAAAGTAAAAAAAAAAAAACAATTTCTGTTAACACATATGAGATTTTGGTTGCGATTTATGTATCACTTAAGAGCTCTTAAACTACAATGCCTTCATTAATTAATTTAAAAAAAAGTATTATCGCGTAATACTACACTAGTTAAGATATAATCAAGATAACTGTTGAATTACAAGTAAAAAATAAAGTTACAAATCTATTTACTTTCTTCAGTTCTATTTAGATCTATTACCATTTTCAGTTCCTATAAATGTTTAAACTTGTTCTCAGTAATTTTTATGGAGTTCGAATCGGTTTGGATAGGATACCGTTTCTTTGGTTATTTCTTCGCTGTGGAAGAAAAGACCACTCATCGAAATGTCTTAACCTACAGAATATGGATCCATCCGATAAATAATTGAGACCTCTAATGTCCTGGTGGACAGGATCACCCTTATTTTTGCCAGGCCGAAGGGATTTCAGGTTTGATTCCATCTCTTCAAAATTGAGAAAGAAATCACGGCGGACGAGCGTATGGGCCACCTGATGGTAAGTGGTCACCAACGGCCGTAGACGTTGGCATTGTAAAAGCTGTTAACCATCGCTTACATCGCCAATGCACAACTAACCTTGGGAACTAAGATCTTATGTCCCTTGTGCCTGTAACTCTCACGCACCCTTCAAACTGGAACACGACAATATCAAGTACAGCTGTTTTGTGGTAGAATATCTGATGAGTGGGTGGAACCTACCCAGACGAGCTTGCACAAAGCTCTACCACCAAGTAAACTTCCATCATAGTGTATCCTTTTTCTAGGTAAAGTTGTCCGATACAAATTTTCCTTCTTCTTGTTCTTTTAAAGGTGGCAATTTTTAACAGTAGTCTATTAAACAAGATGTGAATTCATTAGCAGGAGTATTACCGTCTGTCTCGTGCCATAAGTAAATTGTGATATCTTTGAATAGCACGTTATAAACAGTGAAGTTAGGGCATTGTAGTTTTGATTTGTGAAGTAATAAACCAGATGTATGTGGAGTTCAGATGAGGAGCTCATGAGCTCGAAAAGTCGATTAAACATAATTTTTTATTGAGCTAGAACGTCAGTAAAATATCCAGCCATATTTTAACAGTTATTGTCAATTCAACGTTCCTTCCTGGCCTAGCAATAATATTTAAATATGAGACAGTGTTTTCTGCAGTTTGTTCATTTTTTTTTTAATTATCAACCTGTCCACCAACGAAAACTGTCATCTCGAATGCAAAGTGTGTTCAGAAAAAAATAACTTACACACTCTCACTCTAGTGCTTCTTGCGCCCAATTTATTGATGAACATATCGTGGGAATTTTATTTCCATGTAGAACTTTGTTGAGATTTACGTCGTCGTCTTATGCTTTTATAAACACCATCTTCTCTGACCAAGTCTTAAGCTTGCAAAATGTTTTATGAATCTTCGTCAGATACAAGAGCACAAAGAAAAGAGTATTTAGATTTAGGAACTACACACTGTAAGTAGTAGTGTGCAAGTAACGTAGTTTCAAAATTCTTTCAGACTTCTTGATGAACGCCCGTTCCCGTTTATCACCTGACTTTTTATACCCCAAGGTACAATTTAAAAATAGCTTCCCATTCTATGTAAATCTTGTCACAGTCAACGGTCTGATATTTTCTTCGATGTCCAAACGTTTTTCAATCTGGATCCACAATGGATAAAAATCCCGCTCCGCCTTGAAATAACTGGAACGAAATCTGGATCATCATCACTGTTATCGCTCAAATTTTCAAAGATAGTGCATAGGCTGATGCTATGATCAGATAAAGTTTCCTTAACGTCATCTTCAGAAGCAAAACCCTGTCCTTCAGTGACTGCTCCATGCATACTGATACTGTGATTAGATAAAGGTCCGTATCTTCATCTTGATTATTACAACTTGAATATATTATTAAGCACAAGTCTTCTGGTGTAATAAGGAAACCGCTAGAACAGCACTCCACCCTTGAAGGTTCCCCTATATCATAGTCCCTAATTCATAAATCCTATCATCTAAGAGAGTTATTCTATAATTGTAGATGATAGATGTCGCACGATTTATCTGTCTCGCTCGTCCCCGTGGTATTATAGATCTAAAGTCACATTAAATGATTTTTAAAACTACCCGCCTCTCTCTTTCTGATGCACATAAGATATTTTGTTATAATAATTATGTAAAGAACATGAGTATGTCATAAAACTAAAATCTCGTATGTGTCGTATCTCGTATACATTGACACATAGGACATTTTATGCACCAACTTTTAATTAGCAAGCACATTGGATATATTGAATTATATAAATAAATTACGATTGAAACGTCGTATACACATGAGAGTTTTTGCATTCGATAAAGCTTTAAATTGTACAATCGATTGGCGAAAAAAAGTGATTTCGTCAAAAGTGACACATAGGAGGTCTTAAAGTCGCAACGACGATATTACATATTAAAAACTATATAAAAATATATGTAAAACACATTTAATTTCTTATTGCCCACCGCATCGCTCGCTGTATAAGTGTATACGTAAAGGATAAATGTAGTATGGAAGTGATTTTAAAGTAAGAAGCATGAAAATGCATTCTGAATGAAAAATTATTTATACGCGTTTAAAACCGCGGGCACAGCTAGTGTATAAAATAAAACACAAAATCGAAGTTTTAACTTTTATTTGTTAAGTCACACTTAGTTATGACACATACGGGATGGAAATCTTAATTTACAATTATAACTAACAACTCCATATAAAATATTGGAAAGAGCAGGCATCGAACATGATTCAAGACACGTTACACCGACAGACAAAACTTCATAGCATTCGATTATTAAAAAAATATACCTAAAGGTCTGAAATGCACCATGCACTATCCGGCATAGGTACACATAAGTCACATTGCATCTAAGATTTTTTAATTTAAATAAATAAATATTTGCAGACGATTATAAAAAAAAAACAACCAATATTTTTAAACATATATTACTAAGTGACGTATTTTCATGTTGTCGATTTGTACAAAAAAAAATTCTTAGTGAGTAACGCTAAAGGTACATAATTAAGTAACAATATCGTTTAAGTAAGCGCGTATTTAAATATATTTTTATTCGCATAGAGTATAGACGATACCAATGACAGGAGTAAAGTACAACTGTTACCTTAAATTGTCAAAATCTATGAAAAAATATTGTCTATGGATTCATAAGTTAAGTCGACAGGTTGTATTGTAAATAAAGACATTAATTAAAAAGTGATTCTTGTGCATATTTTTTAGCAAGCGTGTGGAATCTATTTTTTTGTGTTGTTTGTCTGTCTTTTACTGCTTCCGCTGTCATTGGTTCATATTGTTTACGTAATGTTACGCGTTACACTTAAACACACAGATTATAAATTTGATAATCGTGTCAAAATAAACACACAGTATCGACTCGTATGAGATATATCATCGAGACATCGGCGATCAGCTTTGTTCAAAATATTGACACTAATTGTATTTATTCTCGGACAAATCGAGACAGTGCCGGTTCGAATCCCGGTTAAATCACAATTATCAAACTTACAATTCACCAATGTTATTTACAACACGAATACTTAAAGTAACGCTGAGATGTCGAGACTGGCAGGATATTATATTGTTCGAAAAATTAAAGCAAAATTCGGTTCATCCCCTACGGCTAGTTGAACTTACAATAAAAAAAAAGCAATAAAAAATCTTGTAAACCCACACTAATTCCATCACAACCTCCTAATCTGATCACAGCTTTACTTACCACAATTTTTACATCTATCGTTGGTTCCGTACGGAGAATCTAGTTTTTAAACAAATATATATATATATATATATATATATATATATATATTATATATATAAATTGATCAATCAATTATTATTGATTTAATATGATTTTTCAAGCTTACGTCAGGATATTGAATTAATAAGGGTTTTTGTTTTGTATACTGACGTTAAACTCGGTTTAATCATTATTACTAATGCAAAAAATTATAAAAAATATTTCTTCAGTCATAAAAACATTTTTTTACGTTTCAATAAAGAATATTAGAAATTCCTAAAAAAAAAACGTTTTTGTCAATCTTAGAACACTGTAAACTTATGTACAAAGCATAATTATTTACACAACTACATATACCTTCAGCTTAGAAATGCATATCAATCGATATTAATTTCCATTAACTCCTTCCATGTACGGTTAACAAAAAAAAAGCAAACAAAATCCTCCGTACAGTACCAATCACTTATAATCAGACATCGATATCATTAGAGAAATAACTATACAAGAATTATATTACTACGTTTCTCGAAATAGAACTTTTGATCTCAGGATATCCGCTTCTGCGCGTAATAAAAAAAAACATATATAGATACAGATTAAAAAAATAACCGCTACAAAGTAAAAATCGCCGAGATTTATCTCTATTCAATATTTACAAGCGACTATTAAAAAAAAATCCGTGGTACGTTTACAATTGCAAAAGCTTAATCCTTTTAATGCAATCGATTTCAATATGCGGCCCACTGTACTTACAATATTCACAAACATTTATTATGGCTCATTTCGTATACCGATATAATAACGTTTATAATAACGCTATATATATATATTATCGACACTAGCTTTCTTAGCGTTTGAAATGACAAGCAGTGAACACTGAACGCTCATTGGTTCGTGTATTGCGTCACAGACACCAGCTGACCAATAGCCATTCAGATTACTAGTCAGTTAATCTGACTTCAAAGTTTTAGAAACGCGCGCACAACTACAACTATAATTAACACAACTTAGTTAGTCAGTTGTGTACTTAAATTTCTTAATTATGCGCTTTGATATTATAAAAAAGCCTTGACCAGCCGCAGTGTGGTACCATCTCATGGTGGTAATAAAATGATGGTCATCATTGGTTTGATTTCATTGATTTTCGTTACTTACACTGGCTGCAAGACATCAAATAAAGACATGTAGAAAACCATGATTTTAAAGGTTTGGCTCAATATCCAAAATAGGGCATTATATGCATAAAATATAATTGAATACAACGACATTGTTTGTATGATCAGGTGACTGCATTAAATTTTCTTCATACTAGACAATATCTTAGAAATTACTAAAGTAATCACTGAAGTCGACTTAGGGGGCGTTCAGTATTAATTTGAGAAGTTGATTTTGAACTTACAGTGATTGAAAACATTAATATAAACAAAATTTCTAACAATAAAAAATCTTTACATTGGCTTCTTCATAATCAAATGTTTTTCTTTTTAATAATGCCTAACTATAAAAACGACTATGCCATTATACATAAAACTTATACTCGATGATGCAGTTAGTTTCCGAGCAGATTTCAGTATAAAATATTATTATATTAATAGCTGCGTTTTTTCCTTTAAATTTAGACTATTAACTTGATAATCGTGGATTAAATGTTCTCGTATAAGGTAAAATGGTGATTGATTTTGTAGTGACTCATAGATTTTCATATATATACTCTATACTAATATATAAAGCTGAAGAGTTTGTTTGTTTAATCCGGCTAATCTCTGAAACTACTGGTTAGAATTTAAATTATTTTTTTGTTTTGTACAGTCCTTTTATCGAGGAATGCTCTAGGCTTATTTTTATTAATTATACGCGGGTGACAGCGGGCACAGCTAGTATTCTCATAAACAAAAACAAAGTCACAAGTAACCGATAAATTGATTACCCAATACACAAACGCCCCCTAAACACTAATTAAAGTTTAAACTTCAGTTAAATAATATTCTATCATTTAAAATAAAAACTTACGACCTTACTTATTATCGTTTCTTAGCGGCATTTAGTTAAACACTGTTTTCTCTCTTTCCGTCATCATGATTTGACATTCGACAGAAGAAGATAGAGCATTGTTTAACTAATCACCCCCACTAAAAGACGTTTAAGTTAGGTCGATAATTTTCAAACGATTCATATAAAAAAAATATTTAGTTTTTCTATCATGGAATGCTTATACATAATATAATTGTCGACGCGTTATTTATATATAATACAACGATTGTACTGAAATGTGTACTTTTAAATTTTAAAAAATAACCTATAAACATTGTAAGCGATGATTAGTTAAACAGCGCTCTCTTCTTCTCTCTTATGTAAAATCTATGATGACAGAAAGGGAAGGAAGCAGCGTTTAACTAAACAATCGGTTAACGTTTAAATTGAAGGCCGAACGTTTGAAATAAAATTATTTGTTATTTTTTTATCGATAACTAATTCACCGACAAATTTTATTATAATATTCATAAGAATTGAATTATCGTTCATTCATAATATCAATTACTTATGACCTTTTATAAATTACTACATTTCATTTACTATTCTGAAAAATCCTAAATAATATTAGAGCAGCATAATTTCATTCGAATTTCAAAACAGAACAAAGATGGCGACTGAGATAAGAATAAAAAAATCGAGATGTTTCTTTCGAGTTTTCTTTCGAGTTTTACATTTAAGTAGTTTCATAAATTAACAAATAAATCTTCAGTCATTGTCTACTCAACATTGTTGCCAATTCTGTTGTACACAATTTCTACACTAATTTGACAAGACACAAAACGATAATTAATTTATTGGTAAGTTACGTCATATTTCGCGCCACAAAGGTTGGCGACGATTAATGAATAAATAATTTCCTAGTCTAAATCTGTTGTAGTAACAAATTTATCCCATATAAATTTGTTAATACATGAATGGGTAATTTTGACTATAAGTTTTTAAATAAACCTTTCTTATAGATATCTCTAAGAGTACTCCGCTCACACTCTGTATATAAAATATAGCCTATTTCAAGCCCATCAGGAAAAAACATAAATAAACAAAGACACCGAATTAATGCTATAATATTGGTCATCGATATCAATTGACGCGATGTCATTGGTCGACATCTTGAATAATCTATGACATTCACTATGGATACGCGAAAAGATGGCGTTTTCAATGTCCGCGAAGTTGTATTCGGAAGTTAAATTAATGTTGTTATAACTATATAATTGGAATAGTGTTGTATTATGAATAAGGGTAAATTAATCAAGAACTCTTTACAGTGCATAATAATGCAGAACAATTTGACAATCGCATGTAATTTGTAAATCTACGGTGCGTTTACATTTATTTATATTCCCATTGGAATAGGGTATAAGTACATAACTTACGCAATATATAGTGAAATGTATTATAAATTTCCATGAAATGTTTAGTTAATGGTATTTTTGAGCGCGTATTGCGTGTGTGACTGTGACTGTGTGTGTGTGTGTGTGTGTGTGTTTGTGTGTGTGTGTGTTGTGAGCAAAAGCAGTATATCAGCTCTAGTTACTGAATAATCGAATTAATAGATTGATATATGAATCGAGTTTCAGTCGTATCAAATTAGTTTTAACATAGTTATGTACAACAGTATCGGCACTATCGGGGCGATCGTAATAAATCATTTTAAGTCCTATTTCATGGGCAGTTGTCGCGAATTTGGAACATCAAAAAAAAAAATCAGCTAAAGCAAGCACCGGTAGAGGTAGAAAGAACTATTAATAGACGTGATTAATTTTTTTTTTACATTTAGAGTACGCAAGATAAATTTTATCTTAATGTGGATTTATCATATAAAGAAAAATAAACAAATTACTGTATGGTTCAATGACTCCTATGCTACTTAAATAAAATAAAAAAATAATAATCATTGGTTTTTTGTACAAAAATAATAATATATAAATATAAAAAAAAAACAAAACTTACTGTGTTAATAATAATAATGTTTCATTTTTACACATCGATTATAAATCCACACTAAGCTCTACCCTATTCTATAATCTATGGCAACATCGTCTATACATTCATCACTTATCTGTGACAGATAAACCGGAACAACAAGTTGTACGTAACAGCCACACCGTATCCCCCCCCCCCCCCTCTAATACTCGCCCACATCTGGAAACATCAAAAATAACCATTTCACACAAACAAAGCAATATTCAAGATAAACTATTAAATTGATCAAATGTGTCTACATGCGAGGGCAATTTCATAAATATTGTAATTTATTTATTTTTTTGTTTGCAGAGCAACCACACAGATAATTTTACAATGCAATACTTTTAAATTATTGAAGTAATAAAAATATCAAGGCTATTTTGATGTCCAATGAAATTTGTTGGCAGCAACATGGTTTATATGGATGTTAAAGAACATTGAAGGCATGTTAGGAATACGTTCGAGCACCTGCTAGTGGAACTCCTTGAGGCAGAGCGCGCACGACCACGAGCCCTCGGGCGGCGTGTCGAGCGGCGGCGCCAGGCAGTACATGTGGTAGCCGCGGTCGCAGTCGTCGCAGAACAGCAGCTGGTCCTGAGGGCCGAGCGAGGGTCCGAATTATTATCATGACATGATCTCTTACAATGCCATTGTCTATGGGCATTACCATCATATTATGAAATAGTAAAAAAAAATTCAACTCATACAACTAATATAATCCTGCGATTTTAAATATTAGTGTTTTACAAATGACGCTGAGAACGAATAGATATGTAATGTAACTCACGTCATTGTCGCTGGTCCCGCAGACGGAGCAGCACTTGCACTCGATGCACTGCCATCGATACTTGCGGACCGACACGATCATGTTCACGGTGAACTGGAGACAGGTGGGGTGACCTGGGTACACATTGAACGGTCAAACTTTCGGCCAACAGATAGCACGATAAATTAGAAAGAAAAAAAAAACAAAAGCGCATGCAACTCGGAGCACGCAACTTGAAGTGAAACCATTTTGTGTCGAAAACGTCGCACTAAAATTCTAACATTAGCGCACAAACAAGTTTCACTTCAAACAAAATTTTAAACATATAAAAAATCATAGTATATTGAAATTTTCACTTACTGTCGGGCACATTATGATACCTCATGCGTACTGGCATCTTCTTTTGATCAATGTATTATTATTCTTTTTTTTTTTTATTAAAAGGTAAACAATGTGCCGAACAATAGTGAAAAATAAACAAAATCATAACAAAGGGACACGATATACGGCCATATCATCGAAAGCGAAAAATAAATAATTTAAAAGTATCACAACAATGTTCGTAAGGAAGTGCAGTTCACTATTCTTCAGCACAATCATTATATAAATAAAAAATCCATTAATGATTTTTAATAGCATACAATTTTAATATATCAAACATATTCCTCCAAGGTGTTTACAAAAATGAACGAGTACGGATGACTAATGTATCGGGCGACACGTTTATCGGACGACTCTGTTGTGCAACGATATCACTGCACTATGAAACAATATTTGACATATATATTTATATATATATAAATATTCGTCGCTTTGCTCCAAATTTAAAATTACATAGTAAGATGATATTGCCCAACAGAAACGAAAATCACCCGATCAACGCGTCGCCTTACAAACACAGTTATGTAATAATATATAAACGAAATGTCTTAATATTATCTGTATGCACTTCCGTACTACCATTTTTTTGATACTTTCGATGAAACTAGATTTTTAATATATTTTTAACTATCTATATGATTAAAACAATAGTACTGTCCATAATCTTTGTGTACTGTCATGTTTATATTATGTATAACAACAATATTTATTTAAAATTAAATTATCGTGTCATAATAATACACGATATTTATCAATAAGTATATAAAAAATTTGGTTCCATTATAATTACACAGATTATAATAAATTCATATCGATTGTTCGATAGAAAAAGAAATTATATAATTCAACCTAAAGATATAACGTAAATAAAATTGTTAAAACCGACAACATTGCTGTATTTATATAATATAATCTGAACATATATTTTTGGTTAAATATAAAAAAAAACAAAGTACACAGATAAAATAGTAGCAATTGGAACAAATAGTAGTTGATAACACAAGAGTTGTTCCAACCTCCTAATATATTTATTAGTTTTTTTTTATAAAATCCTGATATCTCTACTAAAACTAAACTGTATTTTTTTTTAAATTCATAACAGATAGATTGGCAAATTGTCCACCTGATGGCAAATGGTCAATACCCTTAGACATTGGCGATGTAAGAAATATAATACATCAACCTTGGAAACTAAAACAACATGTCCTGCGTACCTGTCAATACATTGGCTCACTTATCTTTCAACACACCAATATTACTAAGTGCGCGTACACAGAGCCCTACGACCTTGTAGTAATGGAAGTACTTGTTAATTAATATCACGATCTATGGAATGAAACTCAAAAACATGGAACACGAAATTAAAAAAAAAAGCATGTTGTAACAACTCTATACTGTCTTTAACTATTTCTTCCAACTACTGCTAATAAAGCTTCCATTCAACATATCTTGAACGGCGATACGTTTCAAAAACAAACATTAAATAAAACATAGGA
Organism: Nymphalis c-album; assembly: GCA_963151315.1. NCBI lineage: Eukaryota > Metazoa > Arthropoda > Insecta > Lepidoptera > Nymphalidae > Nymphalis > Nymphalis c-album. The sequence goes on from OY720610.1 coordinate 5,647,368, forward strand.
ACTGAACACAAATATATTGAATCTTTATATTATATAGAAATTGTTCTGAGAGCTATGACACAGGGTGTTCATAATAAACGTGTTCCATTTAAATTAATATATCGAAATAATATTTTAATGCATCCTAAACTAACACTATAACTAATATTAATAAGCTTATATATCAACATTCCGATATAAACAATTATAGTAAATAGCCACATTCGTATAGTAAAATTTGGTTACTTAGCTCTTAACTAATATATATATAATTATAGTGTAACATACAATACATCTATTCAAAACAAAATAATAAAATAAAACGATAATAAACTATAGGAATGATAAAATATCCAAACTAATTTATGTATGTATAAAAGAAAATATTATATGACAATGCTAGATTTACAATATCCTGGGACATTCCCTGAGACTATCCCCAAACTGAGCAGAGCTTGTATTATGGAAACCAGAAAACTGTAATTTTTTTTACAAGATTATATATATATATCTTTTAAAAAAAGAGGCATTGACGTTACAACGTTTAAGTATAAACAATACTATAATGAAGTAAGAGATTTTAAAAGTAAATAAATGGATATCTCTCAAAGAGATCTTCATTTGTAACGAAAGAACAAATGAGAAGTAGTAAATACATAATTCTAATAAGGCATTCTAGACCACTATTATATATGTACATAATATATGTATTGTAATTTCTATCATTGTATCTTAGCGAGTTATCTTTACGAGTAACCTTGTAAAAAATAACCATTCAAATATGTTTATAACAGCCTTCTCGAATATAGTATATGTCGTTTTAGCATTGACTATCATTATGTGTGGGGGGGGGGGCTGTATGGTAAAATTTCAATGAAAACATCTAGCATTGTCATTTGGTACATATCTTTGGGTCAAGCGTTTAAGGTGTTTTATATAAAAGGCACTTTTAAGCTCTAAGTATGTGTATTGCTTCAGTCCCCTACCCTAATGGTGGTAATAGTGTCGTGACGTCACAGACACGTATTTCACTTGCGTTTGTTTAAAAGCAAATTATAAACTGCTATCGACAATAAAATAATTCAGATGAAACTAATCTAAACATTTGGAAATGCTACGTTATTAACAACAAAACGAATGATTTCATTATAATAAGTACCTTTTGCATTGGAAAAACACTATGATTTTGTATTTTTTATATACGCGATTTCACTGAGAAATATTTGAATAATAAAACTTTAGCTATAATAATCATAGAAGAATTAATAAACGTCGTTTAGTGAAACACTAATCCTCTCTCTCTCTCTCTATCATCATTGTTTTGTCATACGAAAAAAAAGACAGCTAATGTTTAAGTCATCATATCCCTTTAACAACATTTACAGATTAAACCGAGAATATATAATTATAAACAACGATAACATTTAATATTACATTTGCTATTGCATACAGCCAACTGTTATAAAAGTGTAACAAAATCCAAATAACGGATAAATTGTAACGTGAAAGATTCATGTTCGATTTTAAACTTTAAAATAACGAAATTGACTCAGACTAATTAATTTACTCACAAAAATGTTTTTTTTCTGTACAACCAGCACAACTTAAATTGGCATCTCACACCAATGACGTAGTGAAATAGGTGACGGTAACAAGGCGAGCGAGGGGCTCCGCGCGGGGTAGAGGGGATGCGAATGGCATTCTAGTGAGGCTAGTTAAGTCGCACGTGTTGTAAACTCTTTAATTCAAAGTTGATATTTCAATTTTACAATCATCAAATCACAAGAACGAAACAGAATTAATATCAATGTCATAAAATATTTAAATCGTCGAATGAAGGCACACATTTCATATATAGGAAGACTAATTAATGCTTTAAGAGCGTTCACCGAACACGTAGCAATAAATGACTGTGCCTTTGGCCATACTTTGACCTTCTCGTTTTTTTTAAATCGCAATAAGGCAGAGGCAATAAACATATGATATTGTTAAAACTGATTTTAGACGTAAACTACACGAGAAAGGGCCCTAAACTCATAGTGTATCTATAGAATAAAAAATAGACATAGTATGTGACGTCACCAGAATATGGTGGTCGATGGTAGACGATCGCCGCCATATACATTAAAATTAAATTAACTTTAAACTACATAATCCAATAATATTCGTTCAACAGACTTACCATATTTTTTTTTTTAATTCCTAAACAATTACAACAGATAACACATAAAAATACGATTACATATTTGGCATCCATCGTCACTACAGAATACAACATGGCAACATTAAGATCACAAGTACGTTTAATGTATACCCATTAAAGATATAAGTACCTATAAATTTAGATATGTTTTATAATGTAAAAAAACAAATGGTTTTTTCTTTCTTTTTTAAATAATATATATTATGTATATATATAGTATATCGAAAAAAAATGTAAATATATGTATTTTGTAATTGCATAGCGAATCAAAATGTTATTAAATTTAACGAATATCTAAATCTAAAACTAGATTATAATTGATTCTTTTTTTATTGAAAATTTATAAAAAAAAATATATAAGATATGATAAAAAAAAACCCGCCGACTTTCTTTCGCCGGTCCTCCTTCAGGTCAGGGTATTTCTTTTCCGAACCGGTGGTAGTTTCTAATTTGACAATCAATAAGTAAGCGTTATGCTTTCTATATTTAATAAACGATTTTGATTTCTTTCGATTTGATCATAATGTGGCGTACACCTATTATACAAGCACAGACTACACTAAGATTTATATACTGTCATTTATATATGTATATATATATTTAAATTAATAAACTGTAAAATCACTCCATAATAAAACTTTTATAGTAATAATTTTTGAATGAATCAAATTTAAAATTCGTTTGTAAAATCAACAGTTTTCATATGACAGATTAAATAGTAAAAAAATATATATATTTAAAAAAAATTTTTAGACACATTTATTGGAATGTAATTAATTTTGAATGATTAAATTTTGTCTTTTAATTATCCGATACAAATTATTGTGCACGCCACTGGAAGATTACTAGGCTGTAAGTAGTTAACTACGATGCTTTATGTTTTATTTAATAAAATAAATTATACGCTATAAAACCAAAAATATTGCTATTTGGTAACTAAACTATTATTGATAATAATATATTAATAACATTTGAATAGAAATATTATATTCAATTGAAATATTAATACGAAAAAACAAAACGTTAAAATTTTATATTTTCCTAACAAATTTCAAATCTATCTAAAAAAATATAAGTCATATTTATGTAATATCCGAATCCTAGATATAAAATAAGAATCCTATATATTCGACGTTATATATTAAAACTTCGAAACGCGTAGATATGTAAATATTTCTATCTGTCTATCTATAATGATTATGACTTGGAATGTAAGAATAACAACAACATTAATCTAAACACAAGCAAACCTCTTTGGTGAGAAGCTATGAAAAGGAAAACACGTTTGTGATGCGACACGCTTTGAGACAACACACAAAATTAACGTGGGTACACATCGAATACTCGAACCTCGACCCCCGGACTCGACATATTCGACCCTATTATCATAGCCATAGCGTCGGTTTTATCAATAGGTGCGGCAGGCCGCGCTCAGTTCGCGTTGGAGCCGTTGACGAGCGGCTCGCCGGCGTCGCGCGCGGGGCTCTGGCGGGACGAGGGGGGCGAGGTGGCGTACTCGCAGTTCTCGAGCAGTTTGGTCTGCGAGGCGAAGGTGTCGAAGTCGTCCGCGGGGTACGACATGGAGGTGAGGATCTCGACGACGCCGTTCAGCTTGATGTTGTCCCTGAGCGGGCGGTGCCGCTCGCACACGCGGTTGGCGAGGTGGTAGCATATCTTCCTACCGTTCCGCGGCGGTCGTCCGCGACGCTTACCTGACCGTCCGCAGTCGGAGCAGCTCACTAGCTCCTCGGGCGTGCCCGTCTTCTTGTTCTGCCTGTCGTCGCCGAGGCAGAAGTCGCAGTACGGCGACGGGGACGCCTGTTGAAGATTCTATTAGTATTTACTTCTGGCGAGATATTTTTACTACATAGCTCCTATTCACAGTTAATTCCAATATATACATATCACATGTAAATCAATCAATAATAACCGGACAAGATAATAGAACGGCCCCATTCTAACTCGGTGTCAACTTATGTAATTGGTTATATATATTTTTTTATAGTTAAGGTTGGCGGACGAGCATATGGGCTACCTAATGGTAAGTGGTCATCAAGGCCCATGATAAATGGCATTGTACATTTTTTTTAATACATTGCGAATGCGTTACCGGTCTTGGGAACTAAGATAAAACTAAGACGTTATGTACCCACGTTATTTTTGGGCTCTGTATCTGTTCCCGTATAGGTGCGAGACAGTAGGAGTCAGGTGGTAAAATTACAAAAATAAGCACTCGACGGCAGTTTCACATTCTGGAATGGCTCGTACAAATGTGACCTTTTGCCATAGGGTAATGCGAATCAATTGCGTCACCGGAACCCACCTTGACCTCGGGCTCCTTGAGGTCGGCGGCGCTGGTGACGGCGCCGGCGGCGGCGCTGGTGGCGGGCGCGGGCGCGGGCGGCACGAGCGGCGCGTGCGCGGAGTCGGACGACGACGTGTCGGCCGACGCGGGACGCGGCGGGGGGGACGCGCGCCGGGGGGGCGCCGCGCCGCCCGCGCCCGCCGGCCCGGGGGCCCCCGCCGGGCCTCCCGCCGCACCGCCCGCCGGGGGCGAGTTGGCCGTGGTGGATCCTCCTGGAAATCGGGGACAAGACATTACTATTTAGTAATTAGTTAAGACTAATGGATTTTTTGATCGTTCTCGCAAATCAGATACGATTGACCTACTCGTGAACACACTATAGTAACCTCGACCGCAGATAGAATAAAATTAAAAAATAGCAGTGCTCGTCCGAATTGAAGTTTCCTCTTTAGATACAAAATTGTAATAATAATAAGAATTACGAGCTAGCCACTGCGATACCAAAAACCCTATAATCGTCTTTTCGATTTAAAACACTTAAGAGGATGGTCACCGAGCATGTGTCCGAGGTGTCGGGGCGCGGTCGCTTCGGCCAATATTTTTCGAAATGTCTTCAATCGCTTTATATCGCATTCGCGGCCGGTACCGAGACGACGAAGGCCCCCGACACCTCGGACGCATCGGCCGGGCCGTGACGGCAGCTCACCCGTGCCGGCGGGGTTGTTGAGGAAGGTGACGTAGCTGTCCTGGTACTCGGTGGCGGGCGGCGCGAGGGCGGAGGGCGAGTGCGCGGCGCGGCTGTCGCGCGAGTCGTTGTCGCTGCCGGGCGCGGGGGCCCCGCCGGGCTCCTTGTGCGTGTGCGTGAAGTGGTACGTGAGGCCGGGCCGCGTCTTGTACTTGGCGCCGCAGACTGCCGACAGAGCTCAGTGTGGGCGCGGGTGGGGTGCGCTCGGCGGAGTATGGCATGAGCACTTACCGTCGTGGTGCCTCCGTCTCGCTTAGCTCGGTTGCTTACGATTCTATTTACTTATCGAGTGAAACAAATTTTAGTAAGTAAAATATATGGGTTAGGGGAGGCCTACGTCATCAGAACAGAGCATAGAGGAGGCACCACGACGGCTACCGGTGTAAAGACGCGCAGTTCCATAATTATCCGTCATCAATCAATACCTTTGTCTACAAACTTCAATTATATACGAGCGCCTAGTTAGAGATTAAATTTTGGAAATTATTATTGTAAAATCAACTTTATAGTATTGCGAATACGATGCAAAACGACTTTAATATATGGCGTTCGTATATAAATGTTTTTAATTTGACGGCCCGTCGTGATAATTCTATGTTCAGTTCTAGAGGACGCAGGCTCCGAGGGTTGTATGATTGATGACTTCAAATCAATGGATCTGCCCTCTGCTAGAAAGACATTAAATTGTCGAATAATATATATCGCTAGACGACCACGTTTATGGCATTATATCTATTCTCTATGATCTTATACAAAACTACTTTTTAAACCATAATTCTTATACAATACAATTCTCGTTTAGCTATTTCTAGTATAAGATTAGTATTAACACATTTCTTAAATAATCCTAATAAATGCCAATACATGGCCGTATAGCTCGAACGCATCGATACGATAAAATATTACAAGAAAAAAAAAAAAAACGAAAAACTTTAAGATCCAAACATTCAAAGTCGAATCAACCTTAAAGTAAAAACATTATACGCATTGGATAATTTTATTTCTTATTTAACATAAATATTCTTGTATAAATTCATAACAATCTTTGGGTGCTAATAATAGTTTGGATCTAAGAATAACATCGAGTCCTAATACTTCACTGCACACTGCATTCATTACAATAAATATGTTAGCCGAATGAAAATATAACAATGACTAAAATTTTATCCCGAGTCATTGACGGTTGAAGATTTTTTTAATCAATGGTAAAAAATTGTTTATATACTTTTATTGTTAATCCCATTATTATTGTATGAGTTTGAATGTTACCAATAAATATATTTTTAAGAAATTAGTACGCAATAGATATGAGACAACACGCTTTGTACATAGTGACTAAATATACATACATAATAATAATGTATAAGTTTTAAGATATGTAATAGCACATTTTCTAAATTCTGCCGCCATATTGTTGTTTCAAATTCATAATTCTAACAATCAATACAATTTATTCAACTCAATCCATTTAATTTGATTGGCAAAGATAACAATACGCCTTTCATCTTATTTCTTAAAAAAATGTCTTTAACTTTCAAACCATTATGTCCGATAGAACCATAGACAAGGAAATTCAATTCAAGAAACCATGACATAGAAAAATACAAAACCGATTCTATTTCAGTCTTATTAATAATATTCATATTATATTTCAGTGAAATGAAGCGAACAGATTAAATAATGATGGGTTTTGTCAATGTCAATCAAACAACCGTCAAAGACAATAAAAATACTGATATCTCCAATCCGAATACAAGCCGACTCGCATCACACAGTCCGTGCTCCGTTACCTTTCAATATTTAGATATGTACATTTCAAACGTTACCAAACATCAATTTTACATTCGTTATGGAAGACTAAACAATTTCACTATCCAGACAGAAATTTCGATTACCATTAACTTTTTCATACCAAGCCAAGATTAATCTAATACTTGCAAAAATCCTTCCAAAAATTAACCCGAATTTCATCCTTAAAAATAGAATCGAACTTCATAGAATTAAGGTTAATTTCCATTGCTCGACACTGCGTGCATACTATATGCGGGAATTCCCCGAACTTCGATCATAAAAATGTCATACATACGATGACATACGAGCTTAGCAATCCTCCACGCGCCAAAAACGTTTGATTTCGACCAGTGGAAATGAACCTTTAGCGCTTTGTTAAATCAATTTTAAATGAACATTTATCATCAAAAGAGACTCAATCATCAAATTTTCCTATCTAGTAAACACAACCAAAACGGCACATATTAGTGTGCCCAGTGCGAGTTTTTTATCTTATTTTGATGACTGTCACTAGATGGCGGTGATTTAATTCTATACAACTCGCAGTAAACAACACTATCGAATAAGTAAAAAAAAAACTCATAGCGGGCACACAAATATATCAATTAACACTCTAACGACAAAATTTTCATTAATACATTATTAATTATTATTGCCATAGAAAAAACTCATATAATATTATAATAATAAACATTTTCGGAAGGATATTCACACCAATACGAACGAGCACTTTTAAGCACAGACATATAACATCCAAAACTTTAGTCATTGCTTAATAGAAGAAAAAAAAATAGTCAATTCCTAGATCTTAAGAAAACAAACAAAAAAAAATATTTGAAATAAATAGAACTATCACAGACACATGAGTCATACACATACGAAAACGATTAGTGCTCTGAGATGAATATTGTGATTATACATTGTGATTCATAAGACGTTTAGGATAATATCTAATCATCGAGCTAAGAATGACTGGACCGTTTACGAAACGAACCGTATCGACTCGGATAACCGGTATCCAACTTGATATTACTTTATTTTAAACTATTTAAAAATTACAAAGGTTTTCTGTTGTAATCGTTCGATAAATCCTTTCATAGTTGCCTAAACTACCGAAATATAAGAGATCAGTGCCGGCGTTAGGCGGGTGGGGGGGGGGGAGATGAGGCAACGTCCCAGGGCGCCAACTGCGGGGGCGCCGAGGTACAGGAAAACAGAAAGGCCCGAATAGTAAAATGTTACTGAACCATAAAAAAAAAGTTACTTCCACTATTACATATACAAATTCCACTGTGTGAGCCTCAAAAAGAAAAAAGAATGGTCAGCGAGTCTACTATCAGCAAAAAATGAACACAGTGGGCGCCACAATTTTTTTGCCCGAGGTGTCAGTGGCCCTAAGACCGGCACTAAGAGATCATTACCTAAACACGACACCATGACTTACACGTGTCTGCGGCCCATATAAAGAAAAGGTTGAGTATCGCTGGACTGGATGGTCGTATCTTTGTTATCCACTATTCAGTTACCACTTACCACTAATAAAAAATAATGCCCGTTCGCGCTTTTATTTCAATAAAACGGTACTTGTCATTCTTAGCTCAAACCGTAACTAGTTTTAAAAATATACGACAATAAACATTTATAACGCGACAATGTTGAATTCTCATAAAGTCCACAATGACAAAGATTACATTTATTTTGTAACAGTTTTGAAAATCGTCGTCAGATTTGGTTGTGATAGTACAAGCGTCGGTTACTGGAGATTTTAAATTAACGGAGACAGATAAATTTTTATCTCCAAAGGTAAAAATGTAGCAGGAAACTAGGGTATCAAATCTGATGACCTGATGAGGCCAAGATAGTTTTAAACAAAACGCCGTTAATTTAATTAGTTGCAACTGAGTTTTCTAACTGTACGCTAAGGACATTTGCATTAGTCATATAATTATCTTCTAACTAATTTCAAACTTTCGCGTAATAATTGTATTATTAAACTTATACAAATGTATATGTTATACATTTGTATAAGTGTTATAATTCAATCACAAATTCAACGTAGACTTTAAAATCTCACAGAACGACCGTATCAATTTTCAACTGTCCCATCGTAAATGTCTCAATGTCGTCGAAACAATAAGGCAATACCTATATAACCTAACCTATCAAATTATACATAACAAGAACTACACTAGGATTTTCAAACAATCGTTACAGCTTACGTGGCAGTCTACATGTGAAAATATACATTTCATTACAATTATTTGGTGTTCCATTGTTTAATTTCATTTCATCGCTTATTCTATATGAATTATGAAAAGATTTAAAACATTTTTGAACTTTATTAATTGACAATTCTCATACATTGCCAAGTATAACAAACGAATGTATTCGAACGAAAGAAAAATATTATGAAAGTTCCGTTAGTCAAAAACGTACCCTAGTCGATTGAAATAGAGTCTTAATTAAATATTTAGTATTTTATATATTGGCCATGAAAATATTTTAAAAATTAATCTAATACAAACTCTTTAAAAAACAGCATCGAATCGATTACTTATCTACAATTAAAATGCGACTCTAAAACTATCCTAAAAGATTTACCTACGAGTCTATTTAAATGCAAAAAAAAAAAAAACAAATTGCAATATCCATTCATTCACTCGCTCACATCGAAATCAAGGATATATTTTTTAAAACTATCATCGAGATTGAATTACAAATAAATCGATTTACTATCGAAATTATAATTTATCAATAATCATATCGATAGTTGTTTCACTCGAGGAGATTCACTTACTCACTAAATATTTTTTTTACATAATAACGTACGCAACGATTCAAAAGGCATTTACAATATACTTGCTTCCACATATGAATGCATAAATATATTGAAAATGTATTCAATGAACATCAGCGCTTCTCGAAACGGGGTAGGGGGGGGGGGTTTATGACGTCACATGTACAATGCAGTTAACAATTAACGTATGTGGACATTGAAACTAGTCATATTTTGTGCTTATTTAAACACTTATTAACAAAGTTTTCTTATGTACGAAGGAAAAAAACATCAAAAAGATAGCAAGCAACAAATATACTTTGTTTAAACATACATCACTGAACACGCAGTGCATATACAAATCCTTGTTTCTCGAAACTTTAATAACTTTTTATTAAATGAAGATATCGCAATCATTTTTATTTTTGATAAGGGCCTAGTGTCTAAGAAATAAAATTTAGAAAATTTCATTGAAATCTATCCAGTAGTTTTTCCGTGATGCGCGCACAACTGCAGACCTCTATCATTTTATTTATATAGATTAACAGATTGAGAAACGCCGTGTATATATTTATTTATGCATTCAATGTACCTATATTTTTGCTAATCAAATACCGACCAATTTTATAACCTATTAATGTGTAGTAAAGTACAAATTGGTCCGGCGCAGCCAGATCTTGTTATATTCAACGATCTCTCATATCTCATGGCAATTATTACAAATTATAATAATTAATTGCCTTTTGGTGTTGCATTTTGACATATCATATAATATTCATCATATATAATATCTTTTTCTGATGTACATTTGGCCTTACTCCTGAGCCAGATTTAAAAATTAATTAGTCAAAAATGGCTGAAACTCTTGCATCGAAATATATAAATAATTGTATTCTAAAAAAATTAATGTCGAAAAATTATAATCGGACAAACATTTAAATTAGGAATCATTTAGAAACAGTAAACAAACTGAACTAGAGAAATTCGACTATTGTGCAAGAGAATTACCACAAATTTATTTACCACAAAAGTATACCTCCCATATTTATATACTTAGTTTATATTACTTTCGCAACTATTGCTCGTTTCCTCATCTATATATAAGACTACATTCAAAACTACCGTACGGATATATTATAGTGCTATGACGTCTCTAAAATATTCTAAGGCATTTATACATTTCATAGTCAAATCTAAGGCCCTGTTGACACTGCACATTTACTATATTGCTATTCTAGCGATTGTTTTGCGAAATTATACAGCTTAATAATATTGTAGCGATGGAATCTATACTAATATTAATTTTCTTATAATTTTTTTTTTTATTTCCAGCATTAAAAATACATTCCGTGATGACTTGAAGCTGAAGCGACACGGGTGTATAAATGCAAAGTAAAGAAACAGATAAAATTATCCTTTGGGATCATTCATTTATTACGTAAGACGATGGGGAGTAGGGGGGAGTCGATCAAATCTTTTTTTTCTTACAAGACCAAGACCTTTCCACCCAGGGAGGTAGTTTGATAGATCTTATGTAAGAGCACAAATAATAAAACTAAGGTAAGCTATTTCCATGGCAACGTACCCGAGCGAGTATTAATTTTTTGCTGATGTGCAGTCGCTGAGCTTTTTTTTCGTAGAGCTATCCATTTCATTTATTTATCGTTCATTTTTTCCTTTAAATTCTTACGTAATAAATATTAAACGGAGAAGGGGTCGGTTTATACTTATTTTTTCTTATTTAGGCGGGGGAGCGGGGCAAAAAGTAGTAAATCGATCGTCTTACGTAATAAATGAATGGCCCCTTTACAACTTATTTTGACGGATACATTTATAGCCTATTAGTTTTAGTGTTGCTGTACGGCTACAGATAAAAAAAAAAACCAAACACGCCTTACTCATGTCACATTAATTAATTAAAAATCTCACCCGGGTCGCCCGTATCGAAAAGCCTCGCGGAATGGATATCTAAAACTATGTTGATGAACTCTATAACGTCTATGTATGTATAATTGAGCAACTGTTCTATTTATATTGATATTTATATATCTACTTTAATCAAATTTTTTTTTTTGAGGAATTTTCATGTATGGTAATACTTTTTGATTTTTTTTTAATTTAAGGAGTAATTATAAAATTTGAAGTTTGATCTATGTATGTATCCTTGTCTAATTTTATGTATGTAAGGTTAATAGCACTGCTGGACAATGACATCTGCTGAGGGCTGAGACTAATGACAAATACAAACAAAGGACGTACAACAAATTTGAGAAGTGATTTGATTTGGTTCCATTTTTATTGGTATCCTTTGGTTCGCAATGATTTTAAAACTGGTTTTGAATATATATCAAATTAACTTTTCTACACTCATGGGGTCGCTTAGACCACTTAAAAGTGAAACAGTTTAAGATCCAAAAATTATACATTTCTAAAACATAGTTGACTGTCTTTAATAAACAACATATAATATTATATTTGGTGCCAAAAACGTCTGGGCATATATATGTTGTTATATGTTAAAAGTTTCCGAAAAGTGACCTGTCGTACCATGTTTTTACATTTCAACATTTATAATCATTTGGCGAACATGTGCTATGGCTGTTTGTGATTCTGGAATTTTAAATATAGAATGTTAGGATGCTTTTTTTATGCTTCGTTAACAGATATAACATTATTTAATATCTAATGACACAATGATAATTTAATATGTTTGATATAGTATTACAGTAAATTTTGTATATAGTTTTACATTGGAACATTTTGAGTAAACACCAAAAACTTCTAAGTTTCATAGGAAAACATTCAAAAAGTTATTAAAAAATTATTTTAAAGTATACATTTTTTTTTAGTTTCTATACAATATTACCATAAAAGAAACCGGTTCCTTGTTAAAAGTCAATCTTTTCCGTTCAATAATTGTTCTGTACCTTATATAACACGCCAACTTAATTTCTCAAAGCGATTGAACTTCCAAAACATCATATCTTTGCCACATACAAATATGATCCCTACGGTTTTCGTTTTTATATTTGTTTAAATTTAATTATATATATTAGGCATTACATGGGCAGGATCTTAGGTCTTAGCTAGTGTTTCCTTCTACCGGACTTACGTTCACATCCAAACGGTTTCTCACTATCGCCGGGAACCTCGTACGGTAAGAGCGTACCTTGACCGGCGCGTTTACGTCCGCGACCCTGGAAATTTTTTTTATAATACATTTAAATTATTTTATTTTTAAATTTAATATTCAGACTGCAGATAGGGCAATGGAATAATTGGCAATATAAGAAATGTCCTACTAATAATAAAATCATCATTATTTTGGAGTTGATGCTGCGGACGGTGCATGAAAGATTATGGCAAATGTCTATGGTAAGATGTGTCCTTGCTTGCTTGGATGTTTAGTTCCAAGTCAATTCAAGTTATGACGGTAGTCTGCCGCCTTACGCCTCTGTACCTGCATTACCACGCACGTCTGAAAAAAAACCCTCTATACGACAGCGACGCATCGAGATGATTTGGCTCAAATCTTACTGTACTGATACACTGCCTTTGTAGGTGGCTAAATAATATCTGTACCGCTCGTCCGCGCTTGACAGGCGTGTCGTCCGGCTTGCGCACCCGCCCGCCGCGCGAGCCGGGCCCGGTGGGTGCGGCTCCGCGTCGCTTGCGCCGGTTGGCGTACGTGTCGTCGTAGTAGTCCTCGTCGGACTCCGGATCGGGCTCCTCGCCTGTCTCCATCTCTTCCATCGCTAGCTCGTCGTAGAACCATTCCTATGAATGAAGTTTACTATGTTATTGCTACAAATTTCATTCTTTACACAAAGCCTATTGAACACATCTATTATATATTATTTCTGATCTAAAGATGGTAATGAATTTGAAAAAATAATTATTCTGCTGAATATTCTCTTTTTTTACCTTAGGGTCATCTTTAGCGGCACTCTGTGATCCATCTCTACTGTCATCCCCCATGAGTCCGTCTGGAATACCGGAACTGTTTTCTCCTTCGCCTGCATTTTCTGCTGCATCTACAGCACTCCAACCCCACCTCGTCGAAGACATTGTTAAATATTGGCGACGAGCTTTTCTCCATCTATAATACGAAATAAAAACAAAATATTTTAGAAAACTTCAACAGGCTCCAATCCGAACAGGCATAACTAAGTTAACAATCTGTTAATATTATAATTTCCAACACACTCTTGAAGTGAAATAAGATTTGTGTTTAGCATATAACACCATGGTCCAGTAATGGGTAATTTCTAATTCATATGTTGGTAATTAGAAGTTTAAACTGGTACCTTTGTGAAGGATATGTGTAGAGCTGTCCTTCTCTCGCACCCGGCATTCTTTGTTTTCTGGTCATAAATAAATTTGAATGACTCTGTGCGACACCTGAAACAATTTGTCACATTTTTTGGCATTTGGCAAAACATAATCAAGTATCAGTAGCAATTATGGTAAATTAAATAAGGTTGATAATTGTATTAAAAATATATGATAGTTGTAAGTTCAATATTTTTTATATTTACCAACAAATGTTGAATGGTGATGTCGAAAAAGTATTAATAAATAAGGTATGGTATACACTGTACAAGTTTATGCGAAGATGATGAGGTTTTTTGATAGTATTTTTTGTTTCTATACAGGTAAGTAAAAGTAAGTAAGAGCTAAGGCCTCTTCTCCTTTTTTGAGGAGAAGTTTTGGAGCTTATTCTACCATGCTGCTCCAAAGCGGGTTGGTGAAATACACATGTGGCAGAATTTGAGTGAAATTTGACACATGCAGGTTTCCTAACAATGTTTTCCTTCACCGTCAAGCAAGAGATGAATTATAAACACAAATTAAGCAGTTGAAAATTACATCTCGACTTTTTCATACAGGTTTCATACAAACATTCATACAGGTGCATAAATTTATTACTTGGTGGTAGGACTTGATGCAGGCCCTCTGATTAGGTACCACCCACTCACTACATATTCCAACACTACACAGAAGAATAAGTATTATTATGCTCCAGTTGGAGTTACCCAGTATATTTCAATTGGCATTTACAGATGTTGTTTGATATCAGAGAAAATCATTAAAAGGTCTATTCAATTCTTGCCAATTCTACCTCAGTTAGTGCTTCATATTACTTTTTAAATCATATCAAGACATGAGATTACTTATTTGTAATTTAAATTAATCTCATATTTAGCTATATCAATAACCAATATTATATTTTGGATTTATAAATTTCTTAATCACATTTCTACTACTACTCCGTAAAAACGTTCCTATGGGCGTTTGGCTATTGATAACTACATAAAATATATTCCATTCTTCAGTATAATTAATTTTCAGAATAACGATTCCTGAGAGCACATTATTATTATAAATTCAACACAACAAAAGATTCAAAACTCTGTGAGAGATATATAGTG
The DNA here is from genome assembly GCA_963151315.1 of Nymphalis c-album. Taxonomy (NCBI): domain Eukaryota; kingdom Metazoa; phylum Arthropoda; class Insecta; order Lepidoptera; family Nymphalidae; genus Nymphalis; species Nymphalis c-album. The sequence continues at coordinate 5,662,599 of OY720610.1, forward strand.
TTTCCAATTGAATTTAATTTACAATTGTATAAAATGTCTGACGATAGCAACGTAACTTACCGGTTTGGGTGTCGATAAATGGCATTCGCATCCTCCTTTCGGCACATAATCGGGAGTTAAATGTAGACGAATTTTCAATAATTTCTTTATAGCTAGGATCATTGAGAAAACTGCAAACAAAATGTGTTCAAAACATCATCAACAAAACAATCGATAGGTACCACTACACAACTTCTAAAGTAAATTCAATACTTTCTAGCATTAAACACCGAATCAAATTAAACACTTTATAATAAAATTGAAGCAGACCTTTCTATTTTTGTTAAATTTGATGGATTTACAACTTGGATCTCCGCGGCCGCCATTTTAATGTGGAGACGCCGATCGATGACGTCGTCGATCGTACTTTTTATGACATACAGACAGAGTACAGACATTTACTGAGTGATGTATGAATTTCAATTTCAAGAAATTTCCGGTATTGATTAGTGATGTAAATTGAACGATAAATTTTAATTTATATATTGAAGGCTCAGATTATCAACACCAATAATTTTGTTTTAATTTGTAATAATAAATTTGGTATTCATAAATACATAAAAACATTTGACAATCTAATCGGTGTCTTTTAAAACATCGGTAGCTGTGTAGCAACACTATGTATAACGTCAAGCTTGTGACTGGTCATCGGCGGACGAATCGTGGAAGTGGCGCATTTTCAGTAATTGGTGATTGGAGATCTCCAAATATTACACTGATTATTGGTTCCTGTGTTTTTAATAACTTTAGCCGCGACTACTGTTTTATTATTGTTCTAAAACAGTATTAGATTAAAAATAAAGAGTTTATTATTTCGAGGTCGTCCGATCGTCGCTTTAAACAAAGATGTCCGTGTGCTTCTTTGTGCCAACGTAAGTTCATGTTCACGACACCGTATTTTTAAGTTATGTTTATAAATTATTATATAAATAATTATATTTAATAATATCTAAACAACTTATTAATAATTATCATTACCATATAGATGTAATACACCAATTTAATTAGTCACGCGTGCTTCAATCGGAAGTTAGCTGCGACAAAAAATGCGAAAATTTTCTTATCACAAGTCAAGTTTTTTATAAATACCTAAAATGTATTACTCTTGTCATCCATATATTGGAAGGATCCGGAATATCAACTTTTATCTGTTCTCTATGTTACTATTCAGTATGTACTTATCTTTAGCTCTTATGGCTCAGTGGTTAAAAAAGATGGAATTACCTAAATAATATACAAGTTCATAGTACTCTTTGTTTGATTGTCACTTTCCCTATTTCTGTATTATATACTTGTATCTATTACTACACATTAAATAATTTAAAATCATGTTTGATTTATTTTAAATAATCATCACAAATTATCATTTTATTGCATTATGAAGAATATTTATTTAAGTAAATACTGAACATAATACTATATTTATACTTAGTAATTTGCCTTTAGCAACTAACCTGAACAACCGTTTTTTATTAAAGTTAAAAAATAAATATTTGGTCTACATCTAGTTATTTATTTATAAAGGATCTCCAACAACTCATAGTTTTATACTCATTAATGGCAATATTAATATAAATATTGATTATTGTTACTAAAAATATTTTAAAATATTGTTATATAAATTAAAAAATGTTTTCAAATTAGTATTAGTTTTGACTTTCACAACTTTAATAAGTCTATATGTATCTTGGGAAATTGGTTATAGATTCTATTTAAAATAAACTAAACTTTTTAACTTTTGATAATTTTTTTTTTTTCATTATTTGTTTTTTATGTCTGGGGAGCTGGGCGTGCTATAAATATATTTCTATTCTGTTCTCTTTATCTTAGAGATCAACCTGGCGCATCAGCTGCTTCAGAGGAGCAAGAAACTGATTGTGGCGAAGAGAACGTCCTCGACAACATACATAACACACTACAGGCATTCTGGACTAAAGTTAACGATGATATGAAAAAGATTACTGCGGTAACATTTACACAATTTCTTAATTATTTTTCAAATCACTGTTAATCTTGACTAATACTATAAAAGATGAGTCTGTTATGCCTTCCTCTACAAGACTACCACAAACAGATGGAAACTATTATATATATTTAATGATTGAAAGATAAACTACTGAGTAATTTAATTCAATCTGTATCATGATTTTAACATGCTTAAAGCAGTAGTTATTTATTTTAAAATAAATGTAATTTACATAAGTTATAAATATTCAATTTTAATATTAGGATGACTTCAAAACCCAAGTGTTACCATTGGCAAGGATCAAGAAGATCATGAAGCTAGATGAAGAAGTAAAGATGATATCAGCTGAAGCACCTGTTCTATTCGCGAAGGCTGCAGAGATTTTCATCCACGAACTGACCCTACGAGCTTGGTCACATACTGAAGATAATAAGAGACGTACATTACAGGTAATAAATTATTATGACTATTAAAAGATAAGCTAAGTTGGCAGACTGGCTAAAATGAATCAAAAAATCAACTCAATCTTAAAGTGTAACACTTACATATTAATAGTCAAACTAGAAACTACCACTGGTTAGGAATAGAAAAACTCAGCCCTGAGAAAAACCGGCGAAAGAAACTTAGAGGTGTTTTTTTATATCATGTTTCGTTTGCAAATTTTTCGTTAAAAATAGAGAAAAATAATTGGAAGGCGATCGTTTCATGCCCAAATGGATTTATTGTGAAACTGTATTTTAATTGGAGTGGTAATTTTCGATCGGCGAGTCCCACATACCGCCACATACCACAGATAGAGAGTAATAAAGAGAGTCCCCCCCCACTGTTCTCGTAGCGGAAACACGTCATTCGCTTTTCCAGCGCTTAAAAAATGCTTCCCAGGCCGGTGTTGTACTAAATAATATATATATTGTGTTTATTTTTCAGCGCAACGACATAGCAACGGCGATAACAAAATCTGATCAATTCGACTTCCTCATAGACATAGTGCCCAGACACGAAGTGAAGCCGAGCAAGCCGAGGGAGGATCCCCCCCGAGCCACGACCTCAGCTGAACAGGTCAATATCTGCATCATTTGTTGCTATTTATATTACAACATTAAATGTTTTTTAAGTTATTTTAAAAATAATTTTATTTGTTATAGATTTGTTAAGAATAAGAATTTTTAATTTATATTAAATACTATAGATATGTGGTGCGTAGAAAAGTATACAATATAAACAATACACTCATATACAATAACAATAAACATACTACTATATTATGTATGTTTATTGACGAGCCCGTTGTCGTGGTTGGTTGTCTTTCGTGCCGCAGCGCAGGTCGTGGGTTCGATTCCCACCTAGTAAAGACATTTGTGTGCATAAACATGTCTGTTTGTTCTGAGTCTGGTAGTAATTATCTATTTAATTATTTCCTTACAAACAAAAAGTATATGTAGTATTTCAGTTGTCTGGTTTTCATAGTACAAGCTCTTCTTAATTTGGGATCAGATGGCCGTGTCTGAATAATGTCCCAGGATATTATTATTATTAATATCTATATGATTTGCTAATTTGGTAACCAAAAAACGAACTATCCTCTACTGTGCTTTGTATCGCACATATATGCATGACCCATGTTGCATGCACATGTACATGTTATACTAAAGCGTCCCTAACATCGATCATGTCCAGCTGGCGCAGCAGCACCAGGCGACGATGTCGAACCACTCCCAGTTCGTGATACAACCTTGCGCGCAAATCGTTCAGGTATTTATTATGGATTCATTATTATTGTTAAATTTTATTTATATATTCCATGGTTGGTCCCACGCACACTGATTTTATTGATAGCTAGGATAACCGACTCATCAAATTGTAAATTTGTTCAAGACCAACCCCCCCCCTTGAACAAATTACTCTTAGTATATGTATTGTTATTGGAAATGGAATATATTTCTACAAAATTATTAAAACTACCCCTTGTTGTTTAAATTCATAATAAATCTGCTATAAATTAATAATATTATAATAATAATATTTCAGCAGTCGTCAAGCGCAGGGGCGACCAACTCGTCCAGCCAGCCCGTGACGCTTGTCCAACAAGTTGTCACTTCGTCCGGTGAAGTTCAACCTTTACCGGTAAGTTTAGATTATTGTAGGCGTGTTTTTGAGTAAACGCACGAAATCCGATGTGATTCATAAGTTTGTCTAAGCCTTTAGCCTGTCATAGATGACAGACGTCATAACGTAATCTAAGAAATGTAATATTAATCTACATGTAAATAATTAATATTTATAAGATATAAGAATATATAAGAACTAAAAAAATAGTATTAAAATTATGTAAGAATTATTTATTACTAGCTGATACCCGCGACTTCGTCCGCGTTGCTTGATATATTAACAAAGTACGAAGGAAAAAACATCAAAAAGATCGCAAGCAAAAATATACTTTGTTTAAACATACATCACTGATCACGCAGTGCATATCGTATATAAGTTTAATAACTTTTTAATAAATGAAGATATCGCAATTATTTTTTTCTTTTGATAAGGGCCAAGTGTCTCAGAAATAAAATTTAGAAAATTTCACTGTAATCTATCCAGTAGTTTTTCCGTAATGCGCGCACAACTGCAGACCTCTATCATTTTATTTATATAGATTAATAAAAATATATAATTTGTTTTTGTTTTCCAGATACAATTAACCCAGGCTCAGTTAAATATGATCCGGCTACAGATACAAAATAACCCGAACCAACCGATCGTAATACAAGCGCAGCCGCAGCCGCAGCAGTCGCCACAGATTATACAAGTATGGCCATCATTATATATGCAATATTATTGTAATGATTAAAAAATAACGAAAACTTAAATAAATTCCAGCGGTCTAACTTACAAACGCTGTTAAGCGGGTGATTAGTTAAACTATACTATGTCTTCTTTTTTCGAATGTCAAATCAATAATGACAGAAAGAGAAAAAAACACTGTTGAAAGTCGCTCAGTAACGTTTTTAGTTTGCTAAACTTCCAAATTAATTCCATGGAACATGTTTTAAATTAATTTAATTATAATTTATTTTCAGGTGTCTTCGCAAGCTCCCCACCAGCCGCACCAAATATTCCTCGCCCAAGTCGCACCTGAAGATTCCTAGTACGTAATGGAAGAGTAAATAAGAGTGTACTCTTTAATAGACATTCAAGTGAAGTGATGCGAACACAAAAACTGTTTTAACGAAGTTAGAGTGTAATGTGTGGTTTAAATGTTGTACATATAATATTAAGATTTGTAACATTTTTTAATGTGTAATCTTAGCGCTTGGTCAAAGGGGACTGGGTAGGGGGCTAGAGTAGCTAACTGAGACTTTGAGCGTCTGACGAGTAAGTGTAAGATTGCTAACGTCAGATGACGTCAGCGTAAGATTGCGAGCGTCAGTTCACGTCAGCGAGATTTGTTATTGTGATGGTCGAATACTGAAACGTCCCTCAAAGTTAAACGCTACTTAACATTGAGAATCTACTAAATTGGTATGCGAAATTTGAAACTAACGGCGTCTTAAATAATTAAGTTGCATTTAATATTTAAGTGACGTTTCAGTATTCGGTCGTAAGTGGGTTAATGTTTACACAAAACGCGCGAGGACCGCGGCACTCACACATTTTTTTTGATTTTAACTCTTGTTAGGTTATAACGGTGAAAGGATTGATTTGATTAATTATGATGTTTACATTTACAATTAAATATTTGAATTGAGTTTTAAAGTTGTTTTCTCTTGGCGTATTCTGCCCTTGCTATTTTAATTTTTTTACACTGGCAATGTTTATAGAAAAGTCGAATATTGTCATTTAAACAGTAAGTGTTCATTTTCTGATAAATATAAAATGTAAATAAATGTAAAATGTGTTATACATAAGCATTATATGATATATTAAAATATTTTTAGAAGAACATGCCGCATCTAGATAAAATGCCAGTAGTTTTGAAGTGAACATCATTTTCATTGGGTAACTTTTTAATGGTTGTACAGTGTTTTGTTATTTACATTTTAAGAAAAATAAATACATATTACAGTATAATATTAGTAGGTTATTTCTTATATATGAAAAAAAAACGATAATAATTCAAAACAATTTATTCAATCAAATCTTCACATTTAAAATATTTCAAAGAAATATTAAAATTTAACATATCATTAATAACAACTTAAATAAATCTTTGCTTAAATAAATTTAAAAGAAAAATATATCATTTTTTAACTCACTTATAATTATAATTGCAACACTTTTGTGTTATTATTATATATTAAAAATAATATTTAATTTGAAACTAATTACAAATAAAATCAAATTTATATACTATATATAACATTATATACTGAAGGATCGTTAGTTCGATCTCTTAATGTGTTGTATGACGGATTGTATGTCTTCCTTAAGCAATGTTACCATGACCCGTTTCTGTTTGCAGTCCTCGTGGATGAGGTATTGCGCCTTTTCTTTGAGATTAGTTATAAACTGCTCATCGAGTTCCTGAGATCTACGAACCAAAACAATATTATGTATAACATGGCACTTTTAAATCAAATGATAAATTATATACAGCTCTACGTTTGCGACAAAGCCGGTATTCCTCGGTCGGTGTCGGCTTTTAGTTCCGCGACAAAGGGTTCGCTTTTTGTTAAACGGTTTCAATATCAACGTTGCCAGTCTAGAACCATATGCATTGGAGACTATAAAATAATCTTGGAGCCTTAGATTAATAATGAACTAGATTAGCGGTAGGCGCTTCAAAAACGGCCCGAAAAGTAAGAACACAATGACGTTTGTTAGGTTATTTCAAATTATTATGGTCCAATCATAACTTATTGCTAAGGAAATAAGGTTGAATATGGAACAAACGTTATTGTACATTTCCTATGTCTTTCTGTCATTCATGGCGTGAGATCGTAAGTGAATGTTCATACAATCTAAGCCGTACTTTATTACTCGGGAACAAGGCATGGTTTAGGTTGAAATTATTAAACCTTTACATCGTTTTCATCTTTAGGGTCGGTGCCACATTTGAGTATTGTTTTTGTTCGTGAAGCGTTATCTAGTAGTATTGTTGATAGAAGCTTGGAGCACAAGGACGAAATATGAAATCATTTTCAAACTTCAATTTGAGTTTAAGTTCAAGTTATGTATGTCATGTATAATATATCTATCTAATCTAATAGATTAGACCCCATCTAGTATACATATATAAATTAAGATTTTTATTCTAATATATCGTGTGTATGTCCGTAGCAACATTATCAATTGCCTAATTCCAGGCTGATATTAAAAAAATCTTTTATCGCTAACATCAGGGATTCGAACCGGAAGCTAAGCTAGTCATTTCAAAAATGTAATCCTTGGACATATTTACCTTCTGTCAAAATTAGCAAATTTTGTGTCCATAACTTTCACCACCTCCGACATCACCTCCATAGCGGTCTCTTTGAACATTTCGTGCCGTCTCTCCTTCAACTCATTCAGATGTTTCTGCGTCTCCACGAACATACTTACAAATCTGTGGAAAAAAATACCATATCCGGTCTTTTCAGCCATAAATTACGACACAAACGTTGATTAAAGACGTTATCCTAGATAAATGTAAATAATTTAGGTTGGGGCTAAAACTACCCCATGGGCAAATATGGGTCAACTAAAATCAAACAAAATATACATTATTGAAAACTACTTCCGAGTTCATTTAAATTGAGTTATGTCCGAAGTCGTAGAACAAAAGTTATTGCTAACGGTGTCAACTATCAAGTCCTGCGAGGTTACTGGGTCGTTACAAATAACCCTGTATATATGATACATAGTATATATGTAGTTAATTTTGATAATTTTAAACGTACTTTTTACTTGTTTTGTGATGAATTTCAACCAACGTCGTGTCTAACTTCTCCATTATATTTTCCAAATTATCTTTCAACGACAAATCTATACTTTCCCCTGAAATGATGAATTAATCTTAATATATAAGAGTCGTAATCGAAGAACGTAGCTTGTAAATGTTAGTTCCGTATCACATTTAATTTGAAGTAATTAATATTGGAAAACTTTGGCTTTGACAATATTTCAACGAATTTCTGACGCATAGAGGCTTTACTTATTGTCAGCAGACCCATTAATAAAATTATAAATAATTTTAATATAAATAAAAATAAATGCTCCAACTTATAAAAACGTACTTTTAAAAGAAACGCTTTGTTCTAGCCCTACAGACCAGATAGAACATATTATTGATGTTAACCGATGATCGCGGGTTACAATCCAAACAAGTGACATTGATCTTTTTCGTGAATTTATTCGTGCGTTCAAGGAGGACCTTCGTGAGGAAACCTACACATGTTGGATAAATTCTGCAACGTCATGTATATCTAATGTACCCCAAATAACCCCAAACTTTATCTGAGAGGACACCACATCTGGTGGTGGAAAACTTACGATGAGTTCAGTTTCCAAATTGAAATTATTACCTGTGCTTATAAGTTGCTCACGTTCGTTCCTCCTGAACCAGTGCTGCACACTGGAACAACTCGGCCCACTCTCGGGAGCACTATCCACACTATCATCAATCTTCCTCATTTTCTTGACCTCGAACACCGGAGACGATTTCCTCTTAACGGACCTCTGATCTTTTAAATCGGTCGAAGCGCTTACTTTAGAACTACTAAGAGAAATATTTTCATTGACATTCCTGTGTTTGCGTAATTCGTATCTTGGCGGTTCTAGTTGAGGAATAATAGGTTTTGATACTTCCTTCTTCTTCGTCATCAAACTTTTTATATGGTTGACGTAATCGTCGCCGTGAGACGACACCGATTTTGTCGATTCGATTCCGATTCGATTCGATTTTTGCGATTCCCCGAACAGCTTAACGGGAGATATTATCGATTTATAGACTTCATTAGTATTTTCTTTAGTTTTTCGTTCTGTAATCGATTCAATGTTACTTTTCCTCGCGCAACTCCTTGTCTGTCGTATAGATGATTCGCTATCCGAACTTTGATGGGAACCAAAAACAGAATTATACCGTGGCGGCAACCATTTGCTCATTTCCTTCGCGGACAGTCTCTGTATAGATACGGTAGGCGATTTTTCGAATACAATATTAGCTGATGTCACATCTATTGATTTATTAACTTTCTCAACTTCAACTTCTACTGATTTACTGGAATTATTGGAACAGTTATGGTAAGCTTCGTTGAGTTCATTTGTTAGTTTATTAAAATATTCTTTCATAGATTGATTAAGATCTTGCGTTTCTAGTTCTCTTGGTAGTACGGATTGTTTTAGATACTTCGCACTCGGCGGCGGTTCGTCGAAGTCGCCATGACCCGTTATAGGTGACTTTCCTATCGTAGCTATTGTTCTATCGGATATCAAATCGAGACGATCTGATATATTAATTATATCAATTATCGATTCAGATCTGTTAATAGAATCTCGTTTAAAAAGTCTTCTCGAATTATTTTTACTTGTGTTTATTTTGGCTGTATGTTTCCCTGCCTTTTCGGTTTTAATTTTTTTTACCGGTGTCAGATTGTATTGATTTACGTTGACATTCAATTCGTCTGTTATATTTAATTTGGGACTGTTGTTATTGTGGTCTAAATCAGATAATAAATTCTGGGTATTGTTTAAATCAGACATATCTTTAAATTTCTCAAGCATCAGTACTGAGATAGATTCATCTGCATCTTTGAGTCCCTGTTCAGTTTCAATAATAAGACCCGGTAGAGGACTTTCTGTTTTATCTCTATCGCTTGTGATGTCTGTTAATATTTTACTCTGTTTAGTTTTTACTTTCTTTAAAGATAAATCTGTTTTAGTTCGTTTGGATCTCTTCTTATTTGTAATTTTGTTTTCGTCTAGATTTTCATCGACTATTAGTTCCATTTGTGGCGCGACATGAGACGGTTTCGGTTCATTGGATTCATCATTCTGTTGTTCAATTATTAGAGACGTATTCAACACTTCTGGTGCCGCCTTTCTCATTCGTTCATCAATCATCTCGTTCTTCGGTTTCAATATTCTCGGTTTTCGTTCATTTCTCTTTGCTCTCTGTCGAACGTTTTTGCGTTTCATATTTTTATTACTTTGTTCATCAGTGGAATCGTTGTACAGTTCTGAATAGTTAACCTTTGTATTGCTTCGTCTTCGTCGATTCGTTGATTCTAAACTACTCTTCGTTGTTGTTCTAGAAAGATCTTTCGTATTTTTTTTTATTTTAAAATCGTCATCCTCACTATCGCTTGTAAAATTATACTCTGCGTAATGTTTGTTTCTTGTTTTTTTATTAGCAAAGACAACTTTCTCTTCACCTTCGATTGTTTTTTTAAGATTATCAAACATGTCGTTCATGTTTTTAGTTCGAGGTGACAGCGTTGGAACACTCTTAGATTTTCGATCACGTAACTTCCTCATCGACCTGCGACGTAAATTTTCTATATCTTTGTAGGATGTTGCCAACGACTTTGGTGTCTTCTCATTTCTTTTAACACCCGAAAGAATAGTATCTTCTTCAGTTTCAGATACATGAACACCTGTTCTTTCATTCAGTACATGATCGTCTTTGGGCGAATATAACTTCCTTTTCCTTTTTATTAATGGAGTTTCGAAATCATCCGATCGTTTCGTAGGGATATCAGGATTATTTCCGGTGTCTGTATCTTCCATTATGCTATCTCTTTCTATTATCGGAGACATCCTCTTCACTACCGTTGTATCTAATTTTTTATTCTTTCTGGCACGCGTTTTCACTTGTTTCTTTGTATTTTTGAACTTTAGTTTTATTTCTTTAACTGGTTTACGATTATCTTTTGAAATCTCTTGATTTTTATCATCATGTGTAACATTTTTATTTAAAATCTTTTCATTACTTGTACTATCATTTAAATATTGAGAACATATTTTAAAATCTCGGCATACAGTGTCAACGATCTCATTGAGACATTCAATAATTTCTTCTTCATTGAAATCTTCTTCATCATTCATTACGGGACAGAAATCGAACGAGTCACTTGTATCCGAACTCGTCTCATTTATTTTCTTAGCTAACGTCGGACTTATAACTAAATCGCCATTTCTGTTTTCAACACAATGCTGCGAGAAAAACTCTTCAACCGCTTGTATATCATATGTTTGCTTAATTGCACAATCGTTGATCACATCTTTATTTCTAATGTCGACAAGGTGTGGAGTATCTTCAATAACTTCAGTATTCGATTCATCTGTTGTTGTAGAATTATTAACTCTATTAGGCTTTTTATTTATGTTAGATTTTTTAACTTTAGCTGTAACTTTTGTGAATTGTGTATTTTCTATCAAGCAATCGTTGTCCTGTGATTTCTTTTCACTTGTTATGACACCACTGTCAACATTAATATCATCGTTTTTGCGTTTAGAATTCAATGCTTCCCGTGCTAGCATATCAACTATGTTATCTGTATGTATGTCTTTATCCTTCGGTAAACGTTCCAACGTGTCGTTTATAACAGAATCACTGGCCGATCCGACCGTAGCGACGAGAAGACAGCTGATAGAGTTATCATCATCATTATTGACAGGGGATATGCATAGAGGTTTATCTTCTTTCCTTTTCACACCCTCTGTATCACTGTGAGACGTCCTATCTCTGCGGCTTCTGTTTTTCTTATGACAAACGCCATAAGGTCGAAGTTTCAGTGTACTTTGTGATGAATTCGGACCGTAACGCTCGTCCGTTTCGCTCACTTCTGTAACACTGGATAGCTGTGGTAATGCACAAACACTCACTGGCTCTTTATCGAATCTATACCCTGGGAACGCTGTTAGTTTCTCTCGTAGCTGTAAGAGAGAAAAAAAATCAAACAATAACATCATAACTAACATAGTAATGCGAATGTGCTATTGAAGCGATCATCAAGTAAATAAGTTCTCAGAGGTACATAAAAGGTCGGTGCCCCTAACATTTGACCCCCGTCCGTGAAAGTCCAACAAGAGACAAATGTAATGAAAGTAACGAAATTTATACGAATACGATAACTTATAATATCATCCTATACAAATGTATCGCAACAGATATTTGCACATTGTAACAATCGCAATAAGTTATTTAGTTTGAAATTATTTTTAATAATATCTTTATTTTTTAGAATGAGGTTTATTTCTTCATACGTCACTACATTCCATCCTTTTCATTTTTTACAAGTTCAAATATAAATATATAATGAATAGGCGGTCGGGCAAAGCAACCACCTGATGGTATATGGTCATCGCCTCACATCGCCAATGCACCACCAACTGGGGGAACTAAGATGTTATATGTATATATTGAGCCTGTAGTAAAAAAGCTTCACCACCAAGTATGTAATGTAATAAAACTTAATAATCACCATAGCCAGTGATGAAGTCGACGCTGTGGAGGGCGACTGCCATGAGTCTGGGTTCCTGGGCCTGATTATGTAACCTAAAAAATATATAAAAAAGATTAAACATAATAATGCAGTAAAAGATCGATAAGATTAATTGCATCACCAAAGTATCTCTTCAGATATTAGAACGATAAGGTAACCTTGACATACATTTCCCCGATTAATCCTTCTGGCTAACAACAAAATATATTTTCATTATAGAGGTTGCCTGCGATCCCTGTAAGTGATACGGCGATAAGGCCTTTGCATACTACATTTATGTAAAACTTGATCTCTGTATTAGATATCTAAGTTAATCGTTAAGTGTATGCAATAAAGTATAAATAAATATAATTCAAAACTGATTATAGAACAAAGAAAAATACTATTTTTAGCATAATGATGTGTTAATTATCTGACCGATCAGCGGAGCCACACAGTATGTCAACAAACGACAGATCGTTATTACTCATTAAATAAAATGTAATGTGTTGTTTAAGTAAATAATATTTATGTATGTGTATAATTTTTACAATCACTTATTTGTATTGGAAAAAAAAATATCAGGATTGTCGAACAATCCCTTTTTTCTTTTTATTGTTTATGTATTATTAAAGCTTATTTACTAATTGACTTATTGCCTTAGTTCTTTATTACAAACGGCAAAATTTAAGGCACCAGCGGCTGTATTTGTTAAAAAAGGTTTGTGTGTTCTGCAATTAATTATTAAACACCTGAGAGAAAAAAAAGAGGTTCAATTCATTTGGGAAATAAAATAATGGCCTCCGTTGTTGCCCTGTGGCCTCCAGACCCGGAGCTCTATGTGCTGAGGCTTCAACCTCGAGGTCTACAAACTTATACGCTAACAATTACCGTACAGTCTATGTTTTTGACTTGCCTAGTATCCACAACAATGTACTATTGAATTAAAAATGTTGTTCTATGACAACTAATTGAAAATATTTTCTTAGATTATTATTATTATCTATATTAATAATAAAATGTGTCAACACACCTGAATGTTTTCTGCGTTGTAATTCAACAGGATGAGAGAATCTCCCTTCATCATCCTACATAAGAATCGATTTGTATTATTGACATATAAAATTTAAAACTACCCACATATCATGTTTATACTAATTGATTTATTTTCGAACATAATATAAATAAAATTATTGTAATATTAAAGTGTTTGAAATAACAAATAAAAGTGTTTTAAATTATGAGTAATTAATCAAATTCACTTTAACTTCGTCTTCAATTATTCTAAAAGCGCTATTAAAAATAAACTTAATTAATTATTAATATGAGTTAATTAAATAAATTTCAATAATAATACTAACGGATTTATCTCTTCGCGATCCATCATGTTTCCGTGTTGGTGATAATTGTCTAGATTTTTTTATATCTATGAGTAACTGAAAAATAAAAGAGTACAATTAATATTAAAGAACCATACATTTAAATAATTGTCAATGTGATTGAACTATAAGTTATAGACCACGCCCATGGTGCCTGTACCTACACAGGCTCCCTAATCCTTCAAACTAAAACAGACATATCAAGTTTTTTGGTAAAAAATAATAAGCTCAAGACGAGTTCGCACGTAGCCCGACCGTCAAAAATATTTATTTCATAATGTATACTAATATATAAAGCTGAAGAGTTTGTTTGTTTGATCCGGCTAATCGCAGAAACTACTGGTTCGAATTTAAAAAAATATTTTTGTGTTAGTGCTTTTATCCAGCTAGTCATTATATATTATAACACAAAATCTCCCCGCTTTCTCTGTATGTTTGTCTGTCTGAACGCAACAAACACAATAAATCATGAAACCAACCAACGGTTTTCAACAATAGAATATGAATTAGTTCAGTTTTTGTATAAATTGGGTGAAATGTGACAATAATAATCATAACTACAGGCGTGCACCACTTTAATAGAGTTCGGGTTTAACATTTTTTTCAGGCTCTTATTCCACATGAGCGAAGCCGTGTATCACCATCACCTTACAAATCAAATTGGAAGTATCAACAGACTTGAATATTTTATGTTATTTATAGTACTTAATCACTAAGGTGACTCTGTCGCTCTCTTTGGGCTACAAAAAAAACTACTACCCTCGTAAAACTAGTTAAACTACGATTAATATATATTATTACTAATTATTTCTGTTGCTGCGCATGTAAGATACATAAAATATACGTTCTCACCTGATATTTACTATCGAAGATGTTCCTCAAAACTCTATCGACTCTACCCAGGTCGCTCCTGCTGCTAATCGCGATCGTGACGTCACAACCTTCGAGAACATTCGACGGATACATACGTTGAGGGTCCATCACTGTCAGCGTTATGAGAATTTCTGAACCACTAAAAATATATTCGATATTTTCTATCTACTAAATTCAAAAGAGAGGAACCGGTAAGAAATTTATCAGTGGCTCTTATTTTAAGCTATCATGGCGATATATTTATTAATATAGATTATATAGCGTAATAATTAAATTTACTCGGTGATAGAGCTTTGTGCAAGCTCGTCTGGGAAGGTACCACCCACTCATTAGATATTCTACCGCAAAAGAGTATTGTTGTGTTCCGGTTTGAAGGGTAAGTGAGCCAGTGTAATTACAGGCACAAGGGACATAACATCTTAGTTCCCAAGGTTGGTGGCGCATTGGCGATGTAAGCGATGGTTAACATTTCTTACAATGCCATTGTCTATGGGCGTTGGTGACCACTTACCATCACGTGGCCCTTATGCTCGTCCGGTTCCTTCATTCCTATACAATAAAAAAAGGTGGCCCATAGGCTAATCGCCTACCGATAGAATAAAAAAATCCACTTCCATGACTTTTTTTTAAATCTGTGTAGCCATTAAGCACACCTAAATTGCTACTCAGATTAAAAAAAATTAACTAAAAAAAATTAACCTCCCAAAATTATATTAAAAACACTTTTATAATAAAAAAAATCAACAAATATTTCATTCACCAATCAAGCTTGAGTCCTAATACATTAGAATTTCGAGTTCATTTGTCTAATTAAACAAATAAAATCTCACCCATGCATTTGTACTGTATTCGTGTTATCCTCGTTTATAACCAAAGCGTCGCACAGAGACAATGAACTGCCTAAAACGTCTAATAGTTTAGGCTCCAATATAACGGATATACACTTGCTACCGGTGTTCAGATCAACCCAATAGTCTTTTTTATCTGTGCCCTGAAAATATCCGGCTTGAAGGACCAACTTTTACAGTAGTGTCAGTTCTATACTAAAGGAGATAATATAAACAAATAATAATACGAACACGAAAATAACGACATTGTTTTTAAGATAATTACTTGAAAGATATGTCTTTTGAGGTTTTAATATATTTTTAATATTACTAGCACATTGGGATAATATAATTAATTATTTCAATTAAGATTAATGGATTAGTTAAATAATGCCTCATTTTATTTGAAAAATCTTTAGATTATAATATTATCTATGATATGATTGTAAAAATTACGATTATTTAATTATTTCTGGTCATTGTAATTTTATTGTCAAATTTTAACTTACAGATATTAAACATATATTTCCAACAGAAAAACTTCTACAAATCACTGAAGTAACATCATCACTCGCTTCGTTGAGTGCATTCAAGAAATCTCTGGCGTCCTGAAAGGAGTAAAGCAGCTATGTCTTGTATAAGGTGTTTATATTATACTACAATAATTGTTGGAAACAAAATAAAAAGTCATTAAATAAATATATTTGGTATTATAAAATAAAGTTTTAATACTCTTGAAAGGATCACCCACTCAAAGATAATCTCTGTGTGGGATAGAGATTATCTTTGAGTTATCTTTAGGATTTTAGGATTTAATTTTGCTTAAATAAATTAAAATAATATAATACCCTAAGAAAATTCTGCCATTGTCTACTTAAGAATATTTCAACAGCTTTACTCGCATATAAGCTACTTGGAAACCATTTAACAGATGCATCCCTTCGCACTGCCAGATCTTGCCGGGGTATAAGCCATCGTAATAATGTTTCAATTATACCATACTGGGTCCTCAGGTCACCACATGATACCATTATTCTTGATAGTCTTATGCTATTTATAACAATTAATATATCATTAACACTTTTTAGACCAAATATACCCAGAAAAGTTAAGGTTGGTAAGAGTAATTTGCCCCTTTCAGTTTTATAAGTGATTTTTTTGTCAGTGATTAGTTAGTTAGACCTTCTCGTACACAGCTACTAAACCATCGGCATCACAAGTTAACAGTATTTAATGCAATTGCAACATCGATTTAAATTTGTTTGTTGTTCTATATGTATGTTTAGTCAGATTAGTTAAAGAGTAAATATGAATACTCAACAGGAAGATTCAAATCATTCATTATAATAAACTATTGAAGTAATAGGAATAAAACTTACAAATAAACTTCAAATTTAATTTTCAGTGCAAATCTGACTTCCCTACTAGATTCTGCGCAGAATTTGTTCAAGCACTGAATTATTTTGTACCTCTGGAATATATTTGGCTGATTTCTAGTTGCAATATCTAATAAACATTCTGCTGTTTCTTGAACTAGAATATCATTTAATGTGCGATTTTTTAAACATATTTCCTAAAAATTATTTATAATCTTGTTTTAAGAAAATAATTAAAGATTTATTAATAATACGATTATTTTTATTAAATATGGCTTGAAATAATGAAATACAATACCTGTATAAACTTTAACAGAACGCTCAAGAAATTCCACCAGTGGTTATTGTGCACTATCAAATGCTTACGAAGAGCATCCAGCCAATATTGCATCAATGATATTAGTTCTTTTCCAAGCAGACCCCATGTTTTTGACGGTGGCGTTTGTAACATAAGTTCCAATATTTTTAAAGCCACACCATTTTCATCACACTTATTAAAATACTGCAAAATCGTAGATTTATAAAATATGTAGCGTTCAACTAAACAACAATTCAAAAATTTAAAATACTTACTTCAATTTCAATTGATCTAATTTTATTTAATGCAAGGACAGTCGACATGTTGAATTGAATTTTCGAGTTTGAAAATTTAGTTATTAAATCTTGTGTGGCGGATATATAATCGTTTAGATTGTTTACATTTTTTAACAATTTGCTAACATCCATTTTTTCTTAAATATTGTAATTTTAATATATCAACAAAATTGATTACAATTTTTCAAACTTTAAACAGACATATTTTCCCGCTAAGAACAAAGCAATAAAGAACAAAAACAAAAATAAAATCCATAGACAACATAACCCTTACCGTACTCGTACGTTTTTGAAGATGCTAGGAAAAACCCCACTCGTAACAATAATTTAAATGTAGACATCGCTTAATTAATATTTAATTAGAATATGAAATTCAGCATAAGTAAACATGTATTTCATTTTACATAACCAGTTTAAATTATGGAATTTTAATGAATAATTTCAATTACTAGAAAATGAAACGCTCTTAATTTATTTATTCTTTTCAAACTAAAAATAATTAATGCTTAATTATATCACAAGCAATTTAGCATACATATACAATAGAAAGATTTTAATTGCGCGCAGATCATAGGTGCGCGGCAAGCGGCGCGGCGACCGGTAACTTTGTGCCACAAATACTCTAAAATTTAATAAATATTTTTAATTTTAAATAAATTATTTTAGATAATTTTTATTTATTTACATATTTTTTATATTATTAATACTAGTTGTAATAGTTGTAAATTGAAATGTTTATGAAAATTCAACGCTCAATGCAAAATGTTTTTGCTAAGGCAACACTAATATGCGACAACGACTTTCCAAGTCTTCAGAAATGACGGGCGGCGGTTGGTTCTATTGGTTGTGTTATATGGTTCATTATAAATTTGTGATAAAGGCTATCGAAAAATTATGAAAAATACTGAGATAGTAAATATGTCGTGATAACGTATGGTGAATCATACGCGTACGCATGCACCTCGTCTGCCTCTTCGTATTTTATTACTTCAGTGTTATGATCGCATCATAGCGCACGGTTCTAGACACTCGAAACCAGTCGATATTATGTGGCCCGAACGTGAGAACGACATAAGAGTTTTACAATTATGATGCCTATGGTGTACACAGTGTATGGTTTTGCTATATTTTTTATGATTGCGTGGATTTGTTTGTGGTTAATTCATATAATGGCTCTGTCATATTCGAAGTGGAAATTGCACCGGACTGTGGACCGGTCGCCACCGGAACAACCATATCTCGGAGTTTCAATCCTGAAGCCTCTCACCGGAGTTGATCCTAACTTGTTTTCGAACCTGGAGACGTTTTTTACATTAGACTACCCGACCTACGAGTTGCTCTTTTGTGTGGAAAACGAGCACGATCCAGCTGTGATGCTCGTAAATAGTTTAATGCAGAAGTTTCCTCAAGTGGATGCTAGATTATTCGTAGGCGGATTGTGTGTTGGTGTGAACCCTAAAATTAATAATATGCAGCCGGCGTACTTGGCGGCAAAGTATCCGTTAATATTAGTGAGTGATTCCGGTATTCGCATGCGAGAGGACACCTTACTGGACATGGTCCAGCATATGAAGGAAGATGTTGCGATTGTGCATCAAATGCCGTTTACTTGTGATGCCGATGGTTTCGCGGCTGTGTACGAGAAGGTCTACTTTGGCACGGCGCAGGCGCGTCTGTATCTCGGCGCCGACTTCCTCGGTATCAATTGTCACGTTGGTATGTCGTCGCTGGTACGACGATGCGCGCTGGAGGAAGCCGGTGGCCTAGCAGCATTCGGTGAATATTTGGCCGAAGATTATTTTATGGCCAAGGCTGTTGTATCTCGAGGGTGGCGTATGCGTGTAGCATCGTTGCCGGCACAACAAAATAATGGCGCGAAATCGGTGGGTGCGCTTCAAGCACGTCTCAAGCGGTGGGCACGGCTTCGTATAGCGATGGTGCCGACAACAGCACTGCTGGAACCGCTGAGCGAGTGTCTGCCCCTCGGCGCTGGCGCCGCTTGGGCAGCAGGAGAGCTTTTCGGCGCGGAGCCTTTACCGTTCTTCTTAGTGCATGTGCTAGTGTGGTTTTTATCGGACTGGTTAATGTTGCGTTCAGTGCAAAACGGCTCGCCCCCTATTACGAAAGTTGAGTTTCTGCTCGGGTGGGTGTGGAGCGAGTGCTGCGCGCCATTCGTGCTGGCTGCGGCACTGCTTAACCCTGAAATATCGTGGCGGACTCGCAGTTATCGGCTGGACTGGGGCGGTCGCGCCCATGAGCTCAAACCAAAACTTAAATTTTGAGCCACATCCCCTCCCTTATCGAAAGCTTTAATTTGATGTACGTAGTTTATGTTACATTATATATGATGAATGAGTACATTTTCAGTATCCCTGAATTTGATTGAATGTTTATAATTATTATATTAGTATTAAGTTTTTGATTTTAATTAATATTTATAATTTTGAAATGAATGGTGGATACTTGTTATTCTTGTTTTAGAGTTTTGTATGTTTATAGATTAAAATAATTGTCAGCTGTTGCATAATTATTTTCTGGTAGTTAATTGCCAATAATGATCTGCCATATTGAGTTTAAAATTCATGTACATATTAAATTAATAAAAGAGCGAAAAAGGTAACCCGAATGTGTATGCACTGTGATTCATTCGCTTATCAACAATGAATAGCGAAGATTCCTCGCTCAGCTCACTTGAATAATTAAAGAGTGAATCATTTTTTGTAACGCTGACCTGCTTTTGCAGTAAGTACAAGTTATATTGATCAAGAACAAAAGGCCAACATTCTCATCACAAATATGTATAAAACTGTATTTTGTAATCATTGCTTATTTTAAAACAAAAGTACATTCTATATAAAGTACAAAACCAACTTGCAATTCAATTTTAATTTATTCGCCTTTCAAAATTACATTACCAATGTAACCTAATAATTAAAAAAAAACCAACTACAATTCTAAATATGAGTGAACAGGGTTTATCTCTCTAATAATATTTTTTAATACTATCCAAGTTTTTGAATTATTTTATTTCAGTACCTTTGGACTAGGAGTGTTAAATAATAATCTGTGCACATTGGAAATGGGACCAAAAAGGTTGAATTATATTTTAAAGTGAAACATTATTATAAAAGACAGTATTAATTTCTCATGTGATTTTTCTTTTTTTTTTCCAATGAACGGTATTGAGAGAAAAGACTGTATTTTCTAATGTAGCTGCGTCCAAAGGTACTTAATTTTGTTGTGATTATATTAAGAAGTTTTATTCTTTTATTTTTTGAAGGTCTTTATTGTGCCATGATTAATTGCCTTGGTTCTATTATTTATGCATACATATTATTCTTTATGCATAATTTCACTTTGGGCTCTAAATTCACAGGATATGAAATAGGCCATAATCAATTAAATTTTATACCGCATTTACTACGAGGATTATAATAATTCAAGCAATGTGTCGTGAACAGTATGACATAAAAAGTATTGTGAGTCATTATTTCATAGTTGTAGATATATTATACTGAAATATTGAAGCTGACTTTTCACTGCGATATATAATATGGAACAATTTATACTGAAAATGTAATACATACTGTATATGTCAAGTTATATATATTTCTTGTTTGATCTCGAGATTATTGTCGAGTTGTATTATACTTGGAAAGGCTTTTCATGTGTCCGCATTAATCTTAGTTGTTATCTGCCACTGAATTGTATGTACTTATGATTTTACCGATCAAATGTATGTCTTAGAGTAAATGCCCATCATATGTGATGTAATCTAAGTAATATCTAGGATATAATGTATAGTATATTCCATAGTGAAAAGCCAGCTCAAGTAGGAATCACAAAGGTATGCAATCTACTTATATTACTCATTTGTGGTAATTTTAAATTAGTAGCCTTGTGAGTCGCCTTCTGTCTAATAATTTACATACATAGCATATAAACTGGATTTTCCTGTCCGATCTTTCTAGCCCATTATGTAAAGTGTAATAACTAGTTTCTCAAAGATTTATAATTCCCATTGTAAATGAAAGCGACATATTAATAAATAAAGTTGGAGAAATTAATTCAAGTACAGCCATGATTTATTTTTTTCAAATTTACTATGCATGTTTTTGTGTGCGTCTTAGTACTGTCAAATTCATAGTAAAATACTTCCGGTTCAGAGTACATAATAAGATTAGATAAAGTTGTGTCATATCTTCAGGGCAATCAAAATTAGACGTTGATTTTATGTGTTGACAGGGGTATTAAATAGTCGACTATGCAAGCCATTTAGAAGCTAGTCGGTATTTCTGTCAGATTAGTCTGATTTGTAATCGACAATTATAAGCATTCCTTTTTTTATTGAAAACCTTTCTACGTGATTATATACCTTGAGACCGCGCAACAGGGCTTAAAGTTGGATTGAACTTGTTTTTTGCCCGTAGTCTAAATGGAAACTGAAATTTGGAAAGCCAGTACCTACCTATTTTGGCGTATTAGTAGGGTGCGTGATATTATAAGCGTATATTCTAATCACTTGAATGATTTGATTCCGTATTAACTTATCAGTTATAAAGAAACGCTAACGAATATTTAATTTGTTCGAAATGACTTTTGTTGTATCGTGATATTCAAACTCATTATTTTATACATTATTATTACATCATTTATTTTTCATAGAAATAATAGAAATAACTGTTCTTACGGTTGATTTGAAGTGTTCGTTCTTAATACTGTACATATTTCATTTAAAATTATTTGTAACAAGTTTTACGTATAGATTACAAAACTGACAAAGTTTTAGAAACGGACTGTCGGAATCGACAAAAAGTACGACCGTTTCATTGCAAGTTACGCAAATAGTTAATGAAAGAACTTTAGTAAATTTAATTTCAGTAAGTGTAAAATTACTAAAATATTAGAAATGAAATTATAAAACTAACTATCGTAATTATTGTTTTTTGTTTTTTCCTTTTTCTGGCGTGTTGTTTTATTTTTGTTAACATTGCCCACAATGTTTTTTTTTTTGCTCTAGATTCTTATTTTTTTGTCATTTAAAGTTTGAATATCCGTCAAATAGCCCTCATTGTATGTATCCAGGAATATGGGATAGTAAATAAGTTATTGAAATTGAGACATGCTAATAAGTTTTACCAATAATAATGTAAATAGTATGTAGCAAGAGCTACTTTTGTTTTTTTTTTAAGATTCAACAATTATTCAAAGTAGATTCATAACGTATATTTCTAGTAAAATTGTCGTAAAAAAGGAATGCTTTATGTTAGCCTAATGTCAATATGTCAGTCAATCTTTGATCAGTATTCTATCATTTTTCCTTACATTTAAACTAACTAATAAACTTGATTAGAGACGTATTCATTTCACATGGCTGGGCACTTACTATGCTAATTCATATTTAACGATTATCATTGTTATTGTAACTTGTAATTACCGAGCGACAATTCGATTCATACCTTTTTTTATAAAGACATGAAAAAAAAGTGTTTTTTAAAAATGACTAATTCATTATTTACACGTATAATTAGATTAAATTCGTTTTGTTCTATTTAAAAATCCGAAATAAATTTAGCAAACAAATGTAGTGAATTTGGTTTTTTTTTTCACTTTACGGACGTAATATAGTTGTAAATACTGGCATCTAATAATTCACAGCTCGATACTGTTAGCGAAAAAGATCGTAATGTAAAATATTCGGTTTTTAAACGTTATTTAGCGGGTCCTTAGCTAAAGCTTATTTCCTTCTTATTTCTCTTCTGTCACCTTGGAATTGATATTCGAATGAAATAGGCCGAATTATTATACTGATTACCCCACTTAACAACATTTATAAGTTAAATCCGCTTGAAATTAAGTTAATTTTATCAGTTACCATGGAAACGGTACAAGAAAAAATATAAAAAAACATTGTGTTTAATTAAAACAAGGAAATAATTATATTGTATGATTTAACTCACGCGAACACATAATTTTACATACGATATTTTGCTCTAACAATACAATTGTACGAGTGCGCGTTGTATGTCTAAAAATTGAATTTGACAATTCATGTTTAAAAACAGTGGCTCGATTTTCATCTTTTTTTTAATTTTAATTATTATGATGTAAGGCGATTTGTCACATTATTTTATCTATATAGATTACTACAAATGTTAGGCTACCGTTGAAATAGCAGTCTAACGGCCGAATACTGAAACGTCCCTCAAAGTTAAACGCTACTTAACTTTGAGAAGGTCCTAAATTAGTATGCGAAATTTGAATTTAACGGCGTCTCAAATAATTAAGTTGCATTTAATGTTTAAGTGAGGTTTCAGTATTCGGCCGAAAGAGTACATAGCAATCACGGTCTTACACATGTCTTATAGCAATTTGAATAATAATTGACAGATGTCAAATGACTGTGACAATAAAGATTATTAAATTTAATCTTTTTGCTTTAACGTCGTATTTGTTGGCTTTCAAATTGTACTATTCATGCCCAAAATGTTTACTCAAAAAATTTCTAATTAAACTTGTAGAACTTACGCCTCCATCGAACTATCCTGTGACTTTAGAAATTGTACGAGCCTACGCTAGTATTATATAAATAACCAGTATATGCCTGAATACAGTTCAATACTCAAATGTATTATAAAAAATAGTACTTCAAAATTATTTCGCTTGTTTTGGGGCCCATATTACATGTTTATTTCAATAGAATTTGTACATTTTATGAATATGATTCCGACTTATGTTTTTAATTATAAAATTTAGCTGTAATCAGAGCTGGCTTCAGCTATCCAGGGCTTTAACTATGAGTCTACGATTGGCTCTGATCTTTCAGATGTAAAAAGATTACAAGGGCGTCTGGGTCACCCGGTGAGTTAAGTATCGGGGCCTGTGCCCATATGGCTTTCCAGTAAGCCATTTCCAGGCTCTCCAGATATTATATATAGATTAAGAAACCGGTAGCATAACAATTTTCTTTTAAATTCTTTGTTGTTTATTTTCAAACGATTAATTTCTAGCTTAGGCATTAAATCAATCATTTCATATTAACGAATTACTCTGATTGATTGGCAGTCAGTTTAAAGTAGGAAAAAACACCCAGTGGCTTTAGTCAAATTTCATTATTATTAGTTTTTAGGGCTGACTGACAGAAGTGCGCCTGGATAGCTCTTCTCTAAAGCTAACTCTGGTTGTGATTGATTTATAAAGTGTCGTTTGCACAGCTCTGGTATCGTTTAAAAATGTACGTATTCTATTAAAATATGCATCATATCACATGCGGATTGAATGTAGAATTGATGTAGAACTTGTGTATTGTACCTGATAACGGCGACTTTTAATAAAATATCAGTATGTTTGGAATTTATTTACGCATTATTTTTTTACCTATAGACTATAAGTGTGTATCTATTTACGTCTATGTTTTTAATTGTTGTGTATAACTACGAGACAAATTTCAAGTATTAGATTCCCACTGCTAGGTTCCGCCCGTATGTGTAGGGGAGCAGTTATGTACCTTATGTTCTTTTTTGTATACCTGACAACGTAGATGCAATAAATTCGTAATGACAGGTTGAGAAGTTGAAACGTGGAAGCGTAAGAAACAAACAAACTACCTATTGCATTTATATATTAAAGATTATATCTCTTATTTGCAAAGATATATAAGGTTTTTCTATTACACAATTTAACGGTTTTTTTTAATTGATCTACACCACTATTAATGTACTTATTTAGTGATATTTTTTTGAAATTGGCGGGGATATCTCTGATCTGATCAAAATACAGATTAACGGCGCCGTTACTTTTTTGAAATATAAGTTGTTGTCGCTGAAAACTGAACCAATTGTGTTTCTGATGAACCGAAACAATAACAGCTTATATTATTTTATCACATTAGAAACGTTCGACAAATGTACAATGATATATTTTATGTATCGGTTATATGAATAATTTTACATAATATATTGCTTTTAATTGAAATGATTGAAATCGATTTTATTTTCAACTATAATTTTAATAAAAATTGCTGGAAGAGTCCTTGTTTAAATCATAGCAAGCTTTACAAAAAAAATCATGTTCTTATATGTGTCAACATGTACTAGAAACCACAAACCAGCAATAGAGGTGATGGAATAGCTCTATATTAATCTAAGATGGCCAAGGGGGTCTAGTCCAGAATTGATATCTGATATTAAGATCACTAACGTTTTTTAGTGAAACAATAATTTCTCTCGTTCTGTCTTTATTAGTTTGCCATTCGAAAGAAGTAAACCCTGCATTATTTTACTAATAATATTATTTCTTATCCCTCTGATATATTTACAAATGTACTGACTTTATAAAAAAATATTCTAAATACTTATTTATTTTGACAAAAATTACTGTTTCTTTATATTTATGAAGACATATTTAAATACACTTCTAAACAAATAATTGATACAATAAACATTACTTTCTTTTTACGCTACTATTTGCTATAAAAACTTGCAAAATTCAATTTAAAGTTAACAAAGCGGCAAATTTAATTATATTATTTTTGTATTTAATAATAATAAACACAAGACATAGAAACCGTAAACAAAACAAATAAAATTTCATTTGATAGCTAAAATCGATAATTGATATTACACAGATATCATTTAAAATGTCAATTATCGAATCGATAATCGAAATATTACATTCACGCACTCACTAATTCCATCTGTCAATAAAGAATAACCAAATTAATATTGATCACAGAGTATGCTAAACTTCGATCAATAATGTTAAAAGATTGTAAAGATTAGCGGTAAGCGCTTCAAAAACGGCCCGAAAAGTAAGAACACAATGACGTTTGTGAGGTTATTTCAAATCAGTATGGTCCATTCATAACTAATTGCTAAGGAAATAAGGTTGAATATGGAACAATCGTTAT
The DNA here is from genome assembly GCA_963151315.1 of Nymphalis c-album. Lineage (NCBI taxonomy): Eukaryota > Metazoa > Arthropoda > Insecta > Lepidoptera > Nymphalidae > Nymphalis > Nymphalis c-album. The sequence goes on from OY720610.1 coordinate 5,688,955, forward strand.
TGTACATTTCCTATGTCTTTCTGTCATTCATGCCGTGAGATCCTAAGTGAATCACTTGAATGTCAATACAATCTAAACCGCACTTTATTGCTCGAGAACAAGGCATCGTTTAGGTTAAAATTACATTAAATTTGAATCACATAAAGCAACAGAAACTTAATAATTCATTATTCAAGTTCATTATTGAAATCAATGGCCGTCACTGATTTTATTAACATACATACTTACATTGTACATACATACTGTTACTTGGTGGTAGAGCTTTGTGCAAGCTCGTCTGGGTAGGTACCACCCACTCATCAGATATTCTACCGCAAAACAGCAGTACTTGCTATTGCTGTGTTCCGGTTTGAAGGGTGAGTGAGCCAGTGTAATTACAGGCACAAGGGACATAACATTAGTTCCCAAGGTTGGTGGCGCATTGGCGATGTAAGAGATGGTTGACAGCTCTTACAACGCCAATGTCTATGGGCGTTGGTGACCACTTACCATCAGGTGGCCCATATGCTCGTCCGCCTTCCTATGCAATAAAAAAAAAAAACATACATACATGTACATACATTGTATGTATGTTAATAATACAGATTATATACCTACTTATTTTGTTAATTAACACAATGTATGTATGTTAATAAAAAAAATAAGCAATTGCTTAAATCGGTTAGAAGAAGCCGAGATGGCCCAGTAAAAGGACGCGTGAATCTTAACCGAACCGAAATAATCGTGGATTCAAACCCGGGCAAGCACCACTGAATTTGTGAAAGCATGCATGTGTCAAATTTCATTGAAATTCTGTCACATGTGTATTCCACCAACCCGCATTGGAGCAACGCGGTGGGAAAAGCTCCAAACCTTCTCCTCACAAAGAGATGAGGCCTTAACCCAGTAGTGGGATAATCACAGGCCATTACTGTTTAGATCGGTTTTATATGTTGCTAATAGGATTCACAGTTATCGCGTTAATATCTAATACTACCTAAGAAGCGTATTTTCTAACAACTTTCACCAGTGGAGTGATTCATGGTTTAGGTGGATAATTAATTAAAGTTTTATGTTAATTGGTTGAAATATGACTATTGTTGAAGACGTCGGAGAAAATCATGCTGCGTGTGACTTTTACTGGAGTGTTTTTTTATTGTCTAGGTAGGCGGACTAGCATTTGGGCCACCTGATGGTAAGTGGTAACCAAGGCTCATACACAATGACATTGTAAGAAATGTTAACCATCGCTTACATCGCCAATGCGCCACCAAACTTGGGAATTAAGATGTTGTGCCTGTAATTATAATGGCTCACTCAGCCTTCAAACCGGAACATAACAGTACCAAGTACTGCTGTTTTGCGGTAGAATATCTGATGAGTACGTGGTACCTACCCAGTCGAGCCTGCACAAAGCTCTACCACCAAGTGATCATTAATTATTCCACTCCATTAACAATTATGTTTTCGATGAACAATTAACTTGCAAACGAAAATTTTGCATTTCGAAAGCTATATAAAAATGCATTTACCCTTGAAATGAGTTGCATTTAAATGGAAACTAGGTTAGATTGCAGCCTTTCAAAACCTTACTCTTTTGTACGTCGCTGTTATACATCTACATTATTTACGTGTATATTTATTTTAGTTATGTATTCGAGTAGATGTCACTTGAGATCTTGTTAAAATGTTATGTCCCAGTGGTTAGAACACGTTAAACAATCAGTAGTTAAGGTAAGGATTCAAATCTGGGCATGCAACAAAGATGATCATGTGTCTGTTTATAATTCAACTTGGTGGCGAAGGAAATCATCGTGAAGAAGATGAAATTCTGCCAAATAAGATTCAAACTCGACTAAGTACATGCCGAAATTGCTATGCATTATGTATATATAAGCCGGGGCCCAGTGGTAAGAACGCGTGAATTTTAACAGATGATCGTGGGTACAAACAGAGAAAAGCAACATTTAATTTTCATATGCTTAATTTGTGATTATAATTCATCTCGTGCTATCGGGAAGGAAAACATCTTGAGGAAACCTACATGTGTCTAATTTAACTAAGATTCTGGCACGTGTGTATTCAGCCAACCCGCATTGGAGCGGCGTGGGGGAATAAGCTACTAACCTTCTACTCAAAAAAAGGAGAGGCCTTAGCCCAGCAGTTTGATATTCACAGGCTGTTACGTTACGTTATTATGTATAGATTAAAAATAAATTTACTTTTTACACGTCGAGCTCATATTATATTATATTACTTTTTTTTTTTTTTATTGCAAAGGAAGGCGGACGAGCATGTGGGCCACCTGATGGTAAGTGGTCACCAATGCCCATAGACATTGGCATTGTAAGAGATGTTAACCATCGCTTACATCGCCAATGCGCCACCAACCTTGGGAACTAAGATGTTATGTCCATTGTGCCTGTAATTACACTGGCTCACTCACCCTTCAAACCGGAACACAACAGTACCAAGTACTGCTGTTTTGCGGTAGAATATCTGATGAGTGGGTGGTACCTACCCAGACGAGGTAAAATATATTAATAAGAACACTTCAAATGGAAAACAAAAAATTATTGCATACCAGCAATTGCATGCATTACTCTACCATCTGACTGAATGTTGTTATACATACAGTTGTTATGACAGCTTTTTATAGCGAGTAAGATATATCGGATATTAAAAAAAAACAATGGTTATATTATATATCGTAAATTAAAAAAAAATAACAGGCCACTTGTAATTCAAAGGTTAAGAGATAAAAACCTCACAATTTGTTACTTTATCTGCGGCGAGTTGCCCATTTGTTGAAGTAGAATTGAATTCTTCAGATCTATATTTTCTGATGTTTATATAAATTGTCTTACAAAAACCCACCATATCTTATTTTAAATTATTTGATATTTCAATTCATTTATAATATTTAATAATAAAACTATTTATTAATTCAGGCTCTCTTTAGAATGTAATTAATGATTTTGGTTGAATTTCGACCACTGTGTGATGTTTACTAGGATAGTAAGCAATAAAAATGCGATAAACAATGAAAAATTACTACTTTCTTTATTTATTAAAAAGTTTTAAATATATATGTATTACAAAACAGGTTTAAGTCAGTGCCTTTGAAGTCGTTCATTTATTAATTTCCTTTTTTATTAGTTTAGGTTATTGTTACCAACTATGTATATGTAGTAAAATAAAACAATATTTTAGTTATTTGATCTGTACACCTCCACCGCTTTATTAAGCTCATGTCCTTCTCCCAAAGGTTGTCTGGAAGAAATCGCTCTCTTAGCGATAAGACCGCCTTTTGTGCTACCGGAATATATTATGTTTTTTTTATTTCCATTACTGTACGTTTCTGTAACTCTGTGTGTACAATAAAGCATATATCTATCTATCTATCTATATGTATATGTTTGAAATTGAAGTACAGTAAAAAAAAAAGTGATGACATAATTGCGGTCATTTACAATGGTCACCGCAAACGCGTTCAATTCTGAAAGTTATGTTAGTTTTATTATTACGGTTTCATTTGCGTATTAGATTAAAAATTCCTTTTGAAGTGAAAATGATTTTGCATCGTTGTGATTTGAAAGTCGATGAAACGAAAAAGCGACAGTAAAAAGAGAGACAAATAAATTAATAAGATTTAACGTGGGAGTAAACGAGAGGAAGCATTATACAGTTGAAGCCAAAATTTTTGAAGGTTTCACTTCTACCACGTGTGTATTGCACACGTTTTTTTTTTCATATCGTTTCATACACTGTAGTGTCCTATAGAGACCAACGATGCTGTCAAAAGTCATTACACTGGCTATATTAATATAGGTACTTCGTTAATAAAATCGACACATATCATTCATATATCATAGTGCCGTGCTAGTTTTAATTAATAACTATTTTAATGCCTAATTTGATAAAAAATCTCGTCAATGTTTTACTTTGTAAAAATAAAAACTAACTAACTAAGATGTAATCACATTTTCTAAATGGGCAGCTTTTTTTAGTAAAGTTATTTTACACAGAAAGCTATCTGTTTATAACATTTTTAATCTATAATGTTTTATCAAAAATACGATGCTTCTGATTGTGTATAAAACAAGAAATCAACATAAATCCCATCTAATATATTTCCATAGAACTTTATTATTAACGCGGGAAAAACCGTTGGCAAATAATTCGAAATGTATTTTTTATTTTTATGATAAATTATTTTTTCGTCCAACTGACATACTTCGATTTTTTATCATAATCATGTACAACCTCGACAAGTTTGCGTTAGTTATCACGAAAAGTCAATATTTTGGTTAATACAACATTGGTATCTACACTATATATATTTATTTTCATGTGACCGTTTCATATTTCTACGCCCTGCTATTTACACTCAAGTGTTATTCGTCTCTACTCTAATATTTATAAAATACGAATTAGCTCTCGCGGATTTGCTTGCTCGATAGAGGGAGGGAGGCACCTATGAGGTACAAAACCCTATGATTTTACTTGAAATTCTAACTTGCTTCAGACAAACTTTCATCAAAATCGTTGCAGTGGTTTAGCCATGAAAGCGTTACAGACATAGTTACTTTCGCACTTATAAAATTAGTTAGGATTATAGAACACAAAAGCCGAAATATGCAGACATAAAATAATTAAAATATTACTACAGAATATAAAAGTTGAAATATACAGACTAAAAATGCTTTGATATTGCATTTGTAGCCGCAACGGAAAATGCTAATAAGAGTGGCGTTTGTAAAATGATGTAAATATTCATCTCTTCTTACTTCTAATAATTCTATGTTTGTAAAATGGCAGAAGAATTATCATTGAATATAATAATAATAAGGTCAATTCGGGTAAGACCGTCTGGCTGGTAAGACTGTACAGTAAGGAATACGACGAACTCTTAATAGCTAACTACATGATGTATGAAAACAGTTTACTGTTCTAATTTGAATAAATTTAAGTAGATTGCGTTATTTGAGACACAGAGAAAAAATTTCATTTGAAATTTAGTTTGTCATATAATTATAAGTCATCAAGACGATACCACATTGTTTAAAAAAGTTTTTTCTGTGATGTTATTTGGATCTGTGCATGTCGAGACATTAATTTAGAATTTATTAAAACAATTTATTTACGGTAGCTAATTCATATCCCAAAGTTGAATTAAATTCATTGTTAGAGGAAAAGACCGGGTTATGCCGATTCGCCGCATCCAGATATTGTAAACCTTTTCGACTAAGAAAGGTTTTTTTTTATTAACTCATGGTCAAACCCTATTATAAGTAGTTTATAAGTAGTTTTAGTAAAGAAATTTGCCTAAAGAGACTTACCCGAGAACGCTTTATTTTGAGGTAAAAGCCGCCAGAAACGATCTATTTAAAATTTGACGGAATATTTTGAAATAATGTTTAAAAAACACATACCTATTTATAGTTTTTTTACCTTATACGGTCTTATCCGACATGTCAGAAAAGTCCGTCAATTTGATTGTTTTTATATGCTTTTTGCATAAGCAAATGATTTTTAAGTAATTTTGAGTTTTATTTAATATTCAACAAAATATTAAATCATCCTGTTGTAAAAGTTGTCTGAAATGTCGTAAAGGTATGTCGTAAACTTATAAATAAAGTAAAAAAAATATATCGTAAAGGTATTACAATCAAAAAACTAAAATTTTAATAAAGTATTGGCCGGTCTTCCCCGAAGTGGCCTTAATTAAAACATTTTTGTAGTCGTTGCTAATGGGCTGTTAAAAACAGATTTTCCGTCATTATTGATTTGACATTCTAAAGAAGACTCGTAATTGTTTAACTAATCGCGGTAATAAATTTTATGAATAAGGCCATAAATTAATAACATTTAAATTATATATGCAATTATAATGCAGGCAACATGACACACCCCCCCGCGTGGGATCTCCACCTTGTCGTGGTGGGGGGGCTCAGTACAGGGGCGTGGTAAGGTCGGCCACGGGGAAGCTAAGAGGGATCCCGGACGTGGGGCGCTCCTCGTGGGCCTCAGGAGGAGGCTTGCGTTGGATGCGCCCAGGGAGCGGGGGACAGTTCTGTCTGTCCCTCACAGTCGGGAGTGTTGCCGTCCTTCCTGTCCTCTGCGGCCGTCAGGGTGTTTTTTGGCGGCGGAGCCCAACACCTTCATCCGTCGCCAAGGAGCTTGTAGCCTTCGGGCTATCCATCGGGGTGTCAGGGTAGAATGCTCACGCGACCCCTTGGCACCCCCATAAAGGCGGTGAAGTATACGCTGTGGTTTTAGTGGGTATTACGGCCTTGCACTTCAGCCGTCGAGTCCCACATAACCCCCCGCTTTTCATCTTGCGGGGGGTATGAGTAAATGCATTTCCACAGCGAAAAAAAAAAAAAGGCAACATGACACAGTATGTTTTTTTTTATTTCATAGGAAGGCGGACTAGCATATGGGCTACCTGATGGTAAGTGGTCACCAACGCCCATAGACAATTGCATTGTAAGAGATGTTAACCATCGCTTGCTTTCGCCTCCAACCTTGGGAACTAAGATTTGTGCCTGTAATTACACTGACTCAAATACCCTTCAAACCTGAACACAACAATACCAAATACTGCTGTTTTGAGGTAGAATAACTGATGAGTGGATGGTACCTACCCAGACGAGCCTGCACAAAGCTCTACCACAAAGTAATTTTTGTTTTAGAATATTAGTAGCTAGACACGAAGTGATTTACGAGATAGTAGCCATCATGTAAAGCCATCTGAACTTCTACTTCTCACCGTGTCTACCTATGATTTTGAATGTTCAGTACGTTAAGGTTTAAGAAGTTTATTTCTCATTAAGAACAAAAGTTCGCTTACACGAGAAACTAATTACATTATTTTCTTATATCTATTATTATAGTTATGTTTATCGGTGTCTATATAAAAACAAAAGTGAGTATACATATATTATATATCTTTTCTTAATTCCGTTTATATACATAATTACTAAATTAATAATTACTTTTATTTAAAATGAATGACACATTAATGATGTTAAATTTTATTCGCATATGACTGATATAACAATCGAACATGTTTCTAATATCGAATTCGTGGTTATCCGTTGTGTATAAAGTTACAATTTGCAATGAAACCAAAAGTTAGGTAACATTCCTACCAAAACTATAGATACAACTATTTATAAAGAAATCATAGTCGTGTATGTACCATATACCATCCATTTATTTCGTAAAACCGAAAATAAAACTATACAATTTTAGACACAAAATTAAACTAAAATAATAAATTCACAAATAGATAGATAATAGATAGATAGAATAAAATAACAGAAGGGTTCTCAAACGGTTTGTATTTTTTTAATTAAATGTGGACGACATTTTTATTGATAAATCTATATATTCAAGCGGGGGTATACATAAGTGAAATGGGCATATTTGGGTTGCATTAAAACCTTTTTTCTCGGTAATTTATATAAAAAAAAACCTTCAAATTATACCATATATATTTTATTACATATATATAATTAACATCGATTATAGGAATCCTTACCTTCAATACTTTTTTAAACAATTAGATACAATAAATAAAGTACACCCCTTTTTAACCGACTTCAAAAAAAGGAGGAGGTTATCAATTCGTCTGTATGTTTTTTTTTTTTTTTTTGTGTTTGTTACCTCATAACTTTCGACTGGGTGAATCGATTTTGATGATTTTTTTTATTTGAAAGGGGTTGCTTCCCATGGGGTCCCATTTTTTTTTAGTCCAGGTTTGACAATGGAATCCATGAGAAAACCATATAAGTCGTAAATTTGCTTGAGGTATGTGCGCGACAAATGGACGAATAACTCAATATCACGCCAACCGATTTCGATGATTTTTTTTTATTAGAAAGAGTATACTTCAAGGGTTATTTGATGATAGTTTGGTTAGATTCTGATTATAGGATCCATGACAAAGTAACGGAAATCTTCAATTCTTAGTAGCAAATTAACGATACACGGCCGAATCTTTTATAGGCTATCTAGATTTATCATTCACCTACCATAACATCGTTATGGTCAAGTAATTATAGTACTATTGTAAAAAACACTTCTTTATATACCGTCAATAGTTTTCGCAGCGCACGCGAAATAATAACTTTTATAGGCAACAGTTTGATACGTTGGGTTACATTGCTCCATTTTAAGTAGGGATCTATAAGTTTTTGAAAATATAATAAAGCCTATGTTACTCGGTAAAGACGTAGCTTTCTAAGGGTGAAAGAATTTTTAAAATCGGTCGAGTAGTTTTTGATTTAAATCGTAATAAAAAATCAAACAAAAATCAAATCTTTCCTCTTTATAATATGAGTTATGCATGTAAGCATTAGTATATATGTATATGTTTGTAATTGAAACATATTTGAACATCTCCTAAAAGTTGAGACCAATTTTGAAAATTATACATATATATATATATATATATATATATATATAATCGTATAAGTACTCTTATATACATGTTATATTTATGTATATTTATATATTGATTACTAGTGTTTTTCCCGCGGTTTCACCCGCGTAGTTCCTGTTCCCGTGGGAATATGGGGACAAAATGTAGCCTATATTACTCCCTGATAATGTAGCTTTCCATTGGTGAAAGAATTTTTTAAATCGGCTTAGTGGTTTAGGCGTGAAAGCGTCACAAACAAGCTTACTTTCGCATTTATAATATTAGTTAGGATAATATAGATACTTCCCCTTTTTTTTAATATACAGACATTCCGTCATATTTTATGGTGAAGAATGGTATAACACAACATCTATAAACATACAGTTTATTTAATTATTACTAGAAATAACTATTTTGTTATGTTATGGCTGCCCAACTAAATTACCCCACCAACTAAATCTATTAAATCAAAACATGTTAATTTATATTCATACATTTAACCATATTAACTAATATTTATTAATTAAGTACCAAAATGCATTTTACTTTATGTTTCACTGTTTTAGATTAATATATTAAAATAATAATATAAATGGCGCTGTCTCATATGAGCTGCACGTTTAGTAGGTCTACCCATATTCTACAAATTAGTGAGTGTACTTCAGATTCACTAAAAATCGAAAAATAAATAAAAATTTTAACAAAACAAAAACCGACTTCATAAAAAAACAAATTAATATGCACTAAAAAGTAAAAAAATAATTGCGTATTCTTCTATAATTTGATAATTAACTTACTATTTTCTACTCATCAATATGTAGGTACGAATGTGTTGTGTGGTTGATAATTTATTTACAATTATTGTTATTTTTGGAGTCGATGTCAGCTAAGGAAACACTATAATATACCTAGCAATAATAATACGGGAATCTTTTAAAAACATACATATTACAAATTGACTTTTATTCGCTTCGTTAAGTTGCGCGTGCGACACAAGCACATCTCACCTACAACTATGTATGTAGTTATAAGCCCACCTTGGCTGACATCGACTCCAAAAGTAACAATAATTGTAAATAAATTATCAACCACACAACACATTCGTACCTACATATTGATGAGTAGAAAATAGTAAGTTAATTATCAATTTATAGAAGAATACGCAATTATTTTTTTACTTTTTAGTGCATATTAATTTGTTTTTTTATGAAGTCGGTTTTTTTCCATAATTGTTTCATTTTTGCTCAGATGCTATATATTACAAGATTTTTTCGTTGATTATCAAAATATTGAATAATACATCATCAGAGGAACCTCCTGACAATTTTTGCAAAATATTTTAAATTAAATTTTTGACATTTGCGAAACTTTCAACAATTACTTTGACTCTGTTTGCCTAGCCACATCCTTCCTTCCTTATATACATTTCCTTCCTTCCTTACGTACTCAATGTTCTCCTTATCATGCTGAATTGTAAATAAAATTCAAAAATGAAAACCCAGAATTTAATATGAAACAGTTGAGATCTAAGTCTTTAATCCACTGAGCCGTCACTCCCATAAATCATAACAGTAACAATAATATTAAATACCAGATGTTATTGATTTAGAAGTGAAATCATGTTCACAGGCATTGTTAGTGTGTATTAGTGTTACACAAAGTCTCATATACTTTGTAGAACAATACGCAATATAAAAGTACGTAAGTATATATATAAGGTCCTCCAGACCGATTTCGGTCACGGCGGCCAATCTCAAGAGAGATTAGCCAACTGCGCAGGAGATATTATAGTGCACAAGTGTGTGCGCAAACACAGGTGCACTCTCTTTTCCTTAGCTCTCATAATCCGATGGGACGGCAATCCGACACGACCGGAAAGAGTTCAGGCGCAGGACCAACGGCTTAACGTGCTTTCAGAGGCACGGGAGTGTACACACTTCCAACTTCCAGACTCCGGGCTGTTAGTGAGAATTTTCAGACAGAAAAACCCAATAACTATTTATTGGCCCGACCTGGGAATTGAACCCAGGACCACCGAGTCTGCGGCCTTATATCTAGCCACAAGACCAACGAGGCAGAGGTAAGTATATAGTAATGTGATCGTCCACATAAAAAAAAAAAAAAAAAAAAACATACAGACGAATTGATAACCTCCTCCTTTTTTTGAAGTCGGTTAAAAACGATATTGAACTATTCATCTTGTGAGCGTTTTCAATGGGTGTATTGTGTGCTGTATTATATGAATTTTTTATTTACACATCGAGGACACGCGTCACGCGATTCGTGACTGTTATATTATTTAGAATTTTTTTTTTCGATGTCAATAAATGTTTTAACGTTCTATTTTTTTTTTGAAGTATAACCTCTTTCGGGCAATTAATAGCCACTATGTGTCCGGGAGCTCCAGAATTAAATCAAGTCCAGGTGGTGGTAGAGCTTTGTGCAAGCTCGTCTGGGTAGGTACCACCCACTCATCAGATATTCTGCCGCAAAACAGCAGTACTTTGTATTGCGGTGTTCTGGTTTGAAGGGTTAGTGAGCCAGTGTAATTACAGGTACAAGGGACATAACATCTTAGTTCCCAAGGTTGGTGTCGCAATGGCGATGTAAGCGATGGTTAACATTTCTTACAATGCTATGTCTATGGGCGTTGGTGACTTACCATCAGGTGGCCCATATGCTCGTCCACCGTCCTATACAATAAAAAAAAAGGTTCCAAACTTAAATACGTAAATAAATTATTTCATAATATAATCTATTAATTAAGCCAGTAACTGCATTATGTCCATTATTATTTCAAGAATATATAGATTTTACTGAGAAGAACCGGCAAGGAACTCCAGATTCTAACTTATATTATATCAAATATGTTTGTATAATTATTATTATATGTTCTATTACTAATTAATAACATATCCTTATAATATTAATGGGTAGGTATTACTTTCACTATTAAAAATATAATTTAAATAAGCGAGAAAATATATAACTACTTTTAGGTTAATACAAACGAATATCGTAGGAGGAAGCATTTGGATCTGGGAAAAAAATAAAGTTAGAGTTACATTGTCGGTAGACACACGCTGTCTCATAATCTTTGACCTTTTAACCGTTGTTATACTTACGTCACTGAGTGACTAGCGCTCTGCTCGTGTACATTGTAACAAGTAATATAGTCTTCTCCGATCGAAGAAGTAGATATATAGTCCATTCAAAAGTTACATTTGGGGTTGCGTTTTTTAGAGGACGCAATTTTATTTTTTTTCATGTGAAGATAAGAAATAATACCATTTTTGTAGATCGTTTTTTGAATAACAACTTTTATAGGCAACATTTTTTTCATTAAGTCAATAGCTAAGGTTTTACAGCGCTCCGAAGTGACTACTATTTTTCAGTTTACTATTAAATAGTTTAAGAGATACATCGTAAAAACCATTTCAACCCCTATTTTCAAGATGGTGGCCGTGGGACAAGGGAGGCGACCCCACAAACTTGGTTTTAGCTTTACATTGACCCCCCCTACACATCCAAAAAATAAAATTGCGTCCTCTAAAAAACGCAAGGTAAGGCCTAAAAATTGTAACATTTCAATGGACTAATGACGACACAAGCAAACCCTAGATTGACGTGTTACAAGTTTGTTGATATCTCTGCTATATGCACTAAAAGTTGTTTAAGAATAATTTATATTTATTAATAATAATACAACACTATTCCACTTAACTACATATATACACTTTAATTTTGTTTCTATGGCTTCGATAACAATTTTCATAACGCGACTTTTTTTCGAATCTAATAATGAATCTAGACCAACAGTACTAAAACTGTGCCCCTCGGGTATTTGTGGTTGACCCAACTGATGTTACTTTAAATTTTAAAGATAGAAAACACCTAAATAATTAATAATATCTATATATTTATGTATTTACAAAAGAGAAGTATTATATGTAAAAATATATTCCATAGCACGAGTTGTGCTTAGCATGGGATCAGATGGCCCTGTGTGAATAATGTCCCAGGATATTATTATTATATTATTATTACCTAAATAATTTGAAGTAAGCAACTGGTTGTGGCGGACACGGCAGTGTTTGAAACGTTTTGAAATGATAAAAAAATATTTTAACGTCGTCGTATACCTACGCGATAAATATTAGCAGCGCGACCCTTTGACTTACATGTTTTTGTGGCAACTGTAAAATAAAAGTTGAGCATCGCTCTAGATTATTATATAAGAAATATTGTTACTCTCTTCTCGGTCGTACGCTTCATTGCTGAAGGTCGTGTCCACTCTGGTCCAGGGTCTGGGTCACGTACTTTATAAGTTTTCTCCATTCCGTCCTGTCCTCAGCTTTTCTCAGGGCTATGGTCACTTGGAGACCTGAGAGGTTGGTAACTAGGTCCAGCCACTGTGTTGGGAAGCGGTCGCGTGGTCGTTTCCCCTCCACTTTGCCAAGCACCATTAACTTGTCCAGGCTGTTAGGCTGCCTACGAGCTATGTGACCAAAATAACGAAATAACAAAACATTGTTATAATAATATATAAAATAAACCTAAATATGTAATCATAATAAATATGTAAACTTGTAGTATTTTCTAATGTAGCGTCTAAGATGTTTTTGTTATTTCCGTTCTCTTTGTTATTTTTTTTTAATTATTAACCTATTGTTACTTATTAGTCAAGAACTTTTAATTATAAAATTGTAATCGGCGTAAGAACACTATGTATGCAGTTTTTGCTTTTAAATATGTGTACATAAGGTATTTCTTATTTTGTACATGATTTATTGGTATATGATTTATGTAACATAGCGAAACTAAATAAATAAAGTAATAAATGATTCAAGATCTGGACTAATATCATGTTTAATTAATGTCTAAGTTGTGTATTTGTCTTCTCATGTGGTTGAAATAGGCTGAATTTGCGAAGTCATGAGTAAAAGTTAGCGAGTAAGCAATGGCTTTGGTATTTCTCGATTTTTTTTTATATACATCCTGTTTGCGTATAACCTGTTTTAACAGATACATATATACATATAATTAAGTTAATTTATACTATCACTTCGTGGACGAGTGGTAAAATATTGAAACTTAATATTAGATAAAATATTTTTACATTACACTAGTTGTGCGTCGCGGTTTCACCCGCGTATATTTAATAAAAATATAATAAATAAAAATCAGCCTAGACTCTTCCTCGATAAAATGACAATACAACACAAAAATATTTTTTAAATTCGAGCCAGTAGTAGAGATTAGCCGGATCAAACAAACCAACTATTCAGCTTTATATTAGTATACATGTAATTATTAGTTTAGTGTTATGTTTTTATGTATGTGTAGATAAATATTATTTCGAATGCTCCGGTTTTATTGGTGGTTCGTAAGGCCGCAATCTGGGATTGAGTTCGAACCCTGGATCGCACGGGGCAGAAAAAGCCTCAGCAAGAGTCACAAGTGTTGACATTCCCGTGCCTCTGATACCACGTAAAGCATGTTCCTTCAATCAAAGCTATACCGGTCTGTTTTGCCGTTTTATTAGATGAGTGGGAGGGAATAGTCAGTGCACTTATGGTATCGCCCACACTGCCACTATAGTATCCCCTGCGTAGCTATCTAGTCTCCCTTGAGAGACGCCGCCGTTGACGGAATCAATATCATTATTCTAAGATTTCGACCTTCACCGAGCTGATAATAGAATCAAACTTATTTTATAATAAATTTAGTATATTAGAAAATATATTAAAAATGGTTTGCCAAAAAAAATCCTGGACAGAATATTTTTATTTATTGAATTTTCATTATTGAAGGTGAAGGTCGATGTAGGTTCGGATCTTCTACTAACATGTAATACATATATTTTGTACATTTACATACAAGGTTAGCATTTCGAAAACTTTCATCTTTATTAATTCTAAAATTTTTACTTTTAAACATTTTACTTTTTACATTAAAACCTTAACTAAATACAAATAACATTTAAAAATAATTATACAAGTCGTGACCGCGTGGAATGGTGGCAAGAATGCTAGCAGCATTTCCCCTTTGAATAGCAATTCTGATTCTCTGAGCGAAAAATGAGTCAGCCCTCCTGTCACCAGTGGAGGCAATCAGACGGGGAGTAATATTTTGGATGAATTTTTTGGCACTATTACTCCAAGGTCCAAGCGTTTCAACTGCAATCGGAACAAAAATATTATAAATGTTATAAATGTGAAAGTTATTCTGTCTGTCTGTTAATGTTTTCCTTCACCGTTGAGCACAAGATTATAAACAAGACTAACAGTGACAAAAATTATCAGTGCCAGGATTTGAACTCGCAATTTTCGATTCAGTTAACGTGTTCTTACCACTGAGCCATATCGGCTGGTGAATGATCCTCTTATTATCATTTTGGAATGTGATACTTATAAAGTATAACCTAGTTATTTTAGTTGGCACTAATATTTCCTTGAATTAAATATAAACTATATACTTTTTTAACTAATAGGTAGAGTATGTTTTTCGTAATTCATACGTTTGCTCAATTCGGATATCACATATTCCTTCCCTAGAAATTGTCTCTAGTTCCAATACCTAATCAAAATTTATAATTATATAAAAAGAGTTTCTGATTCTTCTCCATATCAATGATATGTTACAAATCAGTAACATTTATTGCTATGCGGATGACAGCACTGTAGACGTACTTTACACCGGCCGTGCTAATATTTCTCGGGAACACGTCGATGAGTGTCGGAATAAACTTGTGTCTGAAGTCGAGACCTTGTTTGCTAAAAAGTCTCCTTTTGTCGTATCTCCTCATTTCGAGAATACTCCCCTCACTGCCACAGCCAGTATCGGAATACTTGGCGTCGAGATTTCGAACGTTGTTCAGTTCCGCGGTCAACTGGAAGTTAAAGCCAAATTGGCTTCCAAAAAGCTTGGAGTGCTCAACAAGGCGAGACGGTACTTCACGTCGGCCCATCGCCTTTACACTTTACAAGGCGCAAATTCGGCCCCACATGGAGTACTGCTCTCACCTCTGGGCGGGAGCTCCACAGTACCAGCTTCTTCCTTTTGACCGCATTCAACGTAGAGCAGTTCGAGTTGTCGACGATCAAGTTATTACCGACCGGCTTGATTCTTTGGATTTGCGTATAGATGTTGGGTCACTCTGCATCCTCTATCGCATATATCACGGGGAGTGTTCTGAGGAGTTGTTTGGTTTAGTCCCGGCCGCTGAGTTTCACCACCGGACATCGCGCCAGAACTCAAAATTCCATCCTCACCATCTCGATGTCTGGAAGTCCACAACAGCCCGTTTTCTAAGGCATTTCCTGCCTCGTACAATCACTCTGTGGAACCAGCTTTCGCCGGCGACTTTTCCGAACCGATACGACATGAAAACCTTCAAGAGGAGAGCGTATTCTTTCCTCAAAGGCAGGCAACGCATCTGCAAGTCCTCCGATGTTGTAGATGTCCATGGGCGGTGGTAGTCACTTTCCATCAGGTGAGCCTCCTGCTCGTTTGCCCCCTCTTTATCTTTAAAAAAAAGAGTTTAGGTAAAAGTTACAGTTATCAATATATGGATTATTACATGATTTGAAGACATCGTTGTAGTTCGTATTTCATCAAATTCGGTTCAGTAAACATAAATATCAACGTTAACCCCATTTTATATAATATTTTCCCGGAGTGCGATAAAATGAGTTGTATTCATTCAATAATATTCAATATTAGGCTTCCGCTTCCCTGTTACAATATCAAATTTATCGTGAATAAATCCACGGTCGCTACTCGCTAGTTTAAATAAACTAGATACTATGTACAACAAAAACCTTTTGTAATTATAAATAGAAAATCAATCACTTACGACCTTTTTCATTGCAACAATTCTGATATTTACATAGCAGGAAAAACAAAGACTTCATCATCTTAAGCCGGAAATATCTAATAACAGATATTGAAACATTTTTTTGTCGGTAAAACAGAACATAATATTTTGAATTACATTGAAAGTCGGTGTTATATCTTAAAAAGATTATCTCCGTGTTTATCTGTCTTTCACCCTATCATTTCAAAATTAAAAATTTCATGGCTTAATTTTAATAGTGTTTTTTAAATATATAAAAAAACTCCCGCCATAAAAAACTATAACACAACGCGTAGGAAATGAGAAGCCACATTTTAAAATGGCGAGTATTTTTTTTATTGTGATATAGTTTGCAAAGGTCAGCAACCGGTCTGTCTCGTAAGGATCACTGGTCCCACAAACCTGTTTCAGTTTATTAACAGTAGGTATTGAAAAAATGGTCCTTTTTGCGACAAACATTATATTTATATCATAAATCGTTGTAATGATTAAACCTGCGTTGATGCGTTAAAATATTTATGATTTTTTAAACTAATAATAATTATATAATGACAGATTAACTAGAAATGTTTCAAAGTACATTAAAGTCTACTAAATTGCGACCTTGGTCTGTCAGACAGGCAGCAAATAGTTTTTAAAAAATAAACACATAACATACCTATTACGTTTTTATTGTTCTTTGTTCAGGGTCGTGAATAATAAAACTGATCTATTTTAAAGTGCTTCGAAAGTGGTTATAAAATTTTAAATGTAGACGTATGTGTAATGGAATATTTCAATTTACGTATACTTAATAAATTATATTAACTAAAACATTTGCATAAATTATATATAAAAAAAATTTTGCTTTTATATTTAATAAAATAAACATTTCAAATATAAATAATTTTAACGTAAAATTAATTTATTAGAAGTCAAGCAAATATAACCTCGAAGTTAAAAAGAAAAAAAAACCGTACACAGATATACAAAGAAGGCTAGCTATTAAGTTGCTGCTTTGTTTACTCGCGTCGTTATCAAATTCGATCAAGGATGATGATATTTTTGATAAGAAACTCTTTTGATCTGACCTTTGAAGTAATGTGCCACATATATTAGCCGTGGACGTTCTACGCCATCCAGTGGTATGTAGTTGGTACCAACTGAATACCACTGGATGGCGTTTTGATTATTACTATTATACCTAATGATGGTTTGAGCGATATGTGATAATGTTCGTGCTCTAATATGTTTTAGCAGAATGGGTGGCTTGAATAAAAGACGACTTACGACGACGATCACTTTAGATGTTTCCATGTATTCGGTCATGTTGTCTAATTTATATTAGATGCTGAAGGTAATGCCGAATGCTTAGTCTAAAAACAAATAACGGATTTGTATTTTGTTTTTATTCAAAGGAAGGCGGACGAGCATTTGGGCAAACTGATGGTAAGTGGTTAGCAACGCCCATCGTAAGATCTGTTAACCATCGCTTACATCGCCAATGCGCCACCAACCTCGGGAACTAAGATGTTATGTCCCTTGTGCCTGTAATTACACTGGCTCACTCACACTTCAAACCGGAACACAACATTAGCAAGTACTGCTGTTTTTCGGTAGAATATCTGATACCTACGCAGACGAGCTTGCACTAAGCCCTACCACCAAGTAAATATAAGTGTATTACTGATATCTTTGACGTAGCCAAACGTGAACAGGAAATAACAGCTTGTTTAAATAGCAACACATTCACAAGGAATAGCTTATGTATAAATCATTGGCGAAATAATTATGCGTCCATTGAACCAGACTGAATTTTGGCAATGTCAGCAAATTTTAAAAGTCGAATTGCTATTGACATTTTTTAAACTAGTTTATAATGCGAACCCGGTATTTCTAGATCTGCATCTGTAAGCTAACTTGACCATCGTGTGGTAGGTGATACGCTAACTTAATGCGTGTATCATTAATGTGTTATAACTGTTTTAGTTAGTGACGCACTTGGTGGTAGCTTTGTGCAAGCCCGTCTGGGTAGGTACCACCCACTCGTCAGATATTCTACCGCTAGTCAAAAATACATAGTATTGTTGCGTTCCGATTTGAAGTGTGAGTGAGCCAGTGTAAATACTGCAGGTATTATCTAAGTTCACAAGGTTGGTGGCCCATTGGCGATGTAAGGAATTATGTTTATTTCTAACATCGCCAATGTCTATGGTGGTCTATGGTGGTGGCCAATTACTTTCAGTCTATTTGACCGTCCATCTGCCTATAAAATAAAAAATATATATACGATATTATACGTGGTTTTCGGTAAATTTCATGTATTCACTATTCGAGTAATTCTATATTCTACTAAAAATGCGTCCGTTTGTCCAAGCCTAGGAACTGTGCCACGGTGTCTATTTCATCATGTAATCTAATGGTCCATTTTACGAGATCATTTCAACCTTCAATTAAATGTATTACTAGTCTCTAACTCGTATAAGTGGTAAGAAACTTAACAGTAGTAATGTAATATATATGAAATAATTAATGAAACCCAATCACCGATTATTTGAATCATTAACAAATTATATTTATCATGATAAGTCTGGAAGACTTCAGAGTGTCTAAGACTTCCACTTAGTCACCAAGTTGTTAATATGACGTTGCATACAAAATACATATAAAGTGTCCACTTAATTGTTTCCTGTAACACAACAATCTTCATATCTTCACACTATTTGCTGAATTATTTAAATACAAGTACTTGAAATTTCAGTTCAAACGAATTAGCTTAAAGTGAAACAGGTGATGTCACAGTATTGGACCAAAGTCTCTTGATAAAAAGGGACCGATACTGGCCGGTTACACATTATGTGGCAGAATATCATTCGACATGTGCTAGTATTCACCATGATGATAATGAGAATAAGAATAAGATGAATTTGGAAAGCAATTTTATCTCCTTCCTAGACGGCTAGTCTCCTTTGAACTTGGTCAGGGTGACATCATCAAAAGTGGGTGTTATTTACAGGCACTTCAAGTCTTATATTTGCCTGATTCCTTTCCTAAAAAAAAAGAACCAATTTTTCATTACCAAACGACTTTAGTCCAGTTAAGTAATCATCGTTAAACCTTTCGTGAGTTGGACTACCTATTCATGTACAATTCTACGGGGCGGCATAGTTTAGGTCAATGCCATGTTTGATACATTTTAAATTACACCAACCTAGAAAAGGGAATCGATTCTTGATTTCCGTTATTGAAAGTGGTGAGAATGAAAATCGGCTGGCACCGTCTGAAGGTCGAACGATTTAATAATCATTTACAAAATTACTGATGCATGCAATTGTAATATTTATTTTTGTTCTCTATTTGATATGTATGATTATTTATCATTCTGTCTCCAGTCTCGATTATTCATTAAAAATGGCGGGAAAGGGAGTTGTAAAAGATATGGTGGTTTATATTATATTAAATGGCTACCAAACTGGATATTTGTTTTGATTATGAACAGTACCACGCGCCGACCGCATCTCTCGTAATAATTGGAATCTTAGTATTTATAATAAACCTATATATTTAAAAGATCTGTATGTAACTTCATATAATTAAAAGACTGTGTTGCCAACTTAAAAATATTAAAAGGCAGTTACCACATAACAGAAAATTATCACGTCATACTTATTTATAAATTATAACAATATCAATGAAAAATGGGAAAACAATATAACATAAATTAAATATACTATTAATATGAAGTATTAGGTCCTTACATATTATGAAATTAGCGTTTTGTCGTACTGACCACTTTGATCTAAAATATCTCCTCTTTGGTTGAGAATTCGAAGGAAAATGAAGATGGTTATTGTGGAAGCGGATCCATCACAAAGCACTTCAGAGATAGCTGCAGGCTTCGGAGCAAGTGATAAAACTGTATAAGTCGATGCGGCCGTCCAAACCGCCTTCAAAGAGTTTATTGATTCTCGCCCCCATGGTTTCTTTTTGTAAAGGGATCAATGAACTACCTATGAGATAGCAAAGTGCATAGATAGATAGATACACTTGGTGGTAGAGCTTTGTGCAAGCTCGTCTGGGTGGGTACCACCCACTCATCAGATATTCTGCCGCAAAACAGCAGTACTTTGTATTGCTGTGTTCCGGTTTGAAGGGTGAGTGAGCCAGTGTAATTACAGGCACATATAAATAACGTTGCATACTTTGAATAATTAAATATATTTTCCAAAAAAAAATTGACTTTATATTCCTTCCTTACAAAACGCCAATTTCATATGTAACAACATAATATTTATCAATCTCCTTAATCACTAATCGTAGGTAGCTTAGATAGGCTTGTTATACATTATATTATAATTAGATTAATTAATTAGACACAGTGGATGTAAAGTTTCAATTTTTATTAACGCTTGGCGGAATAATGTCCGAATATTATATTTTAGAGATAGATAAAGTTAGATAAAGGGGTTCATCTCAGCTTATACTGAGATGAACCCCTTGCTACCTACACTGTATTCTTTAAATTTAATTATTTTCTTCTGTATAATCTATGTAATGTATGTGTGTAGCAAAATAAATGGTTTAAATGGTTTAAATAAACGTCGTTGGCCTTGTTCGAATGGGCGTTACCGATAAATATGACGTGCGGATATAACCCCCGTGCCTCGTGTTTACGGAGAATGGTATCACAGCTGTTTTTGGTCTCTTACCGTCTTTTCAATACATTTTCTCCTCCCGTATTTAATAAAGCGACGGTGGTGTCGAATCGCGATTTGCAAAAAATTTCAAATCCGGGGAAGTACCGTTGAATTTTCCTATGCTATGTTTTGTAATTCATCTTAAAAGAAAAAAAATTGGTTGCCTGTAAAGTCGGTATACGGGCGAAAGTTTTACGTGACAACGACTTTGAGCGGTAAAATAATTTTAATGTGAATATTCATTCGTATAGTAGGAAGAAGGATGAAATAATAGTAACAATTTAAAACATTTATTTATACAAAGAATTATATTTAAAACATTAATTTATACAAAGAATCTCGCACTGAATTTCACTTTTTATGTCTGTCTCTCTCGCTCTTAGGCGGGCTAACCATGCCCGAGTGGAAGGGACGCGTGCCTCTCACTCGCTCTCATTGTGAGCGCATAACGTGAGCGGAGCGTAACGCAGTTTCTTGAAGTGTCACCCGGCAAACCAATTTATAAGACGTTGTCACGTCAATATCTTGATTCAACCTGCATTTGTCGTTGTTCGTGGAGCTTCCCTGGTTTTAAACCTATCTTCGGTTAGGATTTACGTGAGTAATAATATCTTAAAACATTTCCGACTATACTAAAATCGCTTAACTTAGATAAGTGATATCTCTCTTTTTGTCATTATTGATTTGACATTTGAAAGAAGAAGACAGCATTACTATAAATAAAATAAATAATAAATAAAACAAAGCCGCTAAATAAGCGTTTATAAATAAGGCTAATAATAATGAATATTTCTATAATATCCACGCCTTAATTTACGTAATCGAGATATGATTATGGTAGATAATAAATTGTTACAGATAAAATAAATTCATGCAATCGACCAAATACTCAAGATATATATTTTTTATTTTGATTTACTGAAAACGTGACTAAGAACACGTGCAATAATGATATCATCGTTAGTTTAACCGTCCATCCTGTGGTAAGAATTTGACAATATGTATATTTTTTTAATTTGCGGAAAACATTATATGAATGATTTATTAATTTTCGTATTTCGAACATTCTTCTTCGAATTTTATTTCAGCTAGCTAGCTAGCAGGAGATATTTGGCTTTGTCTTTCATATATAGATCCGATTTAGGTGAAAAGTGTGAGGACGATGAATTACATTGTTCAAAGAAAAAGTTTTTTTTTAATTTGTAAATAGACACATAGAAATATTAATTACACAATATGTATTCATCGTAATGCATCGTAAGATGCTTTCTGTATCTTTAGGTATTTATATCAAGTTTTTATATTGTACTAGCTGTGCCCGTGGTTGCACCCGCGTGTAATTAGTAAAAATATAATGAATAAAAATCAGCCTAGAACCTTCATCAATAAAAGGGCTATACAACACATAAATAATTTTTAAATTCGAACCAGTAGTTCCTGAGATTAGCCGGATCAAACAAACAAACACTTCAGCTTTATATATTAGTATAGATTAGGTTTTTGGTGGTTTTATTATTTGATATGTGAGAGAGGGAGCTAAAATTACTTACAATAATAATGAAAGAAAAGATGTAGAAAGTGGTATTGTTAGTCTGTTAGAATCGAATTTTCCAAGGCCAGTAACGCACCTGCAAGTCCTCGGATGTTGCAGGTGTCCATGGGCGGTGGTAGTCACTTTCCATCAGGTGAGCCTCCTGCTCGTTTGCCATCTCTTACATAAAAAAAATGTCGTCATTTGTTAAAAATATTTATCTAATAAAAAACAGCAGTACATGGTATTGTTGTGTTCTGGTTTGAAGAATGAGTGAGCCAGTTTAATTACAGGTACAAAAGACATAACATCTTAGTTCGCAAGGTTGGTGCCATTGGCGATGCTTTTTTTTTTAAAGAAATTACAATGTCTATGGGCGTTGTGACCACTTACCATCAGGTGGCCCATATGTTCGTCCGCCTACCTATGTATGCTATAAAAAAGTACAATCCCAACAGTCGTATGTCTAAAGCATTTTATAACATAACAAAATAAATGCTTATTACAGACAAACGCAACAACTTAAATAAATAATTACGGAATGGAACCCCGCTTTGTATTCAGTCCAATCAAAAACGCTTCAACATTTATACAATTTTAATGTTTTTATACTAACAATGCTGCGCTTAAATATATATACAAGTCATTAAAAATAAGTGCAGACATTAAATAATGAAAAACAAATTAAATAACATGCACGAGATTAAAAAATACTTTCATGCGTAGAACGAAGGCGTAAACTTATACAGCCAGCTGCCAAGAGAAGGCTCATTTATGATGTCGGCTTTATAAGCTTACCCTTGTCAATGTTTATGTGTCAACGTAAGCACCTTCCACCGGATGACCTATTTTCTATGTTTCCGGTCATTAAATAGTCTTATGTTCCATAAACTAAAAATTTCAATGTTTCTAATGAACCATAGATTTATATTTTAATAATTATGTTGCTTGCGACTTCGTTCTTTGACGTAAGTACAATGGGAAAAACAAATTATCACAGGGTTTTTTTTATTTATACAGATTATCAAAAAAAAACCTAATTAAAAATGTTTAAAGTTTAGTCATTCATCGACGACAACAAAATTGATTCTGACTTTGTCTAGATCTTTATTAAATCATATAAGATTATCTTATCTAATGTAATTATAATATACTTGATTACAGATATTGAATATATAGCTACAGTATATTTTATTATATGTATATATGAGATTTGCAATGAAAGATTTAACTGATTATTAAATTAATTAAAAATCAATTTTATAATAATAAGTATGTATAACAGATTAAACATATAACACAAATTAAGTTCCAAGAACGTTTGTGAAACCATATGAAAACCATACAATATTTACAACCAGCCACCACATAATCCACCGCTAATCAGCAATACTCGGTATTGTTTGGTTCCGATTTAAAGAGTGAGTTAGCCAGTCTAACTACAGACTCAAAAATGTCATGTACTGAACCGATTTCTTCAGTAACAGCGTGTGAATGTTCCACTGCTAGGCTAAGGCCTCTACTCTTTGAGGAGAAGGTATGGAGCTCATTCCACCACGCTGCTCGTCGGGTTGGGGGAATACACAGGCAATATTTCAGTGAAATTAGACACATGCAGGTTTCCTCACGATGTTTTCATCCACCTTATGACGTGTTCATGTACCGTTTAGGTTTTGAAATCAATAAAACAAAAATCTACTTGGTGGTAGAGCTTTGTGCAAGCTCGTCTGGGTAGGTACCACCCACTCATCAGATATTCTGCCGCAAAACAGCAGTACTTTGTATTGCTGTGTTCCGGTTTGAGTGAGCCAGTGTAATTACAGGCACAAGGGACATAACATCTTAGTTCCCAAGGTTGGTGGCGCATTGGCGCGGAAGGTATGGTTAACATTTCTTATCAATGCCATTGTCTATGGGCGTTGGTGACCACTTACCATCAGGTGGCCCATATGCTCGTCCGCTTTCCTATACAATAAAAAAAAAATTATATACAAATAAAGATAGTGATTTCTCTTTGAAATACATTATAACTTAATTCTATGTTTAACAGTATCAAGTATGATCTAATTATTTTTGAAAATCGTATGATGCAAAGACGAGGTTTAGTTAGAAATATATTATGATAATATAATTATATTATCTACTGATTAGACACTTAGGTATCAAAAATATTTCAAGTATTTACTGCATTCAAGATACTGAAAATTCTATATCTAGTGCTAATGGCACTGACGTCAATCTCCATTATATATTTAGAACAGAATATTTCCGTCATCGCAAGTATGTATTTATCATCTGTGGCAGATTATTAGAATACTATTTGCATTTTTTTTTTAAATAATTACCCTAACGATAAGACTCATAAATTCTTACGAAACAAAAATATGTTATGGCATAATAGATTTATACCTTTGAATGCCAATGTGAAAATAAAGATAAAATGAACGACATATTTTACTGCCTTCGCCGTTTAGAAGGTTTGTTTTAATCTTTCATGAGTAACGGCGGCGAATCTAATCTTCCGATTATTTCAGTCAGTCACGATTTTTTACAAGAATCATATTGAGTTCTTATTATTTAGATATATATTTAATTACTGTATCCTTTATGTATATAATTCTTATATAATTTTACCTTATAACTAATCTTTGAAAAATATTTATTTAATTTACATTAGACAATCATGTAACAGCTATTCAAACAATTTTAATTTGGTATTAAATGAATGAAATGAAATGATATTTTCATTAATACATAAATCTAAACCTAAGGTCGTCGGTTCAAATCTACAAGTAACTAACAATATGACTGAGTTTTTTTATAGGTACTAAATTAGTAATTCATTATATTCGTGTGCAGCGGATAAAGCAAAGACCTCGAGAGAAAATAATGAGGTCAAGAAACAGTATATAATGGAACATAATATGTATTTGAATACAATGGTTTATATTAAATTGCATTATTTTAATGTTACAGTCAGACATCATTACCAGTGAAAATTATTTTGACTGGCGACACTGATGAGATACTTTTGGTATTAGGCCGGAACTGGTAGTTTCTAATTTGACAAATAAGTAAGTGTAATGCTTTCATGTTGAACAAAATCATATTTGATTTTGTTCTCTTTGTTTTGAGTAAGACTGGAACTCGAACCCACACTACAAAACCCACATTTCGAGAATAGAGCGCGTCCAGCGCTCTTTCACGCGGTTCTTTGCCTACAAAGACCATTCCTGTCCATATAGAGCTGTTTATGAAGTGCGCTTGAGTCACTTTAAAATCCAACCCCTTAAAAAACGAAGGCTTGTAGCTGATTTAACAACACTTTACAAAATCACTCACAACAGCATCGACTCTCCTGACTTATTACACCAAATCAACATACAACCTAACCTCGCCTCCTTCCCAGACATCCGCTAAAAATACTTTTTTACCCTGTCCCTCAACCGCTTGTACCTCTCCTTTAAACCGCTTTATTAATTCATACAACAACTAAACCGACCCTGACATTGATATCTTTCATTTGTTTTAAGAAAAAAATCTATCAAACTTATACAAATTAACTAATAATAAATAAATTATACCTTTATACTTTATTCAAAATGTTTAATTAACACAACTAATAACTTCGTTGTTTGTAACGCTTTCAAGTTTTAATAAACCGCGTATCATAAAAAAATCACAGATTAGGGTTACAGAAAAGGATATAGGTTTACCTGACCCCACCCACATACGTGTGCGAGGCCGCGAACCGAACTAGTATCATTATAATGTTTACGTAAGTATAGATAACTTCCTATACTCCAATATATATATGTATTATTATTTAAGATTATATCTTCGAGTCACTTAAGGACGTACGTATGACTAATTAACTAAATTTAAAGGAAACCTAACGTTTTTACCGATTACGATAATTCAATTATGTGACTATGATAATATTATGTTGCAGGGAAAATTAGTTTTTATATTATGAGTCATAAAAGATTAGATAAAAAAAAAACAGATAATAAATCGTAAACAGATCAATAAACTATATGATCTTTCCAAAGATTTTCCAAAGATTAATTTTTAATGTTACTAGGAATTTAAATTCTTTCGAAATTACTCAGTAATTACTATTTTGCTACAAATACATAAGTTTTATAATTAAATGCAATCTCATTATTTATCCGGAATGAAATAGCTGAATACTCGATCATAAAGGCTTAAAGGCCGGGCTGCCACGATAAAAAAGCTGCCTATGTGCTCTACAACTCTTTTTTTTTAAATTGACCTGTTGCTGTTGGCTGAAGTGATCTCGACAGCGTCACCGGGCGGGGGGCGAGTCTTTATGATACTTAGTCGGATGTCAGGAACCGACTTAAGAACTGGAGAGTTCAGAAGACGCTCCTAACGGCGCTTTCTTTGAGGTTGTCGGGAAGGAATGTACAACTCGCAATGCCAATTATTTACACTTTCGGCTTGCACGAGTTGATTCGCGAAAAAAAAAGTAGATGTGTTGATTGAATAGTTGACTAATCGGATATCTGAGATACCTAGCGTGTTATAATGAGCTTGATTCATTGCCAATCTTAGTAAAAACGAGATGACAATAGTGTTGCCGCCTACTCTTTAGCAATCCACTCAGAAATTGACTTCGACATCTTTATCATTTAATTGACTTGTCATGACTCATGATCATGGATGAGAACCAATGGAATTCTCTCTGGAAAACTGGCTCTAATTACCATTCAACCAATCGAATATCGGCAATCAAAGATGAAACGTCAATCTGATCAATCAATCCGGGAAAAGTCCAATTGTGATTAGATAAAAAAAGTGTGACAATTAAAATTCGATTTTTAAAAGGGGATTTAATTAGTGACATATTTACCAGCAGGCTAGGCGGCAGATTTTAGAGGCGACTAATATACTTATAGAATTATAAAGATCGGTAGGTGCGAATTATTTGAAAATCCTGCTGAACAATTTGTATATTCACCACTGGTTTTAATATTGACAATAATGCATAAAGTAAAAAGTAAAAGTAACAGCCTGTGAATATCCCACTGCTGGGCTAAGGCCTCTTCTCCTCTTTGTGAGGAGAAGGTTTTTTTTGGAGCTTATTCCACCACGCTGCTCCAACGCGGGTTGGTGGAATACACATGTGACAGAATTTCAATGAAATTTGACACATGCAGGTTTCCTCACGATGTTTTCCTTCACCGTCAAGCTCGAGATGAATTATAATCACAAATTAAGCACATGAAATTCAGCAGTGCTTGCCCGGGTTTGAACCCACGATCATCGGTTAAGATTCACGCGTTCTTACCACTTGGCCATCTCGGCTCGGCTCAATAATGCATAGCTTTTGTAAATTTGTTTCTTAATTTATTTTGTATTAATTTGTGGAGCTAATCACGGAATTTCGCATTAACTGTTTCATGTATATCATTCATAAAAATTATTTAAAATTTGTGTTTAAAAATTCAACGCCTCGAAAGCTTAGAATCTTTGCTCAACGGTTATTTAGTTAAATACTGGTTTATGTAATTATTGATTTGACAATTGAAAGAAGAAGGCAATGCGTTATTGAACTACTACCCGCTTAAAATCTTTATAGGAAAGGCTGTATATTATGTAAATTGCGAAGTGTCAAAAATTATCGTACTAAATAGCTTGAATCGGAAATTCGGCATCTTTCAAATCGCCTGTTGCAGTTTCTTCTCTCACTTTTGAATACAAAATAACTGACCACATACATACTTTTAAGATTACATGAACTAATTTATCGCCCTTGTTATATATCTGCCTATAGAAGAAACATATAATTACTTTTACTAAGCATTACTGTTTCTTTGAGTTAATGAATGCTGTGTCGAAATTGAATTGCAACGTATTAGTCTTAAATGGCCGTGACACCGTATTCAGTATCCATCTTGAATTTCTAATTACACAAATATTAATAGGTATAGGTTTTATATGTATATATTGTTATAGCACATTTTAGGAAAGATTATAATCCTTTAATAATTAATAATGACGACAAAGTAAACTTATTATGTATGTAACATCATAAGTTTATTTTTTACTTAATTGTCTATGGTTAAATAATGAGGTGGTATGATTTCTTTTAATTATTAATTTTTAAGTAATATCTGCAATATAACCTTTAAGATAGAATCACACAAAAGAAGGGCTTCTTCATATAATAGGAATTCTTGATCAATTTGGCGACGGTGATCATGAGATATCTATCATCTGTGTCCCGAAGTCATAGTTTAATGACTTACGGATATCCTACATAACCGGTAAGAGATACAGAACCAATGGATTTACGACCTATCCCCTAGATCAACGTATTTGGTATGTTATTTTCTTTAATATGGATTATTAAATAAAAACAAATAGAATGCATAGTTTTTACGGTTTAAAATCACTTTATTTCTCAAGATTACAATCACTTCGAGGAGAAATAAATAAACTTAACAAATTAGTTACAATTAATATACAGAGTGCGCAATTAAATAGACGGTATTACAAAAAACTTGATATTGACTTGATTGATGTTTTTCTTGTTCGTTTTCTTGTTCAATGTTGTCTTAAGAATTTTTACGTTTGTGATCATTTCCGTTTCTAGTCTGTTTACTCGAAATCTTATTAGAAACTACTAAGTAATAGATTTAAAACGGTTAATATTTATTCGGTATATTATTACTGTAATGTATTCTCTTTCGGCCTTGAGGAAGCGCACCAGATATGCAGGTGACGGTAAAAACATTTAACTTTGAGTTCTATACACTAATAAATAAGATTCAAAATGATATAAATAACAATGTCCAGTTATCTTTATAATAAAGCACTCGATTCTGAATGCCAATAATGAAATGCACATGAGTAACTTCCTGTGACGCTCTGGTGCGCTTCCGTGCGTATTGCTTAAAATAGGAACAGCGGGAGTTGTTCCAACATTTTTGACATTTCTTATCACAACGAGATTCTATGTTTAAACGCTGTGATTTTATTCGGCGAATGAAATAACAGTATTTCTTTTTGAACGAATAATTGACTTAATTAATATCCTTTAACTAAAAACGAAATTAAACCAATATTTTAAACTTTAAGAATGCAGACACAATTATATTTAAATAAAAGACAAAATTGATAAACTATAAATAACCGGTACAATTAAAATTAATTGAAATTTTAAATGCAATGTGTAATTATGTAACGTGTCAGCAGGTCAATCACCTCTTTAACAAAAGTATATAGGGAAGGTCACGTTGCTGATTAATTACATATTATTATATGTAATTAGTACAAGATCATCTAAATGGCATATAAAACAGCTCACATGATGAGGCGCCCCACTCTTTTTTCCACTCGCTACATTGCAAGAGTACAATGTAAGCTGTAACAGAGGGGGGAATTGAATTAACTATACGTACTGTAAACGTTGAGTATGTTTCATTTTCAATTTTAGAATACTATCCAAATATATTCTTGAGTATGTAGCACATGTTTAATAATAAGGGTAGTAATATAATGTACTGTTAAAATTTTAATATTTCGAAAATAAGGTGACTTAAAAAAAAACTGCAATCTACAAGAAGCCGACCAAAGTGACACAGCGATCCGACTCATGGTCCGAAAATGAAGAAGAAAATTATATTACTAAAAAGTTAAAGTAATATAGTAGATACTGTAGTGACGTCACTAAAATCATATATCATTTTGTGACGAGAGAAAGCTTATTAATTTATCTTTGCACTCACGAGGTGTGCAGAGGCATCATGCGGGCCGGCAAGGCAGGGGCGGCTACTGCAGATCATTCTTCCCGACTGTACCTGCCATCGTCGCTTTTGGACTCTACTACCATTTATCATCAGGTGGAGTAGATTACTTTGCACTCCCGGGTAATAATTTAAAAAAAAACTCAGGCTCTGTGGTCAGTGGTCACCCTTAGTATTATATAATCACTCATTCGTTATAACATATTACTAATAAGCTTGGAGCTTATTCCACGCTGCTGGTTGTTTGGTGGCAGAATTTTAGTGAACATGCAGGTTTCTTCGGGGTGTTTTCCTTCACCAATGAGCACTGACATTTTTATTGCAACGTCTTATACATTAATAAGCCTATATTATATAGCCTCGGTGGTAGAGATTTGTGCCCTGTGCGCGTCTGGGTAGGCACCGGTTCCGATTTGGGTGAGTTATCCAGTGTAATTACTGCCACAAGGGACATCTTAGTTCCCAAGGTAGGTGGCGCATTGGTGATGTAAGCGATGGTTAACATCTCTCACAATGCCAATGTCTATGGGCGTCACCACCACCACACACACTATTGGACCAAGCATTCCTCTCCAATTTAAGGAGATTTGCAGGTTATTCCCCAACACTACCAATGCGGCTTGGTAGCACGTGTGGCAAATGGACTAACTGGAGTTTACCTGGTTTGAAACTATCTCCGGATAAGATTCAGGTGTAGCCATTGAGCAGTCACGACTTATGTTTGTTTACGGTGTAAAGAGTGAGTCATTGTTTACAGGTAGTGACTATGGCAGTGACAATGGACGTATAAATTAATATTTATTGTGACAATACCGACGGGCGATAGTTGCTTGTCATTAAAAAGTCCTTATCTAGATTTGTCATCCAATAATGACAATGAGTCAATTTCTATTTTTTTTTTTAAATATACTTTATTTATATTTCTTCTAAGCCGTTTTATAAAACCGCAGATTCCGTGTGGGGTTCGAATCCCAAAATAGAGTTTTTCTGTCGAAGATTCTCAGTATCAGCCCGGAGTATGGAAGTGTGTATAGTCTCGTGCCTCGGAAAGCACGTCAAGCTTGCGCTCGTTGTTCTTGTACTCGAAGTCTTTCCAATCAAGGATTGCCGTACCATCAGATTATGAGAGTGAGGAATAAAGAATGCGCCTACGTTTGCCCACATACTTGTGCACTATAGTCTATAATACTTATCTTGGGCACTTGGCGAATCACTTGATATTGGTCGCCGTGGCCAAAACCGGCTAGGAAGACATCATAATCCTCATTTATGTATCTTAAAAACTAAGTATTAAAAATGTAAACATATAATTATAAATAATAATTAACATACAGGATCATCTATTATTAATTGTATTCAACAAATTTTGTACCTGAAATTTTATTATAATAAGAAATTTAATTTTATATAGACGGCGATTTGATTTAATCTATATTAATTTAACTTTTGTTAAATTACTGAAAAATACATGCACTTTGATACATTTTTAACCGACTTCAAAAAAAGGAGGAGGTTATCAATTCGTCTGTATGTTTTTTTTCTATAATATAATCGTTACTAGAGAACTGGAAACATCACATCCGATGTATCCTATTAAATACATATCACCATGATATAATTATATCCGGAATTTGTACATTAAACCAGGCCTTGTCCGTGACCGTGTTAATCGTCTTATTTAAAAAGCAATCACTTTTAAAGGTTAAGCATCATTTGCTTGGTAACTGGAACATCGCCAAATATTTATTGCTGCCAATCGATACTTGAACGACGAAAGGTACAAATGTCGATGTCGTAGCATGGGGTCGAATTCTACTAAACTGTAACGATTACGATTACCGATTAAATTCCAACCCATCTTTGACTATTCTCGGATCGGAACTGATGCCCTAGCCAAGTTGACATTCTACAATCGTAAACGCTAATAGAAAACTATACAAATGTATGAGTATGACATCTCTCAACGATAAGTCACGTGGTCATTCTCATACAATTTTTAGTTTTCTATTAGCGTTTACAATTGTAGAATATCAACTTGGCTAGAGCCTCTGAATCGATATTATATTACATATACCGTTATGTCATAACAAAATGTAATTGTTAATTTCTATGCGACTAGTCTATAATTAAATTGATGAATATATAAAGGATAAACTTAGCTTCGATTCCATTGCGATAGTGTACATTTTTAGTAGAATTGATCCCTGAACTAATTATTCCAGCTCGCATATATTCTTTATAGGCTTTAACCATAAATGCGGGGTGATGTGATTAGTTAAACAATGCCGTGTCTTCGTCTTTCTCATTTCAAATCAATGATGACAGAAAGAGAAAACAGATGTGAATACATTTTTAAAGGCCATTTACGTTCAGGAGAACATTGAGGTTACTTTATTACCTACTTTTTGTAGAAAACTATATTAGATGTTATGTTTACTTGGTGGTAGAGCTTTGTGCAAGCTGTATGTATGGTTTTATGACGTAAGCGATGGTTAAAATTACTTACAATGCCAATGTCTTTGGGCGTTGGTGACCATTTACCATATGCCGCCTACCTATACAATAAAATAAAATGTTCTGATCGATTTCGGCCACTTCGGCGAATCGAGATCGGCGATATTATATCCAGCCGCTAAAAGTCAAGAATCAAGTTAAAACCATTAACCTGGCAAGTAATAAAAATCTCTATGTTTAATGACACCTTCTTGCACTTGTCTCCATGTCACAAATTATATGTATTAGCAAAATATTTTTTTAAAGAAGATTTGCATAACTCGTTTTACGGAAATGACTAATTATTTAAGCAT
Organism: Nymphalis c-album; assembly: GCA_963151315.1. NCBI lineage: Eukaryota > Metazoa > Arthropoda > Insecta > Lepidoptera > Nymphalidae > Nymphalis > Nymphalis c-album. The sequence continues at coordinate 5,722,012 of OY720610.1, forward strand.
CTAATTAAGCGCAAGACTTATTAGGATTGTCGACAACAATTGCCAAAGGTGGCAGGATCGTACCTCCGACCTTTACAGGCTAATTTTCCTTTTTTTTTTATTTAGCGAATTTTTACTTGATTCACTAAATTTAATAACAACATCAATATAATTTAAACAATACTTATTATTATAATTATATTTGTATTTCAACAAAGTAACACCCTGTTATACGATCTACAGCTAAACAAACCCTTATCTCTTATTTGGAGAAGGTTTAAAAGCGAAACACGCAGAAATTAATAACAATTATAAATATAAAACTATATACATATATTATATATATGTTCATAATATATCTATAAATATATTATCTTGCTATCAAAGTATCGTTAAGGCTTACAATTATATATTTTATTAAGGAAATGTTATAAAACGTTATATATATATATATATATTCTGACTGATTCATCAACGCAGAGCCTAAACCGCTGCGGTAACAGACATGAAAACTACGAAAAATAATAAAAAAGGCTATTTGCGACTTATCCAAACCAAAACAATATTCATATAATAAATGAAACGATTGATTATTCATTATTATATGTTACTTCTTCAAGCTTTATCACAGATATAATATAACATTATTAACATAATTTGACCTTTTTTTATTTTTTATTATGTCGCGGGATAAGGGGATGAACCGCTAGTATTAAATAAATAACGCTTACAATGATAAATACATAATGCAAGTTATAAATGAATAGGAATACTAAATGAATCATGTATTTCATATCACTGAAATGTTGTAAACAGAAAACAAGACTTATCCGTATGTATGTAGCTACGTATGTACATGCGATAAATATATAAAATGATTTTGTTAACTAGAATACTTTATATACTGCATTATTATATACTACATTATATACTATATTACATTATTTTCCCTTGGACAAATTATGTCACTTAAAATAATTTATTTTTAATTAAAAATTTTAAAATCAAAAACAACTAAATGAAAAGCGTGAATTAAATGAATTTAATATAAAAACTTAAATTATAAATTTAAAAAAACGCCCGGTAACTAACTCCCTCGCCCCCTTAAAACAGACAATTTTGTAATACACAACTCACATCCTTATATTTGATACTCAGATATATTCGCTTACCATATTATCAAAATAAAAATTAATCGAAACCCGACCAATATCATTTTTTTTTAATTTGGGGACATCATATAATATGAATATTTGCATTATAAACTTTTTTTTTAAATCTTATTGCCAATTATTTTATTGATAACAATCTCATCAACTACAAAACAAAAGAAAGACAAAATATTACTGAACTATTTTCTCTTTGCCTATTCATATATTACTATTCTGTCATATCTCCAGGCGCCATGATGGCCGATGGAGTCGACACGTGTTGGAGTGAAGATCACGATTAGGCAAACGGAGTGTAGGACGAGGTGGCGAGGTGGACCGACGATTTAGAAAAGGTGGCAGGTACAGGATGGATGCGGGCTGCCCAAGATCGGGATAGTTAGCGTTTTATGGAGGAGGCTTTCGTCCAGCAGTGGATGGCAAAAGGCTGAAAAAATATATATATTTTCCTACTTCCTACTCATCTCGTGTGTATTTTAATACTTTAGGGTTACTTTGTAAAGCAAACTCGTAAATCAACAAAGAAATTGTAAGTCAAATGACAGAAGAGTTTCCAAATCGACTATAATTTAATTATAAAAAAATTCAAAAATACACACATCAAAATATATCACCGCAAGTCAACATATCACGTGTGAGTGATAAGTTCTTACAAGCCCTTATAGAATAGCATTGATAGTTACTACATATACGTATATAATGCACTTGACTTGCTCTTGTAAGTACACGTGTACCTGCTGCACTATAAAGCACCTTGTTATCGACACCCTATCATAATTAATATTCTTTAATATTTGCTAGCGAGAAAATCTTAAGAGGAACTTTATGAATTTTAGTCAGTATGTAAAATTTGACTCACGGCCGAAATTATAATCAATTTTATCTTAAATCTATAGATTAGAACGTAAATTTAATTAAGATATCAAGCCTGCCAACATAATCAATCATCAAGATATTGACGTTACAAAATTTTAACAAGATTGTTGTTGAAGTCAGAAATTAATTTATACTAATATATAAAGCTGAAGAGTTTGTTTGATTAGCCGGATCAAACAAACTACTCAGAAACTACTGGTTCGAATTTAAAAATTATCGAGGAAGGTTGTAGACTTATTTTTATCAATTATACGGGGGTGAATCCGCGGGGCACAGCTAGTTAATTATATAAATACTTATGTATATTTTGATAAATTAAAATACATACATATGATATTACTTCGTTAAAATAATGTATCCATTTTTATCCAAATCGGTCAACATCGAGTAAGTACTTACACATGCTAAAAATATTATTTAACGTACTTATGGTTGCCATCTGTGCTACGGGAATCTTAACGGGAGCATCGAAAAGTATTTTAGTTATTTCTGAGATTTAAAAAGACGAATCTCTATGGTCAATTTTTTTTTAGTCGAATATACCTTGGTACAAATATATGAAATTTATACAAGAGTATATCAAGAGGATTGAATTAATATAGTTTATCGACTACGTCATAATCAAGTATTTTAAAAAATACGAGATTTAAAAAAAAAGTATTTGGCCAATAGAGCTCTTATATCAGTGGTATATCGATTGTCATAAGCATAACAAATAAAGCTAGACGTTACTTAGAATCTACCGCCGCCATTTTGCTTAACGTGTTATATGCGTTAGTCATTTTTATCACAATAATCTATATAAAATCGAACTGTTCCGTATTCAAAAAACTAATAGTTGTTTTTTTAATTTTTTTAATATAATTATGACAAAGGCATAGTAACAGAGTGCCATATATTATTTAAAAAATAACCACACTCAATTCATCATTATAAATTATAATATATAACGAGGTTTTCCCCGTCGAACAGACGGGACACGATATTATGTTTATTTGCATCTATTGTTCAAAACATGACTTGCACATTTTATTCAAACAAATACGCCTTGATATGCCCTCTATAGAAATTTAATATTTACGCTCATTTATTTAATATTTAAATTAGTATAAGCCGATTTAATATTTAACATACACTAGGCTTAGACATTATTTATGTTCATATGGTTTCATATTTAACGATATTATCTTAAATAAATAATTGTATACTTATTCAACATATTAAAATGCAACAATTATCAAGCCAGGAAACCGATTTTGATGAAATTTCATGCGGTCCAAGATTATATATATATATATTATATAGATTATTTTATAATTCACTCTGGCGGCGTGACGGTTATACCGTAGGGAATGAAAGTTAGTTTGCAAGTTCTGCAATTTTGAAACCGAAAATCTATATATAAAAAAAAGTTGTTTTTGTATTTTCAAGTCTTATAGCTGGTAGCAGTAAAATGGTTCGGAAACAGTTGGTTACAGCGAAATAGGTTGTTATCAATAAAAAAATTGGTTGCCTGTAAAGTCGGTATACGGGCGAAAGTTTTACGTGACAACGACTTTGAGTGGTAAAATAATTTTAATGTGAATATTCATTCGTATAGTAGGAAGAAGGATGAAATAATAGTAACAATTTAAAACATTTATTTATACAAAGAATTATATTTAAAACATTAATTTATACAAAGAATCTCGCACTGAAAGTCTGTCTCTCTCGCTCTTAGGCGGGCTAACCATGCCCGAGTGGAAGGGACGCGTGCCTCTCACTCGCTCTCATTGTGAGCGCATAACGTGAGCGGAGCGTAACGCAGTTTCTTGAAGTGTCACCCGGCAAACCAATTTATAAGACGTTGTCACGTCAATATTTCGTAACTACAATAAGTTTGTGCTTTAATAGATAAGTCAATTGATTTTTGTGAATGGTTGTGTGTTATAGGATATCTTGTAAAGATTGATAACATGTATAAAATATCTTATCTCTTGCGAAATGACAGTTAGTTAAAAACACTAATGCAACTAAATAAGAACGAGGTCGTTGACACAGAGTATACATAAATGTAATATAATAAAAATAAGGTACTCCGGACCGATTTTGGTCACGGCGGCCAATCTCAAGAGAGATTAGCCAACTGCGCAGGAGATATTATAGTGCACAAGTGTGTGCGCAAACACAGGTGCACTCTCTTTTCCTTAGCTTTCATAATCCGATGGGATGGCAATCCGTCACGACCGGAAAGAGTTCAGGCGCAGGACCAACGGCTTAACGTGCTTTCCGAGGCACGGGAGTGTACACACTTCCAACTTCCAGTCTCAGGGCTGCTACTGAGAATTTTCTGACAGAAAAATCCAATAACTAATGTAATAGTTGTTTGTTAAATAATTCTAATCTAACTTATGACTATTTTAAATATGTATGTGTATATGTATGTATATATTAATGTAAAAATGTAATATTGGTTTAATTGAGTCAAAGGCCGGCAACGCACCTGCAAGTCCTCGGATGTTGCAGATGTCCATGGGCGATGGTAGTCACTTTCCATCAGGTGAGCCTCCTGGTCGTTTGCCCCCTCTTACATAAAAAAAATGAATGAATTATTGTAAAATTGAGATCATTAGTTATTAAGTGCCAATGAAGTGTGAATTGGTACTAAGCATGCTACTATGTGGCTATATTGTGTTGTTATTTTTATATTTCTTGTACACAATTCATGCAAATAAAGACTTATTATTATTATTTGGTGCAGTTTTACTCGTTTTAAACGTTGCATTAAGTAACATATACCAATGGGAGTAGAAATAAATGTAAACACACCGTAGTTTAACAAATTACATGCGATTGTCAAATCGTTCTGCATTATTATGAACTGTTCTTGATTAATTTACACTTATTCATAACACAACACTATTCCAATTAACTAGTTATAACCACATTAATTTAACTTCCAAACTTCCGAATTCGGACATTGAAAACGCCATCTTTTCGCGTATCCATAGTGAATGTCATAGATTATTCAAGATGTCGACCAATGACATCGCGTCAATTGATGTCGATGACCAATGATATCGCATGTATTCGTTGTCAAATTTGTTTATTTATCTTTATTCCTGTTGTGGTTGGAATAGGCTATAGTTAAAACTTTTTCAATAAATGTGCTATTCAATGCAGTTTTTAATAAATCAGACCGGTAAGTGACGAACAAACTTTCAGCTTTATAATATTAGTACAATTTAACGAGTTAAAGCGGTTTTATTGTTTTTCGATTCACATCACATCACATCTGGAAGCCATATTAGTTTATTTTCATCTCATCTACTGATCCTGACTTCACATATTATTCTAGTATTATTGTAACTGTAGTATAATTATTTAAATATTAAATATTAGCTCGTTAACTTGGCTGAATAGAATATGGCTGCTGCTTTTTAACCTGTATGTTGTAACTCGTAAGCCGGCTTTGGATTTTCAAAAGACTTTTGAAAATTATCCAAAGCCGGCTTATGAGTTTCATTCATAAGCTAGTTACCTACATGTATGGTATAAATCTAATCTAATCGTTTAACTTTTTTTTTAAACTGTTGTCTGATGAATATAAATCCAAAATGATTTATTTTTACAGAATTGTCTTTGTTATAATTAAATATAGATATATTATACAAGTTCATGCTATGAAACATATAAAATTTAATCAATATCGGTTTAGCAATTATCCGGGAAACGTCAAAGATTTTTAGTTACTTTCGTATTGATTTTATTGATCTCTTTTATCACTTACTTTATTAACCTTGTCGTACCTTTTTCATTTGTTTACAAAGCACTTCACTGTTACTTGGTGGTAGATCTTTGTGCAAGCTCGTCTGGGTAAACCACCACCTTAAACATTAGGTTTTTTTCCATAGTCGGACGAGCATATGGGCCACCTGATAGTAAGTGGTCACTAACGCCCGTAGACATTGGCATTGTAAGAGATGTTAACCATCGCTTACATTGCCAATGCGCCACCAACCTTGGGAACTAAGATGTTATGTCACTTGTGCCTGTAATTACACTGGCTCACTCACCCTTCAAACCGGAACACAACAATAATAAGAATTGCTGTTTTGCGGTAAAAATCTTTTAATATATTCAAACAATAAAAGCATTCAGTACACAATTATGTCAAACGCACACTAAGCGATTTAAAATACGAGCACAAGTTTTAATTGACCTACTTAGTATATCTCAATATAATTATTTATGTTTAGCATTTTGTGTAGCATTAAACATATTCGTGATGTACGACATATATTGCATTACATGGGGAAGAATTTTGGAAACCGAACAATTTATAGATAAGGCATATTGTATAGCTCATTCCAACCACAGAAGAAAAAAGAGAAGTAAACTAAGATTGAATTAACGCGATATCATTGGTCTTGGATTATATTTTATGATATTTATTATTGACGCGCTTACCTACTGTTTTTTCGGAGACGGTCACACTACATCGTTTGAGCCCTTCAGGTCTCCCGCCGCTTCCTATTCCGACGGAGGATTTGAGTCTGCTCATAGACTCCATCCACATCCACCAGACTATCCAAGGGCGGAATTGCGCCAGATTATTTTTTTATAGGATAGGTAGGCGGACGTACATGTGGGCCACCTGATGGTGAAATGTCACCAACGCCCATAGACATTGGCAGTGTAAGAAATGTTAAATATCACTTACATCGCCAATGCTCCACCAACCTTGGGAACTAAGATGTTATGTCCTTACTGCCTGTAATTACTATGGCTCACTCACACTTCAAACCGGAACACAACAACGCCAAGTACTGCTGTTTTGCGGTAGAATATGTGATGAGTGGGTGATACCTACTCATAGGAGCTTGCACGAAGCTCTACCACCAAGTCGAGTCCGATAACGTGGCAATTATATTAGTAGAATTGGCCTCCTGAATCCTCCTCGATCCTGGAGAAAAATACTATTGACCGACAAAATAAATATACCTAAAGTAAAGAGTGATACCAGAAAAGTAATTCCCCTGAAACATTAATAACATATAAAAACAATATCTCCCAATCTTATCGATAGTGATTTTGATAAATAATTTATATTGACCGAATAAGACATTACATCAATTTATACAAGCTTAAGATATATTTTTTTATTGAATTCCGATAAACGAAGAAAACAGATTAAAAAAAAACACAGCCCAGTGATTAGAATACGTGTATCTCAACCGAAGATAGTGGTTTGAAGGTTCGGCCAAGCACCACTAATTTTTTATGCTTGATTAGTTTTTATAATCCATACCGAGGTGGCCCAGTGGTAAGAGTGCGTGAATCTTAACCGATGATCGTGGGTTCAAACCCGGGCAAGCACCACTGAATTTCATGTGCTTAACTTGGGCTTATAATTCATCTCGTGCTTGATGGTGAATGGAACATCGTGAGGAAACCTGCATGTGTCTAATTTCACTGAAATACTGTCGTATGTGTGTTCCACCAACTCGCATTGGAGCGGCGTCTTGAAATAAGCCCCTAACCTTCTCCTCAAAAAATTAGAGGAGGCCTGGGCCAGCAGTGGGGCCATTCAAAGGCTGTTACTTACCTTGCTCTGCGTTGAAGATAAACGTCATGAGGAACCTTGCAGGTGTCGGGAAGAATTTTATAACATGTTTACCCATCCCTATATTGGATCAGCGTGTTGAAATTAGCTCCAAGCCTTCACCTCAAGAGAGGTCCGAGCCTCAGGATACAATGTCACGCTCGCTGGCGCTGAAAAGTCTCAAGAGAGATTAACCTATTGCGCAGGACATATTATACAAATATGGACGCAAACACAGGTCCACTATATTCCCTAACTCTCATAATCCGATGGCACGGCAATTCGCCGCGACCAGAAAGAGTTCAGGCGCAGGACCAACGGCTTTACGTGCTTTCCGAGGTGCGGGACACACTTCTAATTTTCAGACTAGGGAACTTTTGAGAATTTTGGGCAGAAAAAAGCGAATAACTTTTTATTAGCCCGACCTGAGATTTGAACCCATGACCTCCGGGTCTGTGGTCTTGCATCTAGTTACTGGACCACGCTGGCGATATTACTTTATTTATTATTACTTCCCTAAAGTGTTTTTTTTTATTTTAAGGCCAATTACGATAATACCTCGAAAATGTCATTATCGTTCTAAGATATATATGAGTCATTTAAACCTAATATAACCTTAATGAGATTAGATAAGATATGCTGAATTATTTGAATTTATATTTATCATTTCAATAATTTCATTCACTTCCGGTACATTTTATGTATTTCAGATAAACTTTTTTTTTGCATAGATAGGAGGACGAGCATATGGGCCACCTGATGGTAAGTGGTCATCAACACCCATAGACATTGGCATTGGCGATGGTTAACATCGCATACATCGCTAATGCGCCACCAACCTTGGGAACTGAGATGTTATGTCCCTTGTGCCTGTAATTACGCTGCCTATTTGGCTTTATTGGCTTAATCTATATCTTCCACATAACTACTGGAACGTCTGGAACTACAGGAACTACTGGTTCGAATTGTATAGTCCTTTTGTATTGTATAGTCCTTTTTATCGACCAAGGCTCTAGGCCTATTTTTATTAATTATACGCGGGTGAAGCACGCAGTGCACAGCTAGTTCTTTATATGTTATGGAAGTATGAAATAAATAAATTTTATATTTTATGTGGAGGTGAGTTTGTTTGTTTGTTTGTAACGCTTTCAGGCCGAAACCATAAAAACGATTTTAAAAAATCTTTCACCAATGGAAAGCCACATTACCAGCGAGTAACATAGGCTACATTTTGTCTCCGTATTCCCACGGAAATACGCAGGTGAAACCGCGGGCAAGACTAGTTATGCGTAATTACTAAATTGAGGAGTGATTTACAAAAATTAGGTAGTTTTTTAAGAACATCTTTTATCGCGCTGAAATCTTCATAAGCGCATTGACGGCACTAAGCTGGTAATCATGATGATAAGATAGTCAGATTAGTTTCGAACCGACGTTTATCTATCAATTTTTTCAACTTCCGGTACATAAATACCAAAATAAATACAGAAACATATATCTTATATTTATTTTTAATGGAAGTGAATAAATAAGAAAAGTTGTTACAGCAATATTTATTAGGGTTCCGTACCCAAAGGGCAAAACGGCGAATTATTACTAAGACTCCGTTGTCCGTCCGTCCGTCCGTCCGTATGTCACCAGGCTGTATCTCATGAACCGTGATAGTTAAACAGTAAAAATTTTCACAGATGATGTATTTCTGTTGCCGCTATAACAACAAATAAAATCAATATTTAAAGGGGGCTCCCATACAGACATGATTTTTTGGCCTTTTTTATACCCCTTCGTGCGCGAGTCCGGCTCCCACTTGGCCGGTTTTTCTTAATAACCACCTACTCTTCAAGTTGCCCAGCCCTTAATTCATTCGTTTTCCGATGCTGCATGGATCAACTAACATATTTCACTATATAATTATTGTTAGGTTAATTTATTAATTGTTATCCAATAAGGTACAAATATCAAACGACGTTTGACTTCTTAATATTTATTTTATTAATTGTAAGAATATGTATATTTGAATAATAAGTTTCATGAATATTTATTAGGTAATTGGAATTGTTCAATAATTCAATAATAACGGTTTATAAGTTACTAAAGAGTTTTTATTACCATAAGAAGCACCATTCTGTTTTCATGTCAAATGAATTCATGAAATGACGTTAAGACAAAAATGTAGCGAATTGTAAAATAGACGCGAATAGAGATGGCAATTGTGACTTGAAATAAATGCTAGAAAATGGAATAAGAGTTGTTTTTTTTTCAAATAATTGAAGGTATCCAACATTATATATTAGTAGGGATTATATAATGGATTCCTTATAATATTATAATGACAGCATTAACCCATATAAAGGTGGTACTCAACGATTTCCTTATGTTTGTATTATTGTTATTATATCTTCTGTCTTGCTCACACGCAGCCTTGAGGAGGAGTTAATACTAATGAAAGATATCAACATTAGGTCATAGATTTTTAGTACTTTTTTATAGTTTTGACAAATTTCTAACAATGCTCTTTGAAATAAAATTAAATCGGTGTGAGGAGCACACTCCAACTTCGTGGCAGAAACAATGTGTTCTGAAGATGTGACCACAGTTTTGAGAAAGACCGTCTGGTAACTCGTAGCTCGAGTAACGCTAAAGAGTACTGTATTGCTGTTTCATTATGAACGATGTTACTTGTTAGTGTAGCTAGCCAGTAATAGAATCAGTCATTATTTACTGCAAAATCTGTGTCAATATATTTAATCTTATATATTAACTTATTAGTTCAAACAGTTTGCCACAAAAGCCATGCTGAATGTAATAAGTTTATTTTAAAAACAGTTTAAATTCATTCATTATGAAATACAAAAAATAGTACATTTTAAATAGAATTAAATAAAATTAGTACGTAAAATAAAGTCTTTTAAATTTATGGTTGATGTAGGAAGGCTATAATCACTTGCACTGACAATGTCTATGGTCGATGGTGGGCCATGGTGATTAAGATCGGGAGGCATTTGCTTCTGCTCTGCAAAAATAATATATAAAAAAAGACTACAATTCCGTTTGATCTTCTCTATTGTTATCTAAACAAACACTTAGTTAAACACTACTTAACATTGAAATTAGTATGTGAAAGTTTTAAATTAACAGCGTCTCAAATATTTAAGTTGCACTTCATATTTGAATGAAGTTTCAGTATTCGGCCGTAAGATTCACAGAACTTGGTTTATATAAAATTTAATATAAAACGGATAATAAGATTTCTCTACACACTCAAGTTCGTTTTTTATGAATAAATGAACTATTTTAATCCTAAATAAATGAGTATGTATGAGCAACATCTTAATCGCGTACGTCAGGTAACCTACATGTGACGCACGAGGATTATCGTCATCTTGCCGTCCGCGTGTAACATCGCTGCAAGCACACAGCTATCACGCGACCTCATCCAGACGTCGTCACCAGGGCACCACCACTGTGCCGTCAGTAGTCATCTCAATTTCACCGTATAATATTGTTACAATTGGTCTTTAGAAATTGCTTATAATTCTATATACTATTAACGTATTAATTGTCTGAAAATCTTGTAAAAGATATCGAGATTAGACAATTATAAGTACTTCTTAGTATTGATATATTCCGTATAGCTAACACACTGTACCAGCGCTATTATCATAATGAAGGTTATTGCAATCACACTAAGTGGAGAGTTAGTCTGTAGAGCCACGGTAAACAACACGTTGTCGGTGAAGTAATGTCAATGCTTCTTACAGTGACGGCGTCCACGGGGTTGACTTGCCGCTTTGGCTCGAACCAGGCAAATATACTGTTATCTATCTTTCTAGGATACTTTAAATCGCTTAAAATTAAGCAAAGTGGGAATTTTCCAATATCCCTATATATAGTACATAATTAGTAGATATGTATATACATTTATTATATTCTGCCTTATCTAATCTTATCAATATTTTATTGAATCACACTAGCGATCCCCGTAAAAGGGTGCGTGTTGGAGGAATAAAATAAGTTAATATAGAATAAATGAGCTGATTTCAGTCTTTTAACTTTACAATTAGTGTCTAGTAATATGTTAATACAGGGATCGTCGCATCGGGAACGCAATTTCAAATGAATAGTTGTTAAGATCCCTTTTTTTATTGTATATGTAGGCAGTCGAGCATACGGGCCACCTGATCCCAAGTGGTCACCAACGCCCAAAAACAATTACATTGTAAGAAATGTTAACCATCGCTTACATCGCCAATGTGCCACCAACCTTGTGAACTATGATGTTATGTCCCTTGTGCCTGTAATTACACTGGCTCACTTTCCCTTTAAACTGGAACACAACAATACAAAGTACTGCTGTTTGGCGGTAGAATATCTGATGAGTGGGTGGTACCTACCCAGACGAGCTTGCACAAAGCTCTACCACCGATTAGTCCTGTTGCTAAGTAGGTAAATAGCTCATAATCTTTAATAGCTAAGAACGATCGCATCAGGCTTCAAACAGAAAAAATCATCAAATTGTGATTAGTTTGGGAGCTAGAATGCCACAGACAGACACAGAATAAGTTAACGTCGGAGGTTAAAAATTAATTTAAACAAATAATATTATTAAATTAATTAATAGATTCAGAATCCCTTTAAAGAACGGAAGCACGTAGATGGCAGACGAGACACGCGTCGTATGTTACCAAAACGAGACTGTTGTGGCGGTCATACACACATGAATATTGAAGGCAGGGCACTATTATTGTGAAGCTATACACATACAGATAAACATACGCACAGTGCACACCCAATTATTTATTAATCGGCTTTATGTGCTTTCCGAGACGCGGAAGTGTTAATATTGCGTATTTCCAGGCTTCAAGCTGTGACAGAATTTCTCGACACAAAAACAGATTAACATTTTATTGACTCGAAAAGAGAATTGAACCGAGGTCTTCGGGATCTGCGATCTTAAATGCTTAAAGTTATAATTGTAACCTTATTAACTACTAGCTATGCCCCGCAGTTTCACCCGCGTATAATTCATAAAAATAAACCTAGAGCGTTCCTCGAGAAAAGGACTATACAACCCAAACTAAAATTTTTAAATTCGAACCAGTAGTTCCTGTGATTAGCCGGATCAAACAAACAAACTTTATATATTAGTATAGATATAGATTCAATTTATTTAGATATTCTGATGCTTTTAAGTAAATATCTAGAATATAGGTCGCACAGTCCTTTGAACATGTAACCCAGTTTAGGCTGACCGAATTTATTTTAATATCCAAGAGCACTATTCACCTAGTAGGTACATAGAAATGCTTAACTCAAAGCTTTTATTGCAAGAACGAAATTACAAGGTACGAGGTACAATTAGTTCTGAAGGTTGGTGACTCATTGGCGATGTAATGGGTGGTATTTCTTACACTTATTTTACCATCAAGTGGCCCATTTACCAATCCACCTACAGTTTTTATAAAAATAGACTAAGTATGTATCTCGAGTACATTAATCACTACATAAATAATACCGATAATGTATGTACTCCACATTATCTGCTCAAATTTTTTTGTATCTGACAAAACAATTTTGTAAAGTATTTTCCTTATAGATAGAGTATCTACAGTTTTCTCGTGGAATTAATACAATAGCTGGTATATATTTACAACCGCGGCTTTTATCATAAATGGCTTCAATTTTTTTTATATTTTTATTAATAATAATAAAATTGTAAGGAAAATCATGTAGGTTAGGTTAGTTTATGTAAGGTTAACGGTTGAATGCGCAAGCGATCCCGTGGCGCTCCCCTTAAGACGGGAAGGGTACCGCTGGTTTTTTAGTGGGTATTCCGATGTCAGGGGTGCACTCGGTGCCCTGGACATACGGCGAGTGCCACATACCCCCCCCCCCTGTTACTAAAATAATAAAATAAAGGTAATAAAAAAAAAGGTTATGTAAAGTTACTTATTCGCACATCGTAGCGGGATTTTATGCAGAGCAGATGTCCAAAAATCTTGGATCACACCTGTCACTGTCTATTCAGCTTACAGTAGAGCGAAATGGCAGTGGGCCAAGGTTACGTCATATAACGAAACAGCGTTCATACTAGGCCTACCAAATCCTACCAAAATGCGTTGGGCGAATTTACGAGGTCGATACAAAGGAGGTTGAGGTACTTTTTGGTTTGACAAGAATACAGTCATACAATTAATTAAAATCTACATTGTAAAACATGGTTTGTATCGAAAAAATATTGCATAGAACTTCATTCTGACGGGGGTCCCCCGACAGCACATTATTTTATTTTTTTTGCGGGCTCACTATCGAACTTTATTGTACCAGTTAATGAAGTGTTAAAGTATTGCGAGATCACTGTACTTGCCGCTCTAATCTACGCGCGTTTAGGTTAGATTAGATTACGTTTTTATTAATATCCATAGTATCGAATACTATTTATTGATTTATATATATATATAGGTGTATGATTAACATACATAACTCCACTCTTAAGAGAGACAACACTGACTTTTTTTCATGAGTACTTGAAGACTTACACATAGATCTAATCTGTAGGTGCGTATTAGTAAATTCCGTAAATGTAGACGGATTAATAATTTAGTACCAATGTATGGTATGCCGTTACAAAATTAATTATTTCTGAACTATTATCAAATTCCCTCCCCTATCCCCTTAAAAAAATCCGTGTTCAAACGTACCCATACAAATTCTCAAGACGATCACTTGAGCGAGCGGTAAAAAAGTGTGTATATGTGTGTGTTTCCTGTAGCGACATCTTCTCTTCTTCTCTGTCGTCACACTCTTGGCAGAGTGGTCGTGGTCGTCGTGACAGGGTTGGTGGCAAGCTTTACAATACGTCGCCATTCCTCTCGTCGTGTTCGTGTTTCGTGGCGACATCTAGCGGGGTTTTAAAACATAGTGAATAGTACAAGAACCTTCTAATTTATTAAAATACAAATTTTATACATGTAGGTACTCGTATGCCGTAAGATCAAATACAATAAAAATCCCTACCGCAAAATAGCAGTAATTGGTACTGTTGATTTCCGGTTTGAAGGGTGAGTGAGCCAGTGTAATTGTCATAACATCTTAGTTCCCAAACTTGGTGTCGCATTGACGATGTAAGCGATGGTTAACATCTCTTACAATGCCAATGTCTATGGGCGTTGGTGACCACTTACCATCAGGTGGCCCAAATGCTCGTCCGCCTACCTAGACAATTAAAAAAAACACTCCAGTAAAAGTCACACTCAGCATGATTTTCTCCGACGTCTTCAACAATAGTCATATTTCAACCAATTAACATAAAATTTAAATGAATTATCCACCTAAACCAGGAATCGCTCCACTGGTGAAAACTGTTGAAAAATACGTTTGGTGGGTAGTTTTTGAGATGATCGCATTCAGATAGACAGATACGCGGCGGGGATAACAATGTTTTATAATATCTTGTGTTAACTCCTATTAGCAACATATAAAACCGATCTAAACAGTAACAGCCTGTGAATATCCACCTACCTATTCTATAAAACAAAGTTTTGATGATTTTCTGTCGGAAAATTCTCAGAAGCAGCCCGGATTATGGAAATTGGAAGTGTTCTATAAGTTATATAGTGTTCTATAATATTAGTCATTTAGTAAAGCTATTATTATAAATGTAACAGTAAATATCAAAAAACGTGAGAAACATGACTTACATTATGTATGTATATAAGATTATGATATAGCTATGCATATAAGATTTTTATTTAACTATTTCAATGAATTTTGTTTATGATTAGTTCCGATTTCTCCTGCGGCGACCATTCTCGACGAACACTAGGCAACAGTGCACAAGGGCTTGTGCAAACACAAGTACACTCATATTCCCTCACTGTCATAAATAGATAGGACGGCAAATACGACAGCACCAAAGCTCTCCGAGGCACAGGAACGTATTGACCTGACTTGTAACTCAATAACAGAAAAACTCCCTAACTTATATTAAACCCACGACCATGTGACTTGCAGCATCACATGCTGCAAAACAAGTACAAGTATTTGCCGTCGTTAAACCAAGTACACGGTTATTTTGTTTTAACGACGGCATATACTATATCACAATAATAAAACGCACTGCAAACAACACAGTTCTCACCCTAATTTTCTACATTGTTTATTAACATCGTTAACTACATTCTAGACGGATTAAATGACTTTAAAAATTCCAAACAATTAACCTCTAAACAGTTTTAATTACTTTTAATTATACAAAACACTAATAGAAACTTTAATTTGGAGGCGCTTCGTGTACTAAAAACTGGCCAAGTGCGAGTCGGACTCGCGCACAAAGGGTTCCGTACCATTTTCTATAAAAACGGCAAAAATCTATGCCGATGATAGATGAACTATCGATAAATCAATGATTATAAATGTTTGTCAATTTTTATTAACTATTATATTATATCATATTTTTCCTAACCTATCCACTATTTATTCGGTATTAATTTATTTAACAACACTTACCTGCCCATGTAATTGCAGAATTGTTAAAGAAAATATAGGAATTATATTTGAATTTTAACCTAACTAATATTAATAACTTCTTACATGATGAAAAAAAAATCAATTAAATTATGAATTAATCTTCTTATTAAAAATATAATTACGATACATTTATTTTTATTAAAAGTAAAAAAATGTAATACAATTTATAATTTTAATCATCTTCTTCCTCTTCATCGTCGTCTTCCGGCTGCTGGTAAATTTCAAACTGGTCTTCATTATCGTCTTCAACGACATTTGTCTCAAGTTCTTCCATGATTTCGGGGTCAAAGGTTCCATCTTCGTTAATGTCGCTCTGATATGGTAGAGCTTTGAGACAAGCTTGCCCATTTTGAAATGTTGATGAGCAGCTGCACTTGTTGGTGGAATATTTGAAACCTGAGCGGTTTGTTAAGTTTTGTAGACTTGACGTAATGCATATAACGAAGATGATCGAGACTTTTCACAGATTTCGGAGCATTACAGCCAATAAGGTTTGAGTTCCACTCTCTAATAATCTCTGGGCCGAACAATTTTCTTCCTCAAATGCTGCAGCTAGTTCATCCAAATTTGTCAGTTTCTCAAAAATTTTTAAAAATGTTTTTTTTTCCCTTTTTAAAAAGCGCAGAAGTTGTGTCACAACCACTTAATGCGTGCAGAAATAAAATATGTGTTTTGGAATGAGGATAATTATCAAAACTTTTATCAAACGACCGGTCACCGGAGGCACCGGTTGACCTGAAGTGATGCTGTGACCGCGCGCTCTCCGCCCTCTATCTCGAAAACGGTTCACCGTATGAAATATTTTTTGACACAAAATTTCTAGAGAATTTTATATTCTACATTATTGGTAATAAATACAAATAGCAAAAAACCCATAGAAAATGAGATATTTACAAAAAAAGCGCAAAAAAAGATTTTTGTGACCTTTGACCTTGAAATTTAATAGTTGCGCACACCCTACCATATGTAGGTTTTGAGACAACATTTAGGGTGTCATACAAGTATTTATAGACTTACAGCTGATTATCTCGCATTCCGAGATTCTTACCTAATTTAAGCTTAAATGACTGGGCTACATTAAACAACTCACCGACGTACATTTTTTGAGGTGTAATTTTTCGAAAACACACTAGATCGTATGAACAAAATGACGCATTACTTACTACCTGTTATATATTAGGGATGTCAATCTTTCGGAAGATTAGATTAGATGGGTACTGAGTTATTGACAGTCCGTCTTAACTAGTCTTAATCATAAGGCTGCGCGTGAGTAAGGCCTGTCAGTCAACTCAGTGACAATCAATTCATTAATATACGGTATTAATAAATCTTTAATAGTATGCATAAATAGAGACAATATAACAATAATACAATATAATAGACTAGTTTCCTGCCACGGCTTCACCCGCATGTGAAGTTCATGATACATGCCGGGAAGGCAAATGACTATTCCACTGGTAAATGTTAGTAGAGTCCAAACGAGGCGACGGCTAGCACAGTCTGGAGGAGTATGGACTAATTCTGCACTAGCCGCCCTTGCCTAGCCGGCTCGCAAGATGCTTCTTCACGACTCGTTTGAAGGAACCCAGGTTATAAGAGAAAGGGAATACGTGACGTTTTCTTTCACAGTGGTAGTGCCATGCTGCATACCTTTAGGTTGTAGCCGAATGGGCCGGCACGCCCGGGGAAGTACCACTCTCTCATTTAAAATCGGCGTGAAGTGGTAGCCATGCTACCGCATCTCGAGGCAACCCCTTCCACCCTCGCTGTGGACTTCTGCAACATCAGGGGACTGAATTCCAACTTAAACGCCGTCCACTACCATCTTGAGACGGCGAAGCCGGCCTTGCTCTTTCTAACCGAGACCCAGATATCGTCTCCGGCGGACACCTCATTTCTCTCCTACCCGGGGTACAAGTTGGAACATTCCTTTGTACCACGGGCTGGAGTGTGTGTCTATGTCAGAGAGGATATCTGCTCTCGTCGCCTCGCCCATCTTGAAGGGAGGGACCTATCTATTCTCTGGCTGCGCGTAGACTGCGATGATCATCCGCGAATCTACGCGTGCCTATATAGGTCCCATAGCGGTAATGCCGAAACTGACCGGCTCGTTGAGCACATGCAACGGGTTACAGACTCCATGCTGCAGCAGATCCCATCCGCAGAGATCGTGATTCTTGGCGATTTTAACGCCCACCACGCCGAATGGCTAGGTTCACGTACCACCGATCATGCGGGGAGATCTGTGGCCGATTTTGCCTTGGCATATGATCTGACACAATTGGTTACCTCGCCAACGCGAATCCCAGATGTGGATGATCATACACCTTCCCTGCTAGACCTTCTGCTGACCTCTCATCCGGACGGGTACCATGTTTCCGTCGAGCCTCCTCTTGGCTCGTCGGACCATTGTCTTGTCCGGAGTACAGTGCCAATCTTACGCCCCTCACGGCCTCGGTTCGTGGGATGTCGGCGAGTGTGGCACTATAGGTTAGCGGACTGGGATGGGATGCGATCCTTCTTTGCATCCTACCCATGGGGGCGGATTTGTTTCTCGCCGGATGATCCAGATGTCGTTGCTGACTCGGTCGCTGATGTGGTGTTTCAGGGTATGGAACTTTTCATTCCTTACTCTGCAGTACCCATCGGTGGCAGATCCCGGCCCTGGTTTGGTGGCTTCTGCAAAACGGCGTCACGCCGAAAAGTAGAATGCTATCAAGCCTGGGCTGAAGCGACGGCATCGCGTGATGTAAATACCAGCGCATTTAAAAAGGAATATAACTCTGCCTCCAGGTCTTTCAAAAGAGTTATTGCCAAGGCAAAGTCGGAGCACATAGGCAGAATTGGCGAGAGATTGGTGCGTCTTCCTTCGGGAACACGCGCATTTTGGTCTCTCGCTAAGGCTGTCTTAGGGAATTTCTGTAAGCCCTCCCTTCCATCTCTGCACAGGAGCGATGACTCGTTGGCCCATACAGCGAAGGAGAAAGCCGACCTCTTGGGATCTCTCTTCGCGTCCAACTCGACTCTTGATGATCAAGGAAAGACACCACCGACAATCTTGCGGTGTGATACCACGATGCCGGAAATTAAATTCCGACAGAGTGCAGTTCGTAAAGCACTTTTTTCCTTGGACATCCATAAGTCGAGTGGGCCCGATGGCATTCCTCCAATTGTGCTTCGTACTTGTGCTCCCGAGCTGGCACCGGTCTTAACGCGTCTTTTCCGACACTCCTACTCATTAGGCGTAGTCCCGAATTCGTGGAAGAATGCTTTAGTGCACCCGATCCCTAAAAAAGGCAATCGCTCTGATCCATCAAATTATAGGCCTATTGCTATCACCTCCTTGTTCTCCAAGATAATGGAGTCCATTATTAACTGCCAGCTCCTGCGGTACCTAGAGGAGCATCAGCTGATTAGCGACCGCCAGTACGGCTTTCGTCGGGGTCGCTCAGCTGGTGATCTTCTAGTTTACCTTACTCACAGGTGGGCTACGGCGGTTGAGTCCAAGGGGGAGGCATTAGCAGTCAGTCTGGACATAGCGAAAGCCTTCGATCGGGTATGGCATGAAGCGCTACTCTCTAAGCTTCCATCCTACGGGCTTCCCGAGAAATTGTGCAAGTGGATCTCCAGTTTTTTGGCAGATCGGAGCATCAAGGTCGTTGTCGACGGTGCATGCTCCGACTTAAAATACGTCAATTCTGGTGTTCCACAAGGCTGCGTTCTTTCACCTACTCTGTTTCTTCTGCATATCAATGATATGTTACAAATCAGTAACATTCATTGCTATGCGGATGACAGCACTGTAGACGTACTTTACACCGGCCGTGCTAATATTTCTCGGGAACACGTCGACGAGTGTCGGAACAAACTTGTGTCTGAAGTCGAGACCTTGTTAACCAAGGTCTCGGACTGGGGCCGACTGAACTTGGTCCAATTCAACCCCAAAAAGACTCAAGTTTGCGCGTTAACCGCTAAAAAATCTCCATTTGTCGTATCCCCTCACTTCGAGAATACTCCCCTCACTGCCACAGCCAGTATCGGGATACTTGGCGTCGAGATTTCGAACGTTGTTCAGTTCCGCGGTCAACTGGAAGTTAAAGCCAAATTGGCTTCCAAAAAGCTTGGAGTGCTCAACAAGGCGAGACGGTACTTCACGTCGGCCCATCGCCTAAAACTTTACAAGGCGCAAATTCGGCCCCACATGGAGTACTGCTCTCACCTCTGGGCGGGAGCTCCACAGTACCAGCTTCTTCCTTTTGACCGCATTCAACGTAGAGCAGTTCGAATTGTCGACGATCAAGTTATTACCGACCGGCTTGATTCTTTGGATTTGCGTAGAGATGTTGGGTCACTCTGCATCCTCTATCGCATATATCACGGGGAGTGTTCTGAGGAGTTGTTTGGTTTAGTCCCGGCCGCTGAGTTTCACCACCGGACATCGCGCCAGAACTCAAAATTCCATCCTCACCACCTCGATGTCTGGAAGTCCACAACAGCCCGTTTTCTAAGGCATTTCCTGCCTCGTACAATCACTCTGTGGAACCAGCTTTCGCCGGCGACTTTTCCGAACCGATACGACATGAAAACCTTCAAGAAGAGAGCGTACTCTTTCCTCAAAGGCCGGCAACCACCTGCTAGTCCTCGGATGTTGCAGATGTCCATGGGCGGTGGTAGTCACTTTCCATCAGGTGAGCCTCCTGCTCGTTTGCCCCCTCTTTATATAAAAAAAAAAAAAAAAAAAAACGTGAGCTAGCGTGAGTAAAGAATTCCATTTTTTGGAAAGAAAGTCTCAACAATGAAAGAAGGGAGTTGCCAAATTTATTTGTGCGCTATGGAATCGATGGTACAGTTAGTAGGTGACATCGAGAACCAGCACGCTTAGATTGGTGACTGAAAGGTGAAGCAGGAAATAGAAAGAATAAAAAGAAGCACTCGCCGTGATACAGTCGATAGAAAGCGCTCAGGGCTGCTTACGGCTGCTATCTCTCGATAGAAAACCTGCATGCGTGTAATTGCACTGAAATTCTGGCAAATGTTTATTACACCAACCCGCATTGGAGTAGCGTGTTGGAATAAGCTCCAAACCTTCTCCTCAAAAGGCGGGAGGAGGCCTTAGGTAACCTGGTTACCTCCTCTGGTACAATTTTAAAAAAAAGTTTCTCAAATCTGTGTCTTTTTTGTAGTTCGCAAAGTTTAATTTAAGCATTTCTCATTTTTTCCCTATATTTAAGTTTTTCGTATAGTTTGTCTTAATATTTCTTATTTTTTTATTAATTATTTTCTTTGTTTTTTCACTTATATCCCCCATTTTTCGTCTGAAAAATCTGTAAAAATTCTTATAAATAGATCTCATCTTTTCCTACATTTCCCATATATATAGTTTTCGTGTTTTATTTGTCTTTCTTTGTTTTTTTAATTGTTTTTAACTATTTTTTAATTAAGTTTCTCGTTTTCTGTGTTTTTCATCCCCTAATATTGATCCTAAAAACCTGAAAAAAATGGTATTATCTTTTCTTACCGTCACCTACATTTTCTCCATACTCAACTTTTCCGTAAAATTTGTCCATCTGTGTGTTTCTTGATTCTTTTTTAGTTTTTTTGGGTTATTCATCCCCCATTCTTCATCCCTCGTCCTTTTTGTGTTCGGCCACCTTGTAGGGCCCTCTGCCCTGCATCCGCCGAGATATTGATCTCCCGGACCGGCCTCTCCGTTCCGGAGATATTTAAGAAAAACATAAATTTTTAGATATTATAAGGTACGAGGTACAATTAGTTCCGAGGGTTGGTGACTCATTGGCGATGTAATGGGTGGTATTTCTTACACTTATTTTACCATCAAGTGGCCCATTTACCAATCCACCTACAGTTTTTATAAAAATAGACTAAGTATGTATCTCGAGTACATTAATCACTACATAAATAATACCGATAATGTATGTACTCCACATTATCTGCTCAATTTTTTTTGTATCTGACAAAACAATTTTGTAAAGTATTTTCCTTATAGATAGAGTACCTACAGTTTTCTCGTGGAATTAATACAATAGCTGGTATATACAATCCCGGCTTTCATCATAAATGACTCGAAATTTTTTATATGTTTTTTTATCAATAATGAATAATATTTCATGCAATATTGAGGAGAGATGGTTTCGAACATGAAAAAAAAATATAAAAGTCTAGGGCAAAGTCATGTAGGTTAGGTTATGGTTTCAGTATATAATATAAGGACATCCAGACCGAATTCGGCCACGGCGGCCAATCTCAAGAGAGATTAGCCAACTGCGCAACTATATATTATTGTACAAAAGTGTGTGCGCAAACACAGGTTCACTCTCTTTTCCTTAGCTATCATAATCCGATGGGACGGCAATCCGACACGACTGGAAAGAGTTCAGGCGCAGGACCAACAGCTTAACGTGCTTTCCGAGGCACGGGAGTGTACACACTTCCAACTTCCAGACTCCGGACTGCTACTGAGAATTTTCTGACCCCAAAAAACCCCAATAACTATTTATTGGCCCGACCGGGGAATTGAACCCAGAACCACCGAGTCTGCGGCCTTATATCAAGCCACTAGACCAACGAGGCAGTCCTCATAATATTGTAATGACAGCACACAAATAGAAAGAATAAAAAGAAGCACTCGCCGTGATACAGTCGATAGAAAGCGCTCAGAGCTGCTTACGGCTGCTATCTCTCGATTAGATTACTAGATCATATGTGATTAGAGATCTTATGTTCGTTTTGGGGCTATGGTCCTATAAACGTGTACCGTATGCAAAATTTCAACATGACCGGCTCAGTAGTTAAACGCGAAAGCGTAACAAACAAACTAACTATCACATTCATAATATTAGTTATGACTGTAGCGATGGTATTGTAATGTGAAGTCAAGTGAAGAGTTAAGTAAAGAGTAAAAGTATAAAAGAGTTGTGTAGTTTTGCGGTGAAGAGTGCTCAGGAGTGGAATTTTGACGCTGTTTACCAAAATCGTTTATATGAAGTTGTTTATTATATAAGTTTCAATAGGTAGGACATTAGGAAAGTATGCAATTGCTGGTCGAGTCGATTTTGTGAGAGTTGAGGGACATTCTAAAAAAATATATTAATTTGTTTTTCCCGCCAATCCTATTTATTTATATGTCCAACTATATTCAGGCACAATTAACGTGGGTATTTTGATAAGCTGGCGCATTGTA
This sequence comes from Nymphalis c-album, assembly GCA_963151315.1. NCBI lineage: Eukaryota > Metazoa > Arthropoda > Insecta > Lepidoptera > Nymphalidae > Nymphalis > Nymphalis c-album. Next base: position 5,745,350 of record OY720610.1, read on the forward strand.
TGTAATCTTTATTGCCAATTTTAATCCTCCACATAAATATATGTAATTAAATTCTTTGAAAAGGATCGTTAACAATCATTATCCGAAATTAAAGTAACTGCAACAGATATATATTTTTTAATGAAATAAAAAAACAAAATTCGGTATGAAATCCTTTATTGATTTTTGGTATTTTTTGAGACAGTTTCGTTTTTTTTTATTAACCCACTTTAATGAAATATAAAATTATACGTTCAAAAGGATTAATCGTCATTTTTTATAATAGATTACTTAAAATAATTGTTATAACGAAATTTTACTACACTTTAACCCATCAAATGCAACAAGAGTTAAAAAGGTGAGAACTTTAAATTTATTATAATAACGAGCGTAATGGGTTTTAATAAAGCTTATTTACTTGCAGCCACAGATATCAAACAATATATTTAAGTATTGCATAGCCATAAACTAGCCGAATTTCGCTGTTTTAACAATAAAATAATAATTAAAAAAATATTTAAACATAATTTAAAAAAAAAATTATACAGTTTTAATTTTAATAGAATTGACATAATCTGTGGTGTAAACGGATGATGATTGATCTCTAGATACGATATATATACAAACTCAAAACACAAAATCTGAAGACAAGAAAGATTCATTAAAGAAAATTATATGTTTGCATTTTTGCATAACTTCACTTATACATACTTAAATAAATAATTTTCTTTAAAAATATTATCAATAACTTTCAAGACTGTATGTTTGATTGTCTTTTCAAATAATAATCGTATCTAGATTTAAAATGTCATTGTTATTGCTTTAGAATTTGACATAATATTTCCCGCCTTTTTCCGACATAAAATTCGTCACCCAAAAACAAACATTGTCGACAATTTCATTATAATTACATGATAAGCTGATGTGTGATGTGATTTCGGCATTATCATAAAGTTCTTATCATATCTAAAAGAAAGTACAATTTTATTCATCACATCAATGAGTCTTAAATCTTCAAAGAGATATGTAACAATTTTAGTTTACAAAATCATGTCATGTTAGATAATAAATTTAATAAATAATTAATTATATTTCATGGATACATTAATTTTTTTTCAAAGTCAGCTGCAAGAGTTGATAAACGAAAATTGACTTAAAAATACAGCAGATTAAGATGATAATCGTCAAACAAAATTGTCCCTATATATTTTCTGATGCAAACAATGATCACATTAAAAAAAAAACTTAACAGGACAATAACAGGATGTTTCATTCGCTAAAAACTGTGAATAAATTCATTCATTTTTCCCTATCATTATTCAAATTGCGACGTGACAAATAAAACAAATAATAATATTATTTTTCAGATGTACACAAAATGATTTATCTTTTTATATTTTGAATGCCCAAACATGTAAGCAATCGAATATCGAAAAATATGCTGCCAATGTCATGTACAACATTTTTTTTAAATCATTGTCAATTAAATTATGAACACTTCAACTTTTGCAGCTAAAAACTTTAAAAATCGTAGCCATCACACACAGCAAAATTATTTTCACTATCCAAAACAAAATTATTGCTACAGCACACAACGATCAATTCATTTTTCTATTATTATTTCGTGATAAACTCATTTAAACTGGTTTCTGTGATTTATACTACATTATTCACAATAAAATTAGTATTACAATTTTCTAAATATACATTTTTTTATCTGTATTTATATAACGGAATGTATTTTTGACATTTGACAATTAGACAGATTAAAATACTATTCATTTTTTTTTTAATAATCGATACCAGGCTTTGGTAGTATAAATCACAGAAACACAAATTACTGATTCGCATTCAAACATAATAATAACAAATGTATTTCAACAATTTTACAACAATATATCTAGGAATAAATAAAATATTGGCTATGTTATTATTTTAGTATTATTTCAGCGGACATGTCAACACTTAAAAACCAGATGAGAATTCATATATACAGCCTTAAAATAAAATAAAAATTATGCTTTATAACTCTTGATTCTTTTAATTAATTTAAAAAAAATATATACCATTCATAAGTGGGTCTCGTCTATTCCCTAATCATAAAGTTTTTGTATCACTAAATGCATAATATAACACCTCTACACGTGTAATGTATAAACTATTAGTTATATTATACGACTTTTATGCCAGCCTTTTCGCATTTACGAATAACGACAGAACGAGACAGCTATATCTACTAATATAGCTCTCTCGTTTTATCGTACGACGTTTAGAGCGAGACATCTATATTAGTAGATACAGCTCTCTCGTTTTATCGTATGACGTTTTTCTGTTGCAACTAGTGCTGCCATAACTAAGTTTTTGATCGCTTTAATTATAAGACTGGCATAACGAACATACAAACAACGTTATGAATTAAGTGATAAAGCTGTGACGAGTACAAGCCACAGCGAGACAAAACATAAGCTAATTCTTATAAAAAAAATACCTCCTCAGTATTACAACGGATATCTAGAAAAATACAGGTATATTGGTAAACTTAAAAACTATAAATCTAGTTATTGTATGAATAAAAGGTCACTTTAAATGTTTTTCATGTTTCAAAACGTTAATTTATTATCATATAATACATCCCATTGAAATTTATTTCAACGAAAAGTTTTATATTAGCATTTATGAGTATTTGAAGTTTTTAGCGATTTCCATTAAAAAAAATATATCCGTTTAATACTAAAGAGGATGCAGCGTATGCTACCTTACACTTAATACTTTTTTTAAGGTATTATTTGTCAATTTTTTTAACTTTTTTTTTATGGCACCACAGCCACTTATCTCAAAGACAATCACACATTACTTGTGCATAAATAAATTATTTGAATCCTTCGAAATACTCCTCGCACTAGAGTCAGATACGTTGGCCGGTATAGACGTTTCAACATTTTTTTTAAAAGTTTTACCTCAATCAAAAATCAATTCACAAATTGTATCAATGAGTAATCGTGTGTCACAGATAATAAATTGTGACAGGTACAACAAACCTGATAAAATGGAGTATAAATCGTCCGATAATGCGGCAATTTCTTGTAAATAATCTCTAAATGACAAACTTGAAACCTTTTTTTCCATATCATTAAATAATCCGTTATCTTTTATCTTAAACGGTGCGTCAAACAATATCGGATAAGCAATAGCGGATTGTATTTTTTATCTGTATCTATTAAATCTGCGTTCTTAATTCAAAATTTTATTTGAAAATAAATTTTGCTTTTTTAATTTAAATTCCCGATTATTAAACTGAACTGTAAAAACTACTAATATAAAAAAAAACGACTCGAGTCCAAAGAATATTTCAAAGGAAAGCAATATAAGACCTTATTGCAATAAACCCAAGTATCATATTGCCCTACAACTGTCTAACATCACAACCGAGGCCAGTAAGCGATGTAGCCTATATAAGCTCATTTCATTGAAATTTCGACATTAAAAACAACAAAATGAATACTAAATTGGCATGCACGATGGCATAATATACAAAATGACTGAATAAATTGAGGTAAAGTGTAAAATATATTTTAACTACTGTGTAAAAAACATTGATTAAATCATTAATCGTTCTATAATAACCATAGACAATATAGACAGATAATAATAGACTAAGCTCAGCGGGTTCGAGCTAGCAATGTGTTTAAATCAATAAAATATTTTATTGTTAAAGATAATTCAATTAAATGGAAATAATTTACAAAGAATTACTAAAAACGTTACTTTCAGTGTTCATATATTAACTTTGAAGACTAAAGAACAACACTACCTTTATTACTTTATTGGTTGATTTTTTTATTCTCTTGGTAGTAATCTACTCACTAGTAGGAAGACACATACATATTTTGGCATATGTATTGTTTAATCTAATACAGATAATTAAGAAAACCACTATTAATTAATAAATAAACATTATTCAGATGAATATTCACATTTTTAATCTGCATGGTATATACATATGTGTGTAATTATGTAGAGTAGACTACCAGTTAACCAAATATAAATCAATATTTTAACTTATATATTGATATAATCTGTCTATATGTCTATGATTAATATACAAATGACAACTGACATACTTTTGACGTGACAACGTCTTATAAATTGTCTTATAGTTTGCCGGGTGACACTTCAAGAAACTGCGTTACGCTCCGCTCACGTTATGCGCTCACAATGAGAGCGAGTGAGAGGCACGCGTCCCTTCCACTCGGGCATGGTTAGCCCGCCTAAGAGCGAGAGAGACAGACATAAAAAGTGAAATTCAGTGCGAGATTCTTTGTATAAATTAATGTTTTAAATATAATTCTTTGTATAAATAAATGTTTTAAATTGTTACTATTATTTCATCCTTCTTCCTACTATACGAATTAATATTCACATTAAAATTATTTTACCACTCAAAGTCGTTGTCACGTAAAACTTTCGCCCGTATACCGACTTTACAGGCAACCAATTTTTTTTTTATTTAGTATTAAGTTCACACCAAGACCCACATACATGGGTTATTGTTATTATTTTTTGGCATAAGGAGAAAATACACACTCATCTTCTCATTTTAAAAAAGTCCTCGATGAATAAACTTTTGAATATTATCATAAAATAGTCAAACTTAGTTCGTCGTCAGTTGTCATTCTATGCAATATTGTAAAAGGAACCAAAATACAAGGTAAATAACGTCAATATCGTACAAGCCGAAACATTGACGGCTTTACATTTAAATTTTATTTAAGGGGTGATGAGTTAAACTGTTTTGTCTTCCTCTTTCGAATGTTAAGACAACGATGACAGAAAGAGAGCAATCAGAGTTTAACTAAACACCCGCCAAAACATATAGCCGTCAGTTACTAATTACTGAAACGTCAATGCCAAAATGACATTTGATACGTTAAAAAAAAATTGCATAGATTGAAGTAATTGTTTACTAGTTGATAATAAAAAAAATGGTAATATTTGTTAAGTCGTTTTTGGCTTGAACCATATTGTTTTGTAATTTCTATGATAATTTGAATGGAATCTTATTTTATTTAATAAAATTACCTCAAGCTTAAAACCTTAGATTATTTTATCGGAATTAAAATAAGTGTTTATAATAATAAATGAATTTTACATATAAAATTGTATTTTAACCGCAAGAAGATTTGAATTATGCAAAGTAAATAAAAGAATAATAATTATTATGAATTTTGGATTGTTCTTTCAACCTTTTTCTGGTTTTTTCAAACTTGACATAATTTTACGCGCCAAAATTGCAAATTTCAAATTAAAAAAAGAATAATAATTTTATTAAACAAAACTCGGAAAGACCAGTCAAATTAAATAAAAAAAAATTGTGACAATTATCTATATAAAAAAATCACACATACATCGCATAAGCATTCACACAATTAGAAAGCCTACACCTAAACCTAGATTGCGCACGAGGTGAGCAATAAGAGAAATAAGTAGATTAAAAAAGTTCTAGTTAAAACGCCATATATTCACATGTAAACATGTTCGATTTTTGAATTACTTCAATATACGAACCTTAAAACCGCCAATTATAAAATATGATTGATTATTTTTGCATCAATTCTGCCGATTTTTAATTATGGAATTTGTATTCGAAAAATGAAATTTAGTCATATCATGCCGTGTCTTTTTCTGTTAAATGTGAAATCAAAAATGGTAGAAAAGGAGAAAGCACTGTTTTATCTTTTTCTATCAGTATGGATTTGACATTTGAAAGAAGGAGACACAGTTTTGTGTAACTAATGACTCGCTAAGAAAACGAGTTTATATGCTCGATATTAGGTAAATTTTTCACGTCATATAAATAAATCAAATATTTACAAATGGATACATGGCTTATCGTACGCTATGTATAAAATTGTAAAGAAATCGAAAAACAATTGATTAATAGTCCATAGACGTCGATAAAATAAATGTCAAGCTGACAGTAATACCATAGACAAAAGTATTCGACTGTGGGACGCGTCACACATGTTTTATACACTAGGTTTTTTTCTATAAATTAAAAACTAGCGTTTTATTAGTGTATAAGATCCATGTTTTTTTTTTAATTTTATGATTTATAACATTGATACGAGTGAAGGTCCCTTGTCTACAAGACGCCGAACAGTATTGCCTACGGAGTATTATTTACATAAATTAAATAAAACTAGTCTACAAAGAAACGCCACTTGGCGCAATTGTGGTGCTGTCGAGAAAAAAAATATTATTTGCACATAATTATTTTTTTGTATCCATTTTTATCACAATAATCACACGCTCTAGCAAATTGTCCAATGATTTTAGAAAAAATACATTTTTTATGATATCTCATACTATTATTATTTTTTTTTCGAACGTCAAAAAATATTTACAACTCCTTATAAACTATTTTCTTTTTTTTTTAATGAAAAATCCGAATTTTCCGTCAGTATGTAAAACTTAAGAACACATTTGACTAATTACGATTATTATGAGAAACTTTCGCACTATCATCTTAAAAGTTTTTTTTTTTTAATTAAATATCTTTTTTACTGTCCATTGCTGCTAAGGAATTAAATAAACGTATACACACCATCTTGAGATCTGTCACTCACTTATTTTTTTTTTTAGTTTTTTTTTCACAGTTTTTATCACATTTTTTTTTTTCAAATACTGTTACCTCTTAGGTTGGTTTTTGTAAAGGATATGTGTCACATTGCCAGAAGGTTCGTGCGTCGAACGGTGCAGTGTTGTCACATTAGTGGAGTGTTTTTATTAATTTTGTATTAACTGACAAACTGCATTCAGGATGTGAATTTTTTACCTTTGCTTGGAGATACCTGACGATGAAATTTTTTTATATTAAAAATAAATCATAACCATTGATTAAATAATGGTTTTAAAAAAGTTTATTTTTTTACTATGGTATACCTTATTGTGTCACGCGATGGAACTGACCGCATAGTGAGGTCGGGTGCCCTCTGGCTGGTACAGAGTTATCGACGCTATGTAGTTGTTCGACATCACCTGCGGAAGACGAATTTTAGGATCAAACTCTTCATTAAGAACATTATAATACAAACGTTTGAATTTCAGACTGTTTTTAAATAATACATTGCAATGCCTTTACCTATTCCAGATGATAAGATAAAAAAAAAAAAAAGTTAATGATCTTTCGGTTCTGCTGGGCTCCGTTTCAGAAATAATCAATGAATGAATTAATAACTAGCCAATGTTACTCGCTGATAATGTAGCTTTTCATTGGTGAAAGAACTTTTGAAATCGGTTCAGCGGTTTGATCGTGAAAGTGTAACAAACACACAAACGAACGAACAAATTCTTATTCGCATTTATAATATTAGTTACGATAATAATATTTAATTGAATAATAATAGCCTCCCAAAGATAATTTTTAATTCGATTTATGTAGTAATAAGTGTAGGTCACCTCGAAGATCATGTCCTGGTAGCCGTAGCAGAAGGTGGAGCCGAAGGGGTTGGTGGTGTTGGTGGAGGAGGCGCGGTTGAGCACGACGGGGCGCTCGCACACGCGCAGCGCGCGCGACACGCTCTCCCACTTGCTGTAGGCCGTGATGCTCACCGCGCCCAGCGACTCCACCAGCGCGTTCGACTCGCACCTGACACCGCACCGCACGCGTCAACAACAACGTATAGACTATCCCGACCACGGGAGGAGCATAGACAATTATACAACTTTGACCTTGAATTGACGCGATATCATTGGTCGAGATCGTCAATAATCTATGATATCCACTATGGATTGGCGAAAAATAACACATGTTGTAATCGGAGCTTCGGAAGTAAAAGTAAAAATGTTTAATAAGTGTTTAAGTGGATAATAAATAAATGTATTTATAGCAAGGAATATGTTAATCTATGGTTGTTTTATCAAATGGCGATTATAGGTTATATAGTTATTGGTCTTGCCTGAATGAATATATAACTGAGAGTTAAGCGCATATACTTATGGGAAATAATCCATAGATTGCAATTCAGCATGTAAATTAATAATATATATATACAAAATAAACGATAACTTAGTAACTCACTTGTCTGGCTGCACGTTCAGCTCGAACTCGCACCTGTGGTACATGTTGAAGTTGTAGTGGCCCGGGTAGTTGGTGTGCAGCACGAACTTCTTCACTTGATGCGTACGCGCATCGAACAGCACGTCCTGTAATATAAGGACGCGACATGTTAAAACAATGTCAAACGACAATTCTACTAATTTATTGCGGTAACGATATGATTCCGATCCGATTTCGACTGAACCGCACCTGGATCGTTGTGTAAGTAGAATAGGAGGAATGGTTACACGACAACGATTACGTTACGATTCGATTGCGATAAAGTGACGCGTAATGACTCATTGTTACCGTTGTCGTGCGTACTGCGTCCGACCGCTATCACCGAGGGACAGACGGTGTCTACGTTTGCTTATATATAGCCCTCCTCTACAATATCTCCTATGCAATTGGTCAATCGGAAGAGCCGGAATTCGGTCATAAAATCTAGAAATTTAAGAGGATAAAGTATTGTAATCGACAAAGAGAGTTAGAGCTCGAAACTCACCAGACCCAGCGTGAAGTAGTTGAAGAAGTAGTCGGAGGCGGGCGGCGGGCGGCGGCGCGCGGTGGGGCGGTGGATGCGCATCTTGTCGTCCGCCTTGTAGTACAGGCGGGCCGGCGCCGCCAGCGCGCGCGACACGGCCTGGCAGCTGTCGCCGAAGCGCACCACGCGCCGCCGCGCCGCCGCCGGCGAGCCCGAGCGCGTGCCTGCACACCGGGACGTTAGTGCTCACCGTGATAAACTTAATAATAATAATAATAATAAAGCCATTTAATCCATTTTTCAATATAACATTTCAAATGTCATTAGTAATTTGTTAGTAAGTTTTCATAATTAATTGTTAGTATGGTTAGTCTGTACTGTGTGAAATATGGACCCCTTTTTGGGTAAAGGCCTCCTCCAGGTTTTTCCACGTCTCTCTGTCCTTGCTTAATGTAAGCCAGTCGCTCCCAATTATGTTGGTGATATCATCAGCCCACCGTTTTCTTGGTCTACCGACCCTTCTCTTTCCCTCAGGGCCGTTCCATCTAATGGTCTCAATAGTCCATCGCTTGTCAGTATATCGTGAGATATTATGTCCAGCCCACTTCCACTTAAGTGTGAGTGCATGTTTCAGAGGATCGGTGATAAACTTATCGAATTTTATTAACATGCCGCATGGAAACATCACAATCCCTTCCTAAGCTCAAGGTCGAATGAAGCATCATTCTCACCCTCTGTATATATGTGTAAGCGTAGTCCAAGCGTCGCGGTCGGCGATCGGAGAACATCACATCGCCTCAGGTGCAGCTGGTGTCGGTAGCAGGAGAGAGGCAGGTCCGCTAAAGGAGCTGAGCATCTCCCTCCGCTAGCTGACCGTGTTAGCTGAAATATAAATCATTTCATGTATTACATTGCAGATGGAAATCTGCCATATGTGTACCAAGTTGTCATGATGAAGCGTGGTTGAATAAGCTCCAAACCTTCTTCTCCATAAAACAAGTAGACCTTAGCTTAATAGTGGGAATATTATTTACTATTGACGGTTATTTTATGAATCAAAACATGGTAAACCCATTAAATTGATTTTAGCTAATAATAACCCATTGGAGGCCCTAAAAACCTCAAGCGAAAAACGACAGGACTGTTAAAAGCGGCACATTTTACCGATTGAAGATTCCGATCAATAGTTTAAAAGCTAAAACGTACCTGATGCTGGGATCCGTAGTATATCGTTGTTCGGGAGACGACGGGCGAGCCGCCGTTCGGGAACTGGAGCGAGCCCAGACCGTGCGCGTATCCAGGCTGGAATTATACATAAATACAGATTAAGTAAACGCTCCAACCTCAAACCAATGAAACTTTTCGGTATTTTTGGTATAAATTATGATTGAAAATCTACTACTTCATCACAAATACTGAATTATAAAACTAGCATAGATCTTTTTTTTTATTTAAAGCACATAGTCTACATGATCGTTAGTGGTCACCACCGCCCATAGCACCATATTGGTATAAGGAATATAAACACTCCTTCCATCGCCACCAACCTTTGGAACTAAGATGCTATGTCCCTGTATTATGGCTTACTCATCCGAACATAACAATACTAATTATTGCCGTTTGGCAGTTGAATGGGTGGTACCTACCCAGACGGCTTGCACAATGCTTAGTATTCTTGTGTTCCGGTTGGGGGGGGGGGTGAGTGAGCACTGGCAGATAAAAGGGGTATAACATTTGAGCTACCAATATTGGTGGCGCATTGGTGATGTGAGTGATATTTCTCACAGCGCCAACGTGTATACGCGTTGGTCACCAATATAACATCAGTTGGCAAAAACCCATAAAGCACTACCACCAAGTACAAATACAAATTATTCAACAGCAAAAAGTATTAGATACCCAAAAAAACGTACCTCAAATTTACTATCGACGGGGAAATAAAATGAAAGGCCCCTAAAGTTGAGCGCGAACAAGTGACGCTGGCTGTCATACAGACCGGGGTGCGTCGCTCCGAAGCAATGCTCGACTTGCTCGATTGATGGCGTTATCTCTGGCGAATTGAAGCACATACCGCTAGAAAAGAAAATTAACTATAGACTTATCGGGTAAGCTGATATAGAGACCAGGAAAGCAACGCCAACTTTCTTAATTTTTTTTTTAATTTTTATGCTACATTTTCTGCGTTTCTACCTGAAACGGTTGTAGATGATATAAGTTTAATTAAATACTAATCAATCATAGCTCATGTATCTATTCGCTTTGGGGCTGGTCAGCCGTGAACTCAGAAATATGGCGAAGTGACAGTAATGAGTTTTCACTGGATCTCAGTAGCCAATGGCCGTAATGGCAAGATATTTGAATTTGGAAAAAAAAGTTCGCGAATCAAAAGATAATAAAGTTGAGAGCGAGAACTCACTAAAAGGTTCCCACTCAAATCTTTCTCTGCTTGACACAGCTTTTTTTATAACAATTTAAGTATAAAACAGTATCAAATGTTCTTCTAAGCTTTGCTTGTCTGTTGGATAACGTTATTAGCAAAAAATAGGTAAATAATTATTTGATGATATCATATCAAATTGTCAAATATATTTCCATAAATTTAATCCGATGATATATGTATAATTATATGCATATTATTATATAGAGACATTTGAAGCATGATTACTGTAACTAGAAAAATGCTTTTCGCTTTTAAATCTTAATAACTTTTTAGTGTTTCTGTAGGTTCAAACATTTCTGCACAACACGGTAGAAGGGAAACGAAATCGCGAAATTAAATACAATTTAATAAAAACATAAACAAAAATCTACAACACAAATTATTTATCAAACATCGAATTAACATTAATACAATAAAGGCAAACATTTAAAATAAATTAATAATAAAACGAGTGAGAAAACATGATCAATGGACCGAACATTAGAGGGAGATAGAGATAAACCACCGTCCATGAACATCTACAGCGGCTGGTTACAAAGGTGATCAGGTCAAAGAGATACGCGTAATGAATAATCATTAACACGTTGCAAATCATACAGATCACGAGGCCAATTCTACTAACATAATTGTCACATTATCGAAATCGAATCGAAACATAATCGTTGACGTTTAGCTTTTTCCCTATTCGACTAATACAACGATCCAGTTGCGATTCGATTCGTCATTGATGGAACTTCAAACGTTAACGATTAAGTTTGATTTTGATATGGGTTGCCTTTGTATATAGTAACATACCGATTCTGTTTAATGATCGCAGCTGGATCGGAATCCAATTGAGAACGTTACTAACTATACTAACTAACTACTAATCTATAACGATACCGATACGTCACCGATTCGATTCTCGTCCAACTTTGACTATTCTACATTTATTAAGATCGGAACCGAAACGATATGATGTTAGCATATACCGCTATGTAAAAACCGAAATTAATTGTTAACTTCTATGCCAACAGTCGATAATTAAATTAAAGAATAGATAAATGGATAAACAGCAACGATCGCACTTCGATTCGATTGCGATGAAGTGACAATTTGTTAGTAGAATTGACCCCCAGACGGCGACGGACGTGACAGTATTACTATTTTTTGTCAATACATCATAATATATCGGCGATGAACATGTCCATACCGCATGACTGTCCATTCCATCAAACGGTCAAATCGTAGCCGTCTGGCCTTATTTAATATTCTCGCGATAAATAGATACGAACACTGATATATGATATATATATATATACATACAATTCATATAATATTGTACTACTACTAGATTCAAAGGCAGATATCGAGGTTCTTGACTCAATACAGGCAGAAATAAAAAAAAATTATATACAGAAAATTTCAGTAACTGCATGAATTCAGGAAATTGCAAGTATTTATTCTCCCGTACCTCGGAAAGCAAGTAACGCCATTGGACCTACGCTCGAACACTATCCGGTCGCGTCCAAATCGCCCCCCCATCGGATTCATAATCCGAGCGAGGAAATAGAGATTACACTTGTGTTTGGGCACACAACGCCTGTATATACGCCTATAATGTCCTGCTTAGATGGCTCGAGTCGCTTGAGAATGGCTCAGGCGAAATCGGTTAGGAGTTACAATTTATTATAGTACAAGAGGCGATCATAGATTCGATAAACGATTTCTCCAGGCAATCCAATCATTATCGAGACTGTAATATAGAAGCGGTGTGATGCATTTATCGAAGGATACCTAAAACTTATACCACTCCAGTTTGACTATATTCGATTCTAATTTTTTTTTTATTGTATAGGAAGGCGGACGAGCATATGGGCCACCTGATGGTAAGTGGTCACCAACGCCCATAGACAATGGTATTGTAAGAAATGTTAACCATCGCTTACATCACCAATGCGCCACCAACCTTGGGAACTAAGATGTTATGTCCCTTGTACCTGTAATTACACTGGCTCACTCACCCTTCAAACCGGAACACAGCAATACAAAGTACTGCTGTTTTGCGGCAGAATATCTGATGAGTGGGTGGTACCTACCCAGACGAGCTTGCACAAAGCTCTACCACCAAGTATTATCTTATTCCAAATTGTATCCTTACAAATATCATAAATGTGAAAATCAGTTTGTTTGTTAGTTTCTAATACTCCCACGTGCGAACACGTGAGCGTCAATACCAGTAGTAAATAAAATGCACTCACCTATACCTAAGCTTAACTAATTTCATATTATATATTTCAATGATCTTGAGCCGCTGCGCGACCGGGTCGAATATTAACCGTATACCGTCCTGCGGCATGTTTATTACTAAGTCCACTGATAGTGGATTCTGAAACAATAAATAAACAACAATTAGCAATGCACAGTAATATATAACACCGTCAAATAGTAAGAAAAAATACTATATTCAAATAATATGCTGGGACATTATTCACACATGGCCAACTGATCCCAAACTAAGCAGAGCTTGCAATATGAAAACCAGACAAATGATATACTACTTTTCTTTTGTAAATACACACTTATATATATAATTACACCCAGACTCAGGACAAACAGACATGTTCATGCACACAAATGCCTGTCCTGGGTGGGAATCGAACAACACACACACAACCTGCGGCGCGAAAGGTAGATGTCATAATCAAATACTTCAGTGAAACAGATTAATTTAATCATTTTCAGCATATATTTAACATACTACAACTTAATCGAATTCGCTAGAGTATTTCTAGATATCGATTACTTTTTACTATTATAATCGTCTAGTCTAGCTATCCTAGAAGCGTGAACCTACATATAGGGTTTATATTTAGTAATACGCAACAATGTCCAAGTCACGTCAATATTCCGCGCATATGAGTAAATCCTAAAAACTCCCATTGGGCTCCCCTACTATATTAGTATAAATCTGAATAGTTTGTTTGTTTGACATGCTTCCACGTTTAAACTACTCAACCGATCATGAAATATTTCATACGCGTTGTCCGGGGTACAAAGAAGCTCATAAGGTACCTACCAACTACCCCCCTCCCACGCGCAACTACTACACTAACATTTACTACACAATAACGTTTAACTCTGTTAAAAAGCGCGAATCACATACAACCTACTTATATACATATAAAATTATATACAATCTTATATGATTAAAATTAATTTTAAAGTGAAATGTAAACAAATGCATTAATTAAACCATTTTATTGGATGACGCTGCGATACGATAGCAGATAACTCTTTGTACCACGGAATCGTAATAAAACTTTTTTAATGAGTCATGTACAGCTGTTTTATGAAATACAAAATAAACAATTATCTATTTTTAAAGTATGTCGACTCTTATAACACATTAATTCGTCTGCGATTTCATTTGTATTAAGTATTTTTTTATAGACACGGTCGGTTTTTGGGGCCCCGAGGAAGAGGGAGCCTCGAATATTATTTTTTTAATATTTTTTTTTATTTTATTTTTTTATTATTTTTTTTATGATAGAGGGGGCAAACGAGCAGGAGGCTCACCTGATGGAAAGTGACTACCACCGCCCATGGACATCTGCAACATCCGAGGACATGCAGATGCGTTGCCGGCCTTTTAGGAAGGAGTACGCTCTCTTCTTGAAGGTTCTTAAGTCATATCGGTTCGGAAAAGTCGCCGGCGAAAGCTGGTTCCACAGAGTGATTGTGCGAGGCAGGAAATGCCTTAAGAAACGCACTGTTGTGGATTTCCAGACATCGAGGTGATGGGGATGGAATTTAGAGTTCTGGCGCGATGTCCGGTGGTGAAATTCAGCTGCCGGGACTAAACCAAACAACTCCTCAGAACACTCCCCGTGATATATGCGGTAGAGGATGCAGAGGGACCCTACATCTCTACGCAAATCCAAAGGATCAAGCCGATCAGTAATAGCCTGATCGTCGACAATTCGAACTGCTCTACGTTGAATACGGTCAAAAGGAAGAAGCTGGTACTGGGGAGCTCCCGCCCAGAGGTGAGAGCAGTACTCCATGTGGGGCCGAATTTGCGCCTTGTAAAGTTATATTCGAGGCAAAACAATTTAATTCTTTTACCCAATAAAATATATATCATTGTATCAAGTTATATTATCAACAAAATCTATAATATACGGGGCCCCATTTTTATGGAGGCCTAGGGGTTTAAAATAGAGAATGGATCGAAATTAAGACGAAAATCTACATTATATAATAATAATAGTACATATTATAAATCACACTGTAACATGCTGATAAATCTCATACAAGTGGCTCACGACACAAAAGTGGTTAGTATGTACTGCAACGCTTATATTTTCTAGTGGCTACAAGTTGCAGACTTAAAAGATGTTAAGTGTGCTACGTAAGTGATAATCGCTACTTTAAACTTAATGTTTTATATTAAAACTTTTTTCAAACTAGTTAGGTCGACTGTCGGATGAGCCAACTGATGTTATATTGGTGACCAACGCGTACACATTGGCGATGTGAGCAATATCACTCACATCACCAATGCGCCACCAACCTTGGTAACTCAAATGTTATTTGTTTGTCTGCCAGTGCTAACTCACCCCCCCCCCCCCACCAACCGGAACACAAGAATACTAAGTATTGAGCAAGCTCGTCCGGGTAGGTACTTGGTTGCGTTGTTCCGGTTTGAAGGGTGAGTGAGCCAGTGTAATGACACAGGCACAAGGGACATAACATCTTAGTTCCCAGGGTTGGTGGCGCATTGGCGATGTTTTTTTTTAAAGAAATGTACAATGCCACGGTCTATCCACGTTGGTGACCATTTACCATCATGTGGCCCTGCTCATGCTACACAATAAAATAAAAACATTCCATGCGATTTCTATATGTAAATATTTCTGCTATATTAAACACTACAAACAGTACTTGAATAATATATCTATGCATATATAAGTAACTAAAGTAAGAATAAGTAATAACTGATTGACTGACTGACTGACATATAAACCCTTTTATAAAATACGTTTGTACTAAATATGGATTCTTTTAAATATTAACCCCTAAGGTAGTGACATGGGGATGAAAGTTTATATGAAAACCATCCATTTTTGAAGAATGTGATATGGAAATTGTTATTTAGCGATTCAGAATGATTGGAGCAAAGCCGCGGTGACAACACTAATCTTTATTTATCATGCAACACTATTCATTTTAACCACTACCTATATCAAATTTAATTTTACTTCCAAACTTCGCTAAAATTTAAAAAAGCCGTTTTTCACGAATCCATAACGAACACCATGGATAATTAAGATTTTGACCAATGACGTCGCTTCAATTCAAGGTCGAAGATGTTTAATTAGCCAATACCATAGATCGTTGGTCTAGTGGCTAGATATATGGCCGCAGACTCGGTGGTCCTGGGTTCAATTCCCAGGTCGGGCCAATAAATATTTAATGGATTTTTCTGTCAGAAAATTCACAGTAGCAGCCCGGAAGTGGGAATTGTGTAAAACCGTTGGTCCTGCGCCTGAACTGTTTCCGGTCGTGTCGGATTGCCGTCCCATCGGATTATGAGAGCTAGCATAGACTTGTGCATTATAATATGTCCTGCGCAGTTGGCTAATCTCTCTTGAGATTGGCCGCCGTGGCCGGAATCGGTCTGGAGGACCTTACCATAAATCTCGACCAATGACGTCGCTTCAATTCAAGGTCAAAGATGTTTAATTATATTTACTCCTGCCATTGGAATATGCTATACTCAATTATGAGAACCACCCACCTGATCACTATAAAGAACCTGTACACCACGTATCGTTCCAACTTGACTCTGGATAATGGAGACCGCTTGCGAGAAGTGCATTCCTGTAAAAACGAATTAAATTCTTTCATTATGACGTAATACGCCTCATTAACGGTATAAAAATGATATTTAAAAATGGAAGATTATTTTAGACAATCGCTTAATAATAATAATCTGTACTAATATATAAAGCTGAAGAGTTTGTTTGTTTGTTCCGGCTAATCTCAGGAACTACTGGTTCGAATTTTAAAAATATTTTTGTGTTGTATAGTCCTTTTATCGAGGAATACTTTAGGTTTTTTTTTATTAATTATACACGGATGGATCCGCGGGGCACAGCTAGTCAATGATAATAATAATAATATATTTGCATGAAATGTAGTTTTACAGATGTAATGATTTTTTACAGTACAGTACAGCCGAGATGGGCCAGTGAGTTCAAACCCGGGCAAGCACCACTGAATTTAATGTGATTAATTTGTAATAGGTTGGTAATTCATCTCGTACTTGACGGTGAAGAAAAACATCGTAAGGAAACCTGCATCTGTCTAATATCACTGAAATTCTGCCACATGTATAATATTAACACAATTTAACTGACACTTTAAAAGTATATAAGCTTACAAGTTATTCGACAAATAGATACAATATAATTATTTATTTAATTAACATTGCAATTACACAACAACATAATATGAATAACACAAAAATGGTGCGCAAAGGCGGTCTTATAGTTTATAGCGATCTCTCACAGACAACATTTGTTGAAAGGAGCTTGAGTAAGAGAACAGGTAAGTGCATATAAAACATAAATATTAAATATAACATGAGAATAATTTGAATAAAACATATATGTGTATTTATAAAATTTATACTTAAATATATATAATTATAAACTACTCATCATCAATATATTCTATTCAATTTCATACATATATAGATACATACATACATACATACATAAATGTAAAAGTAACAACTGTGAATCCCACTACACTCCAGTCCCACTGCTGAGCCTTGACAGAGGCCTTACCTCTTCTCCTTTTTTTTTGGGGGAGAAGGTTTTGGAGCTTACTCCACCACGCTGCTCCAATGCGGATTGGTGGAATACACATGTGGCAGGATTTGAGTGAAATTTGACACATGCAGGTTTCCTCACGATGTTTTCCTTCACCGTCAAGCACGAGATGAATTATAAACACAAATTAAGCACTTGAAAATACAGTGGTGCCTGCCCGGTTTTGAATCCACGATTATCGGTTAAGATTCACGCGTTGTACCCACTGGGCCATCTCGGCTTCTACATATATGTATATACATAACTAATAAAGATAGCGACAAATTATATAGGTATATTTTTAAAATAGTAAATAACTTAATATACCTAATTTAGATAATTTTCTTCGGGTTGTATCATGAAATGATTTTTTAAATCTTTTAAAGTACCATAATTTATTATTGGACACCTTATTAGTTTGAGACGTATCCCTTCGTATGAGTACCTGTTTTTGTTAATTTTAAGTGTTTAGTAATAAGTTGATGGTGTAACTATCTCAATAAATAAATAAATAAATAGCATATGTTACCATACTGCTGTTTACTGAAATATATATTAATATATATATAAAAAAAGCTTTATATGATAGTTATTGAATTAAAACCATATTAGTCAGCTCGACCGATTTTCCGGCATTACAACTGCGCAGCAGATATGGCGTATGATACACAACACAAATATGTGTAACGGCCGAATACATAAAACGTCATTCAAATATTAAGCACAACTCAATTATTAGAGACATGACAGACAGACAGAGAATTTCGCATACCAAATTTAAAATTAACGGCGTCTCAAATAATCAAGTTGCACCTAATATTTGATTGACGTTTCAGTATACGGCCGTGAGTGAGCGAACACATTTTAAAAATTCGCTTGTAGTGAGACCGGGACAATTCTACTGATTTACTGTTACGATGCGTTTCCGATTAAATTTTCGTGTCGGACCCAAACCTATACGACGTGACCATAAGGTCCTCCTCACCGATTCCGGTCACGGTGGCCAATCTCTAGAGAGATTAGTAAATGCGCAGGAGATATTACAGTGCACGAGTGTGTGCGCAAACACAGGTGCACTCTCTCTTCCCTAGCTATCATAATCCGATGGGACGGCAATCCGACACGACCGGAAAGAGTTCAGGCGCAGGACCAACGGCTTAACGTGCTTTCCGAGGCACGGGAGTGTACACACTTCCAACTTCCAGACTCCGAGCTGCTACTGAGAATTTTCTGACAGAAAACCCCAATAACTATTTACTGGCCCGACCTGGGAATTGAACCCAGGACCACCGAGTCTGCGGCCTAATATCAAGCCACTAGACCAACGAGACAAACACTCATCCCATCACTGGTCAGAGTTCTGACCAGTGATATTTATAGATATTTATATAACAACTATAGACGTTTGTATGTCACAAACGACCAAGTTATTAGTAGTGAAACTCGCGGAAAAAAAGCAAATACGCGCGACTCGTGTAATTGTTTGGTGTCATTAACTCTCTTATCGGTCATACGAGGGTAACAACGTTATCCTAGACATAACAATAACATTACATTGATGATTTACATTACATATATATATATATATGATTTACATTACATTACAAGCTATTTTGATGCTTATTTCCTTCAAATGTTATATATTTGTAGTCATTGTCGCATATCACTCTGGTGGGTCTGGGGCCTTACATGTAGCCACCGTTTTTTTTTTCACGCAGTGCAAACCTTCCAATGGTACCCGACTTCCTTGGGGGAGGAACCGGGTTATGAGGGATTCTTACCCACTAAAACCACTGCGATGGCCGTCCTCGGCACGGATCGGAGAGGCTGCGGGATCGTGTTGATATAACGCTCGAGGATCGCCGGAGCTCTCCTCAGGGGGCGAAGGTAATTTCGACCCACCGCACTCCTCGCTAGTGCGTATGACAGCGCGAGGCCATCCCGGCTGCCGTCCTTCTCAGGGCCGTCTGAAATAGGATACGCGAGGCCCCCACCTCACGCATCCACGGCCCTAGGGTTACGCCCAATATTATCTTTTAAGCCCCCGGCGTCGGGGATGATACATGTAGCCACTATACCAACGAGGAATAAAATATATTATATAATTTATATTACTAGCTGTGCCGCGCGGTTTCACCCGCGTATAATTAATAAAAATATAATGAATAATCATCAGCCTAGAACCTACCACGATAAAAGGACTATACAACACAATTTTTTTTTTAAATTCGAACCAGTAGTTCATGAGATTAGCCGAATCAAACAAACACAATCTTCACCTTTATATATTAGTATAGATTAATATTAACATAAATTATATTATGAAATATAATAATTATTAACCATATCTATACTAATAATATAAATGCGAAAGTAACTCTGTCTGTCTGTTTGTCTGACTGTTACGCTGTCACCGCTAAACCGCTTGTGATGAAATTTTGTTTAAAGCAAGCTTAAACTCCAAGATACACGTCACAAGTATCACTAGACGTCATTGTTTTCATTCCTTACGAATCGTCGCTGACGTCACCACCGAAGGAGTAAAAAGCACTCGCACTAGACACACTATTGTCAGAATTAATAATATTGTCGAATGTGGACGTTTCCAAAAATTAAAATCCCTTAGGTACGATCCGTAGACTTAATTGTAATTTAGAATTACATTTATATAATAAATTAGTAATTAATACCCGAGGGGCGAAGAAAACTAATTATAATAATTAGCAACAAAAAATATAATATTCAACATTTTATCTTATTAATAAATAAAAAATGTATATTTTATTGTATGTTTAGGGCTTTTTTTTATAGCATAGGAAGGCGGACGAGCATATGGGCCACCTGATGGTAAGTGGTCACCAACGCCCATAGACATTGGCATTGTTTTTTTTTTTTATTGCATAGGACGGCGGACGAGCATATGGGCCACCTGATGGTAAGTGGTCACCAACGCCCATAGACATTGGCATTGTTTTTTTTTTATTGCATAGGAAGGCGGACGAGCACTTGGGCCACCTGATGGTAAGTGGTCACCAACCCCTATAGACATTGGCATTGTAAGAGATGTTAACCATCGCTTACATCGCCGATGCGCCACCAACCTTGGGAACTAAGATATTATGTCCCTGTACCTATAATTACACTGGCTCACTCGCCCTTCAAACCGGAACACAACAATAACAAGTACTGCTGTTTTGCGGTAGAATATCTGATGCGTGGGTGGTACCGACCCAGACGAGCTTGCACAAAGATCTACCACCAAGAAAACTTACTCCACCATTCTGCTCCAACCCTTATTATATTTGCTGGATACAGGTGGCAGTTTAAATGCGACACATGCAGGTTTTCTCACGATGTTTTCTTCACCTTCAAGCACAAAAATTCAGTGATGCTTCTGAGTTTAAACTCGCGCAATATAGTTTCCAAGATGTCCCAGCAGTGGGACATACATACTGTTTTTTTATTCTTCAGCGTACGCGAAAGATCCTGGCCCATAAAAAACATGTATGTTCGTCCTTCAATTTGTTTTGTGTTGTATAGTTTCCTTTATCTATGAAGGAAACTATACAACTAGCCAACAAACTGTAACACAACCATAGTATATATACATATATAAAAAATAATCGTTCCGAATGCCCGTTACACACAATACAATAGTCCAATTGTTTCAAAGCCATTGTTGTCTATGTAACACTTAAGTTATATGCTAATGTTAATTATAATTAAATGCAGATATTTTTGTACTTCACATAAACCCATAGAAATCAGCAATTATTTGTTTCATACATATTTTTATGCTCTATGTACTATAGCCGACTGCCACGATGGTCTAAGGCCGCAGACCCGGTGCCGATGGGTTCAATTCCCAGATCGGGCGTATAAATTGTTATTGGGTTTATTCTGTCAGAAAATTCTCAGTAGAAGCCCGGAGTCTGGAAGATGGAAGTGTGTACACTCCCGTGCCTCGGAAAACACATTAAGCAGTTGGTCCTGCGCCTGAACTCTTTCCGGTCGTTCCGGACTGCTTTCCCATCGGATTATGAGAGCTAGGGAATAGAGAGCACCTGTGTTTGCACACACACTTGTGCACTATAATATCTCCTGCGCAGTTAGCTATTCTCTCGCCGTGGCCGAAAATCGGTCTGGAGAACATTATTATTATTACATTATTATCATATTAAGTATTATATACCTAATACAGATATACCTCAAAACAGCAGTACTTTGTACTGTTGTGTTCCGGTTTGATCGGTGAGTGAGCCAGCCAATTACAGGCACAAGGGACACAACATCTTAGTTCCCAAGGTTGGTGGCGCATTGGCGATGTAGGCGATGGTTAACATTTCTTACAAAGCCATTGTCTATGGGCGTTGGTGACCACTTACCATCAGGTAGCCCAAATGCTCGTCCGCCTACCTATACAATAAAAAAAAATACATAATACACAATATATATGTGTATATTAAGAACCTTATAAGTAATTAGAATAGGTAACGACTTTATTAAACTTGAAGGTTTTGTTTTTGTACAGAAACGGGGTTTTTTGACAACCGACTCATGGGTGATATACTATTTTGATGCGTATA
The DNA here is from genome assembly GCA_963151315.1 of Nymphalis c-album. NCBI lineage: Eukaryota > Metazoa > Arthropoda > Insecta > Lepidoptera > Nymphalidae > Nymphalis > Nymphalis c-album. The sequence continues at coordinate 5,767,797 of OY720610.1, forward strand.
TTATTGAAATGTTATATTTATAACGGTCAATGTCGCATATCACTCACTGGCAATTCACGACCGTTTCCTACGGTGAGATTCAAGTCTGTTTTTACAGAATAGATCAGTTTTATTTTGAGATGTTTTATTTTAGTTGTGGTTTTAATTTCGCTAAAGGTTAACAATTTATTTGTTGCGTTTTAAGAATCGATAACTCAGCTGTGCTATTCTGTGAGAACTTCGTATGGTCTCACGTGAAATGTTGACAACTGACTTTTGTTGACAAGCTATTTTGACGCTTATGTCCTTCAAATGTTATATATTTATAGTCATTGTCGCATAATATCACACTGTTGGGTCTGCGGCCTTACGTAGCCACTATATGACTAGACCAAGGAGGCACAGCTAGTAATATATAATTTATATTACTAGCTGTGCCCCGCGAGTTCACCCGCGTATAATTAATAAAAATCAGCCTAGAACCTTTCTCGATAAAAGCACTATACAACACAAAAAAGGATAAAACAGGGATATTTAATGAATACAAATAATTAATTAATGCTTGTAGTTTCATTAATGAGATACTTCTCATTAGGTAAATTTACACATTACTTTTTTAAATTACTTAATTAAATATCATATTTTCTATAGTTTCTTGCTAATTATTCTCGGTCGATTCACAATTGGAACCGGATGTAGCTTTACATTGTTTTTTGATCGTCTTTCATGAAAATCTCTTAAAATAATTTTAAAAATAATAATCTTAGTGTAAACAACTTTTTTCGCTAACGGAAAACAAAACCATTTAAAAATAAGCATTTACTTCGATAACAAATAATAACGCGTGATAGTCTTGAATGATTTTATCGATGACATTCACATTATTTTTAAAACATATCATTACGCGTATTGTATTGTATTACATTCTAAACCGATGATTACATTCGAAACCGCAGGTTCAATTCCGGGTGAGCACCACTGAATTTTCATGTGCTTAGTTTGTCTTTATGATTCATCTCGTGCTCGGCGGTGAAGAAAACATCGTGACGAAATTTGCATGTGCATTTCACAAAAATTCGGCCACATTTATCACCAACCCGCATTGGAGCAGCGTAGTGCAAGCTCCAGACCTTCACCTTAAAGGAAGAGGAGGTGGAACCCAGCGGTGGGACATTCACATGCTGTTACTTTATTACTATATAATTACTTATGTTAAAGAGTAAAATTTAACAGTCGAATTTGAGAGCAACGATTCCCTTCGTAACATTAAGTACAAAACGATTCAGAGGCATTTTTAGCAGTTCCCTGGTCTTCGTACAACTACCCTAGTTGAGTTATAACTACTGGCCCTCTAGACAAGTGGCTTTTACGTTAATAGAATAGAATAGAAAATAATAATCGTAGTATGAGATTGACATTCGCGTTCGCCATTTCGAGACGTTTCGAGTCGAACGCAAATGTCGATCTCATACGTTTGTTTATTGTTTTCTATTCTATTCTATTATCGTAAAAGCCACTTGTCTAAGTCTACTGACTAATCATTGCTTGCGTCTCCGAACGCGGCAGTCGATTGTTTCTCTCATTCATTCCGCAACTTAGGTAAACTAAAAATGTGACCGTGGTGCCGGCAAAATATAACGCCGGGCATATTTAAAACATCGAAATGCCTATTGAAAATGATTGGAGTAAACCAATTAATAAATACCTACATTGAGCGTGTTGGATTACGCTCAAAGCCTTTTCTATAAAGGTATATTAACCCAGCCGTGGTACGTTTATATGCTTACTTTAATAGTAATTATAGGCACAAGGGACATAACATCTTAGTTATGGTTAACATTTCTTACAATACCATTATCTATGGACGTTGGTGACCACATACCATCAGGTGGACCATATGCTCGTCCGCCTTATATAATAAAAAAAAACTTTTATTATTTACTAATATGATTATATAAAGCTGATAATTTTATACGACTGATAATAATAATATTCGCAACTATAATAAAAAATGTCTTCAGCTGTTTAAAGCCAAGGACGAAAAATATTGATATCAACGAAATACATTCTTACGACACATTGATACCGCGATAATATTAACATAGCATACGTAGGTGTTGTGTTTTAATAAAGAAAAAATGTCAGCGTAATCGGAAAGCACGCTTTAGTTGCTGCTTTTACTGCAAGATACTGAAACGTCCCTCAAAGTTAAACGATACTTTGAGAAGCTCCAAAATTAGTATGCGAAATTTGAAATTAACGGCGTCTCAAATAATTAAGTTGCAGTTAATATTTAAGTGACGTTTCAGTGTTCGGCCGTAAGTCTTGCACCACTTATGTACCACATATACATTAGTAGTAACAGCCTGTGCCTCCTCTCCTTTCTTTGAGGAAAAGGTTCGGCGCTTGTTCCACCTCACTGCTCGAATGCTGGTTGGTGGAGTACACATGTGGCAGAATTTCAGTAAAATTAGACATATGTAGGTTTCCTCACGATTTTTTTCTTTACTGTCAAGCACGAGATGAACTATAATCACAAATTAAAGACATGAAATTCAGTGGTGATAAGATTCACGCGTTCTCACCACTGGGTCATTTCGGTTTATACTATGTTGTATTCCGGTTTAAAGGGAGATAAATGTAAAGAATGAAAATTAACAGCGACATTGGTCCGGTGCCTTCTCTGGTCGCATCGGGCTACGAGGGTGTCCACATTGCAAAGTGTTAACCTACAAATTAAATGTTTTGATTATGTATTCGTTAACAACATGAATATTTTCAAATTAGCTACTAATCTTTATTTACGCTTACAATTCGAACGGTACTTTTAGACGTACTACGAGATATCTATACTAATATATAAAGCTCAAGAGTTTGTTTGTTTGATCCGGCTAATCTCAGGAACTACTGGTTCGAATTAAAAAAAAAATTATTGTTGTATAGTCCTTTTATCGAGGAAGGCTCTATGCTTATTTTTATTAGTTATACACGGGTGAAACCGCGGGGCACAGCTAACAGTAAACAATAAACGCGATTAATAGATATTTTGCAAATGGTAACTTATTGTTTTAAAATTCGAATGCAATATATAAATCCTTATTTTATCTGTGCGAACGGACGGCAGCTGATTAATAACGATTACGATTTTTTGTAAACTTATTTAGAAAACTTAATTAATATAACTATTAAACACGTGCCACATATCCGCTTCGTTTATTATTATAATATTTTTCGGTAAATACCTATACTTATTACTTATACTTTAGAATTGTTTACGTGCTAAAGCTATAAAACGAAACACATTTACATAATAACACCCGTTTGTTTTTGTAAAAAAAAAAAGTATAATCTTTATACGAATTGACAAAAACAAAACATTTCAGTACATTTTTTTACTTCAGCTTAGTTTTATCAATAAAAAAAGATTTTTAATTTCGAGTAGAGATTAGATTAGCTATTTGTTTTTCTTAAATTTCAATAATGACCACGGTCGAACTTCACCCCCTTTATATCGATTGAGCTTTTCCCCCACGTGATATTTGGGGTATTTGGAGCTCGCTGTCCCTAAAACGTCCAGTGCAACGCAATACCCACAAAAAAACGGTACCACTACCGTCTCTTCGGGGATCAGGGGATCGTTTGCGAATATTAGCATGAGGGGAATTTGAAATTAAGCCAACACTACTATTAAAAAAAAAACGAGTCGAGACCATCATTATACTCACATAGCTTGAACGCTAAAGATCTCCTGAAGGACACGGACTTTTAAATTAAGACTCATGAATGGACTAAGGGATAGGAGATGGTGATAGATTGGGGATGAAAATCAGCTTAACTACGCTTATTACGCTATTGGTGGCACAGCTTTGTGCAAGCTCGAAGATACCACCCACTCATTAGATATTCTACCGTAAAACAGCAGCACTTGGTATTTAATTGGTAATTAATTGAGTCTATAGTTCAGTAGCAACAAGGTGCAGATTACAGATGCTGAGGATAAGTTCAAATTTGTTGATGCCATTAAAAATATTTAGCTATTTCCTTTTCTTATATTTCCTTCTCTGAGAACTTCAGCAAATCACACAACCACATTTACTTGCTTTATTTCGCCATTTCTATAATTTTACTATTTATCTTTGTCAAATAAAATGTATAATTTAGATAGAATTATCAACAATCTTATGTGATTATAAGGTAATAGATAAATATATGAGCATCATATTCTTATAGATAAGTAAAAAATCCTTTTAATGAAGTTCAGATGATATATTTGTACAATAAGACTTCTCACTCGAGCCCCAATTCAGTCCTGCGCTAAGCTTATCCATTGAGCAGCCGTCATCATTCTAAAACTATCTGACTGTTCCTGTTGTTAGCCACTGACTTTCTCTTCTCTAATGGCCGAATACTGAAACGTCTTTCAAATAAGAAGTGGGACTTAATTATTTGGAACGCCATTAATTTCAAATTTCGCATACTAAATTTTGAAATAAATGACGTTCCAAATAATTAAGTCCCACTTCATTTTGAATAACGTTTCAGTATTCGGCCGTAAGCCACTTTCAGAACTACTTTAATCCAACTTATATAAATATATTTTTCACACAATTTATATAATAACATCACATAACAAGCTTTCCTTGTACAGATTATAGATGACACCCAGAAAGTCTCGTAGAGTTATCCAACAAAACATTTCTATATTCAGTATGTATATATATATATATATATATATGTATATCTGATAACACACAATATTATTTTACCACAAAACATGGTGGATAACATTCAAAACACTGGCAAGAGCCATCGGTGATAATGGTTATTGTTAGTTTCAGGGATATAATAAACTCAATAGACCGACAAACATAGATCCTAAGATTATATAGTTATTTGCAATTCAAGTACTGACTCATGTGCTCTATTAATATATTTCAAAAGATCGACATTTCAAGTCTAAACAGCTCAATATTACAACTTCAAGCTTTATTACAGTTATAACTATGAACTTAATATAAAAGCTTGTTAGATGTGAAATTAATACTAGACATTATTTTCCGGATAATAAAATGGTGCTATGACCAATTCCTGCTTTAAGTTATTTATACAATATAGAAATAAAAATATATTATTTATATACCGAACACATAGCTTGATATCCGCTGAATCAATTTGTATAATAATTCCTTTTTTTATTATTATTGTAAGAGTCCAATAGGTGTTTTAAGGAAGAAATTTTGGAAAAAGCTGATCTCTTCAAAGTCAATGTCTCTTCAACTTTTATTCTATATTTTCTTCAATATGTTGTATTAAGTAAAAAATTTACTGGACCATGTATAACCGTCATGGTCAGTTAATTATAAATATATTTATTTGTACACTTGTCATATTTTGTAATGTTTAAAAAAAAAAAATTAAGTCACATTTACAAACACTTCAAATTAACATTCATAAAAAATGAAATCATTAAGTAATAATTATTATAATATGATAATATTATGTAATAATTGTGATTTTATTTGTATGCAAAGTACACTGTTATGATTGAGTAGGTATAAATAAATGATTCTTCAAAACATTGCCCAGTATGACTTCAATATCATATTCATTTTTTTGTTAATCATTCATGTCAACTTTTTAAATCGTAGATGATAATAAAAATTAAAAATATACTTATATTATATTTCAGGTAAGAGATAAAAATATAAAGTAAAATAGTCTGATGCATCATTATTAATATAATTAACGATTTTAAATTTAATTCAATAAATGTATATCTCTTCTTAAATAGGTCGCAACTGTAATACTATGTTTATATGCTTAACAAAATAATTGTATTACGAAAAACAATGAATAAACATGACAACAGCGATTTCATGGTCAAGTGTAGCAAAAAAAAAATAAACATTGGTACCACAGACGAAACAAAGGCCCGTGACACTTCGAAAAAAAAATCAATGCGAACTCTTTACAGAGAACTATATTTATAATTAAAGGGTTAATTGATCAGGCCATTAAAATACCATTGCGTAAGTCGCGTCCCGTAGAAATACAACGCAAAATCTTGACGTAAGATATAAACATACGAGGGTGCTTACCTAAAACGAACTCCCAGGCATCACAGCCCAGGGAACGTTCGGGAACGATTTCTAAATCCAGCATGATTCACAAAACACTTATCACACACTAAACTATCTAACTTTCACTCAATATAACAGTATTTTAACGACAAATGGCTCTTTTACGCTGCCTTTCTTTGTTTGCCAACTTTAGTTTTCAACCATTTTGTATTTGTCAGAGGAACTGTCATTACAAACAGCTGATTGTATTCTACCAGGGCCGCACTGATATTTCAATATTTACATAAAAAAACTTAATTGATTTTATTGTTATCACTCCATAGAAGAAATGAAACAGTAACCTTCTAAGATTACTATAAAAAAATACTAACAACATAATATTCCCACTTAAAATGTCAAAGTACATACATAATCAACTTGACCAAAAAGTAAAAGACAAGGACGGGATATATAATTTATATATTTTATAAAAAAATATCAGAAAATGTCATAACAGAAAGTGTTAGTAACTTCCTTACTTTTAACAACAATGAGTAATCTTCTACCGCATAAATTTTCAGAACCAGCTATTTTTAATTTAATCAAACTCTAAAAAACGGATTTATTAAATTAGTTATTCGTGAATACGGCTCTGGTATAGCTTTATGACGCATGCGTCCAATCACAAAGGGAAAATTTGATGTTGTTGAAACTGTTTTGTAGAGGTCTCTTTTTAACACGTAGGTTATTAGATTCTCTTTCTCACACATACTGTCAGATTACGCTTTATCCCTTTCACACTTGTGAATTTTAAACTTTGTTTCTCTTTCACACAATAGTGTTATTGACAACATAGAGATAGTCTAAAATAATATTCAATCCATTGCTCGTTTTTCACCTTATATGAATTGATTGAATTACTAGAAAATAGAAATGTAGGTCGCTATTTCAATTTACTTGGTAAATCTCAACAAACGAACTAGATTTGATTTGGAAATCACGTAGACACAGACTGCTCGTCTACTATAGATATTTAGAAACAAAGAAATATCATTAAGTATTATTGTCTTAATAATAATATTTGTATTGTTTATAGGAGTTCATTACTCTTGTTTGCATTACCATTTCCCGCCATTACGTATGACCTTGAAATGCTCCCAACTCCTACACTTTCGACGTAATATTATTGTGTAATGTTTATTTCAACTATATGTATTTATAAACTACGCAATAACATGCGTAAAAATTTGCGAAAACATTCGTTTCACGTGCTGCTGTTTTGATAATCGCGTGACGAATCAAACATTTCTGCGTAGCTATTTTTTTATTTGATTTTCCCGCCTACGTCACATGTTTACTAATATTTCGTGGAATTGTTAATTTCGCTTTGTAAAAAATAGGCACTAATCTCATTTTCTTAGATAATTTTATTTTATTTATTTTTGTAAAACTTAGGCCATGATAATGCACTGCTTATCATTGTAGTAGCTAATATTTTTATTTATAGAGGTACGTTTACGGAACAAAAAACTAGTTTTGTTCATTTTTGTTACGAAATAAATAAAAAATAGCTTAGAAACAATTAATTTGTTATTTATGCGTCTGTTACAAATATATAACCCGTACAATACATTTCTTTTGGGATTTCAGTGAAAGCATTGTTTTATGAGTAACGAGTTTTAAAGAAGGATATTTCTTAAGCATTTGTCCGGGTCGGATTTATTATTAGGCTCACAGAAACTAATACTTTTCCTTAATATTTAAAAAAATAGTCTAGGTATGCTATGGTAGATATTTTTTTATTTAAATTATTAAATTTTATTTAAACTATTAAGCACGAAGGAAGATGATTAAATAAGCCACATGGCACGAACTGGTAAATGGTTACCTCGTTCCTGGACTTTGCTATAAGACTTATATTATAAAAATATATCATTGAAATTGTACTATAATCAGAACTAAATTATTAAACAATCCTAATCGTGGTCATAATTCATAAGCGCCTCTGGCAAGATTTGTATTTTGCGTCCCCAGTGAACTGTGACAAATGTATTTTTTAAAGGTGGTACAAATAGAAACCTATAAGGAAAAAGAGAAGTCTGATAATCAAAAATGTATGATAATCATTTCAATCCTTCATTATCATTTTTAAATTACTATTTTAACTTCCATTATGACAATGGACGCGTTCGTCATTATTAACACATCACATCTTTTAGGCTTACTTGAGTTGTATATATAAAATATTTCATTGCATTTTATTTTCATTTTTTTTAAGTTAATATATATCATAATTTAAAAAAGCAGAATTATCATTTATGTGGACATAAATAAGTAAATACAATACTAATTTTCATCTCTATTTCACCTACGTGTTAGGGGGGGTGGGTCAGCTGTTAGGTTTAAAAAACGAGGCTATGTTCTTCCTTGGGATTCAAGCTTGCTTCTTACCAAATTGCATCAAAATCTGTTGAGTGGGTAAGCTGTCTAGAAAGGTTACTTTTCATTAAAATTATTATTATAGGATTATAATAATATTATTTTCGTTTGCTACTGTATTGTTTTTTTGGTAAACTAACTATTTTACTACATAATAATATATTATTAATGAAAGGTTTTTGAATTATTATAAATCTCGCTCAAAATGCAAATACAGAAGATATTTTTAGAAGATATATTTTGCTCTTGCAACTTTAGAAATTAGAAGCCTTCAGTCAGACGTCAAATTAAAAAGTCAAAAAGTCAAAACTCAAAAGTCTGAATCGTTTATAGTTATTCATGTTGTTATTGTTACTAATTTAATATTTTATACATTAAGTAATAAATGAAAATGGTTAAATAGTCGTTAATATATTTAAGTAATCACAGAAATGGTTGTCAACGCGCCAGACTCTCCAATACAGGCAGAAGTAATTTTTGTTGTTGAAGCAACTTCGGCTAACAGCGCGTATATAAGTGAATTGAAAACGAATTATATCATACCAACTTTAGAGTAAGTAACCGAATAAAAAAAGTTTAATTCACCTCACTATAATGAGTAAATTTATGATGATATATAACATAATCGAAAAAAAAACGACTTATTAAATTTTAATACAACTTTATACACACATTTACAATTTTATACAACTTCTACATATTTAATACTTTATTTTATTAAACGCTTCATTTATATTGAAACCTGGTTTGTATGGATGCACACAAATGGAGGACGAGAACATATTAACCTACAATTTTCTTATGATTTTAATTTATTCAGACAAACTTGATGGTCTTTAGTGATTGTAGTTTAAGGACTCATTTTATTATAAAAGAAATACCTACTTTGTGTATCTAACTGTCAACTCCAAATTCATTCAAAAATAATTTGTACAAAATACTCTGTTATTAATAAGAAGTTAAAAATCATAATTTTTCTTTGCTTAGATACTTCCATGGCGGAGCAATAGAAGAAGGTGTTGGTAGTGGTTCTGTATACGGCATAGTCACATACCAGGCCGCAGACTGTCATCCCGATCTTCCCGTCTCCACATATGGCCCTTTCACATGTCCTCAGAATGTCATAGATACTATTGATAAGTTACAGTAAGTGTCTACTGCCCTACGGTTTTATTATAGAAATTAAAAGAATATTTTAATCAAGAAATTGTCACTGTATATTATAATTAAATTAAGTAAATATTGTTTGTATTGCCATACAATCTTGTTTACTTTTAATGCTCTATTCTTATATTGTATTAATATGCCTATTCATTAAGAAACTAAACTTTTTATCATGGAAAATTTTATGGAGAATTCAGAGATGCTTAAATTGTTGTTGTGTATTATTAGAGAATTAATTGCTTTGGTCACTTTATGTTACGTATTTCTATAAAATGATTATTCAAAAGATCATAGTTTTAGCCTGAAAATTACCCATAGCACCTTGGAAGATTTTTTAAAATTACTTTTATATTTTGATTTAGGTTTATAGGAGGTCATGCAGAGAGCAGAGCATGTGTCACAGAGGGACTAACAGCAGCCCTAGCATGCTTAGAAGACCTTGGCCGATCAGACATCCCTCTACATGTGATACTATTATGTTGCTCCCCACCTTACTCAGCATATACAGGAGGATTAGTACCACCTGGTAAGTAGTATTTCATTTATTCGATGTACACATATATACGTAAATAACAAAAGCCTGTATTCATAATTATTAAATGCAATTGATGATGTCCGACTGACTGGTCTCAATAACAACAGTAATTTTGTAATGCAGATAAGCTACAAGAGATCACTTACTGTAACTTATCAAGTCAAGAGATGTTTTAGTGCACAAGTGTGTACATAAATGCAATTGCTACCTTTATAACTTCACTCTTGATAACTTGATTGTATGATAAACCTTAGCATTTTTAAAAATATATAACAAACGTTCGTGTACAACCCGTGACATGGTTATTAGGTATTGTGAGTTGGTTCTATTTATGTAAACATTTTTAAAATATTATGCAGAAAAATACCCATAAAAAAATATTAATTGTCATTTTCAATTGTAAATGACGAAAATTTCATGGGCAACTGAGGTCATGACCGTGTCCGAGCTACCCGATAAGTAAGAGCTATCGCTGACGCCCGGGCCTGTGTAGCAATGTAATTGTCGTTATTTAGTTAAATTTCACTTTATTCGGGGTTAAATTTTTACTTAGAATTTTAAAAATGATTACATAAATAGAACCGACTATATATAACACATTTTATTCACAGTAAAGTTATGCTCTGATAATTAATTGAATGGATGAATCATGAATCAACACTATTAAAATCCTAAAACATTGCAAAACTTACTTCAACATATTTTAATGAATGTTGTGATAACAGGAGCTCCGGCAACAGTCGAACAAGCAGCAAAACTTATCGGCGAGCGTGGAGCTCACTTGTCAGTTGCAGCGGCCAAGAAGCTGCCTGCTTTACTGGCGCTCTATGAGCATGCTGGTGGAGAACTACACGCTGCTCAACAGAGGAATTATGCTAAGGTCATTTCAGATACATTAAAAGCTATCTAATGTCTAGTTTTTGAGCAATTATGTCAATTGATTGTAACTGGTTAAAACCACCACACAAACCTTTTAGAGATATTATCTGTTTCATACTGTAGAATACATCATTGCCTACAGGCTACAATGTTGATGCACAGCCAGCCTCATTATATAAGAATTTTTCCTGTGTATAGTTATAATGGCTCGTGAACCATAAAAACTGAAAACAGTATTGAGGTTTGTCAATACCTATACCTAAATCATATTCCACAATTCCCTAACATCAGTAATATTCTGGTTTATATATAAGTAAAGGTAATGAATGGTTTTATTTTTATTTCAGGACCCTCGGCATCTCGTGTTGCTTCGTGGTTACAGTCTCAAAGAACGACCACCAAGTCCAGCACCACCACCACCAGTGCCTGAAGTACAGCCTGAAATGTATGGGTACGAAAACTCTATAAAGATCACAAAAGAAATCGACACTAATTGATGAAAATGAAGGAATTCTCTATTAATTTTGAATATACTTTTTTGTCTCTGTTATATTGTATTAGAAACTTGATTACAGCCAAAACCGTCCACCAGTACCACAACAAAGAGCGCCACCAGCACAGTTTCAACGTACTACAATTGGTCCAGTGAGAAATAATTGGCTGGCTCCTCCTCGCCAGGCCCCCTATGCCAATTCCGCTTTGCTGACACAGCTATCGCAGCCGTCCTACCCGCCACCCCCTACACAAGTAAGTGACTATTTAAATTCAACAATCATACATTATTAGTTTTCTGCATTTTTTCCTTGATTAAATCTGTTATACATTTATAATAATTTCTTTAAAAATTTCTGTACTGTTATCAAAACAAGCATATTTAATGTTTTGAATATTTAATAAATTATGTCAATTTTTTTAATTTGTCATTTTATATACGCATTATATAACACAGGGCCCAGTATTGACCCTTGTAGTACCCCAAAGGATAATGCTATTAAATCGTCACTCATACACATTAGTATTGTAAGAATGAATCCCTTCATCCCTTACATCCTGATGTGTCTGTATCTACACTGAGTAACTAAACAATGTTAATTGCACTATCGGAATCTTTTGGATGATATATATATCCTCAAGTACCTTTCCCAGGCCAGCATGCAGCGGTTGCAGGGTATCCAGGCGGGCCCCTCGTCGGCGGGCGTGTACGCGCCGACGCCCGCGCAGCGCACCTACATCTGGAGCGGGGTGCTCGAGTGGATGGAGAAGGCGAAGACGCCCGGGGATCAGAAGGTCACCAGGCATCTGCCGTGTCAAGTGAGTCGGAAACTTTAGTGTTCCTATGAAAGAATCTTCAGATTAAAGTTATCATTTCTTGCTACAGTGTTCTTCATCTTGGCCGAGCTAACCCTAAAATGGTGTACAGTTTGAAGGAGAAGATCATTGAATCTGTCAATGTCCAGAGAGACCTTGGTGTACTTATAACATCTGATTTGAAGTGGGAAAAGCACATAATTACAATAGTTAAGAAAGCAAACTCATTTATTTATGTAATTAGGAGGTCCTTTCAAATGATGACAATTGGAGTATTTCTAAAAATTTATAAAACGTACATAAGACCATTATTGGAATATGCCTTTCAAATTTGGAATCCCTACTACCAAAAAGACATAAATTTACTGGAAAACGTACAAAGAAAAGCTACCAAGATACCACATGTTCTACGCCGTAAATCATACCAAGAAAGACTCCATGCTTTACAACTTACAACCCTTGAAGAAAGACGCCTACGCGGTGACCTAATCGAAACATACAAAATCCTTAACCACCACTATGACTTACCAAATATACAGAATATCTACAACCCTAAAAACAACGATAGAACATATAGAGGGCACCAAACAAAGTTAAACAGAACTCCAACCTGTAAACAAGCTGCACATAACTTCCTAAGTAACAGAGTGGTTTCTAATTGGAACAAGTTACCCGAAGAAATTGTTTTGGCCACTTCAGTTAATGCTTTCAAAAACCGACTTGATACCTGGTTAAAGTCACAGAAGCTGTCACTTCTGCAAAAATGATTTTTCAACACAATTTACATAGACATATCAGCTTATCAGCTGCTCGTCTATAAATAAATAATAATAATAATAATAATAATATTCCTATTTACCCCTGCAAATAAATTAAAAACTTGTTCTCAGAGTGGAGTTGTCATGAGAAGGACCAGACGTGCACCATTGCGCTGTCGACGCTTAATTTCTTTTTTTAATTTGATTGATTTTGTTTCAGGTGTCAGCAAATTCAAAGGATGCAGAACCAGAGCTGAAAGTGGACACCTGGCCCAATAAACTAGTGATGCAGCTGATGCACAAACAACTGATCAGCAACATCGGCGGTCAGTACCTGAAGGACAGCAAGTCGGTGCTGTTCCACTTGCAGCAGAACGAGGCGCTGGAGGCCCTTACCAAGATCATGGTTAATGGATTTGTGAGTACACAAACGACACCTGTAGAGTGAATGTGAAGTGAAAATTGCTTTTTTGGGCATTTAATGAAAGATCAGCATGTGAGAATTATTAAGAGTTTTGTTATATGTTTGAGTGTTAAGGGGATGCACTCAATTTCTTGGTATGATATTTGATCTGTGGTATATTTACATATTCATGATTAAGTTTTAATGAAACAGTTTATTAATTTCTCAGAACTGGTCAAATATAATGCATTCTCTATTGTTGAGTTAACTTGGTTGTTTTCTTCACGAACAATAGTATTTATCTAATGCTATTTTGTTATGGGTACTATATACCGTTGGTTTTTCCTAGTTTCCTATTACACGATAATCTAACAAGATCAAAGATAATGACTTAATTATTTTTTTTATTTGATAATTAAAAATGAACCATTGTTTTAGGCTGGATGTGTACATTTCTCCCCGACCACGTCACCGCCTCAGTGCGACATCAAGGTGCTGATCCTGCTGTACACGCCGGACAAGAAGGCCTACCTCGGCTTCATACCCAACAACCAGGCCACCTTCGTCGACCGACTGCGGAAGGTAATTTATATCAGAGCTGTCGTTGATGTTTAAATAAACAAATTGATTACATATTATTGACCAGCTGTATCTCTTCAGGTCATCCAGCAGCAGAAGATGAACAAACAGATGCCAACTCCTGCTACCATGGCCGGTAGTATACCTTATTCATCAATAATAACTAAATAATTCATATATAATAATATTATGTACAACGCAGTTAGGTAGTGGGTTTTAATTGGTGATAGGGCTTTGTGCAAGCTCGTCTGGGTACCACCCACACATCAGAAATACTACCGCTAAATAGCAGTACTTTGTATTGTTGTGTTCCAGTTTCAACGGTGAGTGAGCCAGTGTAATTAAAGACACAAGGGACATAACATCTTACTTCCCAATTTTCCTACTTGGTGGCGCATTGGCGATGTAAGCGATGGTTAACATTTCTTAAAGTACCATTGTCTATGTGTGTTGGTGATCACTTACCATCAGTTGGCCCATATGCTATGCTAAACAATAAAAAAATATATATTTAATTATAATAAAATTAGCATGTCCGTAACATGAAGCCGGCTGGAAGGTGGCTTGGCTAGAGAAGCCTGGAGCTAGGTGGCGCCTAAAGAAGTTTTTACAATAATAACTTCGACCTTGAATTAACATGACATTAGTCGATTGTATGAATTATCTGTGGCGTTTGTGAATAAATATCGTTATGAAGTGTCGGGGAAGTTGTTATTGGAAGGAATTTAAGTTTAAAAAGGATATTACTCTTCTGCATTATGGTCCGTATAGAAGCCCTTTAACCCTAATTAAAAGTTATAGAAAATAAAATGCAATATACTTGTTAAATAATGTTATAATTGCTTTTATTTTTCAGGTGGCCAAAATATGGGTACAGGAAATATGCAACCGGGGATGGGTATTAGTGGTGGGGGCATGGCAGGGTCGATGTCAGCCATGCCCTCGATATCAAACCAACAGGCACAGCAGCATCAGCAGGTAATCATGTTTATTTCACTGATTGTGTCAATTGTGATTTGAGGATTCACTTTGATCATTTTTTTGAATGGTTTATTTGAATTCAGATGAGAAAATAGACCAAACTTATGATACAGTTGTGTTTTAGGGTATGATGATAAGCAGCAACATGGGTACACCAGTTGGCCAAGTCAACCAAGGACAGATAAGTCAAGTAAGTCAAGGCGGCCAGGTCGGCCAAGTGGGCCAAGCAGGGGGAAAAGGCCCGCGTGGTGCACCTCTGGATGGCCTGGAGGCCGCCCGCCAACAAAATCTTGAGAAGATCCAACACTTGCAGCAGACCCTGGAGGCGGCCCACCAGCAGGAGGCGCAGTTCAAGTCTCAGATGGACATAATGTCGCACCTGCACGCCGCGCAGCAGCAGGAGCAGCACTACAAGCAGCTGGAGGTCGGTAGCGGTGCGCGCGCGTGCGGGCGTGTCCGCGGGCGCTGAGTGTGCGTGTGTTGCAGGAGCAGCAGCGCAAGGCGGCGCTGCAGGCGCAGCTGCAGCAGCTGCGCGGCGCCGGGGCGCGCCTCGTGCGCCCGCTGCTGCCGGCCAACCCGGGCCTGCGACACCTGCTGCAACAGGTATGGCGGACACTCGACATGTGCGCGAAGCTTGTGCGTACGCGTGAGCATAGAATTTCATTCCAAACTTGCTTCCCTGTATAACGTTTTCAAAGCATAACATTATTTCGCGCTCACAATAATATAAAAGCTTGTTACTTGCTTGTCTAAGTCACATAATCCTTATTTTATATTTTTGCAAGATTTAATAATAATTAGAAATAATTCACCTTCACTTAATTTCCTGTAAATAATATGATGCGCTTGGACATACTGTATTATCGTACTCTACCTAACATATAGTTCTAGATCTAGATGCGAGCGACCCTAGTCTACCATAAGAATGATAAATAATACGAGTAGAAACGAATCATTAGCTTCAGAAGCGTTCAAGGTCACGTTACTAACCCAGCGACACGCACGGTCCGCATAATAACGCAGTTTTAACTTTGTTTTGTAATTTCATAAAACTGATATAAAATTAGATTTAACTGTAAATCATTAGAATAATTTTTTATTATTGTATAGGTAAGCGGACAAGCATATGGTCCGCCTGATGGTAAGTGGTCACCAACACCCACACAGACATTGGCAGTGTAAAAGAAGTTAACCATCGCTTACATCGCCAATGCGCCACCAACCTTGGGAACTAAGATGTTATGTCCCTTGTACCTGTAATTACACTGGCTCACTCGCCTCTCAAACCGGAACACAACAATACCAAGTACTGTTGTTTTGCGGTAGAATATCTGATGAGTGGGTGGTACCTACCCAGACGAGCTTGCACAAAGCTCTACCAACAAGTAAACTATGCTACTATACATTTATATATACACAAATATAATTATATGCCCACATGCAGTAGTGTTTATTTTTGTGAATAGTTTTTGACACATAGATTCTATTCTTTACTCGTATTAATTATTTTTATTATAACAACCTGTTCTGCTAACCATGCCGTCCACGTCAAACGCTATACAACTCAAATTGAAGAGTGTTGAGTGCAACACATCTCGGCACATGTCACGGTGTGCGCGATGTGTTATAACGATCAGCGCACACACACACACACGAAACACGTCGAGGCGACGTGTCATCGGTGGTCGTCACGTGACACTTGGACCTCGGTACGGGGCTCGTGTCACGTGACACGGTGCCGAGTGTGACGCAGAGTGTATGTTCTAGCAACAGCAGGCGGCGCGCGGCGCTCGTCCGCACATGTGAGCCGCACCCGCCAAGTAAAGCTTCCTTCCACTAACAATTATTTCATCATGAGACAGTCTCAGAAAATAGATGCTATATATAATTTATGTATTTTCGTATTTTTTTGTTTACAAATAATGACTTTTTAATTAATCAAATGTTTTTAATTTTATTCTATATTCTGAGAATGTCCAACCTTCATTCTTGCAGTGATTCATTGATGAGCAAAATCTGGAAATTTATTGACTGATGAAAAATAATATAAGTAATTGTAAAAAACTAATTTGTAAACATTTTGCTTTTCAATTGTTCACGAAGAAATCATCTTGTAAATAAAATTTCATTGTTTATAATTTTCATTTATTTTGCAATAATTCATAGTAACTTTTAATAACTCCTTTCATATAAATAATATCCTATTAGATGCTATAATATAGCTTAGCATGAGTCGAATCTACAGAAATCAATTATGTTAACATTGTATGTATGTACATTATTTTTATTATTTCCTTGGTATATGCTAGGGTCAGACCTGCTGCAAGCAAACATAACTTCTAAGTATGGAAGCGTTCAATTTGCTTAGTGTTTTCAAATTCGTGATATTTACGGCCGAATACTGAAACTTCATTCAAATATGAAGTGGAACTTAATTATTTGAGAAGCCGTTAATTTAAAATTTCGCATATAAATTTGAAATTAATTGCGTTCCAAATAATTAAGTCCCACTTAATATTTGAATGACGTTTCAGTATTCGGCCATTAGTGTACGTACATGTATTTAATCATCAGATAACTCTTGGCATATTTGTAAATATTGACAGTTATCAAAAATATTTGCCTTATATTTATAGAGTAAAAATATTTAAACTAGTTTTAGCCGCCGCTTTAGGGGAAGGGGGTCAAGTATTACGTAAAAAAATTGCCTATGTTCTTCCTCGGGGCTCAAGTTTTTTTCATTCCAAATTTCATCAAAATCAGTCTAGTGGTTTAGCGGTGAAGGCGTGACAAACAGACAGTTATTTTCGCATTTATAATATTAGTATAGATCGCTCTTCTACAACCGTGCTGTGTTTAACCATTATAGCCAACTAGCTGTGCCCCGCAGTTTCACCCACGTATAATTAATAAAAATAAGCCTAAACCCTTCCCCGATAAAAGGACTACACAACACAAAACGAATTTTTAAATTCGAACCAGTAGTTCTTGAGATTAGCCGGATCAAACAAACACTCTTCAGCTTTATATATATGTACACTAACAACCTATGCTATATGTTTTAATTGCTGAGGCGGGACTGACCCCGGGTATGTGCATCATTAAAACTACTAATTTTCACACAAAATGTCATCTTACCTTTGCAAATGTGCGAATCAGTTATATTGTATTAACTTTATAAATAAATAATAAATATACTCGGACATTATTCACACACGGTCATCTGATCCCAAACTAAGCAGAGCTTGTACCAGACAACTGATAACTTAGATATACTATTTTATTTACATATTTATTTATATTGTATATAAATCTGCTTGTGACATTATGTCAAGATAATTAGATGACAGATGTGTTGTTTAAAAATGTTATTTTTCTATTTGTAATTTATGTAATGATGGTGTGAATCTGTCCAGCAGCCGCAGCAGTACCGGCCGGGCGGCGGGGCGGTTCGGCCGAACTCCCAAACGCAACAGTACGATGAAATGTCTAATTATAACGATTTTATATGAAATAAATAAATTGTTTAAAATTATGCTTTAAATAAAAACCTACCAATCTATGTTGAACTATATTATCCACATTTAAGGCAAAACACATAATAATTATTAATAATGTTATAGTTCGTTCATTTCACACGAATCTATGCTATTTAATCTAATATAAAATCTAAAAAAAAATTATAAATTTGGTGTAAAAAAATTAAAACTAATGAATGCTAAAATAGACGAGTAAAATTCACTATATTCTCAATCAGAGTTTAAATAATTTTTTTATGCTAGTCAGAGCAAAAATAGATCATTCTACTAATATTAGACAAGGATCTAAAATGATGAATATTGAAAAAAGGTTTGTAATAAAAACTGTTTCTTAAATGATATATATTATATAATTATCTATCTTTTTTCTTATGTTTCGACTTCTTGTTTGATTTATGCTTTTTACTTTTCTTTTTCTTATCTTTCTTCGATTTAACCTTCGCCTCGACCCACGAATCTGAACTGGACGATTCCTCGCGTTCTCTCTCGTTCTTCGTTCTAAACATTGGTTTAAAATTTGTTTCAGGTAATTCTAATCTTTTAAGTAATATATCTGGAATTTTTGGTCCATAAACAGCTTCTTCTGTTACAATAGAATTATTTATATCTCTCGTTTCTTTTTCAACATCATTTTTATCTATTTTTTCACTTGTGTTATCTTCTGTCTTACTTTTTAACTCGTTGGTATTATTCTCAGCTGATTTTTCATTTGTTTTAGGGTTTTTATCTCCAGCGTTTCTCTTCCATGAATTTAATTCATCGAAATCAATGTTTGCGAATATGCCTCTCGGCGGTGATGTGTTCCTTTCAACGTTTTTAGGCTTATCTATAAATTCTTTATAATCTGTGCTTGTGTTTTCTTCATTGGTCTCTTCGTTTTCGCTGTCACTTAGAAATATGGATTTGTAAAGATCCATTTTATCAAATTTTTCTATTGTCTGCACGACTTCCGTTTCTTTATTTTTAATTTGCAAATCTTTTTCCGATTCCTTCATGAATAACTCGGCGACTGTCATTCTTTTATTGTGACCAGTGTTAGCTTCTATTGGTTCTGTAGCCTTACTGACATGTGCTATCGGGTTAATATCAATTTGTTTATCTTTCTTTGGGGTTTTTTCGTGGTCGACGTTTAATGATTTCGATCCACTAAACTTACTCTGTTCTTTCGTAAAGCTCTCTTTGTCGTGAACCGATGACTCTAAATATGAGAATATTGAATATGATACTTTTGGTCTGTCGTCCTTTTTAGTTTCAATTCTGTGAACAAAAACGTTATCAAGTATTTTTCTAATAATGAATAGGTAGATAAAAAACTTTGATATAAATAAAACAAACAATATTTTGAATATTATTTTTTTATGTCAGTTTTAGAAATCATACCGAGGAATTAAGTATTAGAATTGTGTATATTATTAATCTTGACACAAACTACCCACAAAAATTGACCGATTGCATTTATTAAAAGAGACAGGCAGACTTACAGGCAGACTTACTTACTTTTAAGCCATGTTATTATAACTGATCGCATCCTTAGCATAATATATTGGCATTGTAAGAAATGTGAAAGAATTTAAGACGTTATGTCCCTTGTACCGGTAGTTACTCGGTTGTAGGGCTTTGTGTAAGCTCGTCTGGGTAGGTACCACCCACTCATCAGATATTCTACCGCAAAATAGCATTACTTTGTATTGTTGTATACCGGTTTGAAGAGTGATTGAGCCAGTGGAATTACAGGCACAAGGGATATAACACCTTCATTCCCAAGGTTGGTGGCGCATTGGCGATGGTTAACATCTCTACCATACCAATTTCTATGGACGTCGGTGACCACTTACCATCAGGTGGCCCATACGCTCGTCCGCCTTTCTATGTAATAAAAATAAAAAGTTTCACACCAAACTGGAACACATTGCAATTTATCGTTAGAATACGTAATGAGTTACCCAGACCAGCTCAAGCCCTACCACCAAATAAAGCTGTAGTGAACTTTGTCTATTTACCTCTCTCCTAGCTCCGGTACGTTGAACCTCTTGCAGACAATCGGTTCCGGTCGCCATTTCACTTCCTTTCTCGTCATAGTTCCGTAAGCGCCCATTTTGGCCGCTTCGATTTGCTCTGGTGTTGCTAGCCCGTAATTGATTGCGCTCTTCGCCACAGCACTCAGGGGGTTCAGAGCACCGTCGTCTGGCTCAGATGCGTGGGTGAACCTTTAAAAATAGTTTTTATACAAATCAAAATGTTTGTCAATAAAGTAAAAACATTGAGAAAGCTGGATTATCCATCGACATGGTCAAGACGAAACTCATGGTGTTTTATGGAAATCCTAACTTTATTCTGAATATAAGTGTAGCCGGTAAAACCTTTGAAACGGTTACAAAAATACAAATCTCTCGGCGCTTGGGTTCCTTCAAAAGAGGCGTGAAGAGGCATCTAGCGGGCCGGCGAGGCGGAGGCGGCTAGTGCAAATCAGTCTTCCTGACTGCACTAGCCGTCGTCGCGTTTGGACTCTACTATCACTTACCATCAGGCGGAGTAGAGTCATTTGCCCTCCCGGGCTATTATAAAAAAAAGGACGAAACATGGGACTTGAAACAAGAAATTAAGAACCGGACAGAACTTGCCTGAGTTTTATTTCATAAAATGAAAAATGTTACCCTCCATTAGTCTAATTTTATCGCCGAATAGATGTTATGATGATAATGATGATAATATTAGTAAGATTGTAATCTATACTAATATATAAAGCTGAAGAATTTGTTTGTTTGAGCCTCAGCTAATCTCAGGAACTACTGGTTGGAACTTAAGAAATATTTTTGTGTTGGATTGCCCGTTTATCGAGGGTAGCTCTAGGCTTTATAACATCACGCTATGACGGTGAAAAAATTGCACGGGATAAAATCGTTATTTTACCCGTAGGAAGTCGGGACGGACAGCTAGTGTAAGTATAATAATGTGATGTCAATAGTTAAATGACAATTCTCACCTATCTCCCATGACTCCCGATAAAGGCCTATATAGCTTGGCGGCTTGTTCAAACTCCATCATTTCTCTATTCCTCTCCCAGTCACTCAAACTATCCCCACCAGTAGCGTCGTCTCTTTCTCTCGTATCTCCTTCCAAGTAGCGCTCGTATCGAGCCTGTTTCTTCGGATCGCTCACAAACGGTTTGAAAACGTTTATATCTTTACCGCTATCTTTTATAGAAATGAAATCTATTTCTTTATCTTTCTGTGTATTCTCTGTTACGAAGTTGATAGTTTTCTCGAGAACCTTGGTCACTTCTATGTTTTGTGTTCGTGTGGTCGTTTCTTGGTCTTCTATCTTCGGGATTGGCTCTTCGCCGAGGAGAGCACCTCGCGCCTCCGACGTGAGATCATGGCGTCCTAGACCTGAAAACATATATATTTTTTTTTCATTAAATGTTAGGAAAAGCTGGGAGTAAGTATTTGTTGATGTGGTAAAGGATATGCAGTGTGTTATAAAAACCCGGTCCGATCCGTGAAGTGGTTATTAGGTATCGTGAGTCGGTTCTATTTATGTAAACATTTCTGAAATACTGAATAACTGGCGGCCCTGCTTATCATTTTGATATGAGACAATTATTATTCTCCCACTCTCCGCCACCTAGATCGCGGGACACTGCGGTCACCGTACTGATCCTGTATGTTTACCTTGATCCCTCTGCGGGCGCGCGGCGGGCTCGAACCGCGAGCGGCGCGTGCCGGCGGGCGCGGGGGTGTAGTCGCGCGGGAGGGCCGGCGGGGGGTAGCTCGCGGGCGCCGCCGGGGGGTTAGTCGCCTTCACGAACCCCTCCAGCGCCTGCCGATATTCATAAAAGAACTGTTTAGGAACAAAGAACCGAATACAACTTCGCTGACATTGAAAACGCCATCTTTTCGCGTATCCATAGTGGATGTCATAGATTATTCAAGATTATATTTCATTAATTCGGTGTCAAATTTGTTTATTTGGGTTTATTCCTGTTGTGGTTGGAACAGGCTGAACGTTCATAACCGTACACACACACACAAACACACAAGTACTCACGCTGGAGCTCCTGGTGGGCCTGTCGGCGAGCGCGTCGGGGGGGGCGGGCCCGATGTCGCGGTCGTAGTGCGACATGTCGGGCGCGCCGAACACGTCGTCGTCGTCCGCCTCGAACGCGCCCACGCCGAACGCCTGTCCGCGGATCGACACCTGCCAATAAAATTGTTAGCTTTTTTAAATACTAATATGATAGTTGTTTTAAATACTAGTATGACTAGATTGTGTCTTTTAAGATGTTTTAATTTTATTGCATAGGAAGGCGGACGAGCGTATGGGCCACCTGATGGTAAGTGGTCACCAACGCCCATAGACATTGGCATTGTAAGAGATGTTAACCATCGCTTACATCACCAATGCGCCACCAACCTTGGGACCCAATAATAGTATGTAATAGTATTGCTGTTCACTTTTCATGTCATAGTATCATTGTAATACTACAAATTCCTTATAAAAAGTATACCTGGCTTTAAAAAAGTAACTGTCTTATCTATTACTTTTGAGTTTTATAGCCTGGCAACATTATACACAACGCTAGACATTGAAGATGAGATGAAGATCTTACCATCAACATTGAATTAAATTTAGTAAGTAATAAATGGTTACAATAAAATTACACATTTATAATTATATTATTATTATTATATATATGTATATATATATATACAAAGGTATGTTACCGTCTTTCCCTTCTCCTTCATAAGTAAGTGGCTCCTGGTGCTGCCGGCGCCGTCGTACTCGCCGACCAAGTTCCCCAGCACCGAGTGCCGACTCAAACCCTTATAGCCGAGACCGAACCGGTCGGTCTTATGTTGTAGTATGTAAGGATCATAATCGTCCGGCGCGAATAACGTTTCGTATTCGAATTCCGAGTCAGAACTTTCGTCGGATTCCTTTTTTTCCTGAAGGAAAGATTACAGTTTATTAATTACACAATTTTGTATTTAGATAATATACACTAGTATTAAAAAAAAAAAGCCGAGATGGCCCAGTGGTAAGAACGCGTGAACCCTAACCGATGATCGTGGGTTCAAACCCGGGCAAGCACCACTGAATTTCATGTGCTTATAATTCATCTCGTGCTTGACGGTGAAGGAAAACATTGTGAGGAAACCTGCATGTGTCAAATTTGATTTAAATTGTCACATGTGTATTTCACCAACCCGCATTGGAGCAGTGTGGTGGAATAAGCTCCAAAACCTCCTCACAAAGAGAAGAGGCCTTAGCCCAGCAGTGGGACATTCACAGGCTGTTACTTTACTTTTTACTTTACTAGAGATTCGCCCCAACTTCTGGATGCAATTGTTACATTGGGCTAGGTGAAAGAATTATTAAAATTGCTTCAATGGTCAAATGGAGTGTATCCGTTACAAATATATTTTAATTAAAATTTGTTATTATTTTTCATATAACACAAGTCTTTTTATACATATATTTATTAGCTCATATATAAACTCCTGTTCCTTTAAACCATAAAAAAACATGTGTGCCATTCACACGAGGTAAAAGTGAAAGCTTCAAAAATTTTAGCTTCAACTGTATAATGCTTCCTATTTCTCATTTTCTTCCACGTTAAAAGTTATGAATTTATGTGTGTCTCTTTTTACTGTCGCTTTTTCGTTTCATCGACTTTCAAATCACAACGATGCTAAAGAAGTTTTCACTTCAACACCAATAGTTTTAAAACAAAAATTTTGCAATCATTAATTTCAAAACTTTAAAACCTTCAAGAAGAGAGCGTACTCTTTCCTCAAAGGCTGGCAACACACCTGCAAATAATCTCTCGGATGTTGCAGATGTCCATGGGCAGTGGTAGTCACTTTCCATCAGGTGAGCCTCCTGCTCGTTTGCCCCTCTTAAATAAAAATAAAAAAAAAACCTAACATCAACAATCAAGTTGCTCACCTGTCTTATATCTGTCGGCATGTAACACCCATACACCTTGTGCTGGTCCTTTGCCCGTTTCTTGTCCCTGCGCGTGACTCTGTCTCCTACCCCTTGACCTTCCTTCCAGCCCATTTTACGGAGCATCTTCACCGCAACCGTCTCATGCACCGCTCTTATAAACTGTTCTAGAACCGGTTCACCTGGAATATTGAAATATAGCCTTATAATAAAGTTGTTTGAAATTTTGTAGATACGTGGATATTATAATGTTTTTATATTACAGGTACAGGTGTATAGGTACGTCTAGTATATATAGCTAGGCATATGGGTTACCACAACCAAACATTGGCTATATAAGAAATATTAACCATTCAATAATTTTGGTTGAATTTGAACCACTAGACAAACACTAGCGTAAATTAAATATATGTTGTCGATTTAGTTTGCTAAAGCATAAATACCAGGTATAGGCCCGTCATGGTATCTTTGTTGACGGGGCCGTTTCTGTCCTGAGAACTCATTCTTTGTCTGCAAATTTCTAGGTGCTATTCCATATTCAGAACGGTCTTCTTCATCCATGAAGTCCTCTGGTCTTTGATTCTGAAACAGTCATCAATGAAGAAATATTAAACAAATTATTTACGAATGGAATACTAATATGTACATACACTCATTCGAGGGTTTAAGAGTCTACACACTGTATTGAGTGTCAACTAACTAAAATGTATTTTATGTACTGTATTTCTTTTTAGAACAAGAAAAAATAAAGAAAATTTCTCAATAATTATCTATTAGGGGCTGTTTAAATAATTACTATTTATATGACTAATTAAATACCAATTTTTAAATACAAATAATTGTGACATAAACAAAAATTATAAAAATACAAAAACCGACGTCAATGGAAAAACAAATTAATATCCACTAAAAAATACTATGTCACCTTGCGTATTCTTCTATAAATTGATAATTAACTTACTATTTTCTACTCATCAATATGTTGGTACGATTGTGTTGTGTGGTTGATAATGTAGTTACAATTATTGTTATTTTTGGAGTCAATGTCAGCCAAGGTGGGATTATAACTACATACATTTGTTTGTTTTTAAAGGATCCCGTATTATTATTGCGAGGTATATTAAAGTGTGTGTATAAAAAAATATCATCAAAATCGATTCACCCAGTCAAAAGTTAAAAAAAAACCTTTTTTTTTAAGTTGGTTATAAATCTATTTTTGATCTCAAATCATTATGGTATTTAATATTTGCTTAAAGATTGTAATAATCACATAGTATAATTAGGAGCTAGGTATTAAAATTTTACATTTGAGGAATACACAGAAATAGTTGAGTAAATAATTGAAATTATTTAAAAACAATAAGACATTGCATGTTACTCACAGATAATTGAGCCTTTTCTGAACGTGAACTCTTAAAACTACTCGGTGCCCATCCTTCCGGTGTTCCCACTGTATTTCCATATCCTGCAGAAAAGCCGCCAGTGAAGGCGCCGTGGAACCTTCGGCGACCATGCTCATCTACTGCATACTGATCTGTCTGTTGTTGAAACTTTCTCTTTGAAGGCACCTCATCTGCAGAAGCAAATTACCCAATTTAAAATGCAATTTTTCACCATTCTTATTTTTATTTAAGACATACAACAACTTCTAATAATAATTTACACGGATCCACTACTTGAAAATCAAAATAATCAGTACATTTTAAAAGTAAGTAAACTATGGTATTCACAGGCATGAAAGGTTACCATATAAGATTGAAATGAGCACAATTATAGATATGTGTATAGATTTATACTTCCTATATGGCCTACTTGTATGCCATCCTGAAGTTAGTTAAAAAATTACAAATACTATTTAATAAAAGTTACATATTGTCTATTGAGGACTCTCTCTCATCATTATCTAATTTGCTTCATATAGCGAAGCAACGCGGCGAGTTACGAAAATGGTGTTGTTTGATATATTTGTACAATTATTAATAATTGACTGGAATGCTTTCATGTTGTCAAATACTTTAAATTATTTGTTTTTTGTATCTTAATGCTATTTAATTATTATTTTATTGATTTGTTTAACCAGTTACTATACCTTCTTCAAATGGTTCAAGTGGAGTACCGTAACGTATGACATTTTCTTCATCTGAATCGTCACTACTCATTTTCCAGATTTTTGTACAATCCGGTTATATATCAATCATTTATACATAAGTTACTAATTATATTAAAGAAAACAGTGCAGATATTGTCGCAAATTCATGAATTTGAAGTTAGCTGATCCCTTACGAAATGTCAGTTGTCACATAACAAAATATATTAACGTTTAGAAATCGTTTAGTTAGTTAAAAATAAGAAATATAAATATGTCTTTTGTCTAATAAATAAAAATTATGATTTCCTACGATATTACGATCCTATAATATGAGTAAATGAACAGGTTAGTCTATCATGGATAACCACATAAGGCAGATGGTAAATAATCTTCAATTAAATTTCACCCACCAAACAGCGATATTTGAATTGGTAACGCACCTACATTGTAAGCATCAATCTAATTTGTTTCCTTATTGCCGATATCTTTACACAAAGTTAGGCACTTTCCGTCCCTATCTAATGTAAACAATTTTATACTCACAAAAAATACAATTATTTTTTTTGTATTTTAGGCACAGTTAAATGAAGAATTGGTAAACATGTTATTAAAAGGCTGAATTCCAGATGAATTACATTAACCAATTTCTTTAAATACATAATTATACTAGTTGTATTTTTTTTTTAGTAAAAATAAAGAAATCGAATCTGTATTAAGTTTGGTGCAGTATATAAAAGATTTTATTTTATTTTTAACTATTAGTTTTTTATTTTAGATCACGCCAATAAACATTATTGGAACTTATTTTCTAATACCTACTTATTAGGATTCTAGCAAGTACAAAAAAAGTTCCAAAAACCAAATAAATAATTAATTTATGGAAACACAAGCAGCAGTAATGAAACAACATAATATCATATACTTCTACATTATATTTGCAAATTATAACATTAGCAAGATGTAAACTCTCATTAAAAAATTAAAAAGTATAAAGTTTTACACAACTATTTTATTAATCTAAACACATAAAGTACATACAACAAAATATAATATAAAATTAAAAAAAAAAGAACATAGACATACTAAATAATATACAATATTAATATCACAGATAATTTAAATAAAAAAAAGATCAATTTACTCATCTTATTCCAAATCCTAAAACCTGTTTATCTGACAACATTTCTTCGATGACATGTTGGAGCTTGCTTATCGTTCGAAACCTATCATCACCGTTAAGACAGGCACTCAATAGTGTATCAAAATGAGGTCTTGATGAATTAATCTCTTTAGGTATAGGATACAGTAATGGATTTTCATCACCGGCCAGTATATAACAGGAGGCCCATAAGTTATGATCACTGAGATGATGTTTACACATATTTTCAATTGAAAATGTAAATCCTGAGTCAGTTATATCTCGGCTGTAGCGTTTGTACCAATCAGGTAGATCTTTTTTAGGAGATATATGTTTGTCAAGTATTACCATATCTTCTAAATCTATAAATGTTATTTCATCCTTTTCATTAGCGACTATGTTATCTAGAGACCAATCCATGAGATAAAAACGGAATCTGTTGAAAAAAAGAGAATTTATAATTAATTATTGTTGGAGTAACATTTAACTCTCTAACAAATTACAATAAACAGGATGGTTATTCAATGTTATTATTTAAACATGTATAATTTAAAATTTTAAACGTTTAGTCAATATTTGCTTTAGTCAACTGAGTCTTTAGGGAGTGATATATTTTTCTTTATCTTTTATTTCCACTCATAAGATAGGTTGTTTCAAGCAAAATAATGTAAGCTAATTGCAATTGCAAGCCCTTGCAATGTAATGAAAAGAATAAAAGTCAATGGTGATACATTAAGTTTATACTTTCATTATTATTAATTGTTAACTGACCCGCTAAAGCCATTTAAGCTCTTAGATGGCACTCTCCATCCAGGGGACAGCACTGTATTTACCATAATATTACCTGTCATGTTTAAAAGTAAAATCCATAGCAGCTTCTAATATTTTTTGCGCATACTTCAGTTTCCTGTGCCAAGCTACATGGTGAAGGGTTGAGAGAGGTTCTCCTTCATAGCCGACAACTTCCAATCTTCCACACACTCCCCCATAAGGTGGAACTGGCCAACCTTTAGACTTTGGTATCACCTGAAACATAATCAGTTTTTCTTAATTAACTTTATTTAATCATTTTAGATCAAAATGCTATTAGAATTTTTTTATAATTTAAATTATTTTCTAAAAGTATTCATTTATTCCATTTAAAATATATAATTACCTGCAAAATAATTGGCTCCGGGTTAATATTTAGTGTTGTCCAAATATTTAACATTTCAGATTTATAATTGGCTTTTCTGCTGTTTATAATAGGCTGTAGAAGCTCATACAGACTATATGCATATGGGCACAAAACTAATCCTTTTCTCGGCTTACTATCAGGCCAAGTTATATTGTATTCCACAGTTTTCAATACTTTATCATCAACATTAGAAGCATTTAGGAGTTCAATCGGCTTGCAATTGTATTTTAAATGGAAATCTTTGCAAATTTTTGTATCAAACTCGTTGAATTCCCAATCATGTGCTAGTTTTTTTAATACAACGCGTCTGTTAGATTTTGTGTATCCATAAAATATGTTCTTAGCATTGAACATGTTAGACCAATGAGAAGATTCTAATGATATCTGATTTGAATATAGTTCAGGACAAACAGAAACCCCGTAGCAAGCTGGGCAACGGTTCAGGTCTGTGAGCTGCATCACTTGAGGACCTTTAAAGCCGCCAAATAAAAGAACAGAAGCATAAAACGATACAGCAAATGCTGTTACCATCAAGATAACTCGCTTACAAAATCTACGTCGCAAAAGCATGTTGTAGTTGTTTTTATTCATTATCTTAAAAAAAAATCGATACATTGCAGTACATAAGTATAGTATTAAAGTTGAATAAAAAAATAATATGTTGATAATTCATATCAAAACATTTAATAATTTATTTTTCATACAGCAATATGTGGATTAAACTCAAATGTTTGCCATCTTTTTTGTTGAATTCATATTTTACCATCAAATCGACCAATATAAGGCATTATTATTATCAATTTATTATTTAACTTGTTTGTGGCCAGCCTCAGGCCTTGTTGGTTTGACTTTGTTATTGACTGATGACTTATTGTCATTTGTCACTAGAATTTGGCAGTGACGCATATACAGATACAAAATATATTTTTTATATCTATTATCTAATACAACAACACCGTTATGAGGCGCATCTACTGTAAAGTTATTTCAACGCTTCGGGTTGTACTTTTAAAAATCGCTAGCCGTACAAATAAAATAATAATTATTGTATGTTAATAGATGTACAGACTTATGTGGGATTATGGGGACAAAATCTAGCGGCCGCCGGCCTATGTTATTCACTGTGTGTGTCACAAACAATTAAACTCACATTCGCATTTATAATATTAGTTAGGATGTAATTCCAAAACATGTCGTCCTTCAAATTATTGACTAGGTACAATTTCTTTTTCTACTATTATTTATTGTCAATGTCAAATGTCTAAGTCAAAATATGTGTTATATTATGTGTTGTTGATATTTCGATCGTTCGACTTAGAAATTAGGAAATAGGATTAGCCTTTACTACGAAAATCAGTGCAATGTGATTGTTATTAATTTAAAAAAAAAAAACTTATTTAAACGCTATGTTCGAAGTATAATTTAATACAACTATAATACAGAATATATTGCATTATTGTGTTGTGTGAATTAAACAATATATTATTGATGTCGGTTTTTTAAATAGTCCTTTCCAATTTATTATTAGCTAATTATGGCTTTTATTTCATATTTTTTTGATAACTACACAGCAAGTTTATACGATATAATTGGTGAGTAGATATTTAATTTTTCTTTGTTTATTTTAATTCACATTTTTAATTTAATTAAATGCTGCATGCAAAACAAAGACGTATCCTCATAAGTTTATACCTTGCGTCATCATGAACTTTGTATAGGTACTCTAAATATTTATTATCTATTTTTATTGAGTAGTATTATATTATATATTATAGAGTAGTTAGTTTTCTTATTGACATTGAGTAATTAACTTATTTTTGTATTGTAATTATTTACATAGTAGATTTATTTAAATCACCAAATTTTTAATTCCAAATGACCTTTAATTTAAATTCGAATAACTTGTTTGTTACAAACCAAAAAGTAATAACATTAACTGATACTATAACTATTTTATATCATGAAAATATAAGGTATATTGATCAATATGAAACATTCTTATGATACAAGTTATTGTTTAATATATTTACTTTTACCTTGGTTTTAGATATATAGACATGCTCGAATAATTACTTAGATAATTTTAAAATAATTTGTTATTAAGATTTTAACAATCACTAACAAAAAAATATCAAATAATGATGCCTTAAATTCAAATACACATGGAGTGCGCTACACTCAAGTTTTTATTTTAATCTAAACAATCAATGAAATTAGAATTTCTAATCTTATGTAAATAATAAAAAATTATATTGAATGCATAAATTATAATTCTCTTTTTTATGGTTATTGAAAGATTAATCATTATCATCATTACCAGCCCATGTTCATCCACGGGACATTGGGCCGAGCGGAAGGTCGTCCAATCTATGCCTTTTATTATCCCATTAATACAATAAAAAAAAAAAAATTGACTGCCTCGTTGGTCTCGTGGCTAGATATAAGGCCGAAGACTCGGTGGTCCTGGGTTCAATTCTCAGGTCGGGCCAATAAATAGTTATTGGGGTTTTCTGTTAGAAAATTCTCAGTAGCAGCCCGGAGCCTGGAAATTGGAAGTGTGTACACTCCCGTGCCTCGGAAAGCACGTTAAGTCGTTGGTCCTGCGCCTGAACTCTTTCTGGTCGTGTCGGATTGCCGCCCCATCGGATTATGAGAGCTAAGGAGAAGAGAGTGCACCTGTGTTTGCGCACACACTTGTGCACTATAATATCTCCTGCGCAGTTGGCTAATCTCTCTTGGGATTATCTTAATACAATAAACATTAATACATTTATAACATCTAATAACTAATTATTATTATTTTTTCATTTACAAGTTCTTTTATTTCGCAGAAATAATTTAAATAATCAACTAGGTAATTGCATGTTTGAATGATCATGCATGTCAATGTGTCATGGTCGTGACATGAAATTTAAATTTTAAGCAACACTTGACTTAACAGAAATCTTATATTTATTTGTATTAGTCTCATTCGTACCTCACATATGCAAATGAGTTATATCTCTGTATAGTTTTTGCTGGCATTAGTGTTTAGGTATCTAGCTTATTATAAATAAATATATAATATATATAATAGTCATTATGACGGGTAGAAAATTCTCTCAATAAGAAAAATTTAATAAACTATAACTGTCCTACGTTTGGTCTATTACCAAATACTAATTTTCGTTAAATAATAGTTTTGAAATTTTCACGGACGAAGTCGCGGGTAAAGTGCTTGTAATTTATATAATATGTTTATAAGTTGTCTACATAACATACTTTGGTCATTATATTGCCAGGATACATAATTATAATGTCTACAAAGTTTAATTAGTAAAGACCTGTTATTGACAAGGAGCAAAGGTGGCCTTCTATCATCGGTAACATATTTGCTTTTTAACAAACATTGGTAAGAATCTCTAAATAAAATTGATTTGATGATACCAAAAGACAATGATAGTGAGAAGAATGATATAGATAACGATAAGAAAGAGATAGTGATAAAATTTAACCCTGTCAACTTAAGATTGGTTTATTGATTATGTGCAGCAAAATTGGAAACTTTGGCCCAAATTTTACTTTTAAAAAAAGTTTTTGACAACTTTTTTTTTTGTAACTAACGGTCTAATTCATAATATGTTATCGGCGGCTTATAACCTCGCTACAAGTATTAAGTCTTAAAATGTCATTCATAATAGGTCAAAAATTCTTACAAGTTCTATAGCGCAACGATAAAGTTATACAAGCTAGGACCCTACTATAACGCTTCGATATTAGCAAAAAACTTGGTCAACTGACGTTTGCAATTGACATTTGATTTCTATCTGTATTTTCAAAAACAAAACAGAAGTACATTTATTATTATTTTATTGTGTAAATCAACTATATTTTTTTTCTTTAATACTTATTTTATTTATATTAAAATTACATATATATGGGTGTTCGACTGTGCTGCCATCTGGTTTCAATGTAAGTAACATATTCAATTAAATCTTTATATCTGTAAAGTGCCATCTATTAGCTAATTCGGGACTTAAATAACAGAGGAAATATTATTAGCAACTTTTTGTTCTAAACAAAATGTAGAATAATAAGTTGTAATTAATAATTTAGAATCAATTCTAGATAATACCAAGATTAATTTTCTTATTTAAATCATTTTGGTATGTAGAACGCATTAAGCTGGTCACTAACATAATACAAAATAGTAAATACATATAAAAAAATAGCGTCTTAAATGTCGGCAAAACTGTTTTCGTAAGTTTGGAAGTAAAATTAATGTGGATTTAAGTAGTTAAGTGAAATATTGTTGTGTTACAAATGAAGATATATTAATCAACAACTGTTTGTAGTGCATTATATAGCGGAGTTATCAGCAAAGCTCTTGGAATATTGAAAAGTATGATTTGTTTACATTTATTTCTATTTTCATTAGAATAGAGTATATAACGTTAACACTTGTTCTCCGGACAGATTACTATGATAAGTAACGAATTAAAAATCATTTTAACATTAATTATGTCTGTAATAAAGCAATCAAGGGATTTTTATTGATAAAAATAAAATTTCCGTAGTAAGTCTCACAGTAAAGGTTTGAAAATATCTTATTTCTTTAGACGATTGTTGTTAAGTAATGTTGTTAAAGAGAACATATAATTCAGTTTATTCCTATTGAGTGTCTTATTTTCTCATGGATCCTTGAGATAATTCTGATGAGGCGACGACATATACTACTTTTCATTTGTAAATATATACTTATATAGGTAGATAAATAAGTAAATGATTAAATAAAACAAAATAAGATTTTATTTTATAATATATTTTTGTAATATTAAATTTTCTGTTTTAAGAGTACTGCAATCAAGTTTTTACTTCTAATCTTCTCATTTTCCATTTGAATTGCATGCAGTTCCCTCTAGTATTCAAGTTCAAATGCAGCAATTTGTTCAGCAGGTAATTTTAGTCAATTGATTAGTGGATCTGAAACACTGCAAATTGAAATATTTTAGTATTAAGAGAACATAGACATTGTAACCTGGGTTTAAATTACATCTTTTTATTGATATTAATATACTTTTTTCTTAATTTTTCTAGGTTTTGGACCCATTTAAGAATTTGTAGGCATGGCAGGCGGTGATGGATCCAACAATAGTGAGAAGGTATTGGAGGAGGTGGTGCCGCTACTGTGTCCACAAGTACTGAAATAATAAAAATGTATTGATAAATAAAGTGATTTCTGTGTGTATTAAAATTTATACAATAACATACTGCTTTAACATAGTTTGTTTTGTTTTCTTTTCCACACTCATTCTAAAAAAGATGATTAAATCAATTGATTCCATTATTACACTACATCCATAATAAAAATATTTGAATTATACTTACCATATCATTTGAGTTACCGCTGATGTTCTTTCGCCGGTTCTTCTCAGGGCTGGGTGTTTCTTTTACCAACCGATAATAGTACATACCCAGTTTGACAATCAATAAGAAAGTGTAATATTGTATAAAGTATTTTGAGTTTGAATTAAATTTTCCACAAGTGGAGAGATGTAACATTTCCTGTAAAGATGAATTTTCATATAACAACACAATAATATTTCTTAAATAACTAATTGCAAAAAGCATGAGTGATATGTATCTCATTATCAAGATAGAAATTCCTACCATGTAAAAACAATGGGATGCAATATAAATTACATGATTTATATTATCAGAGTCAAATGCATTCTAGTCAATAATGAACTCGTTAGGTCTTCAGATCCTTTATCAAATCTATTAAGAAAATTTTAGAAAGCAAAAACAGTTAATTTTACAAATGCATGCATGAAAACTAGTGAAAAATTATTGACTTGCGAATATAACAAAATTGTAACACTAACTTTATCTTCCTCTAGCCAATTTTCACTTCTCTGCCTTTTTTGTATTCGTTTTCATTTTAAAACTTTCCTCGACAATATAATTATTATAATTTGTTGATACGATTAAAAATCATAATAATGACACAAGATATTTGCTTTGATATTTTTTAAATTGTACACAGATAAAAACTCGGTGAAACCATTCTCTATCATTCAATTCATTCATTCCATTTTACCATTTTTTTACGAAATGGCAATATTGTGTACGATAATAGCATTTTACTTGTCGGAGGTTGTTCAAATGATTTTGAATTGAAAATGTTATCGAACGTTTGATAGGCTATAATGACGTTTTAACAAATATCGGCTTACACCTTCGATAGGGGTTTTATTATGAATTAGACCGTAAGTGTATACTTTTCTTATTCTCGTGGTCACGCTCGTCGTGAAGTGTGAAGTGGCCCTTTTTACACAGACGAGGTTGAAACAGCGTTCGTCCACTTTTAACTCATCCGTGAAATCAGTTGCGTCGACCAAGATTACTTTATAAAACCGCATAATTTTGTTCATATGGGGTGTAGGTGGAAGAAATACTTTCATCATCAAGACCTGCCGTTATGAAGTACCAAGAGAACAGGATACATATGCGACTCGTCTAAAACATTTGTAAATTAATTAAAAAACATTTCATTTTTTAAATTAATTTACAAATTAACCTAGTAATAATCTTGTAATAAATTGTTTTTTTTTCAAGTTTGCATCGATGTAATAAAAATCTTTGCGGGTTTTTTTTCTTTTTTTTTTAATCGTTTCTGAAAGTGCATAGGTTATTTCTCCAATGTCATTGAAGAGATTTTATTGATTGATTTTGCGCTTTGAGCAAAACAAATTATTTAATTATGGCATCTAATTACTATAAAACAATGTTTTTTCCTTAACGTTTTTATAGAATGAGGTTTTATAGTAGAGCTATTATGGATAAACAAACTCGAAACGCCTCGCAGAATCGTAAAAGGTCAAATAGTGACAAACAATGCTTTGAATATAATTATAAAATTTAAAGGATATTCGCATAAGAATAGCGTATCATGTACCCACCACCCACTCATCAGATATTCTACCGCAAAACAGCAGTACTTGGTATTGTTGTGTTCCGGTTTGTAGGGTGTGATCTAGTGTGATTACAGATACAAGGGACAACATCTTAGTTCTCAAGGTTGGTGGCACATTGTCGATTTAAGCGATGTAACATCTCTCACAATGCCAATGCCTATGGGCGTTGGTGACCAGTGACCACTTACCATCAGGTGGCCCATATTCCCGTCCACCAACATATGCTATAAAAAAATGTATAAATGACTTTACAACAATTCAAGAGTCATGTATTTAAATAAAATTACACTGAAATCATTACCCTTGAAATTCTTGAAGGGTTTTTGTCGTATCTTGCATAATAAAGTATTTTTTCACGAGGCGCCCCAAAAGAGCAACACCGTGGCAATAGTCTGTGACCTCTGAATGAATAATAAAGATATACCTTTCGATATTTCATTAAATTGATTTATATTTGATTTTAGTCGGATATTCAAGGTCAGAGTCTTTTTGAAGTAGGTATATAATATCAATTATTAATTTCCACGTATATTGTATGTAAATACGTACCTCAATATATCGGTCACTGACACGGCCTATTGTTCGCGGTGGGTCCTTCAATATCGCTTTATATACAGTTAACAGTTATAGGTTAAAAAAAAAATAAACAAAGCTCGGCAGCCGTTACGTGAATGATGAACAAATTGTTTTAAATCTCATTTTAAGTTCGATTTTTAAACGCTTTGTAAACGGGGTTTTCCCTCAAATTAAAAAAAATAAATGTTGTATTAATTTCGTGTATTTCATTGGACAAAGTAATGTTTATGGTATCATTTTTATTTTAATGTATTTAATTAATAAATTGGAAGACAAGCTAATGAGGATCTGATGATAATTGGACACTACTGCCCATAGACAGTAATGCAACCATGCCTTATATTGCCAATAGGCCACCACACTAAGTAACAAAGATTTTTTGTGTTCATTGTCTGTAATTAAAAAAAAACAATACTATTGCGGTTTGACGGTAGAATATGTGATGAGTGGTAACCAGACCAGCTTTCACAAAGTTCTACCACCAAAGGTAAAAAAAAAAAATAGTTTTCGATGTTTATTAGTAAGGACTAAGGAGTAAGGACTTGTTGTGGCATTATTTAATGATTTATAATCGTAATGTTTTGAAGATCTGTCTAGAATAATAGCAGATAATATGTATTTTCCGGTGCGCTTTTTACGTAAAAGCTTAATATGATTTTAATGCGACAATTTCCTAGTATTTCATACTAATCCTTAAAACAAGTAATTTAAATATAAACGCGTATATCCTCCTCTTTCCACTTATTAGTACGTTGAAACCAACAAACATATTATTATGAGAACCAAAATTTCTATTGTTATAATTATATAAGACTAGCTGTGCATCGCGGTTTCACCAGCGTATAATTATAATAAAACAAAATA
The DNA here is from genome assembly GCA_963151315.1 of Nymphalis c-album. Taxonomy (NCBI): domain Eukaryota; kingdom Metazoa; phylum Arthropoda; class Insecta; order Lepidoptera; family Nymphalidae; genus Nymphalis; species Nymphalis c-album. The sequence continues at coordinate 5,805,169 of OY720610.1, forward strand.
TAATTAATAAAAATCAGCCTACAGCTTTCCTAGATAAAAGGACTATACAGCACAAAAATATTATTTAAATTAGTTCCTAAGATTAGTCGGATCAAACAAACAAACTTATCAGCTTTGATATAGAGAAGATACGTTGAATCGATTCACTGGTACAAAAATGGTGTGAATTTTACTCTTAAGGCTCTGAATTGTACGATGTGGAGGATAGGTGGCGGTTTTAAGGCTAAAGTACTACGATACAGTCATAAGAATAGAAACACCTAATTTGTCTTTGTCTTCTTATATATCGCGTCTGATATATCATCAGCTACAAAGGACAGCGTTTCCCATGGCTGACAACACAACACAAATGTCATTGTGATTTGTATCGCTCATTATTTCCTGACTCACATAAATATAAGCGGTAATATTATCAGTTACATACTATTCTTTCATCAGTTCGCTAGTACTCCAGGACATTACAATGCAAACTCCTTTCTTTATTTGATTTCGCATACTAGTGTTAACCTACTATTAAGTTTTGTACTGGTTTTTGTTTCTTATTTGTTTTTATTCGTATCAGCGTAATTAGAATTTTCCTTATCAATAAGTTTCGATTTTATTGTATTTATGTCCTCCTAACCGATTTCGGCAATTGCGGCCAATTTCAAGAGAGATTAAGCAACTGCGCAGGACATACTGTAGTACACAAGTGTGTCTACAAACACACCTGTACCCACTATTCCATCAATCTCGTTACCGGATAAGACGGCATTCCGATCGGAGAGAGTTCAGGCGCAGGACCAATGGCTTTACGTGCTTTGTAAGGCACGGGAGTGTACACATGCCGAGCTGCTAATAACCATCTTCTACAGAAAATCCCAGTTATTTATTGGCCTGACCTGGAGGCTTGAATCCTGGACCAGGTCCCGGTGTTCAGCCTAGTATCCAACTATTAGAGCATCGCGGTAGTAAACGAACCTACCTCGCTAATTGTATTAGAGTTAATCTGAATACACGAGTACTTAGAAATATTATTCTTTTTTTTATGTAAGAGAAAGAAGAGGGCAAACGAGCAGGAGGCTCAGCTGATGGAAAGTGACTACCACCGTCCATGGACATCTGCAACATCCGAGGACTTTCAGATGCGTTGCCGGCCTTTGAAGAAAGAGTACGAGTAAGAGTACGCTCTCTTCTTGAAGGTTTTAAAAGTATTATTTATTATTCAGTTTATCATATCCAAATTTCATTGTAATGATATTTGCGTCAATGGTTTCTGCGTCAAGAGAATTCGAACAACCTGAACGCTCACCAAATCCGGTGTTATGGCTCATTGTGACAGCCGTTGTAACGACCTCATCTGTGTCGCCAATACAATTAAGATGTATTTGGGCACGAATGTAAACGTGGAGAGGAAATAATATTGCACCGAATTTGATATTAACGGTGACATGTCACTCGGAGACATTCAACGGTCGCTACAGGTGCTCTATAGTATATACTGCTGGTTTTTTAGTGGGTATTCTTAGTTCGGGGCGTACTCGGCGCTTTGGACAACGGCGAGTCACACATCCCCCCCACTGTTCTCATGTGGGAATAGCATAATGCGTTTTTCCAGCGTTAAAAAATAGTGCTCTTGAGTATAGATTTGACACATAACATAAATTATAATCAGCGCTTTCTTGAAGATCTTGAATCTATTCATTCGTATTCATTAACATTCATATGTTGAGTATTTTTTTTTCTCATATTTTCATAATAGCCGGAAAAAGTCACTAACACCACTAACTTTCCAATATCCTAAAAGTGAAGTTTAAATATATGGAAATTAATGAGTTATTTTCATTAATAATATCCATATTACTTATTATTTCTTGCAAGCAATGTTGTTGCCTGTCAATAATCATACCACTTACCACCTACCGTATAAACGTCTTAAACGATTTTAACAATATGGTAATTAAATTTAAAGAAGCGTACCAAGTTTCATAAGGAGACCTTAGTCATATCAATATGATGAAATAGGTGTTTTTATAGGAACGTTTTTTGGCTGGAAAATTTTACGTCCTCGCTGGTCTAGTAGTAATAAGGCAGACTGCCTCGTTGGTCTAGTGGCTTAATATAGGGCCACAGACGCGGTGGTCCTGGGTTCAATTCCCAGGTCGAGCCAATAAATAGTTATTGGGGTTTCTGTCAGAAAATTCTCAGTAGCAGCCCGGAGTCTGGAAGTTGGAAGTGTGGTACACTCCCGTGCCTCGGAAAGCACGTTAAGCCGTTGGTCCTGCGCCTGAACTCTTTCCGGTCGTGTCGGATTGCCGTCCCATCGGATTATGAGAGCTAAGGAAAAGAGAGTGCACCTGTGTTTGCGCACACACTTGTGCACTATAATATCTCCTGCGCAGTTGGCTAATCTCTCTTGAGATTGGCCGCCGTGGCCGAAATCGGTCTGGAGGCCCTTATCTTATATCTTAATAAGGCAGCAGATTGCGAAGTCCTGGTCACATCCCAGGACGAGACGATAAAAAGTTATTGGTCTCTTCTGTGAAAGATTTTCAGTCGCGGTTCGGAGTGTGGAAGTTGGAAGTCTGTATACTCCCGATAAGCCGTCCAACTCCTCTCGGGGCGTATCGGGCAACTGCTTTAGATCGCGACGGATTCCCGTCCCATTAAATTATGAGAGTGAGAGAATCAAAGTTATTTTCTCGTCTCAAAGATAAGATCTTATTCCACCACGCCGCTCCAATACTATTTGGTGGATGTTTATGATGTTTCCAACCTCATACATAAACACAACAAGATAACATTGAATTAAATCTCAGTTTAAAATTTAGCATGCGAAATTTTAAATTAACGGCGTCTTCGGCGTCAACGGCGTTTCAGTATTCGGCCGAGTGTGGCATAATTATATACTTCGATCAATAATGTACTAGATTAGCGGTAAGCGCCTCAAAAACGGCCCGAAAATTAAGAACACACTGAAGTTTGTGAGCTTATTTCAAATTAGTATGGTCCAATCATAACTTATTGCTAAGGTAATAAGGATGAATATGGAACAACCATTATTGTACATTTCGTATGTCTTTCTGACATTCATTTCTTAAGATCGTAAGCGAATGTCAATACAATCCACCCACTTTATTGCTCGGGAACAAGGCGTAGTTTAGGTTTTTAAATTTATTAACTTTTACATCGTTTTCTTCATTTTATCGTCGGTGCCACATTTGAGTATTGTTTTTGTTCGTGACGCGTTATCTAGTAGTATTGTTGATCGAAGCATATATATAAATTATTTTGCTCCTTTTTTGTACATTATATATGTCGGAATGGTGGCCATCATATTATTAAAAATAATAACGTCAGCGTTGCTGACGTTATTCTCTTCATTACTATCTTCATTATTCATAGTAGTAATAATTAAAAACGACAACTTCTTCCAATAACACTTTTATTGAATGTTAATAACAGAGTAGAGCTCCGTACAGCTCGGCTGCTCATACTGAACCTTTTTTTTATGTAAAGACCATTACTCGTATTTATACCAAACGACAGTTCTTAATTCAAAATAATGACAATTACTAATTTATAATTTAAAATAACAATTTTAGAATATTAATCAAATGAGTTTTTTATGAGAACCTCTTTAGACAATGTAAATAAATCATTCATAAAATTGTAACTAGTTTTAAGTCACAATATCTCAAGTAACTTTAGTAAATAACTTAAGTAAATGATATTGCGCCGATATATATATAACATTTTAATATAGTAATTTTGGCTACGCCAATCACAGGTCATCAGGTATGATTTATCGTTGGAGCTCACTGATCGATGTTTAATTCAGACGTCGATTGATCAACGTTGAAGACCCAAGTCGTTCCTAACGTAATTATCTAGGTTTTAAAATGTTACCTTGGCTAGTAAAAATGCAGGATGTAGTAATTTATAGGAGAGCCTCAAGGCTGTCATTATGATGTCTGATACAGTGCTACTCAAACTTTAATCATTTAGCTTTAGAATTGATATAATTCGATGAGGTGGATGTTTTGTAAGTTGACCCTTACCACGTCTGATGGGTTTAAATGAATTAATAAAATAGGGTGATATATTTACTGTATTGTTTGTCTATTTATTAACTAACGAATACACATAACATCATCGTTTAAAACATGTATATGTATAGCATCTGCCTCGTTGATCTAGTGGCTTGATATAATGCCGCAGACTCGGTAGTCCTGGGTTCAATTCCCAGGTTGGGGCAATAAATAGTTATTGGGGTTTTCTGTGTGAAAACTCTCAGTAGCAGCCCGGAGTTTGGAAGTTGGAAGTGTGAACACTCCCGTGCCTCGGAAAGCACGTTAAGCCGTTGGTTTTGCGCCTGAACTCTTTCGGGTCGTGTCGGATTGCCGTCCCATCGGATTATGAGAGCTAAGGAAAAGAGAGTGCACCTGCGTTTGCGCACACACTTGTGCACTATAATATCTCCTGCGCAGTTGGCTAGTCTATCTTGAGATTGGCCGCCGTGGCCGAAATCGGTCTGGAGACCCTTATTATGTATAGCATCAGGTTCTGTCCGCATGTTTCCAAACACCTTATTTGGTTTTTTTTTTATGTTTTCATTAAAGAAACACGTTCGCTACATTTCTTTAATTTTTGTCTTAAATTTAATTCATTTTATATTAAAACTAGCTGTGTCCCGTGGTTATTCCGTTCGTGTATAATTAATAAAAATATGCCTGAGACAGAGTCTTCACCAATTCGAACCAGTAGTTCCGGAGAATAGCCGGATCAAACAAACAAACTCTTCAGCTTTATATATTAGTATAGATTATGTAAACTTACGAGACTACTGAGATAAATATATTGATGAACGAATAAAGCGATTTATAATAACTACAACAAATGATAACTTTAAAACAGTAATATGAAATTTATAAAAATATAAAGTTTGAGAAGCACTTATTATATGGGGGACGCGATGCAGTGTACCGTATAAGAAAATATATCTAAAAATATAATTACAGCTGGCAAGGCAAAAACTAGTCAATTGCAGTCTTCATCTGCATCACGTAAATTGGCCGTCTGATCGTTGACATTTGCGTTGCACGTAAAAAAAAAGGAATATAGACGTGTTTAACGGTTAACTTATCATTTCTAAGTTAACTTTTTTTAATTTACTTAGAACAACTTAGCTGCGAATTTTTTTTTGTTGTGCAACGTTTATGTGTAACGTTTTTTTGAAACGTTTATGACGCGAACTTTTGCACGTGCTCTCCGTTTCGGAGTACGCAAAAAGTAACTAGTGTTATAATTATTGTGTTATCATTAATAGAGATATAATATGAATAAAATAAACATAGATAGATAAAGTGCTAGGGTCAGCAAACGAGTGCGGCTTAGCACTTTCGTTGGCGTTAACATCATTCCTGAACGGACCATCGTGTGATTCATACGCTTTTTTATATTTTACTGGACGTTACGAATACGATTTTAATCTGTGCCGGTCGTCGGGTTATCTGTGTTTCGAAAATAATAACATTATTTTTTTTTAATCATGGTGGAGAATCAGTGTAAGGCCAGACCAGTGAAAGCTTACATAATGAGTGATATATTAAAAAAGTTCGATTCGGACGCTACCAACGATTTCGTCAAATTAGCAATAGCCGTTGCCGGTTTCTATATCGGCTTATTTTATTGTAAGTAATAATATTATTTTAAATAATATTTTTTATAAATATATTTTTTTATTAATTTCATACGCCAAAGAATAAATCGACAATTTTATAAATCGAATATTTATTATTTTATTTAATCTGTAATTCTGCATTCTTAAATGTATTTTTTTTTATAATTGTTCTCTATATGTTTAAATTTCGAATCGAATATGACGAATCGTTAAATGCAGTGCAGCATTATTGCATATCTAGAAATATGCAATAAAATATATAAATGCGACATAAACATTTCTTTAAATATTAATGTGTTATTTAAAAGAGTTTAGTCGTATTATTTATATTCATTTGTTATTAAGTAAAAAAAAAATTAAATTATTTTATCGTTTTTCATTATGATAATGTCAAAATACTCCAATGCACTTTGCAATTTTGACAAGTTATTTAAATTTTTTGGATTATTTCTTATATAAAACTAATCTTATGTGCATCAGTAATAAGCTGTCACATTGCAAAGTTTAATTATAATTATCTCGGCGGTCACGGTGTTCCTTCGTGTTTTAAAGACATAAGGCACATGATTGATAAATAATAGTTAGTTTACTTAAATAAAATATTTATTATAATTTAATAATTCTTTATTTCTATTAATGGTGAACCGTGATAGCTCAGTGGTTACAACATGTAACACGCGATGGTTACTCATGTGGAAGATTTTCATTTGTAGGTTCCTTATTGAGTGTAACTTCCTGCTGAGCATGAGATGATTTTTTGTATTGCATAGGTAGGCGGACGAGCATAATGCCCACCTGATGGTAAGTCACCAACGCCCATAGACAATGGCATAGTAAGAAATGTTAACCATCGCTTACATCGCCAATGCGCCACAAACCTTGAGAATTAAGATGTTATGTCCCCTGTGTCTGTAATTATACTGGTTCACTCACTCTTCTAACTAGAACACAACAAAACAAAGTACGTCAGTTTTGCAGTGAAATATCTGGTAGTGAGGTACCAATCCAGACGAGTTTGCTCAAAGCCCTACCAACAGGCCTACTACTCGTCCGCCTCCCTATACAATAAAAATAAATAAAAATTTTAACAAAACAAAAACCGACTTCAAAGGAAAAACAAATTAGGTAATATGCACTAAAAAGTCAAAAAAGTAATTGCGTATTCTTCTATAATTTGATAATAATTAATTTACTATTTTCTACTCATCAATATCTAGGTACGATTGTGTTGTGTGGTTGATAATGTAGTTACAATTATTGTTATTTTTTGGAGTCGATAACCTCCTCCTTTTTTTGAAGTCGGTTAAAAACAATATCGGCTTAATATAAGTACGTACGGAATATATCCTACATGGTAAATCTCGGAACCAATTATATGTATGTTTATATATGTATGTAGATATGTGATTGTACTGTATGTTAAACAGTAACTTTGGTTACAGGTTACCCGTTAGGTTTGTGAGTTATAACGAAAATTCATGTTAAAATTGATTCATCGCGTTTCTTATACCGACTTGTTTGATTAACCTTATTTATTTTGAAAGCTGTGGGAAAGATAAAATTTTACTGTGCGAAAAAGTTTCGTTTCACTTCAAAACAATGCAAAATAATCCTTATTATGTTATATCTCTAAATGATGTAGTATAATTTTTATTTTTTAAAGTAATTGAAGTAACAGCCTGCGAATGTCCCACTGCTGTACGCTTCCCGTTTTAAGGGGGAGCGCCACGGGATCGCTTGCGCATGCTACCGTGACGCTAAGACAAATTGTAACTAAAGCCTTGTCTTAACCCTGAAATCACTTTTCCTCTTCAATAGCGTGTAATCAAACGTTTCTCCATTCCTCTAGAGTTACGGCAACTTTACTCAGTTAATGACTTCGTACAATTTAGATTCATTGTGATATGTCGGTAAGCTACCCTATGTATTTTATAATGAAGTAAATAGTAAGGAAAGAATAATATACAAAATTATACTTCTAACTCTACTTATGCCTGTCCGTAGTATATGTAGAGCAAACCGGTTTATTTCGGTTTTGGTCACTGTTTGTATTGTCCCTACTACAAACGCAAAAATTTCTCCAAGCTGATTTAACTGAATTTATGTACATGTATATGTACATTGTTTACATATGTATATTTGGCTTAACGTGCTTTCCGAGGCACGGGAGTGTACACACTTCCAACTTCCAGATTCAGGGCAGCTACTGAGAATTTTCTGACAGAAAAACCCAATAACTATTTATTGGCCCGACCTGGGAATTGAACCCAGGACCACCGAGGCTTTATATCTAGCTACTAGTCCAACGTGGCAGTCATTTATTTAGGTATAAGATTAACGTATAAATTCGATCTGTCTCATGTGTCGAAAGTGACCACAGACCATATCGTTAATAATGGATATATCAAATCATATGTTTCATGATAACAGTGCACCGCAAACGAATTTCGTCACAATAAACCGACGTAACAATGTAAAAGTATATAGTATTAGTTTCCGCCCGCGGTTTCGCCCGCGTCCCCCCGACAACGTGTATACAAAATTTCATAACGAGGAAAGGTTGAGTGAAACGTGAACGTGAACGCCAGGTCCGGACTTAGAGGATCAACCTTCAACGAAAGGGTGTACTCATTCGTTAAACGCCGGCATAGGCAACGTTTGTCGGTGTCGCATGCGTCCAATGGCGGTGCTAGTCATATTGTATCATCAGTCACCTGTTGGCCCCCGTTTACCACAAAAAAAGTTCTAATGTCACTTTGACATTTGACATTCCGAAGCTGTCAGATTCAAATTATATTATTTTAGGCTGGAAGGGCTCTCTTGGCTATTGGGGGACCAACACCAGTGCCTTGCCTAACAAATAAAAAATAAACAAACGCACTTTCAATGTTTACATTTTTAATATTAGAATATAACTTGAATTTCTTCAAGTTGATTTATTTTCATATCAAATATAAATACAGCGATAACATATAAAAGTTGAACCTGTGACCGAAAATAATGATTCAGTGGTTACGAAATAAATAATGAACGATGACGTCGTCCGTATGCTCGAACACGTATGATACACTACGTTACTTTTTTTCCAATCCGTAGATGTTTTATAAGTAAAACAATAATTAACAGCCTGTGAATGTTCGACTGAGGCTGAGGCCCCTTCTTCTCTTTTGAGTAGTAGGTTTCGGAGCTTATTCCACCACGCTGCTCCAATGCGGGTTGATGTACACATGTGACGGAATTTCAGTGAAATTTGACATGTAGGTTTCCTCACGATGTTTTCCATCACCGCTAAGCATGAGATGAGTTATAATCACAAATTAAGCACATGACATTTAGTGGTGCTTGCCCGGTTTGAACCCACGATCATCGGTTAAGATTCACGCTTTCTTACCACAGGGCCATCTCGGCTTTTTCCACTCGGCTTTTTTTAGATGTTTTATATCTATCAACTAAATACAAAATTAACAAGCAAATGTATCGGTGCAAGGGAGAAGGAACATAACTCTAGCCTATTCCAACCACAGGGGTAAAGTCATATAAACAACTTATTCAATTGAAAGAAAGAGAATAAGAAGAAAGAGAAAGAGAAAGAGAAAGAAAGAGAAAAGAATCATTGGTCGAGTCGTTGAGATCTTGGACTAAGGCCTTCCATTTTGAGGAGAAAGTATACAATACGAGTAGGTATAAAACAGCTCGATATAATTCGGATAGAATTGTTTTCATTATTGAATTATCAATAATAATAATATCTTGGGACATTTTACACATACGGCAATCTGATCCTAAACTAAGCAGAACTTGTCCTATGAAAACCTGATGCTTCATGCTACATAATACATAATACATTTTCTTTTGTAAATATATACTTACATATATAATTACATCCAGACTCAGGACAAATAGATATGTTCATGCAAACATTGTCTGTCCTGGGTGGGAATCGAACCTACGACCCTACTACCAACCACGCCAACCGGCTTATCAAATACATTAAATAAGTAATATTAAAAGATTTAGCTTGGTGTATTTTGTTGCTGACTGTACAATCAGATGAATATTGTTTAAAATTGTCGTGGCTTATGTATTTGTGTTATGTATGTTACTAGATCGCTGCAGTCAGCGAAGTCACGATGAGACAGGCGTTAAGTAAATAAGGTATATATTAGTGATGCAAGCGATTGCGATTTTGTTGATACGTAATTAATTCATTCATTACGATACGAATATCGATATTTACCAATTTAAAAATGGAATTGAAATATTTGGAGTAATTAGTTATGTGTTACAATTACATAATGTGAGGTAGGAGCGACAGTGTGACTATGAGCACATAAGTAATGAATGAAGATAAGTAGTGAGTTAGTTCGAATGATTGGTGACTGATTGGCATGATCAATATTTTTTAAAGTGCCAATGGGAGGCGGTGGCCACTTACCACCAGGTGGCTCACCAGGTCTGCTTACCTATCCCAATTAAATCATTACATATTTAACAAAGTCTTCCCGCCGTATCTGTTCGTCTGTTCGACCTCGATAAATTCAAAAACTACCGAACGGATTTTTTAATTTTTTTTCAGTTGAACGGAGTGATTCATAATTAAAATCTTAGTTAAAAATTATGTTAAGATTTGCTGTAATGTTGAAGATGCCGGTAAAAAACATTCCCAATGGGAGCTAAACTGACGTGCTCCAGGTAAACCAGGGCTCTACGTATAATAGTACGAAGTGGACATGCTTTATGTAGACCCTTTACCCAAGCGAAACTAGGATAGATAGCTAGTTACTATATGATATGAAAAGTAGTGCGAATAACAAACTATAACGTTAATTGGAATGGCGGGTTGAAATCTTGCAAGAAAATTCCAAAACTTGAAATGTTTCTTTGTCTATAAGCACTAAATTACGTCGCAGTAAGTAAATGACAATGAAATCATTCGAAATTGTACATAAGTGACTTATTACGGAACTATCAAGGATAAAAAAATAATCCATGAAATCTTGTTACACAAGCCATACGCACGCGCATACTTTAATTCCTATTATAATGATCTACACTCTCTGAAAATATGATGGAAGTTTGTTAAGGTGTTTCGAAAATGACAGTTCTCCCAATCCCAAGGAAGAAAATAAAGGTTATACTCTTTATACCTAGCCTCCCACTTCCCTTACGCGCGCTCGAAAACTGGTTTTTAATGTTAATTATTATCACTAAAATAATCATATTGCAATTAATATAATGGAGTAATAAATCACAATAAAAAATCCACACTAATAAATAATGTCTTGCGAGCATTGAAGCGTGTTTGCCGTTTTTTTGACACTATTGCTACCGTAGTCCGTACGGACCGCGCGTCTCAGTTTTAAAAGGTCGTATCCCGGATGTTTGGTGCTCAATAGATTAACCTTCTAGACCTATATCCATCCACCATTAAGGCACTTTTTGTTAAGCGTCATAAAACATAACAAAAAATAATGCGTTTATATTGCATTAGCAGGGAATGAATCTACGACCTTTAACGTTGAAGTTAATTGCAAAGCAAAGGGGTAACAGAGCGTTTTAATTATACTCTTATATTAATTTAAAAAAAAAACAACAAGTACATCCGGTTTGAGCTAAGTTCCTCTCGACATTGTGTATTAATTACAAATGGAAAATATACCCATCGAGCAGTAACGTTTACAACAAGAAAAACCGCTTTGAGCACTTAGTATTTAAATAACTAGCTGTACACGCATTTTCATCCGCGTATAATTAATAAAAATAAGCCTAGAGCCTTCCTCGATAAAAGGACTATACAGCACAAAAATAATTTTTAAATTCGAATCAGTATTTCCTAAGATTAGCCGGATCAAACAAACAAACTCTTCAGCTTTAGTATTAGTATAGACTATAAATATACACTATCTACTAAATAAGTATGCTAATATATGTATTACAACATTACAAGATACAAAACCACCAGAGGTTAGTATTTAATGGAAGGTATCAAGTTCAAACACGGATAAGCACTACTGAATTTTCATGTGCTTAATTTGTGTTTAATAAGCTCTAAGCTCCAAAACGTCATTTATCCGCTGCCAACCCAGTTATTTTTTATTACCTGATGGTAAGTGGTCACAAACGCCTATAGACATTGGCATTGTATATTAAAAAAAATAATATTACTAAGATGTTATGTCCCTTGTGCCTGTAATTACACTGGCTCACTCACCCTTCAAACCGGAACACAACAATACCAATTTAATGCTGTTTTGCGGTAGAATATCTGATGAGTGGGTGGTACCTATCCAGACGAGCTTGCACAAAGCTCTACCACTGAGTGAAAAGATGTGCTGCAACCACTACCTGTTTCAGCTTTGTTTCTCTTAATAATAAAAGTAAATAATATAAATTAATATATATCTATATGTATGTTATTATTTCATTCATAAAACAAACTATCCCCTTGAACTCTTAAAACGAAAACAGATCGGTTGGTTTCAATGTCAACTTGTTGGCTTATCATGAAAGTGCCGATTACGACTTGTTATTTTTATTCGTTAGTGATTTAATAATGATTTTTTTTTCACGTATCGCTGTAATTGATTATATTTTTATGAATTTTATTGTAATCTCAATAATGGAGACTTATTTGTGAACTTCATAAATCTCAAATAAAAGACAATAATAACTTATAACTTTTATTATATTGAATTCGTAAGAAAAATTACTTAAAATGATAAAGACGTTATAATAATTATATGTTTACAAGTTTAATATTTTATAATTTAATGTGAGATACATTGCGTGAGTCTGTATCCCGATAGGTACAACGTTGGTGTTCAAATCTAGAGTGAACAGAAGCCATAGCCAAGTTGACATTCTGCAATCGTAAATGCTAATAGAAAACTAAACAAATGTATGAGAATGACATCTCTCAACGATAAGTCACGTGGTCATTCTCATACAATTTTTAGTTTTCTATTAGCGTTTACAATTGTAGAATATCAACTTTGCTATGGCCTCTGGTATTTCGTCGGAGCGTCACGGTTGAATGCGCAAGCGATCCCGTGGCGCTCCCCTGAAGACGGGAAGGGTACCGCTGGGTTTTTATTGGGTATTCCGATGACCGGGGTGCACTAGGTGCCCTGGACATAAGGCGAGTCCCACATGCCTCCCCAATGTTACTAGCGTGGAGAAACGCGTCATGCGTTTTTCTGGCGTAGTAAAATAAAAGGACCTCTGGTATCTTCTAGGCAAGCGTGTTACATCGTAGACCGTGTCGATATTTAACATCAGGCAAGACAACGTTCAAACGCTAGCCTATAATTGGTATAAAAAAAGTGAATCTTAAAGTGTCTTTTATTTAAAAGTAAGATTTAAGACATTTACGAATACTGAAACGTCCCACAAAGTTAAACGCGAATTAGCATTGAGAAGCTCCTAAATTAGTATGCGAAATTTGAATCGTCTCAAATAAGTAAGTTGCATTTAATATTTAAGTGACGTTTCAGTAATCGGCCGTTATTGCCTAAAAATGGAACGAAGTCCACTTAAACTTGGGAATTATAATTAAATATCAAGTACTATACCATAACTTATTAAGTCTACATTTTGTGTGCAGTAAATAATTATTAATTTTTTTTTTGTATACATTAATTGAATTTTCATTTATAAAGTCCTTTGGTGATAAATTGTAAACTCGTGCACCTTCAAATAATAACAGCACCAAAACCAAAAAATCTTTTTTTTATTTTTGGCTAACGTTGTTACCTGATAATTTAAATAAGTACATAAGCATATTTCGTTTTAAAATGGTATATGACATCGCGAATAATAAGGATAATTATAAAGAATAATAATTAAGTTGCATTTAATATTTAAGTGACGTTTCAGTATTTGGCCGTAAGAATGTTTTTTTATTAAACTTTCTTTTTATCTTAGTTCTGAGAGAACATTTTATTCTTATATCACATTGTTATTTTACGTGCGCCAATGATAAGAGATAAAAAATCTTTGACACAATACCCACAGTTGAAGGACAGCTTGATACCTATAGATAACTTTCGCGTCCGAAAAAAAAAAAACTTATTTTTATTTATGCCTATCAATGTTTTCACCAATCGTTACACGAAGATAACCCTGTTTTGTGAAATACGAAGTGATAATTGATTAATTCTCTTTTTAAACATGTCTTTATTGATTGCAAGAGCTTTTGAAACACCAAACATTGTAAACAGGCTATTCCAATCGAGATAGGTGTCAAGAAATACTTTGTCTATGAAACTGTAAAGTTATATGTTTGTATTTATGTTATCATTAAATGCAGTTATTTTTAATTCATAAAAAGTCAGACAAATAAATAGAATATTAGTTATATATTAATTGAATAGTTTCATAATAAAAGTTGATTATGTTCATATAAATTCCTCTTTAAATTATAAATCGGATATAAAGATGCCAAAAGTAACAGCCTGCGAATGTCCCACTCCAGAGCTAAGGGCTCTGCTCCTTTTTTTGAGGAGAAGGTTTTTGGAGCTTATTCCACCACGCTGCTGAATTTGAGTGAAATTTGACACATGCAGGTTGTCTTACGATGTTACGGTGTGAGCACTTGAAAATTCAGTGGTGCCTGCCCGGGTTTGAACCCAAAATCATCAGTTAAGATTCATGCGTTCTAAAAATGCTAAAATTAAGGAAAATGTCGCAGTGGGAGCGACTTACGGATGTCGGGGGCAAACAGTACTTCGCTTAGATCTATTGTGTATCTACACATTTATTTTTTTGTAAACTTGAAACATTTGAATAGTACGTTTATAATTTTAATATTTGTTTTATTATTAACAAGTTTAAAACTCAAGCTGGCGTAGCCTCGGGTTATTGCTTGTAAACAAGTAAAAGTTATTTCGGGCGCAATTAACTAAGTTAACATTTATTTTTCATTATATTATACATATATTTATGTATTTACAACGCATTGTTCGGTTTATTGGTAACAATGATACTTTTTTTTTATCGTGGGGAAATCCATCATGGATACCCTCCGTATGTGATGTAGAATGGAGGGTTATGTCGGACTCCTACCGACTAAAACCACCACGGTACCCTTCCCGTCTTAAGGGGAGCGCCACGGGATCGCTTGCGCATGCTACCGTGACGCTCCGACGGCCGGCCCGCCTATGCGGGCCTCCATTCACTAGGGAGGATTCCCAGGGTACTGGGATCCTCCCTCATTCCCGGCGGCGCCTATTGTGGCGGGGGGAGAAGGTGCGCAAAACGTCGCTTCCTTCCCCCCGGTCTTCTACGACGGAGCGAGTTTACAGCGGCTTTCTCCTCCCGCTCCCGCTCCGCGGCCTCCTTCTGCGACATCACACCTTCACAGAAGGAGGCCATCTCCGACCAGCACCCCTCGCTTCCGAGCATCGCGTTAATGACGCTCGGCAAGGAGAGGTCTCCGGCAACAATGATCCTGGTTGAGGTTGAATAATTATTATTTTATCGTTTTGGCTAATCTTAACTACCTATAGACCACAGTTCACCTAATGCATCGCAATAATGATAATAATAATTGATTGCAACCCTATATCTAATCAACTCGTGTAATTACTGTAATTAGACCGTAATGATCCGAAAGAATAAAATTCTAAAGTTAATTAACTATTTTTTTTATTGATAGTAAGATATAAATTGTTTTAATCAATACAATGAAAGTGTGCGAGAGTACAAGGTTCGTGTATTAAAATTGAATTTAACCGAGAAAAATAATATTTTACATATGTATGTAATTAACTGTCGCATGATTTTGACGATATATTCGAATTCAATAGCGAAAAACATTATCTATTTTTTTTTAATGCATATTAGTAAAACTGATTCAGTTTTGAATAATTACATTATCAGTAGGCCGAGACTTATAACGATGCTGACTTTTGCATTCAAATGTTTTAAAGAAGTACAAGTATGAACTTTTTTTTTTTAATTTATTTCAAAACTTATTCGTCTACTTTTTTTTTAAAAGAGACATGTGCTAATGAGCGACTCTTAGCATTGTTGTGTTTCAGTTTGGATGGGTTAGCCTATGTAACTCCAGGTACAACGGACATAACATCTTAGTGCCCAAAGTTGGTGGCCCATTGTTAACCAATGGACAATATTTTTTTAATTAAAACACAGGAATCCGATTGTTAGGTACATTGTTTTAGAAGCAATTTTTAGAATTTGTTCTTTCCGCCAAGGAAAGTATTAGAATATGACAAATTATAAATTATTTAAATCCGGTATAATTGCTGTGTATAACAGAATACCTGACCTACACTATATGATTACGTAACTGCAATAGCATCTCATACGGTCGGCGCGTGCGCACCGCGTGCAGGGGTCAATGTTGCATGCAGACGGGGACCAGACGATATCACCCGGACGTCGAACACTATCAATATCCGACGAAATTGTTTTTTTCCACACAAATATCCTGCTTCGTATACGGGACTCTTGAAAAACAACGATAACGATGTCGGAGATAGGGTGGATCCGGGAGGCGTTGGATAACTCTTGAGGTGTTGATTATGTTTTATTTATAATTGTTTTATTTAGAATTTAGATTGGCGTCCGGAAACATGGAACAAAAAATATTCGATTGGTTGGTGGCGCATTGGCGATGTAAGCGATGGTTAACATTTCTTACAATGCCATTGTCTATGGGCGTTGGTGACCACTTACCATCAGGTGGCCCATATGCTCGTCCGCCTTCCAATACAATAAAAAAAAAAATCTAGGCAAGCGTTTGTTTGTGATTGTTGGCGAATGTTTACCTGTATGTCCTTTATAGAATCGTAAACTATGCGTTTGGTCATGTCATGATCTTCAGCAAAGTGTTGTGCATGAGCCCACAAAGGTTTCTGAGTTGGTACGACCAATCTTTTGATAATAATAATTAATAAGTAGCGTAGCAACGCGCGCAGGGTACAGCTAGTATGAGATAAAAAGAATGCTTGTTGACAATGTCCAACCAGTCAATCGAATAAAAATATTTTCGGTTTATATATCCATAGACAAATATTCTGTGAGAACTCACTTCGTATTCTCATTAGTGAAGTGTTGGAAATAGATTTATTGTTTCGCTGTTTTGATGCGTGTGCGTGTGGTGAGGAAACCTGCACGTGTTGAATTTCACCGAATTTCCTCCACATGTGTATTTCCTCCACTAAAACACATTGGAGTAGCGTGGTGGAATAAGATTCAAAACCTTCTCAAAAAAGCAGTGGGACATTCACAGTCTTTTACTGAAAACAAAAAATATAAAAGAAAATAAAATCAACAACAGCTGTCTAGGTCAAGTTAAATCTCATCTCACTTAGTATATTGACTCAAGTTTTATAAAATGTTGAAAACATTCGGACTAGATTAATGAATTAAGTAATTAAAACATTATATTTATGTTCTTTAAATAAATAATAAACAAAAATTTTAACAAAACAATAACCGACTTTAAAGGAAAAACAAATTAATATGCACTAAAAATCAAATTGGTTGCCTGTAAAGTCGGTATACGGGCGAAAGTTTTACGTGACAACGACTTTGAGTGGTAAAATAATTTTAATGTGAATATTCATTCGTATAGTAGGAAGAAGACGCGTGCCTTTCACTTTTTATGTCTGTCTCTCTCGCTCTTAGGCGGGCTAACCATGCCCGAGTGGAAGGGACGCGTGCCTCTCACTCGCTCTCATTGTGAGCGCATAACGTGAGCGGAGCGTAACGCAGTTTCTTGAAGTGTCACCCGGCAAACCAATTTATAAGACGTTGTCACGTCAAAAGTAAAAAAATAATTGCGTATTCTTCTATAATTTGATAATTAACTTAATATTTTCTACTCATCAATATGTAGGTACGATTGTGTTGTGTGGTTGATAATGTAGTTACAATTATTGTTATTTTTGGAGTCGATGTCAGCCAAGGAAACACTTTAATATACCTAGCAATAGTAAAGTAAAGTCCCAAACTAAGCTATAATATTATGTATCTCGTAGTTGAAAGAAAAAGTTATCGCCGTAATTAAGATTAAGGATAAGCTGTAACCATTAAATGTAATACAGGGCCTATCAAGAGCAAGAAACACCGCTAATATCAACACAAAAATATCGGGTCTTGTATACACAGGGGCCCCGAGATTCTAATGTGCCCAGGGCCTATAAGCTTAAGTTGGCCCTGGTCCTGTCAAATCCCGGGGCTTAAAAGATAGGGAGTGACCCTTGGCCGTGGATGCGAGAGGTGGGGGATCACGTGTATTTAGAACGGCCCTGAGGAGGATGGCAGCCGGAATAACAAAAAGTATTATGTAAACTTAACATGATCGATTTTATAAATATTTCACCTGACCTATAGGATATATTATTCAAACGTGTTTTGTTAAAAGATATCAATTATGTTTTCAAATTGATCTCGGATTCGTTAAATATAGGGATTGGAAAACTTTTTAAAAAAAGAACATAAGTAGAAGCAGCTTAGACGAAGTTTCGTCGAATATTAATGATCCGTTACATACTCCAGGTGCCACCAACCTTGGGAACTATGATGCTATCCCTTGTTCCTGTAGTCAGGCTTACTCACCCTTCAGTCAGGAAATTGTTATATATTAGATTATGTATAACATAATACTTATTGTTGTTTGGCGGTAAAATATGAGATGAATGGGTAGTTCTTGAAGAGTTTGCGCAAAGCTACCACTAGGTAGTATCCGGATGCCGGTATCGAACTTAATAAATATTCCGTCACCTCTGACCCTTTTCTAAATATTGTTTCTTTTTTTATAGGATACGTAGGCGGACGAGCATATGAGCCACCTGATGGTAAGTGGTCACCAACGCCCTTAGACATTGTCAGTGAAAGAAATGTGAACCGTCGCTTACATCGCCAATTCGTAACCAACCATGGGAATTATGTCTTGTGCCTGTAGTTACACTGGCTCGCTCACCCTCAATACAGTCAGTACTGCTGTTATGCGGTAGAAGGTGTGATGAGTGGTTGTATATAATGTATTTGTTTTATTTCAGTGGAGTACGTGGACACTGAATACAGTCTGTGGCTAACATGGTTCCTGACGCCGGTCATCGTCACGTTTCTGCTGCCCGCCGTCATCATCGTGCTGATCTACATGAGTAGCGTCATCTTTCATCTGTACAGACTCTACAGGTAAACCGTCTATTAAGTAATTTAAAAAACAATAGGTAATGTTTTACATGTTCGGTGTTTGAGTATTTAAGCAATGGTGTTTCTCTTTCTTTCGAATCTCAAATCAGTAAAGACAGAAAGATAAGTAAACTATGTAACGTTTATAAATAATGCCGTTAGTTATTTAAATCAACATATGGATATATATTGTTTATATTATAATATTCTGATAATCTTGATGCTGTGATAAATTATAAAGTGCCTGGAAACATGGACACAAGAATGTACACCGAATTTTTATGAACAATCGGTGCCGTGTGGTGACGGCGTCGATTATCACCCCATTTCATCCCGTGGGGGGCGTAGAAGTCGACCCTAGGGAATATATACTGGAGAACGGGCAGCAGCGTCTCTCTGAGTACTATGACCAACTTACCGCGATCGCCAACCTGCCAAGCTTGGCAATTATTGCATATGATTCAGAAGCTGTAATTATTAGGGATTAAAATTGCAATCGTTAGCCTAAATGTCGAGTGTCATTTAGTCGTTATCAGGCATTAACTCTGCTAATGGCGTTATAGGTTAATGAAGAGGGCACTGTTATAATTAATCGTTTTATGATAATCACGTTGTTTAAATACAAATCACGTTTTGGTCTTAACAATATATTAACTTTATATATAAGATTATATATATGTTTTACATGACTAGATATGATTATACTAATTATTATTATGTGCCTATTATTGGCATGTACATGTGTGCGTCTAGTTGTTATATGTTACTTTATATTTGCTATAGTTTTTAATTTACTGTTTTCATATTCAATGAGTATAACGATGCTATAAATGCAACAGTGCAATCCATAAGACGCAGCCTAATCCTCCGTAATTAATTTATACACTGGCATAGTGAGAATCTCTAGTAAACCAAGGGTAAGAGAAGAATCCACCAGTCGCACAATACACAAGGCATTGTACTGGATCATGAGACGGTCATCAACATCAAAAGTACGACGAAAGAGCTGTAGTTATAGAAAAACGTATCAAATGAATAACGCTCGTAATAATAAACACGTGTTTACGCGCATAGTAATAAAAAAAATACAATATCGCGTCACGAAAAACTTGGCATAGTTCACCGATAGCAAAGACGTGTTGGTGAAACTGGAACGTCTGGAGTACAGCCTTTTTTTTCGCTGGAAATACGCCTTACTCGTTTCCCCCACATTAAGTGGGGGGTATTCCGGCACTGTAGGTGCCGGAATACCCACTAAAAAACCAGCGGTATCCTATCCGTCTAGTCGGGGGCGCCACGGGATCGCTTGCGCACACTACCGTGGCGCCCCGACGGTCGGCCCACCTATGCGGGCCTCCATTTCTAAGGGCGTTCCCGGATACAGGGAACCCCCTTCGCCCTGGTGGATGTTAAGGCGGGAAGAGAAGGTGCGCATAGCGCCGACGCCTCCTCTCGCTGGAGGAGGAGGCGCTTTCCTCTCGCTGCCGTTCCGCGGCCTCCTTCTGCGACATAACACTCTCGTAGAAGGAGACCATTTCCATCCAGCACCAGCGTGATTAGTGCCACGCTCGACAGCGAGAGATCCCCGCCGACTATCGCCGCCAGAGTATGCCTCTGAGGCCCCCACGCAGCACACTCCGTCAGGGTGTGGTGCGCCGTGTCCAGTGGCGCACCACACTCATGGCAGGAGGGTGATAACTCCCGCTATCTGGAGTACAGCCTTAATATAACCCGAATAAGATCAGATCAGCCGATGAATCTCGAAGCTCAAAGACCAATAATACTACTTCAAGGAAGAAAACTGTCTTTCAACATTCCAGGTCTATGATGAATATTAAAAATATAATGTAAATAATATAAGATATAAAGAAATTAAAATAAATGTACAAACCATGTAATACCAAAAGGCAGTCCATACATGACGGGTCATCGGAGTCCAATTAAAATATGTATAGTCAAATGCTTGTTTGGAATATTTAGATCGCGATGTTGCCTGGAATTAAAACGTGCGGTAATATCAAAAGTAACGGAAATCAAAACAATAGAAAAGATGCGTTATCGTATTATAATACCATTCGTATAACCAAGTTATTGCTGGTTTGTCAAACGGCACTAAATATTTCGCACGGCACCGGTTATTGTACTACACTATAATGGTTTAAAGCCGAGATGGCCTAGTGGTAAGACCCCGTGAATCGTAACCGATGATCGTGGGTTCAAACCCGGGCAAGCACCGCTGAATTTCAAGTGCTTAATTTGTGATTATAATTCATCTCGTGCTTAACGGTGAAGGAAAACATCGTGAGGAAACCTGCATGTGTCAAATTTCACTGAAATTCTGTCACATGTGTATTCCACCAACCCGCATTGGAGCAGTGTGGTGGAATAAGCTCCAAACCTTCTCCTCAAAAAGAGGAGAAGAGGCCTTAGCCCAGCAGTGGGACAGTCACAGGCTGTTATTATCTATAATGGTTTTTCTTTCTTTACACTGACTCATGTCTTCCTTATGACTTAAAGCTTGGTTTTACTTGATCAGTCTTACAATAAGCATCGTTTGTACTCTATAAATATCCAAAAATTTATTAGTTTTGACGTGAAAACGTCTCATAAATCGACGAACGCTGGCTGCATGCACGAAAAAGGATGACTCATTGTCACGTTACGCTCATTGTCCCGTTACGCTGATTGTACGCTTGCACCGCATCTATCTGTTTGTAACCGACTTTACAGACAACCATTTTTGTTTTTTATGATAATTATTAAGTTGTATCTCAGTAAAGGAATTTTTGAGGTATGGTTTATAGTACACAATTGTGAACGCAAATACAAGTTTAATTTCTATTCCATCTAATATTGTAGTGGAAAATCCAACACGACTGGAAAGAGTTCAGGCGCAGGATATATGGTTTTACGGGCCTGAGGCATTCATTAATAATGCAACTGTGCCGTGCTGATGAAGAATGGAAGACCCGTTTGGATGCGGAAAGTGGAGAGCCGGAAATATTGGCGCACTTTGGGGGCGGCCTTTAAGCGGAGCCATATAATATCAATACTAAAGGCATGGACGCAAGAGTCTCCGAATAAATAAATAACCCTTGTACCTTCATAATGAAAATAAAAACAATTTTATGTTTCAAACAATGTAAAACAAAGTACACCCAAAAGTAGCTACTATGTTTACTAACTTCTCTGAACTTAATTAAAAGTATATTATTATTGATTTGTATATATTTATTATTATAACCTATGATAAAGTTGATGTAAAATAAACAATATACCTTTTAAATGACTAATTATTAATATATAAATGATCATGATCGGGGCGCATGGTGGCCTCGATATTATGAAACTTATTAAATATATTTCATTTGTAATGAATAATCGTGCTAATTAAAATAAAAATGATAAATATATCATTGTCACGCTGTCTGCGCGGGCGCATTTCGATAAATCAAGACGTAGACATAACAAGAAATAAGGTTTTGTTATGTTTTAAGATTTTTCTGTAAACGTAGAGGTTTTCTTCATCGATATTTATTTTAGTTTCCTCCTAAGACTCCCCCCCCCCCCCCTTAGGACGGATTTTGTTACCCTATGTCCGTTTCTGTCCCCTGACAACATGTATGCAAAATTTCACGATTATAGGTTGAGTAGTTTAAACGTGAAAGTGTAACAAACAAACTCACTTACGAATTCACAACATTAGTTAGGAAGTTAGGATTGTACTTATGAACGATTATGTCAATTATTTCGTGACATTCTTTACCAATATGCAAAACTGTTTGAGATTATAAAATAAACGTTTAGAAAAGTTTTAGAACGTTGTCAGTCCTTAAAACGGTCAGTCAGACAGTCTTTGAAAACGGGTAAAATTACAAACGTAAATAAATAAGAAAAATGCTGGAAGTATTTCAAATTCGATTCGAATGTCAAATCAATGATGACAGACAGAGAGAGAACAGTATTTAAACTAAACAGTCGCTAAGCAACGATTATAATTAACTGTCGATTTGCTTACCGCTACTTTAGTCATATCAGTCAATTGTGTAGTAAGTAGTAACACACAGCCTGTGTATATCACACTGCTGGGCTAAGCCGTCCTCTTCTTTTTTATGGAGAAGGTTTGGAGCCTATTCTGCCATGCTGCACCAATGTGGATTGGCGGAATACTCATGTAATTACAGTGAATTTAGACACGTAGGTTTCCTCACGACCTATTCCTTCACCGTCAAGCACTAGACGAATTAAGCACATGAAAACTCAGTGGTGCTTGCCCGGGTTTGAACCCACGATCATCGTTTAAGTTTCACGCGTTCTAACCATTGGTCATCTCGGCTTAAGACAATTATAATCATCTAATTTTTATTTTTCTGTTTATTCAAGATTACGTGTCGCGGATGGTGTACAAAGCGATTGGAGGCAAGCAGCCCGACTCGCGGTCTGCGCGCTGTGGGACGCGCACGGCTGGCTGTTTCATGGTATACCTACTTACTATTGCCAATAAATGATGTATATATATATATACTTATATATATATGATATACTTATCTAGATAAATGATATATAGGAAAGATTGTAGAATTACCACAAAAAAATAACTATTCAAACAACTGCTATATCGTATTTTTTTATTTGCTATGTATTAAACTTTATAATGATAATCTGGTAAATTTTCATTTTAATAAAATATCAAGTATCTATTGTTAATTTATTTTAATAAAATACGATAGGCGGACAAACGAGCCATTTTATGGTAAGTGGTTGCTGTCGTGTATAGACATTGACGCCAAACATATCCTGAACCTCGAGTACACTCACGCCCCCAACCCACACACACAACAATTGGTTTTGCAATTTGGAAGTAAAATTAGTGATAAGTGTCTGGTTCCTACTATCCTACTCCCAAGTAAAGACGAGACTTCTATTATTACAAGGATGTTTCTGACGCGAAACGTTTCTCTTGTCTCATGTGTGATTATATTCTCCAGGTTACGAAGTGAATGGTTTTGAGAATATCCCTGACGGTCCATTCCTCTTAATCTACTACCACGGTGCTCTCCCAATCGACATGTACTACTTCACGGCTCGGATGCTGCTGTTCAAACGGCGTCACATGCATACCGTGGCTGATCGCTTCATGTTTAAGATACCCGGTAAGTTAGTGCCTTTGTCATTGTATTGTAAAAAAATAATGATATACTGATGTTATCGATTTTTTTGTGTTATCTGTATTTTAATTATAAGGTACTAATTGTTTTTTAGAGAATTATCGTTTAATTGTAAAAACTATTTTTTGTTGTCGAAAAAATATATTAAAATTGCTATGATGTACAGTTAATCAGATTTACGTTGGAAGACAATAGATAGAGATCAGGAGTCAGGGTGTCGACGTTCACCTCTAGTGCCTCGGAAATTACGTGATATCAGTGACATGTCCTCTTCGGTTGTGTACTATTAACACATAGAAGGTCAATGACTCTTACGCCTTGAGAGTTCTGTCAAAACTATCTTATGAAATATATCGAGATGGGATCATAGACATATTGTAAACACTAAGAGACTCCGCCGTTATTACAATTGAACAATTATTTTTTTTGGGAAAAGGTTGGAAGTCCCTTCTGGAAGGCCTCTGCGTGATCCCGGGCACGGTGCAAACGTGCGCCGGTGTGTTACGTAGTGGGAACCCGCTGGCCATATCCCCGGGCGGTGTCTACGAGGCTCAGTTCGGAGATCATTATTACAGGCTCAACTGGAAATCGAGGATTGGTTTCGCGAAAGTCGCCCTTGAAGCGAAAGTGGTAAGTTTCATTATTATTTTTTTTATTGTCTCATTCACTGAGTAAAAATTGATGGCATGGTTTCCTTAATCGTTTTTCTGGTATTAATTTCGTTAAAGCGCTTGATGGCGCTAAAGCACATCTTATATCACTTGTATAATATGGCACATACAGAGGCATCACAACGTCTTCTGTGTTTTGCGAATAATAATAATTTATTATACAGAGTTATTTTTAATGACCCAGCAAGCTCGCAGGACTAGATAGCTAACATCATAAGCAACAACTTTTGTTCTACGATTTTTGATAATTTGTTAGATTTTATTTTCATACAAAAATAAGTATTAATTTAATTTCCCGCTTGAAAGTTTATAAATCTACGCGCAACGCAAAGTTCGACGCGTCACGTCAACCTTTCGTGTATGAATGAAATATATACCTACAAATGTCACTGTCATTTTTTTTTCATGTATTAAGTTATGTCCGAAGTCTTCGAACAAAAGTTGTTGCTTATGGTTTTAGCTATCTAGTCCTGCGAGGTTGCTGGATCATTAAAAATAACCCTGTATAGAGCATGCCGTGTACACAGGAATGTATTCTAGCTTAAAATTGTACAAATTTGTAATTTTAATGCATGTCCTGATTGTATTCTATTTGTGTACCTGTATACAGAAATAATAATAAAGGCAATTTTGGTAAAAATGAATTTGAAACATTGGTTCGGTGTCCGCAGCCCATAGTCCCGATGTTCACCCAAAACGTGCGCGAAGCGTTCCGCACGGTGGGCTGGCTGCGCGGCGTGTGCCTGCGCATCTACGCCGCCACGCGCATCCCGCTGTCGCCCGTGTACGGGGGCTTCCCCGTCAAGATGGTCACGCACCTCGGGCCCCCCATACCGTACGATCCGACGCTCACGCCGGAGCAGCTTCAGCAGAAGGTGATTTATAAACTCCTTAATACAAATTGTAAATCGCAAAATAACTTTTTATTTATTATTAAAAAAACAGTTATTACAATTATTACAATATTAAATTGTGTTAACAAAATCCTAAATGTACTCTATTTACAGGTCGCGAGTGCAATCGAAAATTTAGTCGAGGAACATCAGCGAGTACCCGGTAGCATATTACTAGCCCTCATCGAGAGGGTCTACCAGATGCCGAAGAAGAAGAAGAACAAGAAAGCGCACACAAATGGCACGTGTCAGAATGGCGTGACGAAAATGGAACAGGCGAACAGTTTGAGTGATAATAGTAACAGTGAGAAAGTTAAATTATCGTAGCGTGGATAGACCTTAATAATTGTGAATTGAAACGGTTGAATGTATGTGCTACACGCGAATATGCTTAGCGTTTTTTTCGTGCTGGCAACATCGGTGAGTGAATTTATTAGATGTACAAATAAAGCATTTTTCTCTTCGATAACTTACATATGCGTTTATTATAAATTAATTATAGTTTATATTATTATTGCTTTTATATATGAATTTATTTTAAGTTATTAGTTATTTTTTTCAATAGATATTAATTATGCTTAACAAAATAACTATGGAAAATGTGTTGATGACAATTGTAGCTTTGTGCTAAAATAGTTTATATATATTATAAATATATATACATATATATATCATGTATATAACAATTCAAAGAACATTCCTAAAAAAATAATATAGTTATTAGTTATATAATATCCCTTATAAAATTTAGTTAAGGCATATTATTACATATATTATATGTCTATAATTATATACATATCTCAATATTATATACTGTTAATGGTGATATATATTCAAGGCTTAATTTATTTAAAATGTGTGTATTAAAAATTTAATAAATAAATGTATGTTTGAATGTTATATGTTGAAATATATATGAAAATAGTAATTGTTTGCAAATTTAATTAGTATAGTTAATAGCGATCATGTTCCTAAATTTGTTTTGAAAGGTTTTTTTTATTCGGACATCAAAATCAATACATCAGGTAAATGTTTAAAACATTGTATAATCGAAATATTTTGTATTAATCTACATTTTTGTATAATCTATACTGTAGACAATTGTTTCTTAAAAGTACATTGACATGTGTAAGCCGTGATAGCTAATCTACATATGACATTACTTGTCAAAGTGACAGTTCAAATGTGTTGCCATATGGATACGCATTTAATATAAGAAGGGATTGAAAATAAATAAATAAAAATTAATAGTAACGGCTTAAATAATCACACTGCCAATGAAATCTAAAACGTGATGTAGCCACATGTAAAATTAACTTCATAATAGTTTTAGTGAATTAAATAATTTTAAATTTTCGAACTTTGAAAATAATTACTATTTTAAAGAAGACCACAAAAATACTGCGATAAATTAATTATAACAATATACTTTAATAAATAATTTATTTCTAAGACGTATGTATATGGTAAAAAATCTTTGACAATTTATTTGCAATGTAATGTAATACAAATAATTATTTAAATTAAGAATTACCGCCATTATACTTTAGATTTTATTATGAATTAGTGTTATTTTAATCAATACAAGACACATCTTGTATAAACTAAACATCTGGAATTTGCTTCAATAAACTATTTTTTTCTTATAACTAAAATATTATATAAGTAATAATATATGACCTTACTTTAAGATGTCGTTTAGAAGGTGTTTAGTTGAACATCTCTGTCTTCTTTTTTCGAATGTGAATTCAGTAATGACAGAAAGAGATGACTTGATGTTTAAACACCGGTTAGACAATGTTTACAAGTAGGGCCGTTAATGTTGCTTTTGATTAACAAATCAATTATAAGATAGGTGATATTTAAACCAAAATTCTCATAACTAAGACGCGTTTAAATTTTCACTTTATTTACTGAAAAATCATCAATAAATACTCAAAAAATATATTAGTATGTTAGTCTTTATATTTCGAGTTCTTTTTGCTTTTTTAAGAGCTATTCTATAAGAACTAACTCGAATCACGCCATTGAAAAAGATTGTGAAATGTCAGAAATTGACATACGACATTATACACACATAAAAATAGCGTAGCCCCGTTAACCCTTAGATTTTGTTTGTCAAACAAATGTCATTTTAATAAAATATAATTAAATCGACGAAAATACGTCAATAAAATTGACAACTAACAAGAAAGGGACAGAACATGGCACCTTTTTATTATCTGTCATGGCAATGGCGCAGATAACAGGTGGTCGCATGAGACTTTCCCGCGCATATCATGTCAGTTTGACAGGTAACTGTTTGTTGATTCGTAAAGAATAAATACCCTTAGGATATAATTAATAAGCGATATTTCCAAATTAAAAAGTTGGAGAAAATGACAAGATATTTTTTAAATAAATAAGTGCGAGAAAAGCCTTTCATAATCATTTTTTAGTCCATATTTGAAAAAAAAATTATATAGCAAATAAATCTAATATATAAAATGAGAATTGAAGTCTTTAGGCATAGAACAATAATATATGCTACTTTTAATGTTACACTGCTTAATTTATTTACAAAGGGTAAAGTTTTATGCACTTCAAACATTATTTTCAAACTATTCTGTTTATTAATTATTATACATTTGAATCATCATCATATTGTTAAAAATCATGGATTTAAAATTGTATTAATTCAAGTTTAGAAAAATGGAAATAACTTTTTTTTTAATTTTTTTTTGCTCTTATAATAAAGCATTGGCTGAATATTTAACAGCCAAGATATATTGCCATATGTCGTATGTATGTAAGTTGCATTTGAACGTGTCAAATACATGTACTATATATTTTGCTGTACATTTTGATACATAGATATTTATTTAGTTCTTAAATAGGTGCTAGAAATTATGTTACAATTCTGTATTCTCGGCATACTTAATTGACATTTTTAATGTAAGGAAATATATTTTTTTCCACATATAATTGTTTTCTTTATTAATTTTCCCGTAAGTTATTATTATTATTATTATATTTATGATATATTTCATTCATCTACTTTTACAAGATATACAAAATCGCTATTGATGAAAAATTAAGACATTAAACTGCCTTTGCCTGTTATGTTATATTGTTATAAATGTTTAGGATGTCCTGTTTAATTTACTAAAAATAAATAAAAGATAGTTGTAAGGTTTTATATTTTTTTATTTTTTTTTTATAGAAAATCGTTGTAGTTGGACACATCGTCAAATTGTTGTGGTTGAGTGTTCGGCCGGACGGCTCCTCCACCCGGCCTGTATTGCGGCTGCTGGACATAGATATCATTTATGCAAAGATAACATTAAATAAAGATGGCGCCAGATTTTCTTTTTTTATAGCATAGGTAGGCGGACGAGCATATCGGCCACCTGATGGTAAGTGGTCACCAATGCCCCTAGACATTGACATTGTAAGAGATGTTAACCATCGCTTACATCGCCAATGCGCCACCAACCTTGGGAACTAAGATGTTATGTCCCTTGTGTCTGTAATTACACTGGCTCACTCACCCTTCAAACTGGAACACAACAATAACAAGTACTGCTGTTTTGCGGTAGAATATCTGATGAGTGGGTGGTACCTACCCAGACGAGCTTGCACAAAACCCTACCACCAAGTAAAAATACATACCTTACATAAAATCGTTATTTATCGGTTTCAGTTAAACACTGAATTCTCTTTCTATCATAATAGATTAACCATTCAAAAGAAAAAAGATAGCATTGTTTAACTTATCATCCTTTAAACAACAAATAAATGTAAAGTAAATAAAATAATTGAAAACAATAATTGTGCGGTCGCGGGACCCCCGTCAGGAACGAAGTTCTGTGCGATATTTTTTCGAAATTATGTTTTAAAATGTAGATTTTAATAATTATATTACTGTATCTTTGTTAAAAAAGCACCTCAACCTCCTTTATATCGCCTTTACTTTACTCCTTAATTCGAACGCGTCGCATTTTCTACATATTTGGTAGTCTCAGTATGAACGCTATTTCGTTACTCACGTGACCTTGGGCCACTACCATTTCACTCTACTGTAAGCCGCGAAAAAGAACTTCGTTCCAAAAAAAAGTGTCCGTTATGATTTGGTAATTCTACCAGTTCAATTCGTTATAATTGGTTATTTACAAAGTTAAGGAAATATGAAGATGAATGATCGTCATGCAAAGCGGAAACGTTCCGTCTCATTGAAACATGTTTGTGATTTAAGAATGCACTAGGGGCAGTGTTGTCTATTAATTAGCAAATAAAAATTGCTTTAAGCTCTCTATAGAGTTGTATCAAGCAGACAAAAGTCCCTTGGTTATAATGACTAATGGCCGAATACTGAAACGTCATTCAAATATTAAGTGGAACTTAATTATTTGGAACGCCATTCATTTCAAATTTAGTATGCGATATTTTAAATTAACGGAGTCTCAAATAATTAAGCTCCACTTCATATTTGAATGACGTTTCAGTATTCGGCCGTAAGTCATCAAAGAGCGTTCATAAACTACGCGGTAACATTTTTCTATACAATACCAAATCTTTATTAAAGTCCATTCCAATGGCAGTAGATGTAAAGATTAAAAACTTCATCCTATAATTAAGTTCAATGTTATTTAAATATTATGTAAATCTAAGATTTGTTTATCTTTACTTGTCCTCCCATTAGAATATACTATAGTCTTACATCATTGTTTTCACTCCTCTCCCAAACAGCTCTTTATCTCTGGTCACCAAAACCAAGTCCAAAAGACTTTTTTTATTTAAAAAAAATAATTTCCATATTATTGGATATGTTTTAAAGACATATTTAATGTGTTATTTATTAGGTTAAAATATATGAAAATGTATAAATTACATGAAGTCAAACTCTATCTCTAATTATTTGTTTTTAAAGTTTCCCAATTGTAGTCAAGTACCGAGTAATTTTTGAACGCTCCTCAATGTTTATTCAACAAGACCAGTTTGATAAACAAACTGTAACTGAACAATGCGTTCTAAAATTGAAATTCCATTTACTTTTATTATTTATCTATAGAAAAGTTAGCTTGTCAAACTAGATCTTATATAAACGTGAAACAATCTCAGAATATAGATGTTAAAATGGATTAATTTATTTTAAAATAAAAACTTAATGAGTAATTTACTTTATTTAAAATAATTCATTACATAAGGCACTATATTATCTATTTTCTGAGACTGTCTCATGATGAAATAATTGTTAGTGGAAGGAAGCTTTACTTGGCGGGTGCGGCTCACATGTGCGGACGAGCGCCGCGCGCCGCCTGCTGTTGCTAGAACATACACTCTGCGTCACTCTCGAGCGGACGCGAGACGCGACAGGCGACGTGCCAGGGTCAAAGCGTTACATGGTGCGACCAGTGACACGTCGAGCTTGAGGTGGCACGTCACGTGACGTGTAACTGGCTCGAAGTGAGATCACGTGACGCGACACGTAACGAATATGCGGTGATAATCTTGCGTTGTATTGGCACTCCTAACGAGTGCGATGCTGTCCCATTTTAATATAAGACGAGCTAAATTGCACTCCTAACGAGCGCGATGTTTCCCCATTTAGTGTTGAGGAGCTACATTAAAGCAAAAATCGTGCTGATCCATTGGACTGAAAAATGCTGGAATAATCATAAATAAAATAAAAAAAACAAACGTAAAAACCGTGCTGCTAAACGGGCGCAAGCGATGTGTCACTAAAGGACCAGCTCCAAGTAAATCAAAGCCTTCTTTAACGAACACTCAATATATTTTACACTGAGAGAATCACTGATAAGCGGAGCGAAACGATCTACAGAAAAGGCGTCGTAGAGGAAACTACATCACTCTTCGAAGAATCCAAGACGAATCCTAAAGTAGCTTCAAGTATGCTTAAGGGCGTCGGAAAATCTTGAGCGTGTTATGAAGCATAAATGCGAATGGTGGAGAAAACACAGAATTTTCTGGAAAAGACAACATTTGCCATCTCTTTCTCGCTGAATTGAAAACTATAATTCTTGAATTCCTGTAAAAAATAGTCAAGAGATTGTGTAGAACAAAATTAATACCAAAGTCTAATAAATGTTAGTTAGCAGGTGACGACGTTCTATAACTATTGTATCTAGAAAATTCCAATAGTAGGAGGCGTAAAGATAAGAATCTATGATATTCATTATAGATTAAAAAAAAATTGCTTTTAAATTTGGAACTTCCAGTAAAATTAAAGTCGATATAATAGTTAAGTGGAATATTGCTGTATTATAAATAAATATTTATTAATCAAGAACTGTTTGCAGTGTTTAATAAAGTAGATCGATTAGAAAGCATATAATATGTAACTCTAAGGTTTGCTTATCTTTACTCGTCCTGCCATTGAAATGAACTATATGGCAATATGCATTTACTTGGTTTTGTATGAACATGCTTTATAAGGGAGTTTTGATTACATAAAAAAATATTTTTAACAAAAGTAGAAATTTAAAGCGATGGTTATTAAGATGAAATAGATTAAGGTGAATTTATTTGAAATTGTTAGGGATGAAAGTATCTAAAAATCGCCTAAATATATTTACTTACATATAATGATCGCTCAATTCAGTTGTGTAAAAGGCTTTATGTACAATGTTATTTATTTTAGATCAAATTTTCTACGTTCCAACTTAATTGTAAGGTAATTATTTTTGAGAATATTAAAAGTTATAAGGTAATATAAACAAAATTTTTCCCTCTCAATAAAATAAATAATAATAAATAATATTTGATTTTATTACAATCGATATAGTGTGTATGTGCTAATTGTTTTAGAGTGTGGACTTATTGTACTTGATGTGTGTTCATTTAAATTACAAGTGAATTCGAACCAGCGAGCGGTACAAAGCTATTATAAAACAATTAAGTTGTTGTGTGTGTAGCGTTTTTTCGATTGTGTGTTTGTAAGTTTACATGTGTGTCTTTACCTGTTGCAGCAGATGTCGCAGGCCCGGGTTGGCCGGCAGCAGCGGGCGCACGAGGCGCGCCCCGGCGCCGCGCAGCTGCTGCAGCTGCGCCTGCAGCGCCGCCTTGCGCTGCTGCTCCTGCAACACACGCACACTCAGCGCCCGCGGACACGCCCGCACGCGCGCGCACCGCTACCGACCTCCAGCTGCTTGTAGTGCTGCTCCTGCTGCTGCGCGGCGTGCAGGTGCGACATTATGTCCATCTGAGACTTGAACTGCGCCTCCTGCTGGTGGGCCGCCTCCAGGGTCTGCTGCAAGTGTTGGATCTTCTCAAGATTCTGTTGACGAGCTGCCTCCAGCCCATCTAACGGTGCCGAGCGCGGTCCTTTGCCTCCTAGCTGTCCGACTTGACCTACTTGCCCCACTTGGCCAACTTGGTTAACTTGTCCGACTTGGCCGACCTGACCGCCCATGCCTCCACCCATCATCATACCCTAGACAAAAATAAAAGCTAATTAATTACGATAAGATATAGCTTTTAAAAAGCGGTGAAACGCTTAAAATCATTGACACATATTCTTGACATTTCTTAAACTACTCTTTTGCAGATTCCACTGCCAACTTTCAAAGTCCCATCTTCAGCTGAGAATTTCTGGATAATTTAAATTACTAGTCAAGTTAGTCAGTAGACCAACAACTTAAGCAGACAAAGGAGTGTGTCTGACCAAAAACATTTCTTAATAGGTTTATTACCTGTTGATGTTGCTGAGCTTGTTGATTGGACATGGAAGGTACAGCAGATAGACCCCCAGCGAGGCCTCCGCCCCCCATTCCTAGTCCTGATGGCATGCCCCCACCTAGACCTGCAGCTAAGAAATATCATCATAAAGTAAAGATTGACACCACCGAACTAATAATCTACAGACCTGCTCCACAAAAAGGATAGGAGGACTTTTGGTTCTGACCATAAAACGCAGGTATCCCAGTATGCCTTGTTAAAGCGGTTGGTGTGAAGTTTAAGAGAAAAGGACATATTGAAGTAAAGACACGCGCAGCAATATACTTGTTTGATAGGTGGGGAGGAGGGTGGACTTAGTCACATGTAGGGTGATAGGGTATAAACCTTTGGTATAAACCTCTGGTGGAATTCCACCGACTGCTAAACCATTGTCCATTGTCGAAAGCACTATCGTCATTGTTTGTTCAAACGACATCCCAATAACAATAAGAGAGGAAGACAAACATATATATTATGTTATAAGTAAGAAAGAGTAAACGTGTATTCTTTGTAATTAGTGTTGCAAGTATTATAAATTAAACATAGACAGTAAAAGTGGTCGAACATTACCGGTCATGGCGGCAGGCGGGCCGGTCGCGGCGCTCGCGGGCGACGGCAGCTGTTTATTCATCTTCTGCTGCTGTATCACCTGCAAAGAGCACCATTAGGAAATCAAACAGTCAAAATCAGACTACCATTTGTTCTTTAATCAAAATTAGCATTCAAGCTATGTAAAGGTAATGTATGTGTATACATGTGTGTGTGTATGTGTGCGTGTGTGTGTTTAGTTACTAATCTTACGTTCATGTATTTATACTGTTATAAATTACCTTCCGCAGCCGGTCGACGAAGGTGGCCTGGTTGTTGGGTATGAAGCCGAGGTAGGCCTTCTTGTCCGGCGTGTACAGCAGGATCAGCACCTTGATGTCGCACTGGGGCGGTGACGACATCGGTGAGAAGTGAACACAGCCAGCCTGCAACAAGTGTCATATAACTTCATGACTTTAGATTGATTTTCATCCAAATGGTATATTATTGGTATATCTGGTAAGTGATTAATAGATATCGACAATGTTTAACTGCATCCTCTACCGCATATATCACGGGGAATGTTCTGAGGAGTTGTTTGGTTTAGTCCCGGCAGCTGAATTTCACCACCGGACATCGCGCCAGAACTCTAAATTCCATCCCCATTACCTCGATGTCTGGAAATCCACAACAGTGCGTTTCTTAAGGCATTTCCTGCCTCGCACAATCACTCTGTGGAACCAGCTTTCGCTGGCGACTTTTCCGAACCGATATGACTTAAGAACCTTCAAGAAGAGAGCGTACTCTTTCCTAAAAGGCCGGCAACGCATCTGCATGTCCTCGGATGTTGCAGATGTCCATGGGCGGTGGTAGTCACTTTCCATCAGGTGAGCCTCCTGCTCGTTTGCCCCCACTAACATAAAAAAAAAGATAACCATTAAGTGGCCCAAGGTCACGTCATATAACGAAATAGTGTTCATACTGTGCCTACCAAATACTACAAAATGCCGTGCGTTAGGAAGTCGATATAAAAGAGGTTGAGGTGATTTTTGGTGTGCCAAAAATTGCTTATCTTGTTTATGGTAATGACGTAGACGGTTAACATATTTTATCGTTAGATACTCACAAATCCATTAACCATGACCTTGGTAAGGGCGTCCAGCGCCTCGTTCTGCTGCAAGTGGAACAGCACCGACTTGCTGTCCTTCAGGTACTGACCGCCGATGTTGCTGATCAAGTGTTTCGGCATTAGTTGCATCAACAGTTTGCTCGGCCACGTGTCCACTTTCAGTTCCGGCTCGATATCTTTTGAGTTTGCGGATACCTGAAGCAATTAGATATTCTCCTAACAAATCGTCAATTTATCGCAATCGAATCGTAACGTAATCGTTGTCGTTTAACCGTTTTTCTATTCTACTAACACAACGATCCCTTTGAGTTCCGGTCGAAGTTAGATCGTTGTAGAATCGGGAAGATATCGCAACCGATATAAATTAGTAGAATCTGCGCCTAGATGATCAAAGTTAGATAGCGCATACAGGTTACACTACTCTTAAATAACTACCTAAATATATTAATTAGGGAAAAAAAAACCGCGCGGAAATTTTCGACTGCTGGACAGAGGGTTTCTCTTCATCACATTATATCTGAAATTTAGATAAGCCTCACTTGGCACGGGAGATGTTTGATGACTTTCTGCTGGTCGCCGGGCGTCTTCCCCTTCTCCATCCACTCGAGCACCCCGCTCCAGATGTAGGTGCGCTGCGCGGGCGTCGGCGCGTACACGCCCGCCGACGACGGGCCCGCCGGCATGCCCTGCAGCCGCTGCATGCTGGCCTGCGGACCGCCACCGCGTTACCCACCGATACTGACCCGCATGGTACCAACACCGTTGAATAGAAACGTCACAAAGCGTGTTTATCGTAAGGTAATAAGACCATTCTCAAATGAGACTAACCTAACCAATTACAAAGTACTTTTTTTATAGTATAGGTAGGCTGAAGAGCATATCGGCCAGCTGATGGTAAGTGGTCACCGACGCCCATAGAGATTGGCATTACATATACTAGACGCGGTAGAATGCGTCTACCTTCCCCCGCGCGGAGACATGTTTGTTATTGTTGCGTCTATTCTACAGGGTTATTTGTAACGACCCAGCAACCTCGCAGGAATAGATAGCTAACATCATAAGCAACAAATTTTGTTCTACGACTTCGGACATAACTCAATACATGGAAAAAAAAATAACACAATTACAAATAACCCTGTGTATGTCCGTATGATGACGTCATCAGCGCGAAGATTTTAGTTATATCAAAATTTAACTTACGCGGAATAATGGAAGGTGATATAAAATATCATATAAAGTATCTTACCACCTACCTGCGTAGGGGGTGGAGGGTTTGAGGGTTGAGCTAGCTGCGTCAGTAGGGCTGAGTTTGCGTAGGGCGGCTGTCGGGGCGGTGCCAGCCAATTACTTCTAACTTGTGGGACGGCTGCGCGTTGGAACGGCACTGGTGGTACCCTTGGTTGAGGAACAACGGTGCGGTTTTGTCTGCAAAAGTGTTAAACAGACTGAAGTAAAAAAAAATATTAATATTTTTAAAACATTCCAAAGACATCCATGCCATAGACATCTAAATGTCACAATTTCGAGCAGATTCAACCGCTAAGCATCAATACTTAGTAATGTTGTGTTCCAGCTTGATGGACGAATGAGCCAAAGTAAGGAACATAACATCTTAGTTCCATATTTCTACCAGTGCTGATGTCTATGGGCGCCAGTGACCACTTTCCTGTGACCATTTGCCTGACCTATACTATAAAATTTACGATAATCCATCAAATGTCAGAAATACGTTGGTTATTCTAGAAAGACAATCTTACCCAAACACGTCCGGTTGCGCGTCGGGCGCGGGGGGCGGTGCGGGGCTGGGGGGGCGCTCCTTGAGGCTGTACCCGCGCAGCAGCACCAGATGCCTCGGGTCCTGCGTTCACTACACACTTAAATACAAATACAAGATAGTTTTGTTGCATTATGATTTATGTGAGGCATTTGTTTGCTTACACCATCCAATCGCAACCATAAAAAAACTCCATCAAACCGTGTATTCGAGTGTTTTGAAATAACTAATAATATATTAATAATCTCTCGGATATATTATTTTTGAAAATTAAAGGTACCAATAAGGTAAGAAGTCTTTTGTCTATGGTGTCCTACAGGGTTTAATTTTAGGTCTTGTATTATTGACCGATATATACATACATGTACGTATATAATATGTTTGTTACTTGTTGAATTAATATATATTTAACTAACACTTATTATAAACCAGCCAATCGATCGTTTTTGAGAGTAACGAGTTGTTAAATGGCAGCTTTACACGTCTGACGTCACATGCACGCGACTTGAAAAATGTACGCTAGTTTAGTTTAGTTTATAGACTTATTTGGATTACGCCTCGTAGACAATTCCGTAAGCTAAACGAATCGTTGCTTGAATATAGTAATGGATGTTATACAATAAGAGATACTTTTTTGGTAAATAAAAATCAACTACCTTAGCATAATTTCTTTGCTGGGCAGCATGTAGTTCGCCGCCCGCGTGCTCGTACAGCGCCAGCAGTGCGGGCAGTTTCTTCGCCGCCGCCACCGACAGCTGCGCGCCGCGCTCTCCCACTAGTCTCGCCGCTTGTTCCACTGTGGCGGGCGCTCCTGAAATGACATGTTAATTTACAACATCATCAATTTGGTACAATTTTAAACATAAATATTAAACGAATAAACCGAGATTTAGACAACATAGAACATTAAGATTGACTGTTTTTTTGTATTTGTTTTTTTTTTTAAATATGAATGAAAAGTTTTTTTAGTATTACGATAAATATTTCGATTTTACATTATCTATATATTTGTAAAACTATATCAAAGAAATAAAATACGTTATTAATGTCAACAAAACTAAGAACATTTCTGAGATTTTTGGCAAAAACAACGGAGAAGAAGAGACGCCTCGGAGAGAAGCCTCAAAAAAGAGTTGTGAATACGTACCAGGCGGAACCAGCCCCCCTGCATTTGCTGAATAAGGGGGCGAACAGCACAGGAGTATAACATGGAGGGGGACATCTGAACGGCCCAGCTCTTCTAAACAAGCGAGCGCCGCTGTTAATGCTTCCGTCACACATGCTCGACTTTCCGCATGTCCCCCTATAAATCTAAAACAATGATTAATTTCTTTATACAACATTTGAATTATAATCATTATGTTAATATTACTTTGATTAATATCCTGTAACTATATTTGTATGTTTTATTCATATAAATTTGTCTACGAAGTTTAGCAATATAAAGCGTTTCCTAAGTGTCAGTCTAATAGTATAGGTGACGTTAAAACGTATAGGAATTAGGAACGGATCGTCTATCGGAACTGAAAAGTATCGGTTACTAATTTAAAATTACGATTAATTAATGTAGTTACCGGTAAATCAACAATAAATAATTAAATTAATAAAAAATAATAATATTAACAAACACTGATTGTGTCTTTAAATGAACTTCCTACGCGGTGTTTTTATGACATAAGTATAGTCTCCATTCTCTCTTTTCTCTCTCTCTCTGTTTTTATGACATGGTCTCTTGGTGTTTTTATGACATAAGTATCGTCATTGACTTACTCATTGGTCTAGTGGTTCGATATAAGGCCGTAGACTCGGTGGTCCTGGGTTCAATTCCCAGGTCGGGCCAAGAAATAGTTTTTGGGGTTTTCTTTCAGAAAATTCTCAGTAACAGCCCGGAGTCTGGAAGTTGGAAGTGTGTACACTCCCGTGCCTCGGAAAGCACGTTAAGCCTTTGGTCCTGCGCTTGAACTCTTTCCGGTCGTGTCGGATTGCCGTCCCATCGGATTATGAGAGCTAAGAAAAGAGAGTGCACACACTTGTGCACTATAATATCTCTTGCGCAGTCGGCTAATCTATCTTGACATTGGCCGCTGTGACCGAAATCGGTCTGGAGGACCTTATTATCGTTTCTTATCGAGGAGTAACTTTGTAGCTTATTACATTTCACCACTGATCCCACAAATTAGTAGAAACAGCTGGATTGCCACCGAAACACAACAAGATGCTTTCCTTCTCCACCAAGCATGAAATTATTTCTAACTACTGAAAACTCACTCGTGCTTGTCTGAACTTAAACCCACGATTTTCATTGAAAATCTACACGTTCTTAAAGATTTACGGCCGAATACTGAAACGTCATTCAAGTATGAAGCGGGACTTAATTATTTGGAACGTCATTAATTTCAAAATTTAGTATGCGAAATTTGACATTAATGGCGTTCCAAATAATTAAGTCCCACTTCATATTTGAAAGACGTTTCAGTATTCGGCCATTAGTGACTTATTATTTAACGTGAACGCAGGACGTCCGTGGGAAGATTGATCTACAAGACACCTTTGAATATTCAAGGAGATCCAGTCCCAACGTACATGGCTCGTGATCTGTGCAAGTGGCCGGTACTTTTGACCATGTGGAGCTCACGGAAGCTGCTCAAAGACATCACGACACTGAAAAGTGATGTCGCACTCATCAATATAAAGATTGATCATTAAGATCAGTAATTTTGCGTAACGTTAACATGGTGCGACGTTCAGAACAACTGAAGCAAAAAAACCGAAGTGCCAGGGGAACGTATCTAACTACGTCAGTCACATAAGATTAAGAAGGAAAGTGACACGAGGATTTCATGCCATTGCCTACAGTATGAGCCACTGGTGCTCATTCTGTAGATGATGAGAAAAAGCGGCGTCGGAGTGCACCAGAATCTCCAGTAAGTAAAGCGAGCTAGGACTGCCTAACATTTGTGAAAGAGGAGAAAGTCAGTGTCGACTTACCAGCGACATAAATGTTACAGCTCCTTCTAGCTAGGATGTAAATACTATTTTGAGATCTCCACCTCTCGCAGGCCGGCGGAACCCCAGAGTGTGCCGACCACGCTGCCGAGGTGGTCTCTTGGTCAGTTAGACCGTGAGCTGGTCAAGGAGGCTGCCATCGTGCAGCGGTGGGGCTCCGTGGGGCGGGAAGAGGAGGGCCTCAGCGTCGAGGAGCTGGCGGGCCGCATGCACAGTGCCCTCAGAATGTCTGCTCAGCGGGCAGTTTCGGAAGACTTGGAAGCAGGGGAAGATGGTGCTGTTGCCGACAGAAGGTCCACCACCCGGTTCCTCTTCGGCGTGCAGGCCGATTGTGCTGTTGAACGAGACGGGCAAGTTGTTTCAGAAGATTCTCGCAGCCCGTCTCGCTCAACACCTTGATGAGATTGGTCCCGGTCTTTCAGAAGCTCAGTTCGGGTTCAGGGCGGGCCGTTCGACGGTCGACGCCCTGAACGCCCTGAAGACTCGGACCACGGAAGCGGTAGCCAAGGGGCAAGGGGCAAGCGGTGTCGCTGGACGTTGCGAACGCCTTCAACAGTCTCCCATTCGAGACGATCAGGGAGGCACTCGTATACCATGAGGTGCCGACCTATCTGAGGAGGCTGCTGGAGGCGTACCTCCAGGACCGAGAGGTCGTCTGGGTGGAGGGCGATGGGAAGTTGTTCCGGCGTCGGGCAGGCTGCGGCGTTCCACAGGGGTCGGTGCTCGGCCAAA
This sequence comes from Nymphalis c-album, assembly GCA_963151315.1. Taxonomy (NCBI): domain Eukaryota; kingdom Metazoa; phylum Arthropoda; class Insecta; order Lepidoptera; family Nymphalidae; genus Nymphalis; species Nymphalis c-album. The sequence goes on from OY720610.1 coordinate 5,845,612, forward strand.
TTCTGTAGAACGTCGGCTTGGCTTCTGAGAGCCCCCGTCCTTCCCGATAAAGGGGTGTTTATGTTATGCAGACGACACCCTCATTACTCCGAGGGGGCGGGACTTTCGGGAGAAGGCCCACCTGGCCGAGGTCGGAACGACCCTAACCGTGGACAGGATGGAGATTCTGGGCTTGAGGGTCTCTATATCTAAAACGGAGGCCCTCCTTTTCCACGGAGGGGCGAGTATCACCGTCTACGGGACGGTAATTGCGGTGCAGGCTCAGGTAAAGTATCTGGGCCTGACCCTTGACGGAGCTTCGTGCAGCATCTCGTGCAGCCCGAGGCTCGTCAATGCCTCCGCCGCCTTAGGCCGCCTCCTAGGTGGCGTGCGAGGACCGGAATCGCTAAGCTGGCACCTCTATGCCGGCGTGGTGAGGTTGATGGCACTGTACCGTGCCCCGATGTGGGTGGACGCACTTACCGCTCACAACTGGGCCCTCCGCGGAAGCCGCAGAGGTTCATAGCGGTGAGGGCGATAAGACGGTTCTGTACAGTGTCATGGACTGCGGTGACGCTTCTTGCGGGCGATCGGCCTTGGGAACTCCAGGCGGAGGTGCTCGCGAAGGTGTATCACTTCCGGGCCGAGACGAGGGACCGCGGCGACCGTCCAGGGTCGGCAGAGCTCGAGCGGGTCTGGGCTTTAGCCCAGCAAGCCCTTATAGCTCGATGGGAGGAGGACCTGGGGTCCCACACGGCGGGCCTGGCGACGGTAGAAGTGATACGTCCCCAATTGAGTCGCTGGGTCAAAAGAAATCGATGAACACTGTCGTCAACCTCACGCAAGTACTTACCGTACACGGTTGCTTCGGTAAGTACGTGATAGCAAGGCGGGAGGTATAACTCTCCTGCCACAAGTGTGGTGCGCCACTGGACACGGCGCACCACACCCTGACGGAGTGTGCTGCGTGGGGTCCTCAGAGGCATTCCCTGGCGGCGAAAGTCAGCGGAGATCTCTCGCTGTCGAGCATGGCGTTAATCACGCTCAGTGTGGTTAGAAATGGTCTCCATCTGCGAGAGAGTCATGTCGCAGAAGGAGGCCATGGAGCAGCAGCGCGAGGAAAATGCCTCCGCTGATTCAATCCGTCAAAGAAGACCGGGGAGACTCTACTATGATTGGACACACACTGGTCTCCCTATAATATACTCAATATTGATAGGAGGCGGCAGGATCGAAAGTTACTGAAGTTAAAGTAATTGGAGTCTATCAGGAACATATAGGATACTACATTCCAGCAACAAACAAGTTTGCCTTCATCTCCAACTGGCGGAAGAAGTAGAGTTAAAACATAACAGAGAGATACAATCCGCAGAGTTTAAACATGCCACGGCACACAGCCATTAGTAAATAGGTAATTTAAAGGCAAAAATAAACATATATTATATGTATCAGCATAGGTATATATATATATATATATATATATATATATACATCTATTTATTACAGCATAGATAGGCAGATGAGCATTTGGGCCACCTGATGGTAAGTGGTCACCAACACTGATAGACATAGTAAGAGATTTTAACAATAGCTTACATCGCCAATGTGCCACCAACCATGGGAACTAAGATGTTATGTTCCCTGTTTTCTATAATTACACTGGCTCCCTCACCCTTCAAACCAGAACACAACAGTACAAAATACTGGTGTTTTGCGGTAGAATATCTGATGAGTGGTACCTACCCAAACGAGCTCGCACAAAGCTCTACCACCAAGTAAAATAATATATAATATATAGACACTGTATACATATAATTTAAAAAAAAAGTTATATTGTGATTAAGAATTGATTGTATTGTTTGTGTATAATGTTCTACATTAAATAATAAAACACAATCTGGAAACGCCTCAAGATAAAATTCATACTTTTATCTCAAATGTAGAGCTCAAGCTGACTGGCATAATAATCAAAAGTCATACAAAAGTAAAGTAAACATTTATCATGTAAAAATTAAAATGTAATTAAAAATAATAATAATTATGTATTATAAAAAGGAAAATGATTAAAAATGTTTAAACATCAAAAAATTATTATACTTACTGTAATTTATCAACTGTTTCGACAACAGTCTGTGGGCAAGTGAAGGGGCCATATGTGGAGACAGGTAGACCAGGGTGGCAGTCTGCTGCTAAGTACGTCACAATACCATACACTGATCCGCTACCCGCACCTTCCTCGAGTGCACCGCCATGAAAATATCTAATAAGAATGTTAATGACATATTTTTTTGCTATTACTGTATTAATTATAACACATTTTTTTAATACTTCTACGTCGTTAAATATTTATATGTACCTACGTAAGATACAAAAGTGTTACAACTTTTATTATTGTAGTAATGTATAATGTAAACATTGCAAATTTTATTCCAATTAAATTCTTATGACATAAAAGTGGTGCATGTCAATAATAAAAGAATAAACTATACAATGGATAATTAATTTTAACTTACTCTAGTGTTGGAACGATATAATTAGTTTTTAATTCACTTATATACGCGCTGTTAGCTGATGTAGCTTCTATCACAAAAATTACTTCGGCTTGTATGGGAGAGTCAGGTGCGTTTACGGACATTGTATTTATTTTTGAATTTACATTATAATTAAGACATATTCACTTTATTAGTTTTAAATAATAATAAAAAACAATCAACATCACGGGTACAGCAACATACACCTTCGACGTTTGACATTATTTTGACATTGACATGTTTTATTGACTTAAGTATATAAATTATGACTAGAAACTTTATTTAATTAACTTTACTTAATTTGAAACTATAAAAACGAAGTTAGTATCATTATTATTATTTTTGAAAATTGATACATAAAATACTGCATTAAAAAAAAACTTGTGAATTTCAATGGTTTAACCTATAACATATTTAACTATTTTTAAACAAGTAACTGACAAATAAAAATGACATTTAAAAAAAAATAAGCTTATCATAATTTACGTTCTTACATGAATATTTGGAACTTTGCGTTGAAAAAATTTCGTATTCTTGTCTTAATCTTGTACGTAGACAAGACGTGATACGTATGTAGTTTTATCATTTTATAAATATACGTGACGACACCAAAAATGGAAACATCATTACGTTCATTACGTTTAATTAACCGGCTTTTTCGTAAACCAATTGGATTTCCATTCTACAGAAGTATTTCCAACACAGCTGTGCAGGAGGATACTACTTCAGAACTACTAAACAATTTTAACAGAGACATTGCAGCAGGTATGGCTTTATAATTTAAAATTTTATAACTACAGAAAATTAGGTAACATTTTTTATCTATTAGCAGTTAGCGCAACTTTAGTTGAAGAAATGCTTAATGGATGTTTAATCCTAGATCATAACAATAAATGTTTTAATCCAACACTTTTGAGCAAATTGAGAAATTTTATTAAAAACCTGTAAATCCCTAAACATTTAAAATATAACACCGAGATCAGACTAATTCATTGATAATAATAAGTATTACATATTTAGAAAACTTTTGTCTCATTGCCTTGTCTGCTCTGCAAGTGCGTATTACTGGATACCACTCGGTATACACTAAAAATTATTTTGTCAGATATTACCTTAAAAAATAATACTACTATCCGATGATTCAATTACAGGGGGTGTAGTACCAGTATTCAGAAGGGCTTTACTGTTCCCGTCTCGAGTAGCACTACAGGATGAAGTCGGAACTTACACATATGCAAAATTGTATCAAGCGGCTACTTCCCTTAGCAAAGATATTGCTGCTGAATTATGTAAGACTTTTTCTCAATTAAAATGAATGAAATTTACTGTTTATACATATTATATTATTCAATGAACGATTGTTGATTTATTTGTTGTTGAACCTGATTTTTTAATAGACAAACTTAATTGAGAGGGTTACAGTATTTTCCTATTCGCTAGAGGAATTTTCCTCCATCTTCATTATAAAGCAATTAGTAGTTCTCTAAAAAATTCTCTAGCCTCGTCAACCTTACTCTAGCTGCCTAGAGTAAGGTTCACAGTTTAACACTTGTACATACTTCTAAAAACACATAATGACATTTTTTCTGTGCATGATTGCACTCCAGGCTTTCAAATGGAATATGTGAGTGAAAGAACACAATTATTGGTTTTTCAGATTGACCACTTACCTTTTTTGTGATTGGCTGGATTCAAAAGACATTATCATTTAAAATTTAACTTTCTTTAATTATAAAATTTAACATTAATGTTTGATAATTAAATATCATATTTATTTTCAGTGGGTGAGACGGAGCGCACAATATGTTATATGTGTAGCAATGATGCCTCACATGTTGTTGTACAATGGGCAATATGGATGACGGGCAATATAGGTAAAAATAAACTTAATTTTTCTTACTTCAGTATTATTAAATTTAGTGAATATAAGTTGATTTCCTTTGTAGATGTTGGTAAAGGACTGTATTTATAATTAAACATAGTGGTTGTATATGTCGGCACATAGCAGACATTCTTCTTATAAAAACACAGCAACACTTTATATAATACACAATATATATTTAATTTTTTTTTTTTACTTTTTCTCAATGTTGGTAACATTAGTTGAATTATTGATTTGATAATAGCACAATTGATAAATCGCCTATTGACATATATTATTCAATGTTGTATAGTCTATAATCTTTTTACAGCCGTCCCATTGACGCCATTGCATCCAGCGGACATGCTAAAATATTACATAATGGATAGTGGTTCGAGCTTAGTCATCTGTTCTGAACAGTTTGAGAAAATTATCCAACCAATCGCTAAAGAGTTATCTAAGCCACTACTCATCACGACTAAGGCGAAGGATCAGGAGAAGGATGTACAGGAGAACACGGATTTGTTGAGTGACGTTGGTCCTTCCAATAAGTGGTATGGTGGTACAGAAGCAATGCTGATTTACACTAGTGGTAAGTTTGAAATAGTTTTTTATTTATTGATAAACTTTTTTAGATATCTAAGATTTGATCTTTTGTTTTAAACGGTTTCACATAAAATATTAACCTGAACATAAGTTATAATTGTAAAGGATATTAAATTAATGTCCCAGTGGTAAGAACGCGTAAATCTTAACCGATGAGCGTGCATTCAAACCCGGGCAAGCACCATGTGCTCGTGCCGGACGGAGGAAAACATCGTGAGGAAACCTGCATGTGTCAATTTTCACTGAAATTCTTGGTGTATTCCACCAACTCGCATTGGAGCCGCGTGGTGGAAAAAGCTCCAAACTTTCTCCCCAAAAAAGAAGTAGATAGTCAAAATAATATTTTCAAACCATCACCAACTCCAGGTACCACGAGCAAGCCGAAGGGCGTGGTGTGGACGCACAGCATGCTGAGCGCGCAGATCGCGGCGCTGCACGCGGCGTGGCAGTACTGCGCCAGCGACGTCGTGCTGCACACCTTGCCGCTGCACCACATACACGGACAGCTCAACTCGCTCAACGCCAGCCTGGCTGCCGGGGCCAGGTATGTACCGTGCACCCTCATTATAAATCAAAATACAATACATTACCTACACTTTTTCTTCTAAAATTCCGATTCGTGTCCTAGATACCTGTTTAAATATAATATACTACCTGTGCCCCGCGGTTTCACTCGCGTTTAATTACAACACGAAAATAATTTTTAAATTCGAACCAGTACTTCCTGAGATTAGCCGGATCAAACAAACTCTTCAGCTTTACATATTAGTACAGAAGATGTGCAAATCGGTCCACAGAGTGCGCATGCTGCCGTCGTTCGTGTCGCACGCGGTGTGGGCGCGCCTGCTGGGCGCCGACAAGGAGGAGCGCGTGTCCGTGTTCCACGCCGTGCCCGCCATGTACGCGCGCCTGCTGGCCGACTACGACACCATGTTCCACGACCCCAAGACGGCCGACTACGTGCGCACCACGCTGTCCGCCCGCATGAGGCTCATGTGCGCCGGCTCCGCTCCCCTCCCCGAGACGTTGTTCAGGAGGTGGGAACAGGTCAGTCTATATCGTTTTTACTAATTCCTTTTTATATAAATTTACTCGAGTAAATTTATTTATAAAGAAAGTTTTAATGCTATATAGTGCTGCAACACATCGACTTGTGTAACATTCAATATAATTTCAGATATCGGGAATAAGACTGCTCGAACGGTACGGCATGTCGGAAGTGGGCATGGCGCTCAGCAACCCGTACCGGCCGGTCGAGGCGCGCACGGTGTCGTGCGTGGGGCTCCCGCTGCCGGCGCTCGCAGCCCGAGTGGCCGCCGTCGGCACGCTGCGGCCTCTGGTCACCGTGGAGACCGAGGCCCCCGACATGCAGGTACGAGGTCAAACTTATTTTTGGAAATTTATTTAAACTACAGTGGAATCATCTTCAAAACTTCCTACGATCTCCACAACTTAATAATTCATAAATCTTAATGAGACGACCTTTTGCCTGGGAGGGTTAAAGACATTATTTATTTTATTCAATTAGTTTTTTTTTTATTGTATAGGAAAGCGGACGAGCATATGGGCCACCTGATGGTAAGTGGTCACCAACGCCCATAGACATTGGCATTGTAAGAAATGTTAACCATCGCTTACGTCGCCAATGCGCCATCAACCTTGGGAACTAAGATGTTATGTCCCCTGTGCCTGTAATTACACTGGCTCACTCACCCTTCAAACCGGAACACAGCAATACAAAGTACTGCTGTTTTGCGGTAGAATATCTGATGAGTGAGTGGTACCTACCCAGACGAGCTTGCACATAGCTCTACCACCAAGTGAAAGTAATAGTTGTCATGTAATCTCCTTACATTATGCAAGGAGGGAGGAAATTCGTGACGTCAAAGTGACAACAAAACAAGGCAACTCCTGTTCCTATAGACGTGATTTGAGAATACGTCAATTGAGATTTAAATGTTAAACGTTTAATTTTAGATTTCACTTGAAAAATTAGGCTTGACCTTGTCCGCAAAGGATCCAGAGGAAGTTAGCCAGCAGAACTCGAAAGTGACGGAACATGAGCCGAGTGCTGATGGATCGTACGAAGGGGAACTCCTGCTTAAGGGGCCCGCTGTATTCACTCGGTATGTATCAATGTATATAACACTATATTGTGTATTTTTATTTAAAATAGGTAATAGGTAAGTGGTCACCACCGCCCATAGATAATAGCACTGTGAGGGTTAACCCTGGTTAGTCCTGTCCCTGGATAGATCCTCAATGAGTCACTATTGACTCACCCTCCTAACGTGAACCTAACATAATAAATGATAAGTATTGCTGTGTAGCGAAACAACATGTGATCAGTGGGTGGCACCTACCCAGAGACACCCTCAAATGAACATTATTTTAGTGTCCCAACAAATTGTATAGTGGAAAGAAACCAACTCACTAGCCAAAATCCATTACTAGAAGTGAGGCATTCGTAACAGTTACCCTTTTTTTTGCGGTGTCCTCAAAACACTACGCCGAGCTCAGTTCGCGTCATGACATTATCTAGCACGCTTTTTATTGAGGTACATTTATTTATTAAATTAAAAATTGAATATAATAATATGTCTGTATTCTCTGGTCAGGTACTGGAATCGAGCACCGAACCTAACCTCGCCAGACTTCACAGCGGACGGCTGGTTCCGCACCGGCGACACGGCCTCCTTCAGCGACGGCAAGTTCAGAATCCTCGGTCGGACTTCCGTCGACATCATCAAAACTGGTGGCTACAAGGTCAGTGCCCTCCAAGTCGAGTCGGCTCTGTTGGAACATCCCAGCATACAAGATGCAGCAGTGCTGGGCATCGAGGACGATAGCTTCGGGGAAATCGTAGCGTCAGTCGTGGTTTTGAAGGAGAACACCAAGTTGACGCTCAGAGAGCTGAAGGACGAAGCGGGGAAGAAGTTGGCTCCGTATCAGCTGCCGAAGACGATGCTGGTCGTCGACGTGATGCCGCGGAACGCGATGGGGAAACTTGATAAGAAACTTATTAAGAAACAATTCGGTGATCAATTGATTCTTAAGAAAGCTTAATTCGCATAGTTAACTTGTACATCGAACTGACCCAAAGATTTGCTATTGTCTATGTTTAAGGTAGAGATAGAGAGCACAACTCTTTGTTAAAACTAATCGATGATCAAGTGTTAAGTATTCATCGAGTTTTACGTCAAAACTTCAAAATGTATTAAATATCTAACGGCCGAATACTGAGACGTCATTCAAAATGAAGTGGGACTTAATTATTTGGAACGTCATTAATTTCAAAATTTTGTATGCGAAATTTGAAATTAATGGCGTTCCAAATAATTAAGTCCCACTTCATTTTATTCGGCCATAAGCTACGTACATTTACGTGCGAGCGAGACAAGTACAATAAAGAAAAGTCATTTCATTATGCTTTACTTGGTACATAATTATGTTGTTACATATATATGTTACATTATAAATATGTTGCTTAATATTTATACTGATATTATTCGTTTTTTATATCGTTCAAGTGTGTTAGTATTTTAATGAATGCATTTACTATATCATATCTATACTAATATTATAAATGCGAAAGTCTGTCTGTCTATCACGCTTACACAGTTAGCACACTGAATCGATTTTGAGGATATTTAGTAGTAAGCAAGCTTGAATCCCGAGGAAGGATGGCTTTACATACTTTTTTATACCCCTCCCAACAACTACATATACTTTTAGTGTTATATATATAAGTTGTTATATATATGATATATAAGTTGTTTTTCTGCAATAATTTCTAACATCCAAGTCAAGGTTGAATTTATTCGATCATTAATAACAAGCGCAGACAACAACCGTCTAAGATTTGTCATGTATTTAATTTTTATTATTGATATTAATATTGTAATGGGTGAGGGAAATCATTGTGGTAATGCATGAGAGAGATTCTGTGACATGTGTCCGCCGAGTTATGTAGCGGGGTGATAGAATGAGCTCCAAGGTCCTTCTGACTTCTGCCTAAATGTGGAACATTTACTTCGCAATATAATTTAAAAAAAAATGCATTTATTTTACATATTTAAAATGTTATATTTAATCGTTTGTTTTTATATATTATATAAGCGTTGTTTTGTTGTGTGTTTAGAATTATTATATAATTCAATTCTATATTTAAATCTATGGTTGTTTCAATACGGTTAAATTTCAAAGTGAACTCTATTTGTACACAACTGCCAAGAAATGAGCATTGTGATTTGCTGTGTGTGTTGCTTTTATTCAATAATATCTTTTAAATTCGTGATCAGATTTAGAAATGGTGTCATGGATGAGTTTTCACCATCCAAATGACAGTGACTGTTAGAGTTCGGGTCCCGGTGGATGTTAAATAAAAGAGTGGACTCTATTATATGGCTGGTTTATTCGCCTTGTAAATGTAATGTTTTCAATCGTAATCGCATCGTAGGGGCAAGTGGGGTGGCTGCACCATCGCGAGCCAGTCTCGTGGTGTGGCAATAGTGACTATGGGTTTTTTGTCAGGGCGGTCATGTTTTTTATTTTTAGTTTTTACCATCTAATATGATTGTGTAATCGTTAAAACTCTACCTTATCAATATAATACTAATATATAAAGATAAAAGTTTGTATGTCTGAACAGAATATTTTAAAAAGATAGCTTATAAGTTTGGATATTGAAGATGATATTGTTCTATGTAGGTGATATGACTGCGCTGAACATTTTACAGTGCACAAGTCTGTGAGCAAACACAAGTGCACTCGGTATTCCTAAAATATTTTATACAGTTTGAAATTTTACCATGTTTATCACTTTTATGTAATTTTTAATTTTTATTAATGTCATTATGTATTGAACTGCACTTGTTATGTGTGGTAAATAATTTGAAATTGAATTTTAAAATATATTATATCTTCTATCTAAATATAAATATTGCTGATAATACTATATCAAATAATCAAGTATACTAATTATGTTTCATAATATACAATTCGTTGGAGATCTCTTATTGGATAAAAATATAGGTAAATAGATGATATTTTATCAAATTTACTATAAAAGCAATGTATTAGTAAGTTGATTAAACTGTTATTAATTTAAAACTTCCATAATGAACGGTAAAAACCGACTGTATGTATGCTCTACTTTCTTACATTAAAGCATGATTTTTTCAGTAAAGCTATCGAACAGCATTTCAGCTAAAGAACGCAATATGTATTATATATCACTGTGAATATGTAGAACTAATTTATTTATATTATGCGAAGATATAACATGGAGTTGTTACAACCTCCATTTATAATAATTTGTGTCGATTGAATTACGTGTTGACTGGAATTAATGTATTTTATGTAATTGTTATTTCTCGCAGTAGATTTTCTTATATATAGTGTTACCTTGTGAAAAAATGCATACTGAGTTAGTTAAAATAAGAATATGAGAATCGCATTTGTCGCGTTCTTAGTGTAAAATTTAAAGCGGGTAGAACAGCGTATATAAAATAATATTATATACTAACACCTATTTCCACATTTCTATAGCAACATCTAATAATATAGATATAAAATAATACTCAGATAATAAAATATAAGCTATTAAATATTTCAATGCCCGTTATCGCGCCTCTCTATCGCTTGTGCCGCGCTCTCGCTTGCACGCTCGACCCTGAGCGCAGATGCTTTTTCGTGCGTGCAGCTGGCGTTCATCTTTTTATAATCTATTGCATGATCTTAATCATTTGTATTTATTACAAATATATTTCGAGGAATCCTAGGAGGTTGTAACAACTGTATGTAATATATTCTGATTTAGTATATTTAGAATAGCATCTAGTCTAGTCACTGGACATCAATCACAGCAAGACGTTCGTCTGCGTGTAACATGTTGAACGCTCTATTCCTTTATTATCATATTTTATCGGCTGACTCGCCTTACTTTGTTAAATATATATTGTTGATTGTTTTGTTAAATAAAATACATATTTTCATTAATTTAATTGTTTTATTGTTTTTTCATAATATTAAACGTTTTGTAGTAAAAAAAAAACAATTGCTTAATAATCACTAAAATATTTACTTAAATATAATTAGCTATGCTCATGTAGAGCGTTATGCAGATGATTGTTTAGTATATATATCAGTCGATATATAAAACACGAGTTTTGGGTCCGTACAAAGTCTATATACAAGAGATTATATAGCTTTTTATATATAAATAACACGGCCGACGATATCGCAAGGGTCGCGGGAAGTCGTTGGATGCGGGTAGCGTAAGACCGGCTATCGTGGAAATCCTTGGGGTAGGCCTTTGTCCAGCAGTGGGCGTTCCGGCTGTGATGGCGAGTTACAATAAAGTGGATTGTATAAAAAATACATATTATGGGACCTTTTTGCGGTGGATCAACAGCGTCGGAGACTTTGTTAAAGATAATACGAACATTCGTTTATGTTTTTATAGCCTAGGTATAAATACAATCATCTTGACTTGTGACTTTCCTTGTAATTATTTGGGCATTTCAAATATATATTCTATATAACATGATTTGTGGATTCGATGAAACTCCGGGCGGCAGCAGTCGCATTCAACAAACATGGCGTCGTGAATCCTGACGACTTAACGGCGTCCGACCAACTTATATACGTCGCGACCATCGTGGCCGCTATACCCATTAACATTACAACTACAGCCACTAATACGTCGTACCATTTAACTGCGTAATCATTCATGTCAATATCAGTTTTCATAGCGACGTATTCGTTCATAAAAGTTTTATACTTTGTCTGAAATCTGTGCATGATGAGCGGGGCTTTTGTCTGATCGTTACTATTTTGGTTGGCGTTCCCGCAATTTTGAATTGTTTTCCCGCCATTATCGATATGGCTGTCACTAAAACGGACGCATTTTTTCTTTCCGTTTTGAGCCATCCCGCTAGCTTTGATTTGAGATCTTTTATAACAGAGTCTTAGAAAAAATAATGGAGGGAATATAAACATTAATGGTCCAGTTAAAGTAGATCCAATAAGACCCATAACGAGGTCGAATCTCGGCACCGATTCTCCGATAAAAACTGCTAAGGCGACGATCCCTGAGCGGAGAAGGCAACGTTTTAGGCAGAATTCTAAAAAAAAAAACAAATGGTTGTCTTTAACGTCGGTTTACGGACGATAATTTTACGTGATAATAACGTCGTAAGAAAACATTGATGAATACTCGGACGCATCGGCTGATGGAGTGGAAGAGAGATAGATGCGTCACAAGCCGAACGTTTCAGCCGATCGCGCCTCTGCTCTCGCTCGCTCGGCTCAGGCGGAACATGACAATGAGTCATGTTTTATCGTGCGCGGCGCCGGCGTTCATCGATTTGAAAGACGTTATCACGTAAAAAAAACTTACAATTATTGCGTGAAAATTGAAGAATACTATTATACTAGTATTTTAACATGCATACACAAAAAAGCTGTAGGTATTAATTATGCAATTTAGTTTTAGTTAACGAATTAACAAATCAAAAATACAAATATTTAGAGAGAACTTAAATCGTACCTCTGGGTATTTTGAGCACGTCTTCAACATGTAGGAAGAGAGCGGAGTTACTGACGGCGCTCGAGAAACAAAGTTGTAAAGTGACCAACAGGGCCAGGATGTACAATATAACTGATGGCGGCATGCCTGAGAATTGAAAATTTAGCTAAGAAGAAATTTGTAAGGTTATTTCTTGAAGTCAGGAATGATAGGTTTTTTATTGTGTTTAGTATTGTCAAATTCAAATTATTTATTTGCAAAGTTGTAGGTACATTTTGATGTGACAATAGTTTAAATCCAGCCACAACAGCCACAAGATGGTATGCAAATGTCATATATTTATGAATATTTATACTACAAAAAATTGCGCACAATATAAGATTATTTTAATATATTAAAATGTCATAAAGATAATCTAGAAAATTTACATTTATATATATCTCCATTGAATATCAAGTTTCAGCAATTCGTGTTTAACACAATTGCTGACAGTTTCTATAAATCTCAACAACTGTACAGCTCCGGCTGCCTAATGATGATAGATACCGGTTTGATTCTGATCTATTGGGTCACCACATCCCCACTCCCAACACACAAGCTCTACGCTTAATCGAGGAACATAATTAACCAATTCTTCAAAGGCAGGAAAAAATATTTATCAAGAAACTATGTCATATTTACACACAATTCGTACTTGAACAGCGTGGTGGAATAAGGTAAGTATTTGGAGATTTCTTTAATAGGAGTGCGTTAGTTTTGAAGCAGTCGTTCTTTCAGTTTACGGCGTATTAATTTATTTCTTAATTTTTGGAAGAAGAACGAATTACGGAATTATCATTACCTTGCAGTATGTTACTCTCGACATTGTTGCCATATCTATTCGCGGCCAGCAACGAGGTGACAGTGAACATGAGACCGGTGATGGTGAATGCGCCGAGAACCGCCGAGTTTATCTTCCGACTGTCTTTCATATCCACTTGAAGCGTCAGCAACATCGGGTGGATATCGAACTGATGGGAAAAAAACGTATGACATTTTAAGAGAAAGTTTAAAATATAGAAAAAAGAAAGTATTTACCTCGCTCCAAGAATATTATTCTATCTACCACATGGATATTCATAATTCCATTAGAACAGCTTGATAGAATAAGGTGCAAATACTTCTCTTTTAAAAGAGAGGAGATGTTCACGCAGCACCATTTACGTAATTAAATAAGTTAGCTATCTATGTATATATGTATTTATTTAAAGAAGGTAGACCAGAGTACCTATTAATTATCTCTATTATATACCTAACTGCCTCGTTGGTCTAGTGGCCGCAGATCCGTTGGTCCTGGGTTCAATTCCCAGGTCGGGCCACTAAATTATAGTTTTTCTGTCAGAAAATTCACAGTAGCAGCTCGGAGTCTGTAAGCTGGAAGTGTGTACACTCACGTGCCCCGGAAAGTACGTTAAGCCGTTGGTCCTGCGCCTGAACTCTTTCCGGTCGTGTCGGATTGCCTTTAAATCGGATTTTGAAATGGCATTGTAAGAAATGTTAACCAAAGCTGACAATGCCAATGCGCCACCAACCTTGGAAACTAAAATATTATGTTTCTTGTGCCTGTAAATACTCTGACTCACTCACCCTTCAAACCGGAACACAACAATACCAAATACTGCTGTTTTGCGGTAGAATATCTGATGAGTGGATGGTACCTACCCAGACGAGCTTGCACAAGCACTCTATCACCAAGTAAATGAATATTAAGAGGTAAGAAAAAGTGAGTGCACTTGTGTATGCGCACGCACTTGTGCACTATAATATCTCTTCCGCAGTTGGCTAATTAACCAACACGCTGGCCAGTCCCAACATAGATTTTTCTTGAGACTGATCGCCGTGGCTGAAATCAGTCTGGAGGACGTTATCTTATAATGATATACCTGGAAAGCAATAATCCCGTAAGCGACCAGGAAGTCCCGCGGGCTGGGCACGTACTGCAGCAAGTCCCCGGAGGGCGGCGGTGACGTGTCGTCGAGGTAGATGCAGCACCACGTGGATATCGCCACCGTGGACACGATGCACACCGAACACAGCGCCACCGGCCTTGAAGACAATACTAGTGTGAGCTACACTAATTATTATTAATTATAGCCTACAAGACGGTATCCACAGCTGTCAATAAAATAAGCAAAATACAAAAAATATATATATAAATTGTGATTGTGTTGTATATAAAGTATATAATACACTAGCTGTAGCCCGAGGTTTCACCCGCGTATAATTAACAAAAATATAATAAATAAAAATCAGTCTAGAACCTTCCTCGATAAAAGGACTATCCAACAAAATTTAAATTCGAACCAGTAGTTGCTGAGATTAGCCGGATCAAACAAACAAACTCTTCAGCTTTATATGTTTATATATATATAGGCATTTTAAAAAACAATAACTTACTTCATGTCTTTCGGCGAGCCCAGCCACATGACAGGACAGAGCAGGAGACCGATTAATATCATCCATATACAATAGGACACCCCCACAGCCCCATCGGTGATCTTCCACCAAAATAACTGCATACTTTGAGAGGCTGGGAATAATATGATACTATCAATTAATTTTGCTAATAATAAAGTTAATACGTTGTTAAAATTATATCGCTGGTGCTATTTAGGGCCAGACTTACAGTTCTAAGGCCTCTAGGCTTTGACATTTGAGACTTTTCCATTCCATAGCAGTTAGAATTATTACTTTTGCTGGATGGGGGTGGTTTTCTACATTTCACAAGTGAGACAATATGAGTTCTGAAATAATAACACTACTGTAGACAATAATAAATCAGCTCTTGATGGAATGGTAGCTATAATAAGCCTTTCCTTTTCGCTTTTTAGGATTAATTATTTTTTTAACGCTAATAACCCTTTAGAAAATACCCGTCACAAATTAGTGTTACAAACCGAATATAAAATTTGGTATCCCAGCACCGAAAACGGTTGCATCTATGAGACACGTGACAAGCCTTCTCGTTTTCGTGCCGAAAGCCAGCTCGGCAACCGCTGCATAGGGAAACCTGGTAAGGAAATACTATGGCTGATCATCTTCTGAATACAGCTTAGCACGAGATATATGTAGCCCATTTTAATGGTAAGAGAAATAAAATCAAACTTTGACCAAGAACTGACATGATGTAATCCGTGGTAATAATTAAATTTCGTAAGGATTGGTGAATAAATGGAGTTTTATAATATAAGCGGGAATATGGGAAATTTTATTTAATTGGATGTAAGTAGCTTAGTGGAATATTACTGTAATAATAATTTAGAACAACGATACAAACGATTATAATATATGAACCTGCTTTTCTCCCTGATATCCGGTGATATTTCATGTGCCAGTAGCCAGCTCCTCCCGAGGAGGACTGCCGTGTAGAGTTGCAACGAGAACACTAATACCACGAGGGGTATTCCGTATATACCTGGATATATGTTGTGATTACATTTAAATTTACTCAAAAACATACATAAATAAAATAAATTGTGTGGTCATGTTCCCCCATCAGGAACGAAGCACTTTGCGATTGTAGCAATTTGTAGATTTTAATTGATTACTGTACTTTTGTCACACCAAAAAGTGCTTCAACCTCATTTATGCAACTCTCTCTAATCAAAGATTTAAGTTTTTAAATTAAATTAACATTTTTTTTTAAATAATAGCAATCATATCCCATTTTTATCCAAGTGTCCAAACAGAGGTTAACATATCCAAAGTCAGTAGTTGCAGTAGTTTTGACTCCAAACTTTTTCCAAACCAAAACTCGCTCGGCTGAGTAGACTACTACTTGACTCTGCTACATGTGGCGAAATTCGTCCGCCACATAGGTAAAGATTTCCACCACATAGGTACAGATGTTTTCTTTCACCGCCGAGCACGTATAGGGGTCTTTTCCCGGGTTTGAACTTGGAATCATAGGTTAAGATTATCGTCGTTTAACCACGGGACCCTTACCGTTCTCACCGGCAATGTAAGGGCAAATATTTAAATTATAAAAATACATTTTGTTATAAATCGATCCTAAGAATTAAAACTTACCACAGGAAATAATAGTCTTCGGCAAGGCCACTACAGGGAAGACACCGAACAGGTCCACTATACACAGCACGGTGAACAATACACTCAGACCACCAGTTGTTTCACCAGCCGTGTAGCGGTCGTGGAACATCATGACGGTGGTCGGTTTGGTCGCTGCGGTGCCATCTTTTCGATTAGAGAGATTTAGATTCATTTTGACCTGAAATACAAATAACAACTTCTTTATATATTGTACTTTTGTTATTACACGCAGCGCCATCTCTTGACCGAATTACTAATATACGTAAAATTTAGGCGTTAAGTGGTAGGTTATGACATATATTGTATGATATGGTAACGCCTAAAAATAACGATTGGAAAAACAGGAGATAAAAACGGAGACCTCACTAATTGACGATGGGACCTTGGCTGTACGTAAAATATAGAATTATATTAAAAAAAAAAAATAATATTGCGGCTAGGATTATTATCAGATTCGAAAGGATAACAGCCTACACATTTTATAATCAGTAGTAGTATTTAATTGACTATTAATTAATTACAATCATTGGTGATCCCGATTCCCGACATGGTTAACATGGTTCTGTTTTATTACCCACTAGCTGTGCACCGCGGTTTCCCCCGCGTTTAATGAATAAAAGGGCTATACAATTTAAAAATATTTTTTAAATTCGAACCAGTACTTCCTGAGATAAGCCGGATCAATCAAAAATACACTACAGCTTTATATATTATTCAGATTATATATTATAAACTACAAAAAAATATATTTTTAAGATCTACCGTAATTAATCACTTTGAAATTTATAATAACTTAATATTATTGTTTTTTTAACATTCACTTAATAAAACAATTTAATCTGTATTTTCCGTATGTAATATGTATGCTTTCTTTATATCATTATCATAATTTTAAAACAATAAGTTAAATGTCTTAAGTAATAATCTTTACGACGTAATTAAATTATTTAAAAAAAACAGTCGCCTGTTACGCGATTGATTTAATACTGATCAATAATCAAAATTCTACAGTTTTTTTTTATTTAAGTAATATTTAAATTAAACCAGTTGGTATTAATTAATTAATAGGCACCCGCGCGACTACCAAATGCGGTAGATTCATTCTATTTCTACCGTTTCTATGTGAACGATTTTTTACAATCTCTGTTAATTCGTACAAAATTGTATACATTTCTTATAATTAAAATATATAGATCAGTTCTCAAAATGTTTACAAAACATTACATCCCGTCTTATTACTTCCAGAGAGTAATCCTCAAATATCGACATATTTGAGGATTGTTGAACTGCGATACAAAGGAGAATGCTGCTAGCATTTTTAAATATTGGTTAATAATTCTCATGTAAATGAGTAAAATATTACATAATAGCGAGAACATTTATATTCGTAAGTCTCTCAAACGGCAATAAGAGTTTTAACATACTCTCCTAGTACTTTTTAAGAAAAACGTTTTTGTTTTTTTTTTTTAATTAAATTATGAAGGAGACGTTTATAATGCCACGTCATGACATTTCACCGCCAAGCACGTGTACATTACAAACATAAATTAAGGACATTGGTAATTAGTAGAGTGTTGTGCCTGATTAACACACAAAGATCAAATGTTCTACGTTCTACCGACAACCAGCAATGCTTAGTATTGTTGAGTTATAAGACATAACATGGTTAGGTTGGTGCATAATATGAAACGGTTAATATTTCATGCATAGCCAATGTTGATGGACGTTGATGGCCATTTAATACCAGGTTTACCAGTACGCCTACCTATGTCATAAATTTAAAAAAAAAATAGAGAAAATCTAGATTGGTGCTTGGGCTTGAACCGCGATCGTCGTTGTAGTTGAAATTGACGTGACCTGTCGACTGTACCGTCTTGGCTATGTAATTTGTAATATAAATGCCACCGTCCTAGCACATTTTTACTTTAAACAAATAGTATATCCACCTAATAGATTGAGTTATTACTATAAAGGCAAAATATTATTTTATTATAGAGTTTGCCTGGAAGAGACTACTGTAAGTTATAAGGCTGCCTTTGCATACTATATTATGTAAAACCTGTTTTTTTTTTAGTGTGTGTAATAAAGAATAAAAAAGTCTTAATCCTTAAGATTTTCAAGGTTTTTTAGATTATGGAATAAAATAAATAATTATAAACCATTTAATTATGCGTATCTAAGACAATTCGTATTTATCATAATAGAAGACAATTCGCGTCTTTTAATCAGATCAAGGTCATATCAATTTAAGTCAAATCAATCTCAGAAAAATTACAAGCATGGCGGACGTCCATTTGACATCGACAGATAAACAAGGAAATTCCTTACTATTTTGACAGAAGGACAAAGTAACGCAAGTAAGAAAGAAATGCATTTTGTCAATTTAATTAGCCTTCTCAATCCATTTTTGAATAAAATATAATATTTAATAGATTTATTTACATTAAAACCTTAACTAAATACAAATAACATTTAAAAATAATTATTATACAAGTCGTGACCGCGTGGAATGGTGGCAAGAATGCTAGCAGCATTCCCCCTTTGAATCGCAATTCCGATTCTCTGGGCGAAAATTGAACCAGCCCTCCTGTCACCGGTGGAGGCAATAAGGCGGGGAGTAATATTTTGGATGAATTTTTTGGCACTATTACTCCAAGGTCCAAGCGTTTCAACTGCAAACGGAACAAAAATATAATTTGGAATAAGAGACGAATATTTGTTACGTTTGTTCGTTTCAGCTTTTTCCGCGGCGGCTCCGACTTTTAACATTGTTTCCCTGATATGAGACGGGGCCAGTGTGTCAACACATGTTGCGTCCCACACAAGGGCCCGTCCCCGTTCCCAGGGAACCAATGTCAGTCCATCTGGTCTCTTGCCATCATCACTACTAATTCCATGAGGCTCAATAAGAGCAGGAACGTCAATGGTGGCAAGAGCCCTTTTATAATTTGACTTAGGTATCTATTTTGAATGTGGAAGATTTTTAACATAGATTATCTCCACAACTTAAAGCTAAAAAAATATCTGGGAATAAACTAGTTCAAATAATTAAATATACAGAGTAATAGAGTATTTAATTAATATTTTATGGCAGTCAAAAGTTAATCACTTTGCGTTGTAACAATTTATTTTAAAAAAATGGTCATATAATTTAGGTTATGTTGACGGTCGTTGATCGATATTTAAAATTTTATTTAATTCTGTTTTTTATTTGCATAAATTCGACATTCAAATACATTTGTTTTTTACCGATACAGTTTTATAGTTTTGTTGTTTTTACTAACCAGTCACAGTTTATAATCAGTACTATAAATCCATTTATATATATGAATTTTTTTTAAGTCTTGTTATAGTGGATACATTAACAGAAAATATTCAAATTATTCATATTATTAAGTATTAACATCCGATCCTAAAGAAACTTTGGTGAAAATTTTGCGCACACCCCAGAGGATTTTTAGCTCAAAAATGTTTGTTTATTTTGCAATTGAATATAAACTTTCAGACTATAAACAGACCCTTAATCCATCCGGGATGGATAGGTAGCCAATAATAATAATAACTACAATAATACTAATACATTGACTGTACAATTTCAATTATAATTTACATGAAATGCTTAAAGTAAATAACGTATTTAATTTGGTAAGGATATAAGCTTTCCAATTATCACATTATTATGTAACCATTTTTTAAACATTAAAGAGGGTACATATAGTTAGCCATATTATTTTGCTATATTTTTTGAGTTATAAGATAGACATATGCCATCGAGGACTTTTCTGTATATCTATAAAAGGAGAACAATTTCACCACACAATATTTGGTTATAATTCAAAGGGATTTTACAGCGTTTTCGATAAAAGCTCCCAATCGGCTCGTTTTTTTCCGACTTCTTCAACAATTTTCGTCATATTTCAACAAATTTATAGAAAACATTAATAAATTATACACGTAAACCTTCCTATTGAATCACTTTGGCCGTTGGTGAAAACCGTATAAAAATCCGTTCAGTAGTTTTTTAGATTATCGCGTTCATACAGACAGACAGGAACCGCGGGGGCCTTTGTTTTATAAGTAGTGATTTCCACCATAACTTTTAATTATTATTAGTAACCTTCACAATTAATATTAATTTAAAACATAACCTAGTCAACATGGCTGGCGTCATGTTAAAATATTACCGAACGATAAAATTGACTTTATGTAAATTAAGGCATAATAAATAAATTACTGATCGCACTGGCCTATGTAACATAGAAGTCCACTTGAATAAATAAAAGGTCGCATTGAGCTATTTTTTAAATGTTTAGGAAACGTGTTTAGAATTAAACCGGTTTGGCTTGTGCCATCATGAGATTATTAAAAAAAATATCGAAATTTTCCAGCCAGTATCAGTGAATCTGTTATCTGTGACATAATTCGACTTACCTTGAATCTAATTTATACTTTAATATATAAAGCTAGAGTTTGTTTATTTGATCCGGCTAATCTCAGGAACTACTGGTTCGAATTTGAAGATTCTTTTGTGTTGGATAGTCCTTTTATCGAGGAAGGTTCTAGGTTGATTTTTATTCGTTACATTTTTATTAATTACACGCAGGTGAAACCGCGGGGCACAGCTAGTTGCAAATATAAACATAGTGACTATATTCTATTTGACTAATTGGATGTGTGTACTTGATGGATCCCGATATAGTAGCTATCAGCTTAAACCCCTAATAATAAAAATACCAATCAAAAGTTATTGGATTTTTCTGTCGAAGTCCGGTGTCTGGAAGTTGGGATGTGTAAACTCCGGTATCTCAGAAAGCACGTGGTCCTGCGGTTGAAATCTTTCCGGTCGTGGCAGATTGCCGTTCTATATAAGAGAGAATAGAGAGTGCATCTATGTTTGCGCACACACCTTTGCACTATAACATCTCCTGTGCAGTTGGATTATTTAGATTGGCCGCCGTGGCCGAAATCGGTCTAAGAATATTAGTTTTATAACTAGGTAATTGTCCCAGCTTCGCATGGGTAGATAAGAGGAGAAAGGGTTATTTGTAACACACCAGCAACCTCGCAGAACGAGATAGCTTACTTCTTGACTTTTGATAATTTGTTACATTTTTTTCATACAAAAATAAAACGATTTTTCATCGATTACCCTCTAAAATTTCTCATGCAGTATCGTCCAAATTTGAAAACAAAAAGGAATTCCCAGATTAAGTATTGTGCGATAATCTGTTGCCGAAGTAACGATGATTAAAGAGGAAAATGTCTTTTTTCATTTTAACAGTCGATATCTCCGCAAAAAATCATCGCACATAGGCACTTAAAAAAAACCAAAATTGAAGCTTAATAAACAAGCTACCTACTCGACACTTGCATTGAAACGAGTAAAAAAAAATTAGAAAACCGTGCTCGACTGAAAAAAAAATTGCGTATTTGTCCCTTCGAGATTTTTCATCATTTTTATCAATAACCAAAATGTATAAGAGAAATATGTACCGAGATCTTAAAAGTAGAAGAATGAAGCTTCAAAATCCTTTTTTTATCTCGATATGACAACATATTTTGCACAGCCTTCCAAACTTTGGTGAAAAAATGAAGAAAATTTCTTGTTCCTTTAATTGCTTCCAGTACTGTATACATTCTATGTAAATACGTATGTATAGGAAAAAGAACAAGTACATCAAATCTATTCAATTCAAATGCAAACTTTTGCAGACCTGGAGATGGTAACACAAAATTCTAGGTCATTTGTACCAGTATGGCGACTCTTCATGGGCTTGTTAGTCCTCCACGTTTGTGTGGGATTACGTCAAATAAATAAAGCCTTTATTTTTTTATGGCATAGGTAGGCATATGGGCCATCTGATGGTAAATGGTCACCAATACCCATAGACATTAACATTGTAAGAAATGTTAACCATCAGTGACATCGCCAATACATCACCAAACTTGGGAACTAAGGTGTTATGTCTCTTATGCCTATAATTACACTGGCTCACTCAAGCTTCAAACCGGAATACAACAATACTAAGTACTGCTGTTTTGAGGTAGAATGTCTGATGATTGGGTGGTACCTACCCAGACGAGAAGGGTACTAGAATAGTAATGTATTAATACCACGTATAACAACACATGCCAAATAATTACAAAGTATAGTTCAAATGTTATCTCGGCAAATCAACACGGTTTCTGTAAAAATAAATCAACTGTAAGTAATTTAGTTAGTTACATTTCAGATATCTCTAATCACGTTGATAATGGTATCCAGGTTGACGCGATTTATACTGATTTTAGTAGTGCTTTTGACAAGGTTGATCACACTATCCTATTGCAGAAACTAAAACATTACGGAATACATGGGGGTTTACTGCGTTGGTTAGAGTCTTACTTGAAAAATAGATTACAACAAGTAGTTATAAACGGTTTCAAGTCTAAACCATTTGTAGCGCATTCTGGTGTCCCGCAAGGTTCCCATCTCGGTCCCATATTATTTTTATTTTTTATAAACGATATCGAGAACTACATTTGTCATAGTGAATGCTCAATTTTCGCTGACGATTTAAAGTTATACAGGCCAATTAAAACTATTCACGATGCAGAACTTCTGCAACGCGATTTAAATTCCGTACAACAGTGGTGCTATAACAATAAAATGATACTTAATGCAAATAAATGTCAGTATATCAGATTCACTAAAAACAGAAACATCATTTCATGTAACTATACTATTAACAATAAAGAATTAGCGGAAGTTGAAGAGGTCCGAGATTTGGGCGTAGTTATTGACAAAAAATTACAGTTCAGTAATCATATAAACAAAATTTTAGAAAAATCCTTGAAACTCGTTGGTTTTATTAAAAGAACATGTCATGACTTTAAAAATATTCAAGCTATTATAACGTTGTATCGTTCCCTGATTCGTAGTGTTTTAGAATATGCATCACCAGTTTGGAGTCCAAGTTACAAAATTTATAAAAGTCGCCTTGAAAAAATTCAACAGGGTTTTACAAGATTTTTAGCATATAAAGACAGGCGCTGTCCATATCGAGCAGACTATGTGACACGTTTAAAATACTTTAAGCTAGATACATTGGAGAAACGACGGTCTCTGAACGATTTAATGTTTTTACACAAGCTCATTCACAACTCCATAGACTCTCCAAGGCTACTTTCTCAAATAAATTTATATGTTCCGAAAACCATTCCTCGATATCCAATTAAAAGCACCTTCGCCATTCCTAGATATCGCACAAATGTTGGAAAATTTTCGCCATTAATTCGTTGTATGAGATCCTACAATGAACTTGACTCCCATGTCATCGACATATACGAACTAAGTAGTGATAGTTTTAAGAAAAATTTAAATACTGTTTTAGTTAGTAATTAATATTTAAAAATACTAGTGTTATTGGTAAGTCAAATAATTATAATATCCTTTTGTTTAAAATTATTCTCACAGATTCTATTAAATGTTTGAGTGTAGTGTTTAGTTACCTTTGTTAACATGTAAGTTGTAAAATGTAAATACCTGTAATGGTGTATCACACTGTACAAGTTTTCTTTTTTTGTTTAAATATGATTTGTGAATATGCCGTTGGTATTTCTAAAGCTAAATAAATAAATAAATAACACCACGTGGTTACGTGTTTGGAAGTTATGTATAATGCTTTTCTGATATAATTATACGGCCAAAGCGGCATTACCTGCAACGTGAGAACAGACTGTTTTTTATGATTATCAAATTCTAGTTTTCGAACCGGATAAATCCGGATTTGCAGCCGTACAAGTTCATCACTAGTCAATATATGATTAGGTAGGTGTGTAAATAATAAGCATCCGTACACACGAGCGTTTTTTTAATGACATAACTTATGACATTTCCGTAATTGTGTTCGGAGGCGGGCGATTTTTTGCCGGGCGTTTTTTATCGGTCCACGCTGTATTTCGTTTAGCTTTAATTATAATTATGCAACACAATTAAGCTTATGTAGACGTTCCGACGAGTGTCTTTTAAAGCTCTGAGTACCCGCTTGCCTCGTCACCAACCTGCCTGTATTTACACTAGTAATATAATAATTAAACAAAAATACTAAGTACTGTTGCTTGGCGGTAGCGTATGTGATGACTGATGTCGATGGGTGGTACCTATCTAGACGAGCTTGCACATAATCTACCACTGAATTCATAAGGCACCCCCGCATACAATGTAATAGCGATTTAACCGCTCATTTCACTATGTCTTACTACTGGGCTAAGGCCTCCTCTCCTCTTTTGAGGAGAAGGTTTGGAAATTATTCCACCACGGTGGAATACACATGTGACAGAATTTCAGTGAAATAAGGCACAGGCAGGTTTCTTCATCTTATCCTTCACCGTCAACCACCAGATGGATTATAATCATAAATTAAGCAAATGAAATTCAGTTATGCTTGCATGGGCTTGAACTCATGATCATAAGATACACGCGTTCTTATCACTGGGCTATCTCTGCATCACAGAGCGGGATCACAGCGTTCTAGCACAAGCCGCAACGTCTTTTTAACTGCCAAGCGAACGATAGCGTGCCTTATACTCGGAGTTTGTAATTCAATACAATGGACAGCAGTTAAAATATTATTTTACATGGAGGTGTTTCGTGTTTGTCTGTATGTGAGAAATTTAATACAGGTTACAGTGTGACATGTTGTCTATGACAAGTAGGTATACATGATGTAACAAAAGTATATATGCAGGTAGCATAGACAATGAGTGATTAAGGAGATTGATAAATATTTCATATTAGTAGTATATTTAACTTATATTATTTTGTTTTCACATTTTTCATTAATTTTGATATAATTTATAAATAAGTATCTATACTAATATATAAAGCTGAAGAGTGTTTTGGATCCGGCTAATTACCGAACTACTGGTTCGAATTTAAAAATTATTTTTGTGTTGTATAGTCCTTCTACCGAGGAAGGTTCTAGGCTGATTTTTATTCGTTATATTTTTATTGATTAAACGCTGGTTAAACCACAAGCATAGCTAGTAACGTAATATTTTTCTGTTAATTGGTAACTTTTAATTTTTTTTTTAAGTTGGCAACATAGTATTTTTAAAATAAGGCAGGAAAGGGATTTGTAAAAATATGAGGATCTACTTTATCCGAAAGTAACGTTGACATATTTTTCATTGAGTAAGTTAACAATAAGATTCGCAGCGAGGCGAGCCGGCTAGTGTATACAATTACAATACGGCAATTAGTGCGTTTACTAGATATAACTTATCCTATCCTATATCGTAATGTAAGCGATGGTTAACATCTCTTACAATGCCAATGTCTATGGGTATTGGTGACCACTTACCATCAGGTGGCCCACATACACGTCCGCCTTCCTTTGCAATAAAAAAAAACCCCTATTTCTGCACTGCTTTGCCATTCTGTCTGTGTTTGCAGCTCTCTCATTACTCCTCCGTGAAATATTGCAAACCGTTGATATATTATTTTGATGTGTTGATTGTTGAAATGTTTTATTATTTGATTAATTATTACTAGCGTTTTGCTCGCGGTTTTATCCGCGTAGTTCCCGTTCCCGTGGATATACTGGGAAAAAATGTAGCCTATGTTACTCGCTAATAATGTAGCATTCCGTTGGTGAAGTAAGTTTTAAAATTGCCTTAGTGGTTTAGACGTGAAAGCGTAACAAACAAAACGTATCACACAATGTATAAATATGTACTTATTTTTAAAATTACAATTTATACTAAGGACTGAAATAGGTAAGCACAAAATAATGAAGAACAAAAACCTTTTAACCTACTGTAAAACTATGATCACGTGGAGTATTGACAAGAATGCCCATTCCATAGAATAATAATTTATTTATTAGTATAGTATGTTAGTTTCCAACCTCTGTCGATCGATTTTTACCTTTCATGTCGACTTCTAATCTAATTTAAGAGCATCAACCTCGGTGAATTTATATTTTTTAAATTTTACACAGATAAAATATATTCTATAAAAAATTAAAACTTCCTCAAAATACCTTTGTCATTTTTAGATACAAGATATTTTATAAAATTTAAATTAATATGCAAAAAAACGTCTGGCGTATTTTAAATATGTGTTTTCAAAATACATTATTTAGATTCAAACTAGTTAATTTTATCTATCGCGTCGAGTTTTATAGTTTTTAGATTTTACATTCGCTATATCGTAATCAATATAAAATGTTTTCACTACAGGTGCTTTCTGCAATGGTACCACACACTTTTCCCCTATTTTATCACATTACTTAGGATTGTTGTGTTCTTACTTAAATATCCCACCGCTGGGCTAAATCTTAATCTCTTTTTGAAGATAAAGTTCGGAGCTTATTCCATTAGGGTGCTCCAGTGCGTGTTGGTTTTATTCGTCACATGCAAGCTTCCTCACGATGTTTTCCTTCACCGAACAAAAGATGGTTATATGTACAAAGACGAGCTTATGAAAATTCGTCGCTCGCCTGGGTTTGAACTGTAATTATCGGCTTAAAATCACGTGTTCTGATGTAATTATCGTAGTACCTACATTAACTACCTATAAAGGTAGAGTTTAGTTACCAAAATAAAATTGTAAAGTTAAAAATTTAATATTTTTTGCACACACAATTATAAATTTATATTTTTATATGACAAAAACAAATCACTGTAAAATGTAAAGCTGCCTACATAGAAAAATCTAACTTATTCCTTATTTTACAAAATACCTTGTCTCGGATTTACTTAAGACGAACAAGTAATTATAATTTACATAAAATAAGTCTTAAATAAAATAATTACCGCTGAAAATACTTACTTTTAATTTTTCTAATTTATTCTAATATATTAGAAGTCACGATCATATTAGGAATAATATCACTTTTCACTGTGCCACAGATATATCACAACACAAAAAAAGTAGATTATTTTATAGAGTTCGATATTTGAATTTTGTATTTATCCATTTAGAAACGATGGATACGTTAGTGAATGACAAGTCGCAACTCACAAGCGAGCTTGCGCTGAGCGAACTCGGTTACAGAATGAGTGGACAGTCCGGCACAACTTCATTTCAAAACTTTTTTTTTTTTTTCGAATTCTTTGGATTCAGGTTTTCGAATCTCATTATACAGTTTGTATCTATTTCCATTTGATGTTTGCAACTTTTGAAAGAACTTCCGGCTTTAATATTTATGGTAATAAAATTTACTAGAAAGATAAAATATGATAATATTATGAAGTATTTAAAAAAATTGAATGAATGTGTATAGACATGTTCATGCACACAAGTGTCTGTCCTAGGACTTCTAGGCAAGTATCTACCAACCACGCCAACCGGGTCGTCGGTTTTTTATATTATAACTAGCTGATACCAGCGACTTCGTCCGCGTTGCTTGATATATTAACAAAGTACGTAGGAAAAAACATCAAAAAGTTCGCAAGCAAAAATATACTTTGCTTAAACATACATCACTGAACATGCAGTGCATATACAAATCGTTGTTTCTTGAAACTTTAATAACTTTTTATTAAATGAAGATATCGCAATCATTTTTTCTTTTGATAAGGGCCAAGTGTCTAAGAAATAAAATTTAGAAAATTTCATTGAAATCTATCCTGTAGTTTTTCCGTGATGCGCGCACAACTGCAGACATCTATCATTTTATTTATATAGATTACATCTATCCCCTTCTTTCATACATTACCTTTGAGATATATGTATAAGTCAAACATAAAAAGAAATAAGCTACTTAAAATATACGTAAAGCCACCAATGGTTATTGTCGTGAATCGAGATGTAATAATAAGTAACAGCCCGCAGTATGACAGTGTCTCAGTCAGTTAGTCTCATTGGATTGTGAAAGGGAACAAAGTGTATGACTTGCGTTTGCACAAACAAACTTGTGCACAATGAGAACTTGGTTAACACAGTTGGCTAGTCTGATCTTAAAAACAGTTAAAGTGATTCTAGTCCAGTTTTATAACTAATTCTTATAGTTTCCTATCCACTGGCCATAGAAAACTTATCCTTATTTTATTTAAATTAAAGACTAATTATGTGGTTACCATCAAATGAAAACACGTTCTGATTATTTTCTTAAGTCAAATTGAAATATACGTTACACATTAAGATTTCACATTTAAATAAAATAAATGCGAACTGACAAGAATCATGATGTCAGTATATATTATCTCGTTTATTTAACGCGATAAAGATTTATATATAATTGTTTCTTTTTTTAATGTGAACGTGCTTTGAGTGGAAGTGACATTTCAAGGTCGAACTTTAGTGACATCAAATCGCATCAACTGTCAATATAAATCTACGACCGTGATCAGAATAATATTTTACATTTGAAAAAAAACATACTTGACGTTTGGATGAAGTTTTGACGTAAATCTACTTTTCTGTCGCTTGTTCTAACAAGCGTCTTTTTTTAAAGTGCAAACTTTTTTAGCGGCGTTGTGCACTTTTTTGTGACAGGTATAAAAAAGGTTAAACTCGCGTCAGGTCACGTGACCCTGATGGAAAATTCGTACGACGGATTCTAAAGCGTTAAATTTTTAATGTAATATAAATTGACATGTTTGTGTACGATAGCGCAATAAATGAGTAATGTATTTTATCACATAAATGATAGTATAGATAGTATATAATACTTTCATACTGATAATTAAAGCAATTCGTGCAAAACTTTTTCCTAATTATTCCAAAATATCAAAAATGCACAACGTTAATATTTAAAATTTCACTTCTGCCGGCACTCCCGGAGTGCAACCCGTTGTTTTTTTTATTATCTGGACTATTGTAACAATTATGCTGCCACCTGTACTAAGTCATTTGGTACAGTAACCTAGCCATGTAATTTAATATCTCGGCTTAAACGAATATCCGATCGACGGACGATGGCTGTTTTAGGTCAAAATATACGTTCACATTTACAGTGTGTTATATTTATTAACATAGTTTAAAATCGGCTTAAAATAAATAGGTTATTGGTCCACCGACAATCAATATTATTTTAAGTTATTTTGTAAATGTATCCAAAAGTTGTAGTTAATATTTGTATGATTATCATTTATGACAATAAGCGTCTTAGCCTCGATTGTGTATAAATGTGAGAGATATATGTATAGGTAGATAAGTTCACGTTGCATATATATATATACATACTGGTGGTAGAGCTTTGTGCAAGCTCGTCTGGGTATGCACCACCCATTCATCAGATATTCTACCGGAAACAGCAGTACTTCGTACTGTTTTGTTCCGGTTTGAAGGGTGAGTCAGCCAGTGCGACTACAGGCACATGGGATAAACATATTAGTCCCCAAGGTTAGTGGAGCATTGGCGATGTAGGCGATAATTAACATTTCTTACAGAGCCAATGTCTATGAGCGTTGGTTACCACTTACCATCATGAAAATTTGCATACGAGGTCCTTTTAAATGGCAGGTTGACGTCACTGAAGGATTTATAAATGGAATAAAAGTATTTATGACAATATTTTTATTTTGAAGAAAGAGATGTATGGATATTTAGAAATTCTGAAGCGAGCGAAGCCGTTGGGCAAAGCGCTGTGTCAAGTTATACGGGTACTTAGTAAATTTTATAAATAAACATCTTGAGACAGGTTATATTAGCCAAACGTAGAAGAACCCTTGCGGTACTTCTATTTATACATCAATAATAATCCTTCTAACCGGTATCGACCAAGGCAATTCCCAACTGAGAATAAAAAAAAATAGCAGGCGATATGCGCAAGCGCAGGTACACTCTCATAGTCCAATGAAAAGGCAAGACAAGTGACAACATGACCGGAGAGAGATTGGACGCATGACGGATTCAACGTGCTTACCGAGGTTTACTAAGATTTCATTGATTAATAAACCCAAATTTATTCTTCTAAATAATATAATGTCTTAAAACGATAAAAGAGACGTATCACGCCGCTCGCTCAGATTTCACATCGGTTTGCCTAGTGCAACTTGCACATTAACCTAATTGATAACTTTGTCGTTAACTGCTATTTGTATGCAATAAAAACAGCGCCACCCAGGGACAATAATTGGCATTCTACATGCAATTCCATGCAAAATTAAACCTAAAATAAAATATGTCATGAAAAGGATATTAAATAAGTAATAACTACGAAAATCAATACAACATCTGTTAACGCGAAGTGTGAACGGCATTGGCCCAACTAGCTGGCCCAACAGTAGTAGGTAGAGCCCACTGAGGTACGTTAGTACACCATACTTGTTGGTAGAGCCACGGTCTTGTATACAGGTCTATCAACGGAGCACAATTTCAGTGGTGAGAGATTGGTGCAGTTGTGATATAACTTTTATTTCGCGACAACGCACGCTGTACGTCGTTGCTGCGGCGTATCAAATCAAATCAAATATCTTTATTCAATGTTGAAGTGTTACACTTTCTTATTGATTGTCATAAATCTACCACCGGTTCGGAAATAAACCACAGACCTGAGAAGAACCGGCGAAAGAAACTCAGCGGGATTTTTTTTTCAGCTCATATTTTACAATACTAATATAATAACAATACAATAATAATATTCTTCTTTATTTGAAACACAAAACAAAACCTGGAGGCGATCGTTTCATTCCCAGTGTGCAATCATCTAAAAAGTCATTGATTGTATAATATCCTTTAGCACACAAGCGATCCTTAACACTCCTTTTAAATTTCGCAATTGAATATTTTTGAACGTATATTTTTCTTTCCGAGTATTGTGTTATTTAATCGTTGTTATATCGTTAATCGTTTTGTTGAGTTTTGCGGATTTGTTGTTACTTTTGTTTTGTTATTTTACTGTTTTGTTTGCATTTGAAAAAGTGTTCGGCACATCCATCTACAGATCGTCATGCCTCTGGCGGCCGTAAATTGAAGTGAACTGCAATAATTAAGCTGAAGTACTATTGTAACTATTGTAATTGATAGACCTGTGTACAAGACCGTGGGTAGAGCTTTTTCTTTATAAATTTTCTGAAGTTCGGACAGACAAGCGCCATCTATGCTATTCTTTCAAAACTAAGTAATAACGTTCCTGTTTAGGTAGTTGGACAATATTAAGTTTTAATACATGCATTTTTTTAATAAAATAATTTGTAATAAATATTATTGCTGTATATGTTGAAGTTATGTTTAATTAGTTTTAATGTTATATGTGATATATTTTATATAGATATTTAAAAACTAACAGCGCATGCTCCATTTTGACGATCAATGATACTCAAAGGAAATGAGAGAAACGCAAAAAATTCTGCATGTTGTCTCGCTCAAACGAACCTCTCTCTCGTTCCTTTTGTGACATTTTTGCGAAACGTCTACCGCGTTTCCTTGTGGAAATTAATCTAAAAAATCACATAAGGGCATGGTCGGTAAAGTTTTCCAGTTGAAAACCCGTGACATAAAATCTCTCACCGTGGTTAACTTTTTTCGTGCCAAGTGCAACTAAACTATCAAGATTCCGCCGATAATTCAAAGCCTACCCAGTGGGTGGCTTAATTTGGTAAGTCTATTCATATTTACACTATATTATCATTTAAAACATAGACTTTATCTACAACAAACAATTATATCGTATTTAAATGTATAGCAATGGTTAAAATACACAGTTGCAGACATTGTGAAATCAATGACATTACAGCAAAATTATGAAATTATTTCGCCTTTGCACGTATTAGATGAAGTTAAAAATAACACAATAAAGTTCTAGACTATTCGTTTTTCAGTATATTTATGCAAGGTGTCACAAAATTGCTTTTTATTACCTTGTGACGGAGTTTACGTCATCAGAGATATGATTAGTAAGGTGTAGAATAATTCTAATACATAATTCTCATATACTTTAAAAATAATAGTAAAATGTTACATATTATTGAGCATAAGTTTATCTATATGCTAGTTTCATAATTAAAATTCGATACATTCAAAAAATGCCTCTTATCATTGAGTATTTTAATATTCATTTATTTGTGCACATATTGTGATTTTATGTAGATTTTCTTTAACCATATTTTAATAATGATTATCTTAATATTTTTCGAATTATAATAAAACTCAGTATTTATTTGATATATATATAAAGTATATATAATAATTATGATTTACAAATTATACTCGTTATTTTTCTTTGCATTTATTATTAAAATTACTGTCTCCAATAAGAACCCACCTTATATTTTATTTGATGTGATCTCCTACTGATGCCAGTGACTGTGATATAAAAAATAATACCATACTTAAAAATTATAAGTACGAATAATATTTTTATCTATTAAACCTCTCAAATAAACCACATATTATTAAAATAAATAAACTTGTGCATTATATGTTATCTATATTTTTTATATATGGAATAAGTTACATGTTCAGAAATGAAAAAGCGTGTCTTTATATTAAGTAACAATATTGATTCAAATATTTTATTTGAAAATTTTTTGCATGCATTTTATTTTATTTTTTATGTTTTGTATGTTCAAACACGCTTTTTCGTTTCATTATAGGTGTGAAGAAAATAAAGTGATAATGGAAAATAAAAGGGACAGCTTTTTTCTTAAAAATAAGAAACAAAAACCTAACAAGGGCCAGGAGAAAAAGGAATTTAAAAGTAAAAATGAGCGACAGAAAAACTTTGATGACAACCGTAAGGGCCTTGATGAAACTAAACCGGAAACAGAGAAGAAACCATTTGACAAAAAAACATATAGGCTCAAGAAATACAGTAAGAAATATAAATTAGAAAAATGGGAGGAACAACGCAAGAAGAAAATGCTTCATGAATATCAAAAAAGCATCAAGGACGACCCAGTGGCTGGATCATATAAAACAAAACCATTTGACGAAGACACAATTGATGCTAATCCTACCGTGGGTAGGTTTGTGAAACATCCAGATCTGCTGGAGAAAGAATCAACAGTTATTAAAAATAAAGATCCATATACAAAAGCCAAGGAGCGTTTTAATAAAATAAAACAAGAAAAAATCGAAAAGCAACAAGCCATACAAAAGGCTAATCAAGAAAGATTCCAGAAGTTGCAAGAGTATAAAAAAAAGAAGAATGAAAGATTCAAGAAATTGAGCAAGAAAACAAAGAAAGGACAGCCCGTCATGACTGGGAGACTTGAATTGTTGTTGGAAAAGATACAAAGTTCCAAATAAATAAAGATTTTCAAATAACTCATTAACTTTGCCTGTTATATTTAATTATGCTCAAAATTTCAATTCCTATTTGTGTATTAAACGGTGAGTTCTGTGACCCGTTATTCCATGTAAGTTAGACTAGTAATGTTTTGTGTTTAAACAATAATTTGTATTGTATTTCGCATTAAGGATTTCCTTTATATGGTTAGTTGTTTACATTTCTAGTTTTAATTAAATGAACTACTTCGAAATGTTTGACATTTTGTTAGCATATTGAAATGATGTGTTTTTTTTTTTATTAAATATGAACTTATATTTGAACACATAATTGCTTCATTATTTAACAGAAGATGTTGTCACTTATGTCTGTAATTGTACTGACATAATCACCAATCAAACCAAAATACAGTAATAGAACAGACAATAAACATTAACAGCCTGTGAATATCTGCTGTGCTGTGAAATGCTGGGCTAAGGCCTCTTCTTTTCTTTTGGGAGAAAATTTTTGGAGCTTATTCCACAAGCCTGTTCCAATGTGGGTTGGTGTTTTACACATGTGACAGAATTTCAGAACCAATATAGTATTAAATAAAACTGTTTGGACAGTTTGAGAATAACTAGTGAGTGGATGATACCTACATTGGTGTGATAATAGAATCATAATATCATAATAGAATTGAAATATTGAAGCAATTGATTGGACATTAAAACTCTCAGCATTTTATTATAATAGTTTAGTTTCGAATAAAAAGCCTTAAATTGTTGCTTATGTTATGAGACAGCATTATTGGTTGAAGATTTGTTTATGATTTGTTAAGATAAGATTTGTTGATTTCTTCATTCTATATGAAGTATTATACATACAGATTATGTGATTTAAAAAATTACTTCATCCTATCTAAAAACTCAAGCTTACTTAACATTTTAAATAAAACTTGACATCTGTGGTACTTATTATATGTATTGAATATTAGTCAAAAATGATTTCTAATTTTTTAGTTCTGATTTTTTAGTGATATGTTGAGCTATCACCAAACTTACTGTGAATTTTTTGTGCAAACGAATGAAAAATGTGGGAGGCTGCCAAGTTATGTTTATGTGTAATTATTGGTTATTAATAAGCAGTAGTATATAAGCTTGTGTATTCAATTGATAAGTGGCTTCCTAGAAGGTCGTCAGCAAATGAAACACAATCGTCAATTCTTCCATAGTCTATTTCCGACCACAATACAAATAAACAACTTTGACCACGAATTGACGCGATATCTTGAATAACTTATATTTATCATTGATCCGCTAATAAATGGCGTTTTGAATTTTGTAATTGGAAGTGAAATTTTTAGTTTTCATAAAGTTGAAAAGTATTAATGATATATGATAAATAAAATCAATAACTGTTTGTAGTGCATAATACGGCAGAGATATTAGCAAATCACATGGAATTTGTTAATCTAATGTTTGTTTATTTCCCTCCTTTGATTGGAATAGGGTACATACTATACAGTAATAAATAATATGTGTTCTCGGGTGGGTAAATTTGTGTTTTTACCAGACACAAGGCTTCTCTCTTCTTTAAATTGTTATGATATAATGGACTGATTAATTTTAATTACACTACTAATGTCTCAGCTGTACAAACAGGTACCCCATTTGCCTGCTTAAATAATATTATAAAATGTTGAGAGATTTTAAATGTTGCAATCCTATGCCATTAGGCTTGGCTTTACTCATTAAAAACAATAATTTACGTGTGTATCACCAAGACAAAGTTTTGCACTATGGATTTTATTAAAAATAATAATAATAATAATGTAAGATAGTAGTAGAAGCACCAATATTTAAGTATAGCTGTCATTAGTAAATCCTTTTTTTTTCTTGGGAACATAAAAATTAACAGTAATTGCTTAAAACATAATTACCATGACATTTCATTCTTTTGTTTTTTTTTTATGTAGGTACTTCAGAATCGCTTGTCTTAATTATAATTACTTCGTTTTTGATCTTTGCTTTGAAATTAAAAAAATTGTTTGTACCAGTCATAAATATTGCCTCGTTTTTTTTGTAATAGGTTATAGACTATAGTGTTCAACCCTATAAGTGGAATTTACTGTAAGTTGATTTAATATAAAAAATAATAATTTATCTGTTTCATTATTAACCCTTCTGTCATATTTTGAACATTATCATTTATTTTTTTCTTAAATACCTAAATATAATTTTAAAGCTTTCGATAGTATTTCTTAAAGTAATTAATTGTGTAAGTAATTTCGTGTAAGTTTCTCGACAGACAGTTTCAATAAAACCCACATTCCGAACCGGCTTAATACCTTGCCACCTACTTAAATAATGCATATTATTTATATTTTATTAAGGTATACTAATCGAATAACAAGTAATTCTGAAACTAGGTTTTGGTTTTTTTTTAATTTTATTTTAAGTTGTATCCACTTACTTGTATTATCATGAAAAAAATAATAATAATAATGGCGGGGCCTTGAAAAACGGCGGGTATCGAGACAGATTACTCATCGTCAGATGTATATAATAATTGTACATAAAATTTATATTGGGATAATGATGTTTAGTATTGTAGATTTCACCAAAGTTTATTAACAAAATAAGAATGTAAATGTTTACATCTTTAGAATAAAAAAAATCTTTTTTAACCAAAAAAAAATCTTTTGGGTAACCTCAAAACAACATTCTAATTTTTAAATAAGAAAATATCTAACGGACATTTTTTGAATTTTTTCAATTATCATTTTTTGGATATTGTTATGAATTGTTGACTTCTTCGCCTTTGACAATGAATACAGACGTTACATAGAAGCGCAGTTCTTAAGGATTTCGTGTGCCGATTCCAAGTGGGGTCTCCCCAGTTTAGTTCGTATTTTGTCGGCTCTGGTGACATTCTCCGTATCTCTTGCTCTGGTAGTTCAGATACGCTGGGGAACGTCCGTCTCTCTTGCTCTCGTAATTAAGATACAATAGGGGAACGTCCTTTGCAATGCGTAAGAAAGAGACAGCTGCCGCAGCGCGACTGCCACGCTGCCAAGCGGCATTTTGGATCGCAGAAAGTTTGCCTTCAGAGCGCCCTTAAGAACTTTCAGTGCCTTTTCTTATAGTTTTTCAGAAAAAAAGAACCTTTATTGACATCGTCCATTGTACGTCTATCCATATGAGTGAATATACATAAATAACTCAAACCGGCTTACATCAATACAAAGTAATGAAAACTTAGTGTATCATAATATTACACAATAATATACCACCACTTCGCCGTCAACGTGGGCAATATTGATTTTTGTCTTAAGAAAATTATTCTTGATGAGTTGGTCCACTTGGACCACCTTCCACAAACACTTGTCATTAATTTATTGACACAAAATCATTATTAAAAGGCTAAATGGTTAACGATGGTTGATGGTTGGTTTAAATTCTGAACCAATTAAATTTGACATTATCGTGGGGCCTAGATAGGAACATACACACAGTCATATCGATTTAGGGTATGTAGTTATGTACGGGTAAAATAAATTTAATGTGTACGTATTTGAGGGGAACTCCGTAAAATAAATCCAAAATAATTGTAAGCGACAAATATACAATTGAATAACTATCGTGTTCAAATTACTTTGCGATTATGATTCCGACAGAAACAATGGATTTGTTTAAAGATGGCATCGGTTCGCATGCTCGCTTACGTGTGTTCAAAACATAAAGCTTCAGCCGTAATCGTAAACAGATACAGGAAGGAGAAAATAGTACAAAATTGTGTTTTATTTTTAACTAGCTGTGCCCCGCGGTTTCACCAGCGTTTAATGAATAAAAATCAGCCTAGAACCTTCCTCGATAAAAGGACTATACAACACGAAAATATTTTTTAAATTCGAACCAGTAGTTCCTGAGATTAGCCGGCCCAAACAAACAAATTCATCAGCTTTATATATTAGTATAGATTTCACTGGCTATTCAAAAGCGGCCAGCGTTAAATCGGAGCTATACTAATGGCTTTTGATTTTCTTAAAGGAAACTGCTCTGTATGCTCGTTAGCCTGTCATGTGTACATAGTACCTGCTCAAGGATCGTAGTTTATCAAAGAGACCTTTGAATATCTGAAGCGTAATTAAAAAAGTTGGCGCCTCGTTAAGAACGCGTCTTGGTGCGATAGCTTTTTGACTTTTGATAAAACAAAATCGTATGCCATTACCGGTAAGCGTGATTTTTTTTTACGCGACATATCTGCAAATGTTTTTAAAAAATAGAATGACATTTTTTTATCTTTAGTTTGTAAAAAATATAATATTAATTCTGGCTTTTTATTTGCTCATATTTTATTTACGAATGATTATTTATTAAATCATCGTAAAATTTAAGCGGTAAGCCGCACACAGTTATTTAGTCTTTCAAATTTAATCAGATTAATGATTATTATGTGTAATCTTCGATCACGTTTACAGTATAATGAAAGTAATTAAAAGTAATGTGTCAAGTAGTTACCCCAGAGCATGCCTGCATTCCCCCTTAAGAATTAATTAAAGTTAATCTGTAGTCGTGATTGATATACATTAGAAGCATTAATCATTAATCTGATTACATTTCGCCATAGTCTGCAGACAGGAATACAAATTATGTTGCGGGTTTGGAAGATTACTGAGTGCAATTACAGGCATAAGGCTTAAGATCCCAAAACGCTTACACAATATAAAGCACTTACAACAATTATTTGTAAAAAGAAAAGTGCAAACAATTTTGTGTCAATTATAGTTAAATACAAGCCGTTAAATGTCTTACTGTGATACAAAGGTTTCATCTTCAGGTAATGAGATAGTGAATGTATGTAGCTTATTCCACTACGTTGCTCCCTTGTGTTGTAAGATTTAATCCGATATATGCAGGTTTCTTTACCGACGCGTGCGAGATTTATCATCACTAATTGAACACATAAAACATTTGTGATCTTTGATCTACATATGTATATAAGCAAAGTTAGCCAATTAGTCGTCTGTTCATGTCATTCTTCGTTTCATAATATATTTAAAAAAATCTACGTGGAATAAAATAAATCGGCATTAAATGGTTAGTATGAGGGATGACATTTGCAAGAATGGAGAAGCTGAGGATGAGGACAAGAAATGTTCCGATCCCAATTTAATGTAGATTATACCTGTTTCCACCAAACCTCACTAGACCGAACGTCTACATCTTCATAAGTTCGTATCAATATTTATTTTCTCTGATATTTTTTTTTATGATATAGATGTACATTTGAACGCGGATGAGATAGTAATCTCATTTAATATTTGTTCAACGTTTATTATATTTGATATCAGAATTCTGAAGTGATATTAAATAGCAACGTTTGCAGAATTTTATTATGTTTTCTGGAAAATACATGCGAATTTATTGTATTTGTTTTGTTGCCATTACATACATGCACACATGCATACAATGCTATTTATATGAATTTTGGTTAGTGACAATAACACAATATTATTCGAATTTGTATACATTGTGAAGCCCCAGTATAAAGAATATTGTAAACAAAATACTTATGTATGTACATAAACAATAGTGTTATTTAAACAATGAATCAATAAGTAGTTTTTTTTTCTTAATTAATGATAATTACAATCTAGGGCAAAAGTCCCTTTCTGATGCCATTATAAATATTTACAAATAATAATATCGCTCGGTAATTATTATTTCCTTGGTATATAATCTTGTGTTTGTTGGTGATATCGACTCGCACGTGCCCGTCTAATATGTACGCAACCGACTGACGTGTCCATTGGTTTTGCTCGTCAAGGCATTTCGTAATAAATAACTTACCAATTACTAATAAACTACTCGTTGTGTTATATGCTTATTATTTATTAATTAAATGTTACGATAATCTGTGGCGTGATTTTTTTTACGGAATAGCTAGGGTGGAAAAGTGGGCCTTCTTTTTATAGCCTGGGAGGGCAAATGACTCTACTCCACCTGATGGTAAGTGGTAGTAGAGTCCAAACGCGACGGCGGCTAGTGCAGTCGGGAAGAATGATCTGCACTAGCCGCCCCCGCCTTGCCGGCCCGCAAGATGCCTCTTCACGCCTCGTATGAAGGAACCCAGGCCATAAGAGGAGGGGAACACGTGTGCTGGTAAAGAATTCCATGCTTTGGTAAATGGTCACCATCGTCCATAAACATATCGACTCTCACTTACAGTGCCAATACTGTAAGAGAGTTTCGATACCGTACATTACTAATTGGGTCAAGAATCTTCGTGACTAAGATATGTTTCTTGTGCCTGTAACTACACTGGCTCACTCACCCTTTTAACCGGAACAGAACAAAACCAAGTACTGATGTTTAGCGGTAGAATATCTGATGAGGTATCAACCCAGGCGGGTTTATATAAATCCCCACCTCCGAGTATATAAGATTTCGCGTTTGTTCGTTTCATGAAAGGATCTTAATCATGATGTGAAGTCTGAAAATATGACGCGTAGACGTCGATATTATAAAAATTAACAAAAGGCAGGGAATAGAGGTATAAAATCCTTTTTAGCTGTTTGAGATTATAAACCTTTCTCTTATTAAAAATAAATTATCTAATAAAACTAGTCGTTATTTAATAGCTTAGTTCGTAGTTTTGGCTACATATTAATTATATATACATATAATTATTGTAAAAACTTATATTGGGGAGCATAACAGAACTGCCTAACTGTGACATCAATTCCATCGCGCACGAAGAAA
Organism: Nymphalis c-album; assembly: GCA_963151315.1. Lineage (NCBI taxonomy): Eukaryota > Metazoa > Arthropoda > Insecta > Lepidoptera > Nymphalidae > Nymphalis > Nymphalis c-album. Next base: position 5,886,117 of record OY720610.1, read on the forward strand.
TTTGGCAACTATTTTCTTTGTCGCACCTCTAAAAAATGGAATTCTTTTCGTGTGCTGGCACACGTATTCTCCTCGTTTTATGACCTGGGCTCCTTCAAACGAGGCGTGAAGAGGTATCTTGCGGGCCGGCAAGGCGAGGGCGGCTAGTGCAGATCATTCTTCCCGACTGTACTAGCCGTCTTCGAGTTTGGACGCTACTACCACTTACCACCAGGTGGCGTAGAGTAATTAGCCCTCCCGGGTAATTTACAAAATCAAAGACCTTAGTCAGACACAAAACTTGTAATCTGCCACAAATAGTATATTTAAATAAAAAATCGAATCGATTTGTTATTGAAGAAGATTAAATTAAGAGTTATTGTATATTACTCATTAAAGAGCGTTAAACAGTTTCCCAGAAATAATGAATATTTTTTAATCAGTATCGTAGTATAGCGTACGGCGCGGCGCGGCGCGAGCCTTGTGACGTCAAGCGAAGCAGTTCACGGCGGTAGAGTCGAGTACAGCAGCGCTTCATGTTACATCAGTGTTTATAATGCCTCGCATACACGTCGCTAATATCGCGTGGCGTTTAAATAAAGGAAATATAAAATATTTATTTATTAATTATCACATATTGATCAAAAGTGTCTTAATTATATTTTTTTCTTTATATTTGTTAGATTTTCTAGATCTATAATTATTATAATCTAGAATAGATTTTGTTCCGATGATAAAAAAGTTTTTTGATATAGTAACAGTAGGTAACACGATTACAAATGATACAATAAAATAAAGATAATAAATAAATATAAAAGGATTTGTGATAAACAAGGATTTATAATTCGTATCATTATTGTTATATTGCTTTTTTGACGTGACAACGTCTTATAAATTGGTTTGCCGGGTGACACTTCAAGAAACTGCGTTACGCTCCGCTCACGTTATGCGCTCACAATGAGAGCGAGTGAGAGGCACGCGTCCCTTCCACTCGGGCATGGTTAGCCCGCCTAAGAGCGAGAGAGACAGACATAAAAAATAAAATTTTGTTAATATGAAATTCAGTGCGAGATTCTTTGTATAAATTAATGTTTTAAATATAATTCTTTGTATAAATAAATGTTTTAAATTGTTACTATTATTTCATCCTTCTTCCTACTATACGAATGAATATTCACATTAAAATTATTTTACCACTCAAAGTCGTTGTCACGTAAAACTTTCGCCCGTATACCGACTTTACAGGCAACCAATATTTTTTTTTTGCTTAAGTAGGACGGGTATTTACCCTTTTTGACACTATCTTCGTTCTTTAGCCTTGAGGTTGTGTTTCGACCTGTTTTTGACTAGCCCACAATAAATGTTTTATTTAGTTAATACTCAATAAAATTATTTATGTGAAGTTAGACTAGATTTTAGTCAAAGTTTTCTGGTGCAAAACGTTTTTATTTTTTGTTAAATGGTCTGCGTATATTTATTTATAATAAGCCAATCACGTTCATCGCTTAGCGTCGTGTCTTTCACCCTAGATACGTCACAAAATCACATCTAATTGAAGTGAATATTAGTCACTAAGGGTGTGTTTCAACAGTGAAATGGTTATTAATTGTTCAGACCGTTACATAACATCTACATCACGCGTATTGCTCTGTTGTTTACCGTATACAAGTTAAGTTTCAGGGTATTTACAATTTTCAAAATTACGTCACTAACACATGTTAATTTATTTATTTAATTAAGGATCTCTAACGAAAGATACACACCTACAAGTACATGGAATTTAATAATATTATAAAACATGTGTGCTTCTTCAATTACAGGAGACACGGATTACATCAAGTACATAAGGTAATGACTAAACAGAATTAAAGAAAAAAAAATGTTAACAGCAACAAAAGCTCTTATCGCCAATTTTTCTTTGGTGGAGACTTGCCTTAAGATAAAAAATATTGGCATGTTTAAACCAAATGTGTGAATACTGCTTATTAACTAGTGATAACTACACAATCCCGCGAATCTTGACTGATAAGTAGCCGCATAAATAGGGCAGCATCCCGCTACTGTCACCAGTTTGCCGCCAACCGGTGACAGATAATTAAGCCTAATAGATCAGTCATTCTTTTTCACTTTTTTAAAATTCGAATCGTTTATTCGTGTTCGCGGCTTAATTCTAGAAGGTTTATAGGTTAGCAACAACCACAAGGTTGTTGCTTAAAAGTTTTTAAAAGCTTTGAGAATTACGCTAATAAAGGTAAGTGAAATTGAAAAAAATAAATTGATGCGAATATTTTCATAAACGTACTTTTATTTTATAAGATAAAATCACAAAGGTCACTGCAAATATTGTCACTAGAGTAAAAATGAGTTTAACCCGACATGGATTATTATTTATATTTTTTTAAATTGCGTTCCGAATTATTATTTTTTATTTTGTCAGAAAAAAAGTATTTTTTTTTCTATCTAGCATATTTCAGTCTGTTTAAATTAACAACGAAAGATAAATTTAAATTAAATATTTAAACAAATCTTTACGTTATGATGTCTCGTACTGATAAGTACCGATAAAATAATGTACTTTATAAGAAGAATGACTGATTATATCCGTGTACGTACGTATGTATGTTTATTAATTTCTTTCGCCGGTCATATCTCGAAGACACAAAATGATATCGACTTAAAACGAATTTCATCCGACTCGTAATGAAAGTTACTCAAGTTTTTTTCATGAAATAAATTTTCTGTCAGTAAAAAAATTTAAAGCTCATAAGGGGTATACAATAGAACCAGATTAGTCGTCATTTGTATGTAGATTGTAGCCTTTCCGTTCAATTGGCTCATTTGCTTGTCGGAAATATTAAATTGAAGAGCTATTGTACTATTTCGAAATTAGCTCTTTTATTTCGAAACAATTTGAAGACACTAAATAGTTTGTTAAATGTTACATAAGCAATGATAAATGGTCGATGACGTGGCATTTTATAAATTTAAAATTCACTAATAGACAATTGTAAACCATCGCGTAACTGTGGCCTTGCCCGCGAATCTTCCGGCGCCATGACAGTTCGTTTAATATTTACTTATTACGTGTGATTACGTGCCCGTATGACGTAACGGTTTTTTTTTTACTATTAATTATGAAAATATGTTTGTTTGGATTCTTGGTCTTTAATAATTTTACTATTGATGTTCGATAATGCCTTCGAAAGATAAATATTAAGATCACTTCTACGAGTACATAGATTCATAAATAATGACGCCTTGTAAAATTGAATAAGCGGCTAATAGCTGTAGTAATATGTATATTCCTCATAGATAATCAAGTACCATCTACAACTGTCAATAAAATGTACAGATAAGGAATATGAGGTATGATAAGAAAATTAAGAGAATTTTTTTTAGTAATTTTGTCTTAAAATAATATCATTTTATATCTATAAATAAATATGCTGATAACACAACATGAATGTCTTATAAATCGCATGTGTAATATGAAAAGATAATAATCTAGAAGTAATAAAAGATTGAAAATTCAGTCTTTACCACACTAACGGCCGAATACTGAAACGTCACTTAAATATTAAATACAACTTAATTATTTGAGACGCCGTTAATTTGAAATTTCGCATACTAATTTAGGAACTTCTCAATGTTAAGTAGCGTTTAACTTTGAGGGACTTTTCAGTATTCGGCGGTGAGTTGTATAGCACGCGCAATTTACGTTGACCAGTTTTAAAGCAGTAAAAACGATAATCGATTATTTACGTAAGTGTACCGGCATCAGTTTGCCAGTCTGCGCTCACCGCTTTTGTTCCTAAACACCGCAGCTCCTCGCGACAAGCGTCTGGCCGACGAACGTAAATCGTACGGTTACATTATCATTATTTAAATGTGCTCGAAATGCTGACAGGAGACAGAAGTTGACGCGTCGTTTTAATATAAATTTAAAGGATGTTGGAACCTTTCAAAGTGCACTGTCTGTGTACCTAACTCAGATTTAGCCAAAATGCTTTACCGGTTTAAGCTAAAATAAGTGAATAACGTTGGTAATATTTTATTGTTAGTGGTGACTATTTGAATGATGGGACTGACATTTAGCTTCAGCGCTAAAAGTCCCTAAATAAAATCAGAAAAAAATATCATTATTAAAATAACACACGACACTCGTTACCAAAAACAAATATTTTCTATTCGATTAATTTGTCAGTTTATAACAGAGCATCATTGACATAGCATTGGCAAATAGTAGAAAACATCGCCAATGCGCCACCGACCTTGTGAATTAACGATAAGATAATAATAATATCCTTGGACATCATTCTTCTGTAAACACATACTTATTTTTCGTGACTGCCTGTGAATGTCCCACTGCTGAGCTAAGGCCTCTTCTCCTTTTTTGAGGAGAAGGTTTTGGAGCTTATTCCACTACGCTGCTCAAATGCGGGTTATGTGCATAGATAATTACACCCAGACTCAGGTTGGATGAGTCACGATGATATGGTCTTGTGCCTGTACTTACCAGTGAGGTAACTCGCCTCCAAACCGCTTAACGGTAAAATATGTGATGACTTTTTGGTACATACCCAGACAGGATTGCACACAGCCCCACTCATCAGATATTCCACCGCAAAAAAGCTGTACCTTGGTATTGTTTTTTCCGGTTTCAAGGGTGAGTGAGCCAGTGTAATTACAGGCAAAAGTGACATAAGATCTTAGTTCCCAAAGTTGGTGGCGCATTGGCGATGTAAGCGATGGTTAACATTTCTTACAATGGGCGTTGGTGACCACTAAGCATCAGTTGGCCCATATGCAGGCCCGCCTTCCTATGCCATAAAATAAAAAAAACAATTCCAACTTCCAAGATACAGTTAGTGTAACACATTAACTAGAACATTTTTTTTATTTCATAGGGAGGCGGACGAGCATATGGGCCACCTGATGGTAAGTGGTCACCAACGCCCATAGACATTTTGGTTGCAATGGGTTGTGGCGCATTGGCGTCAAAAAGTTGTTTATATTGCTTACAAGGTCAATGTCAATGGGTAGGCCCCATTTGGCCGACTGCCTCCCCTGCTATAAATTTCAAAAAGTAACAAGTGTAACTTTGGCATAACTACGTATAGTTGTCAACTCTTAAAATACAATTTAAATAAAAAACTAGGTTTGACATTTCAGTTCTATTTGGACAAAAAACATATAATTTTGGTATGATGGTCTAGCTGGCTTGCTATGTGAATTCGTTTAAAGATATCTGGCTAATAATACATACTTAAATTTTATAAAATAGCACGATTCACGCTTAGCTTAGTTTTCTATTTAACCCTTGGCATTATTTCGAAGAAGGTCGATTCTCTTTGTAAATCGCAGGCTCTGAATTATATATGCTATAATCATAGGTAGCCCTGGTGGCTTTGTGAAGTAAACATTATGTAATCATAGAAGACAAGTATAAAACAGTACCTTCTCTATGTATTTGTTGGAAACGAAGATATTTGAGAATTCGGTTTAGTTTACGTTATGTTTATTATCCTTTATCTTGTTCTATTGCTAAACTAGTAAAGCAATAATTTGATTTAACGTGAAACGTCCCTCAAAGCTAAACGCTACTTAACATTGAGATTGAGAAGTTCCTAATGCGTAATTTGGAATTAATGGCGTCTCAAATAATTAAGTTGCATTGAATATTTAAGTGACGTTTCAGTATTTCAGCCGTTAGAAATCTTAACGAGTATTATAAATGCAAAGGTGTGTTTTTCTATTTGTTAGGCTCATGTCCTACTTACTTCAACTGTCACAGAGTACCACCTACCACCCCCCCCCCCCCCCTCAAATGTGGGCGGGAACTAGTATGATATATAATTAATGTCTCATGGTTAATATAATTAAGTATTTAAAGAATAATTAATACTTTTTTTTTGGTGTCAAACTTAACTCAAAGGCCACAAACTCTGGCGTAATTGGACCGAAGTGACATTTAATGTTTTGTTGTTTTTTTTAATTTAGAACAGCCCAAAACTGTATGCAAAGGTTGTGCCCAGTAAATACAAGACCGCTATTTGCTTAAAGAAAGTATCTTTATTCGGTCGACGTCTGTTATAGTTTTGCTAATATCATACAATAAAATATACTTTGAATAGAAACATTATTAACGAATTAGATACTGGTGGAATTAATAGGTATTAGTATAAGGTTAAAATAGTTTCTACAGAACGCGCGGTCTTATCTTTATGTAATTGATCGATATGAATGATTTGTTTTCTTCCATTCGTGAGCTGATGTGGACGTTGGAACGAGCTTGTTCTGCTAGTTTAGAAATTAATTTAGGCAATTATCTGTGTATGATTATCTTTTATTGAAATGGCAACACAGGCTCAATTATTTTGTTTACATATTTTAATTAAAAAGTTTCGTGTTTATCTCACATTGAAATGATGAAACGTATGCAAATAGTGATACGATTTCATTTGATAAATAAACTAACTATATGAACTGGTCATCGTCATAAAGATATAAGTTAATGCGTTTACAAATTAAAATGGCCCCGCCCCGCTTCGAAGTTAAATGATCCTATTCATAAAGATCGTATACATTATTAGTTGGTACACGTCAACTTCGCTTAGCCCATATTACATTTAGGTATGTTTTTTAGCTTTTTGAGCGTTTTTGGTAACAAACGCCTTTGGTAAAAAACGTTTGCATTTGTAATATTAGTAATAACTTCGATTTCTCGGTCAGCACGTAAAGCCTGCCCGTGAACTCTCCGGTCGTGTCGGGTTTGCCGACCCATCAGATAATGAAAGTGCGCCTGTGTTTGCGCACGCACACATTTGTTCACTATAATATATATGTAACGTGCATTAGGCTAGTTTCCTTTAAGGAGGGTCATCGTGATCACAAGCGGTCAGGCTGGCCGTCATCATTAATGTCCGCGTACGGTCGCAGGGAGCACCGGACGAGTCCGGCGCAGGTGGCTGTGCCGTCCGGCACGCGCTCGCTCGCCCGCCCCCCGCGCCCCGCCCGCGCCCCGCGCCGCGCTGCTGGCGCCGCGCCCTCAACGTCGACCCGCCCTGGCTGCGACGATCGCCAGCCCGCTGACACTATACTCTGCCGACCACGTTAGTATACAGAACACACGTTTACCTACACCTATACAATATACATACACGCCATTGTCGTTCAAAAGACCTCGCTTACTCATCTTTGGTGGCGAATAAAAGCTTAGGTGCCCAAATGATAAATAAAAATATATGGTGAGAATGGTCTCAAGAATCCATAAGCTTATCAAACCTGCAACTTGTTATTATATATATACGTAACACTGATAATTCCTAACACCTCCTTAACATCAACAGTTTAAAATTGGAGGAAAAGAAGAATATTCCATGAAACCACATAACATTTGTTGTTGTTGTAACGGCACAAGAATACAAATTTTATTAATACCCAGCAGCTGACACTTGTGGACTAGCGCTACCGGGCCTCCACCACCGGGCTCCGAAGACACTTGACCCTCTCCGCACCGCACCCCCCCGCACTCGCAGCATAGCCGACTGACTCGGCCTCGGCGCACGCCGAGGCTTCGGGCCCGTCGGAGGACAAGCAAGACTCCCACCTGAGTGACGTACGTGTTCTCGTGGTCAAGTCGACTCGCGACAGTCAAGATACCCGCTACGATGAAGGTCATTGAAGAGGAGCAGCCCGTGTGCGTGATGGAGGGCCCCTGGAGCCCCCTGAGCGTGATACGGGAGATAGTAGACGAGGGGGCCCAGGAGGACCCCTTCTACGTGATGGATCTGGGTGAGGTTGTGGCGCGATACCACCAGTGGAAGGAGCTGATGCCACGCGTTGAGCCGTTTTATGGTGAGCATGAGTAATATATTTAATAATAAAACCTTATGTATGCTATGTATTCTTTCTTTTAGTTTATTTCTCTATAAATATAATGATAATCGTCCGCCAAAAATCACCTTCGATACTAGCCCTGTTACACGCAAACCGCTCATATTTTGAAATTGGATTGAACCACTCATATTGCCGTTTTTACTAAAGTGGCCGTCGCGTCGCTTGGGAATCATAATAAGTGAGTTGTATGTGTTGGCAGCGGTGAAATGCAACGACGACAAGCTGCTGCTGAGCACGCTGGCCGCGCTCGGGACCGGCTTCGACTGCGCCTCCAAAGCGGAGATACAACTCGTCACCTCGCTGGGAGTTCGCCCCGAGTGAGTTCACAAACGCTAACATTTCATATTCTAGTCGAAGTTAATGTCCCAATTCTGGGCTGAGATCTCTCCTACTTAGGGAGAAACTTTTAGAGCTTATTTCATTTACTTAGTAGTAGAGCTTTATGCAAGCTCGCCAGGGTAGATGTCACCCATCAGATACTCCACAGCAAAACATCAGTACTCAGTATTGTTATTTTCCAGTTTGGAGGGTGAATGAGCCTAATGAACTACAGCCATAAGGACAATGCCATAGTTCCCAAGTTTAGTGGCGCATTGGTGATGTCAGGTTTAATGATTCTTACAATGCAAATATATAATGGTGATCACTTAAAATCACGGTGGCCCATTTACTCTCTCTCTCTCTCTCTCTCTCTCTCTCTGTCTCTCTCTTATATCTTTATATATAAGTATATATAAGGTCCTCCAGACCGATTTCGGCCACGGCGGCCAATCTCAAGAGAGACTAGCCAACTGCGCAGGAGATATTATAGTGCACAAGTGTGTGCGCAAACACAGGTGCACTCTCTTTTCCTTAGCTCTCATAATCCGATGGGACGGCAATCCGCCACGACCGGAAAGAGTTCAGGCGCAGGACCAACGGCTTAACGTGCTTTCCGAGGCACGGGAGTGTACACACTTCCAACTTCCAGACTCCGGGCTGCTACTGAGAATTTTCTGACAGAAAACCCCAATAACTATTTATTGGCCCGACCTGGGAATTGAACCCAGGACCACCGCGTCTGCGGCCTTATATCAAGCCACTAGACCAACGATGCAGTCCAGTATTCTTTATACAATAAATATGAAAAGGATCTCCAATGAAGATTGGTGAATATTAGATGCATTCCTTCACCGTCGAGCATAAAATGGAATATAAACACAAATGAAGGGTATGATAATTCAGGGGCCCAGAGTCCTCGGTTAAAATTGAAGTGTTCAATCACTGCACCAGCTCAGCTATTGTACTTTTTAAATGACTTCAAAAAAGGAAGTTTTTCAATTCGATTTTATATTTATGAATTTTCTAACTACAATATATGAATATACTTTTTTATGATATCATTATTTACATTCTAGACGCATAATCTTCGCGAACCCCGCTAAGCCCGCGTCACACATGCGCTGGGCGACCGCCGCCGGAGTCAACGCCATCACCTTCGACTCGGAGACGGAGCTGGTCAAGACCAAGCACTATATGCCACAAGCGCAGTAAGTTGTTTTATATTAATATAGAGACTAAGTATTATTATTTAAGATTTATATAAGTAGCTGCCCTTCGTACTGTAGTTGAGTTGATAAATAATTTATTAGTGTATGTATACAGTATCCTAAAGTTTTTTAGCTCTTAATAGTTTAAAACGTGCAGCTTTTAAATCACTGTGTGCAGTCTTTAAATGTTCATTAATGTAACATATTCAAAAAGTTTAAAAATACGACTTAACATCTGTCTTCAATAATAGTCTTCGTAGACTTGGAATGACTTGTGACTGCAACGAATCTTGCTAATTGGTTCGTTGTATCCTCAGGCTGATAATACGCATCCGTTGCGACGCGTCGTCCGCCCAGTGCCCGCTGGGCATCAAGTTCGGCTGCGACCCGATCACCGAAGCCCCGCGTCTGCTGAAGCTGGCTGCGGTGCTCGGCCTCAGCGTGAGTACCTACACCTGTTTAAATATTATATCACCAGATATATAGAACTTTAATATCAAGAGGATTTTTATGGTCCATTCCAATTGAAGGAGATATGAAGATGAATAAATAACTATGACCTTGAAATAACATTACATAAGTCAAGATCTAAACAAACAGGTCTCCACTGTCGATTAAAAAAAATGACGTTTTGAATGCTCGCGAAGCCGTTATCGGAACTTTGAAAGCAAGTATTAAAATGTACACTCGGCTGCAGGTGGTGGGCGTGTCGTTCCACGTGGGCTCGGGCGCGGCCGAGTCGGCCGTGTACGCGCGCGCCGTGCGCCTCGCGCGCGACCTGTTCGACGCGGGCGGCGCCGCCGGACACCGCATGCGCGTGCTCGACGTCGGCGGGGGCTTCCCCGGGAACAGCGGCACCTGCATACGGGAGGTACGAGCGGCAAAACCTTTTCAACCGTCTTTCGTCCCGACGGAACTCAAATAAAAAACGAGGTTAATATTACATATACAAATTAATTCAAAAAATATACGTCCTCGGGATTTAGTTTTCTCACAACACATGACAGCGTACGACACTTTCCGATCTACACGTTACATCAGTGTGGGTTGAATATACATACAAATGGAATAAGCTGAAAATTTCTAATGAAGAATCAAGAAGAAACCGATCAATGGGAGAATTTTTTTTTGTATGTGAATGCTGGTTACTAAACTCGTTCTATGTCGTCATGTGTCCAGGTGTCGTCGGTGATCAACCTAGCCCTCGAGACCCACTTCCCGTCCCGCGACGTGCGCGTGATCGCGGAGCCCGGCCGGTACTTCGCGGCGGCCGCCTATACGCTGGCTACCATGATACACGCCACCAGAGAGGTATATCTACATTATCATACACTAGCCGCCCGGCCCCGGCTTAGCGCGGGCACAATATTTATAAGACGATACGATATAGTCTGTATGGTATTTTCCGACATATTTGTATGCTAACCAATATTAAAAGTCTTTTTTTCCTGTCGTGGATAAGACAAGATTGCCACACTACTGGCTTTAAGATACCTTTTATAATTGAATGTCGTCCCCAGCTCCCGGCCAAGGAGGAGGAGGGCGGCGCGAACCACATGATGTACTTCATCAACGACGGCGTGTACGGCTCCTTCAACTGCGTGCTGTATGATCATCAGCAGGTCGTCGCCGAACCGCTGGAGGTAAATATTTGATTTTATTATTTTATTTGAAATATATTCGAACGTTGTGAGGAGTAAAGATAATCAGAGCATAGACTTAAATATCCCATGCTATTTACTCTCATAATATTAACATAGACACATAGAATGACCCGTCTGTCCGTCCGCAGGCGAGCTCCGAGCGCGCCGGGCCGTGCTCGCTGTGGGGCCCCACGTGCGACGCGCTGGACTGCGTGCTGCCGGCGTGCTCGCTGCCCCCGCAGCGCGCGGGCTCGTGGCTCGTGTTCCGCGACATGGGCGCCTACACGCTGCCCGTCGCCTCCGCCTTCAACGGCTTCCCCACGCCCAAGGTGCGGGCCGTCGTGGACAAGCGACTGTGGTGAGTTGAAACATGATATAATATGTACTTTAAACTTTTACAGAGTTCCCGAAATGTCTAAAATTATATTAACATGTCATTCGAAGGTCGACCCTCAAGGAGCTCTGGCCGCTAACGGAAGCTCACTTCTCGTTCGAGCGCGTCACGGCTCCGCAGACCCCGCCGCCGTCCCCCGAGCCCCGCACTCCGCCCCCCACCACCCTGAACCCCCTCGAACACACGATGTTCGTCGAGTGCGCGCTCAAGTGACCGCTAGCGACTAGGGGCTGAGTTGTTAGACAAGTGGTACAGGGTTGCCATGACGTACATGTGAGCTGGCAACATCTAGGAATTACCAGACAAGAGTGGCAACACCTAAGGACTGAGACAAATGTATCCATACAGATGTGTAGGTGACATTTGCTAATCAAAATGTATTCGTTCGTTGGACTATAATAAATTATGTACTTAACTGTTGATTATGCGTGATGGCAACTCTGTATATACGTTATCTTTGGTTAACAAATTCCCATCTTTTTTTTGTAACTAACACCAACGTATTGAATATATCCATATAATTTAGTTGTAACAATATCTAACATTTCTTTTAACTAAAAATTTAAATAAATTAAAAAAAAGTATTATTGCAACAAAAAAAAAAGCTTCCCTACTTCTAATGTAATCTTTTAAATTTTATAATTATTAACAAAACTAAAACACTTATATTATATAATTATTATTGATAATTAAATCTTAATCTAATACTTAGTAATTTGTATAACCGAATGTCTAATGACTGTGCCCATTTCTCTGAATAAAAAAAAAATAAAAAATACATTTTATGCAATATCGCAAGTATTATAATGGTAGACCACGTCTTAGCAGGTTGGCTGTAGCCTTGTGATTTTGGAATATTAATAGCAAAGAAATGCTTTTTTGTAGCTTAATTATTACAGAATAAGATTATATTATTAAAACAATGGAATGTACTTAATCTATTTTCGCATAAATGTTTGTATTTCTTGCAACTTTAAGTGATAGTATTTGCAATAAATAAATATTAATCTAAATCGTATTGTTCGTAAATGTTTTTTTCAGTAGATGTTTTCGCAAAAATGTAGAATTGCTTATGAAATATATAGATTGCTGAAATGTACATACATGATTTTTATTTATTTCTTTCACAATGTAATTCACATCAGTAACAATACTTGATTATCTGTGTGCTTAGTGAGAGTTTATTAACTTTTTTACTTATTCGGTTGATGTTAACTGGGATTGGTGTGGATTTTTGATTACTGTCAAACGACAATAATGCCAAGCGGCGCCTTTGTTTTCTTTCGCCATTGTTGACTAATTAGAATTCCATACAACTCTTATTTAACGTCAATGCTATTGATAAACTATGAAATCGGGGATTGGAAATTATATATCATAAAATACTTTTATGAAGCAAGAAATAACTTGCTCTACATAGAAGTACATACATATATCTATAAATAAGAATTTAATAATTACTCTTAGCATGTCTTTCGTTTTAGGGTTCAGTAAATAAATAAAAGGTTGGAAACAGAACTAAACTAAAAAAACAAACAGTATAATATTAAACATGTATTTATTCATAAAATCATAATTTAGCTTCAAATTTTCTGTAAAAGTGACTTCGAATACAACATTAACAGACATTGCAGATAACAAACAAAGGACTACTCATACTGTAGAAGTCTATACTAAAAATCAATGTGAAAATCTTAGAAAAATACATTTAATATTTTTTAGGAAAATTTAAAAACTGAATTTATCGTTAACGAATCGAGAAAGGACGCTCAGCGTCTTGAAGATCACCTAATTAAGATTTTATCACAACGTTTACTCAATACGTAAGCTACTTATTATTACACTTATACAATAGAAAATGTTTTTATTCAGTCCTCATTTAATGCCACTATTTACAAGGTATATAACGTAAAATTGAAAACAAAAATAGCCACGAATTTAGAACTACCATACAAAAATGGATGATTTGTTAGTAATTTAGGTTAAGGATATATACATTATACTATAAGCAATAAAATGAAAAATATATACATATATATAAGGGATGCAAATGAGACTCGAACAAATCCTCATTCAACAACTAAATTATAGTACAAATTAAATCAACAATCACAAAAAAAAATTAGATGACAAAATTAATCAAACATGCTCGATGAAATACGTACATAATTTAGACATATAAAGATACTTGTAGTATTTTAGAAACAATTATTATGTATTAATAACATTCAAACATTTTAATTTGTTAATGAAAACCATACAGTGCATTATAATAATTAAATCACGTCCGTTCATTATTTCAGTACATACACAGTTCTCGTCGCAGTGTTGCCAATAGACGGGTAGGGCCGATATAATTATATAACATGATTAGGTACGAGACAAAATGGCACCCCTCAGCAGCATGAGGTTAACATTTAAATTTAAAAAATGAGCAGTTTCGTTTAAGAATTTACCAGTGTATTCAAGTCTAACTTTGTCGTAAATCTTGAGTAATAAAATGATATATCCAGCAAGTATGCACGTTCTACTTCATATTTGAAATGCGAGTGAAATATAAAGGCTTGCTCCCGTCGCGATTGTTGCTCCGACAACTTCCAAGTGCCATTTCGTCCCTACCTACCCTTCGTGAGCGATTGTTATAGTAAGTAGGCGGCGGCTCAGCAGATGTGCACGCTGTAGGCGGCGAGGAGGGCCTGCAGCGCGGCGCGGTGAGGCTCGTCGAGCGCGCTCAGCAGCGGCGGCAGCAGGCCGGGCTGCGCGCGGGACAGCTCCGACAGGCTCTCCGCGAGGTAGCGCTTCGGGTCGTCGATACCTGGCGAGGGGCGAATACACATAAGCAACAGCCTGTAGATATCCTATTATTACACATGTTGTGTAACCAGTACATCGATACTAGATCCCAAACTCCTAGTTCCTCACTGAATCCGATATTTAAACGTGGATCAGCAGCCTTATAAACTAGCCACTAATGCAACGAGGCAGTTATAAATAATACAAATATATATGTATGTAATATTTACCGGCGAATGGGTCGCCTGCGGCGGACTTGGCACAAGTGAGTTGTGCGTACTGCGGCTGGTAGCCGGGCGTGTCGTCCACCTCGATGAAGTGGTCGTCGGGCAACGTGCTCTCGTCTGGCGGTAGCTCTAATAGCGATATAAGCGCCTGGAAATAATCATCATAGGATTAATTTTCATAACAGCATTAGCAGTAAAAACCTCAACAGAGACAAGTGAAGATAAATGAATAACTGGAATCTAAAATTGACACGACATATTGGCTGATATCTAAATTTGTGGCATTTATCGTGGCCTCGTGAAAAAATAGCGTTTTTAGAATGCCGGTGAAGTTTTTTATCGAAATTTTGAAAATTTAATCGAGCACCGTTTGTAGTGTATATTATGGAAGAGTTTTAGCAAAACCCATGGAAGATGAAAATTTTGTTTTTCGTTTATCTATACTCATCCCGCCATTGATATAATATTAAAATAATTTTGTTGTCATAACATCTCGATTAAGAAATGTTTGCGTTCATGAATTTTACAAATGGAATGATAGAGTGTCGGTGGGGTGGGTCGGTCGCGGCGCACCTGCAGCACGGCGGGCCACAGCGGCGCCAGGTCGGCGCGGAAGCGCGCGCTGTGGCACAGCAGGCGCACGCAGCCCACGGCGGCCGCCTTGCGCTCCAGCGCGCCGCACACGCGCCGCACGTCCGGCACCAGCACGCGCTGCACGTACAGCGCGAACATGCTGCAATCGATATTAACATGTATGTGTTTAGTAGTGTTACAGTTTAATTGCAAGCTCGTCTGGTTAGAACCACCCACTCATCAGATATTCTACAGCAAAACAGCAGTACTTGGTATTGTTGTGTTCGGTTTAAATAGCGAATGAGCCAATTACAGACAGAATCACATACCATCTTAGTTCTCATGATTGGTGACGCATTGGCAATGTAATCGATGGTTAGCATTTCTTCCGATGCCAGTCCATGAGCTTTGGTGACCACTTACCATGAAGTGGTCCATTTTTGCTTGTCCTTTACATTTAAATCAATATAATAACATGTAAAGTTCGCTTATGTTCGTGCATTCATTATTATTTTTAGCATGAACTTCGTCAAATTTTGTAATAGTTTAGATCATTACCGTTACAGTTCATAACATCACATTTGTGAGTACACAAATATTAAACAAATATTATTCAACAAAAACTATATAATTAAGTAATCTTAAACTTTCATGATATTTTTATCATCAAAGTCGAATCATGATAAATATTATAAATCATAACTCACTTAGCCTGTACGGAGTCGACCACCTCGATGAGTTCGTCGGCCCCGAACTGCGCCGCGTAGAAGCCCAGAAACGCGATCAGCCCTTTGACGTACTTCGTTGTTTTCGACGAGGACAGCCGTTGGAAGAGTAGCGATATTATTTGCTTCGTGTATTGCTGCATCACTGATCTGAAACAGGAAATACGTTTGTAAGATTAAGCTTCACCTTTTTGTATGTTTTTAGTGTTTGGTTTGTTTCAACAATTCTTCTAGAAAAAAGTGAGTCTGTGAATGTCCCACTGCTGGTCTAAGGAGAAGGTTTGGAGCTAATTCCACCTCGTTGCTACAATGCGGTTTGGTGGAACACAAACGTGACAGAATTTTAGCGAAATTTGACGCATTCAGCTTTCCTCATGATAATTTCCTTCACCGTGAAACATGAAATTCAGTGGTGCTTGCCTGGGTTTGAACACACGATCATTGATTAGGATTCACGCGATTCTCTAGACTTTGGACGTATTTGATTCTGACCATAGTCATTTTTTTAAACTCAAAAAGGAAGTTAACGCAAGTAATGCTTGTATATTGAAAAAATATTTTGACCATAAAAAAGCAACTATTTAAGATGGAAATATGTTAATTTTTGGTACAAGTACGATTAAGAGCCAAGTTGACCCCTAGATAGAGGAGATTCTTTGATTTGTTATAGAAAAAAATACATGTATATCTCTGATATATACAGTTAATAGTGATCTAAGCATGCTCGTTAAAAGAAAGCCTTCACTCATAAAGGGGCCATCAAAGCCTTTTAATTAGTCGTAATATATACTAAGCAGTATATTTGTTAAAGGATACTTACTGTCCAAATTTCAATAACATTGTTTGTATGAGATAGAATCCTTCGTGGTCGTTCGTCTTTGAAGCAATTAATTTCTGGAACACTCCCAACATCGCATTCTGAAAAGTAAACATTTATTAAACGTTAATAAAATCTTTAAATCCACACTGGCTGTGACGTCACAGCAGTGGTGACATGGAAGGGGACCACCACAGTGCAGCCATATTAGAACATTATATTCAATACTAACCTCACTATAGTACAATACACATTAAAAAATAATTATATACCAAAACGTAGTCTTTAATTATCACATTACGATGTAGAAGCAATGCATAAGACATCATAAGCTTAACTTTGTATCGACGAATTAATATTTTTTAAACATAATGAGAATAATTATCTGTAAACTTTCCAAGACAACTAATTTTGCTTCTGTGTCATATCCACCATACTACTATGGGTTATGAGAGACTATATCTTCACGCCATAGACATTCCACCCATTCGTACTGTTACATGCAAACTGGCGAGTTGTTAGAGAGGACCTTACATACTGAATGTTACAGCATATTGTCTGCAACTCGAGAGGGAAATAGTATTAGCACTGACCGTCCTTGATTGTGATTGATCATGAGCTTATCTATACTAATATATAAAGCTGAAGAGTTTGTTTGTTTGATCCGGCTAATCTCAGGAACTACTGGTTCGAATTTAAAAAATATTTTTATTGGTTATATGTGGGTGAAACAGCGGGGCACAGCTAGTAGTCAATAAAAGTCTTCCTTAAAGTTTTTTTCTCGATAAATTCTACATACTGTAAGAGTAAGTTTAATAATGATATGAATGATGTAAAGCGTCGCACCAGCTTGCCCGAGCTGAGCACGAGGTCGTCGCGCGCGAGCACGAAGGCGCAGAGCAGGCGCACGAGCGGCCGCACGTTGGCGGGGCGCTCCCACAGCGGCGGCGCCAGCAGGCACGGCAGCAGCGCCGCGTACAGCTCCGGGCCCGACCCGCCGCCGTCCGCGCCGCCGTCCGCGCCGCGCAGCTCCAGCAGCAGCGACAGCATTTGGAATACGTACGGCATGAACTCTGTGCACACACGACACAACTTATGTACATACAAACGTGATAGGTAAAAGAAGACTCGGATGATTTCAAATAAAGAAATGTATTCCCGATGACTTCATCAGTTTGTGCAACTTATACAAAATGTAATGCTGAACTGCTGAGAAGTTAAGTCTTGAAATCATAGTTAACAAACATTAAATTTTAAAACTACTGATCGAGCGGCCGACTTATTGTATATTCTACACTGCTTTTATTTCTCATACATTCTGTATATAATTTCTATAATTTTTCGCCACTCACCCTGTACATCATTTTGTAGGATGTCTTGGAATATGGGAAACAGTGCGTCTTCAAATGCTGTTATGGCTTTCGGATTAGATTTCACCACCAACCTTTGAATAGAAAAAAATTATAGATAAAAACAAAAAAATAATTTACTCTAGATAAAGCCATATCCATTCTAAATTTGTTAGCCCTCGAAATGGGTCAATTAGATGGAAAATGGAAGATTTTAAAGTAAGAAAAAATCTCTTTCAGAATCTTTCTCAACAAAGGAACTACACTTAATGCAGTTTCAAATAATAAATTGATAAAAAAAAACAACTTACTGTATAGCAAGCGAGAGACTCTCAAACAGGTAATGGTTGAAGTGCGGCTTGCAGGGGTTCTTGGAGACAACGGCCAGCATACTAGCCAACTTCGGCAGCGCTTCGCCCAAGTACGGCAGGGCATCCTCCCGCATGCATGCTAATGTACGAAGAAACGCTGAAAACAAACCGATTACCATCAATAAACAATTACACAATGTTAGTAATTCAAGTTACATTATACACCGAAGAAATTACAGATAAAAAGATATAGATGAGAAAGATTAACAAAGTCATCTGCCTTATTGCACAGACAGCAATCTCTTTCAGAAGGTTTAAGGTAAAAGAAAGAGACAGAAAGTTAAGGGTGTACATTTTATATACTAATAAGTCTAATAACTCTCCACAATTATATACACTTACGGCCGAATACTGAAACGTCTTTCAAAATGAAGTGGGACTTAATTATTTGGAACGTCATAAATTTCAAAATTTCGGATACTTAATTTTGAAATTAATGACGTTCCAAATAATTAAGTCCTAATCATATTTGAATGACGTTTCAGTATTCGGCCGTTATGACATTATTCATATACATTGCTTAACGGCTGTTAAGTTAAACACTGTTTTCGCTCTTTCTATCATCATTAATTCGACATTCGAAAGAAGAAGACACAGCATTGTTTAACTAATTACCAGCTTAACAACTGTTATAAATAAAGCCAGCTGTCGCTGAAGCTGTCTCTTTCTAATGGTCACTACTAAGATTTATTTTGACATAAACTTTCTGAAGTGGGATATGAAGACTTACAAACAATATAAGTATGGCGACTCACCCTTCATGACGTACTCGTTGTGGTCGGCGGGGTCGGCGCGCGAGCCGAGCGCGGCCAGCAGCGCGGCCAGCAGGCGCGGCGCGTGCGGCTGCAGCGCGGCGCGCGACACCATGCCGCCCGCGATCAGCTTCTCCGCCGCGCACGCGCCGTACGTGCGCACCACGCCGCCGCCCGACACGTGCTGGATCTGGTACATATAGTCACAGTCCATACACATCGATAATAACAAATGTTAACGATCCCCTTCATCCGTCTAGTATCTTAATTAGTATTCCGAATTTGCGGCCATCTTGCAATAATTGTATCGCAAACCAATTTTTCAAATATACATAATCACGAGCGCCATTTATGTTAATAATAGTTAGTATAAATCTCTATGATATTTAATAAATCATCGAGTGAGTACTTACCAATAACGGAAAGGCTTGCATTATGAGTTCCTTTGGTAGCAGAGACCGGAACGTCATTATGTATTTGATGGCATCTGCCTTCAACACTGGCAACTCTTGCACTGAAATTAAACATATATATTTATAATGACACAATTGTATGTATATATTTTTCTTATTATAGTATTATATCTTCTAGAGGTTAGTTGAAACTGATCATAAGGTTCAGAATAAATGGTGTACATTTTTTATTTATTTTTATTGAATAGGAAGGCGGGCGAGCATCCCCCCCGCGTGGGATCTCCACCTTGTCGTGGTGGGGGGGCTCAGTACCCGTGGTAAGGTCGGCCACGGGGAAGCTAAGAGGGATCCCGGACGTGGGGCGCTCCTCGTGGGCCTCAGGAGGAGGCTTGCGTTGGATGCGCCCAGGGGGCGGGTGCGGGGGACAGTTCTGTCTGTCCCTCGCAGTCGGGAGTGATCGCGGGAGGAGAGGCGTGTCGGTGTTGCGTTGCCGCGCGCCCTATCTCCCGCGACCAAATGGGGGCGCACCATTTGTGCGTTGCGGTGGGGCCGCAGAGGAAGAGGAGATGCGGTGTTGTCAGGTTGCCGTCCTCCCTGTCCTCTGCGGCCGCTGGGTGTGTCGCTGTGGGGGATGGTTCTGTCCATCCCCTGTAGCCGGGAGCGGTCGCGGGAGGAGAGGCGTGTCGGTGTTGCGTTGCCGCGCGCCCTATCTCCCGCGACCGAATGGGGGCGCACCATGTGTTGCGTTGCGGTGGGGCCGCAGAGGAAGAGGAGATGCGGTGTTGTCAGGTTGCCGTCCTCCCTATCCTCTGCGGCCGTCAGGGTGTTTTTTGGCGGCGGAGCCCGGCACCTTCATCCGTCGCCAGGGAGCTTGTGGCCTTCGGGCTATCCGTCGGGGTGTCAGGGTGGAATGCTCGCGCGATCCCTTGGCACCCCCATAAAGGCGGTGAAGTATACGCTGTGGTTTTAGTGGGTATTACGGCCTTGCACTTCAGCCGTCGAGTCCCACATAACCCCCCGCTTTTCACCTTGCGGGGGGTATGCGTAAATGCATTTCCACAGCGAAAAAAAAAAAAAAAAAAAAAAAAAAAAGGCGGGCGAGCATGTGGGCCACCTGGTCACCAACGCCCATAGACATTGGCATTGTAAGAAATGTTAACCATTCCTTACATCACCAATGCGCCACCAACCTTGGGAACTAAGATGTTATGTCCCTTGTGCCTAAAATTACACTGGCTCAATCACCCTTCGCACCTGAACACAACAGTACCAAGTACTGCTGTTTTGCAGTAGAATATCTGATGTGTGGGTGGTACCAACCCAGACGAGCTTGCACAAAGCTCTACCACCAAGTCTTTGATCTTTCACAGATGATAGCTACTCTGTATTAATGTATTTTACTGTGTTTTGACTACTCTACATTCGAGCATAACAAATGTAACTCCTGTGCGACCACTTGTTTTACTTAAAACAAATGGTATTTTAAAAAGTAACCTAGCACCTTGTGTGCTTCCAACAAATCTTTTCAAATTTAAAAGAAGTTTCTAGAATGTACTTATACATACCGTTAGGACGTTGCAGCTCAGGCAAGACATGATTAGCAGCAAATGAAGTCAGGTCTACTAGAGGAGAAGCCTTAGTCACTCCCGCTGCTTGTGTCCCGCCACGACTTGCCAGTGATGTGACCAGGAAGAGAGCTGTGTCCTTGCCAATCCAAGCAGTGCCACCACTCTCTGAATATTTTTGTAGCATAACCTGTAACACAAAGTAAAAAGAAAATAACCTATAAATGTCTCACAGCTGGGTAGATATCTTCTCTTAAGCAGAAATGTATTTATTTTGAAATTTATTACACCATGCTGATCCGGAGTGGCTTTGGGGATAAACACATCACAGAAATTCATCTGACACATGATCCAGGTTCTCTCACAATATTTTTCGACACCACCGAGAAAGTGATAATTTATTAAGTCGAATGACTCGTGAATAACTCAATTATGCTTGGTCCGACATGATTATAAGATCTATATAAATTATCATAGCTCTAAACAACAATATTACTATATTAATTATTAATACATAAAGTAAAAATTTCCTAAACCAATTAATATATACGTTTAAAAAATATCAGCTAGCCGGATATTGCATTAAAACCTAATTGTCATGACGGTGTTTGAGGTTGAGAGTATAAAACTAATTATTTATTACAAAAAACAACTGAAAAATAACGAAGTGTGCTTGCCTCAACATATTGACCAAATATGCTCATCATCTTATCTTCGTAATGTAACGCCAGGGTCCGCACTAGATCACAGGCCGCTCTCCGTCTTGTGTCCACGTCGGAACCTTCAATATCACGGCTCACGTATTCCTCAGGATTATCCTCGAACAGCTCCAAATCGGACTCTGTAGTAATAAAACACTATCAGTAATCATACAATTAAAAAAAAATTAATGCATTTTTTCAATTGGTTACCACCGCCCATAGACAATGGCACTGATATAAATATTTATCCTTTACATCCCCAATACACCAACAATCTTGGGACTAAAAATATTACGTCCCTTGTGCTTATTTTTTTTCTTTACTTGTTGTAGCAACATTAATGATGACTATTTGTGTCAATTATGTTTAATATCACACTATTATTTTTACTATAACAATTTTTAAATGTTATTAAATAATAATTTCATAGCATTTACAGAGTTATTTAAACGACCCAGCAACCTCGCAGGACTATAAGTAACTACTTTTGGTCTGCGACTTTTGATTATTTCTTAGATTTTATATTCATACAAAAATTAGTATTCATTTAATTTCCCGCTTGAACGTTTATAAATCTAAGCGCATCGAAAAGATCGACGCGGCACGTCGTCCTTTCGTTTACGAATGAAATATAGACCTACAAAAGTCACGACAGTATGACTAAAATTTGTAAAACCTTTTTTTTTAATGTATTCAGTTATGTCCGATGTCGTAGAACAAAAGTTGTTGCTTATGATGTTAGCTATCTATTCTTGCGAGGTTGCTGGGTCGTTACAAAAAATCCTATATAACATATTATACATATAATACATAAATAATACCTAATTGTGTGCCAAGGCTAATTTTTTATAGAAATAATTGTATATTTATAGTGACTTTTACGTTTGAATTAGACATCTGTGTGCAATCCTTTTTATCTCTGTCTCCCAATCAACAACATTGATGATGATGGTCAACAATCAATCGCTTCAACCGCATGCATTGGTGTTCGACAACACTGTACACGTGGTAAAAGCAATCGAGAGTTGCCCTTTACAAATAAAATAGAGAACGTGGGGCACAATTCTTCTCCGCTATAACATCATCAAACAAACATGTCATTAATTATTATACTTTAGTATCAGATTGAATACATACCGCGCAGCTGCATGTTGGGTATGACAACTTTCTCGCAAATACTGCTAAGTGTAGCGGGATCTTCAAATAGATTCTTGTAACTATTTTTCTCCGCTACTTTAGCGAGGAATGTAAGAGCGTTCGACACTAACTGTAACAGACATGCAAAACCAATCAATATTTGAACTAAAAATGTATATTTCGTTTGTTAAAAGTATTTCATTAATCTTGGGAACCTTTGTAATATACCTTTTGACTGTAGTTACACTGGCTCACTTACCTTTTAAACTGGAACACAACAAAGCTCAGTATTGCTGTTTGGCAGTAACTGATGAGTGGGTGTTCCCAGATGGGCTTGCACAAACTCTTATCAGCAATATATATATAATATGCAAAGCAATGATAGTCAAGGTATTCAATACATATTTAAGACGGAAATTTCATAGAATTGTGGACTCACCGCATCGAATCGCAGCTTCGAATCTGTGTTCAGTAGGACATTCCACACTGCGGTCACAAAAGCTGGAGCGTACGGGGAGAACTCCTCTTCATACTTGAGAGCGTACAATGCTGCACAGTTGCAAATTTCCGTACGAAGTTCCTCCATCACGCCAGGCGCGTCGGTATCATCCTGGATGTGGAAAAAGATATTATTTATCAGAACTTTAGAAGTAAAATTGTATTGTATTATAAATATATATTAAACGAAAACTGTTATAGTGAATAATACAGCAGAAATAGCAGCTTGTTTTAAAAGCAGCATGTACAATTGTCAACTACCCACCACTACAACCCTATAAAAAGCAGCGCTCGACAAAGTGAGCATTCATTCTTTCGACATCAATTGCCCGGTGCACATCTTGCATTGCAATTATAAAGTGTTATATAAAGTGTCTTTGTGTTATATAAGAAGAATGTCTGCCCCTGTTCTGACATATCTAAATCTTAGATTTGTTTATTTGAATAGGGTATAGTTTTAGGGTATTTCCACTCCTTTGTTGATTTGAATAGGGTATAGTTTAGCTATAGGCTAAATTTAATAGAGTCTACTTACATTTGTTTCCAAACATGGAACTTTCTCTTGAAGCAGGTTGAGAAGATTTGGCATCCATACTGGCATGTTGTCTTCGAAGAACTCCGGAAGATCCTGGTAGTTGAGGGAGTAAAACACCTTGCACGTCAACACAAGGGAGTTGTAAATAATCTTCAGTGCATGTGGCACATTATTATTTTTCTTCGCTAAGTCTATTAATGCCTGAAATAAAAAAAGATAACAGACGCTTAAAATAAAGGTTTGTTTATATTGCATAGTCATGATTTCATTCACACATTCATATTTCTAATGATCTAAACCTTTCAGCTAACCAAATAAAACAAAATATGTATAACATTATATTATAGCCCAAGAAAAAAAAAAATTTCACACACCACAAATAAATCAGTCAGAGGTTTTGCTATGTTATCGAGAACATGTTTGATTTCTTCCCAAAGTTTTTGTGATTTAAATTCATATCGATACCTCTTGAATAACGAATGGGCCGTCCTTAACACACCATTAATTAAATGGAAGTCACCTGCGAAAATTTAATTAAGTCACATCAATTCATACAGACAGATTTAAAAATAAAAGATATATATGTATTTTTTAAATTGAATATTTAAAGATTAACATACCAGAAGCAAATTTTTCAACCATCTCGTTGATAAGCCCCGGCCACTTTTCCGGGAAGTCATGCTTGCCAATTATAGAGACTGCATCGCTGAATTGCCTTTGAATCGCTTCTGGGCTCTTGAGCATCAATCTTACTATAAGAGATTTAATTGTAGCTCTGTCTGATGCATGCAAGCGGTCAACACCGTCTTCGTCCTAAGAAAATCCAAATCAAAATCAGTCTAATACATTCTAATTAGTTATTAGTAACTTTGTGTTTTGGGCTAAGTTGGGTTTACTTAGATTATTTTTAATGTTGTTAACAAATGCTTTTTTTTATTTCTACAAATATTACAAAAGCAAATCTTGTCTTGTCATATAATATTTAAAATTATTTGTATGTAAAAATCTTAGTTTATTAAAAAATAAAAAGGAACAATATTTAATGATATAACACAGGTACAGATGCATAAGTAAACAAGGCCTATTTAGTAATATTTAAGATCACTTTGAACTCGACCATTAATTTACCATGGAAAGAATTATTATTAAAACACAGCAATCTTACCACTGGCCAATTACGTTTTATATAGTTCTTGAAGGTTATTGATGCGGTAACTCTAATAACAAGATCTGCATTATCATTGTCGATGAGATGAAGAAGCAATATTCCATAATTTTGGTTTGATTCAACACCTTCTAAGAATTTTTCAGCTGAAATAAAAAGAAATCTTGGTTAGTACTGTATCATCTGTAGTATTGTACTGTAAAAATTGATTTATTTATATTATTTTTGTATTTAATTTTAGTATATTTATGAAAATGTGGTTGTTCTGAAGATAATATTAATTATTGACTTTTAAAATAGTAATGTTATTTAAAAAAATCATGATGCACATTAGACACTAATATAATGTTAGTGTTATTAATTGCATCATGATTTTTTTACCGTTGTTTACCAGGTGTTTTAAAAAGATTTTTATCTTGAAAGGAGAGACAACATTGTTTAATTTATCAACCCCTAAGCAACATTTATGAGTAAGCTATCATAATAAAAGTTTTTGTTTTAAAAAAACCTATTATTTATTCCTACAAACGCAAAATCCCTCGATCAAATAATTATACAATTAACGGTTATAAACTTAACATTTTAGGTTATTCTTAATATTTTACTACGCGTAATAACTGATATTATATTGAAATAGCTTAAAACATACGTGTTATTATTTTTTTATTTCTAATAACGGCCGAACACTTATAACAGAAAGGTCACAAGTTAAATACATTAACTTACCGGGTCTTCTGATATTGGGATCTGGATTAAGAGTCTTTTCCAAGTAACTCGCTAATGTAGCTAAATTCTCATCCGATACTTCCATTTTTATATTATATTATTAAATAATTTAACAGTTTAGTTTCAAGTCGGTCACTGCTAGCTTAGCTTTAGATAATTTCGTAAATTAATCACAAACGCGTTCTTCAAATCTTCACTTCGTTCATATGCGAATGACAGTTGTTTTTGAAGCAGGCAGTGCTGCCAGAATGAAAAACTTACTTGGCGATCAATACACTGTATGAAATGAACTCAAAACGTTTCTCTTGATTTTTGAATAATCTCTGAAAGAAAAATTATAGTTTGGTACCTATTTGAACGGAACAAAATATTTGGTACGTCTTTAATTTTAAGAAATTCTAAGCAAATTGTTATTTCCAGATAAAAAAATGTTTTCAACGTTATGCCAAAGACCCATAATGTCACAAATTTAGTTCAATAATCAGTATATTTATTAATAATCAGTATATATTTATTTAAAATATTCTTCAATGAACATGAAACTTATGTTTCAATACGATTGCCAAATTTCATAATATCATAAAAATAGTAAGGTTTTTTTACTGGCCTTTTTGAAATCGACGCCAACATTGGCAAATATGTATGTACAAAGCTTTAAAAAAAAATATAGGAATGTCACTAATGTCACTCTCACTCACTGTCAGCCAGCAGCCGTCAGTATATAATATCAACATTCAACAATCACCGAACAGTTAATTCCAAAGTAATTAAGATATCAAAAGTGTCACATCGTTCTCGATTCACAAAAAGTTTTAAGTATTTTAACTAGGCGTAAATTTTAAAAGTAATCGTGTAGTTTAAGTAGTTGTTTTTAAAAAAATAATATAACAGAAGAATAAAAATGACTCAAGCTCGCCTTGCCTCCTGTATTCCCTTGCCTTTGGAGCATAAATTGCTAGTCACCGTGATAGAAAAAGCCAAAGATTGGGCGTTAATGCATGGTGTCGGTATGAGAGATAGGAAGCACTTTAATAAAGATGCAATACAAGTAAGTTTTATTTAAAAATTGTATACAAATTAGATACAGAATAGCAGCTGAACTTTTTAAGAATGTGCTTGTATCAAATTTCTAAATTAAAAAAGTTAAATAAAAGTGTCAACAGTTAAATTATTCATTACCACAGATTATTTTGCACTAAAATAATGTTGAGGATACATGCAAGACAAAAGAGTAAAAAAAATCAGAAAATAAAAACTATAATTTTACTACACACAATTAAATTTTATCACAAAATTCTGTCATTGTTACTCTTATCAATTAATTAGATTATTTGCATTTGCCTACGACATATTATTGAAATCTACATAATTGAAATGTTTATCAAGTAATTAGTATATAATGTAATTATAGCATATACAATTGTTGGTTTGTTTCACTAAGTTAAACATTGACAAAAAAAGCAAGTATTTATTTATTTATTACTAATAGTACCTATCAAGTCTTCTCAGAATAAGTATTTCAGTTTCTTTTTAATAATTTAATTCACCCTTGGTGGTTAAGGAAAACATAGTAAGGAAATCTGCATATGTGTATTCTGAACCCTTTAGAAGAGGAGGTATTTGTCGAGCTGTAAGACATACACAGGCAGACATTTTAATAATAGTGAAATTCTTTTTTGTAGAACAAAGAAATCAAAAACAATCTTACAAACTATGCAATCTTTAATGAGTTGTACCAATAGGTGGCCTTGCAAATAGCAATTTCTAAATATTGTTACAATGAAGAAATAAAGTCGTAGTCGAACAGGTTTCGAAACATTTTTTTTCATAAAACAATTATTCTTGTTTGATAGAAAGTAATGTTAACATTGCTGCTCTTCACTATTGTTAAAGATTCAAGTTTCAATGGGTCAGAAACTTGTAAAAGGTGTTCCTTATCAGTTGCAGAAAAGCGACTTTTTCCTTTTTGTGCATGCTCGTCTGGGTAGGTACCACCCACTCGTCAGATATTCTACTGCAAAACAACAGTGGCTGGTGTTATTGTGCCGGTTTGTAGGGTGAGTGAGCCAGTGTAATTACGGGCCAAGGGACAAGGGACAACCTTACATGTTGATAATGTATGATTTATTTCTTTGGGATTTAATTATAGATATATAATTTGGGATTTTTTTTTATTCTTCAGCCTTTTGCCATCCACTGCTGGACGAAAGCCTCCCCAATAGAACGCCAATCATCCCGATCCTGGGCAGCCCGCCATCCAACCTGCCACTTTTTTTAAATTGTCTTTCCACCTCACCACAGGGCGTCCTACACTATGTTTCAATCACACTACAATACAATACACAAATTGAATTCCTGAAAATCAGATCAGCTTCAATAGATTCAGATAGCATCTTCTAAAAAGCATTCCATTAGTGTAAATTTGCTTTGCATTATTATTATTAACATATTATAAAATGTTAATGACATTTATTCTAAAATGATGTTTCTGTTAACTAAGTACCTAAAAGTAACAGCCTGTGAACGTCCCACTGCTGGGCCAAAGACGCTTCTCCTCTTTTGAGGAGAAGGATTGGAGCTTACTCCACCACAATGCTGCGATCCGGGTTGGTGGAATACACATGTGACAGTTTCAGTGAAATTAGACACATCTAGGTTTCCTCACGATGTTTTCCTTCACAGACAGGCACTACATGAATTATTATAATCATAAATTAAGCACATGAAATTCAGTGGTGCTTGCCCCATGAATACACGATCATCGGTTAAGATTCAAGCGTTCTTTCCACTGGGTCATCTCGGCTTTTTAGTGCTTAATTACTTAATGTTTTTTTTTTAATAATATTATTTCAGATAGCACCGTTTGTCCTCCTGCCATCACCATTTCCACGAACAGAATTCAACAAAGCAATCGAACTACAGCCTATCCTAAATGAACTAATGCATAAGGTGAAGTAAAACATGTCATTTTTACATATATATTTTGCATTTTTGGCTTGCACAAAGTAAAAATAATAATTATATAGCGTAAATTTTTTATTATTTTCTTTATACAGTTTTCATAATTAATATATAATATATATTATTTAGTGAAAAGTAATATACAGGGTTATGATTAATGACCCAGACTACGACTTGATAATTTGTTAAATTTTATTTTTATACATAAATAAGTATTAATTTAATTTCCCGCTTGAACGTTTATAAATCTGCGCGCAACGCAAAGATCGTCCTTTCGTCTATGAATGAAATGTAGACCTACAAATGTCAGGACAGTACGACAAAAATTTGTAAAATCTTTTTTTTTTAATGTATTGAGTTCTGTCCGAAGTCGTAGAACAAAAGTTGTTGCTTATGATGTTAGCTACCTAGTCCTGCGAGGTTGCTGAGTCATTAAAAATATCCCTGTTTATAACAATAATATATTTTTCTAAGTGCAGGTTGCACATGATGATGAATTTCTTGAACACACGCTACAAAACACTCTTCAAGTTGACGAGTTCACTGCGAAACTATACGAAATATGGGTCAAAGTTAAAGAAGAAGGCATTACACAGGTAAAAAAAATATTTCAAGAAATGTTTTTTTTTTATATAATTTGGAATTTGGCAATGAAAACAAAATGGGAGGGTGATGCCTGAATTGTCACCGTTTTATAATTTTTGGGTTTTAATTTTGCAATTGTTTTTGTACACGATATTTTATCTTTAGACACAAGTATTTCAGTGTATATTGGTGTTGACTGTGTCAATTGCCGGGATGGAAATAGTTGCTATCCTTTTTCACCGCACACGTGAGAGACTGTGATAGGAAGAGATAGCAATAGTTTTAGTCCTGTGTGAGTCACAGATTGCCTACAATACCATTGTAAGTTTTGTTTGAATGCAGATAAGAGACATTAAGGCAACATTCAAACAGCGGTCTGTTTTACGAGATCTTTTTGACGTCATTACACCGTATTTATAAACCGTTTTTAAAATTGACTGATGGACATATTTTGTCGGATCGGTATTTTTTACTGGACTTGAAATATTGTCGTGTGAGCCCTTAAAACTACACACGCAATCGTATACGAGAAAAATTATCTGTAAAACGAACTGCTGTGTGAATGTGGCCTAAGATAAATGCTCTTACGTCAGATTTGAATATCGAATTTGAAGATTTTTCTTCTGTGTTTTTATGTATCAATGATGTGTCTAGCGATAAAGTCACTATTCATAATTATCTCATGTACACGCAATGGATTTTACTCAATATTTTTTATAGTATTTATTTTTATTAAATATATCTTATACATTGCAAATTCATGTATCTATACTATGGGTATTACCTAAGGTCTTTTTTTAATAATAGAAAAAGTTTTTTGGGAGGGTATTTGGATAAAATTGGTATCTGTCCGGCGTAGCCGATATCACTAGGGATGCTGAGGTCTGACATCATGCTGGAGTCAAGGTGTCCGCACACAGAGAACCAGTGTGCGAAACACACGCCATATTGTTCATGGAAACAAGTGGAGATCAACAGTATTGCGTCCGGTTTCGGCCATCTTGGGCCAGTGTCGCGAGAGATTCAGAGGTAGCACGTCATAAAACTCGTTGTGTCCAAAATGGAAGCTAGATTTTGACGCTTGTTCCTGAATATAACATAAATTTTTGGTATATATCGGACAAGTCTCAAATCTGGTTGTCCATAACGTCATATTTACCGAGTTTTATAATTTTATGCTGTTTAAAGAACACTTCGTTCGAAACTTCGTATTGAGGATCGTACACACGAGCAGGAGCAAGCGAATTGAATGTATATTGTTGTCTCGCTTCGTTGCACAGGTGTGGCCGTTGTTTTATATATGATCCCGCGTCACGTTCGCTTACATTTTGCTTGGTCGGAAAGGTGTGTTCGATCCTTTATCTCATAATTATTTTTACGAAACGTAAAATAAATTGAATGATCTTAGTTTGAACGAATTGTTTCAATTAACTTAATGTTTAAATTGGTTGATATTAATTAATTAACCAGACATATTTAACGTAAATTGTCAGCAAACTAAATAATAGCATTAGTGAAATATAAACTGATGGGTTGCAAATATAATTTAAAATAAAATATAGACAAAAGAAATCTTAAAGCTTAATAAATCGTATCTTTGCCGTTACTATGATGATGCTTCGCGTTCGAATAAAAAAAAAAAAAATTAATAGAGTATGTAACAAAAACCCTGTCCGACCCGTGAAGTGGTTATTGGGTATCGTGAGTCACCACTTCGCGGACAGATTTTGTTACATCCTGTATATAATTTGTGACCCATTTGTTGACGTAGAACTGTATATAAAATATCAGCTTATAATTTATGCAGTTGTTAGATTTTATATTTAAATAGCATCAGCATTAATAATATTCATAAAAAAATAATAATTGTAAAAATAATCTTTGATACGTGGTAAGTTGTTAGTGGTCGTCTACCTGGTGGTAAGTGGTTCATAGGTATTAACGATTATAAATTTGTAACTAAATTATTATGTTAATTGTGTCTATAATACACTGACTCGCCGACTTACACTTGAACTAAGTCATAAAAATATATGTATAACAGTTAACGATATAGTAACTTATAAACTGACCTAGAAGGTCTTACCATCCTTTACCATCAGAAAATATAAATATGAAACCACATTCGTCTTAAACCTAAGTATTTTTTTTAGTTGAAAAAACCCCCGTCTTAAGTTTAATATTAATTATATATATTTATTTGATATATAAAAATGATAATTTATGTTATTTGTAATATATAATTATATATATTTGTATATATAAATAAATAAATTGGCGCGTAATATCATAGCGTACATTGGATAGCAAATGTTAATGGAACATGGGTCTTATTCGTATAATCCGATAGGACGGCAACCCGACACAATCCAATATTCAACACCAACATTATGGAAGTACTTTCCGATGCTTAGGAGTGTAACTATCTTCTAAAATTGTATGTGTTACATTGTGAATGCTCCATCGACTTTGGAAACTATGATGTTATGTCCCTTGTTAGACTGGGTCACTATCCCTTCCTTTCAAAATGAAACACAACATTAAGTATTGTGTGATGGCAGTAGAAAATAACCTACCCAGAGTCCAGACGAGCCTGCACATATCCTAATCAAAGCAAAGGTCGAGTTAGTTATATATATGACTAGCTGTGGCCCGCGGTTTCACCCGCGTATAATTTATAAAAATATAATGAATAAAAATCAGCCTAGAGTGTTCCTCGTTAAAAGGACTATTCAAAACAAAAATATTTTTTAAATTCGAACCAGTAGTTCCTGAGATTAGCCGGATCGAACAAACAAACTCCTCAGCTTTATATATTAGTATAGATATAGTTTACGCTATGTTATTACCGCGTGTTATATGATATATCGTCCTTTTGTTCACCGATGTTACGGATCGGAGCGTTATTGACGATTCTGTTTGATTAATGAACGATTGTTCGTTTAAAATTGTCATTGATGGTTTATAAATATTGTAACGATTGTCGTTACTTGAGTTTTGTTTATTTATTTTCTTTTGTTTTCAAACGTTAGAATGATTATCTTGTATTGTGTATCTTGGACGTGACGTCAATTAGGTTAATTTCAGATATAATTTTTATTTTTATTAATGTTATTATGTACCAATCGTCGTCTTCTTGTTAGAGGAGGTGGGGGGGCAAGTGCATGTTCGATATTAGGTACTCTATGTGCTATTCTGTACCTCCGACAACTTGTATGCACAATTTTGTGATGATTACTTGAGTAGTTCAGACTTGAAAGCGTAACAAACAAACAATCAAACTCACTTTCGTAATTATAATATTAAGTTAGGTTATAGTTATTTTATATTTGAAATGTAGATTATTACTAGTCAACTTTGCCTATAGACATTGGAATTGTAAGAAATAAGAACATACAGAACTTGTTTGAGGACATAATCGAGAACAGAACTTTACATGTTGTCCTTTGTGCTTGTAATTAAACTGGTTCAATAATAATTAAAAAAAAGTTTTACTGTTTGGCGGTAGGATAATTGTAGGAGGGGACATTATAACTTTTTTTTCACATATTTGTTAAGTATATTTAGTTTATATTTATAGGAATAGTGTTGTATCTCTTACGTAACTTTTGTTAATTCTTCTATGTAATTTTTAATTGGTTCCTCGCGATACAGGCGAAGCCTAGTGCGAGGACCCCTGGCAATATTGTTACAAATTGTGATACCAAATAAACGAATTTGATTTGATTTGAAATAAAGATTCATGGACGATTCTTAAAGTGTGATACAACAGAGCTACTAGTTTTTTTTTTTTTTTAATCTTGCGTTATTTCCGAATCAAAGGTTTCAGCTGGGGTTCCATTCTACTAAATGACAGTTTATCGCAGCAGAATCGGAACGTAAACGCTGCCGCTTATCCGTTTTCTTATTTTTAAATTTAATTAGACATAAAAATAACAATTAAGTTATGTTTTGTAAATTCGGTATAATGGTAAATTATTTTTCGGCAATTAATAAGAAAGTGTAACATTTCTATATTACATTAATATTAATAATAATAAAAATAATTAACATTAAGATTATTATCAGAATTATCGACCTAGAAAGTAGAATTAACATTGGGTACACAAATATTTTGAGGTTATGTTGTTTATACGATAAAAATTAATAATAGAAATGTGTTAATTAGTCGCTACGAATATTAACTAATTTAATGGTGTTGGTATTGAAATTATATCAAATAATAACGTTTAATAATTGGACAAAATTATGGTGAACTTACAGTCGCTCAGCCTCGGCCTCTTCCGCTCGGACTATCTAATGCAGAATCCCGATGGAAACAAGATTAAACAAGTGGAGTTTAACACGGTGGCATCGAGTTTTGGCGCCATCTCGTCGACCCTCCCCGACATGTCTCGGTACCGACGCTGCGCTGTGATGGGCTACAATCTTCATAGTTCATACATAATACATTCGAAACTTTAACCAAATATAATGAACTGTTCGTTTATCAATATTGCTTAATATAAATAATACAGATTAAAAAAATATGAAACGTTCAAAAATGTCCAATACTTTTGTATTTAACGAAATGATCTAAATCAAAATCGGTTCGTAAATAAAAAAGAAAAAACGCAAACAAACTAATAAATATATCTCCGTTTTGAAATCTGTTAAAAACTACAAATATTAATTTTGTTTTGATATTTATCTATAACTACAAGACAATTATTTCAATCGGCATAAAATTAACAAACCGATGCAGTTCATTTTATTTGTCTTTTTTTAATTTTTTTTTTTTTTATATTTAAATATAAAGGTCGTAACCCATCACGGAGCAGCCATGATATCAGTCAACATCTCTCATGTGACTGCTTATGCATATGCACGCTGTACATTCATGTTTTCTCACTGCTTGTATTCTGTTGTCTATGCACGCTTCGCTTTGCTTCTTATTCGCACTGAACGTTTTGACATATGCCATTTATTTATTATCTATGATGACGTTTGCTATTCGAAGTAATATTATGTTTTGAAAAAAGAATAAGTCGTATTGTATATTGAAAAGTTTTGCGTGCATGTATTTAAAAGCGTAGTTTATTCACTTGAGAGATGTTCCCTGACATTTGTCGGTTTGTTGATGATAATTAAAAAAATAATAATAAACGTTTCGAAATTTATGTATCGCCAATTTTGTCCACTTATAAACGGCTTAGGGTACACATCTTTCAAAATGCATACCATTTCATATGTACATGCACTTAGGGATTTTATACGATAAAGAAAATACACTCGTAATTGACAGAATAATGAAGTAGTTACCATTATAGCATTTATGATAATAGAAATAAAGATTATTTTTCTTTGCACACACTACAAAAGTAAACAACGAATACAATTTGAATTTCATGTTATATATATACGGTTGTGTGGTAAGATAAACTAGTTCATTATTTATTTATATAATATATTTCATTTATTTAGCTGAGTATGATTAAAACGAATGAGGGGGCACAAATAAGCACTTATGCAACCATAAGTTTGTTTTTTTTAATTTAACCTACCCAGGGTTTTTTATTTTTTAAATACGAATATGATATCATTTGTCTGTGGGATCTGTGCTGGGCAAGGGAAAATAAACCATAATTCTAACAACGTTATCATATAGATTTATGTTATGTCCATATTTATTCTATTTTATATTTTCTCACATAATTTAAAAGTTAATATTATTTTGTGTCATTTAAATGAAAGTTCAAATATGCGATAACAAAAGGTGTTACTGCGATCTGATAAGAGGGCTCTGAGAGGGATCTGGAGAGCATGTCATATGGGTGGCATTAATTAATTTTGGGTTGTATAATTTAGGTTTCTTTTATGTATAGTCAATATAATGAGGTGACAGTCACAAGGTCAAAGTTTACGGTCTAAAATAAAGACCGTGTAGTGAAATCTTATGCGAGTTTTCCTGATTATTATTGAGGCCTCGTATTTCATTCAGAAAAATCTTGCAGGATAAAAATAAAAATACTTCTGACCTAGTATTAATTATGTTGTTTATCGAATCATTATAATGATGTAATCTTTCACATATATATTTTTGTCACAGATAAGCAAATAACTTTTACAGCACAGATGTTAGAAAATAGTTTTCAGGTTTTAAAAAAAATGATAAATAAGAAATACTCAAAAACTACTCTAAATCCACTAATTATGCGTTTTTAATTTTTAATATTGAACTAATGAATCATTCATATCATTACTGTTGTAGTTTAAGATATAGATTATAATATAGTTTAAAATAATAACTTTACTTTTGTAAAAAATAAATAGCATGTATTTTTTTATATTTCTCTATTCCAAATTTAAAAAAAAAACTAATTTTACTGTTAAATAAAGTTACCCTAGTACGGTGCAGTCATTTGTATATCCGAAATGACTCAGCGGTTAATGTACGTGAATTTTAAACAAATGTTGCGGGTTCAGTATAAGTGTAAGCACTAGGAAATTTCATGTGCTTGTGTTGTAATTTGCGTTTATAATTAATCTCGCTTGGAGATGAAGGATAACATTGTGAGAAAACATGCATGTGATGGCTGTAAATCTGACAACCCGCATTGGTACGTGGTGAAATAACCTCTGAAACTACTTCTCGGAATATTTTGCCCAGCAGTGGGACACTTACAACACGGAGATGTTGATAACAAATCTCGTAATTGTTTTGAAGTATGTGAATATGGATTCAGAATGAGTAAGCAACGCTGTTACTAAATGGTGTTGTGTACGATAATATAATGAATCAAAATGAGTTCTAAGACTTGTTTATTCGACCAGTAATGGATCTTGAAACTAGTAGTAAATGACGTCACAAGCATTGTAATCAAATAGCCGCCATCTTGAAAAAAATCCGACAAATCTTTATGCATTTAAAAATGGATTGTTCCGTATTTGTATATAAAAAAAATCGTTTTGAGTAATTTTTACTTATTTATTTTTGGAATAGAGAAACTTTGAAAATAGAATGTATTGTTTTAAAACAGCATGTGTAGTGGCATGTCATAGTGTTGTATTCTTTGTAAAAAAACCTAAATGCCTCGAATACCTGTATGGAAAATAATAATAAATGATACATATAATTTTGGTCAATACGTAAAATGATTTTTTTATATTATTTTCCACCAGGAATATTCTGTTTTCTTTTTTTAAATAATTGTTTCATTTTCAGCTACATTCTCCGCCAATTGGGACACGGTGATCTGATTAAAAATGTAAGTAATATATCTTTTATTATTCATTAATAATAAATTGGGTTTTTGATTGTTTTTTTTTTAGATATTTATTTTAAGGAATTTAATTTAAAAAAAATGTTATAGTACTAAAGATTTTTCTTTAAATTTAATTAATATTTTAAATAGGAAATAGGATGGTAAGTGGTCACCGCTAACAGTCAATACTGTATGAAATAGTAATCATCCCTTGAGTTTTCAGTGCGCCACTAACCGTGGGAACTAAGATGCTATGTCCCTTGTCCCTTTAATTCAATCTTTTTTTTATAATCTGTTCAAACCGGAACACTAAGTATTGCTGTTTTTAGTAAATTATAGTTTTATTATTCTCTATTATGTTAGACTTCTCTGTATTGTATAAAATATGCAATGATGAAGGATTACTAATACAATTATTATTTTTATCCTATGCTATTTCAGATGCCTGAAAACCGCGCTTTATCTGGTCTCTGTTCTGGTATAATCGAAGCGTACGATTTATTCGGCGTACCATCCGCCGTTGTACTCTTCGTCGTCGAGGAGATATCGTACAACATATGCGACCAGAGGTTTCATGAATTTGAGATATCCGAAAAAAGGCCTGATATTATGGTGAGTCCTAGCTACCCGTCCAGGCCTTGCTCTGGTTGAGTCCCTTACTCTATAAAGTTTATATTGTAATATATATTACTACTCGTTTAAGCGGCTTACGTCAGGAAAGTTCTCAGTTGGTAATCCAATGCTTTAATAAATTGAATTGAACCTTGATCATGAATTACTCCGTCTATTAGTGAAAACCTTATCCAAATCCGTTCGGTAGTTTATTGTGGTCAGAGAGGCAGGCGCGGTCGGGTACTTTGTTTTATTATATACATATATATCCTATCTATAGATATATATAATTTCGTAAAGTTGTATGGGAAAGATGATTAAGGGCGTATCTGTTGTTTAGGGTTAAGCAACTTTTCTACCAATCAGAAGAGGGCTC
Organism: Nymphalis c-album; assembly: GCA_963151315.1. Classification (NCBI taxonomy): domain Eukaryota; kingdom Metazoa; phylum Arthropoda; class Insecta; order Lepidoptera; family Nymphalidae; genus Nymphalis; species Nymphalis c-album. The sequence goes on from OY720610.1 coordinate 5,923,686, forward strand.
CAGTCGTTAGCCTTGCTCTGATTGGTTTTTTCAAAATCAACGTCAAATAACATCTTATAAATTGATTTTGAATACAAAGTAATTATAATGTTTAAGTTAAAAATAGTAAAAGTCACTCATAAGTTCCTACATTAAAGGTGAAATATGATTTGTTGGTTGTTTTCAGATTTATCGAAAAACTCTCAATGAAATATTCGAAGAGACGACGCTGAACGATAAGAAGCAACTTATGCTGTAAGTGTCTCTTAGTTCATTTTTTTTTTTCAAAAGGCTGGACTAGGATTCATGTCTTTGCGACAAAATAATTGGAAATCGTAGGCCGGCAGTTACGTTACTGTTGATTGTTGTTTATTTGTTTCCAGTGACGGTTTTCCAGTGGCTGTCGTCTACTATAGGTCTGGTTATGAACCAGCTCAGTATCCCTCAACCAAGGAATGGGATGCGAGGCTACGTGTCGAGAGATCGTCGTAAGTGGAAATAGCGTTTCCTATCCCATCACGAGAGTCAACAGATTTGTCAGACAAATGATGTGAAATCTGTTCAACCTGTGCAGGGCTGTGAAGTGTCCGTCGATCCACTACCAGCTGGCCGGCACGAAGAAGGTGCAGCAGGCGCTGGCGGCGCCCGGCGTGCTGGAGCAGTTCGTGAGCGCCGCCGACACCGAGCGCGTCCGGGACATCTTCACCGGCCTCTATTCGCTCGACTTCGACGAGAGCGGCGAGCGCGCCGTCGACATGGCGCTCGAGGACGCCGAGAGGTCAGGCGGGAGAGGGGGGTGTCTTGGAATTGTACACATAAATGTCCCAATACAAAAGTCGAGGAAGTTTCCTCCGTATCGGAGAAGGCTTAGAAGCCTATTATAGATACTATAGTTGCTAATGCATATAGTTGGGGCTAAATTCTATCCAACACGTGCAAATAAACAATTTAAAGCACAATATCCAATGGTGATCTAAACACGTGGTCGTCGGTTACGATTCCAATGTCTTAAGTCGTGCAAGTATCGAAGCGAATAGTATATAATAAGTGTGACATGCCGGTGGTGCAGGTTCGTGCTGAAGCCGCAGCGCGAGGGCGGCGGCAACAACCTGTACGGCGCCGACGTGCGCGCCGCGCTGCTGCGCATGCGCCGCGCGCGCGAGCGGGCCGCCTACGTGCTCATGGAGCGCATCCTGCCGCCCACGGTATACGAGGCGCCGCGCTTGGAACATATTCCATTTTTAAATTATGAAATATTACATCATTAATTGTATTTCATACAATAAACTAAACTTTCATACAATAGACTAAACAACACAAACATATTTTTTTAAATTCGAACCAGTAATTCCTGAGATACAGCTAGGATCAAACAAACAAACTCTTCAGTTTTATATATTAGTATAGATTTAATGACCCCTCTGCGAGTTTGAATGTATTTCGGCCGTCGAACGTAACAGGACAACATTTTCATCCTCAGGTGGAGGGGTACGTGGTGCGACCCGGGGGGGCGGTGCCGCCGCCGGTCACCGACCTCGTGTCGGAGCTGGGCATCTTCGGAGTTATCATTGGGTCAGTTATTGTATTTAGATGTATTTTTTAAACCTACAGACTATACGAGTCACTCAGGAATTAAAATACGTCATATTAATATCTTACAACATAAAACGAATACTAATCGACACCACGAAATAAGAAGACATTTTTGGTATAAAACTTTTTTTTTTGTAATAATTAGTTTATTATTATTCATATTTACGCATCGTTCATCAAATTTCGTTGAAAGTGTGTCCACAAACACACAAGTGTACTATTCCCTTACTTTTTTAATATCATGGAACGACAACAGACAACTGGTAAATATTTGAGGCACGGGTCCGACAGCTATACGCTTTTCGAAGCATTTCTTGACAGAAACACTTCTTGACAGAAACACTTCTTATTACATACGTATTTAATACATTATTCTAATAAACAGGACCAGAGATAAAATCTACAGCAACCGTCAAGTGGGACACATGCTCCGGACCAAACTGGCGGATGCCAACGAGGGCGGAGTCGCCGCGGGACTCGGGGCTCTCGACTCGCCGTACTTACTCGATATGTAAACTAATTCATATAAAAAAATCAACATAAAAATAGCAAAAAAATTACTGTTTTTCAAATTTTTTTATGTAACAGTATCAAAACTTAATAAATATAAAAAATTGTGACAGAATTCGTAAAGACAAGATAATATGTAATTAAAAAATATTCGTTTTTGTTGCCATTGCAAATATAAACTTAACTTATTGTACAAGAAACTAATTTTTAAAATAACAAATAAGTTACAATTAAAAATATATGGCAATAAAATAATTTTAATACCTTATCTATTTTGAAGAATAAATTTAAAGACAATTAAAGCCCTTATTATTAACGAATTAGAATTTATATTGCAGTGTCTTTTCCTATTACAGATAAAAATAAAAAATTTAAAAAAACTGTAATTGTCACATACATTATTATCATTTATAGACTGAATTCAAATGCAATACTTATTTAATATATAAATTAACAAGATTTAAATAATTAATGTACTTAGAAAATTATTTTTGTATTTAAATATGTATTTTAAAATTAAAGCATTCAACAAATTTGGCTATCCACGAATGTTATTTAGCGGGTGATAATAGATAAACAACGCTGTCTCCTTCATTCGAATGTCAAATGAATATGAAAGAAAGAGATAATAGTATACAACTAGGTCCCCCACTAAATGACATTTCTGAGTACGACCATTAGTATTTATCATTCCAATGTGTGTATAATAAATAAATGACATATATGAATATAAATTTAACTAAAAACTTAATTAAGGTTTTGTGTTTTATAAACTGTTAAGTTTTAAGTGTGTTACCAATTTTTCAATGTGTGTTTTAAAGCAAATAGGTCTTTTGGCTAGTATATAATAGAATCGAATTTTGATTGCACTATTTGGGCTAGGTTATGGGCACGTGGCCAAAAAAATCTGGCCAATGTGAGCAATGATATTGGGTACTAAAATTCTGAGTTGCATTTCAAATCTATAGTTCTTGATATAATACCAATGTTATTGTGTTTTGAGGCTTTTGATTAAAATCATACTGTCCGATAAATTTTGGTGCATTTATTATATGATTCTTTTTGTTATATGACTTGTTAAATAAAAATATTAATAATTTCGTTCAGTTAAAATTCAGATGCTGTATTTTATAGATGATATACATTATGGCAGAGATAATCTGCGGTGCTATTTGTATAACTAAATACACATTATTTTGTAAAATTTTTAATTGAATATATAATCGCTGACGAGAATTTGTTTTATTATTATGATAAATGTTAAATAAAATAGTGGGTCCATCTATCGTGAAAACTCAGTCAATGAATACAGACGTTGCATAGAAGCACAGTTCTTAAGGATTTCGTGTGCCGATTACAACTGGGGTTATCCCCAGTTTAGTTCGTAGCTGCCAAGCCACGCTGCCAAGCGGCATTTTGGGTCGCATATAATTTGATCGTCCATGTACAATAATTTTTTGAGTATCTATATCCAGCACGCCCCTATCGTCATGCCTCTGGCGGCCGTAAATTGAACTGAACAGCGTCATTAAGTCGACGTACCCCACTATTGTTGTTGCAAGACCTGTGTATACGACCGTGCTCCAAAACTTTGGAGACAGGTCAGCCCCACATAGGCTGTCATTCTTACATATTGTAATGATCATGTTTAATTGTTTATTCAGTTGTAGATTTTTTTCTGTAAATAAGGTTCGCTGTATGGAAAATGAGGCACTCATTCTCAGTCTGTCAGAAATACATTATCTCGTGTGCCATTCTCGGGAACTAATGTTTTGTCCCTTTTAATTATATTTCCATTCGCTTACACACCCTTCAAAGCTGAACACAACATTACTAAGTTTGGTAATAGAATAAGTGATGAATCGGTGGTACCTTCACGAAATAACGCAACCCTCTAACAAGTTCTTAGTCGAACATAAGTCAATAACAATGAAGCTTATGTTTCTTTTGTTTTTCTCAAGGTAAGTAGATAAAATAAGGTTTTGTGGGTAGAAAACGTGGATTTAAACAAAAGATAATTTACAAGATCAACGAAGTTATCAATTTGACTAAATTGCAAAGGATACATTTTTCATCAATCAGGAATTTAAAATGAAAGATAAATCCTATATAAATAAAATTGTATGTAACTATATTTTTTATTAGCAACTACTCTATAGTTTGCACAGATTAAATATATTCAGTATATTTGGGCACTTTGTTCTTGAACAGCTGGCCGGGGTCTTTACTGCCATAGCCCTCGATGAACTCGAAGTCGGGGTGGTTCGATATAACCTGAAACAAACATTTGAAACAATATAAGTTGAGCGAATCACATATATATTTATTATTATATAGGATCTTTGTTTTACATATGTATATATTTCATTGGTTAGCAATGTTGTTGTTGCAATTAATGTTTTTTTTTTATTGTATACGAAGGCGGTAGAGCATTTGGGCTACCTGATGGTAAGTGGCCAACAACGCCCACAGACATTGGCATTGTGAGAAATGTTAACCATCGCTTACATCGACAATGCGCCACCAACCTTGGGAACTAAGATGTTATGTCCCTTGTGCCTGTAATTACACTGGCTCACTCATCCTTCAAACCGAAACACAGCAATACAGAGTACTGCTGTTTTGCGGCAGAATATCTGATGAGTGGGTGGTACCTACCCAGACGAGCTTGCTCAAAGCTCTACCACCAAGTATGTATCTCGCATCCTAACTAATATTATGAATGTGCTTAACCGATTTTCATTATTTCACCAATGGAAAGCTACATTATCAACGTTTTTTATCCCAATATTCCCACGGGAACGGGAACCACGCGGGTGAAACCGCGACGAAAAGCTAGCACATATTACTATAAATGCACGGTGACACCAGGCCCCGTCGTAAGAATCCAAATCTCCAAAACATTGACATTGACCCCCCCCCCCCATCATAACGAAGCGTTTAGAGTAACTTTATACTATCTTTGGCTGTGACACGCCAATTGTGTCGGATAATTGTTAACCAATCTAGTTTACATACATATTAAATAAAAACCTATAGGAATTCATCAATGGAATTACCCTTCCAAATTTTTATTATTCACCACAGATTATTTTCAAGCCAAAGGTGTCATGTCATGTCAGCTTATTTCCTGCCTTTTTTTATTGTATAGGAAGGCGGACTAGCATATGGGCCACCTGATGGTAAGTGGTCACCAACGCCCTTAGACAATGGCATTGTAAGTAATGTTAACCATCGCTTACATCGCCATTGCGCCACCAACCTTGGGAACTAAGATGTTATGTCCCTTGTGCCTGGAATTACACTGGGTCACTCACCCTTCAAACCGGAACACAGCAATACAAAGTACTGCTGTTTTGCGGCAGAATATCTGATGAGTGGGTGGTATCTACCCAGACGAGCTTGCACAAAGCTCTACCACCAAGTGCCTGTAATATAGTTACCTTATCCCTTAAATATCCATCGTCAGCATCGGTGATGAGTTCAGGCACGTCGAACCGGGGGATGTTGAAGAGGTTCATGAGATAGTTCTTGTTGTTCGTGTAGATCATCCTCTTATCAGCCCAGTCCACTTCGCGGGGAAGACGCCAGTCCTTCATCTTGGGTTCCTCGCGCTCCGTGTACTGATCGAAGTTGAGACGCTCAATATCTTCTACAACCTAATAATTAATAAAAAATTAAAACTTTAATGACAGCTTTTATTAATTGACTATTAACTGCTAAACTATGAACACATCATTTTAGGTAAAAAAAAATTTATATAGCATAGCAGGTAGGCAGACGAGCGTCTGGGCCGCCTGATGGAAAGTGGTCACCAACGCCCATAAACATTGGCATTGTAGGAGACGTTAACCATCGCTTATATCGCCAATGCGCCACCAACCTTGGGAACTATGATGTTATGTCCCTTGTGCCTGTAATTACACTGGCTCACTCACCCTTCAAACGGGAACACAACAGTACGAAGCACTGCTGTTATGCAGTTGAATATCTGATGAGTGGGTAGTACCTACCCGGACGAGCTTGCACAAAGCACTACCACCGAGTAAATGTTCAATTATTGTTTTACTATAAACAATATAATTTTGTTTATAATAATTTCTTTGTTTGTTCATGTTTTTACTTCTCCCTTTTATCACCATTGATTTGACATCCAAACAAAATTTACTAATCTCCCAGTAAGAAACATATGAAATATTAACAAACTATAGGTCTGCTATGCTTATGCAAAACTATTCCACTGAAATACTTTCTTCCACTTTAATTTTACTTCCAAATTGTATGTCTTATTAAAACTAGTATATGTAATAATTGACCAATGTATGATCTTCAGAAGCTAAAAATCGAACAGCCACTCGATCACTATGATCGGTACATATTATAAAGTAATGTCTCCGACTGTCTGTACACGGTCATTCAAAAACTATGGAACAGATTTTCATATGATTTTTACCAATGGATGTAGTGATACATGATGTACAATCTATTAAGATTTTGGAAAATTGATGGCAATATCACGATTACTGTTGAAGATGTCGAAAAAAATCGCTACGGCTATTAATACTCATGTACATGCACACCTGTAGAGTTATAGGTATATGTGTAAACCAGAATTACAAAGGTATGTAGCGACATCTATCTCGCCACATACGAACTATGAACAGAAGTATCCTACATCGCGATATTAAAGTTATCAGAGGGATTGAACATAAATACAAGAACCCGACAACAATTGTCGGGCAGTAGCCCACCAGACACAACACCCGTCTGGTCAGAGGATCCTCCCTTTTCAATGGTGATGTCTCCCTATTCCTCGCCATCACCAATGGTATATCCATTATTATTTTACATAGATGTAGTTCGAATTAAAACAAAAAATAAGATTTAATCCAATATTTACATTATGAGATTGATACTATGAGAAACATTTATGCATACAAATGATAAAGTTATTAAATTTTAACAATATTTACCACTTCAACATCACCACCGCCACTCCAGTCATATACGAGCAGCTCAGCATGAGTTGATATGTCCCGAAGATATTTGTTCTTATACTGATGCTCCAATTCGGTCAAAAACGGTTTCGTCAAGGCTTTGCCTTCTATCTCATGCTTAAGGGCACGTTTCTTGATTGATTCTTGCACCTTTTGAGGTAAAAAATTCAGATTATTAATTTGTCACATGTTATATTCAAATTCTAAATACTTCATTCAATATTGAAATATTAGACTTTCTTATTGATTGTCAAACTAATTTAAATTTTGATTGAATTATTTTCAACCCAGCCCTGAGAAGCACCAGCAAAAGAAACTCAGCAGGTTGATATTTTGTTTGTAATATTTTTTTTAGTACCTATCATGCTTTCTTTACAAAAAAAAATTGAAATAGCCATGCGGCAATCGTCTTATTCCCTATGTGCGCTATCATCCACAAATTCATTAATTGTATAATAAATAACCTTTAGCAAACAAGTGTTCCATTACATTTTTTTTCATTTGGCTACTTGGAACGCTCTGATATCCTGCTGTAGAACCATATACATTGCTATATGCAACGTGGGAGTAAAGAATATAGTATCTTAGTACAGTCATGCTGTGCAAGTGTCTCCGCAATTAACAGTTTTTATGGTTGAACATGATAATCAGAAGAACCACCAGGCAGGTGTGAAAATATTATTTTGGTAGATAATCCATTAATTAATGACGAACCGGTTGGTGTGATTGGTAGATACCCTGCCTTTCGCGCCGCAGGTTGTGGGTTCGATTCCCACCCAGGGCATACATTTGTGTGCATGAACATATCTGTTTGTCCTGGGTCTGGTTGTAATTACCTATATAAGTATGTATTTACAAAAGATAAAAGTAGTATATGTAGTATATCAGTTGTCTGGTTTCCATAGTACAAGCTCTGCTTAGTTTGGGATCAGATGACCGTGTGTGAAAAATGTCCCAGGATATTATTATTATTAATTGTTAAAGGTTATGTTACATTATGCAAAGGTACAATTTTTTGTTTAGATTTTTGTAATCTTTATTAAGCAAGCTTGGACCCTGAGAAATCACATTGGCCAATTTTTATGCTTATAGCCTTTTTCAGCCAATAACATTGCCTGCATGTTATTATAAGTATGAACCCATCCATCTGTATAAAATTAGATTTGATTGAAGCTTTAAAGTAAATATGTATTATATACCTTATCAACTGCCATGTCAAGGTAGATAACCAAATGTGGTCTCATCAAGTCCTCGATAGTGTTGGCTCTCAGTTCGTAGTACACAGACTTTACTCCCTTGCTGAGGTACTTCTGAGAAAACATTGCTTCTAGAAAACAAAAATCAGAGTATGGAGACCTTTCTAGAACGACTCCTTGGCCTGTGTTCAGGAGATGAGTAAGAGCGTCGATGTATTGATTATATCTAGCAATGTACATCATGATTTGGTAGTTGCCCGCGAGACGGTGATTCGGTGTCAGGTTGAAGTTGACATGGTCGAAAGTTCTTGTATCCTCTGGAATGTCCTTGTCGAAAATACGGAGGTCGATGCCATTGGGACGGATATAGTGAATGTCCATATTGGCCTCCGGATAATGCTTCATGCCGAGATCCTCAGCGAGGCTAGCGGCGAACTGGGTCTTACCGACGGCCACCGGACCCTCGACTACCAGAACTTTTGTATTCTCATCGAACCTATGTGTGGTTCGGTCTACGAGACTACGTAACCATCCGTACCATTTATTTTCGTAGTCAAACGGAGGGGGCTTCGGTGGACGGGGACCCAGAGATTCCCGCAGGGTCTTACCCATGATGGTTCTGTTCTGAACGATAGTACATCCTGCAATCTTTCCACCTTGAGGGCTGAACTTTACCAAAGTGGTTCTGATTATAGTCGCCATATTTCTTGGCTAGAAGAAATAAAAGATTAGTCACTTATTAAATTTTGTTTAATATTGAAAGAATATAAATAATTTTCTTACCTATAATCAATACATAATAACAAAAATTAATTTAAGAGATGTGACATAACACCTCTGTGAAATTTTTGACATTCGCAAATTACGTTCCATTTAACCCTGAACTACTCGAAAGATAATTTAAATTATTAATGTACATTTGTAATACTAAGCGACTTTAGTTATAAACATTATCTTAAACAATATACAGAATATTTTTATCAAAATCATATAATCTAGATTCTAAGTCTAGACTTATCTTTCACTTAACATATTATATTATATTTTTAATCTTACAACTTTTGACATTTTGCTTTTTGACAAGTGACAACTTCTTTTACTCTGTGGTAATATTACTAAACCATGTGAGAATTATTTAACAACAAAAATAACACATTTTGCAACACTTATACTTATTAGTGGCGCTAGATAATATAAAACCATAAAATGGAAATCGAAAATATTAACGTCGATGAGTTTTTACCAGCAAAAAATCCTATTAAATTAAGTAATGTTAAAAAAGGGGTTACGACAGAATCTGGCGAGGGTATGGAGGTGGAAGAGCAAAAAGTCATTAAAAAAAAGTCAAAAAAAATTAAATTGAAAAAGGTTAAGAAAAATGTTGAACCAAATGAGAGCAAAATTAACATGAGGAAAGTTGCAGTACCAGCTCACAGGTATAACCTCTAAATAATGTTATTATTGTATTTATTTCAAGGTTTTTTTTATTGTGTAAATTTCGTACTGCACATATTGATTACATTTTTTGTGTAGATTTGAAATTGGAAATTCATAGAATTCTATAAACATACTTATTTTATTTTCTTATTTCAAACTACATTTTTAATTTTTGTTTTCATAGATATACACCTCTAAGAGAAAACTGGTTAAAAATCTTCACACCAATCGTGGAACATTTGTTACTTCAAGTCCGCTTCAATACCAAATCAAGAAATGTCGAAATTAGAGTAGGCCCTGAGACTAAAGATATTGCAAATTTACAGAAAGCAGCTGATTTTGTTAAGGTAACTAAGAAAAGACAAGCAATTAAGAAAAAATAATAATATTGTTAGACATATAGATGAGACATTGCCTAAAATCCAAATAAATTGACACATATTTAATTATTTAATAAAAATAATGTTTTAATTATTTGGTTTGTGTTTAAAAAATATTAATGATTATTGTAATCAAATTTTCATCAAAATATTTATGATACATTTAATTATTTAAATATTAAATAAAAATCACTGATGTTTCCTATTTATAACAACTAGAACTGGCAATTTGAAGCTTTGGTTGTAACTAAAGAAAATATCGTAGTAATTAAATTCTACACAATTCATTTTAACAAGAATACTTTAGTCCTGTGACACATATTTATGTGTGTATATGCCTATCCTAGAGTAAACACAAATAAATGAATTTGAAATCGAATGAGTAATCTATTATATATGGATTAATAGAAAAGTGATTTTAGTATCAGTAAATATGTTTGTATAGAGATATAGTAATAGTAATAACAGCCTCTTAATGTCCCACTCCTGGGCTAAGGCCTCTTCTCCTCTTTTTGAGAAGAAGGGTTGGAGCTTCTCCACCACACTGTTTCAATGCGGGTTGGTGGAATACACATGTGACAGAATTTCATTGAAATTTGACACAAGCAAGTTTCCTCACAATGTTTTCCTTCACTGTTAAGCATGAGATGAATTATAAATAATCACTGATTAAGCACATGAAATTCATCGGTGCTTGCCCGGTTTTGAACCCACGATCATTGGTTAAGATTCACGCGGTCTTACCACTGGGCCATAGAGTTATAGACAATCTCTTATTTTAGTTATGGTCTGTGAGCAGATTTTTTTCTAATATATATTTCCTGTTGCAGGCTTTCCTTTATGGTTTCGATGTTGAAGATGCGTTGGCATTATTGAGATTAGACGACCTATTTGTTGAATCCTTTGAAATAAAAGACGTCAAAACATTACAAGGTGACCATTTGGGCAGAGCTATAGGAAGATTGGCGGGGAAAGCGGGACGTACGAAGTTCACCATAGAAAATGTAACAAAGACAAGAATAGTGTTGGCAGATTCGAAAATTCATATTTTAGGTAGTTACCAAAATATTGCACTGGCGAGACGAGCGATATGTAATTTAATTATGGGATCACCACCGTCTAAAGTTTATGGTAACTTGAGGAATGTCGCTAAAAGAGTTGCTGAAAGATTTTAAATGTTAATAAAAGTCTATTTATGCAATTTATATTGTTTTATTTTTAATTGTGAGATTATTTGTTGGGTTTATCAATTTGTGTTATATAATAAATTATAGCGGTACCTAATGTTTTGTAACAATTAGATCCTTTTATCATTTTATACAAAAATAATACTGCTTATCGTTTGATAAGGAGAAGTCATTTTGTATTCATATCTATCTTTCAAATAAAATATATAAATATTAATTTTTCAATATTATAAGGATAAGGTCCTCCAGACCGTTTTCGGCCACGGCGGCCAATCTCAGAGAGACTAGCCAACTGCGCAGGAGATATTATAGTGCACAAGTGTGTGCGCAAACACAGGTGCACTCTCTTTTCCTTAGCTCTCATAATCCGATGGGACGGCAATCCGACACGACCGGAAAGAGTTCAGGCGCAGGACCAACGGCTTAACGTGCTTTTCAATATTATATTATTCATATAAAAACAGTATGATTTAAAAAAAAACAATATAAAGGAAAATAACAGCCTATAAATTTTCCATGTAAAGCATTTGAAGACTTTCCTTCATGCTTGGTGCTCTTAATTTCTAGCTCGGATGTTACGTGATCTTTTGTCAAGATCCATGTAGTCCTATCTACTGGGTCATCATGACAAAATTGGAGAAACAAAATAAAATAAATTTATATCTATGCATATATTAATATTATATTTCAATTCGCTCATTTTAAATAACATAATACAACATTATAATTATAACAGGATTTTATATTTAAAATGTCGAGGCACCCTCGAAAGCACGAGCCTAGCGTCGTAGCTGAGCGAGGCAAAGGTCCAGGGCTCCGCCGCGCTCCACTCTGCACAGTACACGGAGTCCTCGTGCTGTTCATAGGATTGGAGAACACCATCTTCTAGGCTGAACAGGCATAAGAAATGTCGTTTTTAATAATAATTAGTCGTTTCGTGGCGTGCAAGTTTGTTTCATACCAAATTTCATCAAAATAGATTCAGTGATTTATTCGTCAAAGTGTAATAGACAGACAGAGTTACTTTCACATTTATAAGTATAGATTTCTTGTATCATAAAAAATATATTTGAATTATTTCTGTTATCTATACTAATATATAAAGATGAAGAGATTGTTTGTTTGATCGGGCTAATCTCAAGAACAACTGGTTCGAATTTAAAAATTATCTTGTGTTGTATACTTGTAGTCCTTTTATCGAGGAAGGTTCTAGGCTGATTTTTATTAATTATACGCGGGTGAAACCTCGGGGCACAGCTACTGAGTTATATACAGGGTGTAACAAAAATCCTGTCCGACCCGTGAAATGGTTATTAGATATCGTGAGTCGGTTCTATTTACATATGCACAGATACATACACTTGGCTGAGCCGCTTGCCCTCGTCGTCCATGTCGCAAATACTGGCGGCGGCCGTCAGCAAGGCCCTCGCATCAGAACTGCCGGTCAATAGCAGCTGTTCATGGTAGGTGTTGTATCTCACCGTCCAAACCCTGTTAATAATAATAGAATTTTAGCATAATATGTAGCAATGTATGTATGTAGCAAGTGTCAAGAATATGAATAAGAAAAATATTATTTGAGATACAACATAATAACATAAACACTGACAAATATAGACCTAACAAAAAAAAATTACCGAATATAATAATTGATATAAAAAAACATAGTGTGTTTTTTAAATTAATTAAGTGTTCAAGGAGTGTCTAAAACAGATTATCTGATTTCTGAATTCCTTCCATACTTACCAATGTGAATGATCGGTTCTGCTGAAAATGGGCTCTTTACCGTTTCTGTAATCCCAAATGTTCAATGCGGCGTCATCTCCTGCACTTGCTACGTGGAACTGTCTGAGAAAGAAATACAAATAGATAAGTTAGTTTATGTAGATTCTTATATTCTTCTATTCTATTCTTATATTCTATGGTAGCAACGTCATGTACCTTCAACTTTGCAATAAAAGTAGATTTCTTACTCAATTGATTTGTTATATAAATCCAAAATTCCGATAATATTTAGTTTGGACTCTACTACTACTTACCATCAGGTGGAGTAGAGTCATTTGCCCTCCCGGGCAATAAAAAAAACAGAAAAGTTTATGGATTGAGTGACTATACTATATTTTGGAATATTTTGTACCAAAAAATTGCACAAGAATGAACAGATGAATCTTTAAGAATAATTGATATAGACTAGATATTCTATGATATAATTAAAATAATTACCTGTTTGGATTGAAATCAATGTCTCTGGCTAGTTGTCTATGCGCATTGTCTATGTTCCACGAGGATTTAATGCAATCCATTCTCGTGTCGAAGCATTTTATATGTGTGTCTTGTAGTACTGTAAACTATGAAAAAAATCCTGATTTAATTTAAAAAAAAAAGAATTATGATTACAAGAGGATGACGCATAGTTAAATTAATACATTATAAAATATTATTTACGTAACCTCTTCCTTTATAGTGTAAATAAAGGTTAAAATCGATTTAATATTGAACAATTGTCGAAACTAAATAGATAGTTACTTGGCAATGTCCTTGTGGACTCCACTTTCCCCCCGTAAACTTGAGCCTGGCTCTCCCCTCCGGAGCAACGCTTGTCACTTGAGCTCCGGTATCCACGTCCCGAATACTGACGTAGTTGTCCAGAACGATGCCAATACGATTCGAGTCGGACGGATGCCATTCAGCGCACCGTATTTCTTCCTCTGGCTTCTGTTGACAATTTTAATCATTAGCAAAAATTATTTAGTAGTCTTTGAAAATGGCTATAATCTCCAGCACAGCTATTATAACGTCAATACTTCTCACCGCTGGACATTGGCATTGTAAGAAATGTTAACCATTGCTTACATCTCCAATGCGCTTTGGGAACTAAGATGTTATGTCCCTTGTGCCTGTAAGTACACTGGCTCACTCACCCTTCAAACCGGAACACAACAATACCAAGTACTGCTGTTTTGCGGCAGAATATCGGATGAGTGGGTGGTACCTACCCAGACAAGCTTGCACAAAGCCCTACCACCAGTTTGTTAGAAGGTAAATATCACTAGAAAAGCTTCATGTTCATCCACCAATCTGCATTAGAGAAGCATGGTGGAGTAAGCTCCAAGCCTTTTCCTTGTTGCCGTATTTGTACTAAGCTATGAAATTAATACACAAACATATATATACCTCTGGTGTTATCGTTTTTAAGATTTCCATATCCTCTGCATTCCTGCTCTGTATCGCACTAAGATCGTCCAAATCTTTTGGTATCACCTGTAAGTCATAATATTAAATCACTATCTATAAAAAAGCTACAAAGTAACAAAACACAGCTGATTAACAACAACATTCCTTATATACAATTAAATAAAGCATATTTTCATTTGTATGAACCAAGAAGGTAGTGTTATGTCACTAGAGTTGTTATTGAAATTTTGGATGTAAAATTATTGTGGATATAGCTAGTAGTAAGGCAGAAAAGTATTGCATTATTAAGATATATTTATATATGTAAATATTTATCTTAGAAAATCAAGATGGTTTGGCTGCAGATTGACAGCTATTAAGTGGGTGGTACCAAGGGGTGAGTTTGAAGAGATATTACTAAAATTCATTCCTTTTCAATAGTATTATTTTCCAATATGTAATTACCTCTGTGGATGGAAGTTTGAAGATGGTAACACCCATCGTACATTGACAGGTATCAGGGTCATAGGCATTGTGTGTTGTCATCAATATGGCTGCGTCATGTGGAGAGCAACGAAGATGCCATATTTCACCGATATCATGTTTAAAAACCTACAATATACTACTTAGTTATTATCATAGGCTATTTATGTACTAAAAAAATACTATTTATTAAATCTATTTAATTTGCTTTAAAATGTAAAGTAAATTAAATTATTTTTTTAATTTGTGTCACATTTAATATCCCCTTATTTGGGTTTGGACTTAGAGATCCAAGCCCCCAAACACTAAACATTTAAGGCCTCTCCATTCCAAAGGCCCCTCGGAATATAATGGAAAAAAGTGGCATAACATCTTGAAAGTATCCTGTAAGTGGCTGATGTCTATTCTTCTACTTAGCATGCTTGGAGGTTTGGATTTCATATGTAGACTTCAACCAAAATTTGCAGGTTTTCTCCACAACCACCAAAAATAAGAATAATTAGCAACATACATGAAGTCTAATCTACAACCTCCATTTTCACATGCTTCAACTAATGGGTCTATTTGGTTATATGTAACTGAGGTAATTTATTAATTATTTAATGTAAATATATCTAAAGTTTGCACGCATGAAAATTTATAGTTATATAAATATGGCATACTTTTGTATGTAATGCGCCTGTATCTTCTTCGAGCTCCACAACATGTACTTGATTAGAGTCAGGCTTCAAACTTTGGGTACCGATCAGGAATCTAATAGCATCACTTTCTCCATACTGCGGGGACAATGCTCTGGTCTGAAAACCAAATCACAACCATTTAATTAGCGTAAGATTAGAACACAAAAAGTACACCATATTATACAGAAAAAAAGGCTGTGAAATTTGTTATTTCAAATACTGTTATTATTCAGTATATTATTTTGATTTTATATTTAGTATATATCAATTAAAGATTATAATAAAATCAGTCCAGGAACCGACTTTTACACAAAATGAATGTAATTGCTTATGAACTTTTATTGACATAATACTGAGTTGGAGCTTGGAATATTGTTAATGAAAATGAGAACGAAACATGTGTATATATGTATGTATTTTTATAAACTAATATAATGCTTGGTAGAATGGTTGGAATTGAAAAGATTATTATAAATACCTGATGTTCAAGTCCGTAAATTATTGAATTCCCTTCTTCCATTTTGTAAGGTTTTTAATGCTTCATGTAATGTATGCATACAACTTTTTACCTTTCGTTAATTATGTTATATTATAAAGAAGAATAGACGTTTAAAAACAAATCAAATTGTTGCAGGTTTCAAGGGTTTTCAATACAATAGCTGTCACTGTCAATTGTCACTAATCGCAATCGAATTGACTGTTGACAATTGACATTACAAATGACAAACAAGCAAGACCTAAGCAATTTTCGTCTCTTATTCCAAATTATATTTTTGTTCCGTTTGCAGTTGAAACACTAGGACCTTGGAGTAATAGTGCCAAAAAATTCATCCAAAATATTACCCCCCACCTGATAGCCTCCACTGGTGACAGGAGGGCTGGTTTCAAAGTAGTAGGGGAGCCCAAGAGGGAATTTCGGGATTTCCTCGAGCGCGACAGATTAATATACAAGCGGATACCTTGTACGTGGTTAAGTACCTCCACCAAATATGAGCCACATATATATGGCCGCAAAAATTAATAAATAAAAAAACTAAATTTTTCATCAGATATTTTCGAGGGCGTCAGATTAAGGTACCTAGTGTGAGTTGATAACATGCTAATATGTGTATTATGGAGGTAGTAGTAGTAGTACAGGGTCCTCCTGACTGGTACGATGCCAGTCCGGGTACGGGCCTCGGGGTTTCCCCCTTTACCCGGGCAGTTCCTCACCGGCAGGTCATCCTGCCGTGTCCTTAATTTTGGCCCAAAGGGCCAGGGTCGCAGTGACCCAGTGGTTGTCTTCTGTGTTAGGGTTTTCTCTTCTCCAGGTCATCTCGTCCGTGTGGTTTTTGTCTAGTCCGGTGGTTGTCGTCGTCTTACCATCTTGGTGTTAATCACTGCTGTCATCGATGCCTGCAGGGCAGATGACAGGGGATAGCAGGAGTTCCCGAGGTAGTGGACGCCCCTCAGGTAGTCTTGCATGCAGGGGTGCTATGCCGTGGAGGTGCCCGCACGTACTGTTGTCCGCTCTTGCGAACATCTTACGTGCGAGCTGGCGGATGAACTCCTCCACGGTGGGCGTCCTGGTGTCCCGGTGAATGACATCATTTCTGACATACCTCGGGGCTCCTACTATCAGTCGCAGGCATCGGTTTTGCTGGATCTGCAACCTCCGCTTCTGGCGCGCTGAGCATAGCGCATACCAAGCGGGGGCCGCATACGTCAGGCGCGAGCGGACGTAGGCTCCGTAGATCCTCAGTTTGGTCTTCAGTGCTAGGCGGGAGGTGAAGAGGGTGTGCAACTTCGACCGGGCAGCCGCAGCATGATTCACCATCTTACTGACGGTGGGTATCATGCTCAGCTTCCTGTCGATGTGACACCCCAAGTAGCAAACTGAGGTCTGCCACTCCACGTCCTGGCCTCGGAGGGTGAGCTGACGCATCGGCCTGTCGGCACCGACAAGCAGAGCGGCCGTCTTGCCGACGTTGACGGCCATCCTCCACTTGTCTAGCCAATCCGGAAGCAGATCCAGCAGGCGCTGCATCCTGTTTGCAGCGACGATTTGATGGTAAGACGACGAGAAGAACGCACTGTCGTCGGCGTACAGGGCCAACAGTACGTCCTCTTCACCCTCGCGCAGATGGTCGCGGAGGGTGGGAATGTCGTCCGTGTACACCGCGTAGAGGCGCGGTGACAAACAGCTACCTTGGGGTACTCCTGCTCGGATGGGACGCGGCTGAGAGTCCGCGCCCTCCACCGAGACGTAGAAGCTTCGGCCTTCCAGAAATGACGCTACTACTCGCACATACGCGAGAGGCGCCGTGGTGTTCAGAAGCTTGGCCAGGAGTCCTGCATGCCACACCCGGTCAAAGGCCTTCTCCATATCGAGAAAGACCCCGACGGTGGGATGCTTTCTGTTTCTCTCACTGACCAAGTGGCTGAGTACTCTCGTCAGCTGGAGCGTCGTCGAGTGGCTGCTGCGGAACCCAAACTGCTCCTCGCGCAGGGGCAGGTGAGGCGCGAGTCTTCGCAGCAGTAGACGCTCGAACAGCTTGGCGATGTGCGAGAGCAGCGTAATAGGCCGATAGCTTGCCGGAAGCCGGCGATCTTTGCCCGGCTTGGGGAGGACGATGACTTTCCCCTTCCTCCACGCCTCGGGGAAGTGTCCGGTTCGGAGTATCCCGTTGAAAGTCTTCGTGAGCGCTTCGAAGACCTCCTTTGGTAGCTGCATCAACGCGGCGTTGGTGATTCCGTCGAGGCCTGGCGCCTTTCGCTTTGGCAGACGAAAGACGGCCTTCCGCAGCTCAGACAGGGAGATGAGATCGTCTCCCTGGAGCGGCGGGATCTGGGCCGACAGAAAACACTTCACTTGTTCCTGGACCGCCGCGTGATGACGGACGACATTGGCGTTGGTCATATCCGGTGGGTTGGGCGTAAATTGGCCTTCCAGGTGCTCCGCCAGGATCTCTGCCCTGTCTCTGGCGGAGTATCTCCTAATACCCGCTCGATCTAGTAGCGGGTAAATGGGAGCGTCAGTTCCGGTTAGTTGCTTGCAGAGGTGATACAGCGACGTGTCGTGCTCGGATGCTCGATCGATGGTGACCTCCCAGTGGTCATCCTCGAGAGCTACCAGAGCATTATGGAGGTTAGAGGTAAGGAGAAACATCTGTGTACAAGAAAAATGTCCGCCAAAAGCAGTAAATTAGGGTGGCGCCACATTAGCATCAGGGTAAATTTTAAAGGAAGCGCCAAATTTAAAAAATGAACTTACTATTCACAAATCATAAAATAAAATCAATAATTCTTTAAGGTTATATTTACTACATTGTACTACACAAGGTAGTTGAAATTTTCAATAAGTAACTACTTTAGTCGACAATAATATTAATTTTTTTAACTCTGCATACTTCAATTACTGTTATGATGTTAGATATTACTGTATTTTTGTTAAACGAAAAAGTACTTCAACCTCCTTTATATCGACCTCCTTTTTTAATTCGAACGCCCAACGCATCGCATTTAGCATTTGGTAGGCACAGTATGAACGCTATTTTATATGACGTGACCTTGGTCCCCTACCAGTTCTCTGTACTATAAGCCGCGTTCCAAAAAATGTATTGATGTAATAAAAGATCTTTTAAGTGTTTTTGTTTACTCCAAGCAAAGATACTGTGTTATCGATTTATTCAAGTTGGTGTTTAGGTTTTTCCCTGAAGTGCATTTATTGGAAGGCGGCAATTACTTGATAATAATCTCGATTACGGACTCACTTAAAGTGGTTATAGAAAATTACCGATAAACACGCGAAACAGTAAAAGCTTATTCTAATATACATTTGGTAATGGGAATGGCATAAGTGTGGGGTAGGCCAGTAAGGTAGGGTAGGGTAAGCAGTAGAAATCACTTCGTAGTTTGTACATCTGTCGTCTTATTTTTTAAATTTTTGTACAATTATGAGTAGGTACATACTTGTATTTTACTGTATCTAATATCTGTTATACATATGTATTTATTATACATAATATATATTATGTGAAATGTTTATGTTTGTACAATGATTCTATTCTGATGTGTTTTGTCAATTTCGTTTGTTTTTTACAGAATACTTTATAATAGGTTATTAGGAATGGGTGTTAAATTCTTCCGGCAAAGCGATCAGGGGTATCTAAATTTTTTTTCAAGGAGGTGCATTTGTATCCTTACATTATATTAATATTTAATATAGTATCTACGTATATGTAATAATCTAATAATGCAATTAAATACGATATTTAAACGTGTAATCAGTCAAATGCGATGAAATACATTATTAAACAACTATAGCAACAACTTAAGTTTTTAAATGTAGCGGTTTTTCTGCTGTTTTTTTATGTTTTTTTTTCTTTCGAACGATGGGATACAGTTTAAGGAGTACACAGATAATTAATACACAGATTGAGTGAGGGTAAGAATTTCTTGCGATACATGCAGGTTCACTTTAAATATGGTTCCGTATTGCTACAATTATTAATAAAATTAATTAAGAATCAGTAGCAAAATGAAACAATATTTTATTTATTTGAACTATACACCTCCACCGCTTTATTAAGCTCATGTCCTTCTCCCAAAGGTTGTCTGGAAGAAATCGCTCTCTTAGCGATACGACCGCCTTTTGTGCTACCGGAATGTATTATATTATTTTATTTCCATTACTGTGTGTTTCTGTAACTCTGTGTGTACAATAAAGCATATCTAATATCTTTAAATGAGCAATTCTTGTATATATATATATAATCTGAATCTCGGAAACGGCTCCGACGATTTTCATGAAATTTAGTATGCTGGCGGTTTCGGGGGCGATAAATCGATCTAGCTAGGTTTCATTTTTAGAAAATGTCATTTTCTTCGTATTTTCAATAATCAACTTTGTCGATAATAATCAATAACTCTTCCTGACATCTATTGGCGAGTATTTTTTTAATTGAGAGCAACGACACAACAACACTAAAGCTACTCCAGTAGATGGCGTTGTATAATTTCGAAAAAACACAATTTACCAATAAAAAAATACCGAGCAAAGCTCGGTCATCCAGGTACTATAATTTTATATATGCTTATATATATATGTATATATAAATAAATAAAGAAGAATTAAAAAAAACGTTGATTTATATTATAGTCCGAAGTAGCCTTTAGGTTTGTAGGTAAGATGTAAACACGATGCTGATTTAAGTACTCACATCCTTGAAGTGATATTTAGATGTGATAAATCAAGTTGAGTTGCTTGTTCATGCGAATAAATAAATGCTTTGTTTACTAACTATGTTGTTAGCTAGGATGTTTTATAGCGTAATAATTAATAAATAGCGTAAATAAAATAAATATATAGAATATGGATATATAGAATATTCACTAATTTATTTGTCAAATCATTCGATCGTTACTTGAGTAACAGCTACACAATCGCTTTTAATACTTTTGATTATAATTTAAACATTATATTGATGCTAATGTTATTATTGCAGGCGATATCAACGGTGAATACAACAGTTTTTTTTATGACAAATATAAAAATAACCTTTTTTTTGTTTTAGGTAGACGGGTAGCATATGGACCACCTGATGGTAAGGGGTCACCAACGCTCATTGACAATGGCATTAAAAGAAATGTTATAATTATACATCGCTTACATCACCAATGCGCCAGCGACTTTGGGAACTAAGATGTTATGTCTCTTGTATCTGTAAATACACTGGCTGACTCACCCTTCAAACCGGAACACAACAATACCAAGTACTGCTGTTTTGCGGTAGAATAACTGATGAGTGGGTGGTACCTACCCAGACGAACTTGCACAAAGCTCTACCACCAACTGACTGACATATCAACGCACAACCCAAACTACTTTGGTTAGCACTATAAAAAATCGCATACAAATTCCTTTTACTTCTAAGGTTACTAATAATAACGCATAAAAGTTTATATGAAAAACTTGGAAGGAAGAACTGTGGGTAGTATATACCAGTTCTATATTCAAACGGTCTCACATTCGAAGTAATTATTCGCATGTTAACGTAACAAATCAAATACATAATAGATTATTTGAACTTAGCCGGATATACGAGAGATACACACCGGAAGATATAGATAGAGCCGTGGGAACATCCTGGGAAAATATGATTATATTTAGATATCATTTGTGACGCATTGGCGCCAACAGATATTTTAAAATGTAACTTTTACATAGATACATTTTATTTTTTAAAATTCGAATTCGAAAGTTCGAATATGAATTGGGCGATCTTTTAATTTAGGTAGGCGTTTTATGTTTTATTTTATCTGTGCTAAGCCTTGACGGGCATCTAGCACAATAACACGTTTATAAATGTAAAATAGAATGAACATAATTTCAGAACTGAAAATTATGTTATATGATTACGCATTTTTTGATCTCATGTCTGATATGTTCTAAGGATCTTAATAAATAACGGCCTTGCTTGTTAATATTGTTTCTATTTTTACATTACGCTGGAGGGCTTATTACTCTACTCCATCTTATGGCAAGTGGTAGCAGAGTTCAAACGTGACCACGGCTACTACAGCCGGGAAGAATGACCTGCACTAACCACCCCTGCCCTGTAAACCCGTAAGAGGCCTCTTCACGCCTCGTTTGTAGGAACCCAGGTTATAAGAGGAGGGGAACACGTGTGCTGCCAAATTTCTTCGTGTGGGATGGAAATGATGTCACAGTTAGGCGGTGACGTCGAGAGCCAGCACGCGTAGACTTGTGAAGAAAGGGGACGCAGGAATGAGGGTGAATAATTCCTCAGATCACTGGCCGTGACACACTGGATAGAAAGCGCTCAGCGCCGCTATCTCACTAAGCAACATTTAAGAGTAAGGCCATATGATGTTCTCATCAGATAATATATAATATATCCGTGAAAGTGTACAAATGATCTTCATCATTATGTCATAATCGCTAAGAAGACGTTTACGTATAATGCTGTTAAGAAAAAGAATGAAGAAAGGAATTGGTTTTACATTTACATTTAATTCAATAGTCTAACATGGCGAATGACTATTCAAAAGTGCTATTATGTTTACTTGAATTTTTTTTGGCTATGAATTAAGTTTTAAAATAAATCATTACCTGTGTACATATTTTTGAACAACAAGCCAATTCTACCAACATAATTGTCACATTATCGGAATCGATTCGAAACATAATCGTTGACGTTTAGCTTTTTCCCTATTCTATTAATACAACGATTTATTTGCGAATCGATTTGTCCTCGATGGAACGTCAAAAGTTAACAATTAAGTTTGACTTTGACATATTCTGGCTTTTGTATATGGTAACATCATACTGATTCGATTAAATGAGGAATAGTCGAAGCTGTGGCCCTAGCCAAGTTGACATTCTACAATTGTAAACGCTAATAGAAAACTAAACAAATGTATGAGAATGCCCACGTGACTTATCGTTGAGAGATGTCGTTCTCATACATTTGTTTAGTTTTCTATTAGCGTTTACGATTGTAGTATGTCAACTTGGCTAGGGCCTCTGAGGCCGTAGCCAAGTTGAAATTCTACAATTGTAAACGCTAATAGAAAACTAAAAAATGTATGAGAACGACCACGTGACTTATCGTTGAGATATGTCATTCTCATACATTTGTTTAGTTTTCTATTAGCGTTTACAATTGTAGAATGTCAACTTGGCTACGGCCTCAGGATCGGAATCGAATCGAGAACTTTAATAAACGTTTGACATCCTCCGGTTTGTCTCGCTATATCTACTTTGAAGTTTTACTACTTGAATATATGGAGTCTAATCAATTAATCATAGATAACGTTATTATGTTCCCATAAATATCATATTAAATATGGGCTTAGTTAAGTGTTTACTTACAAGTCGAATGGTTAAATTATCTAGTGTGTGTGTGTAATATATCAGGCATTAAGTGTTATTAATATGAATATTTTATGATAACATCGTCAAGCATCTACAATGAAATCGAAACTTTTTTTTTTAGAATAGATGTTTACGAGTGGGTACTTTGGAATCGTTATAAAACTATATATTATCTATAGCATGATTATTGATTGTAAACTCCTTATAAAGATTCTATTGGTATATAGCCTATTCCAACCACATGAGGTGTTTTGAATATCCGTGAAGTTAAAATTTTGGAACTAAAGGTAAGGTGGTATTAAGTAGTTAGGTGGAACAGTTATATCTAAATAAATAAAATGAAGAGGTCTGCAGTTGTGCGCGCATCACGGAAAAACTACTGGATAGATTTCAATGAAATTTTCTAAATTTATTTCTTAGACACTTGGCCCTTATAAAAAAAATGATTGCGATATCTTCATTTAATAAAAAGTTTTTAAAGTTTCAAGAAACAACGATTTGTATATGCACTGCGTGTTCAGTGATGTATGTTTAAACAAAGTATATTTTTGCTCGCGATCTTTTTGATGTTTTTTCCTTCGTATACAAGAAAACTTTGTTAATATATCAAGCAACGTGGACGAAGTCGCGGGTATCAGCTAGATAAATAAAATCGCTTTCGATTAGAACAGAGTTTGGTTAAATCCATCCACGATGAGCAGGGTCGGGCTTAGGGGAAGGCAACCGTGGCTACAGCCTCGGGCCTCCATAAAGAGGGGCCCCCACCATAGAGATTTCGGAAGAAAAACTTTAATATCCCGATTAGTAAATAACTTTTCCTTATCCCAATGGCTCAATGGCTGAGTGGGGTAGTGGTACCATAAAACTGAAAAAAGGTCAGCATCTGCAGATCAGCAAAAATTATGCCTTCCACTACATTTTTGAGCGGAGTGCCAGTGGCCCAGTGCTTGAAAAACTCGACTGACAAAACTGTTTTTTTGGAAAATAATTTGGCCCGAGGCCACCACACCTCTCAATCCTGCCCTGACGATGAGGCTCTTCGCACTTTTTTATAATCGCTACAGTGCAAGTTTGCGATGTAAGCTGTACTAGTTACGAAAATGGCACGCTTCGTGAATTAAACTAACAAATAAATAATGCTTTGATGTAAACATTTTAATCATTTATCTTTTTTTTATTTACAATAAAACATAAAATAAATACAAATAAAAACTGCAAGAATGAAATATATTATGAATTTTGCGATTCAAAGGGGATATGCTGCTAGCATTCTTGCCAGTTGCCACCATTCCACGCAGTCACGACTTGTATAGTAATTATATTTATTTTTTCTTTGATGTTGATAATGAAAAAATATTTATATTTTTATATATATTTTTGTCATTTTGTGTGCTAAGTTTAATAATATTATTGTTTATTGTGGGCAAATACAAAAGAAACCTCCGCTTTTCACTGTTTCAGTTGTTAATGCTTTATACTTACAATTGTCTAATATACATTTAGTTTAGGTTTAGTCGTAATTACGTAACAAATAGACAGGGTTACGTTTTTCATTATAATATTAATGTTCATGGTAAGCAACCTTTATTGAATCCACATGTTTTATTATAATTTGGATCAACTATTATAAAAAATCAAACGATTATAAAAAAAGGTTATTAACCTATAAATACCCCATTACTAGTCAAAGAAAAAAAAAGCAATTAATTTCGTATTAAAAGCGGGGAGTTTCTCGCCACGGGTACTGCGAGGTCTTTGCTGATGCACAAACTCATGCCAGAATTGATTTAAGCAGGTTTCCTCATCAATAATTATAAAAAAGGAAATAACCACATAAAATCCGTCGCTTACTCAGCGCGGAATTGAATCGAGCTTTGGTTAATACGATTCGCAGAGCCATGTTCGATAAAATGATATAAAAAAGGGTTTTTTTATAAAAGCCTCTACTCTTGTAAACCTTCTAGTCGCCATGATTTTTTTCCAACATGTTCAACAATGATAATTCCGAGATGGTCCAGTGGTGGGTTCAAACCCGGGCAAGCACCACTGAATTTAACTATGCTTAATTTGTTATTATAATTCATCTCTTGCTAGACGGTGAAGGAAAACATCGTGAGGAGACCTGCATGTGTCAAATTTCACTGAAATTCTGCCATATATTTAGTCCATCAATCCGCATTGGATCCCTTTGTCGAATAAGCACCAAACTTCTCCCCAAAAAGAAGAGTTCAATAGTTTTTTTATGTTATCGTGGTCATACAGACAGACAGACAGACACGTCGGTGTGACTCTATTTTGTAATACGTAGTGATCTTTGTATAATCTTGTATGAAGTCACGTGCGACGACCAGTCCTGAATATAAAATGAGGTTTAAAAGTCCACTAATCCAATTTTAGACGTCTGCATCGGTATCTCAAATCTCGATCGCACGACGCCGAGCCGCGTCAAAGGTTCCACGCTTTTGGTTCT
Organism: Nymphalis c-album; assembly: GCA_963151315.1. Classification (NCBI taxonomy): domain Eukaryota; kingdom Metazoa; phylum Arthropoda; class Insecta; order Lepidoptera; family Nymphalidae; genus Nymphalis; species Nymphalis c-album. The sequence goes on from OY720610.1 coordinate 5,949,651, forward strand.
ATTTCGTACACACGGCACGGGACCGATACGATAACTAACATTCAAATTGAGTTAATTGAAACTCATTTTTAAAACGCATTTTTATTTCTATATTTAGAAGACTTTTAAATTAAATGAATAATTAAAATGTAAAATGTAAATAAGCTCGAAACCTTCTTCTCAAAAAAGGAGTAGAAGCTTTAGCTCAGCAGTGGGTCATTCACAGGCTGTTACTAATTAAAATGTATGTAGCTATTTTGAATATTGATTTTTATGTAGATATTTAATTAAGTCTTAATTGTAAATAATTCCGAAATATAGTATTGTATATAATTTGTAATATATGCAGTTTTAATTACGAACTTGGAAAGACTAGTTAGCTTACTTCAATCTGCCTGTAATGAGGCAGACATATTATCGCTGGAATACTAATGTAATTACGTAATATATTTTATGTATTTCTGGTTGAAATTTTATTGGCTTATTATTGCATAATGTATTATATTATTCTTATTTTAACATTGTACTAATTCTTTGGTTTCTAAAAAATATTCTTACAATGATTATTTTAGCATTGTATTATTATTTTCGTACCAATTACTGATCGTATCGTTATGTTTAAAGGAATCTCTAACTTTACTGCGCTTTTTACGACAGTTCTTGGTCTCTTTGGAATGTAACCGTTTAAATTTAGAATTCGCATTTTCCCGCTTTTATTCTTGTTTTTAAACCGACTGGCCAGTCTGTTGCTAGCTGCGGTTTTATTTATTTTTTCGCGAGCCTTTGAAGCCTGCGGCTTTAAACATAAAACTTTGAAAAAAGTTTTTAATGAGCGAAAAAATAGAAATACGCGCCTTAGAATAAAGAACGTACCGGGAATTTTTATTTCGTCGACATTAAAAAGGTGTAAACTTCAAATAGTGTAATTTCAATGTTATTTTTGTATAATGTACATTAACACTGAAACTATTATTGTACGTTAAAATGAATCTTTTTAAACATTATTACAATGTGATTAGAAATTTGTTTCTTATGACAAACATAAGAAATTCCTCGCATTGTAATAATTCGTTATCGGGTTCCCACAATATTGTAAATATTTGGGTGGCATCGAATTAATAGAGTTCCCTCCATGAGATCATTAATAACCACGCCCGCTGTCGGAGTCTTTGATTACAATCCGTATTATGCGTTTCAAACTATTAAAATTATAGATAACGAGAACTAAACAACATTAATTTTACATCTGTCCAAATTGGGCATATGAAATATAGACCGTGTAAGCAGGTTTTAATGGAGGGATGATTAAAAAATATGCGCGATGGCTGTATGATGATAGCATTGCATTGGTCAGTGAGAATTATAAGCAAAGAAGGATCAGTAGTGATCAGGCCGCGACGGGAGGTGGTCGTGCGACCGGTATAGGATTAAATTATTTTATAGTTTTTTGTGTCGTGATTAATTTAAGGATTTTGTGAAATGAAGTGGGTGGTGATAGCCAGCTTTATCGTGTGTTTGGCGACGTTAAGTAATGGAAGTGGTAAGTTTTTTTGATTTATTCACATTTTGTGTCATATCCGATTTTAACATAATTTTTTGTTCATTATATATGTTTATGAATTAAGTTTATCTAAAACAGATATTCCAGCCACTTCTAGTACGAATGAACAGTTTCATTGACTGGTAGGAAAAAAATCGTGAAAATAGAAAACATTTATTCTAATTTTAAATTATTTTGACAACTTTAAAAATACAATATATGTCATAATTAAATGGTAACTCTGTAAAATGGTAACAAAAAACAAAAAAAATATTAGATTAAAAAAAGGAAACAAAAATTTTCAAACCTCAACTACATACAAATGTCGTATGTCGTACCTTAATAAATATTGATAGGAATATATTTACAATAAATATATATAATTTTTGTATTTTACGTTCATTTAATAAATTTTACTGTTACTTATAATTATCGGTTTTAATTGGTTAAAAAATTAACGTATAGTTTATTAGGTGTACAAATCTGTTACTGGTTCGGTGGGATATACCTCAGACATTAGCGGCAAAAGAAACTCGGCGAGTTGTTTTTTTACATATTCTTAATTATAATTTATACGAGAATGTAAAATTTTGATGATGATAAATGAATCATCAATGTTAATTAACATCATTTATATAAAATGTAAACCACTTTTCGATAATTATTGAATCATGTATGCGGTTTTAATATGGAAATTACCGGATTCTCCATTGAGACTATTTTATTTAAGGAAGAACTTTAAGTAGAAGGTACAAATACAATAATTGACGTAATTTTATGACTTACGTTTTGGATAAAGTAATTTCGCTAAATTTTAATTTGAGACATCTCCCGGCATTTAGACAACATCTGCTTAAGCTTAGATTACTTCTTGTAGTGCCACCAGTTTGTTTCTTTAAGCTCACTAAGCATTTTTTTTTGGACTGAGCCTCAGTAGCCCTTAACTGGTGAGGCTGGCAATGCCAGTAGATACAACAGCAATTCATAGTTTAGAAAAATATATGAAGCAATATTAGTGCAAAACCTTTAAGCATAATTGGAGTGGTAAATAGGATAGTTAGTAATGTGTTTTAAACAGTAATTGGGATTCTCCTTTTTTGTGGAGAAGGTTTGAAGCTTATTCCAACACGCTGCTCCAATGCGGGTTGGTGGTATACGCATGGGGCAGGATTTCGAAATAACGTGTTTTCTGAGACACGAGAAACTCAGCTAACTATCAAAGAATCGGCGCTACTAAGAATTATTGATGTAGAAAATCTCCACCTAAATTGCTATATCTATTTAAAACATAACTTACGACAGTTACAAACTTAATTTACTTAGAAACAAATCTTCAATAATAAACTTGCTTAAGTATATTTCCATTCGTTTTTTAAATTATCAAATAATATGCAAATGTATATAGAATGCGCCGGCGCAAACAAATTATGGGGGTGTCATTGTGACTTGCTTTCATTTGTTAAGTTACAACCAGACTTGTGCAATTGACAAGTGGATAAGACCACAAATTCACTTAGCGAATGTGTTACATGAACACATCAATACCACCCAAACAATTGAACAGAAATTTTGCAAATACTTTTATTGAGAAATTAGTTTTAGTAGAACATAATATATTTTATTACTTGTATAAATTTCTTATTCGTTAAAATACTTCATTTTTATTTTCGTACAGTAAATGAAGCTCCATTTTGGGCAGTTCTTTTAAATACCAATTTATTCGGACTCAATAAAAATACACAATAATATTAATTATCTTAGATCAATAATGTACTAGATTAGCGTTAAGCTCTTCAAAAACGGACCGAAAAGTAAGAACACAATGACGTTTGTGAGGTTATTTCAAGTTAGTATGGTCCAATCATAACTTATTGCTAAGGAAATAAGGTTCAATATGGAACAACCGTTATTGTACATTTCATATATCTTTCTGTCATACATGGCGTAAGATCGTAAGTGAATGTCAATACAATCTGAACCGCACTTTATTGCTCGGGATTTTAACCTAAACTATACAAGGCATAGTTTAGGTTAAGAACTATTAAACTTATACATCGTTTTCTTCATTTTATGGTCGATGCCACATTTGAGTATTGTTTTTGTTCGTGACGCGTTATCTAGTAGTAGTATTGATCGAAGTTAATTAACCCTTTTTATAATGTCAAAATAGTTTTTACAAATGTAATCAATGGTATTGGTACAATGCCGTCAAAAATATCTGTTTTATTCATGACTACGAACATGCGGCGCCGTCGCAATCTGATCCTGTCACGCAAGTGTGTCCGATCCATTACACGGCATACCGTAATACAAGTTAATCATATAGCTGTAAACTCTTATGCGACATAAACAAATAAAAGAAACCCGATCTTTAATCGCAAAAGACTTTAGAAAGTATTTCGCAACTTTTAAAATGTTTTTTTACCGGTTTACAGTTCCACTTAGGATATTAATAAGTAAATTATATATATTATGACACATAATACCTTTAACAGTAACAGCTTGTGATTATCCCACTGCTGGGCTAAGGCCTCATCTCCTCTTTTGAGGACAAGGTTTGGAGCTTATTCCACCATGCTGCTCCGATGCGGGTGGAATACACATGTGACAGAACTTCATTGAAAATTTTTCTCAGGATGTTTTGATTATAATCACAAATTAAGCACATGAAATTCAGTGGTGCTTGTCCGGGTTTGAATCCACGATCATCCGTTAATATTCACGCGTTCTTACTACCCTAAGCTTTTTATTTATATATAGTTTTATTTATTAAAAGTAAATGTATACACAGACAAATACGCCTCATTATGGTGGAACTTTGGGAACTAAGATGTTTTCTTGTGCCTGTAGTCACTCGCTCACTCATCCTTTTAACTTGAATACAACATGCTCGTGGCATTAATTTCAAGACTATTTTTTTGACTCTTTGTCAACCCTAAGCTTTATAGGGCCTTGAAAGTTTGTATGCTCTCGTGCCTCGAGAAGTACGTAACGTCTTTGATCCTGCGTCTGAACTCTTTACGGTCGTGTCGGATTGATTTCCCATCGGACTATGAGTGCATTTGTATTTGCGCACACATTTGTGGACTACATGTTCTTCGAAATTGCTAATCCCTCTTGTGATTGGCCCCCGAGGCCATGAGGCATCAACTCATGTGCCTTCACCCTAAAATATATCTACTAAAATCTAATGAGGTTTCCATAAATTACCAGAAAGGTACTGACTAACAGCTAATTACCTAATGTTAACATTTATGCATTTATTAATTTAGAATTTATATCGAACAGAATTAAGTGAAAATTGTCTTTTGACCTCTATACTTGACCGTTGTCCGGTCTTTACGTAGAAAGTACATCCGTGTCAGACGGGCGACATAAATAATTAAATTTCCCATTAAAACTATAAAAACAAGTAAAATGCCGTCATAGCATTAATCATTTTATTGTGTTGCATCCTAATTACATTGTTACTGACACGCACACTTGTATAATTGTCGATGAAAAACTTTAAACGGTCTTGAAAATAATACCTACGTTAATGGAAATAATATTTGCGAAATCTTTCCGCGAATACATTAAACAAAGTAATAAAATTATGAAGGTTAAGTTTCTTGGCTACAGCTAACAAAACACATTCGAACTTCATATTCAAACCTCTTAAAAAAATGGTTGTCTGTAAAGTCTGTTTACGGACGATAGTTTGACGTGCCAACGTCATAACAAAACATTGAGGAAATTACTGCAATCGAGTGAAAGATAGATAGATGCGGCGCAAGCGTACAATCAGCGTAACGGGACAATGAGCGTAACGGGACAATTTTTTGTGCATGCAGCTAGCGTTCATCGATTTATTAGACGTTGTCACGTCAAAATGCCACCATTAGCACAGCATTGGATAATACAGTGTTTTATTTTTTAATTTACTTTTACTGAGCCAAACTAATTAAAATAAAACTAGATTAAATGTAATTTAATTAAGCATATAATATAATATGTACTGTAAATAAAAAAAAACAGTATTTGTTCTTAGCCGTCTTTGAACCCGAAATCGTGATTATAATACATATACAAATTAATACCTTTAATAATTAATTTTTTCATCAAAAATATTACTTCCCGTCTTATTGCCTCCACTGGTGACAGGAGGGCTGGTTCATTTTTCACCCAGAGAGTTGGAATTGCGATTCATAGGGGACAAGCTGCTAGCGTTCTTGCCACCATTCCACGCAGACACGATTTGTACAGTAACTGTTTTTAATTTTTACTTGTATTTAATGACGGCTTTTATGTAAATACATTATTAATAACCCCTGAATGAGTGAGTGGATAAATTCCAAATCGATTTCACTGTTAGCTGTTATATATAAAGTATTGTAAGTATAAAAATAATATATATTTGTTGTTGTAAAGTTAAACTGCATAATAAAACCGAAACACTAATATAATCGTCAGTAATCTTATGAATTTACGTCACTAGCAAAGGTCGGGGGTCTCATTCATTCATGTCGCGATAACGCTTATGAAGTCACAAATAAAAGAAACAAAAAGAAAACGATATTGAAACGATAATATAAAATACTTTATTTACGTATTTGTTCTACGTTATAATAAATTTTGGATAACTTGTTTTAGTTTGTAACTGCCTGTGAATTGCTGGGCTAAGGCCACCTCTTCTGTTTTGAGGAGAAGGTTTGGAGTTTATTCCACTAAACTGCTCCAATGCGAGTTGATTAGACACGTGCAGGTTTCTTCATGATGTTTTACTTCATCGTGAAGCACGAGATGATTTATAAGCACAAATTAAGCACAAGAAAATTCAGTGGTTGCTCGGGTGGGTGCTCGGGTTTCAACCCACGATCATCGGTTAAGATTCATACGTTCTTACCACTAGGCTTTTACTTTATTCATATAGAATTGTCGAGCACTTATGAATCGTCATTTTTTGAGTATAAATATATTTTAAGGATACCGTTGCGTTGTCGAAGTTCGGAGTGAATTTAATAGTGTGTTTTTCCCCGCTGGAATTAAAGTTGACGTGCGTGCGTTTTAACATACTCTTTATATCCACTATCTCAAGCCATCATGATTTGTACCGTAGCTATTTTTAGTTGTCCACGAGTATATATATAATTCTATAAATATTTAATGATTAAACCTTTATCCTTATGTATAACTAGTTTTTCTTATTATTATCAGTCGTTATAGTTTGTGTCACAGTGTACCTAGAGGAAAAATTGACGACTATCCTCATGAATGGAATAGAACGTGCTAAGTTCTCGGAAAAATAATAATAATTAAAACTGTAAGGCTAAGAACTCACGGAGCGGTTTTGTCCCGTGCCCGCTGCGGTTGTGGATCTGCGGTTTTATTTCTAAACTCACGAGACCGGTGTTTTGCGCAATCACGCAGTCCTCGCGGTTGAGACCATCGCAAGACGGGCGGTTACAATACGGGCGGTCGCAGAGCGTGCGATTCTACGAGATTTGATGAAGATTTGTGAGCCGGTGCAGCAGGAATCGCAAACAACCGCACACAACGCGGGCGTAAAACGCGTCGTGAGATGTGCTTTAATTTTTTACATATAAATATGCATTCTACAGAGGTAACGGTCCTGCAACCGCGGCGGGAATGGGTCAAAACTGCTCCGTGACTTCTTAGGCTTTAGGATAATTGTATCTTATACTCTTATATTGTACCTAGCCCGACACACTTGTACCTAGACCATTATATATTTTAAATATAACGTCGTATTATATAATACGCAATTTATCCGATTTAAATAAATCAAGTAAATACGTCTTTGCTGTCATTACATAATCAGAATCGTTATGTACATAATGTGACACGAATAACATATAATTGTTAAAACGTTACATGGGGGCTTTATCTAGCATAATATATGTATCGTATAATAAATGTCATACATTATGTCAAGGAAAAACCGAGTTAACTAAGGTGATAAGCATAGCCTGTATCGGTGGACCGTTATATCGCGAGAAATGAGACTTGCACGATTTGCATAAGGACGCGGTACAATGCGGGCCAGATATATCGAATACAGAGTATAGATATTTATTTAATCTGTGTAATATCATTTAGAGTTTAAATTACAGATAAAAAATACTTTATGTAATTACACTTGGTTGCTCTTTAATATTATTATCTGAATATGTGTGTCATTGTTTCTTATATTATTTAACAATGGCGGAAAAGATCTAAATGTATTTTTTGTCTCAATTTGATAAATATCATCCCGCTAATTCAATGACAACTAGCCAAACTTTGAGGACATATTATTGTGCACAATTATTTATTATTAATTATTTGGATTTCCACGCCACCTACTCGGTTTTTTAAAAGCTCTGTCCATCGGCTTGTCTTGAAGATATTGCTAATTCATATGAATTAAGCCTTTGACTATTTTCTTGCGATGTACAATACGTATACATATAAAAAAAGAAAATTAATTTAAATTAAGAACATTCAATCATTCAAGAGTTACTAAAGTTAATATGTTTTTATCTTTATAACTTTAAGTAAATAGATATAAATAACGATTGTAAGTAACATTTTGTTTTAATGATAAAAATTATGTATGAAACATTTGAATTTATATTAGTGTTTTGTTTATACAAATGCGAAGCCTTTGATTTTATCATTTATTGAGATCTAAATGTTACATGTATGTTAATGGTATTAATTTCAAGCAGGTTTTTTATCCTGTTATTCTAAAACGATCTTTTACATAGCGTATAAAAATATTTTAAAATTAACTTTCTTATTATTTAAATTGTTTTAGAAAGGTCTTCTGTATTGAAATCAGCACATTTTTTATGACGGACGAGCTAATGGGCCACCTGATTAAGTGGTCACAAACCTCCATAGAAATTGGGATTGTAAGAAATGTTAACCATCGCCTACATTGCCAATGCGCCACCAATAGAATAGAATAGAATAGAATATGCTTTATTGTACAACACATACATGATCAAGGAAACATACAGTTATAAATACTATTTAAGAACAGTGTTAATGCACAAAAGGCGGTCTTATCGCTAAAAGAGCGATCTCTTCCAGACAACCTTTGGGTAAAGGACACAAGAAAAATAAAGCGGTAAGGAGGTGCACAGAATCTAATTTTACGTTTAAATAAATATGTATAAAAAATATACATACATAGTATGATATATAAATAAATAAAAATAAATATATATATATATAAATAAATAAATTTAAATTAAATTATATATATGTATATATATACATACGTACATAAAAATATATAATGTGTAACAATAAGTAATTAAGGTAATTATAATAATAAACAGCAATAATGCGTCAGCTGATAAGACAACATCACACTATGTAGACAAATAATAAGCCTTGAGTCGGATTTTAAAAATGTTTATACTCTGAGACCGTCTTAAGTGGAGCGGTAAGGAATTCCATAGGCGAACAGCTTGTACAGAGAAGGAATTGGTGTAGAAGGAAGAAGAGTGAGAGGGAATTTTAAGGACAAGATTATCACCAGATCGCAGAGATCGGCCGTGCGAGTCCTTAAGAAACTCGAAACGGTGTTTAAGATAGTGAGGAGAATTTGGATGAAATAGTATAGAGTACAGAAGAGAAAGAATATGAGTATTCCTGCGAAGTCGGATTGGGACCAACCTTGGGAGCTAAGATGTTATGTCCCTTGTGCCTGTAATTACACTGGCTAACTAACCCTTCAAACCGGAACACAACAATATAATGTACCTACTGCTGTTTTGCGGTAGAATATCTGATGATCGTAATGTCCAATATAAAAAGTTTTTATTCGAAAATAATTTAAAGATGGACCGTTTGAAGATCATAAAGATATTGTATATAGTAACACAAACATAAACATGTTCTGTTAAAAGAAAAAAATATTTCATCAGATTCACCAGCATCATCATCCTAAAAATTCTGTTGCATGATATATTTATTATTACTTGTGTTTATGTAATTAAATTTTAGTATAAATTTTGACGGTAAATGAGAAAACATTGTCTTAACGTGGGAGGCGGGAGCGACTTGAGCGAAGTCTATATCCTAACTATCATTATAAATGCGAAAGTAAGTTTGTTTGTTACGCTATCACGTCTAAACCACAAAGCCGATTTGAAAAATTCTTTCACCAATGGAAAGCTACATTATCAGCGATTAACATAGGCTACATTTTGTCCCCATATTCCCACGGGAACGGGAACTACGCGGGTGAAACCGCGGGAAAAACGCTAGTATATATATATTTATATATTGCCAAAGTATTAAGCTGTTACATTGTAGTTTCTATGTTTGGTAGCGCTTTGGCGATGCCTTTGGTGTGCAGTATATGAAACCCGACTTAGTCTCGGTTTGCAGTTATGTCGACTGAACTCTAGCTACAATATACACTTATGTAAAAACATAAACAGAATGTGTTAATTTTAATCTTGTTAATTACATCTACAAATAATGCTATTCGAAAACCGCTGAACAGATTTCGATGAAATTTGGATGAAAGATAGCTTATACTCTAACTTAACACATAGACTACGTAAAGATATCCTTCATTTTTATCACAAAAATCTGGAAATGTTCAAATTTGTTATGTATTTAAGTGGAAATTCAACAGCTATGTAGTTTCCCAAATAATTATAAAATAAAATAAAGTTTTTTTCTAAAAGCAATACGTTAATCGTAAAGTATGTAGCCTTATTTTTAGTTATTACCCACACACACACACACACACACACACACACCAATTTGGAATAAATAAAAATTAAACCAATTTTTAAACTACATGTGTATATGTTAATTTTGCTAATCTTTATAAATAAACCGGTTTGAACCAGTAATACATATAACAGTCCAGCTAATATCGCGTGTATACTTATCCCCGTGAGTTAGTATACACGTTGAATACAAGATCGGGTCGCTTGAGGGCAATAGCCGGCGTTGTCCTCTGCGATGGTATCGTGTTACCTGTTCGGATTCTATTTTACTATTTTTGTATTAAATTTATACACACAACACATATGACATACCGTTGTTTTCCGCCGTAGAGATTATTATTACGAGTATAAATTAAGTCACGAGAACCTTTCCGTGATTATCACGTGATAAGTCTCAATTTTTTAATTTTTTAACGTCGAAAATTTCAACTTCCTTTTAGGTATATTTTAGGTTATGTGTGATTTTGAGATACGTTTACTATTTAGCGTGATAGGTAGAGTTGAGTGTACATTATCAGCAGAAAATGTAGCGCGTTTCGGGGAAGAATTTAGTACATAAAACTATTATAAATAGCTTATATAGTTGTTTGTTTATTATTATATAATCGTTTAAAATTAGAATATTGACGTTACTAGCTTGAATTTTTATATTTATTCAAATAGTATTTTTCATACACTTCCTACATATAATATAAGGTCCTCCAAACCGGTTTCGGCCACGGCGGCCAATCTCAAGAGAGACTAGCCAACTGCGCAGGAGATATTATAGTGCACAAGTGTGTGCACAAACACAGGTGCACTCTCTTTTCCTTAGCTCTCATAATCCGATGGGACGGCAATCCGACACGACCGGAAAGAGTTCAGGCGCAGGACCAACGGCTTAACGTGCTTTCCGAGGCACGGGAGTGTTCACACTTCTAACTTCCAGACTCCGGGCTGCTACTGAGAGTTTTCTGACAGAAAATCCCAATAACTATTTATTGGCCCGAACTGGGAATTAAACCCAGGACCACCGAGTCTGCGGCCTTATATAAAGCCACTAGACCAACGAGGCAGTCATATAATATATTGTATATATATTGCTATTATTGTATATAAATGTTTCAATGAAAATAGGTATATATAAAATATCAAAATCCAGGTTTTCTGAACGTTACTTTCAATGTCTCCCATGTCATTTCTACATAATGCTGTACCGTATAAACGTACTTACATATACGCTAATGTCATGCAAAGCATTACCATTTTTTTGTAGTCGGTTAACTTAAAGTAGCTCAAGTAAAAGGTCAACTCATAATCTTATATTTCATTTGTCATTGATGTAATCATAATAATCTTTATACATATATGACTTATGAGTAAAGTATCGCGTTTAGCCTTACACTAGTAAAGTGAAACCAACAACATATATATAAAGCTACACACATGATCTTATATGGTCTAGTGGTTATGACGCGTGAATTGTAACAAACGGTTGGGGATTCAAACCCGGACAGTAGTAAGTAGGGTTAGTAAGCCAGTGTAATTACAGGCACAAGGGACATAACATCTTAGTTCCCAAGGTTGGTGGCGCATTGGTGATGAAAGGAATGGTTAATATATCTTACAGCGCCAGCGTGATGATGCCGTTTTAACAACAGTTGACCAATATGCCCGCCCGCCTTTTTTATAAAAAAAGCGACTAAAAGATGTATGTACTATGTATGTATGGTGCATTAAATGCCTCAATATAAACTATTACTGCCCATATCGTTTTTATGCATGGATATATAAGAATTCCTTTTCACGTAATATTGATAGAAATAATACGTAATTAAAATATTATTCTAAATTTGAATTATATTTAATGTCCACGTGTGTCCGAGACACAAGTTTAGAGACTGGGGTCAATGCGCAGTTGAATCTGTGGAACATGATAGCGTGAATAATATTTCGGCGCGATTAATCATACCCGTCACATGTCGCCTGTACGCAGATTATAAACTGTCTACATTTTCGTCTACCTACCTAATTATATATTATTTCTATCCATATTAATTATATATACGTTCCTGCTCTTATTGAGCCTCATGGAATTAGTCGTGATGATGGCAAGAGACCTGATGGACTGACATTGGTTCCCTGGGAACGGGGACGGGCCCTTGTGTGGGACGCAACATGTGTTGACACACTGGCCCCGTCTCATATCAGGGAAACAATGTTAAAAGTCGGAGCTGCCGCGGAAAAAGCTGAAACGAACAAACGTAACAAATATTCGTCTCTTATTCCAAATTATATTTTTGTTCCGTTTGCAGTTGAAACGCTTGGACCTTGGAGAAATAATACTAAAAAATTCATCCAAAATATTACTCCTCGCCTTATTGCCTCCACCGGTGACAGGAGGGCTGGTTCATTTTTCGCCCAGAGAATCGGAATTGCGATTCAAAGGGGAAATGCTGCTAGCATTCTTGCCACCATTCCACGCGGTCACGACTTGTATAATAATTATTTTTAAATGTTATTTGTATTTAGTTAAGGTTTTAATGTAAATAAATATAATATTAAACAATAAAAAAAAAAAATTATATATATATTTTTTGTCATTTCTGTCTTGTCTCGTAACGACATCTCGATATATCGTAAGAAAACAACCCACCGCAGTCTGCCGTAAAAAGCTTCAAATCATCTACTCAAAAAGGAGAAGAGACCATAGATTAGCTCTTCATCAGCATATAATTCTCCAAATGACAATACTAAACCATTGGTTAAATGTATTTTTTTATTTATTTGTAAAAGAACATTTACAACATACATATAAAACATTGACAAAAAAACACATAGAACAAGTGTCCATAGCACTTCAAGATTCATTCTAAACAAATCTAATTCAAAATTAAAAGTAACAAAAAAAAATCATCAGTATTTTTTTTAAATGTCTAAATTAAGTAAGAATTTAAAATTGGTCGCTTGCGCTGGTTAGGCCATATAGAGAGAATGGAGGAGAGAAGAACACCAAAGCGTCTCCTCTATGGAAACCTGACGGCCGCAGAAAACCAGAAAGACCCAAGCTCAGATGGTTCGATGGTGTCGAGCGGGATCTCAAAGCAATTGGCGTCAAGGGCTGGAAAGAAAAAGCAAAAAACAGACCCGTCTGGAAGAATATTCTCGACCAGGCCAAGGCCCACCCGCGGCTGTAGTGCCAAGATGATGATGATGAAATTAAGTAAGAAATTAAGGTCCTTGTTACAATAATAAAAGAGAAAAAAAAATTAAGAATCAATCAATTGGCGAAATCATAATTGAAGTTATAAAAAATATATATTAAAAAAAAAAAAAACTAAACTAATATATAATAGACAAGATAGTTAAGTATGTTTATTTATTAAAAACTTATCGCACGCGTGCGTTACTCACGCGTGTCTGTAACGGGCCTACGTTTTACACGCGCTTGTATAACGTCACAATAATGCCAGTGTGTTCGGTCCCTAATTAAATATGTTATCACATTGCCCTCTAACCTTTAGTACTAATTATTACAGGAATTTGAGTTAATACACCGTGATGTCATCGCAGCGAGATTATGTACGTGTTCTCGGTAAAAACTATTTACCCCTCCGACACACATCCGGCTTTATATGAAACGCGGACTAATTAAAATGTAGCGTTTTTATTATAATAATAATTAACGGTCCAGAGTAACTGTTTCGAATATTCATGTATGTAGCCGCGATAGCCGAGTAAGCTAATGAATTATCATGTACAGTAACAGCCTGTGAATGTCTCACTGCTGGGCTAAGGCTTCTCTTTTGAGGAGAAGGCTTGGAACTTTTTCCACCAAGCTGCTCCATTGCGCGTTGGTGGAATTTTCATGTGCTTTGTTTTATAAATCATTTCGTGGTACCTGGGGAAAGGTGTATCCACTAACCATTGGAGCAGCGTTGGTGGATTAAGCTTCAAATTTTATTCTAAAGACCTCTTTAGAGGCTGCTATTTAGTTAAGTATATTAGGTTGAACATTGCGAAGTCAATATATTTCTATAAGATTACCGCAGATATTTTTAGCTTTGATAAAAAACTGTATTGATTGTTTGCACGAAGAATAAATTAATAATGAATGAAATATATTTAATTAACATAAATGTAAATTGCCAGTGAATAACTTTAGCTACGACCGGTTAGTACAATAATATGAATCTTATTTCCTTATACTGGCAGCGACTTATTGAATATTTTGATTTGATTAACGCCACTCAAGCGTTTTAGTGTTTTGGTAACGATAGATTGAGTAATCGTTCGAAGTATGGAAGAAGAGGACTATAACTTTCTCCTTAGTCCCTCAACTACTAGTAGGACGACGGCGTCCGAAGTCGAGCCTACGAAGAATAGCCTACTTGAAAAGTTGATCGTAATTTTGCCACCATGCAAGGGAACATGGTCCCCTTGCCAATCCGCAACCATAACAAAGTCTTACTTCTTTTCTGCTAATACCATTTTTTTATTGCATAGGAAGGCGGACGAGCGTATGGGCCACCTGATGGTAAGTGGTCAGAACCCCAAAAAGACATTGGCATTGTAAAAGATGTCAACCATCCCTTAAATCGCCAATGCCGCATCAGCCTTGGGAACAAAGATCTTATGTCCATTGTGCCAATAATTACACTGTTACACTCACCCTTCAAACCGAAACAGAACAATAGAAAATACTGCTGTTTTGCGGTAATTTACTGCAACCTATCCTTCGTATGTTATCAATCGCACTTTACAGGGGCGAAATAATCTTTGACCAGTGGCGTAACTAAAAACAATTAATAAAAAAAGGAATGACTCAACTTTTTTATTTACTCCTTTATAAGTATTAATTATAATCGTACGAAGTCGTCGCGGCTTCCTTTAATAACCTAAAATGTCTGTACGTATTTGTGAATTTTCAAGTCACAAATAGAACGGCGTCACCCGTCTCGCCGCCAATTTGTTAACGTGCCCGACAATTAAAATCTCGTGCCTAAATGTTTTATTTGCTCAATATATTTGAGGACATTCGCAGCCTGTTCTTCACTTGAGTTTTTATTTATCTAAAATTAAGTTATACAATTTGTACCTAACTGCCAAACTTCGCTAGTCGGAGAGGCACCTGAAGAAGAAGAAGAATTTGTGCCTCGTGGTTCCACGCGTTAACTTTTTATTTTCTTTACTGTACTGTTATAATAAATGCGAAAGTAACTCTGTATGTAACGCTTACACGACAAGAACATTGAAACGTTTTTGATAAAATTTGCTATGAAAAACAAGCAACCTTAAACTCTAATAAAGGATATCGGCCTATTTTTTATACCTAATACTTAAGCTTTTTCCCCTAACACGAACAAAAATTAGTTTTATATACTAACAACATTACACAAGTATATAAGAGTACCAGTAAAAAATATTGCTTTCTATATTGTTTGGTGTTTATAGTGATTACTTTTTAGCAAGAAGTCTTAGAGCTAAAAACCTTCTTGAATAAACGTACTGTCTAACGCAAAAAACAATAGTAGTTCCTGAGATTAGAGCGTTCAACCATGTAAAATTTTCGCCGCGATTATTACCGCGACTAGTACTGCATCGCGCAGTTTCTCCCATGTCAGACGTTATTGCTCCACCCTGGCTTTACTTGCTCCTCCAAGGCATGGAAGTATGATTAACTCCGGGCTCAAATTGAGAACTTTTGAACTTTTACTGGTGGCAATGCTTAGTGCGAGCTCGTCTGGATGGGTACCAACAGATATTCTACCGCAAAACAGCAGTACTTCGTATTGTTGTGTTCTGGTTTGATGGGTAGGTGAGCCAGTGTTATAACAGGCACAAGGAACATAACATCTAAGTTCCTAAGTTTGGTGGCGCTTTGACGGTGTAAGCATTGGTTAACATTTCTTAAAATGCCAATGTCTATGGGCGTTGATGACCACTTACCATCAGGTGGCCCATTTGCTCGTCCGCCTACTCCTAAAAAAAGGACAACCCAATAACCCAAAGTTGTACGAGCCAGAATTTATTTGTTAATAATATATAATTTATGTTTATTCAATTTCTAATGTTATGTATTAATAATGTGTAATTAAAGTGCGACTACGTCGGCTTATCTCGGGTCAAGTTACGATGAATCCAAAACGAATAAATTCTCTGTTATTTCATTGTGAATGCATAAATACGTTATTATATAGGTACGCGAGATAACAGCTCATTGATAAGAATTTCTTTGAAAATGATTATTTATTTTGTACTTTGATGTTATGTTTATTTATTATATTAGGAAATGTGTTCACAGTGAAGGGATAATAAATATGTACTAATTACTCATTCCGTTTTATGTCAAGATATTCTTTATGTAATAATAATTTGTGAATTGAATTATTATTGAATATTATTTATGATTTATATATATTTAATATTATCGTTTAAATATGTAGTTTTTCTGCTAAAATTACTATTTCGAATTAAGATCTCGATGATATACATATTATATCTACATATAAAATTATATTAAGTATTGATACCGCCGAATTCTATTAATCTTTAACGACTCCGATACGTTTCCGATTCAATTCCGATCCAACGTTGACTAATCTATATTTATTCGGATCGAAACCGAATAGCCCCTCTAGACAAGTGGCTTTAAAGTTAATAGAATAGAATAGAATAGAAAACAATAATCAATGTATGAGATTGACATTCGCGTTCGCCATTTCGAGACGTTTCGAGTCGAACGCGAATGTCAATCTCATACATTGATTGTTGTTTTTCTATTCTATTCTATTAACGTAAAAGCCACTTGTCTTGGGCCCCAGATATGGTGTTAAAATTTACCTACCTTTACGTCAAAACCAAACTCAATAGTTAACTATTATGTTATGTATAGTCGATAATTAAATTAAAGAATAGGATAACTGATAAACGGCAACGATCACGCTTCTAATTAATTAAACTATAGTCGATGTAATTTTTTATGTTTTTTTAACATAATTGTGAGTTATAAGTGACAAATAGATGTCGCAAACATTTTGTAGATTTTTCCTAGATAAAAAATCATTAATCAAAGTTATTTTTTATCTGTTATACCTAGTTTTGACAGCGTTCGGCTACATCTTATTTGTGTCTCAAAAAGCTGCCTATTCGTATATAATATTAAATTTGTCAATATAAGTAAATAAATGTCAATATAACGAAATAAGTAGACGGAACCGTTATAGCCCAGAAAAGGTTTTAGTGGATAAGAATCCCTATAACCCGTTAGTTGTACACGTTTTATTATTATTGTCAGCCTGTACGGAGTTAGGAAGTCGGGAGTGACTTTTCATACATCGGAAAGCACGTAAAGTAAGTACACGACAATAGTAAGTGCTCCTCTATATTCTGGACTAATGTATTCTACGTAATTGATTAGTCATTGAGACTGGTCGCCATGACCGAAATTCGGTAAGGAGAACTGTTATCAAATACAATCGATACAACACGACTTCGATGATGTTTTTATAATTGATATGTTTTAATTTTTCATTAACACTACCCACAACACACATCTGTAATATTCAGTCAGTTTATTTCGCACCCACCAAACAAACACACACACACACACACAGACACACACACACACACACACACACACATACATATATCCTTTATTCACATTCATTACACATTTCCTTTAACTCTTAACTTGTTAAATAAAAGAGTCGTATCAAATAATCATGGTTTGAAGAATATAATGTAATTTTCAGCATTAAATACGTCGCAAAGATAAAATTTATATTGGTAGTTTTAAGCTAGGCAGGCAAACTGTTTTTTCTTGATGATGACAATATTGTTGTAGCAATAGCATTACCGTTAAGAGATGAAGTGCTCACTCAGATTTATATTGTATTATTATTATTTGTACTAAGCGTATAACTAAACATAAATATAAAAAGCCGTGATAGCATAGTGGGTAGAACGCGTGAATTTTGAGATCACGGGGTCGATCCAAAGCAAACACTTTGAGCTTATAATTCGTATCACGCTCCACGATTATGGAAATCATCATGAGAAATTCTGCATGTGTTAATTTTCATAGTTATTACCCTTTTGCCGTGTGCCTTTTGGACTCTAAAGAGATTAACATGTATGTATTTATGTAATATTGGAGTGTAATGATTTTGACGTAAAAGGTTTTTCTGCTGTCACTGTCACTTTGAAATGACGCGTTTTGTTTTTTTAATGAATATTATCTTCAACGAAATTTGCAGTCAATAATAACGTGATTCTGTAAATAACTCCAAATCTAACAATGACGATACGTGTCACTAGCATAATTTTAATATGACGAAGTGCTTAAGAAAATATTAGTAAACTATGTCGTATCGCACAATAAAATCGGCATGTTCGAGCATAATTAAGTACTAAAAATTTAAACATAGCAACATTCGTTAATAAATATTAGTAACAAACTTAAAATAAAACGGATCAGCAATGTACAGTATGATAGGCAGTGGACTATTAATCAAATGACAGACAAATGACGGATCTAAATTGGTCTGTTTGTGTTGTTTAGGTTAAAATTTTCGACATTCTCGCCGACAAAGCTATCTTAGTCGGCGAGTAATTATTGACTCAATTGTTGTGGCTATTAATAGAACTGCAATAATTGCGGGGTTAAAGGGCAATTTGAGGATCGTCGAGCCGATCCAACGAATCGTGTCACGTGACTTTTGGCAGCCATTATTGGAAATTGTGGCGGGAAAGGAAATGTCAAACGGTACGCTATGGCCGCTGATGTGTTTAAAAATATTTTATTATATGAACACATTGTACTAATAACTGACAATAATTGTGTTAGTTTTTAATCTATTTTTAAATATATTTTTTATCAACTAGTTTTCGCCTTGGGATCAGATATTTGGTATAAAAAAATAGTCTGTACCCTTCCTTGTGGTACAAGCTTGCAACCAATTAAATTTTATCATAATTGATTTAGTGGTTTGGCTGTGAACTCGTGACAGACGTATAGACATAGGATACGAATTTATAATATTAGTATCATGTAGAAAAAGTTGCAATTGCAATTTTTTAATAATTTTTGTTTTTTTTTGTTACAGCACTAAGGAGCACGCCAGACTCAAAAGATGCCGCATCATCGAAATATAATGTAAAAAGAGGTAGGCACTTAGGTTATATTTTTTGTCTACATGTGACAAATGGAGATCCCTTGGTGATTACAATATATTAAGTTATTTGTAGACAATAAGCTCTGATAGATTTCGGCCACAGCCAATTTCAGGCGATTAGCCAACTGCACAAGTGTGTGCGCACACTCAAGTGCCTATTCCCTCCCTCTCATAATAATCGGCAATCCGACATGACCGGAAAGAGTTCAGGCACAGAACCAACGGATTTATGTGCGCTCCGTGTACACACATCTATGTTCCAGACTCCGGACTGTTACTAAGATTCTTCGACAAAAGAACCTAATAACTTTTTATTGGCCTGACCTGGGGTTTGAAACCAGGACCTGGGGTCTGTAGCCATATCTAGCCACAAGATCAGCGACCAAGAACATAATACTAAAACAACAAGGAACTGAGTTTCAGAGGAGAGAGATGAGATTTAAATAGTCCTGACAGATACAAACAATTGTAAAACGCGTATTATACCGTCTACAAATTCTATAAACCAACTTACTGCTGATTTATTTGACTACATTAACGTCTAATGTTTTTTAAAGTTGTACTAAAAAATCATATTCAATCAGTTTCAGTTTTATATAGACTATGCATTTATAATATAATAAGCATATAAAGCCGTTGGTCCTGCGCCTGAACTCTTTCCGTTCGTGTCAGGTTGCCATCCCATCGGATTATGAGAGCTAAGAAAAAGAGAGTGCACTTGTGTCTGCGCACACACTTGTGCACTATAATATCACCTGCGCTCTTGACTAATCTCTTTTTGGCCGCCGCGCCGTGGCCGAAGTTGGTCTGAAGGTCCCTTATATTTATAATAAAATTGATCTTATCTGAAAACCAAGAAAATTAATAATAATAATTATGCTCTCAAGTAAATAATCATATATAATTTTTTATAGCATAGGACAAGCATATGGGCTACCTGATGGTAAGTGGTCACCAACGCCCATCGACATAGGCGTTGTATGAGATGTTAAGCATCGCTTACATCGCCAATGCGCCACCAATCTTGGGAACTAAGATGTTATGGTACAACAGTACCAAGTACTACTTTTTTGCGGTAGAATATCTGATGAGAGGGTGGTACCAAGACGAGCTTGCACAAAGCTCTACCAAGTAATTAACATGATTGTAAAGATAGTAGCTTATAAATTTCCTTCTTTTTATTACAGAGGTCAAACAATTGTCCCGCGGTGCAGAATGTTTGCCGCGATCGAGTTGGAAGAGCAAGTGTAACAGTTGCTTCTGTTCTGAAGATGGACATCCTGCATGTACTGACATGGCTTGTCCTGGACAAGAAGATGGTAAATAGTTTTATTTAATAAATAATAGAAAACAGTGGCAAGTTTAAAGCGACGATATCGCAGAAGCATTAGGTTTTTGATCAATGGGGTCTCTCAGGGGACAATTCTTGGCTCTAAATATTTCTTATACTTTACTATTGTCTAACTTACGTTTGTTGTTAAGACAAAATGTCATCTCTATTAAAAGCCATTATCTATTCGCTTCGTAATTAGTGTTAGCTATTACTCATTGCCATTGAGCCTCTAATCATGGGATCTAAGTCATTACTATTCTTGTGCCTGTAATTATACTATTTTAATTGTCATTAAATGTAAGTGCCCAGGACCTTAAATTGCTTGTATAGTCAACGATTACGATATAAATAGATTACGAATGAATCGATTTAACGGTGAAGAAATATAATGCGAAAGTATAATAGATGGTTATATCTCATCTACGGTGGAGAACCTTAGGGTAATCAGGTCTATCTATCTATTCAACATGGGTGATGTATCTATTATGTTATTTTTGGGGTGTATGTATTTGTTTAATGGAGGTTGGCGATCAAATAGGCCACTCGATAAATTCTACTCTAAATTCGAACCAGTATTTCCTGAGATTAGCCGGATCAAACAAACAAACTCTTCAGCTTTATATATTAGTAAAGATATTTAAATATTTAATAAAATATTTAAAAAAGAAATGATTTTATATTCGGGTTTTGATACTTATATTATATTTCTTACTTCAATAGAACCTGAAAGGACTTGTGCTCCAGACACGACGTGGAAAATCGAATGCAACACTTGTTATTGTTCACCACATGGTCACGCATCATGTACAAGGATGGGCTGCGGGTTATTTACAGGTAATTCCACCTTATTTTTTGTTTTTTTTTTGGGGTACGTCACTTAAATTCTCTACACTTTTCATCACAAGCAATATCGGGGTAGTGGTGGGGCGCCTGGCAATCTGGCCTTTAAATTAACCCTACTCGTAAATCACATATGTCAGCCAATCAGTGCAGTAGTCAACTTATAATACTGACTTTCATTAAAGACTGACTTTCAAAAAGCCGAGATGGCCCAGTGGTAAGAACGCGTGAATCGTGAATAACCGATGATCGTGGGTTCAAACCCGGGCAAGCACCGCTGAATTTCATGTGCTTAATTTGTGATTATTATTCATCTCGTGCTTGACGGTGAAGGAAAACATCGTGAGGAAACCTGCATGTGTCAAATTTCATTGAAATTCTGTCACATGTGTATTCCACCAACCCGCATTCGAGCAGCGTGGTGGAATAAGTTCCAAAACCTTCTCCTCACAAAGAGGAGAAGGGGCCTTAGCCCAGCAGTGGGACATTTACAGGCTGTTATTTTATTATTATATAGCTACTTATGCTATTATTCATTCTCACTTGTAATCTGATGGTACGGCAATTCGACAAGTCTGGAATAATTAAAGTAACATCAACGGCTTTACGTGCTTTACCAAGTACGAGTATGAAAAATTGGCAACAGTAAGTTCCAAACTACGAGCTTTTATTGAAAATCACTGACTGACTGACAACTGTCTTTTTTTTTCAGTGACCGATTTCAATCCTGTCGATGATGAGGAAGACAAACCTGAACTGGTGAGATATACTTCTGAAACCATGAAATTATGAACAATGTTTCCATTCAGCACTTTTCACATTAATAAATTCTAACGTGCAGCCTAAACATTGGATATTTTTTACGGCCAATACTCTCGGTTTCCGTTTTAAAAAAACAATATTGATACGTAATTAATCTACGGGTGTTATGGAGTTTATTTATGTCGAAAATTAATTGTACAAGGGTATGCTATTTGCATTCTTTCTAATTGTACGCGGTCCTAATTTAAGTAAGACTACAAAATATAAGGCTACTTAATAAAACATCTAAATTAAGATTAAAACACTTTCAATGCACGTTTTTTTACTACACGTACTTCGTCTTTTTCTTGTTTAAATAGTTCATTAAATTGTTCATCTACCCACGTTTTCACAAAATTCTCATTAACAAAAGATTTCAAACATAAAAATAACCAGTGTTCATTATAAATCTTAAAAAAAGGAAACTTCAATTAATATAACTTTTAATCATCACTTTCGACTTACCAACAAAACCTTTATAGTAAAAATTTAATATCTAATCGATTTTTGGGTTAAAATTGGAAAAATCTATCTCCATTTGTGATTAAAAGCACTGTGGTTGTGGTACGCACATAAAGAATAAATTAAAAGATAAGTACATATTTCCTTTATTATTTGAAGTTTTAATAAAATGATTACGAATTATAAAATTAATCTTAATACCTTTTCGAATGAAGTAATAATTTTAACCATTTCAGGACGATGACTATTATTTTGAGGATCGTAATTTGGTGAAAAGGTCACGTATTTGTAGACCGAACGCTTTGCTCAAAGCTGATTGTAATTTTTGCAAATGCGCATCCGACGGTGAGAGCTACTCTTGCACGTTAAAAGAATGTCTGGAGCCTGAAGTTAGTGATGATGTCGAAGTATTCAAGGAAATCGAGGTGAGAATAAATATAGTTTTTTTTATTTTGCAGAAAAAAAAGTTTGCGTCTCGGGACGGGAAGCGATAACTTAAACGAATCTATTTATTATTAATTATAATATATTAAATATAAATTAAATTAGTACATGACAGTTGCTAAATTATTATAAGTACTATCTGTATACGCTAGATGGCGTTAGGTTGGTAACTCTCAGGTAAAGCAGGCCGCGTCGCTAATACGGCACCGTAAAGCGTTACTTTACAAAGCGGTTTACCCTCCCATAAGAAGTTATCACTTCAAAAAGTAACAAATAAAGTAAAACCATGTAAATGTCCTATAGCTGGGATCTAGTGAAAGTTTATTTAAAACGTTGATTGCGATCGATAAAATATAATTAAATAGCACAACAAGTATGGCAGTTTTATGTAATGTAATATAAACTGATCTCCAGGATGCCGATGATGAGGATCAAGCGAATACCAAGGTCTGCAAGCCACGAGGTACTCTAAACATCGGTTGCAATACATGCCGTTGCAACATTGATGGTACTAACTTCACTTGCACCAACAAACCATGTCCCTTACCTGCTGATGTTGAACTCTTCCACGAATTACGGGTAAGAGATTAATTTGTGGTTGTCCCATAACTAGACTTGGCTCTTCTCTTTAAGAGAAGATGATTCCTCTTGACGAGGTCCAAATCCAGGTTTATCAAATTATTATTCTAATATTGAATTGCATTTAATAATTATACATTATATTGTTACAGGAAATGAAGCCGATAGTGCCATAGTTTCTAGAAAAAGCGACGTCTATAAGCTATTGTATTTTTAAATTGAATAAATCAGCTGTATTTCTTATTGTCTTTCATTGTTCCTGTCATGAGATTTGTTTTATTCCGTTGTGTTTAGGAATTTAGTAATTTTCTAGGTGTTAAGGTCATCATCGAGTAATAAATCCGTGGTTTGTGCCGCTAATCGAATGTTCGTCAAGGATTGTAATACTTGTTGGTGCAATGAAGATGGCACCAGCTATTTTTGTACGAGAAAAGTTTGCATCGCCGAATTGCCCGATGATGTGAATGAAGAGAAACCAGAGGTAGTTTGTGCTTTAAATTTGGGACGCTGTTTGATTGGATTAAGGTTCTTTGATGCTTTTCTCTCAACATTATAGAAGATTTGCTGTTATGTTAAATTCAAATTCACGATATCTGTGCTATTTTAGTGCACATTCACACAATACGTCAATATTTACACGAAAATTTTTAAAGGATCCGTCGTTAAAACCGCTGAATGAATGTTTCCTTAAAGGTTGTCTCTAATAAAGTTTCTTCTATCTAGAACCTTCAAGAAATCAAACGTAAATGTAGACCCGATGAGGTGTTTGAGCTAGACTGTAACACATGCAGATGTTCACAAGATGGAACATCATTCTCTTGCACTAGGAAGGCGTGTATGCCTGAGGAAAAGGGCAAGGTGTGTTCAGATACAAAAATGTTGATATGGTGGTGGACTTCAGATCTGTGGGTGGTTTTCAATGCTCACTATGCTACTTGGGAAGTTGATCGAGCTAGAGTCCAAGAGTGTAATATGTACAAACTTTTTTTGGGTTCGTGCAACCTCGGATGACTGCCGATCGTTGTCGGTTTAAGTCACAGGACTCGATGTGTCCTAAGGATCTCAGACTGAGTTCTTTCGGTTGCAATAGTGCGCTGACACGTTCTTCGGCTAATATCAGCGATTACTTCAAGGAAGCTTTGCGAGTAGTGCAGTGAGCGTTTTATAGTGATAGTTTTGTAATTCTGGCTTTGGATTCTTCATCGTTTATTGTATTCAAATAAATTATCATTTACTGGTGTTGGTGTTTCTTCTTTAATGTGTATTATTGATTAAGTATTCTTATGTATTACTGTACAAAAATTGCCTTTAATATTTTGTAGAATAAATTTCCCATGACATCTTAGAATATAATTAGTAAATTATTTCTTTAACATTATTTCTATTATATTTTAATTTAAGACTAACATCTTCTTCTAAGGATTCTTCACTTTTTTATATTGCTTAATTTTTTTTAATTATATTTTATTTTTATTTACAGAATGTCTCCTTGAACAGAAGGATCAGAGCGAGTTCGCAGGTATTGATGATGGCTTCATATTATTAATTTTAGCTTAACACAATAATAGTAAGCTTCAAATAACTTGAAATAGTAATATTTTACTTGTTACATATTTATTTCATATCTATAATGTCAAAACAATTACGTTTAAATTAGTATATACGTACTAGCATAAATAGCGACTTGATTTTTTAAGGGGCCTTCGTTTTCTTATACAAGAGAACTAATAAGTAATATTTTGTACTTGCATTGCACACCCCTTTAT
The DNA here is from genome assembly GCA_963151315.1 of Nymphalis c-album. Lineage (NCBI taxonomy): Eukaryota > Metazoa > Arthropoda > Insecta > Lepidoptera > Nymphalidae > Nymphalis > Nymphalis c-album. The sequence continues at coordinate 5,975,288 of OY720610.1, forward strand.
CGTCAATTTTATCTGACTAACCCGTTCAAAGTGTCTTTTATTGGATACTAAGACATATTTTTAAGATCATAGTCATTCTTTTTAATCGGACAATTTCGTCACTCCAAAAACGCATCTGTAAAATATATTAATTGGCATATATTTAAAGACGAAGAATTTGTCCGATTAAAATATGTTCACCTACCTATTCATTATAATACTCATCGAGTAACAATAAAAACTGTATACATTTATCCACTAAACGAAATCCGCACAAACCAGATATAACGCATTTGGTGTTCAGTAGGGTGCGCCGAAGGCTTGCCAGCCAGGTCAAGAGTTCAGGATGGACTGCAACAAGTGCCTCTGTAACAACGAGGGCCAGGACTACTCCTGTACACGTATCGACTGTGCGGCGTTAAACAGTAATGGCAATGCTGGTGTCAGAACCAAGAGAGGTGAGGATATTAAATACGTTGAAAACAACATTTGTTCTTAGTGATTCCTGGAGAATGCAAAATTTACTTACAGCAGGCCAATTCTACTAATATAATTTTCACATTATCGAAATCGAATCGAAACATAATCGTTAAGGTTTAGCTTTTCTACTTATACAACGATCCAGTAGCGATTCGATTTGTCCTCGATGGAACGTCAAAAGTTAACGATTACGTTTGACTGACATGGTTTTTTTGGCTTTTATATATGTTTAAATATGGTGCAAGCCGAGATGGCCAAGTGGTAAGAACGCGTGAATTTTAACCGATGATCATGGGTTCAAACCCGGGCAAGCACCACTGAATTTCATGTGCTTAATTCGTGATAATTCATCTTGTGCTTGACGGTGAAGGCAATTACGTGAGGAAACCTGCATGTGTCAAATTTAATTGAAATTCTGTAACATGTGTATTCCACCAACCCGCATTGGAGCAGCGTGGTCGAATAAGCTCCAAACCTTCTCCTCACATAGAGGAGAAGAGGCCTTAGCTCAGCAGTGGGATATCCACAGGCTGTTACTTTCCTACTTTATATATGGTTAAATCATACTGGTTCGGTTTTATGAGGAATAGTCGAAGCTGAGGCCCTTGCCAAGTTGACATTCTACAATCGTAAACGCTTATAGAAAACTAAACAAATGTATGAGAATGACATCTCTCAACGATAAGTCACGCGGTCAGTCTCATACAATTTTTAGTTTTCTATTAGCGTTCACAATGGAAGAATATCAACTTAACTATCGTCTGAGGCCCTAGCCAAGTTTGTATGAGATGACATTCTCATACATTCGTTTAGTTTTCTATTAGTGTTTACGATTGTAGAATGTCAACTTGGCTAGGGCCTCTGGATCGGAATAGAATCGAGAACATGAATAAACTTTTTACATTAGTGGAATTGACCTCAAGTTTTCTCTGTTTCATTATGGACGTAAAATTGAATATTTAGTTGAATTTTTCTTTTGCATTTACAAAAGTAATAAGTAAAAGCAATACGTCATGAGAAAATAAACCTTTGTCGCATTTCTTATTTTGAGCCAGATGAAACTTTCTTGCATTATTATTTATAGTTCTAATTGATTTAAATTTTCAGAGGTGACAACGCAAGTGAAGCCTGAGTGCGAGCCGGGAAGTGTATTTAATCAAGGCTGCAATCCGTGTCGTTGCACAGATGATGGAAATCATGCGACCTGTGCATTGAAACGATGCAAAGAAAACGCCAATGAAAATGATAAGAATTTACCAGGTATATATTTTTTAATTAAGAAACATTAGAAGGTGCTTATCATAAGGACCTGTATTTATTACCTAGAATTTTTTCACCAAAAAGTATAGTTTTTATATTGATATATTTTGTGAATTATTACAATAATAGTGCACGCAATTTTAAACAGTTTAGTAACTAAACTATAACCCACCAACTTTAGTTGGTAGGCTTCGTGCAAGTCGTGCAAGTAATAATACCCGGGGTACCAATGATATGAAAAAAAAACCAGTGAAATAGCCAGTTGCTTTATTTATCATTGAGGATCTTTGTTACATAGTTTTCCATTTTTAATGTTAAGCAAGTCTTCAAAAGGTAAATGTGAAACATTATATATGACTTTTTTTTTGCAGAATCCGATCCGAGTTTCCGTTGCAACCCCGGCGAGCAGTACAAGCGAGACTGCAACGACTGCACTTGTTCAGCTGATGGCAAAAGCATTTTCTGTACACTTCGATTCTGTGACCAGGACATAACGCCTACAATATAATCGTAAACAATCATCCGAAACCGTCTTCAGTGTCCCAACAGCTACAAACATAATGAATTTTAACTGAACAAAAATATACGGTTAAAATTATCATAACAAGAGATCCATAACAGTATTTAAAGGAAATAAAACAATTAATTAATTCTGATCAATAAAGTTATAAATTTTATTGTATTTTGATTTCTGAATTTTAGATGGACTCACAAATCCTGAATTTCATTATTTTATTATTGATGTTCTGTGATTTAATTGAGTTCGGTGAAGTTTTTGAAACGAATCGAGGTGATCGTAGGACTTATCATTAATGGCTTTCAAATGTTAGGCGGTGATAAGTTAAGCAGTGCTGTTTCTTCTCTCGAATGTAAAATCAATGATGATAGAATGAGACAAATCAATGTTTGACTGTACCGCTTAATAAATTAAAGTTTTAAAGTATTTAATTCGTTCACTTAATTTAGCTTTTATAAGTATGTTTTCTTATATTATTTGATAAGTTCAGTTAATAATGTATTTTAGTAATCGGATAAATTTAATCGAATTGAAATCATTCAATTTTATAGTATCAACTGGACCTGCGACTTTGTCATTATTTGTCCAACAGTACAGTAACAGCCTGTGAATGTCCCACTGCTGGGCTAAGGCCTCTTCTCCTCTTTTTGAGGAGAATGTTTGGAGCTTATTCTCTTCTATTTTTTATTTACCTTCTCATTTGTCCAAGTTTTATTATAGTAAGTTCTTATTCGATCACAATTTAAAAAAAAAAAACATTCAGACAAGTTATCTATGCAGGTCCGTGAATGCAAAATTTTGCTGCATGTAAAATATTGATTATAAATAAAACTAAACATTTTTTATATATCTGTCTTTTATCTAAGTAAGATTTAGTGCATAAGATATAAACGACTCTTTAGACATCATCGATAATTTTTATTTCATCAGTAACTTATATGTTGTCTGTGTGTTTTACTGTCTATTCAATTTAATGGTAGTTGTTGAACAAAAACGAAACACAATCTTTTTTACTACCACAGTAGTCGCACATTTATTGAACTGTATTTTTTGTAACCACGAAATCAGGCATCAAACATCTTCGACTGCGACTTCGTTTAAAATTATATCTATACATATGTGCTTCGATCAATAATGTACTAGATTATCGGTAAGCGTTTCAAAAACGGCCCGAAAATTAATAGAGGAAATTCGATTGTGGTTTTATTTCAAATTATTATGGTCCAATCATAATCAACGTTAAGACGTCAAAATTTGTGGAAATAACCTACGCAATGGCGTAAGTAAAATGTTGTGTCTGTCATTATCGGCTTTATTGCTAACAAAATAAGATTGACTTTGGTACAGTGATTGTACATTCTTATCTCTTTCTGCCATTTGTGGCGTAAGATCGTAAGTAAATGTAAATACAATCTAAACCGCACTTTACTGCTCAGGAACAAGGCATAGTTTAGGTTGAAATTATTAAACCTTTACATCGTTTTCTCCATTTTATGGTATGCTATACCAGTGCCACATTTGATTATTGTTTTTGTTCGTGAAGCGTTATCTAGTAGTATTGTTGACCGAATCATATGTATGGTATTATAATTACTTCCAAGGTTTCCATAGCAACCGATAACATTTGTTCAATGCAAGCCAACTCTAGTATTGCGAGCGTAATAGGTTCTTGGTTATTTATCATAGGTAGCGAATTTTTTTCGGTATAAAATAGCTTTTATACTTTAACGTACTCATGTTTTAGACAATATACATTATATGTGTGAATTTAATCATGAAACAAATAAAGAGTTTTGATTTTATATTTTCTTTTATTATCCCTATATTTAATGTTACCTGTTACTAACTTTACTTGGTGGTATTGCTTTGTGCAAGCTCGTCTGGGTAGGTACCACCCACTCATCAGATATTCTACCGCAAAACACCAGTACTTTGTATTTTTGTGTTCCGGTTTGAAGGGTGAGTGAGCCAGTGTAATTACAGGAACAAGGGACATAACATTTTAGTTCTCAAGGTTGGTGGCGCATTGGCGATGTAAGCGATGGTTAAAATTTCTTACAATGCCAATGTCTATGGACGTTGGTGACCACTCACCATCAGGTGGCCCATATGCTGGTCCACCTATACTATAAAAAAAAACTACCAAGCTTTGCACGAAGTTCATTGAACTTTAACAGCTAGTGTTTAAAGGAATATACATAACACAAGTTTCATTAGAATCCTTTGCATCAATAAATATGAATGTAAATGTGTAACTCGAAGTTAAGGTAAGAATATTCTAAAATTAGTAAATCTACTTGAAGTTATTTGATTTATCACTTCACGCTAACTACGTTGGCACAAATGATAATCAGATTGAAATTTTATATCAAACAAATATTTGTCTGCGTCTCTTAGTCCAAATTATATATTTGTTCCGCTTGCAATTGAAACGTAACGTAAAATTACGGAGTAATACTGCAATACACCTTCCCACTGTGACACTACGCTGGAGATAAACAAAGTCGCCATACTGAGAATTGACGTTCGGTGCGACCTCAACAACAACGACGACCGGTGCGGCGTTTTTTCACGCCACCCTGTCTTATTGCCTCTACTGAGACCCTAGCCAAGTTGACATTCTACAATTGTAAACGCTAATAGAAAACTACACAAATGTATGAGAATGACCACGTGACTTATCGTTGAGAGACGTCATTCTCATACATTTGTTAGTTTTCTATTAGCATTTACGATTGTAGAATGTGAACTTGGCTAGCGCCTCTGGTTCATTTTTCGCTCTATCGGAATTGCGATTCAAAGGGGGAATGCTGCTAGCATTCTTGCCACCATTTCACGCGGTCACGGTTTGTAGAGTAATTATAATTATTTTTTATTTGTATTTATATCAAACTAAAATAATATTATCTTTGTTTGTAATTCCAAGCTATTATAGGGAGCTTGGTTGTAACGGTTTTTTTTTTAAATAAAAAGTATCCTCTATTCTAGCACAGTCTCTACTTAACTAACAATTTTGAAGCAATTAATTCGATTTTAATTAACTGGAAAAATTACTATATAACTTATCGTTAACATGGAATTTTGTACTCATAATAGTAATTTTATTAATTCGAAATCTGAAATTAGCGCGTCCAATCAAATTTTTGGAACGTTAAGTTTTCAAGTATTAATTCGTTGGTTAATAAATGTTAATCATGCTTTGTATACTGATAACAATTCCAATTATTCTTGTACATTTATGGGAAGTAGATACTTTACTAAGTGAGTTTGAGTATGATTACTTTTTAGACAATATTTAGACTTAGAAAAAATGCACATTATGTAAGTTTTGGAGTAGGTTGGTATAGGTAGGTATCGTTTAAAATATATAAAAATATTTTGTCATGATTACACTGCTTCATTATATATAGATCAAGAGGAAAATATATATATTTGTATTATTATTTGGCTTTTACTACTTACAGGTCTAAATTTTTAATCTCAGATTTTATATTTATGATTTAAAAATATTAAAATGTTTAATGAAATTTGCCAGTAAATTTGCAGAAACCATGTGTACCTACAGCATCAGTGAAAGGACCGTGTCACATCTGCGTTTGTAATTCCGAAGCTGTATTTGAGTGTCACACAACAACTTGTCAAAGACCAAAGAACGGTAAGATTAATCTACCATTAAAGATAATAATGTTTTTGAGACCTAGTCGGATACACAATATACTTCAAGTATATTTTGAGACTTAGCAAGCGGTTATGTGCGACTTTCACTTAATGAAATATCCATAATATTTTCTACTCTTCTATTTGATTCTTATATGGTAGAACTGTTTTCAATACTTTGTTCACAGTGAATCCAAGAAAATCTATCAGAGATGAATGTTCACCACATGTGACGTATATATTCAAAGAGCTCTTCTGTACTTGCAACTATAACGGAAGATGGATGTCTTACAACTGTAGAGAAACTTTTCAATACCTTCGACCCAATGAAGTCACGGTCAAAGATACATTAAGATCAAATATTACTTGCACACCTAACTCCTTATTCTTAGTGGATTGTAACATATGTCACTGTGATGAGTCAGGTATTATACAATCATCTTTATGTACAAAAAGAGAATGCATCAGAGGGCATAAAGCTGATGTCTGCAAATTTGGAGACTTTCTTCGTACGAACGAAGAAATCTGTATTTGTAGTGATATTAATTATTACATTGATCGGCTTTGTGTTAAAGTAGACGGTGATACAATACAAGAAATAAACAATACGAAAATCGACCAAATAGTCAACAATATTCACCCGACTCGCAAAAGTATGATCAATGATATTTGCTTCCCGCACCAAAAATACACAGTTGACTGCAATAGCTGCATTTGTGATAATAAAGGAGAACTAGTATGTACTAATACATTTTGTGAAAGTCAAAATATAGAATCGATAACTGAACGTGATAATGACTTCTTTAAATTAACTGAACTTAAAAGCGAGAAAGATAGTTGCAATCCTGGACAAAAATATAGAATCGAATGCAATACATGTGTTTGTACTAATAAGAAGACTCTATCTTGCACTACGATGGTCTGTTTGGGGGATTTTATATTTAAGGTTTAACCACTTTAACGGATCAAACTCTTGGTTCAACTGTTATTTTATCTATATTACGTTTTATTAATAAATGTTTATCGTTGTTTACTTAATAAAGGTTTTAATTATATATTTATAAAACTTTTAATAACTTTTAATATTTAAGAGCATTTTGTGATTTATTTTATGCTTTATCTTATACTGATGCATTTTGTTTTTAAACTAATTCAATTGTTTCAGTTGTCTCTCTTAATAACCAAATTTTATTTGTAAAAAAAGTTTGTTTTCATCAGATCTTAAACATATTTCTAACGTAGGAACTATAGTTTTCTCAGCTGTAGCTCTATGTTTAAAATAAAAATATAATCAGAAATTATAAACAAATAAATAAAAAATGCGTTAAATAAACATAAAAACTTGTTAATTATTCTTCAGAATCCGATCCTAGTCCAGATGTTATAACAATAATAACTCATGGAAATAGAAATAAAAATGCAATGACTGCACTTGGTTACGAGTAGCTGATGACGAAAACTTTACCACCGACAAAGTTATTATCATAATCAATCATCCAAGCAACAGCTATTCTTAGTATTTAAGACTCATTTATTATTAAAAGCGTACCTGAACGAACTTCGCTCAGGTCTAGTAATTGGTTATAGACTATGTAGATAACCTTAAAAAACAAAACCTTAACCAAATACAAAATTTGAGCCAAATCGTTTGTACCGTTCTGAGATACACGATACAATTTTATATATTTACAAGAATTGTTCATATAATAACATAAGTATTATATTCGTATTGAGGACTTCAATCTATACTAATATATAAAGCTCAAGAGTTTGTTTGTTTGATACGGCTAATCTCAGGAACTACCGGATCTTCGAATTTAAAAATTATTTTTGTGTTGTATAGTCCTTAAATCGAGAAAGCTTCTAAGCTGATTTTTATTAATTACGCACGGGTGACAGCTAGTTATTGTATATATATGAATTAAAAACAAAATCTACTGTAAATATAAAGACTGCGTGTATGGCAAGAGTGCTAGCAGCATTTTGCAGATAATTCGTTCATCGGGTGTAATCTTGGGTCCATTTATGTTCCTCGTTTACATAAATGGCTTGCCATGTTTGGTAGGTCGCATATTAGGGAGTAATGTTTGACTGATCATACTTTTTTAACAATTATATACATCGATAAAACATATAACGATATTAAACATGCTGTCTCTAATAATATTGGTTTAATGTCAAATAATTATTGTTTGTTAAGAGTTTAGTGATGTGGATACAGTAATGTATTGTGTCCAATTTATAACTTTTGTCGTACAGATTAACTTCGCTATTTGATAGCATACCCAGCACATTAATAACTATTAAGTATAAATGTGATCGCTTAGTAGTATGGTACGTTTAGACTACAACAGGAATTCCGACATAAATGTCCGACATTAATTTCTATACTTTTTACACTTGTACAATTTTTTTGTGTCCGTGTAGTGTCTATTTGTGAGTGTACGAAAATTGTGTCCGAGCTGTTCTCACGCAAACGAGTTAGTGATGCTCGGTCAACATCGATAAAAGTCGAACCTGGAAAATGTCAAACCTGTTCGAAAACTTTTCAACTACACTAGACACTTGGACACAACGTGTTCACACAGCGGCTGATGCGACACTAATTTTATCGTGTTTCAATAAATTTTGCAATGAGAGACACTGGTGGTCATACAGACACTTCGATGTATACACTGAGTGTACCGTGTATAGTGTCATAGTCTAAACGTACCATTATATAGACTAGTAAGTGTACAACATAATATCCATATTTAACTGTGCTATACAAATCTATCCTTAGCAAGTTTCACTAAAATCACAACTCTTAAGACAAAGTTTTGAATTTGAAATATTAAACTTAAAATCATAATGTTTAGCAAATATTTCGTATATACCCATAACCTAACAAGACGAAATCTATTAATAGTATGCTATAAATCAGTAAATTAGATTTTAATTTACTGGAGAAATTACTTAATCTTATCGTGAACATAGAATTGTGTTCCCATAATAGTTAATTTGATTAATTCTTTGAAATTAGCTTGCTTAATCTGACTTTTAGACGTTTTAACCAGTGTTTAATCGTTGGTTAATAAATGTAAATCATGCGTTGGATAGTGCTAATACTTTCCATTATTCTTGTACATTTGTGGAAAGTAGAGACATTAATATGTAAGTTATTTAATGATTATTTTTTACATATAGTGTTCCAATCATTTATTTCACGATCGACACACTCGTAACTATTATTTTTTATGACCATAAATTGTTATTGCGGTTTCTTTATATGTATTCACTGGTGGTAGTACTTTGTGCAAGCTCGTCTGGGTAGGTACCCCCTCATCAGATATTCCACCGCAAAACACAGTACTTGGTTTTGTAGTGTTCCGGTTCGAAGGGCGACTGAACCAGTGTAATTACAGGCACAAGGGACATAACATCTTAGTTCGCAAGATTGGTGGCGCATTGGCGATGTAAGCGATGGCTAACATCTCTTACAATGCCAATGTCGGAGAGCGTTGGTGACCCATTTGCTCGCCCATCAACAATACACCAAACAACAATCATCAAATTGTTTAAATGCTCAAATGATAAACATGATATTTCTCAGCAAGTTTTCAGAAACCATGCGTACCTTCATCATCAGTGAAAGGGCCTTGTCACAAATGCGTTTGTAATCCGGAAGCTGTGTTTGAATGTCACGCTACTACTTGTCAGAAACTGACAAATGGTAAGTTAATAATTAATCAAAAACAAAATAACATAGGCCATAGCCCAGCGGTGGGACATTCACAGGCTGTTACTACTACTAGAACAATATTGGAGCAGAGTGAACAACATTTTGTGTTCTAATTTTTTTTCCTTTAAACATTATAATAGTCATCATTTATTATATGAATGAATTTATATATTTGTCCAGATTACAAAAACAGGTTTTATCAGCTATGTAGCTTATTTTGCGATTTAAAGGGGAAAGCTGCTAGCATTTTTGCCACCATTCCATGCAGACATGATTTGTACAGCAATTACTTTTATTTTTTTTGTATCTAATAAGGTCCTCCAGTCCTATTTCGGCAACGGCGGCAAATCTCGAGAGAGATTAGCCAACTGTGCAGGAGATATTATAGTGCACAAGCGTGTGCGCACTCACAGGTGCACTCTTTAGCTCTCATAATCCGATGGGATAGCAATCCAACACGACCGAAAAGAGTTCAGGAGCAGAATCAACGGCTTAACGAGCTTTCCGAGCTTTTCACGGGAGTGTACACACTTCCAAATTCCAGACTCCGGGCTGCTACTGAGAATTTTCTGACAGAAAAATTCAATATCTATTTATTGGCCCGACTTTAGTTGAACCCAGGACCACCGGGTCTGCGGTCTTATATCTAGCCACTAGAACAACGAAGCATTTTTTTGTATCTTGTTAAGACTTTAATGTATTAATTAATTTTGCGATAGAATATATGATTAGATGGTCATACCTACCGGCTAGTATACTTCTATCCGGACTTGCAAAAAGCCACCAAGTATCTTGATTAAAATAGTAATGGCTTGCTTACAGTGAATCCAAATAAATCAGATAACGACGAATGTCAACCGCACATGAAGTACAAATTTGAAGAGATCTACTGTACTTGTAACCATGAAGGGCAATGGACGTCTACAAACTGCAGGGATACTTTCCAATACCTCCGACCCAATGATATCATGGCAAAAGATACCTTAAAACAAAATATTGCTTGTATGCCTAATGTTTTATATTAATACTTTATAATGTTACATTTGTATATAAAGGTTTTGATTATACAGGGTTATTTGTAACGACCCAGCAACCTCGCAGGATTAGATAGCTAACACCATAAGCAACAACTTTTGTTCTACGACTTTTGATAATTTGTCAGATTTTATTTTCATACAAAAATAAGTATTAATTTAATTTCCCGCTTGAACGTTTATAAATCTACGCGCATCGCAAAGGCCAACGCGTCGCGTCGTCCTTTCGTGTATGAATGAAATATAGACCTATAAATGTCACGACAGTACGACAAAAACTTTTAAAATCATTTTCTTTTCATGTATTGAGTTATGTCCGAAGTCGTAGAACAAAAGTTGTTGCTTTTTATGTTAGCTATCTAGTCCTGCGAGGTTGCTGGGTCATTAAAAATAACCTTGTATATTTGTTCAAAATTTAAATATAGAACTTGTATTTCGAAATCTTATTACTTTTTGTACGGGGGTCTATAAATATCTTCAAATTATTTTAGCGAAAGAGCGTAGACATGCCAAACATAGCGAATTGCCGCAGATTCAGGAAGGACAGAGTTGCGTACCCGGAAAACTATACAAAATGTCGTGTAATACGTGTAGATGCGGAGAAAATGACGTCCTCCTGTGCACCAAAATGGCTTGCCTTGAAAACACGATATTGAAGGGAATTAAAGATGTAAGAAGATATGAACGCAAGGAAAATGTAAAAGGAAAAATAAATAACAAATTCAATAAGAAATCAGAGAAAAAACCAATTAAGAATAATAGTAAAAAGTTACCAGAATTGCCCGAAGGCGATTGTGTTCCCGGAAAAATATATAGGAAAGGTTGTAATAAATGTTTTTGTAATGAAAAAAAGTTGGCTATGTGTACGAGGCTTTGCGGAAAATCATCATGTGAGTATTGAAATTTTAAAATTTTGATAGTTTAATTTATTGCCAAAAAAAGTATTGTGTTTAAAGGTACATCTGAAGTCATTCTTTTTGAATGATATATTATGTATGTTGCACAATACAGAACTAAACAAATATTGGCAATTTAAATTTCAAGAAGTATTGTATGAAAATACACAAAGAAAAAACTAGTCATGTCAAGACTGATCGATAAAATATTAAAGTAAAGTAAAGTATCAGCCTGTGAATATCCTTAACCTATAACAATACTGCTAACCTAAGGTATCTCCTTACTTTTTTTCGAGGAGAAGGTTTTGGAGCTTCCACCACGCTGCTCCAATGCGGGTTGGTGGAATACACACGTGGCAGAATTTGAGTGAAATTTGACATATGCAGGTTTCATCACGATGTTTTCCTTCACCATCAAGCACGCAGCACCCACTGTTGGAAATAGGCCTCATTGGAGAGGCCACTGAGTTCGATCTTCAGCTCTCAGTCTCCATCCGCTGCCAGCCACTTCGTGTATATCGTTACTCCACCTAGCCGGAGGGCGCCCTACGCTACGTTTACTAGGCGTGGTCCCTCTGGAACATCTCCAACAGTTGTCGGTTTGCGGCATATGTATGCAGCTCGCTGCCACTTCAGATTACTTATACCGTCATATAATTAATATTTTTACATTGTATCTATCGTACAGTTGTGGGTTAGGTGACGATGAGCCTGATCCAAAATAAAAGTGGAAACAATCGTTAGCATATCAGTTTATTCAGCTCCTGACATCGCTATATATGTATCGTTAGCGTATCAGTTTATTCAGCTCCTGACATCGCTATATATGTATTCTTTAGTGTCATTATAATATGGGTCAAATTAAGATGACCAGATATGGCGCTTGTAACTCTACGGCAGTGCCATTCTGTAATAACTTGCTTCATTACTCCCCAGTGACATATTGACAATATTTTTTTTAATTTATTAATTTAAATAACAATTAACAATACAAATACTTGAAATAATAATAGCAGCTAAAAAAAACCACCTAGGTTTAAACCTGTGCTATCATGAGTCTACAATAAAAACTTATACATATAAATAGTACAAAAAAAATAATATAAATTTTTAACAAATTATGTACTTACAATATTAGTACATAATATTTTACACCCACTACCACTAAATACGTTTCAAAGACTTATAGTGAACTCAGAAAATATTGTTTCAATGTTTTTATTTGATAATTTTAATACAAAGATCTAAAGGTAGATTATTATTGTCCTCTCGCCATACATATTATTAACATGCTATGTGTGAATCCGATAGCAGATGAAGAGTTTTCTTAGCTCTGCAAGTGTTTGTAATACATTTTTTTCTGTGAAGCGAGGCAATTACTATGTGGGATACGCTGTCGTTGAGTATAATTATATTTATTTTGTAGATCGTATAAATGATGAGGACATAGCTCAAATTGAAACTCGTTCACCCATAGATATACCGACGCTACCACACATGGGGGCTAAATGCGAGCCAGGAAAAGTATATCGAGTTTCATGTAACCTTTGTTTTTGTTCGGAAGGACATAACCTCCTTTGTACGAAGAAGTATTGCTTGAACATGGACTCTTATGCGGAAATCCTTGCAAATAAACTCAAAGGTATTGATCATACTATTATGTTCCCTCTTGATAGTTTCCTACCACACCATTCTCAAGAAAAACTAGTGACAAGCTAACAAGCGTGTGGAGCAAAATCCGATGGGACAGCAAATCCATTATTAACGGAAAGTTCATACGAAGAACCAATGGCTTCACGTGCTTTCCGAGGCACGGGAGTGCAACCACTTCCAGACAGATTGTTGCTGCTAGTGAGAAATTTCGATAGAAAAGCTCATAACTTTATAATGGTCCAACCTGGTGTTTGAACCAAGGCCTTAGCCAAACCAGGATCTAGCCACTAGAGCAACGAGGCACCCAGCCTGTTAATTATTAAAAGTACGTTCGGATTATTTTCAAACTTGTAGTAGAACAACATAACATCATCTTGAAATGGCAGAAATTTGTGTGTGTCCTCCAAACCGATTTCCGCCACGGTGGCCAATCTCAAGAGTGACAATCCAGAGACCAGGAATAAAAAGAGTTCAGGCGCATGACCAACAACTTTACGTGCTATCCGAGGCACGGGAGTGTATACACTTCCATTTTCCAGACTCCGAGCTGGTACTAATAATTTTCTTACTGAAGAACCTAATAACATTTTATTGGTCCAACCTGGGAATTGAACTCAGGTCTCAAGACCTCCGGCCGTACATCTAGCTACTAGACCAACGAGGCTGTCAGTCATTCAGTCAGGTAGTTATATAATATATAGAATAATAATTATACAAGATACAGTGACTGAGTAGAGAAGACGTTTGAGTTTGCGTCCACAGTTATACTCTGTAATATGCCCTGCGCAGCCTCATCTCTCTTGAGCTTAGCCACCATGGCCGAAAATCAGTCAGGACATTAATCCTTGCTAATTGTTTTTCAGGGAAGCCATGTACGAAGGATTACACGGAACTTTGCAGTGAATGCAAATGTGTTAACAATAAAAGCGAATGCAAAGCGATTAAGCGATGTAGCGATTCGTCGAACTTACAGATGCTGTCTTCAGCTGACGCTAAAATAAAATTAACCCTCGATGTTAAGAAGGATAGTTGTGAACCCCTAGCGGCCTATAAGTAATTATGTTTGTAAATTGTTATCTTTATATTATTAAGATCCAGAATAATTAATATAAATCATGTACCAAATATCAGCCACGCCGACCGAATCGTTCGTGCTTGAGACAGTTCTTTTCCTTTCAAAATCAAAATGCACGGCGAACCAAGGAGACAAGAGAGAGCGTACGCTTAGAACCAACTGTTTTACGTGATATTAAATATGTTTTTGATATTATATTGTATTATGTTTCTTCTAGTCTCCACAGGTGTTCTTTATCATTTTAGAATACATTGCAATGAATGTTATTGCCAATCAGATGGCACATTGAGGTGTACACAAAAAGTCTGTCTAAATTACTCGCAGATGAAAAACTTGGAAGAGAGAGAAACTTATTTAGAAAAACACGGCCTTTGATTAAGTGGTCCTATTAACGGATACGATTAAAATATCTGATTTTTATTTTAAATAAATCATCGAAAAATATTTGTTTACGTTTATTTCATATACACAAACTTCCAATACAAAAAAGAGACCAATATGTGAAGTTGAGATTTGACTCAAATAAAGAAGTCAATTCATTTTTTTTATTAAACAAGGTAAAAAGGCCATCTGCTGGTAGTTAGCCTATAATGCCTATGACTTAGATATTAAGCAAATCAAATTGAATAACAGAAATTTGTTGTCCAACTTTTAGGATATCTCGATTTTAGGACAAATTATTTATTCTTTTGTTTTTATTACTATATTAACTATCTAATCTTTTAAGCTGACACATACTTCTTACTACGTTTCAAGATTCGTCAGCATTACTTTCATTGAAAAAAAAGCTATAAAATTGTTGCAATAAGAATTCGCTTTTACAAATGTATTATAACAAACTACTATTATACAAGAAGTTGAAAAGGTAAAAATTTAAGAAATTCAACAGTTAATACACAATATTAAATGAATAGAATATTTTACAGAAATATAATGAAAGAAAAAAATTATAGATGATTTCTTTATATGTGAACATGAAAACGTAATCATAGAAGAATATTGATGTAAGTGACGAAATGTATTGTATTAATGCAATTATAACATTAAACCATTGAAATAAGGTTGAAAATTGAATAAAATTGTTGCTATTTAATTACAACTTGTTAAACGAGATCGGTATTAAATCTACGCTTCATATAAGTTCGTTTTCTTTACTACAACGACTCAATATTAGTTATTCAGATACTATGGTAGGATTATATCTGTTAATAATTTTATATTCATGCAATTCATATATCATTCATGTTGGTAAGTAAATGAAACAAATACTAATTCTAAATTTGAAAACAATACATAAATATTATGGTTTTTTTAGAATCTGCGGAATGTGAAGCGAATAGAATATACAAATCTGAAAATATTACTTGCATTTGTAATGAAAGCGGGGAATGGCTAGATAGACAATGTCGCTTATATTTCCAAACACCTAATAATTACGAAACAAATTGTGTACCAGGAAAACTTATATTTATTGACTGCAATGTATGTCGGTGTAATGAAAATGGAAAAGTTGATAAAGATCAATGTACGCATCACGAATGTAAAGCTGAAGAAAAATCTAGACGATCTAACACTTTAAAAACTCGATGTCAACCTTACAGGTGGTACTCATTCGCTCCTTGTCGAATCTGTTATTGCATAAATGAACATAGGTTAATATGTAATAATAAAAATGAACGTAAAAAAGTAAATCTTGGTGAATATGAACTAACTGAGTGTGATGATCTTATGTTAGATCTGAACGAACTAAAGAATGGAAAAAAGCCTTTAAGATATGGAGAAAAAAAAGAAAACATTGATCATAAACAAAATAAAAAATCTAGCGTTGAATCAGATGAAAATAAAGACGATAGTGATGAAGAAAACAGCAAATACAATCAATTAACAACCATTAAAGCAAAGAGTAAGCGTATTAAAAATAAAAGTGATTTATCTAAATCTGAAAAGAAGAGAATTAAAAAACATGAACTGAGTAAAGTAACCTTAACTGATGCCAATTGGGAGGAGTCTAAAGAGGATGAGCATCGGAGTAAAAATCAAATCTTAAGATTCAAGCTTCCTAATGTACTCGACAATTTGTTGAATTTAGTATTAAGAAAATCAACGGTATCTCTTAATTCAGGAAGTAATTGTAAGCCAGGAAATACATTGAAAGTTCAATGTAATACTTGTTTTTGCTTAACAAATGGTAAAATGTTGTGTACAGAAAAGAAATGTAAATAAATGACTCAAAATGTTTGCTCTTTTTATCATTTATATTTTACTAGCTTTTCTTCGCAGTTTGACCCGCGTAGTTCCCGTTCGCGTGGGAATATGGGGATAAAATATAGCATTTGGGCCACCTGATGGTAAGTGTAAGATATGTTAACCATAACTTATGTATATCGCCAATGCACCACCAACCATGGAAACTAAGATGTTATGTCCTTGTGCCTGTAATTGCACTGGCTCACTCACCCTTAAAACCGGAACACAACGATACAAAGTACTGCTGTTTTGAGGTAGAATATCTGATGAGTGGGTGGTATCTACCCAGACGAGTTTGCACAAAGACCTACCACCAAGTAATTTTGAATATACGATCGAATTTATTTTTTAATTTGTTTTAAAATAATTATTAATTATGAGCATAAAATGAGAAACTTTTTGATTTAATTCCACTTATACATAAAAAATATTATAACTTTTTAACGCAGATTGCTAAATTAATTAAAAACGTCTTTTCAATAATGCCTTTTATTAATAGCGAGTCAATCTTCAGTACATTTTAAGCGTGAAATTAATTTTATAATCGAAGATTTACTTTAAAAATATGTTTTTCTCTTAGATATCAGAATATGTTCCATGGTGTGCTATCTATATTTTTATTATCACATCTTCCACATAAAATTAATTCACAAAGTAAGTCAAATTTGTTTTATATCTTGATTATAACATTTTCTAAATATTTCTTATCTTCACAGGTGTTTGCGTGCCGAATACGTATTTTGTACTGAACGGTCGTGTTTGCCTCTGCAATTATCAAGGTAGGTGGACTGAGGATAATTGCAAAACGATACCTCGAAGGCAATTATGTGAAACTGGTCAAATAATCTGGCAAGGTTGTAAGCAATGTATTTGCAAGAACAGTCAACTACATTGCACCAGTGCGTATTGTTATAACACAACGATATCTTCCAGTCAAAGTCTGTCCGAATATGGCCAAAGATGCACACCATTCCAATCATACTATATCAATTGTAGTCTTTGCATTTGTCCAGCATCAGGGATATCGTCTGACGCTAAATGTTCTATTGACAAAACATGTAACGTAGACTCGAAGACCATGGATGTAGGAACGATTACTAAAATAAGGTGCATACCTAGCGTCATGTATTTATTTCCATGCGTCCAATGCCTTTGCTCTGAAAATGGTAATTTTGTCATCGATAAGTGTTTACAAAAATGTCAACCGTTAGCACAGCAGAGTAAATGTACCGCTGGTACACTTTATAGAGATAATTGCAACATCTGTCGATGTCCAAATAATGGTATACCAAATGATAAACTTTGCATAAAAGCCGATTGCAAAGATAAATCCAACCACGTAAACTTTTTGAGAAGCGGTTCAAATCAATGTACTCCGTATACTTTTACTGCACCTAAATGTCTTTATTGTGACTGTTTAGACCGAACTGTGAATGAAAATTCTTGCCTTGAACTGGATTGCTCTGTAACATCTGATTTCAAATCTAACGTTCGGAGTGAATCGTGTATGACCGGCGAATTGGTACCAATATGTATGGAATGTTTTTGTTTTAACAATGGCTTGATTAATGAAACATATTGTACTAGAGATTGCTTATATCAAAGTAAATTAAACGTATTAGAAAAAGTTTTGAATGATAGTCTGATTGACCATAATCTTATAAACAAAAGCAAAGTCAATAATATTAAAGCTAATGATACTTGTAAGCCAAATGAAATATATTACAAGAATGGTAAATACTGTATATGTCCAGATAATAATGGAAAATATGATAATAATAACCTTTGCACTTCTCCTATTGAACGTTATAAACAAGTACCTCAAGTGTCTCACATTGAACTTACAAAAGATATGTTTTGTGAACCAAATACATTTGTCAACTTTGATTGCAATACGTGTTACTGTTTCAAGAACGGCAAGATAGATCCCAAATGGTGTACATACGACGACTGTGAAGTAAAACAAAAAATACAAGAGACACATAAACTACACTCACCCCAAAATTCCATTGAAGAACCGAACGGGAATTGCACACCCGGATCTATATCACAAGTAAAATGCAATTTCTGTATTTGCACGGAAAGCGGAAAGCTAGCTGATAGAACATGCACCAAGAATATTTGTTACGACAGCTTCGAAGTCATTGATGATAAATTTACATGTGATCCACTTGCGTATTATGAAGTCGACTGTAACGTATGCTACTGCCCACAGGATGGACTTAAAAATGTAGATAAATGCACGAAGAATAAATGTGAAAAGAGTTTTTTGAGGACAAATGACTGTGTACCAGGTCAATTGTTTAGTGATGAATGTAAAGTATGTGTATGTCCGCGAAATGGTAATAAAGACGATAAAGTCTGCACTAATAGTACATGCGGTACTCTACCATGGAATACCATTGAACTAACAGCAAGCCTTATGCAGAATCAAGTACGCGATCAAAGAACAAGGAAATTGGATTTATGTTTTCCGGGAGAGGAATTTGTAGTGGGATGCGATTTTTGTGTTTGTCCCGATTTGGGTTTGAAGATTTATGCAACCTGCGAACCTTTACTTTGTGATGAAAAAAGCGAAGAAGGGAACATCTCCTCAGATATCTCTATCAAAACCTTGAGAAAATGGGTAAAGTAAAAAAATATTTACATATCTGTCTTTACATATTTATATTTTTTAATTTCTGTGTTATTACTTATCAGGAGGGTAGGCAAAGGAAACCCTATCGGAGACCTAGGATCAGAGTTCGTAGAGAGATCCATGACACATGTTTTATTTATAATATATCGCAGAGCGCCGAAAGGAAGGAATGCACGCCTGGAACTACTTACATTATCAGGTACGTTATTTAAATATGTATGTTTTAATAATATTTATATGTATTCGATAAAAGTAGTAGCCGATTGCCTCCCTTGAGGTAAAAGCTAGATTATGCTAATACCAAATATATCTAAATCAGCTCAGCTATCATCAGATATTTTACCGCAAAACAGCAGTACTTGGTATTGTTATGTTCTCGTTTGAAGGCGAGACAGTATAATTACAGGCACAAGGGACACCATCTTAGTTCCCAAGGTTGGTGGCGCATCGTCGATGTAAGCGATGGTTAACATCTCTTAAAATTCCAATCTTACGTGACCACTTACCACTGGTGGCCCATATGCTCGTCCGCCAGCCTATGCTATAAAAAAACTTATTTAGTAATATTTAATAATTATATTGACTGTATGTGTGTAGCTAACTAAATATATAATTCATATAGGTGTAGGCAATGTATCTGCCCATACATTGGCAACATTAATAATTTTTGTCGTCCACTACCAAAATCGTTTTATTGTGAAGAAGCCTACCCTGGATTCAATTACCTGACCATGGGCCGAAGAAATACGAAAAATGGTAAACATGCATATTATATTTAAAAAAAAACTTGACTACTTGGTAAGGTTCTGTGCACGATAACCTGGGTTAATATATACCTTTGGTTCCTTAATCGCTTAGCATTAATACTTATTGTTGCTATATTTTGGTTGTGAAGCATGGTAAGGTAATTTTAAGCAAAGGGACATAAATCCAAAACCCATAGTTGGTGATCACTAAATACCACCACCCACCACCAATAAATAGACCATTTTTAAGTCTACAATCCTGTTGTTTATAAAAATGTTTTTGACATTTTTTTTTGTTTATTATTGTTTGTTGAACAAATTATAACTAAATTGTCAAATTGGTGTGTCGTAACTACGATTCAGTTTAATACTATTGTAATTACTATCGTATACACTGTTTGTGAAATTGATTAATTGTTCGAAATAAAAAAAATTAAAATGCAAATCTGAATTATTAAAAATTATTTATACTTAAATTTCAGTTACCACTATTACAGACGAAGTTGAAAATGTTAAAATTAGAGAAACAAAACTAACATTACAGATAAAACATATAAATCATACAATACACAAATGTCAGAAGCCGGGAAAAATAACAGACGATTGCTTTATATGCGAGTGTGAAAATGAAAATATAATCATCGAGGAACACTGCTATAAAAGCGAGGAAGAGAAATGTGTTAATGCAAAACCGAATTTCTTGAATGGGAATAAGGTTGAAAATTAAATGAGCCTTGATATAATGTGATTTAATTAAAACTTGTTTCATATAATCGATATTAAATTTACTGATCCATATAATATATTTTTTATCGATATTATTTAAAAATCGAAATCCAATTATGGTTCTTATATTTTAAGAATAAAAAATTCAGCCAGTGACTTAATAATTAAAATAAGTCAGTTATCACATAAAAGTTTTGCATGCTTGTTATAATTTATTTAAGTTTGTTGTTCTATGTTTGGCAGGTCAGACGATATTTGTAATGTTTGAAATCATCACAGTTTCTATTAAATGCAAATTTCTGGTAATTGATCATCATTAGGTTATTAATTGGAGAAAAATATTGTGTAGCGACTATTTACAAAACAGGTGACAATAACGTAACTAATTACTATCTCCATATCGAAGTAGAATTTCATTTAATTTCATTGACGAGCCCGTTGGCGTGGTTGGTAAGACACTTGCTTTTCACGCCGCAGGTCGTGGGTTCGATTCCCACCCAGGACAGACATTTGTGTGCATGAACATGTCTGTTTGTCCTGAGTCTGGGTGTAATTATCTATATAAGTATGTTTTTACGAAAGAAAAAGTAGTATATGTAGTATATCAGTTGTCTGGTTTCCATAGTACAAGCTCTGCTTAGTTTGGGATCAGATGGCCGTGTGTGAATAATGTCCCAAGATATTATTATTATTATTATTTAAACTTATCTTATTAAATAATTTATTCTATATTAAGTATTGTTCGATCCACTAATAAACAAGAATAGCATCACGCGGAAGTTGCTAGTGAGGAATCTCCCTGATCATGCACTCCTAGATCTTGGATAGAACTATGTTACGTGGTCACCACATTTATTGATTTATCTAGACCAGCATACTCATTTTTTTTTTGCATAGAGGCCACAAACACGTGTTGGTCATTTTCTACGTTTCACACACTTTACAGTGTCCGTCCACAAGCAGTTGTTAAATTCAAATGATGTAAGCGTTAAAGAAAAACAAAAGCCTAGGCCAACCACAAATGCTTGGCGGGCCAGTTGAGTACCACTCATCTAGAGTGTTTGACGATAAGTCGTCCGAGACTTTGATATGGAGTCGAGACTAATGCTATAACACGGTGAACTCTTACAATGGCTTACTTATTATCCAAAAGATCTCACTCAGATGTTACCTGTTAAAGAATAATGCTGGAAATATCTCTTTGTGTCCTTAAATATACAGTAAAGACATGCACACATAAGAAGTGGACTAAAAATATAAGCCTTATTTAGTTTACTCTTAAAGTTGTGTATTATTAATATATGAGATTAAATTAACTAAGTGAGTACGCAGAAATAAAATATTGCATCACAACATTTTTTTTTATCTCGCTGGAAAAACGCATTTACGCTTTTCAATCATGTGGTGTGGGGGAGTAAGTAGGAGTCCCCAGAGCCTAGAACGCCTTAGTGAACTGGGACCCACTAAAAAACAGCGGTATCATTGACGTCTCTTCGAGGGGCGCTATGGGATCGCCTTGCATTACAACCCTGGCCGAAACACCAATTAATGTAAACATATGCATAATAAATAAACCCCGGTTAGATAAAGCGGAAAGAACACGCGATAAAAAACGTTTTCTTTTCAAATTCAACAAGAAATCCTATTTACAAATCAATCACAATGTAATGCAATAACATGAATTTAATTATTGTTGACTGTTTTATGACTGAGGGTGATATTATAAAAAGTAATTTCAAGCTTTATTATAAAAAATAATCATGTTAAGAAGACGGCTAGTGATAATAACTCAAAGTATTAGACTCTGATTATGATATTGTTCGTATAAAATACAGTTTTTGTACCAATCGTAAATTGTAATTAATTTTGTAATGTATTTCTTATTCATCTTCCTACTGTTCCGCTTAATTGGAGTTTTATCGTACTCACATCAAAGACGTGAGTAATAATATTTAGTATTTTATTTTTAATTACCGCTTCTGGCATTTTTTTATAGCAGGCGGATCGCTTACATCGCCAATGCGCCACCAATCATGGGAACTAAGATGTTATGTCCCTTGTGCCTTTAATTAAACTGGCTCACTCACCCTTCGAACTGGAACACAACAATAGCAAGTACTGCTGTTTTGCGGTAGAATATCTGATGTGCAAGCAAGTTGGTGGTACCTACCCAGAAGAGCTTGCACAAAGCTCTACCACCAAGTAATAAATAAGATAAGAATAAGAATAATAAATAAGACTATATTTATGACAAAATGACATCATTAAACAAATTTTAAGGAATCGTATTATAATTAAATCTTACAATTACGAGACTATAAAATTGATACTAAAAATACTTTTCCATGTAAAACTTATATACGTGTGAAATTTCTTGGTCATGGTGTAGAAGTTTATTAATCTTAAGGTACAGTGCGAGTTGTTTTTTTTTAATTATTCGTTGACATTTTGTTAGTTCCTCCTGCCGCCCGTGGCGCTCCTCGTGAAGCCGGAAAGGAAAGCGCTGGTTTTTTAGTGGATATTCCGATGTTGAATCTTACATACCCCCCGATTTTCCCGTGGCGCGTACGATTCTCTCCCACTTCTCTCGTTATTCTCCCACGGTTTATCAATGTCAATCTGGCCTGAAAGGTCATCTTGACCCAGCGGCGTTCAGCTCCGGTTGGTGCATCTAGTCCAGACGTGTCATATCTGTGTAGTCATCAAATCTCGTGGTTTCGTCGTCCTATCAATCCAAATCGTCGCTGCCATCGAGCAATAGGTCAGGCGACAGTAGGAGTTCCTGATAAGCGTTCGAGTTAACTGCGATTTGTATGGAGTGGCTATTACTGTCTAGTGAAAAATATAGCAACTAGTGATGGCTTTATACATGTAAAGATCGTGTTGAAGCTTAAATTATTTTCTTGATATTTATTTCAGCACTTGAAGATAAACTATGGAGTGAACGATGTAAAAAACGTTCCGTAGTTCTGAATGATTGCAATTGGTGTTGGTGCGACGCCAGACAAAGGTATCAATGTAAAGCTCGCGTGTGCGAGGAGATCGATATGTTTGGCCACTTTAAAGGTATTACTTATTAATTATTTATGATACTCATCATATTCCTAGAATCGCAATTAGGGTCAATTTATACTAGCGCAGAGTCGAAGCGCATCGAAGCGTCAAATTCTTTACAACTAAAGCGAAGGCGTACTCTTTTACGTGTAGTAATTTTTGTCTGAGTCCATCGTGACAATCATCAACACCGACGCAGGCCAATTTCCCACTGATGACGCGTCGGTTCGTTAGTGGGTGCATGGATACGCGAGAATGCGCGCGCACCAATCAGCGTTATTCACGCGCAGACGCACGAATTCCGAAGAATGCGCACGTCTTTTTAAAATCTCAGAAGTAATGTGTGCGTTACGCTGTGGAGTTAAGGTTGAATTTGTTATTCTCAGTTTTGGATAGACGCTTCGATGCGCTTGACTCTGCGCTAGTATAAAATGACCCTAACTGCGAACAGGCTGAACAGAGTATATGCAATTTACATAATCAAATAATATGAAGTTACACAGAAAACCATATCATTTAACAATCACAAAAATAACGAAATACACGCAATATAAGTAAGTAAGTAACAACATGAGTGAAAACGCATATTTGTTTTAAAGAAAGAAAGAAAGCAATTAATGGCCGAATACTGAAACGTCTTTCAAATATGAAGTGGGACTTAATTATTTGGCACGCCATTAATTTCAAATTTCGCATACAAAATTTTGAAAATTATGACGTTCCAAATAATTAAGTCCCACTTCATTTTTGAATGATGTTTCAGTATTCGGCCGTAAGACAGACTTTTTGTTGTTTTGTCACTCTGGCGGAACGTCGAAAGAATAACCATATATCCTGGTTGGATATCAACGGATCGCTGTTAATTTTAATTACGTTTGAATTATAAAATAAGATGGATTTACCTAATGTCTCTATCTACGTTCTTTCTACTAATACGCCGATTTTTATGTATATTACCAAATACTTTTTATTCAACAGATGCTATTCGGGACATAGACGTGGGAATGGAAGGAAGAGGTTCGTGGCGTTCTAAAGCAACACCCTGCTCACCAGGGATACATTATCAGCGTGGGGTCGTTTTGTGTGTTTGCGATCAAGATGGTAACTGGCCTAATCCGGTGTGTAGGGATCTCTTCAGAGTTCTCCACTCAGTTGAACTTACAGGAAAAACCAGAATATCCAATAACGAACCGTGTACTCCAACCAAGCTTTATCTTATTGGTTGCAACGTCTGTTTTTGTCCATCTAGCGGCTCGTTAGATCCACGACTATGTACAAAGAAAGAATGTGATGAAGACGATCCTGCTATAGAAGTAAACGATGGTCCAGCGCTGATAGCAGATACCCAAAAGAATAACAAAGATATTAACAACTTAGAAGTATATGCAACATGCAATATTAAAACGAAATATCAACTAGGCTGTATGAAATGTGATTGTATCGGAAATAACAGACTAATTTGTGAAAAATGCAAGTCCGAAAATGTCAATAATGTAACAATTATAAACCAGCAACCAGCCAGTCAGCAAATAGCCAGAAAGAACTATAAAAGTTACTGCGATGGTAAGAAAACCGGTGAAATATTCAAGATTGCGTGTAACTACTGCCATTGTGATAGAAAACGGAATCTATATTGTACCGCAAAGAAATGCATCCAACCGCGTAACATAAAACTAAAATCACAATTCAAACTAAGCAAGAGTATTAAATTTAGGAATGCACAACCACCGGCAGATGAGCAAAGCTGCTTATCTGGTACACAGTACAAAACAGATTGTAGCACGTGCAAGTGTGCTAAACTAAGAAGCGGCATCAAAGTTGTCGACTGTACACTTCAAAACTGCACCAAGGAAAGTCCAATCGAAATTCAAAAACATGATTGCGTTGAAGGGTCATATTACGAGCTAGATTGTAAACTGTGCTATTGTTATATAGAAGATAAGATAAAGCATCAAGTCTGTCAATTAAATGATAATTGCGTTCAAAATCTTGTAATAAAAGAAAGGATAAAACCAACCAAAATCAAATCTGTTTATTCACAAGATGGTTACTGTGAACCTTTGCACGTATACCAAAATAATTGTAATGTATGCCGCTGTCTATCAGATGGTAAGACTTATATTTGTTCATCAAAAGTATGTGTCAAGCGTTCCACAGATACTCTATCCGTAGATATAGTCCCGATACATATGGAAAACGAGCAACCTTGTCCGGTTGGCCATTCTTATAAATTAGACTGTAACTTATGTTTCTGTTTGTCAAACGGCAATGCTATCTGTACAACTAATAACTGTGTTAAAGAATATTAATATATGTACTACGTGATTTTACCCAGGATTTTCTTTTTAACCTTTTTTGTTACTACTGTTATGTTCACCCTTTAACCGCGTTCAAGGGGTAAGATCGGTATTACAAATTACATAGTATATACATAATATGTCGGAAAATAGCCAAGACTACAGTTACCTTTAGCATCAGACATGGTAACACTTTCGATTTATGAGGGTAGAAGGTTGTGTAATTATACAAACACAATGATTATATAATTTAATTTGTTATTAATATATAATAATAATAATAACAGCCTGTAAATGTCCCACTGCTGGGCTTAAGGCGTCTTCTCCTCTTTTTGAGGAGAAGGTTTAGAGCTTATTCCACCACGCTGCTCCAATGCGGGTTGGTGGAATTGGTTTACAATAACTTTGCCACGAGTTGTACTCGTTTGATATTAAATCAAAAGTGACAAACGTTCCGTCGGAGGAATGCGTGTGCACCCAACCCATGTTGAGAGAACTCCCCGCTGTCGACTTGCGCCAGCCAATTGGCCAATCGCGCACTTTGGCCTCGATAAAAGTCAGACCAGTGTATTTTTATTGTTTTTGCCGACATATGTAATAATTTATATATCAGCTCCATGTGCATACCGCACACACGTCATACGTCACACCGTCTTCACTTCGCGCCATATCCACAATACATATTCTATTTTCCCGCGCTCCGCGATATCTGTCATCCGATGACAGATGGATTCACAGATATGACAGATAATATATATTCATATTATAAAATAATAAATAATAAAGATGTGCGTACACTACAATTACCATTTCTATTATTTTTTTGACATACTCTCGAAATTATCGTGTTCTTGAAATCTCCCCTTTGATAAAATGAATACTCCCCGACAAACAACCTCTATAAAACCGGAATGTATGTATTATTCTATTTTTGAACATATTTTCAAAATATTCAAAGTTAGATATTAAAAAGTTCTTAAAACTTATAATTCTAACGGATAAAGATTTCATTAAGATTTAAACAACACGTTAAAGTAAGCAATCGTTTATTTCCAACAATTATTTTTTTAAAACAGATTTTGTCTTTTAAAAGAGGAATTTATTCAGATATTTTATATTAAATAAATCTTAAAATTAAAAGAGCGATTATTTTATATAAAAATAAAATGTGCATCATTTGTGCTTAATTAATAAATAATAATAAACAAACAAAATACAGATGAGTGTTACATTTTAAATTAACACAATATAAATACCATTAATAAAATTATTCATTAAATTAATACATCATACATTATTTTGATAATTTTATATTCTAAAACAGCATGGCTTATTTTATTCAATTTTGAAAGCTAATTTGTGATTATCTATAGCCTATTCCAATCGCAAAAGAAGTAAACAAAGACAAAAAATTGTCTTTTAATTTAATTATGGATTCACGAATCCAATATCGACGTGATCATTAACAGAACTTTTGATGTTAAACTGTTTATACGTACTTAGTTAGTACTTCTGGGTACTTTTGTAGGGCATAATACAGCAGAGCTATCAACATATGTAAATCTAAGGTTTGTTTATCTTAATTCTTTCTTCGATTGGAATG
The DNA here is from genome assembly GCA_963151315.1 of Nymphalis c-album. Lineage (NCBI taxonomy): Eukaryota > Metazoa > Arthropoda > Insecta > Lepidoptera > Nymphalidae > Nymphalis > Nymphalis c-album. The sequence goes on from OY720610.1 coordinate 6,002,871, forward strand.
GGGAATATGTAAGCATGATAAATGTATACCTTTTTCTATCAAAGGAGATAATCCAACAGCCACGAATTTTTTAGGAAGAAAATGCTAAAATAGTTACACGCGTGAAAAATTATTGTCAAAGATCTACATTGGTTGAGAAAAATAAAAAAGTTAAATTGATTATTGTCTGAAAAAAAATACCATAGTGAAAAATTTTACGACCCAGATAACTCTGGTTTGAAGCTTACAAGTTTTTGACGTTAGTAGATCATTCAGTATTTTAAGAAAGAAAAATGTTGACAATTCTAATTCAATAAACAAATGAATCACAAATAAAACGTAGCCTAGTGGCATCCTGTCAAAACTATCTATATAGAAATACCGCTCTATGAAGCCGAAATAAGCCGATTCTCTCTTCAAAGTTCGATGTGCAATCACGGTCTTGTATACAGGTCTAGCAACCGAGTCCAATTTCAGTGATGAGTGATAGACGCGATTGTGTAACAACTTATATTTCACCGCGGCGCCCGCTGTACGTCGCTGTTATCGAAATAGGTTGAGTGACACACGGCGTACATTTTACTCTCCCAAGTATTGTGTTATTTAATCATTGTTATATCGTTTTGTTTTGTTTTGCGGATTTGTTGTTATTTTTGTTTTGTTATTTAACTGTTTTGTTTAGATTTTAAGTGTTCGGGATTATTATTATGCGAATTGTCTTGCCTCTCGCGGCCGTAAATTGGAATGAGAAGCGTCATCAAGTCGACGTACCCCCACTACTGAAGTTGCAAGACCTGTATACAAGACCGTGTGTGCAATATTTATTGACAGATACCATATTAGGATGAATCCATAGACAATTTAGTACTTTTGAATGCTTTGACATATTCCTAAGATCCTCCATTCTCTTTGACAGGAGCATTTAATTCCAAACAAAAACTGTCAACATTTCAATGATTGTTACTAATGTTTCACGTCTTATAAATATTTTTTTTTCTACTAATTTTGCAGTAAGTTCTAAGAGTTTAATATTTAAGAAAATATTTGAATTATAAGAGATTTTTGAATAAATCTATCATATATTTTAGGACAATTCAATAGCTGCGATTCAAGCTTCAATCTTCATGTCAAAATTACTTTAAAATTACGATTCAAAAGTGCTCAACAAAGCTTGAAAATAAGTACTGGCTGTATATGCTCAATGCTGTAATTTTTTTTAAATATTCGTACAACTGTACGATAAGCTATATTGAAATTACGTTGAAAATTTTAAATATTTTTTTTATTACAAATTCTTTGATATAATTTTATTACAAGAAATATAATACTCAAGCAATTGTAGCAAGATTTAAAAATTGTGATTCAAATAGAATTGTGTGATAAACTACCTAATTTCATGGTAATTGACATTTGTTCGTTCATTTATATTATAACAGTGGTTCGGATACAAAATCACTTCTAACTTAGTTTGGTTTTGGTAACTTATAATAAAATTAGGCACAATTATTTAAATTAATGCTTTTATCGTTTAATGAATTTCAGTAGAAACTTCAGACTTGTAACGGTCTTCCATTATTCTGACTTAAAAACCAAAGAGACCAGTTTATATTAGACCTATACATACTTTTTGTATATTTTAACTAGCATATTTTAATGATGTCAACATAAATGTCAAATATTCTTTTTTAACATGGCTATCTAATTTCGAAATCATCTGCATTCCATCCGCATTCGATATTCAAAACGTCCAGCTCATCCGAGTACCAGGCGAACATGAGTTAAGAGAAGACGTCGTTCGCCTGCCTACAGCACCTGATGAAGGTGGCTCGCCTCGGGAGTTCCCTTAGCCTAGCCGCGCCTACATAGGTGCAGGCTGACCGGAGACCGCCCAGGATATCCTTGACTGTCATCTCTACATCTCCCCTGTATTCCACTTCTACTGTTTTTCCTAAAAGTAAAATAATAGTGAATTTTATGCTATAACTAGTCTGCCCACGTTTTTGGACGCGTGTGATTAAGCGGATTTTAGGTACCCTTTACACTTTGTCAGGGATACCAAATCCTGAAAACGCGTAATTGCATCATGATCGATGGAGTAGTTTAGACGTGAACACGTAACAAACATACAAACTCACATTTGCATTTACTTACATTAACATTAGTACTTAATGTAAAATTTATGTTCAGAGTGGTCGCAACAATTTATCTCTTTCTCAGCCAAATTGGATACTGTTCAGGTATTACAGCTCTGACTCATTTACATATTAATCTTTTGACTAAATGTGAAATGTGTACAACGTAAATGCTGCGAAAAGTGTAGATATCCTAATTATTTCTTAAATAAAATTATGTAGAGTGCATATATAGTTTCTACGAAAACCCACCTTCAGAAGATCTGTAATCCGCAACCCCGCCCGAGTGTTTCAGCATGGCGGTCGACGAGGACATCCCGTAGAACAGCTTGACCTTCCGGCCGTCGGGCTTGGTGACGACCTCCCCCCCGCACTGGTCGTGCCCCGCGAACATCCCGCCCGCCATCACGAAGTCCGCGCCCGCGCCGAACGCCTTCGCCACGTCGCCCGGACACGTGCAGCCGCCGTCCTGCCGACAGCCGTGCATGTTGCCATTCTTACGTGACAATTGACAAAATAAACCTCGCAGGATCAGGACTTTAACCAGCTCTTAGTAAAAAAATTTTATTGCATAGGTAGGCGGACGAGCATGTGGGCCACCTGATGGTAAGTGGTCACCAACGCCCATAGACATTGTAAGACATTTTAACCATCACTTACATCGTCAATGCGCCAACAACCTTGGAAACTAAGATGTTATGTCCCTCGTGCCTGTAATTACACTAGCTCACTCACCCTTCAAACCGGAACATAACAATGCCAGGTACTGGTGTTTTGCTCTAGAATATCTGATGAGTGGATGGTACCTACCCAGACGATCTTGCACAAAGTTCTACCACCAAGTATACTTTACTTTTAAATAAACATGTGACGTAAAACTGGATCTTGTTTTAAAACTAGGTATCGACTTGGAAGTCTCCGTTCTGAGTATCGTAAAGTAACAGCCTGTGAATGTCCCACTGCTGAGCTAAGGCCTCTTCTCCTTTTTGTGGAGAAGGTTTTGGAGCTTATTCCACTACGCTGCTCCAATGCGGATTGGTGGAATTCACATGTGGCAGAATTTTGAGTTAAATTTAACACATGCAGGTTTCCTCACGATGTTTTCCTTCACCGTCAAGCAAAAGATGAATTAAAAACACAAATTAAGCACTTGAAAATTCAGTGGTGCCTGCCCGTATTATGCCCAGTAAGTAATTTACCTAGTGCGCCTCATCTCTATTTCTAATAATAAAAACTAGTACGGTATTAGTTTGTATTGAAATTTACCGAAATAATATGTCCTTTAAGCCCGTGTGCTGCGTCTGCGCACTCGATGACAGCTGACAGCTGCGGGTACCCCACGCCGGTCTTTATTCGCGTCGTGCAAACCGATCCCGGACCTATTCCTACCTGGAAATATAATACATATATAATAAATAAACTTTACCTAACTATCGGATAAATAACTTAAGCCTACTATTATTTTATTATCACACACACACACACACACACACACACAAACACACACACACATATATACATATACATACAAAAACATGCGTACGAATATATTGTAAATGTTTTATTTTTACTTTTAATTACTCTAATTTTCTTTTCTTTTTATATACATTTTTAAAAGCATTCTAATCTTGTGTGCAATTAATTGTTGAAGAATTGCTGACCCTGATAGTACAATTTACATTAGTTTCGGGGTCAGAGGTCCACCACCAGTGTTTATGTTATAAATTAGAAGTAATAAATAAATTATTATTATTGTTATTATTATTTTATGAAAACTATTCCCCATAATTATATTCAGGTACACAGTGTGTTTTCGACCGATGTTGGATAGCAGACTTCGGATGTTATCGAAAGAGTAGAAAAAAAATCGGAACTTCTAAACAACATTGGTCGAACGTATTTACGTACGGGTAATAAAATAAATTAAAAATATAATACCTTAATTATATCAGCTCCTGACAATATTAACTCTTCAACCATCTCCCCGGTCACGACATTGCCAGCCTGTAATAAAAAAAAATCACCATTAAAAACTTATTCACATTAAATTATCTATAATATTCGCAACAAATTAAACAAATTTTAAAAATTTTTACAAAGTAAGAAGGGCAAATGTTGGTAAGTGGTCATCACCGACATTGGCATTGTAAGAAATGTTAACCATCGCTTACATCGCCAATGCGCCACCAATCTTGGTAACTAAGATGATAAGTCCCTTGTGCCTGTTATTACACTGACGTATTCACCCTACAAACTGGAACACAACAACATCAAGTACCGCTGTGTTGCAGTACAACAGTACATAATATTTAGTGTTCACCACTGTCCACAGACGTTTACATCACCAATGCGCCACCAACCTTGGAAACTAAGATACGCCGCTGTGTCGTTACAGCAGCACACTTACAGACTGTCACTATACATGTCACTAATGTCACTTACAATAATGGTGTGAGTCGGAAACGCGGCTCGCACTTTCCTCAGATATTCGACAAAGTGCTGAGAGTACCCGTTCGCTACGTCCAGACAGATGAATTTGAGATGCTTAACAGTGTTCAAGATTTCGGACAGACGTTCGAAGTCCACTTCAGCTGTGCCCGAACTCGCCGCTGTGAAGACAACAATACTGTCTATTATTACGTAGAACGTAGTGTACTACTGTACTATTCTGTGACGTATTAAGAACAGAAACAATAGCATTGAAAGTGTGTATTAAATGTGTTAAATGTGCGCGTGTGTGCGTGTTAATTGCTCGTATTAATGAATGTTTGAAATAGAAGGATCTGCCATGTCCCTTGTGTCGGTAACACCGGCTCCCTCGTTTGTTAAGCCCGAACACAACAAATATAATTGAGTTCTACTTACAACGAGCATGGATGAAACCCTATCACCCAGGTCCTCATATGGACATAGATGTTGTTCGTATAGTTTGTGTGTTATTTACGTTGGAATACTTGACTCATAAGGCTGTAGAACTCGAGATCCAAGGTTCAAACCCAAGGTCAAATCAATAAAAAGTCATTACCATCGAAATAGAATAGGGAGAAAGTGTTCTTGAAGTAATTCCAATTCAAAATTCAAAATACTTTATTCGTAGACTTGTGCTGTATTATCGAATTGGGACCGTGTCCTGTAATGGTGTGAACTGTGTTTGTAAATAAATAAATATTACACTTTCTTTTTTTTATTGCATAGGAAGGCGGACGAGCGTATGTGCCACCTGATGGTAAGTATCACCAACGCTCTTAGACATTGGCATTGTAAAAGATGTTAACCATCGCTTACATCGTCAATGCACCACCAAACTTGGGAACTAAGAAGTTATGTCCCCTGTGCCTGTAATTACACTGGGTCACTCACCCTTAAAACCGGAACACAACAATAGCAAGTACTGTTGTTTTGCGGTAGAATATCTGATGAGTGGGTAGTACCTACCCAGATGAGCATGCACAAAGCTCTACCACCAAGTAAATGTCTACCACCTGCCATAACAAAACACTCACCCATTTGTTCTAAGCATTCAGGGTTTTCTTCCGCGAACTTCTTCCATTGCTCGACCGAGTAATACTTATGGATGCATGTGAATAAGCCGTGCTGAAAAAAATTGGTTGCCTGTAAAGTCGGTATACGGGCGAAAGTTTTACGTGACAACGACTTTGAGTGGTAAAATAATTTTAATGTGAATATTCATTCGTATAGTAGGAAGAAGACGCGTGCCTTTCACTTTTTATGTCTGTCTCTCTCGCTCTTAGGCGGGCTAACCATGCCCGAGTGGAAGGGACGCGTGCCTCTCACTCGCTCTCATTGTGAGCGCATAACGTGAGCGGAGCGTAACGCAGTTTCTTGAAGTGTCACCCGGCAAACCAATTTATAAGACGTTGTCACGTCAAAACAACACGGAAATGATGAATCGTACTTTGTAAAGTTTTATAATTATATTATGATAGTCTTACAATCTAATTAATAAGAAAAATTGGAACTATACCGTATCCCGATAGAGAAAGGAGTAGAGATAGATAAAGAAATCTAAGATATACATATTCCAAGCCATTTGCTAATAGAAGCACTAAAAGTAGCTCTTGATAAATATATCTTTAATTATAATATAACAATACTCCACTTAACTAGTTACATATATCCACTTTAATTTTAAATTAATAAAAAAAAACAAAAATATTATAAACACTCTCACATGGAAACGGACACACACGTAAACAGAAACCCACTCAAACTCACACATACAAGCATTTACACATCTACACGAAAAATTAACTCAAATGTTTACATTGTATTTTATTATTTTAAAAGCCAGTAGAACTCAATAGCAACTTCTTAAACAAATATAGTTTCACGTGCTTTGCAAACAACAAAGTTACGAAAATAAATAACAAATCCAATAGCTGACAGTAACATCCGCCGTCGTCCTGCGGTGAGAACATCGCAAACATTCATTCGTATTTCTTTTATTTATTTAAATAATGCTGTCTTATTTTTTCGAATGTAAAATCAATAATGACAGAAAGGGTCAAATATATATTTAACTAAACAGCCGCTAAATAGCTTTTACTTAATCTTAGTGATTAAAATTTAATAACATCAAGCTGCTGTATTTCGATTGGCTATACCAATGTAGTTGTGATTATACGTACACACTCAATCATACACACACACAAGCGGTCATTTTAAAAAGCGCTTTTAAGCAATGATCTTCAAATCAAAGGTTCAATTAAACTAATTTATTCAAGTAAGCTTTACAATAACTCGTTTTTGAATCGTCACAGTTTTAACTCTACAACCTTTTGGGAGGCGAAATGAAAAGGTAAAAAAGCCGCGTGGTTGCTCTTTTAAAATTAAATTTATTATGTGATTAGTACATAAGTTATAATTCCATATGTTTCCAGTGAATCCTGCATTGGAATCCGAGCTTAGATACAAAATATATTTATACAAAAATGTGTTGTGACATCTCATCTTTCCGCTAGTCAACGCTTGTAAGTCATTAAGCTTACCTTCGACAATTCCTTTGCCATTTCAAAAGTGCCGACGGTGTCCATATTGCTCGCCATAACGGGGACTCCCCGGTACGTCTGACCGGAGTTGCGGAATGTTATTTCTCGGTACATGTCCACCTGATAACAATTATATTTTTAAAATAAATAAATAACATTTATTATTCTTAGAAGTATTTTATGTTTACGTTCTGTATAATTTATACATTGTAAAAGCTTTAGTAAAATACCTTCAACTGCAAAAATAAAAATAAAAAGAAAAAAAAATACTTTTCATTTATTTATTTATTAAAAATACTTTTTTGTATGTAAGATATATAATAAATTTAATGACATAGTTAAATATAGTATACAATTTAAAAATACTCCTATCCTGCCTATCGCAAAGTAAACTTTTTTGGCGACACTGACAGACACTGAAGTCTGAAGCGAAGAAACAAACTTTGTTTTATATGTAGTGATAATTACAATAAGAAATCATGATGCGATCCAGCATGATTGATTAAACTTGTGAATTAAGCTCCAATTCACCTAAAGAGGAGTTGTTCAGTAAAATACTAACTGCCTGTATTATTTAATTGTATTAAATTAATGCTAACTTTTTTTTTTATTGTATAGGAAGGCGGACGAGCATATAGGCCACCTGATGGTAAGTGGTCACCAACGCCCATAGACAATGGCATTGTAAGAAATGTTAACCATCGCTTACAACGCCAATGCGCCACCAACCTTGGGAACTAAGATGTTATGTCCCTTGTGCCTGTAATTACACTGGCTCACTCACCCTTCAAATCGGAACACAGCAACTTATTAAACTACATAATCTAAGTAAATAATATACGAATAATTCTCAATGTGTATGAATAGTGAAATAATTAGTTTCTCTATTTAATCGATTATATGAATAATTAATATGTCAGAGTCAGCGGTTTTGTGTATGAGGCTGTGACACGAGGCGACGGCGGCGACGGCTCAGCAAATAGGCCTCTCAATTCATGACCCAAATAACTCTCTGATCAGCGGTTTTTAAACATTATTTATATTTTATTTGTAATTCAACCAACTTAATAATGATACTACCAACAAATAGTAATTACTTTTTATCTGTGTGTTTCTGTTTGAAGGATTAAAAATATTTTATTATATGGTTTTATAATAATTAAAAACAGTGACAATTGCCATAAATAATATATATATAACGATTATTAATGGTTGAAATAAATAACAATTACAAAAAACTTTATTAAAACATTAGCAGACAAAATTTTTAAATGATTATTCTCCTTAAGTCAAACTACTATAAAATTTTTTTGTTAAAAGACATTTCTCTTAAGGTCAAAGTTATAACTCGAAATAAGAATTGTAGCTTTGATCACGAAAAAATACGTAACATTTAAGTAACGATTTCTAAGAAATAACGTGAAATTTTTTCAATTGCCCCTTTCATGCCAACTGGGCTGTTTGCCAAAATGCCTCGAACAATGTTAACCGAACTGTCAGCTTCAAGGTTAAAAAAATGTAGGTTACGGATACGAATTCGAAATATGAAAAAATGTCAACGACGATTTTCTGTTGTTTCGTAAATTTAAACAGAGGTGAACTCAGCTAATAACGCCTTCAAAACTTAGAAGTGACGTTAGATAATTCCATTTAAATTTAGGAGCTTGTCAAAGTTAAGTAGCGTTCAACTGTTCGATTTGAGGGACGTTGTAGCTAAATCAATGAATGAAGTCGTTCTAACCGTTCGAATGTAGGTATATATATGTATAGTCTATCTTGAAAATGGCTGCCGTGGCCAAAATCGATCGCTAATATTTGAAATGAGTACTATCTGTTACGTTTTTACTGTTTGGTAGCAAACTCGCACCACTAGACGTCCTTTTTATATTTTTTTTCCCTGTGGAAATGCATTTACGCATCCCCCCCGCAAGATGGAAAGCGGGGGGGTATGTGGGACTCGACGGCTGACGTACAAGGTCGTGATACCCACTAAAACCACAGCGTATACTTCCACGCCTTTAGGGGGGTGCCGAGGGGTCGCGTGAGCATTCTACCCTGACACCGCGACCACTAGGCGCCTTAAGATACTTTTTAAAAAATTAACAACTGTAAGCCCTGACAGACGAGGGAATCCGTGTACCTAAACTAGTACTACTATTACTATACTTTACCAGCGTTATAATGGATCATTAAAACTCCGATACTTATATAAAAGAATTTATCTTTAAATTTATTCATTACAATTAAAAAGAAATATATATTTAAATACTTTTGTCAATTCATTTATTTTTAATGAGCTTTTAAATTGGAAGTGTATGCAAAGACAATCGTCTTGAAGCCGTACAATGTCATAAAGCGATATAATGCTATTGTAATGCACTTAAGTAGGTAAATGTTCTTACTTGCTTCATTTAATACTACTTTCATAGAAACAACTTCTACCCGCCTGCTTCGAAAGAGAAGCGGTAAGGTTTTAAGTAGCTTATGTCCCTTTCTGTACCTTGTTTTATTGATTTAATTATATTTGAAATTTAATACTTATCTAACCTAATTATTATTAACAATGAATGGTCATATTTTTATTATGCTTTATTCTTTCCTTTACACGTTAGTTACAAATATTTACACGCCCTATAATGGGTAAATTGTACTTAATATTCATCATTTGTAACCAAATGTTTTATGCAAATAAATCATTTGCAGCATTATATCTTTATTAGTATTTTAAATACGAAAGAGCATTTGTTTTGACGTGATAACATCTAATAAATCGATGAACGCTGGCTGCATGCACGAAAAAGGATGACTCATTGTCCCGTTACGCTGATTGTACGCTTGCGCCGCATCTATCTCTTTCACTCGATTGGCATATGCGCCCGAGGAGAAGAATGACAGATAGTTATAGTTAAAATAATCTGTTCATTAAAGTAATTAAAATATTTGAATTAATGAGTGCAAATAAAAGTTTTATCAATTAAATTGTAGATTTCATTTCACTCCTTCTTTGTATTCATACAGAATAATGATAATTCAATAAAAATGATTCAATTTTATTCATAAAAGTATGCAGTCATTTCATCAATGTTTTGTTATGACTATCGTCCGTAAACCGACTTTACAGACAACTTTTTTTGTTTGTTTGTTACGCTTTGACATTGTCAAGACAGGCAGATGAAACCGATCTTAAAATAGTATCTATACTTAATATATAAAGCTGAAGAGTTTGTTTGTTTGATCCGGCTAATCTCAGGAACTAGTGGTTCGAATTTAAAAATTATTTTTCTTCTTATATAGTCATTTTATCGAGGAAGTCTCTAGGCTTATTTTTATTCATTATATTTTTATTAATTATACGCAGATGAAACCGCGGGGCACAGCTAATGCTATATAATCTTATACATTATGTAACATATACGTTTAATACACAAACGACATGAGCTAGACATGTTTATCAACAGTAACTAGTGCTATCTAGATCGGCGATGACGTCATCACTAATCACCTCGCCGTGAATCACTCATGATTTTAACGCATAAATACATTATAACTTTCACAATGATATTTGTTACACGTCTGCTTCGTGATTTTGCAAAGAAATTGTATTTCTTTTACCGAACAATTGTAGCGTTAGTTGTAAATAATTATCTGTCTTCAAATAAAAATCGAGATCATAATTATCTTTTTTTTTACACACGGCCATCTGATCCCAAACTAAGCAACGATTGTACTATGGACACCAGACAATTATATACTACATATCTTCGATCAATTATGTACTAGATTACCGGTAAGCGCTTCAAAAACGGCCCGAAAATTAAGAACACAATGACGTTTGTGAGGTTATTTCAAATTGGTATGGTCCAATCATAAGTTATAACTAAGGAAATAAGGTTGAATATGGAATAACCGTTATTGTACATTTCCTATGTCTTTCTGCACTTTCTAAGCACGTTAAGCCGTTGGTCCTGCACCTGAACTCTTTCCGGTCGTGTCGGATTGCCGTCCCATCGGATTATGAGAGCTAAGGAAAAGAGAGTGCACCTGTGTTTGCGCACGCATTTGTGCACTATAATATCTCCTGCGCAGTTGGCTAATCTATCTTGAGATTGGCCGCCGTGGCTGAAATCGGTCTGGAGGACCCTTATATGTCTTTCTGTCATTCATGGCGTAAGATCGTAAGTGAATGTCAATACAATCTAAGCCGCACATTATTTTAAATTATTAAACCTTTACATCGTTTTCTTTATTTTATGTTCGGTGCCACATTTGAGTATTGTTTTTGTTCGTGACACGTTATCTAGTAGTATTGTTGATCGAAGCATGATATACTGCTTTTCTTTTGTAAATACATACTTATATAGATAACAACACCCAGACTCTGGACAAACAGACATCGAACCCTCGAACTGCGACGCAAAAGGCAAGTACGATTATCTACTAACCACGCAAACTTAGTGAAAGTATTACAAGCTCAGCTTAGTTTGGGATCAGATGGCCGTGTGTGAATGATGTCCCAGGATATTATAATAATATTATTATTAATACATTATCTATTTTAAAGGTAACCATTTTAATAACATAAGCCATTAAAGCAATCTATGAATAGCTGTGTTCACCCACCGTGAATTTGTTGCTAAGTAACGCAAAGTAATAAACAAAAAGATACACCCACAAACATGATATTATCAATATTTTGAACACAGGACAGATAACATTTTGAAGAAATTATCGTTTTACTTGCGAATAGTAAACAGTACACGAGGCGTAATTTAGTAGCTTACGTGGTGGTAGAGCTTTGTGCAAGCTCGTCTGGGTAGGTACCACCTACTCATCAGATATTCTACCGCAAAACAGCAGTACTTGCTATTGTTGTGTTCCGGTTTGAAGGGTGAGTGAGCCAGTGTAATTCCAGGCACAAGGGACATAACATCTTAGTTCGCAAGGTTGGTGGCGCATTGGTGATCTAAGTGATGGTTAACATTTCTTACAGTGCCAATGTCTATGGGCGTTGGTGACCACTTACCATCAGGTGGCCCATACGCTCGTCCGCCTTCCTATACAATAAAGCATCCCAATATAAAGTTTTCATAAGTTACGTTAAGTAAGAACGATTTTAAATGAAAAACGTTCTGATTCATAAACAATACAGTAAACAGTAACAGCCTGTGAATATCCCACTGCTGGGCTAAGGCCTCTTCTCCTCTTCGTTGAGGAAAAGTTTTGGAGCTTATTGCACCATGCTGCTCCAATGTAGATTGGTGGAAAACGCATTTGACACATGCAGGTTTCCTCGCGATGTTTTCCTACACCGTCAAGCACGAGATGAATTATAATCACAAATTAAGCACAAGAAATTCAGTGGTGCTTGCACGGGTTTGAACCGACGATCGTCGGTTAAGATTCACGCGTTCTTACAACAGGGTCGTCTGCGCTTTTTTTTTAAAAACAATAACGATTCGTTAAATATAGAAACCATTCATTATTAATTTATCCCGCTGCAAGATAACGAAATTGAAGCACTGTAATAAATCTTAAGAGATTTATGGATTCTATTTGAAAATTCATTACAAAATCTATAACGTCTTGCTATTAATAAAATCGTTGTACTATTTATTTATTTAAAAAAAAAATTCATACATTTATTTTTCTTACGTTTATTGGTAAAAAGATCCGGGGACTCCCCCGAATTATTGCAAATAAAACGCGTTTTGTACCGGGCATTGAAAATGGTAACTCGTCTGGTCTGTTATTAATATAGGCATATTAATAGCACACGTAACACGTTCAAGTAACCGTTCGCAATTTTCCGTCCGATGCTTTTATCGACCAATGAAATTCGGTCTATACCTAGAGCAGATCCGAATGCAATACTGTCTCTATACGTGTATAGTAACATCTTAACTAATATTATAAATGAATGTGAGTTTGTTTGTTACGCTGTCACGCCTAAACCACTAAACCGATTTAACAAAATCTTTCAACAATTTAAAGTTACATTATCAACGAGTAACATAGGCTACATTTCGTTCCTGTATTCCCACGGAAACGGGAATTACGCAGGTGAAACCGCGGGCATGCTGGTATGGTAAAGCACCATTGGGAGACATTTTAAAAATCGAAGCATTATCATATTCAGAAAATTTGAAGATTGCATAACATAAGGTCCTCCAGACCGATTTCGGCCACGGCGGCCAATCTCAAGAGAGATTAGCCAACTGCGCAGGAGATATTATAGTGCACAAGTGTGTGCGCAAGCACAGGTGCGCTCTCTTTTCCTTAGCTCTCATAATCCGATGGGACGGCAAACCGACACGACCGGAAAGAGTTCAGGCGCAGGACCAACGGCTTAACGTGCTTTCCGAGGCACGGGAGTGTACACACTTCCAACTTCCAGACTCCGGGCTTCTACTGAGAATTTTCTTACAGAAAACCCCAATAACTATTTATTGGCCCGACCTGGGAATTGAACCCAGGACCACCGAGTCTGCGGCCTTATATCAAGCCACTAGACCAACGAGGCAGCATAACATAGCGATTGTATTTGATCTGCACCAATGTCATGTATGTGTTCTACATCCGGTGCAATAGGTTTATGAGATTAAGAGAGGTTTAAGAGACGTGTATACTAAAATACCTTCTATTTCGACGATCACGATTGAGGATGGTCAGCTGTACAAAAATTAGCCTGGTAGAAATGGTTGAAATGTTTTTTTAAATTAGTTTTTTTTTTTTATAGCATAGGATGGCGGACGAGCATATGGGCCACCTGATGGTAAGTGGTCACCAATGCCAATAGACATTGGCATTGTAAGAGATGTTAACCATCGCTCACATCGCCAATGCGCCACCAACCTTGGGAACTAAGATATTTTGTCCCTCTGCCTGTAATTACACTGGCTCACTCACCCTTCAAACCGGAACACAACAGTACCAAGTACTGCTGTTTTGCGGTAGAATATAAAATTGTTCTCGTCGTTATGGTGGGCTGTAAGTTACAACGGAGACGTATGACATTATGGTACCCCTATTTCTTTTTCCATCGAAAATCGGAATAAAACAAGATTTTTTGTTAAACTAATCGTTCGACAATCTTAATTTATCCGAGACGTCCGATGAACGACCACGCGATTGGGCCACCAGTACCAGCGCTATGACCATAATTTTCCTTTTCGTCAATCCATCTCCCGGTCTATCGCATTCAAACCCGCTTCAAATACAGCGTTATTGACTTGACAGGCAATTTCATACTTGTAAATATAAATCTGTCTGCAGCGTAAACAATAATCCTAACTAATATTAAATGCTTATGTGAGTTTGTTTGTTTGTTATGCCTTCACGCTTAAACTACTTAACCGATTTTAAGAATTCTTTCACCAATGGAAAGCTACATTTATCAGCGAGTAACAAAGGCTATTTTTTATCCCCGTATTCCCACGGAAACTGGAACTACGCGCGTGAAACCGCGTGGCAAAGATATTTTGATAAAATCCGAACCGATATGGCTTGGTAGCCAGAATGTGACTTATAAACAAAGATTGTAGATTTAAGCCAGGAAAGCATATTCTTGATATATAAGGCAATTTATGCCCAGTGAAGGAAAACGTCTGGAAACCTGTATGTCAGTTAAAACAACGTCAAAGCATCTCAAGTCATTGAGACTTTTGCGCAGAATGGTTCGCTTACAGACGCAAGTTTTACATATTGATTATTAAACGAGTATATATTTGAAAATGCTTATATATTTAACAAATGAACTAGCGCTATCACAACTGTACTATTACAAAAGATTCTAGTATAAGAGCCAGTCGCAAATTTCTTAAGTAATGTTATTACACTGGCTAAATCAGTCTTTTAACCGGAATAGAACGATCTAACGATCACATATGCATGAGCTGGAGAAGCAGTTAATCGTGGGGCAGATGCAAGGGAAGCTCCCCAGGGGCCGAATTAAAATGCGATGGTGTAAAGGCATTGTTGAGGCAACGGGAGAAACACTTAAAAAATCTATTGAAATGGTGAAGGACAGAAGCAAGTGGAGACAAATTATGCATGGTCACGATCCTCATTACAACATGATCCTAGAAAGCGTTCAGAAATACGTCGTCGCGTTTGGACTCTACTACCACTTACCATCAGGTGGAGTAGTCATTTGCCCTCCCGGGCTATAAAATATATATATATATTAAATTGTGAAATTTAAAAGAATTGTTATGGAACGCTTGTGTGCAAAAGCATATTACACAACCAATGACTTCTTAGATGATTGCACCATGGGAATGAAACGATCGCCGCCAGGGTATTTCAAATAAAAACAATATTATTCTGTTATTGTTTACAGGCAGTATTGTAACGATGAGATATAAAAAAAAATCCCGCTGAGTTTCTTTCGCTAGTTCTTCTCAAGTCTGAGGTGTTTATTTCCGAACCGGTGGAAGATTTGTAACAATCAATAAGTAAGTGTAACGCTTGAATATTGAATAAAGATTTTTGACTTGGAATTTGACTTTAATTAGTAAGGGAACGACCAAGAAGAAAACAATGATCTAAATATCGCTGTTTGGTAGAATATGTGACGGGCTTGTACGAAGCCCTACCTCCAAGCAAGTATTCATTATTATCTTTATAGCTCAAGTCGGACCCAAGTTCGACTTATTTCTAAATAACCTGAACTTACTGCGTTTTACGAACAAAAATGTAATAATCTGTACACCAGCGTTAAGTCAGCGTTTTTGTTTACAATGAAAAAAAGCAATTTCCTCGTAAATGATTACGTAACCTGTAATGTACGGTTAGTGGCTTGCGATATCCACAATGCTATATCATGGGCTATACTGTAAGAATCTAAGCTGTAGGAATCGAGATGGAGTGGTGAGAACGCGTGACTCTTAACTGATGATCGTGGGTTCAAGCCTGGGAAAGCACTACTGAATTTCATATGCTTTTGTGATTATAATACATCTTGTTCTTAACGGTGAAGGAAAACATCGTGAGTACTGCATGTGTCTAATTTCACTTAAATTCTGCCACAATTGTATGTGGAATACACATGTGGCAGAAATTGCAGCTCGCATTGGAGCAGCGTGGTGGAATAAGCTCCAAAACTTCTCCTCAAAAAATGAGAAGAGGTCTTAGCCCAACCATGGGGTATTCACAGGCTGTAACTGTAAAGTACAGTTAGAACCCCTTTTGTATCTCTCCTGAAACGTAGACAACCGACTCACACACGCATTTTGTTGCGTGTATTTTATAATTTCATTAGGGTCAATTTCGCGTATCACTTTCTGAGACTCATACCGGCCGAATACTGAAACGTCATTAATTTCAAATTTAGTATGCGAAATTTAAATTAACGGCGTCTCAAATAATTAAGTTCCACTTCATATTTGAATGACGTTTCAGTATTCGGCCAATAATCTTTACATAATAGCAATTATGTACCTGTGAGCTGTGTGAGATGTAGATTATGTATTTATAATTATAATTGATCGAAGATTTGTTTGTAAAGAACAGAAAATAATAAATATATTTAATTAGTCATGACTTTCGACAAGAATCGAATGCATACGTTTCTGTTAATTTATATTAATTTTAAATTAGAAATATATACATTGCAATACAATATACGGCTAAAGCCGCCATACCATTGTTGTCGCTCGAACTTCATTGTATAACAAACTTCCAAACATAATCATTTCCATTAATAATATTTACAAAATTAACACACACAGATGGTTGCCTCGTTGGTCTAGGACATAAGAGTCTAGTGTCTAGATATAAGGCTACACAGCCTTAGGCCCTGGTCAAAACTGGCCAGGATAAAAAATGGTTGCTCTCGAAGATTCTCACTAGCACCAGTAGTATACTATAGTAGGAAAGCACGTAAAGCCGTTGTTCCTGCGCCTGAACTCTTTCCGATCATGTCGGACTGTCTTCCCATCGGATTATGAGTGAGGGAATAGTGTATCTGTGTTTACGCACATACCTGTGCACTATATGTCCTGTGCAGTGAACTAATCTTGAAATTTTCCGCCGTAGTGGAACATCATCATCACTTCTAATTAGTCGTAGGAGCCTATCACTTTATGACACAGCATATTAAAATTTGAATATGAATTTTTATTTCATATATCTACTACGACATCATTTCTGCCGCTCAAACTTGCGTCCGTCTCCGATTTAATTATTATTTATTAAATTTAGTTATATATAAATTTAATACATACATATTATGTAGATAATAAGGTAATTATAAAATATTTAATATATATATATATAAACTAATATATTGTATTAACTGTATACAAATAATAATCTACAGATAATAAATCATTTCAACAACAAAATAATTGCATCAAAAAAGTTTTTTCTATCTGTCAAAGTGGTATATTTAGTAATTTAAAGAGATTTTCTGTTCGGTAAATACGTATATTTTTAGAGCGCATGCAGGTTTAACTCAAGACTTTTTCACACTTATCCGCTGTCTTCAATTAATCTCAGACATACTCGATAAAAAACCTTCACTCGTGCAGTTTTATAATCTTCGCCTGAAAAGAACCTTGTGTTCAAGAAACTAAAGTTTAAAATTAGAATCCGCAAAACGCTTCAGACGATTTTCGCTGGACCTTGATCTTTCAGCGTTTTCATTGGAAACATTAATTAAAACACACACTTACATCATTTCTGCTTTTTAGAGTGCTCCTTTTAGGCCGTAAGAGTACATCCTTAAAGTCTAATTTAACCTCATTTATAATGTTTGGCATTATTATCACAATCACTCAAGTTTATTTGTAAATTAAAAAAGTAAAATCCACAATGGACGACGCGACTTCCCGCGCGCGCTATCGACTGAACTGCTCGCTATGTAAACTGTTTGCCAGGTTCTATTTTCGAATTTCCCCTTTGCTATCAACATTTATATAGATACGAATAATGAACGAAGTATTTTAATGGAATTATATTTTAATTTAATTACACTTAGATAAAATGAGGTTGGGTTAATGACCTATAATGGTTTCAAATTTATTTTAATGTCTAATATAAAATATGTTTGTAATGTTATATTGTTTATATTATATCTGGGATTATAATTATGGAAAAATTATATTATAGCATTTTATTTAAAAAAGAAGCAAATGTAATATTACTCCTGCAAATAGTCAAGGAATTATTATACATGCCTTAATAGTTAATGAAAGTGGTTAGTGTAATGAATGATTTGTTGACGAAAATCTCAATAAATGATTCCGTGTGTTTAAATTTTTAAACCCGTGCTACTAAACTTACATTTCCAAGCTGTACTTTTTAATCAAAACAAGCTTTATTTATATTTTTGGGATTAGCTTAAATTAAAAATCAGGAAATACACATTAATATACCATTTTACTAATATTTAAACAAGTTTATAATTTCTTCAAATATCATATAATTTACAGTATTTATTTCCACTAACTGTGGTAATATATTGGTATATGACAACACTGACATTACCGTAACGTGACAGTGACGTCACAAGGGCGCACAGAAATACTCGCTTCAGCCGCTAGGTGAAGGTTATTAGAGAAAACGAAAAATTTCACTCGTGATCAACGAAATATTAATACGAAAAAAATAAATACATTTTTTATATTATCACGTGACATTATTGACATAACAATCAGCTGCTGTGAAGGATAGAGCGCATGCGCGGTCTTGAATTGAATAAGAATTGCAGGTCGTGTACAATATATCACAAAAAAATTGTCTTATAATTAAAATTCCTGTAATAAATTCAAAATATTAGATTAAACTGTGGAAATGCCGTCAAAATTCAAACAATTTGTATACTAAGTAAATATATATCTAGTTAGTGATAAAAGTAATCATCATTCAATCAATACACATATTCAAATTGTGTACTATACAGAAAAAAGGACTACAGATAAATAACACACAATACGTTATATTTATACAAATAGAACGCGAAACATGCTCTATTATATTGGGTATCCTAGTTTTAGCCTGAGATTGGGATAGGGATAAAAAGTATTAGATATAAAAAGTAGCCTTCCTTGGGCTGCAAGTGAGCTTGATAAAAAGTTTCATCAAATTCACGAGTATGGTCATAACTTTTTCTTAAAATAAAAATAGGCCTGCTAGTATGTATGGAGCGAGTGAACAGCGCCGGGCCTGGACTATCAGATTAGAGCGAGATTGTCTTTCAACGACCGTCGCTTTCACTTCACATAAACTGCATTTTAATTAATGATATATAATTAATAATTAACACATTTACAAATCGAACAACGCATGTATTAACCTTTAGAAATCGTTTTTGATATGGCCCCTGGTTTCCTGCTACCTGGTGCCTAGCATCCATCACATCACAGGGCCGGCGCTGTGAATAAATCCTAACTAATATTACAAATGCGAATGTAAGTTTGTTTGTTACGCTTTCACGCCTAAGCCACTAAACCGATTTAAAAATTCTTTCACCAATCGAAAGCTACATTATCAGCGAGTAACATAGGCTATATTTTGTCATCGTATTCCAACCGGGACGGGAGCTACGCGGGTGAAACCGCGAGCAAAACGCTAGTATTTAATAAAACGTATTACTAAAACAAACAACATCATCATAATTTATACAGAATTAAATTTATTAGCATCAAATATTAAATGTTACAGTAATGGCATTGTTGGCAGAGCCGCTTCGTAGCCAGTTCTGATTGGTCGTGATCGAGTCGACGTTTTCACTGCAAGAGAAGAATCTGATCAGGAAACTTACAATGCCAACTATAATTGTGAAATTTTCAAGGAATCCGTAAAGAACGGTTGTGTTCTAAAGGATGTTGACGCAACCAATGACTTTTTAGACAATTGCACACCTTGGGAATTTAACGATCACCTCCAGGCCATTTCAAGTTTCTTCGGCCAGTTCTTCTCAGGTCTGAAGTGTTTATTTGGCGGTAGATTTATGACAATCGATAAATGTGTGTAACGCTTCTATATTGAAGAAAGATTTTAGATTTTGGATACAATTGTTTGATTGATTCCGGCGGCCATTCTCAATAAACATTGTCCAAATACGGAGCACTAAATAAAGTGCACAAGTGTGTTCAAACACAGCACAGCACAGGGAGTGTGTTCCCTCAATCGTATCATCTAACATTCCAGAGTAATTACAGGTACAAGGGACATAACATCTTAGTTCCCAAAGTTGGTGGTGCATCATCGATGTAAGGAATGGTTATTATTAATTACATCGCCAGTGTCTATGGGCGGTGATGATCACTTACCATCATCTTAGTTTTCAAGATCGGTGGTACATTGTGATGTTACGGATGATTAATATTTCTTACAGTGCCTAAATCTATGTGTGCTAATCAATTACCATCAAGTGACCCATTTGCTGACCTATATTAACAACAGTGGAAATCGTTAGAAGACGCCAAAAAGCACACCGAAACCAGACACGTTTTATTACAAAAATGTTGTCCTATTTTTTATTTTATATATTCATTTACTTGGTGGTAGAGCTTTGTGCAAGCTCGTCTGGGTAGGTACCACCCACTCATCAGATATTCTACCGCAAAACAGCAGTACTTGTTATTGCTGTGTTCCGGTTTGAAGGGTGAGTGAGCCAGTGTAATTACAGGCACAAGGGACATAACATCTTAGTTCCCAAGGTTGGTGGCGCATTGGCGATGTAAGAGATGGTTAACAGCTCTTACAACGCCAATGTCTATGGGCGTTGGTGACCACTTACCATCAGGTGGCCCATATGCTCGTCCGCCTTCCTATGCAATAAAAAAAATAAAAAAATTCAATGTTATAGTTTCGGAATTAAGGGCTTTATTATTACTATTATCAACTATTTTAAATAAAAAAAATAATACTCTAACGCAATATCTGTTAAAATTATTTTAACAGTCAAGGAAAACTATATAATTATGTGTGTAGACATTTATAATACAATACAATATTAAATATTTAATACTAGCTGATATGCTGACTTCGTCCGCGTTGCTTGATATATGTACGAAGTTTTCGATAGTCCGATAGTTTTCTTATGTACGAAGGAAAAAACATCAAAAAGATCGCAAGCAAAAATATACTTTGTTTAAACATACATCACTGAACACGCAGTGCATATACAAATCGTTGTTTCTTGAAACTTTAATAACTTTTTATTAAATGAAGATATCGCAATCATTTTTTTTAAATCAAGTGTCTAAGAAATAAAATTTAGAAAATTTCATTGAAATCTATCCAGTAGTTATTCCGTGATGCGCGCACAACTGCAGACCTCTCTGTGTGATGCTCTCAGTTAGTTTGTTAGTCTAGCTTTGTGACGTCATACCTATCACAGTGACGCATCCCAGTGTAAATAGTGCACGGACAAAGTTTGTACAAGTTTACGGTTTGTTAGCAGCTCAGCGTCGTTACTTTACGAGTTAACTTTTATTTTTGTTTACCTTGTTTCCGATAGCCTTTGATGCTAATTTTTTTTTGAAAATTTCACTAATAATATTTATCTCATTGTCGATCAAGATAAATCATAGGCTGCCTTGAAACGTAAATTTAAGTTACGGGAAACCTGAAGTCTATTGACATAATTTTTTTGATTTAAAAATTGATTGTTATTATAAAACGAATTTGAGTTCGAACCAGAATACATTTACAGTTTGATAATTTGTAGTTATATTCTAAATCTGTGAAGCGATGCAGCAAGGCGATGCAAAGGGCCTATTGAGGGCACCAACCGCTTGGCGGCCAATTCGCTACGTCCCGGGTACTACCGGTCGTACCGGGTAACTGGTAGTACCTTTGGGAGAGTAGATTTGTGCCAGTGCAACCGCTTGCCCACTTTAAAATATCCCGCGCAGATGAATCTGGCTAGGTATTGGACATTGAGCTTTAAAAGTCCTGAACGCCAGTTGTTCTGTCATTCCTGCAGCAGAACGTTTAAAACCAAATGTGAAGCTATCTTCACTCGCAACACACTAGCCAAATTCGCCATTGACGGACACGTCAAGGAGGACATCATATTCTAAATCTGAACAATAAAATCAGAAGTCAAACTCATTATAACATATAGAAGCGTTACACCTTCGAATTAATTTTCAAAAATCTACCAGCAAGTCGGGATGAAATAACTCAAACCGGAGAAAAAACGTCAAAAGAAACTGCAAAAATATGGCCAAAATTGGGGATCACGCTTACTTCATACTAAATTTCATCAAACAGCTGTCTGTTTGATTTTGTGACAGAGATGACATGATTACTTACGTATTTATAGTATACATTTTTCGTTGTTCAGTGGCTAGATATAAGGCCGCAGACTCGGTGGTCCTGGGTTCAATTCCCAGGTCGGGCCAATAAATAGTTATTGGGGTTTTTCTGTCAGAAAATTCTCAGTAGCAGCCCGGAGTCTGGAAGTTGCAAGTGTACACTGTCGTGCCTCGGAAAGCACGTTAAGCCGTTGGTCCTGCGCCTGAACTCTTTCTGGTCGTGTCAGATTGTCGTCCCATCGGATTATGAGAGCTAATGAATAGAGAGTGCACCTGTGTTTGCGCACACACTTGTGCACTATAATATCTCCTGCGCAGTTGGCTAATCTATCGTCGGTCTGGAGGACCTTATTATACATTTTTTAAGAAAAAGAATGACAGACATATATTACCAACTGACGGGTGTGGTTGCGGTTACCCAAATTTATCAATTGAAGTTAGTTAGTGATCGTACCATTCGTCTTCTTCTTCTTCTTGTCAGTTTTCTGATCGTCCCACTCGATGTGCGCGGTGAACATCGCCTCCTTATAGTTGCCGTAACCATCGCAATCCACGTCAGCACCCGTTCGACACTTCTCGCGGACACAGTCTTGAAAATATAACACTAAATGAATACTTTAGTCTTTAAATACTACATACAATTTCATATTTAGGAGTCAAGCTTTATAGTATGTCTGGTGGTAGAGCTTTGTGGAGATATGACATCAGATATTTTGCCGTTAAGCAGCAATTGTTAATATTGTTGCGTTCCGATTTGAAGGATGAGTGAGCCAGTGTAACTACAGGCACAAGGGACATAACATCTTAGTTCTTAAAGTTCGTGGTGCATCGTCGATGTAAGGAATGGTCATTATTTCTTACATCGCCAGTGTTCGGGCGGTGATGATCACTTACCATCAGCTGTCCCATTTGCTCGTCCGCGTGCCTTTTACATAATAAAAAATATTAATCTGGAACTTATCTCCAAATGCGTCTATATCTTCCCTTCAAGGGAGAGAATAAATAACGTAATACCGCACGTTTTATTGATATGCTTCTATGTATAGACTGAATCGATCCTCCAAGTGCAAAAGGTAATAAGTAACATAATGACATGACACAATGACAATTATATTGTTCTATTGTAGGTTGGGATCTCTATTTGCAAATATAATTAAGCCCATGTTACTCGGTAAAGATGTGTCTTTCAAATGGTGAAAGAATTTTTAAAATCGGTCCAGTAGTTTTTGAGTTAAATCATAACAAGTATCTAATATTTCCTCTGTTTAACATTAGCATAAAATACTGAGCAGACCGATGCTTCTGGTATTTAAGGCAAACACTTACCGCAGTTCATATTTGACACTTCGACGCGCGGCACTTTGATACCCTCAATGAAAGAGCCATCTTCAAGAGCGCAATAACACACGAACCTGCGACACTGTGAGGTCCAAAACACTTACATTATGAGTATATATGAAGCTGGGGGCCAATTATACTAGCAAACTGACACTCGGCCGAATACTGAAACGTCATTCAAAATGAAGTAGGACTTAATTATTTGGAACGTCATTAATTTCAAAATTTCGCATACTAAATTTTGAAATTAATGACGTTCCAAATAATTAAGTCCCAATCATATTTGAAAGACGTTTCAGTATTCGGCCGTATATCGCTTATAAATCAAAATGTAAGCGCTGTCGTTTAACCAATTTTCTATTCTACTGCCAGAGGCGGTTTTGTCGAAGCTGAGACCCTAGCCAAGTTGATATTCTACAATTGTAAACGCTAATAGAAAACTAAACAATTGTATGAGAATGACCACGTGACTTATCGTTGAGAGATGTCATTCTGATACATTTGTTTAGTTTTCTATTAGCGTTTACGATTGTAGAATGTTGGCTAGAGCCTTTGGATCGGTATAGAATCGGTAACGTATCGTTACCGTTGTAAATTAGTACTATCTATTCCCGCGCGGATATAATATGACAAAATATTATAAAACCAATCAAATATCTATGGTATCGGTTAATATCTTTCATTACTACAGTATTGTTATTAGCCATACACTCCCGTGCCTCGGAAAGCACGTTAAGCCGTTGGTCCTGCGCCTGAACTCTTTCCGGTCGTGTCGGATTGCCGTCCCATCGGATTATGAGAGCTAAGGCGCAGAGAGTGCACCTGTGTTTGCGCACACACTTGTGCACTATAATATCTCCTGCGCAGTTGGCTAATCTCTCTTGAGATTGGCCGCCGTGGCCGAAATCAGTCTGGAGGACCTTATTGTTATTAGCCTATTATTCTACCGCAAAACAGCAGTACTTGGTACTATTGTGTTCCGGTTTGAATGGTGAGTGAGCCAATATAATTACAGGCACAAGGGACATAACATCTTAATTCCCAAGGTTGATGGCATTGGCGATGTAAGCGATGATTAACATCTCTTAATGCCAATATCTATGGGCGTTGGTGACCACTTACAATCAGGTGGCCTATGTTATGCTTGTCCACCTACCAAAGCTAAGCAAAACAAAAGAAAAAAATTAAAATAACCACACGGTTACTTGTAAGTAGACTCTATGTGGGATACTTATGTCATAATAAATAACGTATATAGTTAATTGATACATAAATAGGTATTGAGTTGATTGTATTATAATATGATACTTCAACAGTACTTGAACCGGCGCATAGAGCCACAAGGGAGTGCATTGTGGTGCATTGTAATGTAAATGACCGTCTTTTCCGTATTTCTTCTTGAAATATTTCAACTCTTGCTTACATGGCTCTGTAAATTAAAAAAAATATTATTCTGCCTGATAACGTTGACTCAGTGGTGAGAAGCCGTAAACCTTAACTGAAGAATTCAGGCTTAATCTAGGTTTACAATTCTTCTCGTGATCGGTGGTTAAGGAAACTTCGTGAGCAATGCATGTCCCTTATGTAAAAAATTACATAAGGTACATGCATGCAAAATCCGAAGGTCCAAAATCCCGTATCGTGGAATAATCTCTAA
This sequence comes from Nymphalis c-album, assembly GCA_963151315.1. Taxonomy (NCBI): domain Eukaryota; kingdom Metazoa; phylum Arthropoda; class Insecta; order Lepidoptera; family Nymphalidae; genus Nymphalis; species Nymphalis c-album. Next base: position 6,028,255 of record OY720610.1, read on the forward strand.
CACTCGTGAAGACAGGATTTTGCCCAAACATTGACAGTCTTGTACTTTACTTTATTGGCAAACGCTGTATATGCTGTCTCCTTCTTTCAAATGACAAGTTCTTTTAACTGCGTTTTGTATATAATTCTGTCTACTAAACACAGTTAACATTGAATAAGTAAATAACACAAGGAACACTGATGACAGAAAGATAGAAATCAGTTCATCAGCTACAAAAAAATTATAAATAAGTCCATAATATAATCGAAAGAGCAACATTGCTACAAACCATTAGCCTCTAGCAAGCGTTCGTCACGCTTTCGTCTGACACCAGCTGAGGTTTGGACCGAGTGGATATCCTGACAATAGCCCTGTCTGCACACGAGGCCATCATCACATCCCGGCTCCAAGAATTCCTCTTCAACCTGAATTAGGCATTCAATTACTAGTCTTATTACAAGTGTTTGCTTGTGTCACACTTTCGTCCGTACTTACTTTGTATTTTGGATGATTAAATAAACAATGCTGTGTTTTCTTCTTTCGAATATCAAAACAGTAATGACAGAAAGAGAAGAATTACTGTTTAACATAACAGTCCCTAATTTTGTTTATAAATACCCTTACTTATTTCCCCTTGCTTAATTTCTGTAAATTCTCGGCCGTGGTGGAAAACATCGTGAGGAAACTTACATGACGGATTAATATCTTCCACGACCATCTATCCGCGTTTTTCCTCAAAAATGGAAGGATGATTTAGCCCAGAAGTGGGACATTTACAGACTGCTTAGCAACTTTTTATAATCACCTCCATCTCCTTGGTTCCATTCACGATATGAACAAACTTTTTAAACTCTGCGCATTTTTGATTTAATTCTGTAACAAGAAAGTACGTGAATCTATAAAAAGTACCTAATAGTAGCGAATCTTTGGATGGTTATTCAGACCTTAATAGAACTCACAAAACAAACTCAGCGGCAATATACTTGGTAAATCCCCCTAGGTAACTCCAAGTTAACGTATTTGCATAATATCGATTCATAAATTATCTTTAACCATTTCATGCGTTTTAAATACGATTTCAGGTTTTTTAAGTAACCAAAACAAAGACTTACGCAGGTGCGTTTATTGTCTATGGTTTATGATTATGTGATCACATTCAAAAATTCCAATTAATGTACTGAAAACTTCGTACTTCATATTATCCCCCGCTGTTGTACTAAAAGTTCTTGCAGGAATTCCGAAGACCGTACAGATGCAAATATATATCGTTAAATAAATAAACTCACGATGATATGTACTGCATTTCCCACAGCAATTGCACATCTCCTTATCTGGGAGGTAAGCGCCGGGCGGACACTCGCTCTCCTTCAAAAGACCGCCCCGGCACTCGAAGCCACGACACGATATCGGACAGTCGCTACCACCCGATGGTGGTTCGAAGCGAAAATTGCGTCGGCTAGACAAAAATGGTTAACAACAGTTAGACATCATTATTTTTTTTTATTTTGGTTTGGTTTGGCTACCTGATGGTAGGTGGTCACCAATGCGCCACCAACCTTGGGGACATTATGTCCCTTGTACCTGTAATTACACACGCTCACCCTTTAAACCGGAACACAACAATACAAAGTACTGCTGTTTTGGTACAACTCACTCATCAGACATTCTACCGAATATCTGATGAGTGAGGGGTACCTTCCCAGACGAGTTTGCACAAAGCCCTACCACCGAGTGACATCAGTGAGTTAGACATCACGAAGTGAAAGCACCACCAATACGGAGGCTTCAATCAGAGGAAACACCACTAACACGTTTCTCTATATCTTCATTTTCTTTTATCATCAATAACGAGTATTGTTTGTTATTAGTGTGATAGTGGTATCCAGTGTTACTCGTCATATTTTTATGATAAAGGTAGGTGGACGAGCATTTGAGCCACCTGATGGTAAGTGGTCACCACCGCCCATAGACAATGTCATTGTAAGAAATATTAACCATCGCTTACATCACCGATGCGCCACCAACCTTGGAAATTAAGATGTTATGTCCCTTGTGCCTGGCACACTTGTTCACTCACCCATCAAACACAACAATACCAAGTATTGCTGTTTTTCGGTAGAATAAGTAAGTGTACTTGGGATAAGGTTAAAAACAGAACTGCTTGGAAAACGACGTGCTGAACTTAGTATCATAGTAACCTAGTAGTCGAGTATCCTTCAAATACTCCAACTGCATCAAAGGACGGCAACGCACCTGCAAGTCCTCGTATGTTGCCGATGTCCATGGGCGGTGGTAGACACTATCCATCAGGTGAGCCTCCTGCTCGTTCTGTTTGTTTTGGATTGATTGTAATAGAAATTTTATCCCAACCAATGCAGCAGTGCAGTAATTGGAGCCACCGTTTCGTTTATGAGCTGCTGTGTCACTTTAACTAAATGTGTAAGAATAAAAATAAATAGGAACATATTACATAGTCTAGTAAATATTACTTTTTACTTACACGCTCAGCGTATCTGTTGGTAATGGGGGTACAGTAACAGGTACACCTGGAATATTTGTATTAAATAATTATAATTATAAAGAGCCAACTGCACAAGTGCGTGCGCAGACACAGGTGCACTCTCTTTTCCTTATTTCTCATAATCCGGTGGGAAGGCAATCTGACACGACCTGAAAGAGTTTAGGCGCAGGACCAACGGCTTAACGTGCTTTCCGAGGCACGGGAGTGTACACACTTCCAACTTCCAGACTCCTGGCTGCTACTGAGAATTTTAAATACCCACTAACTATTTATTGGCCCGACCTAGGAATTGAACCCAGGACCACCGGGTCTGCGGCCTTATATCTAGCCACTAGACCAACGAGGCAGGCTTAAAACAAAAACATAAACACACTCACACAGACTCATTCATTAGATTCTCATTTATTTTTAGTTTTAATTTATTAACTGTTTTCGTAGTTAGTAATTCAATAAATCTGTAAATTATATTTCTTACATCTTCGCAGGATTTGGTCGCAGCGAAGTGCCCTCATTTCTTGCTCTGGGTGACCCCAATATGGATTGCAACCCGCTCTGAAATCTGAAGTATTTTTTTAAAAGGAATATACCTCACTTCACTTCACAAATAACTGAATGTATGTTAGTTCTATTCCAAGTAATCACTTGACCAACCGAAGGCGTGAACACTCGAATTTGTAAGTGTAAGGTGCTCCAGACCGATTTCGGCCACGGCGGCCAATCTCAAGAGAGATCAGCCAACTGCGCAGGAGATATTATAGTGCACAAGTGTGTGCGCAGACACAGTTGCACTCTCTATTCCCTAAGGCCTCTGCCTCGAATTTTGCGGGCAGCGGGGCGGCGGCGGCGGCGGCGCGGCAGCGGGGCGGGCAACGCATACCTGTTCTCCAAACTAGCGGGCAGATCGCGCGGCACTATAGCGGTGTAGTGTTGTGTTCGTGGTTGTGTTGTCGAGATATTTGTTTTTATTCGCGAACGAAATGTCTGAAAAACGGCGACATCTTTTTGATTCAAATTTATTCCTAACGCTCGATTTATTGTGGGCAAAAGAAGAAGTGGATCCCTACTATAGGGCAAGGAAAATAAATGGAGAGTTTTATCGAAATTATGAAGAACAGAGACAAAATCCCGACAAATTCTACGACTACACCAGAATGAGTGTAGAAACTTTTGACTATATTCTTGAAACTATCAAGAGTGATTTAGAGTCTGGAATTAATCCAAAACGATTTAGAGGTATATCTCCAGCAGAAAAATTATACTTGACGCTTGGGTAAGTAAAACAACGAAATTGTAATTTGTAATTGTATTATCCTCTCAAAGATTGCCGAAATAATTAGCTCTTGCACGTCCGAAGACATTTTGATACGTCACAAAAAAAATGTACAACACTATACCTACAATGCAGACGCGCAACGCGGGCGGTCACCGCTTGACTGGAGTGCACCGCTCGTTGCCCGCCCCCGCGCCGCTCCTGCACCGCTGTATTCGAGGGCCGGTCCATTTGATTATACGCGCAAGATCCTGCCGCTCCCGCGCCGCCGCCGCCGCCGCCCCGCTGCCCGCGAGATTCGAGGCAGAGGCCTAACTCTCATAACCCGATGGGACGGCAATCCGACACGACCAGAAAGAGTTTTAGGCGCAGGACCAACGGCTTAACATGCTTTCCGAGGCACGGGAGTGTACACACTACACACTTCCAACGTCCTCCGGGCTGCTACTGAGAATTTTCGACAGAAAATCAGCAATATGTATTTCAACAATATATCTAGTCCTGCCATAAGTTCTGTTACAAGGAAAAGTGTTCTTAGAAAATAAAGTACTTACATTTCTTCGAAAAAGTAATTTATTTATAAAATTATGAACTTATATAAGTATAAAAAAAATATAATTATTCAAAATGAGCTCCTTTAGCCTCCACACACGCCTTAAGTCTCCTGGGCCAGTCATCTATGCCAGTACGCAGCACGTTCTGAGGGAAATTGTCTACTGCTTTTACCAGAGCAGATTTCAGGCTCTCCAAATTGGTGTGCCCTTTGTGACAAGCCATCAGCTCAAGATGAGACCACAGCTGGTAGTCCAAGGGGTTCAGATCTGGGCTTCCCGAAGGCCATTCTGAAGCCTTGACGAATTCAGGAACGTTCTCCTCCAGCCACTGCTGTGTCGTTCGAGCCTTGTGTGCAGGAGCAGAGTCCTGCTGGAAGACCCAATGTTTTCCCGCAAAGAGAGTATCACTCAAGGGTTAACTACTTGCTCTAGGATGCCTTCCTGGTAGTTTTTGGCCCGAGTTTTAACTCCCTGTTCACAAAAATGGAGTTTTGTAGTGCCATTAAAGCTGACTCCCCACCACACCATCACTGAAGCGGGATGATGGCCTCGTTAAACTCTCCCAATTTTTTCCTGAGCTTCTAGAGAGCTATGAGCATAAACCTTGTCGTTTTGACGGTTAAATTTTTCTTCAATTGTGAAAATTTTTTCGTCGGAGAACAAGATGTTGCGATGACCTCCGTTAGCGTACCGGCTCAGCAAAGTCTTGGCTCTCTCAGTCCTGATCTTTTTTAAAGAGTCCGTGAGCCTTTGTCCAGTCCTTCTCCGATAGGCACTCATCTGAAGGTCTTGTTTGATTATGCGGGACATTGATCTAGGAGAAATATCCATCTCCCTAGACATGATTTTCTGCTTCCGGAGCGGATTTCTCCGAATTCGGTTTTCAACAGCTTTAATGGCGTTTTTCGTCCTCACAGAGCGGGGACGACCTGATCGTGGCCTGTCCATGATAGAATGGGTTGATTTGAAGAGATTTATTGTGCGCCACACAAACATACGAGTGATACCCAAGGATTTGAGAGATTGAAAAATCTCAGAATTAGATTTACCTGCCTTGTGGAGAGCAACGACAGCATGACGGTTTTGTTCTAAGCTCCGCTCCATCTTAAAACAATGGGTGAGAAATATGGACTGAGTGGTAATCCTTAGCTTAATATCTAATATAAACACCTGATAGGAAGGCAGGTTTCTGCAGGCACTTATTTTAGCTAATCTTTAAGTCCAATGTTTGTAACAGAACTTATGGCAAGACTAGGTATATGATTCATACAACAAGCTTATAGATGATCATTGGTCGCACATTGTGACATCGGATACCATCGACCAATTAATTTCCTTCCAAATAATATTAAAATTAGATGAACTAACTTTGGTCAGCATAAACGAGGTTATTAATTTAAGACAAGCTTTTATAATTGTCGGTATAAAAAGACGTATGCACTAATGCTGATGGACCTTCTAGACCATTTCATTAATGGAAGGCAGGGCACTCTATAGCCTATTCCAACCACAACAGGAATAAACTATATATACTTGAATAATCTATGGATACGCGAAAAGATGGCTTTTTCAATGTCCGCGAAGTTGTATTCGGAACTTTGGAAGTTTTTTTTTTTTTTTTTTTATTGCATAGGAAGGCGGACGAGCATATGGGCCACCTGATGGTAAGTGGTCACCAACGCCCATAGACATTGGCGCTGTAAGAGCTGTTAACCATCTCTTACATCGCCAATGCGCCACCAACCTTGGGAACTAAGATGTTATGTCCCTTGTGCCTGTAATTACACTGGCTCACTCACCCTTCAAACCGGAACACAGCAATAACAAGTACTGCTGTTTTGCGGTAGAATATCTGATGAGTGGGTGGTACCTACCCAGACGAGCTTGCACAAAGCTCTACCACCAAGTAAGCACAAAGCTCTACCACCAAGTAAAGTTAAATTAATGTCGTTATAACTAGTTAATTGGAATAGTGTTATATTATGGATAAGGTTAAATTAATCAAGAACTGTTTACAGTGCATAATAATGCAGAACGATTTGACAATCGCATGCAATTTGTAAATCTACGGTGTGTTTACATTTATTTCTATTCCCATTGGGTATAGATTCGTATACATGTTCGCATCACTTACCAATAGTCGTGACTGGTAAAAACTCTTCCGAGTCGAAACTATACTCGTCTTCAACACACGACTGGTCTAATTCTATGAATAAAACGAAAAATATTTAAGTAAATTCATTATTTTTAAAACAATTTATTTCATTCTCTTATAAGAGAATAGAAAGTACATATGTGTGTTATTCCAATCGAAGAAAGAGTTAGAGAATAAACTTTAGATTATCATATTATTTGCGATTTGCTATATTATGTATAACAAACCGTTGATTAATATATCTGTAATTACAACACTACACAATTATCTTTAGCAACTTATATTTACTTTTTTTTTTGCATTCAAAGTTTCGATAAAAATTTCGACAATACGACATCAAATCATTTTAAAAACGCTTTAGTGGTTTAGGCGTGAAAGCGTGACATACAAACCAACTCACTTTCGCATTTATAATATTAGTAAGGGATGTTCAATTTAAACTTAAAATTAAATATAATATAATTTAACAAAAATATAAAATTGACAAACACAGTTGCTTACTTATTTTTACTTCTTTTGAGACTATGCAGTTTCCAAAATATTGAAGCATTATTACCTTTTACATATTGATTGCTAAATTACCTTTTACACATTGATTGATAAATTACCTATTATACATTGATTGATAAATTACCTATTACACATTGATTGATAAATTACCTCTGTAAAAAACACATTCATCACAGCACCGACACTGGCTATAATCAGCCGGTATGAACATAGCTCTCCACTTTCCGTATTTCTTATCGCAGTAGTTGCGGTACTCCGAGGGATGGACTTTACGTTCTCTAGTAATAAAGGTACATATTATAAAATCATCTTTGGACAACCAAGAACACAAATTTATACACAAAATCTCGTTTATAATAATCATCATTTATTTCAGACAACAAAAGCAAAAAATTACAATTTTTTTTTACTTTCTTAGTAACAATTTATCCTTAAAACTATGGTAGATTACATAATTAAACTAAACTATTTATGATTGCTGTCGCGATGCACGGCATGTCAGTACTTAACAATGGAGCTTTCAGGGCACTCAGAGCATATCCTTAGAATCTCATTGTCAGAATTCCTAGTGCGGCACCAAAATGCCGCAATCCGCGACCTAACAATCGCGAAATAATCAGGGACTCTGGCCTCCGCAAAAATGGCTGATTCACTGCAGTATCTCGACAGTTTCATCAGAATGCGGTATGCGTTATTGTACTGCACTCTGATGCTACTACGTACACATCACCGTTTGTAAATGTGACGTCTTAAAATGGAAATTTCTTGTGTACAATATTTTTAAGCATACTAATTTATCAAGTCTAAGAATATATTTTTGTCTTATATGTACTTGGTGGTAGGGCTTTGTGCAAGATCGTCTGGGTAGGTACCACCCACTCATCAGATATTCTACCGCAAAACAGCAGTACTCGCTATTGTTGTGTTCCGGTATCAAGGGTGAGTGAGCCAGTGTAATTACAGGCACAAGGGACATAACATCTTAGTTCCCAAGGTCGGTGGCGCATTGGCAATGTAAGTGATGGTAACATCTCTTACAATGCCAATGTCTATGGGCGTTGGTGACCACTTACCAACAGGTGGCCCATATGCTCGTCCGCCTTCCTATGCAATAAAAAAAGTGGATTTAAAAGGCGATAGAAAGTAATTTCGCCTTGTCAATTGATCCGTTAAAAGATTTAAAAAAAATCTGTTACTTGTATTGTTTATGTCTTGGTCGTGGCAATGGTACATTTGAGGTCAGTAACAGCGCTTCACTGCCCTACAGTAGTTGCAATTTCTGGATGGTCGGTTCGGACAGCAATAATGTTGTGTCCCAGATTAGTGGCGCATCGGTGGTGTGACAATATTACGGGCGATGGTGACTTCTTACCATCAGGTGGCCCAATTTCCCTTCCACATACCAATTTTATATAAGAAAGTAACTTTTTAATTCTTGGCACATATACTTACATACACGAATCACGGAATAGCTCACACTCCGTGCGATTATTGAAGCGTGGACACTGGGGACAAAGCTGGTAATCTACAAAGCGTTCAACTCATTAAATGTTTTAGAAAAGAAACACTGAGAAATAACAGAGATGATATCTTCAGGCTCCAGATCTTTCTTAGCACGTTCAAAATTATTGGTGGACATCTACTAATGGTGTATTTTTTAAATGTTTGCTGCAGTAATGCGTCATTCATGTTGTCAAAAACCGATGACTAATAGTTTTCATTTCAACTTTACGAAAGCGAGATTAAATTGGATGATCATGGTATGTTAACGTCTTGTTGCAATATTCAAGAAATGATTAGTTTCGCTTACGAATGGTAGAATTGTCTACGAGGTGTAATTTGAAAGCGTTCAGTCGTAATATATGAATTCGTATTCGCATATGTGATTATGGCTTGTAATCCAAAACTTGTTAAATATCGGGGGGAGATGGGACCAAGCCTTAAGAATGTAAGAACTGAGATTTAAAGAATACCAGTATCGAAATCCTTGTCTACAATAATAATGGTCCTCCTGACCGATTTCGGAGACTGCGGGCAATCTTAAAAGAGATTAGCCAAAAGCGCAGGAGATATTATAGTGTACAAGTATGTGCGTAAACACAGGTGCACTCTCTATTCCCTAACTCTCATAAGTCATAACCCGATGGGACGGCAATCCAACACGACCGGAAACAGTCCATGGGCAGGACTAACGGCTTTTCGTGTAATCTGAGGCACGGGAGTGTACACGCTTCCAACTTCCAGACTCCGGGCTGCTACTGAGAATTTTATTGACCCGAGCTGGGATTTGAACCCAAAACTGTGTCTGCGGCCTTACATCTAGCCACTAGCCCAACGAGGCAGTCTACAATAATATAGTTACCATAAGTGCTTCTACATATCGGCCTGACTTGCCGTCTACTTGGAAACTGGACCAGCGATCGCTCCGGACTTTTTTTTTCGCACTTCTCATAGTCAATGTCGAAATCATTGTTCCTTACAAGAGACAGAACTTCAGTTTCCCGCCAATATTCGCTTGTATCTTGGTTACGATTTATCAACATTATAAACGGGAGAAACTGGTAACAAAGTTTATATATTTATTACATTTAACTTTGAAAACAGATTGCTAATTGTTACTTTCACCCTAATGTAAGAGTTAGTGGTGTACCACTGGACTAAGGTCTCATCTTATGGGTACAGGAGCTTCACCCGTGGCAGAATTTCTTCTGACATATGTAAGGTCCTCCAGACCGATTTCGGCCACGGCGGCCAATCTCAAGAGAGATTAGCCAACTGCGCAGGAGATATTATAGTGCACAAGTGTGTACGCAAACACAGTTGCACTCTCTTTTCCTTAGCTCTCATAATCCGATGGGACGGCAATCCGACACGACCGAAAAGAGTTCAGGCGCAGGACCAACGGCTTAACGTGATTTCCGAGGCACGGGAGTGTACACACTTCCAACTTCCAGACTCCGGGCTGCTACTGAGAATTTTCTGACAGAAAACCTCAATAACTATTTATTGGCCCGATCTGGGAATTGAACCCAGAACCACCGAATCTGCGGCCTTATATCAAGCCATTAGACCAACGCGGCAGTCAAACTTCTGACATATATTCTACCGCAAAACAGTGATACTTGTATTGTTGTATTCCGGTTTGAAAGGTGAGCCAGTGTAATTAACATAACGTCTTGGTTCCCAATGTTGGTGGCACATTGGTAACTAACTAGTGGTAACTAACCTTGGGAACTAAGATGTTATGTCATTCATTGCTATATACGTGAAACACTGACTCACCTTTCAAACCGGAATACAAAAACACTAAGCATTTCTGTTACTAAGCTGTTTAACAGTAGAATATACGTAAACGGTGGTACCTACCTAGACAGGCTTGCGCAAAGATCTATCTAATATTATATTAGGTACCTTCAGAGGCTCATTACTAGTCTTATTCTCATGTGTGCCTCGCTGGCTCAACGACAACACTGGAACTTTACTATTCGCCAGACAACTTGGAGATATCGCTAATAATACAATATAATAAATCATAGTTTTGTTATTTTATACAATATTTTTATATGAAAAGCTTGGATGACATCATCTGTGACAGATTAAGGTGTTTTTTTTTTCATAAATCTGTCGTAATTCTCTAAGTTGGGTTGAGAATTTTATTTATTATTTAATCAATTATTAATTATTTTGTCATACTTAAAAAAAAATATTGTATAGGTAGGCGGACGAGCATATGGGCCACCTGTTGGGAATTGGTCACCAACGCATTGTAAGAAATGTTAACCATCGCTTACATCGCCAATGCGCCACCAACCTTGGGAACTATGATGTTATGTCTTGTGTCTGTAATTACACTGTAAATATGGAGCTGTATATCTCTGTGTTGTAAGAAATTGTTGTATAACGTTCGTCGCAATGATTTGGTCTAGAGTTGGCCACACTATCATTTCAATTTGACTCTTCTAAATAGGTCTTAAGCAAAGAGAATACAATCACTACGTTTCAATCTTCTAGTATACTCTATGCAAATATATACATAATATATATTACTACTAAAGTGGAAAACTGAAATTACTGTGTCACACTGTGTTCATAATTTCTTCAGTCTATTATGATTTGAAGGAGAAACGGTAAATAAACAATTTGATTTCGATTTGTCACGACATTTGTTAATAATTCGGTAATGTTTTATTAACTATATTTATTACATTTTGTAATTCTGTCCAGGGCGATAACTAAATTCGAGATCAAAGTTACACTTATATAGTTAGTTTATCAACAAAATAATTTAAATTAAGGAATTGACGGCCAAATACTGAAACGTCACTTAAATATTAAATGTACTTGGTGGTAGAGCTTTGTGCAGCCTCGTCTGGGTAGGTACCACCCACTCATTAGATATTCTACCGCAAAACAGCAGTACTTGGTACTGTTGTGTTCCGGTTTGAAGGGTGAGTGAGCCAGTGTAATTACAGGCACAAGGGACATAACATCTTAGTTCCCGAGGTGGGGGCGCATTGGCGATGTAAGCGATGGTTAACATCTCTTACAATGCCATTGTCTATGGCGTTGGTGACCACTTACCATCAGGTGACCAACATGCTCGTCCGCCTTCCTATGAAAAAAAAAATCAAGTCAAGGTATGCCTGGCGACTACTTGACCGCATGATGAAATTTCACCGTGCTGCCAACCGCCCGAAGCAGTTGCTTGAGCGGTTCGTGTATGTACGAACGAAGAAGTCTGTAGTTCACAATGCAGTCGCAGCTTGAAGCTGTCCATCTTGACTGCTTCAAGCTGTCCGTCTATGGCCGGTCATAATCTCTGTTTTTGCTACCAAAAATCAGCCTTGTTATTTTAATGGTATTTAGAAATAAAACTATATTCCTTTAAATTTATTTATTATCATAATTTAATTATTACAAAATCCTGTTCCGTTCATGGCAGTGCATTCACATTACATTGATGAGCAATTTTTAGCTAAAATGTAGTTATTAATTTTACAATATTATTGCTTAATTCTTGAGTAGGAACTATAAAATAATAATTGCCATACTAAAAAAAAGCAATTCACTGAACAAGAAAATGTTAAAAACACTACCTATGATTTTTTTTAAATAATATTACGTGCACAGATTGCAAATACTATTTTGTAATTTAATAAAAATATATTTAAAATAATATCTGATCGGCATTGTGTATCAAATTTGTATAATTTAAAATAATACCAACAAAAATACGTGTGTATATATAAAATGAAATTGTAAACGTGTCTGTACACGACTTATATAGTTAGTTGTTATCAAACTAAATCCAAAAGACGGCTCATTCACTCATAAACAAAATCGATTAATTTTCTCGAGTTGTTCGATTTACGAGCGAGGGAAATTTTTAAATCATAAAACAATTTCTGTAAACTCGTATTTAAATAATCGATATTAGCAATAACGAAACGTTAAAACCGTTGTCTGTATTGTAGCTGTCAGTTACTTCAGTACAAACTACAAATTATTTGAAATTCAAATTAAATTCTAACCGTGCGATACTGAGATGTGAAAACATTTGACTACAAAATTGAATTTAGGTTGTTAACAAAGTAAAATAGTTACCAACAATTTACTACGACTTTTTATATGACTAGAAGAATGAACAAATTTAATGTAAAACTCGACAAAGTCATGAAGTCATACGTGCTTACTTTTAAACATTGTTTAGTGGGCGTTTAGCTGAACACTGATTTATCTCTTTCTACCATTATTGATTTGACATTAGAAAAAAGGAAAGTAACCCCTTAAACAACATTTATAAGTAAATCCAACAACAAATTAAACAAAAGTAAGAACGCCAAAACTTGCAAAATACAAAAAAAAACTATTGCCATCTACTGATATAGACTAGTTCAGCTGACTTTATGTACCTAAATATTGTGTACATGCAACCACCAAATGGTGATTGACAACAAATTTAATACCTACAATACAATATGTATAGTAATATAAATCATTTTTATTGTTAATCTGTCCCCTAAAGGTAAAAAGGACAGAAAATATCTAAACCACCCATATCTACGTCATCACGCAGTGATAACATCGGAAAACAAATTAATTGATTTTTCTTTTATATATGAATAGCGCACCAAAATAGACTATTGCAAAACAAGAATTCTTATAACTGACTTTGACTTTTGTAATAGATTTCAAGATGGCGGTAAAACCTCGTCCGAAGCGGAACAATAGGTTTGCACGTAGGAGGCTGCCTCCTAATATATATCAATTAAATAATCGATTATTAGTATTTTCTATTGAGTAACATTCAAGGATAATGAAAACTAATGAAACGGCCAGTATTAGATATTTTTACTTGAAGCAGTAAGTACTCTGGTTATGGGCTGCTTTTATCTAATTATTGGCCCGAAGTCCAAATTAATTGAAGCCCCAATTTTAACTAAAAACTTTCATACGCATGCAAGACTCTTCCTTTTTAGTTAAAAGAACCAAATATTGGGTTAGAATGGTTAGATATTTTAGAATCTTGCGCATGAATTAGGAGTTTAGAATCCGAAGACATAATACATATATGATGTTCAATGTAAATCCACCAGGGAAACAGAATATGAGATTTGTCATAGAAGCGCGTGAGATCCGCTTTCAGACCGTTCTTCATCATTTTATCACCGCACAATTATTCCTGCATGCAATCACGATGTTATCATTGGCGAGAAACGATGTTTAATTAGAAGCTATATAATCCTATAGAATCATAAGAACTGGACAAATTTATTGCACTAAACAGAGTTTTTAATATTTAAACAAAAATTTTACACGACATTGAATATCGAAATACATCACATAACAAACTTAACCTTTAAGTACCGACATGTGGTCACAAAGCCACCGGAAGCATTCTCTTATATCTTAAAAACAAAAATACTAATCTTAGTACACAGCATTCGAGAAAAAATCCTATCTAAAACAATTTGTCAAAAATTATTCGGTACGACACACGGACCAACTATTATACCATGATGAGTGGGTAATACAATTATGGTGGAAACCTTGTAGCCTATTCTAACAACTACTCAATCTAATGATGCAGCCGAAACGCTAACGTACAAAACTTAATATATTTCTAAATGCTATATTTTAAGGCGACTAGTGTGGAATTTTGAAAACCAAAATAAAAACTACAATTTGACTAATAAAAGTCTAGTATCCGCGCATATGCGCATTGGAAAATACTTTACTGAATATCTTCTAACCTAGATTAACTAAATCTTAATGTTTCATGAAAATGTTTATGTTGAAATAAAATTATGAGCAAATATAATTTTAAATATAAGTGCACTATTCCTACCAAATTCATTAAAATTGATTAATATTTGAGGCGTTTTGTGAGATTCTTTTCAATGGTCTATTGGACCACAAACCGATATTGTTCTATAAGGAAAATAGTCAGTACTTAAAGGTTAATTTAAGAGCGTTACATTCACAACAAGATACATAGCTATAAAACCTTCAAAACACAATCGAAAAAAACTCCCTAAAACTACTAAATTATTCCAGAACATTCATCGAATTCATCGGATACTTGTCCTTAAATCCATCAAAGCGCTCGCAGTTATGACACCATGTTTCTGATTCCCGTAACACCCATCGCCAATGGTTATTGTTGAGAACGACGTGGAATTCCTTCTCTGCTGAAGATTCTTCTTCTCCCCTGAGAATATATCTGATGGCTTCTGTCTCGCGACTTGAAAGTAATCCCCGTGACTATTATCCAACCATTCATGACTCCTGGTTTCGAAATATTTGGTCGCTTTCATGGGTTTCCCGATGGTCTGGTCTGATCTAAACTCTTTCAATGGTCTGTCGGTTGGCTTCGGTTTCGGTCTGAGTTTCTGGTCAGCTGATACGCTTAGCTTAGACTTCGTATGTGATTTCGATATATCAGACGTTTCTTGAAAACTCCTGCTCTTAGTGGATGTTGCTATTATTTGTGACTTGCTGTGAGGATAATCGAAATTGATTTTAATTGTGACGACGAGTGTTAACTTATGTTTTGATATGAAGTTAAAATACAGTACATATTGACAATATCAAACTACATAGATACGCAAAGGACAAACAAATATTATTTTTATTAACTCACCTCGAATAAGTTTTTCTCGGCTGTTCATTGGAATTCTGGAAACCTTTCGCCATGATGCTGTACAGCTTGTTCCTGTAGTCGTCTACAGACATCTGCTTATCATCACGTAGAGGCAGCAAAACGTCTGATGGTAGAATCAATTCGTCTTTTTCACGGTGAAATCTATAAAAGAACATTTTTGTTGACAATAGTCTAGATATTTAACTATAAAACTTTAAGAAGTTTTGAATACGTTCGTGAATCAACAGTTATTTTTAAACGGTTATTATTTACCGCGTCTTAAAGACCTATGTAGAAGAAATAGATCATTTGAAGTCTTATTATAAAAAGAGAAGAGGATGATTAATTATATTACTTGGAGACATATTCATGATGTAAGGCCCTCTCTGCACTGAGTCTTTTCGCTGGGTTAAACACGAGCAAATGCTGGACTAGTTCCGATGCATCTTTTGGCGCGCACGCCAATTGTGCAGTCAGTGACGCGTTCCTCGAATTAGCTGACGCCAACTCTTTGATGAGGGACGATCCGTAGCCGCTACATACTGCTCCGATATCTGAGATAATAAAGCAAAAGCTTTTAAATAAAATGAAGTGAGAAGAATTATTGAAGCTAGAAAAGTAGGACTGATAAGTTAAAGCACTTTAGCTTTGGACATATGCATGTGGATATTCTGACGCCTTCAGTACTGGCGAGCCCATCAAACCCCCTCACTTCAACGCGTAAAGGCGTTTTTTCCAGCGTAAAAAATAAATCAAAAAAGGACTATTCGTCTAGATCTTTCCACATGTTACGTAAGCATTACAACAACAATAACTGCCTATACGACTTTATGTAGTTTGTTACCGCTTAAATAATTGTTAAATTAGTTGCACGTGATTGGGTGGAAGATATTTAAGATATACCTTCAGAAGACGGCCTCGGCAGAGCAGCCATGATCCTCTCGATCTGGTTAACGGTAGACGTTCCGGGAAACAAAGGCTTGCCAGTCAGCATCTCACCCAAGATGCAACCGAGAGACCACATGTCTATGCCCTTTGTGTAACTGAAAAATATGAGCAATTACATAAGATCTAGTCAAAGCCTTAAGAATCAAGATGGGATATTAGCCTAGATTCAAATCCGTACACTGAATTTTTAATTTAAATATTTTTAATTTATAATTCATCTAAAAATGAAGGAAAACGCCTTGAGTAAACCTTCATGTGCCGGATGAAAATCTGCTGCTGCTGCTGAAAATGTGTCCACGAACCCACATTTGAACAGATTAAGCTCCAAATCTTTTCCTTAACAAGCATCAATGGTAGTAAAAGTGTTGACAATTGTGCTTAGTAGTTTGGCTAGTACTTTTATTAGTTAGCCTTCGTTAAATGTTTGTTTCTTTGTTTAACTTAATTGCTAGATTCCTAACCCACTTTTTGTGACTGCCTTCGATCTTGAGCAGATCAAGCAGCGTCGCCGTCATGTCACACAATAATACTTAAATTCCCTTCACACCAAAGCACAATATGCATTGCATAATGCATTACTGTTTATAAACTGCCTCGTTGGTCTAGTGGCTTGATATAAGGCCGCAGACTCGGTGGTCCTGGGTTCAATTCCCAAGTCGGGCCAATATATAGTTATTGGGGTTTTCTGTCAGAAAACTCTCAGTAGCAGCCCGGAGTCTGGAAGTTGGAAGTGTGTACACTCCTGTGCCTCGGAAAGCACGTTAAGCCCTTGGTCCTGCGCCTGAACCCATTCCGGTCGTGTCGGATTGCCGTCCCATCGGATTATGAGAGCTAAGGAAAAGAGAGTGCACCTGTGTTTGCGCACACACTTGTGCACTATAATATCTCCTGCGCAGTTGGTTAGTCTCTCTTGAGATTGGCCGCCATGGCCGAAATCGGTCTGGAGGACCTTATATACTGTTTATAAAATTACTGTCTGCAGTTAGTGCCGGTAGTATCATTGTATAAAGTAACTTGAACCGACTAAAAAAAGACCCAACCTTTTTTTTAAGGAAAATTACTAACTTTTTACTAGCAATGAGTATTTCCGGTGCTCGATACCAACGTGTGGCAACGTAGTCCGTCAAGCATGGATCCGCTCCATCTTCACCGCCAGAGTACATCGATGACACTGACCGAGCTAGGCCGAAATCAGCTAGCTTCACCCTGGGACAAAGAACACAATTACATCTTTATATCTAGATGCACTTACTGTTAAACAATGATACTGCATTATTTGAAATTTCAGTATTGAATTTGCTTTTTTAAAAGCCTGAGTCTAATGGTTCTCAATCCTCTATCCGCGAGTCAATTACTTAAGTACCACATTATAAACTTTTTTAACATATACAGTTACTTTTAAAAAATTATCATTTTCGAGCAGGAGTGGTTGACCTACTGTTTTGTTTTCGATTTTCTACAATAAATGTATTTAATGGACTTTCTTATTTCTTTTAATAATCTTCCCATGAGTTAATGCTCATGATCGATCGTAAATATTTTGAATTCCACACACAAAAGTATCAAAATTACATGTTACAGTGCAATTTATAATAAAATCAAGAACCACTGGCATACTGTCATAGTTCAAATATACATCTATACTAGAATATAAAGCTGAAGAGTTTGTTTGTTTGATCCGGCTAATCTCAGTTTTCACAGTGGTAGTGCCATGCTGCATACCTTCAGGTTGTAGCCGAATGGGCCGGCACGCCCGGGGAAGTACCACTCTCTCACTTAACATCGGCGTGAAGTGGTAGCCAAGCTACCGCGTTTCGTTCGGTATGTGAGAGTTCCGGAGGCCCAATTCCCCCCCCCCCCAACAAAATGAGTGCGCAGAATAAAGAACAACTACCCCAGGAGGGTACCATCTGCGCCTGCGGTGGACAATCCCTCTCTGGACATCCATGCTCAGGACATACATCACCTGAGCAGGGATGCCCAGGCTGCCCTTCGAATTCTGGGGGGGGGGCAATTTTGCGCTCTTAAAGGGTCGGGGCAAACGGAGCAGGCATCTTAAGGCAACCCCTTCCACCCTCACTGTGGACTTCTGCAACATTAGGGGACTGAATTCCAACTTAAACGCCGTCCACTTCCATCTCGAGACGGCGAAGCCGGCCTTGCTCTTTTTAACCGAGACCCAGATATTGTCTCCGGCGGACACCTCATTCCTCTCCTACCCGGGGTACAAGTTGGAACATTCCTTTGTGCCACGGGCTGGAGTGTGTGTTTACGTCAGAGAGGATGTCTGCTCTCGTCGCCTCGCCCATCTTGAAGGGAGGGACCTATCCATTCTCTGGCTGCGCGTAGACTGCGATGATCATCCGCGAATCTACGCGTGCCTATATAGGTCCCATAGCGGTAATACCGAAACTGACCGGCTCGTTGAGCACATCCAATGGGCTACAGATTCCGTGCTGCAGCAGATCCCATCCGCAGAGATCGTGATTCTTGGCGATTTTAACGCCCACCATGCCGAATGGCTTGGATCACGTACCACCGATCATGCGGGGAGATCTGTGGTCGATTTTGCCTTGGCATATGATCTGACACAACTGGTTACCTCGCCAACGCGAATCCCAGATGTGGAGGATCATACACCTTCCCTGTTAGACCTTCTGCTGACCTCTCATCCGGACGAGTACCATGTTTCCGTAGAGCCTCCTCTTGGCTCGTCGGACCACTGCCTTGTCCGGAGTACAGTGCCGATTACACGCACCTCACGGCCTCGGTTCGTGGGTTGTCGCCGTGTGTGGCACTACAGGTTAGCGGACTGGGATGGGATGCGGTCCTTCTTTGCATCCTACCCATGGGGGCGGATTTGTTTCTCGCCGGATGATCCCGATGTCGTTGCTGACTCGGTCGCTGATGTGGTGTTTCAGGGTATGGAACTCTTCATTCCGTACTCTGCAATACCCATGGGCGGCAGATCCCAGCCTTGGTTTGGTCGCTTCTGCAAAACGGCGTCACGTCGAAAGGTAGAATGCTATCAAGCCTGGGCTGAAGCATCGGCATCGCGTGATGTAAATACCAGCGCATTTAAAAAGGAATACAACTCTGCCTCCAGGTCTTTCAAAAGTGTTATTGCCAAGGCGAAATCGGAGCACATAGGCAGGATTGGCGAGAGATTGGTGCCTCTTCCTTCGGGAACACGCGCATTCTGGTCTCTCGCTAAGGCTGTCTTAGGGAATTTCTGTCAGCCCTCCCTTCCATCTCTGCCCAGGAGCGATGACTCGTTAGCCCATTCAGCGAAAGAGAAAGCCGACCTTTTGGGATCTCTCTTCGCGTACAACTCGACTCTTGATGATCAAGGAAAGACACCACCGACAATCTTGCGGTGTGATACCGCGATGCCGGAAATTAAATTCCGGCAGAGTGCAGTTCGTAAAGCACTTTTTTCCTTGGACATCCATAAGTCGAGTGGGCCCGATGGCATTCCTCCGATTGTACTGCGCACTTGTGCTCCCGAGCTGGCACCGGTCTTAACGCGTCTTTTCCGACACTCTTACACATTAGGCGTTGTCCCGAATTCTTGGAAGACGGCTTTAGTGCCTATCCCTAAAAAAGGCAATCGCTCTGATCCAACAAATTATAGGCCTATTGCTATCACCTCCTTGTTCTCCAAGGTGATGGAGTCCATCATTAACTGCCAGCTCCTGTGGTACCTAGAGGAGCATCAGCTGATTAGCGACCGCCAGTACGGCTTCCGTCGGGGTCGCTCAGCTGGTGATCTTCTAGTTTACCTTACTCACAGATGGGCTACGGCGGTTGAGTCCAAGGGGGAGGCATTAGCAGTCAGTCTGGACATAGCGAAAGCCTTCGATCGGGTATGGCATAAAGCGCTACTCTCCAAGCTTCCATCCTACGGGCTTCCCGAGAAATTGTGCAAGTGGATCACCAGTTTTTTGGCAGATCGGAGCATCAAGGTCGTTGTCGACGGTGCATGCTCTGACTTAAAATTCGTCAATTCTGGTGTTCCACAAGGCTGCGTTCTTTCACCTACTCTGTTTCTTCTGCATATCAATGATATGTTACAAATCAGTAACATTCACTGCTATGCGGATGACAGCACTGTAGACGTCCATTACACCGGCCGTGCTAATATTTCTCGGGAACACGTCGACGAGTGTCGGAACAAACTTGTGTCTGAAGTCGAGACCTTGTTAACCAAGGACCATCGCCTTAAACTTTACAAGGCGCAAATTCGGCCCCACATGGAGTACTGTTCTCACCTCTGGGCGGGAGCTCCCCAGTACCAGCTTCTTCCTTTTGACCGCATTCAACGTAGAGCGGTTCGAATTGTCGACGATCAGGCTATTACCGACCGGCTTGATCCTTTGGCCTTGCGTAGAGATGTTGGGTCACTCTGCATACTCTATCGCATATATCACGAGGAGTGTTCTAAGGAGTTGTTTGGATTAGTCCCGGCAGCTGAATTTCACCACCGGACATCGCGCCAGAACTCCAAATTCCATCCCCATCACCTCGATGTCTGGAAATCCACAACAGTGCGTTTCTTAAGGCATTTCCTGCCTCGCACAATCACTCTGTGGAACCAGCTTTCGCCGGCGACTTTTCCGAACCGATATGACATAAAAACCTTCAAGAAGAGAGCGTACTCTTTCCTCCAAGGCCGGCAACGCACCTGCAAGTCCTCGGATGTTGCAGATGTCCATGGGCGGTGGTAGTCACTTTCCATCAGGTGAGCCTCCTTCTCGTTTGCCCCCTCTTACATAAAAAAAAAAAAATAATCTCGGGCAATACTAGTTCGAATTTAAACAATACTTTTGTGTTGTATCTTCCTTCATCGAGGAAGGTTCTAGGCTGATTTTTATTCATTATATTTTTACTAATTATACGCGGGGGTAAACAGCTATACAGTATAACATATAATATTTTATGTTTTCTTTCCCACTTACCTACAAGCACTGTCGATGAGCACATTACTAGGTTTCTGATCTCTATGTATCACATTACCAGAGTGTATATACTTCGTCGCCTTCAACATCTGATACATTATATATCTCCTGTGTATATCCTTCAGTATGTTGCCGCGTTTGATAACGTTGTGCAAATCGGTCTCCATGTATTCGAAGCCAAGGTATATGTCGCGGTTGTTCAATGCTCTAAAATTTTATTTACACTTCAAAATATATCCATGAAAGCTCTTACAGGCGTTTTGCTATCATCATTTAGCAAAATAAAATTAAACGTATTCTCTTATCTTTGGAATCTAACCAGCAAACTGATATGTAACCCAGGATATTATTTTCCTCAATTAAAATACATATATAGATTAATTCAGATTATAGATTACTCGTTCCGGTCGTGTCGGATTGCCGTCCCATCGGCTTATGAGAGTTAAGGAAAAGAGAGTGGACCTGTGTCTGCGCACACACTTGTGTACTATAATATCTCCTGCGCAGTTGGCTAATCTCTCTTGAGATTGGCGGCCGTGGTCGAAATCGGTCTGGAGGACCATATATAGATTAATTATAATTAAATATATTCACTAAAACCTACAAACAATGTATATTAACAAGGGTGAATTCCACTTCAAAATTGTCGGGATTTTATATTCATTTATAGAATCGTAAACGTATCATAACAGTTAATTAGTAGAATTGGTACCCACACGTAAAATAGTACGTAAAATTTGTATCATCTATACTTACTATAATATGTAATCAATGATATTATAAGTAAAAAGGTGTAGATAGGTTACATACATAGCATTCAATTTACGAAAATGACACTGTTACGCACACATAAATAACTTTATATTGCAATATACACACTATATTACGATTCGTCGCTAAAGTAGGGTGGCATGATTTAAGTATCACGAGTGAAAAAAAGACGAATATATTTGCGAGAGTGCATCGTCTCGTGTCAAAGAAACGACATAGAATAAATTATCAGACAATACGTTTTTTCTTACCCGGATTTATGCCTATGAATGCGATTACTCATAATCAATTTTGTAAAAGTACTAAAAATTCATTTAAAATAGGCAAATAAAAACTATCAATAATTTTATAAAAATTGAATATCAAATAAACAATATCAACCTTTCACCTTTCGATCGAAATCTAGAAACAATTAATTAATTTCATGATCATACATCTAAATAAACCTCTTCTTTACGACACTATTAAAAAATATTTATTTATATTTTGATTTCAATTAAGTAATATAATATAATTAATAATTTAATATTCTTTTTCATTTATATAAATTATACAAACATATAAAATTATTATATATGTGCCAACTGCCACCACTGTTTGTGTTTTACTCTATGATCAGTAACGTCGTCTATCTCTATTGCACTCGTTCATTAATATACTTTTGTTGCATTCATTCACTCTAACGTCATATTTTACTAATATAATATTTGATTTGTGAAAATATTAAGATAAATAGTAAGCTTACTAATGAAAAGTGAGAAGTTTAAGAAATTTTGCTAGTATAATTTGTGCAATATCTCATAACACACGACGGCATTTCTGGTTATTTAGGGTCACTTTTAATTATAATTGTACTCGCTACGTGACGTCTATCCATTGACAATGGTAACATAATACTGAGGTGAAGTGTTGATAGTAATCTTGATTTCGAACTAGTGCTCACGGATTGCTTGTAACCTATCTACATATTTTTACTTATAATATCATTGTATGTAATAGATGATTATCTATACATATAACTATAAATAGGTATATAAAATAAAAGTGTCTTGTCTGTGATCTCACAGTAACGGTATCTTTGTAAGTCTATTTGCGAGTTAGCAAAACCAAAACAGGCATTTATATTATTTTAAACTATAGCTGCTCTTAATTGTCACTCGCACACTTTTCACGGGCATTGCATCGCTAACCCTAGGATATATCGGCCCTGTCACCTGTGTATAACGGAAGGATAGATAGCTCCAAGCGCGAGTTAGCAAGGGGCGTGGAAACGTCAAAAATCATTTCCACTGGTACATAATACATAAGCGTTGTTTAATATTATTTATATAACATAACTGAAATACATGCTACATTTTGTCCCCGAATTCCGACAGGAACGGAATCTACGCGGGAGAAACCGCGGGCAAACGCTAGTATTTCATAATATGCCTTTGGCGTAATATTGTTATTAATAGAAAAGCTAAGCTTATACGTTTTTTTGCAAATCCTAGGACGAGGAACCAGCCTAGGGTGGGGAAATGGTTGCGAAAAACAAAATAATTTAATTTAAACCACTTCGGTATTTACCTTCACATTACAAAATCTCAAAAATCCTTGGATCTAAGTCAGAGACAGATTAGTTAAAAGTAATATCTATTGAATTTTTGAATACAGTAATCATTTCCACAGCATTCACCGCATTTTTTTTAGTGAAAATACAATGATTTTAATCAAATTTCAAACGACAATGAATCGAACGCTTTCTTCATTAATGTAATGTGCAAAATCACTGATAAATAATGAAGTCTATTATTTGCAACAAAAACGGTTTTATAAGACTAGCAAACAAATAGCTTTTACATGACTCGGACTTTTGTAAATTTAATTCATTAATAAAATAATGATCACCTGAACCAAATGTATATAACCAATGTACTGTCATTGTCTATAATATAGACTCTATATACTATGTAATACGCTACGACTCCTGTATGCAGAGCAGTATTCATTGCTTAAGGCGGATGAAACCAGCTAATTATATTAATTAGAAAGATATAAACATTTCCAAACCATTTAGCAGATAACATCAAGGATTTCTGCTAAAAAAAATTGCTTATTATATAAGAATACCTGCGTCATCACGTGCGAGTACTTATTTATTAATAGCCATAGAAAAACATAATATTTTTATTGGAATTTCAATAGAATAGCTAAACTTCCAGCTATCATGTGATGATAGACAGACTATAAATATAATTTAAAAATAAGAAATGATTCCGTAATTACAGATGAATAGAAGTGTGAACGAGTCGCAGATAAATAGCTGATATTATTTCTAATTCGGCATTATACAAAATTGTAAGGCCCTAATTATTATTTTTTATTGTACTTTAAGAAACAAAGATAATCTTTTAACGATATCGACTCAACCCAAAGTCAATACATCCTTGCGGAGCAACGTGTTCAATACGATAGTAAAATCCTAATTTACATTTATCAATGAATAAATGTAAAGCACCAATGAACATGACATATTACTCTTTACAAGAGTTTATTGATGACTAATTCTCGCCAGGGGAGCAGGGGAATATAAGGGTAGGAATAAAAAAGTTTGTCCATGGGCGTTGGTAGTCGCTTTCCATCAGGTGAGCCTCCTGCTCGTTTGCCCCCTCTTACATAAAGAAATCCTTGGGATTCAAGCTTTCTTCATATTAAATCTCATCAAGATCAGTTCAGACAATTATAAATAATATCGCATTTATGATATTAGTATAGATAAAAAATCGTTTTAGATAACGATATTCAATTTTTTTTTTATTTTTTTTTTATTGTATAGGTATAAGCTGCGCACAAAGCTCTAACCACATATAGCAAAGCATTCTTGCTTATATATTTATTACTTGATTATATAGATATAAAGATCTGGTTGCGAATGTAAATTAAATCGAGAAAAATCTAGAAAAACAATTACTCTTTTTAATCGAGCACATAGATGTAATAATCATATACTACTCTATTATTGTTTCGTGTATTAAGATAATTTTGTTACTTGGTGGTAGAGCTTTGTGCAGGCTCGTCTGGGTAGGTACCACCCACTCATCAGATATTCTACCGCGAAACAGCAGTACCTTGTATTGTTGTGTTCCGGTTTGAAGGGTGAGTGAGCCAGTGTAATTACAGGCACAGGGGACATAACATCTTAGTTCCCAAGGTTGGCGGCGCATTGGCGATATCTATGGGTGTTGGTGACCACTTACCATCAGGTGGCCCATATGTTCGTCCGCCTACCTACACAAAAAAATTGAAAAAGTACGAGTTTAGTATTCGTTGATTTCCATGCGGGTTAATTAATAATTCAATTTTATTCAATTATCTATGTGACTTGATTGTCGAAAAGGAGTAAATACTAGTTTATGGCGGTTCGTCCCGGTCGAATCTAGTTTCCGAACTTGGTACCTTTAAATTTAATATTGTACAATCCAAAAGTATAAATGAGTCGAATTATATAAGTATATTTAGATTTAATTTAATCTTGTAAAATAATGCTAAAAATTACGTTAAGGCTAACTTTATTAAAGTATATATTATTTTTAATTATTTTTTTTTAAATATTTTAAACATACCTGTGTATACTGTGCAGCTTTACAATATTCGGATGATTACGAAACGATTGTAAAAATATGATTTCTCGAAAAGTTCTTTGAGCGTCTGTCTGATTGCGAAACGCGTCGAATATTTTTTTTATCGCGACAACATCCTTGGTCTTCCTATCTATTGCCTTCCAGACGATGCCATAAGCACCCTTACCCAATCTTTTTTTTATTTCAAACCTCTTTAGTATATGTTCATCAATTTCGGACATATTTTTTTCGGGACTCTTTTTCGACACTTTATTCTGTACATCCTTCTTTTTCTCTTCGCGTTTTGCATTTGCTTGAATCTGACTCATTATTCACTATGCGTATGTACAAACCACTGTGAAATTCGATTCTAAAATGATAATAAACTTTCATGACAATGTTTCATAATAGAGGTACAAAATCAGCCTAAATATGTAAATTATACATAATATCGATAACTAATTTGAATATTGTTGCATGACTACTGAATTTTAAAATTTTATCGATTATATTTGTACACTAAGCAACCGAACCAGTCAATAATAAAACAATTTATATTATTGTATGGAACTCCTTTTACAAATCCACTCGATTAATTTAGTAACAAACACTCACATTTTCAAAATTAAAAATGTATATATAATTACATTTCTCGTACAATGTATTAAAATTCTTCTGTATATTCTTTATTGTAAAATAAAAATAATTGCACGTTTTGTTTGCACGGCTGGACGAGATTCATTTGTTTACTGCGGCAAACAAGTTGTTCGTTGTCATGACAACTATAACTGTCAATTAAAATAATGTTTGACGTAGTTTTTTTTGTTTGATCGATTAAACATTCGAATCGATTTTTTTTCTTCTGATCGTCAATCGAGAGAGTCATTTGTTATGGGTAAAGAAAAACACCTGAACTTTTTTCAATACTTTAATGAACAATTAAGTAACATGGACTGAATAAACATGCGTTCAACTTTGAATAACTAGAATCTAATAATACTTATTTGTTGAATTCACAATTTATTTTATCAAAAATCTTAGGAATGATTTTACTAAGAACAATTATTGAAATATCACAATTACATATTTTTTCGTTGACACATATTAGTAAAAAGTTTAAATATACATTAAAACTACGACTACAAAATAAATAAGTTAATATCACAACTCGCGTCTAAACATATATATACTTAAGCGTAAAAGTAAACTTGTATAAACTTATAATAGCAACAATATAAAAAAAAATTGGTAAAATAAAATCTGTAATCAAAAAATACAAAAATATATAGATTTAATAAATAATATACAAAATATATAGTTAGACCTATGAACATTTAATATATAGGAATCATGCTTAATACTTTCGATTAGGAATTTCGATATTTTTGAGATTACATTTAAGTAGCAGAACTAGCGCACGCATTGACATATCTCCACAGCTTTCTAAACTAATTAAGCAGTGAAGGCACAATTAGTACAACTTTGTTTATTAATTAATTTATGGGAGGGGAGGATGAATTTTGTTCCTCTCTTCTTGATCCAAGCGACGTTGGTCGATAGAGGACGGTGTTGGCAGACCACACGGTACTTCTAGCATATCAGATTCGTGTGTCATAATGTGCTCAGCCTCCACTGTGAACGTGAAATATATACGTTATAAAAATAACCTACTAAAGGTTATAAAAAAATTAAAGAGAAATTTTAAAGAACACATAAAAATTATTCAAAGTAAATTTATATAAGTAACTGCGCACAAAGTTTTTAAACACATTTTACAAGCTATGCTACATGTTACAAAACAACTATAAGTAACATATGTATCCCATTTTTATTAAAGATACGTAGGCAGACTAGCAAATAGACCACCATTGCAATGAACATGGTATGTAGTTACCACCACTGGCAGACATTAACACTCAGTCAATACACCACCAACCTTGTGAACTAAGATGTTATGTTCTTTATGCCCGTAGTTACAACAGTTCACTCACCATTTAAACCGGAACGCAACAATAAGAAATATTGCTATTTGGCAGTTTCACAAAGCCCTACCCTACCACCATGACAAACATATGAATTTGTAAAAAGCAATCTTAAAGTTTGCTTTCCAAATCATTGAACGGAAATCTTCAGGAATAAGTTATAAACCGTAGTCACTTACTTCTAAGTCGATGCATTTTATTCCCATATGCAAGGTCCCAATAATATAGATTGACAAATGTAAGAGGTAGAAGAGGAAATAAGAAATAGGCCCTTTTAGTTCTCCTAAACCTGTTTTGATAGAAACATGATATATTTATTATTACTATCAACTAACCATAAAAGTCTCCATGACTAAACATTAATAGTTTTTAACAGATAGAATGTACGAGATAATACAAAAGAGGAGCAAATTATTATTTTTTATTTACCCAGTAAATAAGCCAGCAGTAGCAGCTATATAAAATCCTGAGTACCAAAGACATAAATCTCGACTTTTGGCTAATTCCATTGCCCTTTGTCTTTCAGCCATTTGATTCTTCAATTGAATTTGCCTTTCCAACTGTAAAGTAGGTTAAATTTATATTTTAATGTGAATTATAAATCTCTTAATAGAAATCTATGCTGTAAAATATTTAACTTACTGCAATTTCATTTAAATTTTGAAGGAATTTTTCATTCTTCCTGTAATGGTCTTCTAAGTTTATCGAAATGTAATTTCCCATTTTTAAATTGTTTAATTACTGTATAATTTCTAAATACAAAACTTAATATATCTTTAAAAAATCTATTTTATAACACAAAGGAGTGGCTTTACTCAAATTTTATTAATGCTCTTGTTTTAAAAAACGCTTTCATCGACATTTACTTAATTACACTTAAAACTTTTATTGTTTCTTAAGTTATAACTATTCGATTCTTATCGAAATAAACAGATCAATCTTACTTAATGACTTAAATTGACAGCTCGAAATGACGTCAAAATGATGTAAGTTATAAAATAGGAAACTATGCATACGTTTCGTTTTTGCTTTGAGCTCGAACAGTCTTATGACAATACATAACAGTTATTTCACATGCTTTCGAATGCAGCATAATTATTATATTCCATAAGCTTAGTAACGTTTAAGTTTATTTAAATTTGTTGTGAAATATTTTACAATCATCGATTCGTTTTGAATATCGATTTCTTTTATGGACCTGCTCATCTCTAAGATTATTTTATAATCTTTCTTAATGTCAAATGTTAAATATTTCCCGCTTTTATTTAGAGCCTAATGCGAAAAAACGAATTTATTATTTTTAATCCGTAACTCTATATTTCAGTAAATCAAAATGGGTATTATAGGTTTATCAAAATTAATTGCAGATATTGCACCCCACGCAGTTAAAGAAATGGAAATTAAAAATTACTTCGGTAAGTCGGTGATCATAAAAAAAGTAAATTTCTAAGTAAGATATCACATATTAATAAATAAATATTATTGTTTAACAGGTAGAAAAGTGGCAATCGATGCTTCTATGAGCTTGTATCAGTTCTTGATAGCAGTGAGGAGCGAAGGTAACAGATTTTTAAATATACAGCTGCTTTATTATATTTTACTTACATTCCTTTTTAGCGGAATATATGTGACTAACTGCCCGTCCCGACTTCGTACGGATAAAATAAGTATTTTTATACCCTGCATATTTTTTCGTCGTCGTAGCTTGATGTTATAAAGCCTAGAAATCTTCCTCGATAAATGGGCTATCCAACACAAAAAGTTTTTTTCAATTCGAACCAGTAGTTCCTGAGATTAGCTGGAGCAAACAAACAAACTCTTCAGCTTTACATATTTGTATAGATATAAGTAACTACTAAAATCTTCATTCCTAATAAGCAAACTCATCTAATAGCCCCATTGTGTTTAATAAACAATATTTAATTTTATATGTCTTTATTTTCACTTCAGTATTTAACAATAATAAAACTTGTACAATTTACTATTTATTAGACACTGATTATTATAGACTTAAATATATTGAAAAAATCGAATGATAATTCTTTTAATTGAATAAATCTAAAATTATAGGAGCACAATTAACATCAGTGGACGGTGAAACCACATCACATCTGATGGGCACATTTTATAGAACAATTCGTCTCGTTGAGAATGGTATAAAGCCAGTTTATGTGTTTGATGGAAAACCGCCTGAAATGAAATCTCATCAACTCAATAAAAGAGCGGAGAGACGGGAGGAGGCAGAGAAAGAACTTCAAAAGGCCACAGAAGCTGGTAAGCTGTTTATTAACTAATAATTGCTTTAATCTCATAAAACTCCATGCTCCGGAACAATTCTCAACAAGAAACTTGCAGCTTAAAAACAGTTATGAGTTGACCTGTGATTTCATCCAGGACCTTCAGATGTGAGACCTTATAAACTAAGCACTAGAACATTGAGGCTGTATTTTTGCTAGGTTGTGCCAATAATTTTACTTCAAGTTAAGAAATTGCATCAGAATGTATATGAAATAAGGTTGTGTACTCAACATACTGGATGAGCTTGCACTTGTATTTGCCTACCAATTTATGTGTTAACACTTGCACTATAATATTTCAATGTGAAGTAGATCACCTTGTCTGGTGAACATCATTATCATTTTTATAATGATCTTTCACCTACACTAATATAATTCCAGCTGTTCCAATTATTTGATACCATTAATGTTTCCAAATGAGGTGTCATCTATTGTATTTTAATGATTTATTAGTGTTCTCTGAATAAGCTTGAGCCTTGCAGATTTGTGTGATGGTAAACTTAGGACCATTTTTTTTTTTTAATTATTCTGTCAAAAAAACATAGTTAAGACCTCTTTCAGATACTGAAAGTAATACCATAGGTACTACTTCAGAAGTTTATCAGTTATAACAATAAACTTTTACAGGTGACTCAGCATCTATTGAGAAATTCAATCGTCGGCTGGTTAAGGTGACAAAACAGCATGGTGAAGAAGCAAGGCAGCTTTTAAAATTGATGGGTGTTCCTGTGGTCGAGGCTCCGTGTGAAGCAGAGGCTCAATGTGCAGCTTTAGTAAGAACTTATCATCATAAGTATAAGATAGGACCACCTATCCATATAGAGGAAGAACCACCACTACCTCCAAGTTTTCCACTGTGAAAACTAAAAAAAATGTATATTGCGTAAATCTTAACCTTCACCACTCAAGTATGAACAAGCCTTACTGAGTATTCATGTGCAATTCAAGTTTAGAATTTCTACTCATCAGTGGTTAATATAAATTAACAATAGTTTAAAGTCAACTAAACTAACGAACCAAGATGGCCCATTGATTATTTGGCGTGTATTTTAACCGATGATTACAAGTTCAAAACCTAGGCAAGAACTACTAAATTTTCACGTCCTTAGTTTTTGTTTATAATTTAAACATTGTGTGGAAACCTACATGTTTCTTATTTTCCCTGAATCTGAAAATGTGTAAAAAAAATCCAAACCTCTTCAAAGGGAGAGTAGACCCGGGTCTAACAGTCAAGTCAAGTCATTTAATAATGGCTGTTACCTTTTTCACTTTAAGATCTTAAAACCAATATGGGGTGTATTGATTTAATCATATATATTATATTTCACCTACATACACAACACAAGCAAAATACAAAGCATTACAAAAATATTTAACAAAGAAAATTACAGGTGAAAGCTGGTAAAGTGTATGCGGTTGCTACAGAGGACATGGACGCGTTGACCTTCGGATCGAATGTGCTTTTACGACATTTAACCTTCTCTGAAGCAAGAAAGATGCCCGTACAAGAGTTTCATCTGAATCAAGTTCTGGATGGGTTGGAACTTAATCATACAGAGGTATAATTTTATTTATCAGAAGTTGGAACTTAATATGTACAATATTCTACAATATTTTTTGTACATTCATGAAGTCCCAAGTATAGTTGTTAGTTTATATAATATGTAAAAAAAACTCATCAACAGAAGCTTGGTTGACTAAACAGTCCCATGAAAGTGATTACTCACCAATTTGTTTTGGTTTGCAGCAACAGCTTGCTTGCTCACTGTTCAGTGCCACTTTTCTGTGTACCCACTATAATAATCATTGTTGCCTAATGGTAGAATATCTGATGAGTGAATGGTACCTACTCGGACAATTTTGCCACAAATCCCTACCACCTAATATAATTACAGATGCTATTTATTCGTGTCTTACAAATGTTTATTTTATATTTATATTAGTTCATCGACCTCTGCATACTGCTTGGCTGTGATTACTGTGGCTCGATCCGGGGTATCGGCCCCAAAAGAGCGATCGAACTCATCAAACAACACCGGAGCATAGAACAAGTGCTACACAACATAGACACTAACAAATATCAACCACCAGAAAATTGGAACTTTGAAGATGCAAGGAGACTATTCCTCAACCCAGAAGTAACAGAAGGAAAGGATATTGAGGTATGTCCGAATATTATTGTTTTGATACAGAGAAATTATGATATTATTAAATTTAAATATTTAAACCAAGGGCTACTCTTCTCTTAAGGAGGTTTTCAGAGCTTATTCTAAGTTGCTACACCGATGTGCGTTACTGGATACAGTTTTGTTCTGTCACATATAGCTTTTAAGCTTCTTCTTATCCTCATGGTTTCCTCCACCATCTCGGCAGCTCAGTATTGTATATTGTTTACAGTTGAAGTGGTCAGATCCAGATGAGGATGGTCTTGTTAAGTTTCTGTGTGGAGACAAACAGTTCAACGAGGATCGTGTCCGCAATGGTGCCAAGAAGTTAATAAAGGCTCGTACCGGTTCCACACAGGGCAGACTCGATGGTTTCTTTAAGGTTAGTAGCAAAATAATTTACTCTTGTCACATAGTCTTAAGTTTTAATAAGTGAAACTGCAAATCACTGCTATTTATATAATAATATTGGGTACTAAAGCTCGCTGCATCTTCTGGTATAAGCTTACATATATTGGCTTAGTAATTTTTTCAGTTGGTCATTAATAAAAAACCTTACTTCATTTATTAGTATAATATTAAAATATAATTCCACATGGCGTTAAGCAGTCATTTGTTTATAAAACATTTTTTCAATTGCTATTTAATTACAGATATTGTCAACAACTCCGAACCCGAAACGCAAAGCCGAAGAGCAGAAAAAGAACGTAAACAAAAAAGCGAAAACCGGTACCGGCAGGGGAAGGAAGCCTAAATAAAAACATAAGCTTTAAGAATTAGATTTTTAAGATAGGTTATTAATAATTACTCAACAACGACCTTACTTATAAACTTTGTTTAGTGACTTTACTTAAACAATGACTGCTCTCTTTCTGGCATAATTGATTTTCTTTGACGATATTTGAAGAGAGCATTGTTTAACTAATCACCCTCTGAACAATTCTTATAAGTAAAGCCATGAATTAAGAATGATGGGACGATTGAAGTGAACGGAATGATTAATAAAATTGCATTTATTCTATTTCTGAATTTTCTGAAATTCTGTACAATGTCAAATTATGTATAAAAACTTTCAATGCCCACAATGTTTTCCATCTCCATCAAGCATGCAATTATTTATAAGTACACAATGATAAATTGTAAATATATATTAAATAAACAAGTAAAAAGTTCGGTGGTACTTGTCCAAAGCCTACAATCATTGGTTAATATTCACATATTGAACAGAGTTTACCAATTAAGTAATTTCACTTTAATCTGAAAGTTCACTGATATGATGCAGTTCACCAAAGATCATTCAAATTAAAGTAATTTTTTAATCAGACTAATCAGCGATTCAGAAACTGGAGATTAATGTACATTTTGACTTTTCATTTGCTGGTTTAATGACTGGATACTTTAAATTGTGACCACTTATGTTTAAATTGTATGTCATTGAATAAACGACTGTTGATTTCTTTCAATTATCTTTGATTTTTGTTTATATATAAGACTTAGGGCACCCAGATGGGGACCATTGTCTTGAAGGTGGTAACCGAAGTGAAGTTCGGAATAAAGATTTTACTTGGTGGTAGAGCTATGTGCAAGCTCGTCTGGGTAGGTACCACCCACTCATCAGATATTCTACCGCAAAACAGCAGTACTTGGTATTGTTGTGTTCCGGTTTGAAGGGTGAGTGAGCCAGTGTAATTACAGGCACAAGGGACGTAACATCTTAGTTCCCAAGGTTGGTGGCGCATTGGCGATGTAAGAGATGGTTAACATCTCATACAACGCCAATGTCTATGGGCGTTGGTGATCACTTACCATCAGGTGACCCATATGCTCGTCCGCCTTCCCATGCAATAAAAAAAAAAAAAAAGATTATTAAAATAAAATAATACCATTCCAGCTTTTTATTGCGATGGTCCATTCGGAAATATTAAACACATTTCTAATTATTGTAATCAAAATTACAGATGGTATGAAATCATGATTTTTGTCAATCAGAATAATCTGATTGCAAAAGTAATAGATTTCTAATATTATTCTCTTCCAATCGACTATTGCACAGGGAACCAATATAATATTATACTAATTAATTTTGTGATTAAAATAAAAAAATATATTTTTTAAATATTTATTTCACATTGCACAATCTATTCATCAAAAACTTTGAAATACTTGAGTATTAAATACAATTAATACATAAATCAACAACAAATATAAGATCTCTTTCCCAAAAACCTACTTTCATTCGTAAATGATTTAAAAAAAAATTATAATATTCATTTTTCAACATTGCAACACTTGCATATTTTATACAAAAATTTAACAAAAGCCTTTTAAATAGTGAATTCAAAACATTTCTTATAAAATAAATTTTTCATAGCTCTCTTTTACAATAGTTATTAAAAATGTATATTATATTAAATAATATATTTAAAAACCTGGATACATTTTTTAAATAAAAAAGAGGATTTTACAGTGCTACAAGCACTAAAACAAATAATCAAGGTAACATACTAAGCAAAGTTTTCCTTCAAGAAGTTAATAAGGCCGTTAGTGGAACCATCATGAGAGGTAACAGGCTTCGAATCCTGGAGCTCCGGCTCTATTGCCTTAGCAAGTTGTTTACCGAGCTCCACTCCCCACTGGTCGAAGGAGTTGATGTCCCAGATCACACCCTGGGTGAATATCTTATGCTCGTACATAGCTGGGAATGAAAAATATATAATTATAGTCTGATAATATTGTGTAAATACATCACCAATATAGCTAAATATGAAGTACCTATATTAATAGTGTTTTAAATATATTTTCACAAATGTATAGTTGCAAAATATAGGGATAAAAATAGTAATAATCTTAATTGATTAAAGGTTAAGAATTCTGTGTAAGGGTCTCCAGTGTCCACCAACAGTAATAAATTTTTTTTATCAATAAATGCACTGTCAAATTAATGGTGATTTTCTAAAGAATTGAAAATACAAAAAATGCCTACAATTTCAATGTATTTTAATATACGTTTTTACGTATTTATTTCTGTCTCACCAATAAGTGCTCCGAGAGTGAAGGGCGTTACTTTCTTCACAACAATGGAGTTAGTCGGTCGATTGCCTTTGAACACCTTGTGTGGGAGGATCTTTGTAATCGCTTCGGGCGCCATACCGGACTTTTCTAATTCCACTTTAGCCTGAAACATTTCAAAATTAATTAAAAATTTAAGTAATCCAAAAAAAAGAAAAAAAAACGTGTGCAATTCACACATGGTAGAAGTGAATCCTTCAAAAATTTTGCACTATGCCTAGGTAAACACGAGTGGAGGGGGTACGAAGCAGAGCACAAAGAGAACCACGACCATAGGAAACACTATAATGCTTCCTATCTCATTTTTCCCACGTTAAATCTTATGAATTTATGTGTGTCTCTTTTTACGGACGCTTTTTCGTTTCATTGACTTTCAAATCACAACGATGCTAATGTTTTCACTTCAAAACAATGTGACCTTGAATTGAAGTGACATCATTGGTCGAACAAAGTTAAATTTTTATCGGAACTTTGGAAGTAAAATTGAAGTAGATATAATTGTTTCAGTGGAATAGTTTTGTATTATAAATAAATGTGGATATAAGTAGGTATTTTTTTATAGCATACGTAGGCGGACGAGCGTATGAGCCACCTGATGGTAAATAGTCACCAACGTCCATAGACATTGGCATTGTAAGATTTTGCTTAACATACCATCGCTTACATCGCCAATGCGCTACCGACCTTGAGAACTAAGATGTTATGTCCCTTGTGCCTATAATTACACTGGCTCACTCATCCTTCAAACCGGAACACAACTATTCCCAGTACTGCTGTTTTGCGGTAGAATATCGGATGAGTGGGTGGTACCTACCCAGACGAGCTTGCACAAAGCCACCACCACCACTGTTAACACCAAGTAATGTTGTATTATAAATAATGATATATTAATGAATAACCGTTTGTAGTGCTTATGCACTATAAAGCTATTAGCAAATGTAATATGTATCTACACTTTGTTTATCTTTACTATTCCTGTCACTGAAATATACTTAGGCCAACCCCAACTTCATACCAACCAATACACCAACTTCAGCCAATTCAAATTTATATTTCTTAAATAATCAGATTTCATCAAATCACTTCTAACTTACTTCCTCAGAAGTCTTCCCCTTCATGAGCGCCTCGGTCTGAGCCAGGAAGTTGGCGAGCAGGATCTTGTGATGCATACCACCTGAGACGGGGTTATGGGTCTGCGCAGGCGCAATGAAGTCGCAGGGGATCAATCTGCGTATTAGACCATTTGATTACGTCATAATATAACAAATGTATCACAATCTTATATTAGAAAGGCATAATGTGTTGTTTGTTTATCTTGGTTTTCCCACACAGTAATTGTGCACTTTTATTCAAAGTTAATTTATGGGCCGAAAATAACATTATATTAAGAAAAATGCACAGAAGCGAAGCCCTGTGTAAAAATGATTAAGACACATTTGTCGTGATATATTCCAGCGGTTATAAATAATGTGTAGTTTACTCTAAACACCAACAAGTTGGCTTAATATACCTCTTATCTATAATTAAAAAAGGCCAAAGATTAATCTCCCTTTATAGTAAAATAAATAAATATTAGCTAGTAAGGAGTTTCATGATCATTTCTTGTTCAATTTCCTTATCATATACGATTGTTTAAATTGGTCCTTCGAGCCGGATTAACATAAATAAGACTTTCAATACTGGTATATAGATTTAATTTTTTTCGTTAATTACTCATCAGTCAAATTCCGAGATGGCCCAGTGGTAAGAACGCGTGAATCTTAACCGACTATCGTGGGTTCAAGCCCGGGCAAGCACCACTGAATTTCATGTGCTTAATTTATAATTATAATTCATCTTGTGCTTGACGGTGAAAGAAAACATCGTGAGTAAACCTGCATGTGTCAAATTTCATTGGAATCCTGTCACATGTGTATTCCACCAACCCGCATTGGAGCAGCGTGGTGGAATAAGCTCCAAACCTTCTCCTTACAAAGAGGAGAAGAGGCCTTAGCCCAGCAGTGGGACATTCAGTCTGTTACTTTTACTTATTAGTTACTTCAGAAAACGTAAGTGTTAACAAAGTGTCTCTCACCTGGTACCCTGATGTATGAGCTGGTAGAAGGCGTGCTGTCCGTTGGTCCCGGGCTCGCCCCACACGATGGGTCCCGTGCTGTACTGCACCTGGTCGCCGCCACGCGTCACGTATTTACCGTTACTCTCCATGTCGCCTTGTTGGAAGTACGCTGCAAATCTGTTACATACCAATATTATTTATTTATGTTATCAAACTTATGCTCACCTTAGCATCAGGGGGAGAATTAAAAATATTCACATAGTAAACACTTGTTTGAAAATCGTACAATATTGAATACTGATAAATATTCACAATACAATAAAAATTCAAGTTTGTTGTGACCCCTATGTATAGTTGAGTGAGGCCCTCGTCTGGTCGGACCTAGGCATAAATCCGGAGCTGCTTGGGTCACACACGGGTCGAGATTATAAGCGGCGTAATTAACTCTTTTTATATTATATCGACGCATTTATTGTATTAGGAATACTTTACCTATTTATGTGGACAATTTCACATGTGCTATTTATTTTGTTTCAATGTCTTTACTTCGGTTGTGGTCTGAATAGACTAAAGGCAATATAATTCCCCAACCTGGTTGGTCACCATGGGGATTACGACCATCACCCTCATCCCTCATCAATCAAAACATTAAAAATATGGACCTAGCTGGATGCAGTTGGCCAGACATTGAGAAAAATGGCATGGGACGGAGGAGGCTTTTACCCAAATGGGGTCCATTTAAGAAAACATTTATTTTATAAAAGTGAAACTGTTAGAACTTAAGTACTATATATATGGAATAAATTAAAGCTTAAATAAATAAAGGCAATATAATTATGTATTACCTGTGTAAGTACTGGTCGTAAGGTAGTAGAGCGTGCGTCTCGGCTCCGTAGAAGTTGCTGTACCAAACACCCAACAATGCTAGAATCACTGGCGCCTGGAATTATGGTTCTATATGAGAGAAGAGGATTGGTGATTCTAAGTAATTATAATTAATTATTAAGCATTTAGTGGTACAATATTAAGGGTACGAATAACCCCTTATTAGTGGTAGGACTTTAGGTATGTCTGGGTAGGTTACCACCCACTTCCTTACATATTATAAAACAAAGTCACCCGCGTTTCCTGTCTGTCTGTATGAACGCGGTAACCTAAAAAACTACTGAGCGGATTTTCATACGGTTTTCACCAATGGATAAAGTGATTCAAGAGGAAGGTTTACTTTTATCATATATTTACAGAAATTTTTGCCTTGAAAGTGTAACAGACACACAGAATTATTTTGGCATTTATAATATTAGTATATATTTATATATATGTACATAAATAAAATATGATATATAGTTTCCACTTACGTTCTTCTCCAGGGGAGCGGTTGTGAAGTGGTTATCCATAAAGTTGGCGCCCTCCAAAAGCTTTTCGAAGTTGTCGAAACCGACATGGAGTGATATGGACAGACCGATGGCGGACCAGAGTGAGTACCTAAAATAAAAAAAAGTTTATTTTGAAGTTACAATGCGACATGCAAGCGACGTAAAAGTCGCAGGTTCGATTCTGACCCCTTAGGCTATTGTCGTTCCCACTCCAAACAAGAAGTGTTTGTTTAATTAGTTTGAGAGGGTTATTAAAAGTTGTTACATATAACACAAATTATATATTCCAAGCGATTGATATCAGTGGTCTTTGTAATATTGGATACAAAACATGAACCCAAACAATTGCCCAGCAGGAAGACATTGGGCAACCCTGGTATGATATATCCTTTGTGCCTATAGCTACACTGGCTCACTCACTCTTCAAACTGGAACACAACGACACTAAATACCGCTGTTTAGATAGAATGAATGATGAGAGGGGGGGTACCCACCGGGTTGATGTGTCTTACCTGCCTCCCACCCAATCCCAGAAACCGAACATGTTCTTCGGGTCGATACCGAACGCTGACACTTTCTCTCCATTGGTCGATAACGCTACAAAGTGTTTCGATACTGCAGATGGCTGTTAAAGAAAAACATTCAATTACTTTACATTCCAAACATAAGAGGAATAAAAACAAATAAGTTGTTTATTTTTTGACCTTGAATTGACGCGATATCATTGGTTGTCGTTATTTTCTACATTTATTTCGATTGGTAACACTGAAGCTCATCAAAAACTTAAAAAAAACTTTTAACTTATAGCTGGACTAGATCGTTTTGTCTTTCCCTATTTAAATAGTAATAACAGAATTCAGATGAAAAAGAAAATGATAACTTACATCTTTAGCAACTTCAAGGAACCAATTCTTGGCTGTGGTCGCGTTGGTGATGGTCTCCTGGGTCGTGAACGTCTTTGAAGCGATGATGAAGAGCGCCGTCTCCGGGTTCAGACGCTTGAGCACCTCAGCGATGTGGGTACCATCGATGTTGGATACGAAGTGAACCTGAGCAACAGTCATAATGACTTAAGTGCTTTATTTTACTTACATATTTACTCATCAGATATTTTGCCGCAAACAGCAATACTTGGTATTGTTGTGTCCTGGTTTGAAGGGTGAGTGAGCCAGTATAATTACAGGCACAAGGGACATAACATCTTAGTTCCCAATGTTGGTGGAGCGATGTAAGCGATGGTTAACATTTCTTACAATGCCAATGTCTATGGGCGTTGGTGACCACTTACAATCATGTGGCCCATAAGCTCGTCCGCCTACATTTACAATAAAAAAAAAAAATGGGTAACTCTTTGACTAACAAAAAAAAATTGACACCGATCCGCGTCATCCACAGTTAGATATGAAAAAATATCTCGTCAGTAAGTTTAAACAATAAGTTTGTGGGTTTTTTTGTTTCGTACCTTAAGATGATTAGCGTACGGTTTCAGCGCCTCTGTGACCATAAGCGGGCCGAGATCTGAACCACCAATGCCAATGTTAATCACATCCGTGATTGGTTTACCCGTGTACCTACAAACAAATATATTTATGAAACTACGGTGGTATTCTGTGCGTCTCCTGATTTTATCAACAAAGACTTATAAAATATTGTGTACTATTTGGCGATTATTTGAAGAATTACAAATGAAAAAAAAACATACGGAAAGCCATCGATATTAACGAGATTAACACATGAGTATTTAATTTTATTTAATAGAGCAATTTAAATAAACACCAAGCCTTTACCTTAAGAAGAAACATTACATTATTGCTAAGCGGTAACATTTCACACACACTTAGCTTGTGAGGTTATGTACATACTCGTATTTTATCTTATATACAGTGTTATTTGTAACACATCAGCAACCTTGCAGGACCAGATAGCTAACACCATAAGCAACAACTTTTGTTCTAAGACTTGGGACATATTATGTAACTCAAAACATGAAAAAAAATAAACGATTTTACAAGTTTTTGTCGTACTGTCGTGACATTTGTAGGTCTATATCTCATTCATAAACGAAATGACGACGCGACGCTCGGGCGCACTTGCGATGCACGTAGATTTATAAACGTTCAAGCGGGAAATTGAATCAATACTTATTTTTGTATGAAAAAAAAATCTAACAAATTATCAAAGTTGTACAAATAACCCTGTTTAGTTATTTTTAATCATCTATGACTAATGGCTATTAAGATAATGATGGCTTTGGCATGGCTTTACTTATATTAACATTTAACAAGTTAAACAAACAAGAAAACACATTGTTGTTTAATTAATCACCTACTACATGGTGATTAATTAAACATCTATCTGTTTTCTTTCAATATTTAACCAATTGTGACAGAAAAGGAGCAATCATTGTTTAAGTAAACAGCTAAAATATTATAAGTCCCATATTTATAAACAAAACTAAGCAGAATTAATCAACAAAGTAAATAATAACAATGTTAAACTTAATCTATCAAATCAAAAAAGTGTTTTTGCCTGATTTGGATCGCTAATTATCGCTAATTTCTGAAATATTCTTATTTCAGAATAATTTCAAAAGGAGATTTTGATCCTCACGTCCTTGATGATTGCCTCACAACCAACGGCATATAAAACTCACCCCTTCCAGTTGCCACTAATAACTTGTTCGGAGAACTCCTTCATGTGAGCCAGTACAGCATTCACGTCTGGAGTGACATCCTTCCCGTTGACTAAGATAGGTCTGTTCTGTCTGTTACGTAATGCGACATGTAACACAGCTCGGTCCTCAGTAAAGTTGATCTTTTGACCTGGTAACAATCAAAATTCTTATAGTTAAATTTTTGTTATTATTAAAAACAAATTTTAAATAGTCAAAACATTCATGAATCCAGTCATAAGCTATTTTTCTTATATACTGTTTATAATAAAGGTTGGTAAAAAAATTAAGAAAAAGATCTATTTTAAGTAATTACTAAACTATAGTTACAGGAAACTAGACTAAACAGTATTGTTATTTCACATCACATCTCTTCAGTATTTGTACATTTTTACTCATTTTGAGAACTCTAGTTTTTATTATAATATTTTGTAAAAATAAAACAACACAATTGACAATTAATTATAAAAAAATGAAGCAAGGATGTTATACATGCATTTAATAATTACCTGAAAACATAGCATCCCTTGCTTGTTCTACACCACGACTCTTGGCAAGCTGGAATAATAAGCCGAGGGTAGTAGCGTCCACCCTGTTCTTAGAGTAGTCCAGCAGGATGTCACCATCATTGGGAGTGGGAATGCGTAGACTATAACAAAAATGATAAACATCATAATGAATGTTTATAAATGATATATAACTTATTCATGCTTTTAATTATTATTAGCTTAATTACATCGTCAATTTTT
The DNA here is from genome assembly GCA_963151315.1 of Nymphalis c-album. Classification (NCBI taxonomy): domain Eukaryota; kingdom Metazoa; phylum Arthropoda; class Insecta; order Lepidoptera; family Nymphalidae; genus Nymphalis; species Nymphalis c-album. The sequence goes on from OY720610.1 coordinate 6,070,031, forward strand.
ATCTGTAATAGTTTTAAAGTACAAAAATTTTAAATTGCATCTTGCAATCACAAGAAAATATGAGACAATAGTTTCCCTCAATACTTATTTTTTTTTGGTTTTGATCATGGTTATTAAATAATTATTTAATTTAAAGTACAAAACTAACAAAAAAAAGTTGTTTGAAAACTTTTTTTTTAAATAGTATGACATTGATATGTTACCGTTGACCTTTAAATGTAAATTCCGAAAGCGAACGTAACAAGACTGTAAAAGTAAATACATTTAACATAAAATAATTTAAAAAACGATTTCAAAACCAAATTCTTTTTTTAAATTTTCGTACGTACCTAAACTTATTGAAGCGGTCAGGATCTTGTTGAAATAGTTGTTGGATGTTAATTTTTTCGGAATTAGCATTATAGAATTCTTGTAGTTTCGTAAAAGCTGGATCTTGTTTCAAATTTACTTTAGGTTCCATTTTTAAATAAGTAAGTTTCCGATATCTTGGTGTAATATGCCGACACTGCCGTATCAACAAGGTTGATAACGAATGTCCAACTGACATTTCAATGACATGTGAAGGTTATTGGCGTTTTAATTTTCCATTCACTCAAAATATTTATTCTTTGCGCGTTTGGCAAAAACAATTTTTCTGTCAATCAAAATATTTGAAGAAATTTGTTATTAAATTAATTATAAGCTTTTAAATACGATATCTTTATACAATCATGCGTATTCTTGGTACTGTCATTCGTAGGTATATTAGCGAACTTGGGAAAAATGCAATGAAATTAATTATTAGTAACGATTATGATTGCAATGCTTAATCAACAATCACGATTACAGTTTAATTATTTTTAAGATTTTTAAATTACTGTTATAAAATTATCGCATTTTAAATAAAAATGCTTTTATTATTTTCATATTTATTGCTAAATTTATTATGTTGATATAATATTTTACATTAAAATATGTAATTTTTAATGTAAAATATTATTCAAATCAGTCAAATTACATTTAGAAAATGAAACTCCATTATAGTTTAACATACTTTTTTATTTTAAACCATAAATATAATATTATATATTGATAAGTAACTATTAAGATTTAAATATGAGAAGTTTACATTACAAAATATAACCATTTTAGAAAATTATTAACTATCGAGCACTTTATAGGCAACTTCCACATATATTATTGGGAGTAAGACCAGATACATTTATTTGAGAAAATATTCCTATATCACATTACCTTCTATGTTTTTCATTTTGAATGGAAACACTTGACATTAATTTTATTTATGACATATGGTAACATTTTAAGACCGAATTTGAGATAACAAAAGAACATTGCTAATTTTCTTATGTACTTATAATACTTACATATTTTTTTCTTTTGCTCCAGTACTTTATAATAGCAGCAAAAGTAAAAAGTATTAAATAGTATTTAAAATATATGGAAATGACTTGTATGCTCTTCTACAAAAATTAAAACAATCATTTCCACTAATGGTTGATAATTAAAGTATTATAACATAATGAATGAATATACAAAGGTTTAATTAAAATCTGTGTAGACATTTGACCATGATGGGGGGGGGGGGCAGTCATTCAAACAAACTTTCTCAATAATATCTTAGTCATAAAATGACAAAAAAAAAATTATATTAGTCAAAATATCATATTGTTGATAATTCTGGTGTATCAGTTATCTATGACATATAACAATAATTATTTAGTTAAATATACTAAGAAGCCAATTATGATTATTTTAACATTACTTTTTTTTATCTTAAAAATTTATAAATTTTCACAGCCAATTTTCTTTATCTTAAAACCACACAAAAGAAAATGTGAAAATTGCCCATTAATCTATAAAGCTAATTGTCATAATATTGACGGAATAATAGACATAATAATAAGTTTTATTTAATTAATAAAGACGCCGAGACTTTAACATATAAGATATTAGCAAATTGAAGATATTAAAAAACTGTAGGATGTTTTGTATATAACTTCGATCAACAATGTACTAGATTACCGATAAGCGCTTCAAAAACAGACCGAAAAATAACAGCACAAATTTGATTGTGTGCTTATTTCAAATTTGTATGGTCCAATCATAGCCAACGTTAAGACGTCAAATTTTGTGGATATAATCACCGCAATGGCGTAAGTAAAATGTTGTGTCTGTAATGATTTGCTTTATTGCTAACGAAATAAGGTTGAATTTGCAACTAAATTTTCATGGCGTAAGATCATAAGTGAATGTTAATACAATCTAAACCGCACTTTATTGCTCGGGAGAAAGGCATAGTTTAGGTTGAAAATATTAAATCTTTACATCGTTCTGCTCCATTTTACGGTATAGTCAGTCGGTGCCACGTTTGGTATTGTTTTAATTCGCGAAGCGTTATCTAGTAGTATAGTTGATCGAAGATATAAGTATTAATAATCTGACAAATAGCAATGACATCTAGCGGCCTTATATATTAATTATATATTAAGAATGATTTGAAGAGTTGTAAAATTAAATTTAAACATAGTAATTATATACTCATTGTATTTATATATAATTATATAATATTAATATTGACAATAAAATTGATTCCATGTTCGATTTTTGAAAATGATTATACATACTAAGACGCAAGAGTTTTTACACAGGCAATATATATTTTTTGAATAACTTAATATATTTCGTCGAAAACATGAATAAGAAATAAAATTTTGCTCCAGTAATAAATCCATTACCATCCGAGACAATTATTGTTCAAAATGTTGCCAGATTAAACATGTTTTAAGCACTTATCATCATAATTATATAATTTTTAATTTTAGTCGTAGAACAAAAGTTGTTGCTTATGGTGTTTGCTATTTAGTCCTGCTAGGTCGCTGGGTCATTAAAAATAACCCTGTATAATAATATTAATAAAAATGTATCATTTCGTTATTAAAAGTGATATTATTCTTGCTTATAAGACAAACTTGTTTTACTTGTTAGCACCAAAATCAAATCCACTAATTATAATAATATCAATGGACTTTAAATAAAATTTAAACAAAGAAACGTCAAAATTATAATTCTTTTTAAATTTGATTTATGCACTAAGATCTAGGTTATTGAATTTATCGTTATTATTTTTTGAAGAAACAATTGTATCGTAATAAAATAAAACTAAGCTATTTAAATATCATTTTAATTTTAACATAATCAAAATGTATGTATTTTTAATGTTAATTTTCTTATTATCAAAACACAATACATGAAAACAAAAATATTTAAACATAATAAGACTATATTGCATAGAGTTGGAAATTTGAGATGTGGCATTAATTTAGATATCAAGAAAGGTGTAAACATTCACCTTATCATATAAGAAATGTTGAATATGCTTGAGTGTGGAACAGCTGACTAATGTTCGGCTTTAAAGACGGCTAACTGTAACTCGTCAATAGCTTCCAAACTAATAACAATAGGTTTCTTTAAAGTCGATGAATACTCGGACGCATCGGCCGGTGGAGTGGGAGAGAGATAGATGCATCACAAGCCGAACGCTTACGCCGATCGTGCCTCTCTATCGCTTATGCCGCGCTCTCGCTTGCGCGCTCGGCGCTGAGCGCAGATACTTCTTCGTGCGTGCAGCCGGCGTTCATCAATTTAAAAAAAAAATCGGTTGACAGATTAAAAAGACTGTTTTGCCTTTTTCATACTTATGTATAGATAATATTTATGTTATATCAAGTTTCAAGCAATAAGCTCCATCTCAAATTCCCATTTATGTAAACATATGTTAATATATTATATGTACCCATGATATACAAGTCGTTAAACATCCTATTGCAATATTGATTTTTATAAATGAAATCGTTTACTTAATTACAATATTTTGTTACTGTAAATCAAGCCTTATACGCAAGTTATAGAAGCGTAATTCCTATAAATTAAATATGATATGTTGAGATTTAAAAGTTAATTTTCCATTTCATGGCCCTGAAGTCTTAACAGCTCACAATTGTTACCGCACTGACATACATAATAAAAACAGCTGAAGTAATGGACATTTTGATAATTAATAACATTTGCAATTGGAAGCTTATAAAAGACCAGTATTTTCTTCAAAGACTTCAGGAAGACGTCTTCAGGAATACTTCAAAGAGCCTTGTAATATGGAAAATATTCTACAAAAAAACTTTTAAATAGACAACTTGATATTAATGGAAATACACACCAAATAAAAAGTGGCTTTGTTTGATATGCGCTGTAAGAAATCTCTAGGGAGAAAGGATTTCCTTTATTTTTAATTCTTTTCAACTCTTATTGTATCTCTCTATGTCTGCAATGTCAAATAAATTGATAAAAACAATTAAACTGTCTTTCTTTATTGCTTCATTGTTAATAATTATTTCTATCAACTCATATTTTGGATTTTAAGATTAAATTAGTTCCTATTTCGGCCACCAGATGTCGTCTCCATATGTCAGATCCTAATAACAACTAATATTTTCGCAAAGTGCCAATAACGACATTATTACAAACGAGTAAAGAGTATTTTCCTGTACACTGGCAATAAGAATGAATTGATCGACGTCAGTATAAATTGATACTTATTTATATATCGATAGAGACGAGTTTTTCATAACATAATTCGATGACGTGGTACATTAAACTAAACTTTATTGCAATAAACATAAGGTCCACTTTCGACATTAATATGAAGTAACTAAGGCGCTTTTTCTTCGCAAATAATGTTACGCTAAAAGTAACCTTATTACAAGGTGATACAAATGGGATTAGATACAAGACGTTAGCGCAACGTCTTACTTGTTAGCGAATGAATGAATGATAACAATAATAAACGAATGAATTGAACATTATAAGACAATATCAATAACGTAGTTGCTATGCAACAATATTAACAGATAATAACCGAATGACGCTACTGCAAAGTGGGACTTTTATATTAGTTAATAAGGGCGATATTTCGTCAAGCGTAACGACGGAGAGTTACACTACAATGAACACTATTAGAGGGTTAGTTATCCAGGTGGTGTTACTAGAGGGTGATGAAGATCCGCTTCCGGTGCAGCGCGACGGCGACGGCGAGCCATATGAGCATGGCGGCGGCGTGCGTGGCGAGCAGCTCCGCGTGCGACGGCGCCGCCACGCGCACGTACAGCGGGAAGTGGCGCTTCAGCAGCTCGCTGCCCACGTACAGGAACAGCGCGTTTTGTCCTGCCCGAGACAAACGTAGTATAGGACTCGTATAATAGGTAGGGCTTTGTGCAAGCCCGGCTGGGTAAGAACCAGCCACTCATCCGATATTCTACCCAAGGTTGGTCGCGCATTAGCGATGTAATGAATAGTTAATATTTCTAACCTATGTTTCACCAATGTCTATACGACTCGTATGGTGTTGACCGCTTACAGCAGGAGGCCCAATTGCCTGTCCACTTACCTTTTAAACTATATAGTCACTTCTTATTCTAACCACATACATACCTGCATAGTAGAGCGGTCTTCCTCCCCATTTAGTCTTCAAATCGACCAGGAAGTAAAGCACGGCTTGGATGAAGAACGCCATCGACGCTGTCACCAGGCAGTACGAAACGGACCACAGGTTCTTGTTGATGGGTATGATGCCGCCGTTCTTGGAGAACATGCACAGAGCTCCACCGGACACGCCGAACACCACAGACCAGAACACCCAACGCATAATACGAGCCCTGAAAAAAAAACCGATATAGATATATATAGACTTCTTACTATTTGTTTTAATTTGATTTTCAGTACGTACCTAGCATGATTGTAAGCCAACATAATTCGAGTCGTATGAGCTCCGGCCTGGACCACCAGTATACCGGAGAAGATACCTAAGATGCCTTCAGGGTCGTGAGGTACAACCGTCCGGTAGATTTTCGCGTACGTACCACGGCTAAGGAGATGAGATGGACCGAGGATTAATCTGTAACAAATATATATATACAAGTTAAATATAAAAAAGTTTTACAAATATATTTCCATACTAATAAATGAATTATTAATATCTACAAAGTATTATTCAATAATATATGTGCAATTTAATAAACAGAAAATAGTAACTAATAAGTTTCTTGATGATTCGCTGTAGAATCTACAATCCCAACCTGTGATAACTTCACATAGGATTCATTTTAAATTCAAGTTGTAACATAAAAAAGGGTGTGCGGCCCGCTTCAGAGGCGCCAAATCTAAACGTAACAAGGTCCCTGCGGTAGAATTACAAATTTCTAAAGTTAACTAAGCTTCTTTTGAGGCAAACAAAACAAAAAACATACCTCAAAAGATGAGTGCTCCGGAAGTCAGACAAAAGAACCCTTTTTGTTACAAATAGATTACTAACAAAAAAAAAAAGATAAATCTACTTCTAAATCATTTTATTCTTAGTGCTCGTAAATATATACTCCATCTTGATTTTATACTTTGATTATGACATGACTATTATATATTAACCTGTCAATATATCCAGCAATGCCAGCGGTACAGTTCTGCAATGAGAAATCTCCCAAAGCTGTACGATGGAGTCCACCCGGTCCAGAGTAACCCTTCGGACAGCCCGGTGCAGCCACGGATAGAGTTATGCATACCTGGAAATTTGTAAGAATTTTCAATAGTTACTTTTCTTATTATATAAAATCCAAAATTACTGCTACAATTTCCAAGATAGATAGACTTTTTTATATTTAATCCTTAGGGATGGAAATAGAGTAATTAAAAATATATCCCTCTCTTTCTATCGCGATATATCTCCCATTAAGTCTATATCCCAATCTATCTGTCTCTGTCTCTCTCTATAGTAAATAATGAAACAACCATATACATTTTTCCTACAGCCCTATTAATTGTATGTTTATCATTACAGCATTGACGTTGTGAACTGTTCTACAGAATAATAATATAAGTGATAGATATATTATATATGTTACCTGCACAGCGACGATGAGTACAGTCGCCAGCCACTGTTGCCAGCCCGCGGCGATGTCGCGGAACAGTGAACGACCTAAACAATACGAAATATTAGTTATATATTTATAGTTTACATTTGCGATGGAGTTTTTTATGTTTTGTATTCTTAAAACGATTCAATTATTTTACCTAACCAGTGTAATTTTTTTAAATATAAAATAATGATAAAACCAATGAACCAGGACAGCCAGTACAAATATAACCGGAATAGCTCTAGTTAGCCAGTTGAGGAAAACATTATAAGTAATCCTGAAAGTCTTAGTTGAAATTGGTGGTAGAGCTTTGTGCAAGCTCGTCTGGGTAGGTACCACCCACTCATCAGATATTATATCGCAAAACAGCAGTAGTTGGTACAAGGGACGTAATATCTTAGTTCCCAAGGTTGGTGGCGCATTGGCGATGTAAGAGACAGTTATCATCTCTTATAATGCCTATGTCTATGGGCGTCGGATATCACTTACCATCAGGTGACCCATATGCTCGTCCGCTTTCCTATGCAATAAAAAAAAAAAAAAATTAACAAACGTACACTTTAGCGTGTACAATAAAAGTCAGGACGGATACCGACCGGGCGTGATGTTCTGGCTGGTCCTCATGAAGGCGCACTCGAGCGCGCCCACCACGAGGTACATGGCGGCGAGGCGCTGCAGCACGCCGGGCAGCCGCACGCCGCCCCACGACACGCCCACCGCGCCCAGGCACACGCCCGTCAGCGACAGCAGCAGCGAGCGCCGCGCCACCTGACACGCCACGCGCGTGAGTGCGAGCTAGCCGGACTGACACTATCGATCGTATTGACCCGTGATGGCGACCCGACTTACCGGAAGGATGCTCGTGCTCGACCGCGACATTATTTTAAAGCTCAAGGACATTTGCCTACAGACGTCCTCTGACTCCACGGCCATAACATGGACGATGGTGGGGTTGGGCGGCAGAACACATGGCGAGCAAGCGAGCGGTATCATTCCGCTACGCCCGCTCCACCGCGCTTACTTTTTATATAATATTTAACTTAAGTGCACTTTAAGAAGCTTGATAGAGTAGAGATCAAGATTTTATTCCCGGGCCCGGTAATAACCAAAAGGGTTATCACCGCTCTGAGGAACCTCTAAGGTTATATAACATATGCCTGTAATGACATTCGATTTTGAACCTAATCGTAAGTACATTTAAAACTCAAATCTCAATAAGTCATCGACATTGACACTTAAGATAATGGGGGTAAAATATGAATACCTGTCCAAAGGCTGTCATTCTCGGCATTGAAGTCCTAAGGCGAGCATTGAGAGAGAGTACCAGGGCTTCGCCCATCGCGAACGCGAACCACGGGAACACGACATCGGCCACCGTCAGACCGTTCCATGTTGAATGGGAGAACACACTGTAGCCACCGCCACCGGCGTTGACGAAGATCTGCAAGCAATTAGTAAAGTTAAACTGATATCTCACACTTTATCCTTCTCCTTAAAAGCAGAAGGGGCTTTAGCCCAGCGATGGGACATTAACAGGGCGTTGCCCTAGGTTCATACATATGTGTCACGGTTGAATGCGCAAGCGATCCCGTGGCGCTCCCCTTAAGACGGGAAGGGTACCGCTGGTTTTTTAGTGGGTAATCCGATGTCCGGGGTTCACTCGGTGCCCTGGACATACGGTGAGTCCTACATACCCCCCACTTTACCCGTGGGGGAAACGCGTCATTCATTTTACCAGCGTAAAAAAAAGGTTCATACATATGTATACAGAATATACTAAATATACATAGTGCGTTGCATATCCATTTCGTCCTATCCTAGGATTTAAGGACTCATCTTATTAGACACACTGCGTTGGTGAAGGTACAGCTTCACCAATTACATACATACCATTAGCGCAATAGAGAATCCTCTGAAGATATCGAGTGACCTCAAACGCGAGCGAGTCGGCGACCGAGGCACGCTCGCTTCGGTCGTCAGCACCCGAGTCTCCGACCCCAACTCGTTGTCTTCTCTGGAAGAAACCGTGGACAGTGAATATTTTACACATTCACACATTCATCATTCATTCTATGAATCAACGATGACTGAATGAATGATTATTAATGTATAGTCTGTTTCAATGGCAGGAAATTTGACCTTGAACTGGCGTGACGCCATTAAACGAGATCTAACATAGTCTATGATCTAGATATTATAACATAGTCTATGGTCTTTATGAATGTGTTTTGTATATCGTCGAAGTTATTATCGGAACTATAAATGTAAAAATCAAAGTGAATATGATTCATTGAGTCGAACAGATTTGTATTAAATATATACATAATATAATATTAACCAAGAACTATTTGTACATGTACCCCATTCAAATCGATGATGGAAAAAAAATTTACAAACCCTAGACTTACATATTCCATTTAATTTGCTAATTTATTGTTCTGCTATATTATGCAATACCAACAGTTCATAATTAATATATCATTGGTTTTTTTTTATTGCTTAGGATGGCGGACCGGCGTATGGGCCACCTGATGGTTAGTGGTCACTAACGCCCATAGACATTGGCATTGTAAGAGATGTTAACCAACACCAATGCGCCACTAACCTTGGAACTAAGAGAAATGTTATGTCCCTTCTGCCTGGAATTACACTGGCTCACTCACCCTTCAAACCGGAACACAACAGTACCAAGTACTGCTGTTGCGGTAGAATATCTATACATATATGTTTATAATAAAACGCCATACCACTTACCTACATCAATCAACTTTAATTTTACTTACAAATTAAAATTTATTCACTCATCCATAATGAATATCATAGACAAATAAGACCTCAATTCTCGACCAATGATGTCGCATCAATTCAAGGCTAACGTTATTCATTTATCTTTATGCCTCATGCCATTGGAACATAAAATATATTAAAATAAAAACATAATTGATTTAACACGCAATCTTTGGTTGAAAATTACTCATCTCGGATTTTTCTAGAAGATCCTATGATTGAGTATAAAAAATATATATTTAAGACTTTTAAACAGTAAACTTACCTTGCAAAATATCTGCTATATAGCCTTCCAGCTACAATACGCTTGCCGATACCCTTGACAATGTACCAGAGTGTCGCCATCGACAGCAGCACCACCACCGCGGTCAGTATCGGTAGGTAGGCCGCGTCGGGCTCCGCCGTCATACGCGGTAGGCATTCGTCTTTAGTTACCTCAGTCACATTGATACTGTACTGCCCGTACTCGCCGAATTCATATGTTCCTATCACAAAAAGGAAATTGCAACTATTTTTATTACAGAGAGATATCTCACAAATACTGTTTATTGTTTTAGTATAGGTAGGCAGACGAGCGTATGGGCCACCTGATGGCAAGCGGTCACCAACGCGAATAAACATTGGCATTGTAAGAGATGTTTATCTTCGCTAACATCACCAATGCGCCACCAACTTTGAGAACTGAGATGTTATATCCCTTGTGCCTGTAATTACACTGGCTTACTCACCCTTCAAACCGGAACACAACAGTACAAAGTACTGCTGTTTTGCGGTAGAATATCTGATGAGCGGGTGGTACCTACCCAGACGAGCTTGCACAAAGCTCTACAACCGAGTAGATAGTCTGGTACGCCCGATTAAACTGATTCACTAACTGTTGTATCTAAAATTATCATTAATAGAATAACTTACCCAGATTTATCATTGTAACAGAGACCTGGGTAAGTTTGTATAACTATAATAAATATTTATTCAAGATTTTAATTGTGAAATTTAGTTGAATTTGCATATCTCTAACATTAGTATGTGTTAAGTACACAGACTAATGCTTAGTTTTGTTATGCTCTAGTAACACTTAGAATCAGATAATTTAACAAACAGTACTTTATACACCATTATTTTAATATAAATAAGGCCTACTTAACTTAACTACCAACATAACTGTAAACATATACATAAATTTAATTAATATATCTAATCATATAAGAAAAAAAATCTATGACATCCCATTCCAAAGTCATCTAAGTGATTGCGGGCAGAGTAGCAAAGGGTAAAAATGGGGGGGCGTCATGAGAGCATTTGTGTAATAGAAAATAACAGTATCTTTAGGCCAAAACGACTTTCACACTTTGGTTCTTCCTTTGATGTGATGGCCATTATTAACGGTCACTTTAGCTTAACACATCCTTATGGAACTTGTTATACACTAAAAATAGAGGGGAGGATTATCCTTATGTCTATGTGTAACATAATTTTTATGAATGGTCCACAATAAATAAAGATATACCTTATAGCCTATACTATGCTTATAGTCATTTATAAATAGAATGGTTGCAACCATTCAATCATTCATTCAGTAAATGTAGTTTGACCTATTTACATATTAATGAATAGGTTTTAAGCTGGTCGTATTTTTAACAAGAATTTATTATTTAATGCGCAAAAACATATTTAGTTTACTCAGATTCTATCATCATACTTATTTTGAGATAACAAAATATACGTAATAGTTTTCACTCGGGTGCGAGGGGAAGGGGAGGTACTACATACTCTATGTCCTTTCCTGACAATGTATATATGCAGAATGTCATGATAAAGCGTAACAAATAAACAAACTCACTTTCCCCTTTAATATTAACATTAGTAAGGACTACAAACAATGAAAATTAAGGAAAATAACATTTGAAGCAGGTTTAGTATAGTTAAAGATCCATAGCATTGGAGGGGTATATAGTAGGATATAGATTTTTTTTATTATATAGGTAGGCAGACAAGCATATGGGCCATCTGATGGCAAGTGATTACCAACACCCATAGACAATGGCATTGTAAGAAGTGTTAACCATCGCATACCTTACTGCTGTTTTGCAGTAGAATATCTGATGAGAGGGTGGTACCTAACCAGAAAAGCTTGCACAAAGCCCTACCACTAAGTAAATCTAATATCTTCTTTTAGATATATATAATATATTTTAATTTGCTTAAAGCGACCTACACTTATTAATAGCATTGTTAATGACTAATAATTCCATGTAATTAATTAATATCCATGTAACTGTATCAGCTTACACATGGCAGCTTTGAGATGGTATGTTTTTTAACAAAATAAAAAAGAAATATTATGATAATATTACCAATTTTATGATAAGTATTCCTTAAAACAACACTTAATTTGTATTGAATTAATATGTCTATTAGTGTCAATGAAAAAAAACCACACAGTAATCTGTGGTGAGCATGAACAGGCAGACAAGACTATTTCAGTTTTCACATAATTTAAAATAAAAAAAAACTAATCATGTCAAAAGGATAGGAAAACAATATATATCTACAAATATTTGTAATGTAGTTTACCCTAATAACTATGAGGATAATCTAATTATGATAATGTTATTATGTATGTATGTATTTTATAATCATTTAATAAACATATAAGCATATAACACTAAGGGGTCCACGATTTGCATACTAGTATAATATTTTACCTGATTTTATCTGATCATAAGACTCAATATGACTCATTTGACGTAAGCATAAATATGCAAATCTTTAAAGTGTACACAAATGTTATAAGTAATATGATCCAATAATTAAATAACCGGTCCCAGAAAAACGATGTGTAATACAAACAAAGAAGTCCTTATATCGTAATAAGACAAAATACAAACCACTGCAAATCTCCCCATTTCCATTTTTAATCGCATATCGGAGGGGGCTCACGGTATTCAATATCAAAGCTCGCGAAGTTGGTACTCTCGCCGTTTCCAATAACATGCAATCCTCGCATTCTTCATACTGACTCCAAAATGTTACCGATTCGTTTGTTTTGATCTCCAAACAAGCCTGGTCGTATTTTAATGTCGTTCCATTACAGCTACGTATGAACGAACCAACGTTTTCGAAATTACCAAGCATTTTCAAAACTTTACTCTACATCGGTTTTCAAGTAAATTATATACACATTGAAACAATGCACTTGCGGAATTGCAAAAACAATATTTTAGAAAACTGACAACGCAAAATCTGAATCATCAATGAAACGTCAAATGCAATAAAGTTTACGAATGGAATGACAGATAGTGAATTGAGTGAATGTAACTTTAAGCGAATGAAAAACATGTAAACAAAGATTTTATTAACCAATAATGTTAAATGTCTTAAAAAAGTGTTGCCAAATGATAAATTGACATAAAATCAATCGAAATCGATATAAAGTTATACTCTTCAAATTTTTAAAAATATAGGATGGATTTATTTTAACAACAGCGTCGTATTTTATGAAAAAACATTATAAACACACAAACACACACACAATTAAAGTAAAAAACAATTATTTTAATATTACAAACAATCACTCCAATTTTATTGATTTGTATAGATAATGTAGTGTTCACTATATACTGTACACTACACTAACGGTTCACTGGCTCGACAACACACTGTATGCGCAAGCGACACGTCCGCTCTCTTTAATGGCTCTCACTTGAATGACGATTGACGTTCGCCCCCACCATAAGGTGATCATGAGACAGTGTAAATAACTATTACTATAGTTATTATTAAATACAAACACTACATCCCTTCCTTATTGAAAATTGAATAATCATTAGAATTCAATAATTCATACTTACTTACTTTGTCATATTTTATCATTGTCCTGATTACGAATACTCTTACTCCATATCATAATTCCAAGCTTTCTTTCCTTGAATAAATATCCATTCGCCTTCAATTCTTACCAAATGCAATATAGTCCAGTTTCTTCGCTTTTGAGGGCTATATCTCCATCTTTTGCTTTCTCCACGGTATGAGGCGTTTTAATTTGATATAACTTATTTATTTATTTGTTTTATTAATTTCTTTTACTTATACTTTGTCCTTCATTCAAATCTGCATCCCGTGCATTCCCTCTCTTATCTCCATACCCCTTCTCTTTTTACTTTTGTTCTTGATCCCGGTCCCTGACTTCAGTGTCATCTTCATTATTATTTAAGTCTTGTAGAGTTGAAATTTTGTCTTTTAAATAATAGTTTGGTTGGTGATTTCCTTGTAACTTTTAATATGTCGCGATTTGTCCTCTCAACTTCGCGGTTACATTGTCGACTATTAGCTGCTGTTATATATTAAGGGAAACCTAATCGACTAAAAATGTATATTGTTAATATAACTAATAAAGTCCTCCAGACCGACCCCGGCCAGGACGGCCAATCCCGAGAGACTAGGCAACTGCGCAGGAGATATTCCAGTACATAAGTGTTTGCGCAAACGCAAGTGCACTCTCTTTTCCCCAGCTCTCACAATCCGATGCAATCCGACACGACCGGAAGGAGCTCAGGAGGCGCAGGACCAACGGCTCAACGTGCCCTCCGAGGCACGGGAGTGCACACATAAAGAATGATGATGAGAATTCTCTGACAGAAAACCCCAACAAGTATTCACTGGACCGACCCGGGAATCGAACCCAGGACCACCGAGTCCGCGGCCCCATACCAAGCCACTAGACCAACGAGGCAGTTAATATAATTCAATAATAATGTAATAAACTTGGACACCATTTACACAAGGCCTTTACACTGTCCTGGTTGGGAATCGAACCCACGACCGACATAAACTTGATATGAGGGTGACCATATTTGACAACAATATCCCAGTTTGCTTCTGACATAATCTCAAGACAGGTATTCACCAATCACGCCCACCGGGTCGTAAGTGTTAGCATATTATGCCGGATATTTCCAATTTAATGGAGCCATCTTAGTACCATGATTTACCAATTTGATGGAGGTACCTTTAAACTAATTTCCAATTTAATGGAGCCATCTTAGTACCATGATTTACCAATTTGATGGAGGTACCTTTAAACCAATTTCCAATTTAATGGAGCCATCTTAGTATAATGATTTACCAATTTGATGGAGATATCATATTACCACAAAATCCCATTTTAATGGAATACATTTGTACCAATTTTCCAATTTAATGGAAAGCATCTTAGTACCATGATTTTCCAATTTAATGGAGGTATCATGTGACCACAAAACCACTTGTAAAATGCACGTTAAGGCACACCGCTATATCTACAGAGCGATGACGCACACCCGCACGCTACGCCGGTTGAACACCCAATCAGTCAAAACAACCCTTTCAATTAAACAATACGGTCTATCTTATTGACCTCCTTAGTCTTTCATATTGACAAAACAACCCTTTCACTTAAACAATACGGTCTATCTTATTGACCTCCTTAGTCTTTCATATTGACTATATAAGCCACAGCGATATTTTACAAGATCTAACAATGCAAGATTAGCCTTTCTTATTGACCATTCGTTAACCACGCGGTCTCTCATATTGACCTTCCAACAAAAGTCTTTCAGCAATGACATATTTTAACACTTCATTATAACAGTCTATCCTATTGACCTTACAACAACATTCCTTTTACAAAGTCACTTTTTTTTTAACACTTCATTATAAGTCTATCTCTATCATATACAGATTAAAGTATTCGACTTTGTTATTTAATGTTTAACCATTTTGCGAGGGCACTGATTTCTGAAATACAGGTACTCTCCTAGTTCAGAAGTCAGAGTTTTATAAGTTTTGTGTTTTTCCTAAAACCTATGCTGCATGTAAAAATGTTAAAACTCTGTTTTTTATAAGATGCAATAAAGATTTTTTTTTTTTTTTTTTATTTTTTTTTTATCTTATTGACCTCTTATTTACACAGGGCCTCTCATATTGACCTCACAATAAACATGGTGCCCTCTGTCAACTTTCACACCATTTGTGACCTGTCATATTGGTCTTCTAAGAAAATAAACTTATATTTCCTTTTATTTTATCACTTTCTCATTTTGTACTTATATGTCTTTTATTATATAAATTCACAATACATAAATGTGATTAGGTATTTATTCCCTACGAATAAACACAAATATACCCATTATATACACAAACATCTTAAATACACACTAACATAAGTATATAATACATAAGGCGTGACATATCAAACCTTTCGTTAAAAAAATTATATTCTTAACAAATCTTAACAATTAATTTGTACCGATAACATAGATAAGCTCAAGATAGCTTAATTAAGTTATTCTATCGAATACGCTCGTCAATATATACATTCATCTTACATTCACTTATTATTAGTTAAACTCATTAGGAATATACAATAAAATGTGGTAAACAACAAGACTTAGCGCGGCTGGTCGACAGGTGTGATAAGAAATCTTGCTTGCATTGTGAAATATTATAATAAATTTTTAACCTCATCTCACCTTATTCTTTTTAACAAATCTTTTTTTGCATTAGTACTTACGTTACTACGCCACTGTTACGCCATTTTTAAGATAAGCGTATACACACAGGCAAACATACAAACAGATACATGATCTAGCTATTATTATTTTTATTATAGCAATCCCCAGTCTAACGCACCTATTAATAGTTTAATATTATTTTTATAATTTACCCCTCTAACCAAACAAAGTTTATGATGGCAATTGTGAGAATAGTCCAAAGGTCGAAACTGAAACTTGGGTGCGCTAGCCGTACCGCTTTTGGTACTTATATGCTCTTGTATTACGTTTATATTTTGTTTTTAAGCAAGCCAGACATGTATTTTAATAACACTTATTATCTTGATTTAGTTTGCTTATATTTAACTATATAACATAATTCATAATTAAATGACAGGCGCATTATACAGTTCACGCTCTATTGTTGGTGTGGCTTGGCGCTCAATAATTCGAACGCGTAACGCATCGCATTTGGTAGGCACGGTATGAACGCAATTTCGTTATATCTTAATACCTTGGGTCACCGCCATTTCACTCTATTGTAAGCCGCGTAAAAGAACTTCTTTCCAAAAACCTTTCAATTTATATTATTATTAACCTTTCCATTACAAACCGGTAAAGTGCACAACTCTTTAACACTCTTTAACAATCATCGTAACATGTGAAATATTTGTCCTAATAACATAATATAAAACACAAAGTTTATCTACTTTAATATTAGAGGTGATAGAAGTATTTGTTTTCATAAGAATCAATTTGTTAATACAGTATGTGCATTTCGGAAATACATATCAAATTTTATTGTATTTTTGATTCACTATTTTAGTGATAATGACTTACACATAAAACATAAACAAATTTAGTGTCGCGGACTTTTTGTAGAAGTATTTAAGAGATACATTTCCATTAAACATTATATTCGTGTAACTTACGGTTTTTTGCAGCGTTTTTCTTACGGTTTGATGTATAAGCTATACTGTTGTAAAGTTTCATTAAAATCCATTTGTAGTTTTTTGCGGTAAAGAATAATAATCATCCCCAGAAACATTCGCGTTGATAATATTAGTAGGAAATAGGATTTATGCTTTTACCGTTAGCAAATATTTAATAATCTACTCATTTCGCTAGGTTTTATTATTATTATTTGTCTTTACTACATTGACCAAGTATGTTTAATACATTAAGGTTTTTTTTTTTAAAGTGTAATGACCATCGGGCTATCGGATTCATGGGTCATACGCCTGGCAACAATACAAAGAAAATAATAGATACATTAATTTTGATCTTGATAACAATACTTATAAAATTGCAAATATTGTAGGCGTTCTTTATTAATGTGATTCTATCACACAATTACACACGTAACACGTAATTGTATTAAATATTAATAAATGGCCTAGTTAATTAATTAATTTATATAGCCTGAACAATATAATATGATCAAAATAATTTTAATCTTTTTCCAACTACCCTACTATATCGTATCTTTAGGTAATAATTGTTAATAAATCTACATATAATACCGATGTTTCATACTATTTATAAGTATGTTCTACGATATTTCATCGAAAATAATAGTTTTATTTAATTAGTAAAGTTCGACACATTGCTCCCTTTTATGTTGTTTTTTTTTTTTTATATATATGTGCCAACTGACTTTTATCCTCGTCGCCATTTGTAGTGTTCACTATATACTGTACACTACACTAACGGTTCACTGGCTCGACAACACACCGTATGCGCAAGCGACACGTCCGCTCTCTTTAATGGCTCTCACTTGAATGACGATTGACGTTCGCCCCCACCATAAGGTGATCATGAGACAGTGTAAATAACTATTACTATAGTTATTATTAAATACAAACACTACAGATAACAACGTCAACAAAAATACAAGGTTTTATTTTATTTCGATTTGATTTATTTCAATCTTACAAGCAGAAACGATTAATTTACCGTGTTCAAAGAACTGTTATTACACGGGGAAACCTATGTATATTTTTAAAATATTCAATAGTTTCTTAAGGAAATCGTTTTGTACATCGATTGGTATGTCCACATATTTTTTATTACCATTATTCACAATATTTTTATGATCTCCATAAAACCAACTCGGCAGCGGTGAAGGGGGATTGATGAAATAGTTATACCTCATTTTATTATATGTCATTATCAGAGAGGTGAAGGGTCCGAAAAAATACAACTGAAAAATAAAAGTTAAAACATTATTAAGTTACGAATATATTGTCATTTAGTAAGGGATACTTGTTTGTTGTAACAGTATCTATATCCGACAGCTAGACAAAGGTCTACACTACTCTTGAAAAGGATATTGGATATGGAATATATTCACGGACGTAGCTACCGCTGCATTAGCACTTAGCAGTATATTGGCCCCCGACCCGAGTAAGCAAAAATTCGTACGCCCCCATCAAATTTTGATACACGGCCCGTCAAAAGCAAGCTACTTGGTGGTAGATCTTTGTGCAAGCTCGTCTGGGTAGGTACCACCCACTCATCAGGTATTCTAACGCAAAATAGCAGTACTTTGTACTGTTGTGTTCCGGTTTGAAGGGTGAGTGAGCCAGTGTAATAACAGGCACAGGGGACATAAAATCTTAGTTCGCAAAGTTGGTGGCGCATTGGTGATGTTAGCGATGGTTTACATCTCTTACAATGCCATGTCTATGGGCGTTGGTGACCACATACCATCAGGTGGCCCATATGCTCGTCCGCCTACCTATGCTATATAAAAAAAAACAGTGATGTTTGCAATTGCACACGCATACTTCGATTAAGTTTCACGAGTTCTTATCACTGAAGCGTCTCCGTTATAGTCTATAGGTATTCGTTTTCATGATAGTCAAAGACTAATGGAATACATATATCTAAATACGTTTCTATTCCTTCCTTTTCCTGCTTTATATCTTGAATAGATAAGACAAAAACATCCATAGACATTAGTAATTAGTGACACCGGATGTAGGTAATGAAGATGGCGATTTAATACTAACGATGCTTTAAATAAATAGATTTGGTATAATAAAAAAAATATACTGTACTTTCAAAGATTTTTTTTCATTCCTAGGGATGATTTCACTTAGATAGGAACTCGGCTCGCTTATCTGATTCATGCTGTAAAAATGTAAATTCAGAATATTTATTTTATTAATCACCAATATTAATTTTGTTTATCATTTTACATTCCATAACGGTACTTACAAAAACTTATTCATTAGTAATAGAATTTCATTTTTAATGTCTTTCATATTGTTAATATTAAAATTGGCTTCAGAGTTTTCATTAAATGTCTGCTGATCGTCTTTCATTCCGAAATTGTCTTTTGTTATTGTCATTGATCTTTGGAGCTTGTAGCTGTAGTAATGAGAAAATATAAATAAATAAGTCGGTTTACGGACGAGTTTAACGTGACATCGTCATAACAAAACATTGATGAAATGACTGCAATCGAGTGAAAGAGAGATAGATACGGCGCAAGCGTATAATCAGCGTAACGGGAGAATTTTTCGTGCATGCAGCCAGCGTTCATCGATTTATTAGACGTTGTCACGTCAAAAACAAGAAATAGGTAATTATGGGGTTTTAATTTACGTAATTTTTAAATGCATCAGCTGAAATGAAAAAAGAAACAATTTTACGCCCTAGATGGTACCTACACATTTAACGACTACGGAATCACACAAACATATTGATGACAATTATATTGTGACCGATTTTGGCCACGCGCCGCCAGTCACAAAAGAGACTAGTCAACTGCTAGCATATTATAGTGCAACTATGCACTGTGCAGTCACAAATCCATTATCTCTGATCCGTCATTCGCATATTCCGACATGTCGGCAAATCAAACACTACCAGAAACAGTTCAGACGCAGGACAAACAGATTTACGTGCCATTTATGGCACGGGAGTTTAAAACTAGCCATCAATGTAAAGAGGCAGTCAAGGCCATACAAATATAATACATAAAATAAAATATTAACGTAAACTTATATAAAGAAGATAAAGTTAGTGTGATGAATTAAATATGCATATAATAGATTAGATAGTGGAATTATAGAGAGAGTAGTAGATGTATACTTACTTTTCAATAGCAGGCCGGATTATATTCTTAAAAACTTTTTTTTCAGCCTTACCCGCCAAATATAATCGTTGAAAATCTAAAGAATCGTCTAGTAAATTTAGAACCCATAATGTAACGTTTGATTTAAAATCATTTTTTCTATCAATATCTTTCAATATTTCCGTCGACTTATAATCATTATTTTCAAATAATTTAAACTGATTTTTATCAATTTTACCAAATGAGAAGGAGACCCATAACAAAATTAAAGCTAATTTTAACATGTCTGATTGGTATAATGTTTTTAAAGTAATTATTAGCTGTAAGATAATTTCTACCGTCAAATGTTCTTACACCTG
Organism: Nymphalis c-album; assembly: GCA_963151315.1. Lineage (NCBI taxonomy): Eukaryota > Metazoa > Arthropoda > Insecta > Lepidoptera > Nymphalidae > Nymphalis > Nymphalis c-album. The sequence continues at coordinate 6,090,750 of OY720610.1, forward strand.
AATAAATAGCACAGCGTTTTCCAAACTTTTTCATATTAAATATATAATTACAATATTATATTAATGTAACTAACTTTAACTACTATGGGTGAGCTCAAAACTTTCTCCTCTAAAGGAAACCCTGCCTAAGTCCAGCGGTGGGACAGGTTGTCATTTTGTTTATAATTATTTGAACTATGGCCGAAATCAGATTGCAAAAGTCCAAGTTCAATTGTTTTTAATTTAATGAATTTAGGTACCTACAAATATTAGTTTTAAATCAAATCAAAATAAAATAATGATAATTATCAAATTAAAATAAAAAACCGTAAGCGATGTTTGAGAGTTACTTGTTCTTTGTGTGGTTTTCATGTCAAGTGCAGTGCCTTTTCTAGAACAAAAACGGTATATTGTTGTTACAAATATTGTTAGGATACGATCTTTTGGAATGGAGCGATGTATGACGTCAACTACCAATGCTATCGAGGTTATTATGTTTTATTATACACTAGCTGTGCCCCGCGGTTTCACAATTGTATAATTAATACAATTATAATGAATTAAAATAAGCGCAGTGCCTTCCTCGATAAAGGGACTACACAACACGAAATGATGACGGCCGTTACTTTTTTTTCGCTGGAAAAACGCATTTACGCGTTTACCCCACATGAAGTAGAGGGGTATGCGGGGCTCACTGGCGCTGAAAGCGCCGGAATACCCACTAAAAAACCAGCGGTATCCGTGACGCCCCGCATAAGCAGGCCTCCATTTCTAAGGGGGTTGCTGGATACAGGGAAGCCCCTTAGCCCCGGCGGCTATTAAGGCGGATCTCAGGAGATCTCGGGAACTACTGGTTCGAATTTAAAAATTATTTTTGTGTTGTATAGTCCATTTATCGAGGAAGGTTCTAGGCTGATTTTTATTCATTATATTTTTATTATATACGCGGGTGAAACCGTCGCGCACATCTAGTCAGAGATATTAGAAATCTAAATATGATGTGAGGGCAATTTTTTTTACAAAATAAATACAAATGACGATTATTATAATTTTTTTGAAATTAAATACTTCCTAGATAAATGTGCTATCCAACACAAATATAATTACATATTTAATTCTAACCATTAGTTCCCATATATAACTTAAGTATAGAATTATAGATAAATGTTAATATTTTAATACAATTTTGCGCCCCTGCGAAGTAAAAGTTGTTACACAATTGCGCCTATACCTCACCACTTAAATTGGACTAAGTTGCTGGACCTGTACAAGACCACAAGGACAATGAATACAGAGGTTACATAGAAGCGCAGTTATTAAGGATTTCGCGTACCGATTCCAAGTGGGGTCTCCCCAGTTTAGTTCATAGTTTGTCGGCTCTGGCGACATTCTCCGTCTCTCTTGCTCTCGTAGTTAAGATACGCTGGGGGACGACTTCAGAGCGCCCATAAGAACTGCGCTTATATGTAACGTCTATATTCATTGCTTTTACTCAGACAGACCTGAAGACATTTGACATAATATTTGAAATAGGTATTAAACAGGATATAACTACTTTAATAGATGCTTAAGCCTATTAAAAAACTAATTAAACAATCTTTAGAAATAAGCATTTTGTATTTCATTTTTAATACATAGTTTAGTCTCACCTTCGCTTGCCTTTTATCAATTTTTTTCAAGTATTGCCATGTTATCATTTTGAACCATAAAGGTTTCGGTTTTATTTATTATCTATTTTTATTTATTTATTACATTATAGAATGTAGAGGAATATATATATTTTAAAATCTATATTTTTGCCAATAAAAAAACAGAATGTGTTACAACATTTATTAATCTTATTATAAAAAAACAATCATATTTATAAATACCTATTATTAATTTCCTTATTATTAAATAAGGAAAACAGAAGGAAAGAAATTTGTACTTAGCTATTAAAGTTTATATTCTGTACCAATAATGGGGTCCAGTGAATTATAATAAATATTATTTGATAATTTTATTAAATCGGCTCTTACAGGGCAACATCTACAAATAGTAAAGTATTTAATTATTATATAATGTGATTGCAGTAAAACAAATACCAGTGCTTATACTATAAAACACAATCTCTTAAATTATTTTAACATATTAGAAAGAGATAGAAATATTTTTTGATCACATCAAATTAATTATTGAGATTGTGTTAAATAAAATCTTTCTCAAGCTTTAATCAAAACTGTACTTTATGTAGTAGCAAACAAGTACAATAATGCTTTAGCAAATTGCCAAATTTCCGATCCACCTAGTTTCGACTCTCCGTACACACGATCAACAAATGTAATCGGCACCTCTCCTATGGTGTACTCTAATTGCCTTGCACTGGAAAAAAAATTTTGATTTTTGTATAAAAAAATTTCAAAATCATGCAAACTTACATTGTGTATGTTTGATTTATATATAAACTTTAATATTAAATTTGTTACCGAATTATCATCTCCATTTGGAACACATAACCCTTGGACACACAGCTGTCTATCAATTTCTGTAGGATATCCTTTTTGTAAAGCCTGTAATTAAAACAATAACTAATTAATAAAATGTTTTGGCTTATTACAATAGTTAAACTATTTAATTATGATATATGCCAATACATAAATGTTTTTCTCAAATTTCAAAAGAATATTATTGTTGTTAATAAAATTACAATTTATGGAATTGCTTGAATTGATTTATTTATTTTATTTGGTTCTTCAACAATGTGTACACTGCTTAAAATAACAAAACATTAATAATAATTATTATAAATAATATAATACATATTACAAAAGTAAAATTCTATTCTAATGGCTGAATACTGAAATGTCATTCAAATATAAGCGGGACTTAATTATTTGGAACTTCATTAATTTCAAATTTAGTATGCGAAATTTTAAATTACCAGAGTCTCAAATAATTAAGTTCCACTTCATATTTGAATGACATTTCAGTATTCGGCTGTAAGTGTCACAATTAGTTAAGGGAGACCTCTGTATGATATTTCAATATATATTAATTACACATTTCTCAGTTTAACTAATAAAAAGGAAAGTTGTGAACTAACATGGTTCTTTCAGAATGCACATTATGCAGTATTGTTACCAAAAACAAATATTTGTTTTTTAAAAATAGAGTTTCACATAGACAAACTGTGTTCAACCTATGCAATTATGATTCCTTACCTAAAAGAACCAGTCAAGTCAGAAGCGTTAGGCCTTAACAAAAGTTGTGTTATAAAGTTTGCACCCCTTGATATTAGTTTCCTCTTAAAATCCCATCCATACACACCACCTCCATCCTTGTAACGAGTACCCGATACTAGATCATAATCATGCTTCTTTTGTAGCTCTATGAACTTTGGAATGAATTGAGGCTGAAATAAAAATAGTTCAAGTTTTACAACAATATACACACATTTATCATAGCAAACGGTTGAACATTTAATCAATAAAAGGAATATATCTACTTGGTGGTAGAGCTTTGTGCAAGCTCGTCTGGATAGGTACCACACATTCATCAAATATTCTGCCGCAAAGCAGCAGTAGCCACAGAGCCAGTGTAATTACAGGCACAAGGGACATAACATCTTATTTCCCAAGGTCTGTGGCGCATTGGCGATGTAAGCGATGGTTAACATTTCTTACAACGCCAATGTCTATGGGCATTGGTGACCACTTACCATCAGGTGGCCCATAAGCTCGTCCGCCTACCTATACAATAAAAAAAAACCAATACTTATGATAATGTTGTAAAAATATATTACGTGGTGACTTAAATCCGAGTCCATAATGATAATAAAATTGCCTGTTGCATGTTGCATGCCATGAATGTAGGCAGTTCCAAGTCCCAATTTTTTCTCTCTTGGACGTAATAGTATTTTATTTGATCCATACAATTTCTGAAGCTGTTTCGCCACTTCCAGGGTGCCGTCTGGGCTGCCATCGTCGATGATAATAACTTCGTAATCGTAGCCACTAAAGATATACCACAATGGTAAATTTAATGCATATCAACATGACACAAGATTATGTTTTATTTAAATAACATTTACCTATTGTCGAGGTATTTGTTTATTAGCCATATTATGATCGGTAAGTTCTCTCTTTCGTTGTAGGTCGGCAATAAAATGGAATATTTATCACTTTGAGTAATTTCTGAATCTGAGGCCGTGGTCGCCATGTTGACGTATGTCAAATTGTGTCAGTTCATATTTGTCAATAAACTGGAAATTCATTAAAGTCTGACAAGTTTCGTGTTTGCTCGGGGAAACATGAACATAATATGTTATAGGATTATTTAAATAAAGCTGATTCATATACAGTAAAATTACTGAAATAAAATATTAAGGTAAAAGAGTACATCAGCGCTACGTTTTATATATTTTTGATAGTAATATAATAACATTAGAATGAAGTGTTTCGTTTTACGGAAGTAATAATTAAATCGTTGACATTCACGTTTTAAAAAAAATGAATACGTCAAACAATATTGACTTTTCGGTTTGTCAGTAAATACTTCTACGATTTAAATTTTTTAAAATGCATTAGAAATGATCAAATAACTATTCACATTATGCTTTCAAAAGCAAACTATAATTTGTACTTCCTAAAGTATAAGTAAAAAAACGAGACATTTTAAAAGTTATTTATTTTATTTAAACTATGTCACAGATGTGAAAGTAGCAGATTTTTAGCAAATCGCCTTTGCTTTACTTTTATATAAATATGGGGAAAACAAGCAAAGTAGTTGTTTGTGGAATGAGAGGCGTTGGTAAAACTGCAGTTTTAGAGCAGCTAATATATGGAAATGTGAATTTAAAATCATCTTTTTATCCAACAATTGAAGATATATACGTTGCTAATATTGAAACTGACCGTGGGACTAAGGAGCGCGTTTGTTTCTATGATACCGCGGGATTGGAGCCTCCTCTTACAGGCGAGTTGAAAGGTTTAGTTGAAATTAGTTTTTTTTTTACTGCAGCCTATTGCTTAAGGTTTTTGTTAAAAGCTTATAAATTATGACATTACAGTATAGAATCTTATGCACTATTTGCCATTTGCTATTTCGCTCTGCTCTAATGCACTCAACATGAATATATATATAGACTCCATGTACTAGACCAAGCAACAATTATTTAAATTAATAAAAAATAAATTTTAATATAGATTGTGGTTTTTAAACTTAAAGGTAAAAAAGAAGAAGCATTCAAATTATAAATTTATTACAGCCTTTCTATTTAAGTGGTATAGTTTTTTGTTACTAGTATGTGTTTATAGTACAGCACAAATAATTCAACCAGTGTCTTATATACCCTATTGCAATGAGAATAGAAATAAATTTAAACACATCGTAGATTAACAAATTGCATGCAATTGTCAAATCGTTCTGCATTATTATGCACTGTAAAAAGTTCTTGATAAATTTACCCTTATTCATAATACAACACTATTCCAATTAACTAGTTTTAACCACATTAATTTAACTTTCATAGTTCCGAATACAACTTCGCGAACATTGAAAACGCTATCTTTTCGCGACATCCATAGTGAATGTCATGGACTACTCAAGATGTCGAACAATGACATTGCGTCAATTGATATCGATGACCAATGATATCGCATTAATTCGGTGGCAAATTTGTTTATTTGGGTTTATTCCTGTTGTGGTTGGAATAGGCAAATATGTAGGGTATAATACCATTTGAATGACAAAAGTTTTGTTCCCCACCTTATGTTATATATACTAAATAATGTGTGATGATTTTTATCGTTATTTATATAAATTGTTATTTTGTAACATATCTGTACATATATCCAATAATGATTTAAGGGCATTTGAAAGTAAATTTTTCATTAACGATAATGTCTATTTAATGTCTTATATACATCTAAAATATAAACGAATCCTGTATTTATTTAAAATTTTAACACTACTAAAGTTGTCATAGAAATAGCAAAACAAACAAAATGGTATATTATATTTGTTAATGAATTATATTCTTATATTAGTCAACACAGAATATTATATAGGACTACATCGGTACAACAACATAAAGGTTATTTGCTGTACACTATGTTTCATATTTGTTTTGGTCTAAATCAGTGATCTTTATGTACAGGTTACAGGAGATTGAATATCACATTATTATGTAAAAATTAAGGTTCTTAACTTATTTGAATAGGGCCACCTCAATCACCGACGATGCAGCTGACAGCCAATCAAGTCTTGCAGCGTCACTACCTTGGCTTTGCGGAGGGATTTGTCATGGTCTATGACACAACTCAGCCGGAATCACTTGATGTGTTGATGTATTTGAAGAAGGATATTGATAGAAATAAGGATAAAAAGGAGGTAAGACATTTACTTTTTTTTTAATTTATTGTATAGGTAGGCTTATTAGCCACCCCATGGTAAATGTTCACCATGCCCATAGACATTATCTATGTAAGAAGTATTAACCATTCCTTAAATTGTTGTCTTAGCAACCAACATTCCTTAAATTGGTTATAGGTATTTATTATATGTCCCGTGTGCCTTGTATTTACACTTATCCGCTCACTTATCCTTCAAACTGAAACAAAACAATACTAAGTATTGCTGTTTAGCAGTGGAATATATGATGAGTGAATAGTATATACCCAGACAGGCATGTCAATCTAAATTAAAATTATATATTTTGACGAGTTCACCCAATTGTGTATGAGTACTGCATGCAAAACAATGACATTTTTTTTTTTGTTAACAGGTAGTGATGCTCGTCATAGGCAACAGAACTGGTCCGGATGACATCAATAGCCTCGAGAATACCTGTTCGAAAGCTGCTAACTGGTGTGCCAGAGAGAAAATTCGACATTTCGAGGTATCAGCAATGGACAGGCCGTCCCTATATGAGCCTTTTATATTCATGACGACTAAGTTAAATCCTGTACAGAATAAAACAGCGTTTCCTCAACTCTCAACTCTTAGTAAGCTAACTCAGAAAAATAATCGCAGCGATGCAATGTAACATTATATTTTTAATCTATGCCCCTTCTGTTATCAGCCTTGAGGTTCTTGTTGTTGGCAACATTGGATAATATGTTAGATTATGCAAAGGGTGTATGTTTAAATGGTTTTATAAATTCTTTTGTATATTCAGCCAAATAATTAAATAGTTATTTAAAAGATAAATCTACAAGTTCGTATGTACAAAATACGAAAGTCTTCGAGAAAGAAACATTTCATAAAACAATGACTGAAAAAAAAACCTAGTCAAAAATTATACAGTATAAAAAAAACATTACCAAGAGAGATTCATGTATGTAATAATATGTCAGTATGGGTTTATATGATTGCGTCGTTCGTCTAGTAAGCAAAATCGGAGGTCCTGGGTTCAATTCCCAGTTCGGGCCAATAAAAAAGTTATTGGGATTTTCTGTCAGAAAATTCTCAGTAGCATCCCAGTCTCGCTCGGAAAGCATTTAAAGCCGTTGTTCCTTCGCCTGAACTTTCATCGGTTTATAAGAATTAGGCAATAGCCAATAGGCACCTGTATGTACCAGTTAGCTAACCTCTGTTGAGATTGGCCGCCGTGGCCGAAATCTTTATCTTGAATTATTGTCATAAATAATTGTGCGATATTGCCCTTTGTGTAAAGCTAAAAGAACCTAAGGATATCAGTTCATGTCATTTCTTCGATGTATCATAACCAGCGACAAGCGTTTCATACGATAGCTGTCAAACCTATGTCAGTGGTTCTTAGTGTCTATGGTCCGCGGAACACTGGGGATTTCTAAAGCAACTTCGGTTTATACTCCTTTTGTTTTATTCTACTTTTGACGTAAGCGCAGCTATGAAGTTTCACAATTAATGAAAAGCAATCATAGGCAAAACAATGCAAAACTTCTTAGACACTGTTTTTTTTACTTAATAATAGTAAAACGAGCTCTTTAGTCGTTTTTTTATATCTATACTAATATATAAAGCTGATGAGTTTGTTCGTTTGATCCGGCTAATCTCAGGAACTACTGGTTCGTATTTAAAAAATATTTTTTGTGTTGGATAGTCCTTTTATCGAGAAAGGCTCAAGGCTGTATTTTATTCTTTATATTTTTATTAATTAAACGCGGGTGAAACCGCGGCGCACAGCTAGTTTATTATATATTGAGCCCATAGACTTCATAACGAATATTATTCAAGTTGATTTTTGGCAAAAAAAAATCAATATTTTAATTTTATTTACTTAATATAAAATTAATTTTATCAATAAGGAATAGGTTAATTATTATTATCATATACATCTAAACTGGAATCATCACTGGGTTCCTCGTTAACACATTAATTATCATACTTCTTGAGAACGCAAATTTAATCAAAGCTCTCTTAACACTTTTCGAAGTTTTCCAAATATTACGAGGAAGATCTTCCTTAAATAATTATATTAATATAATTTATAAAAAATAAATACAATTGTGATAAGAAATCGAAACGAAACGCATAAGAACATCACTAATTTGTGATTAATACTTGAGCTGTCAAAATATAAATAAAGTATCGGACATACTATACGGTTTTAAAATTAAAAACGATATATTTTTTTAATAAGCAACTTTTAAAATTTTATGTATGATAGATTTATTTGAATTTTATATAAGTAACTTTTAAACGATATCATGCGTGGTTAACTTGCGACCATGATGTGATATAAGTTTTGTATCAATTTAATTATTGACTTATTTTTGCGACCGATATTATTTTACTCATTGCATACTTTCACTAAAAAAAATAGGTAGGTGCTTAAACTAATGACATAAGTGTTTCGCGCCAAAAAAAAGTTGCAAATGGAATAGTCAAATTAAAAGACGTTTATTTTCAACCTCAAACTTATGATTATAGATTATATAGCTTATTATTTATTAAGACTTATTAGAGGTTGGGTATTCATGTATGCTGTAAAGTATTAAAGAATCTCGTGTATATTTATGACATTTAATCTAATTCCTGTATTACTTAACTATTTATTGTACTTAATTTATAAATAACCGATTGTATACCAAATTTTTTTGTTGTTTATGGAGAGTGAAATTCATGACACCATAGACAATTGCAGAAAACATTGTAAGGTGTCAAACAAATTATCGTTTTATATTTCAGTATTATATACTTATGAATTTACCTTTAAAAAATAAAGTAACTTTAAATGCATAGCATTCATAAAATCAATCAAGTGCACGCTACTTATTTGTATAATATTTAATTATTTGCGATATCATTTTAGTTAATTATTTTTAAATTTTATTATGTTAATAAATCCTACTAAATACGAAAATTAGTCTATTGAGATATGTAATACGCAATAGCTCCCGACCTGTTGTTTCTAATGAATTTAATGTATTTGTATTTTTATTTTAAATGAAATATGTATTTACTTTACGTCTAAAAAGGCGGGAAACTAACTTGAAAATAGTTGTAAAATGTTTCAAAATGAATTATTGCAAATATATTATATATATATATATATATATATATATATATATATATATATTATATGAATGTAGTTTTAAATGATTGTTTGTAAAACAAATGATATACAATTAAGATGAGAATTATGTTAATTTTAATTAATAAGTGTAATTTTGTTTCAAAATTAATTTTATATTATTATTTTTTAGATTTATCCGAATTTGTGAAATTTATAATGAAGTTGTATTGAAGTTATATTTTAATATGCAATTTATGCTTTTGTTTCAAATCATATGAACGCGACGTTAATTTCTATGTCAATTTTTTTTCTAAGCTTTTTACAAGGATGTATCATTAAAAGCCCCATTAATTTTTCAATCATCTCACCATATGAATAATGTAAGGGGCATAGATTAAAAATAATAAAATTATCTATAATAATAATCTTAAGTGATTATTATTAAGCGTGCTACTTTGTATCTTTGCTTGAATTTATTAAGAAAAATCTTTTTATTATCTTGAAGTCCAAACGTACCTTTGTAATATTATTGTCATTTTTAATAATTAATAACACATAAATGTACAGTTTTTCCCTTATAAACGTGTTCTTGAACTGTTGCTAAATGATATAAATTTGCACTTTTAATCTTGAAATTTAGCTCTCCTCGTCTAAATAAGCTTCGCAAAAATATATTTTTTAAAAGGCGTTTTCATTTGTTTTATCTGTGTTAAACAGCTGATCAATATTGCAACTTCTATTTTTTAATAATATTTTATAATAATGTACTTAACTCGAATATTAAAATGTAGGTAAATGAATTTTAAGTATTATTTATTTAATTTATTAGTGCAATTTGTTATAGATTTTAATGATTTAATGTAAGTTAATAAATTGATATGATCTAATTTATTTTTTTTGTGTTTGCACTTACATTTATTTATTTCCCTGTGATATTTTAAACGTTTTTTTTTTAAGAATCTAAATATAATTCAATTATTGTTATATATATTGAAGGACAAATACACAACGAAAATTATTTTTTAAACCAGAAATCCTCGCGTACTGGGTACACCCAGGGACCCATCAAAGTTTTGTCACAATCGCGTATATTGTTAAGCAACGCGTTGAAGATAAACTCGTATAAAAATATTCATATTTAATTATATAGAAAAAATAATAATTTATAATGACAATTTCTATTGAGTAAAGATATTTCATAGATATGAAATGATATAAAACTAACATTTTTATAATATTTGTAATTTTTTTATTCACGTCATGTAATTACGTACCTACGTCATGAGTTAGTACTACCATTTTAATAAAAAATATATTTGAATTTTATTGCAAACTATTTCTTATGCAATTGTATGAAACAGTGGGTAGAAATGAAAAGGAGGCCAATTCTCCTAATGTCAAACGTTTATTGACGTTCTCGATTCAATTCCGATTGAGGCCCTTGCCAAGTTGACATTCTACAATTGTAAACGATAATAGAAACAAATGTATGAGAATGACATCTCTCAACGATAAGTCACGTGGTCGTTCTCATACATTTGTTTTAGTTTTCTATAGCGTTTACAATTGTAGAATGTCAACTTGGCTATGGAATCTCAGCTTCGACTTTTCCTCATGAAACCGAATCGGAATGATATCATATATAGCCTATTCCAACCACAACAGGAATAAATCCAAATAAACAAATTTGACACCGAATTAATGACAATCGCATGCAATTTATAAATCTACGGTTTTTTTATTCCCATTGGAATAGGGTATACAAAAGCCAGAATAACATGTCAAAGTCAAACTTAATTGATAACTTTTGACGTTTCATTAAGGACGAATCGAATCGTAACTAGATCGTTGTATAAGTAGAATAGGGAGAAAGCTAAACGTCAACGATTATGTTTCGATTCGATTCCGACAATGTGACAATTATGTTAATAGAATTGGCCTCCTGAACGGTTCACGGCAAGAAACTAGAAGTTTCATTTTCAATACATTTTCTCACGCTGAGTTTCTTTCGCTGGCTCTTTCTAGATCTTAGTTTTTTTTTATTGTATAGGAAGGCGGACGAGCATATGGGTTACCTGATGGTAAGTGGTCACCAACGCCCATAGACAATGGCATTGTAAGAAATGTTAACCATCGCCTACATAGCCAATGCGCCGCAAACCTTGGGAACTAAGATGTTATGTCCCTCGTGCCTGTAATTACATTGGCTCACTAACCCTTTAAACCGGAACATAGCAAGACAAAGTTCTGCTGTTTTGCGGCAGAATATCTAATGAGTGTGTGGTACCTACCCAGACGAGCTTGCACAAAGCTCTACCACCAAGTAAGTATTTCATTTCGAACCGGTGTTAAATTTTTGTCAGTCAATGAGTGTGTTGCTTCTATATTTTATTTTGTCTCATAAGTAAAGATAAATAATAGACTCATGAGAAACCTATTGTTGGGTTCAAATCCTAGGTCGGGACAATAAAATGTTGTTAAGATCTTCTGTCGTAAATTCTGAGTAGCCTAACGCTACGCCTTTTTTTATTTTTTAACGCTGGAAAAACGCATTTACGCGTGCTGAAGCGCGCCGGTGCTGAAGGCTCCGGAATACCCACTAAAAAACCAGCATCGTCTCTTCGGTGGAGCGGCACTGGATCGCTTGTGCATACTACCGCGACGCCCCGACGGGCCTAACGCTACGCCTAGTAGCTTAACGGTTTACAAGAAATAGGAAATAATAGTAGAAAATAAATGTTTGATAAATCCATATTCGGATCCAAAATCGGGATGGATGCGGGGCTGCCCAGGATCGGGATGGTTGTTGTTCTATGGAGGAGGCTTTCATCCAGCAGTGGATGGCAAACGGCTGAGAGAAAAAAATCCAAATTAATATATTATTATGGTTTTCTTAAATTTTCAACAATGGTTGAATGGAAAATTTTCCCGTTTTAAAGTAATTCTTCTATAACTTGTGCTATTTCCGCTCGGCTTGGAAGCTAATAATCTGCTGTTGCAATATTACCTATAACTAATCGTTAAATAAAGATTATAATGAAATAAACCAAAGTTTTATTTATTTGTGACGATAAGCCTTAGTAAATCGTATATATTATGTAAAACATTGCGATGCAAACACAAGTATTACTTTAATAAATAAAACAACATGTGGTATTTTAATTTAATTAACGTTGTTCTTATATTTTTCTTAATTTCATCCATTGAAAGTTTGGGTATGTAATTTTTTATATATGTATATTGTCTTATCTGTCTAATATTATTAATATATATTTTGCGAAATTCTGTCTTATTAAAGTATACTCGGTGGTAGCTTTGTACAAGCTCGTCTGGGTAGGTACCACCCACTCATCAGATATTCTACCGCAAAATAGCAATATTTTGTATTGTTGTGTTCCAGTTTGAAGCGTGAATGAGCCAGTGTAATCACAGGCACAAGGGACATAACATCTTGAATTCCCAAGGTTGGTGGCGCATTGGCGATATAAGCGATGGCTAAAATTTTTTACAATGCCATCGTCTATGGACGTGGGTGGCCACTAACCATCAGGTGGCCCAAATGCTCGTCCGCCTATTCAATAAAGAAGCTATTAAATGAATATATATAAGTTTATCATAAGTTACAGCGCGCTGCAGTGAACGTGTTAGTGTATAAATTTGTTATACAAGTATCCGCGCTTCGCAGTTTTACCCAATTTCAATTTCGACTATCGAAGTGATAAGCGTGTATATTCTTCTAATATTTTAAATGCAAAGGATTGTGATTGTATTTTTGTTATAAACTTTTATTTAAATTCATTTAGTAGCTTGGCAACTGAATATCAGTTCTATTGAGATATAATCTGAGTTTCATTTGTTTCTATATGTAATTTTTCTGATGCGAAAATATGTTCTGTGACATTTAATTATTTTGAAACATTCTTATCGTTCTATCTCACTCTTTAGATGATAGTGTGAGGAGTACGGAATCAGAGAACAGTTCGATTAAAAAGCTCGTGTATGGCGGAACAAATACCAGCATACATAACGCACCATTCATGGCGTTATATTTCGACGTGAAGGTGGGCTTTCTCTGTGGTGCCACCATCGTCCACAGGAGGTTTCTACTATCAGCTGCGCATTGTTACAAGTATGTTTCATCTTACGGCAAGTGATAGAGCTGGCTCAAGGGTAGAGCGAAGTGATCTGTCTAATTGTTCACTGGTCTGGATTCGAGCCCGCGACCAATAGTTGACATTTGTGTCTCATATGAAGAGTAATCATATATTCTTGTCTTATAAGGTCCTCCAGACCGATTTCGGTCACGGTGGCCAATCTCAAGAGAGATTAGCCAACTGCGCAGGAGATGTTATAGTGCACAGGTGTGTGCGCAAACACAGGTGCACTCGTTTCCTTAGCTCTCATAATCCGATGGGACGGCAATCCGACATGACCGGAAAGAGTTAAGGCGCAGGACCAACGGCTTAACGTGCTTTCCGAGGCACGGGAGTGTACACAACTTCCAGACTCCGGGCTGCTGCTGAGAATTTTCTGACAGAAAACCCCAATAACTATTTATTGGCCCGACCTGGGAATTGAACCCAGGACCACCGAATCTGCGGTCTTATATCAAGCCCTTAGACCAACGAGGCAGTCAATAAGAATAATATAAATAAATATATAATTATAAGGTCTGCGGTTTTTCCCCAGAGAATAAGTTTACATAAATAAAACATTTTATTTTTATTTGAGAACCAAAAACAAGATACAAAATTGAATTTAATTGATTGAATTGTGAACAATCGTGTAAAAATAATAATTTTTACATTACTTAAAATAAATTGATTTACTATTTTTTTTAATTTTCAGCGCTACTTCAAAATATTATGTCAAAGTTGGCACGGATAGAATGGATGGCGGCTATCGATATAATGTCGACAAAATAATAATACATCCAAACTTTCATCCAGTTAGATTAGACAATGACATATCCGTAATAAAATTAACGTCAGAATTGATCTTTAATAAGCACGTAGCAGCAATAAGAATGGCACCAAGAGGCATCATGCTTAGATCCGGTGCGATCATGACGACGATGGGATTTGGTGCGACTGAGGTAAGAAATGGCTTAATTAGCCATTTAATAAGTCATTATTATTATTTTTTTTTTGCATAGGAAGGCGGACGAGCATATGGGTTACCTGATGGTAAGTAGTCACTAATGCCCATAGACATTGGCGTTGTAAGAGATGTTAACCATCGCTCACATCACCAATGCGCCACTAACCTTGGGAACTAAGATATTATGTCCCTGTGCCTGTAATTATACTGGCTCACTCTCCCTTCAAACCGGAACACAACAGTATCAAGTACTGCTGTTTTGCGGTAGAATATCTGATGAGTGGGTGGTACCTACCCAGACGAGCTTGCACAAAGCTCTACCACCGAGTCACAAAGCTCTACCACCGAGTGAATATATGTTGGGCATATTTATTCTGCTCGCTTCTAAAGAGTTTCATCTGCTTTCGCATACTAACTGGGAGCTATACGCGCCTTTCGTCGTCAATGTATTATTGTTATGTTTAATCTTTAGTCTTTGTTTATACACCTATATCCTATATTATACTATTCACGTATTAATTGTTACCGAGTTAGCTAACATAGACTTTACTCAAACGCAGCCTTGAGACTGTCAATACTGTTTGAACGTGGAATGACGTTAATCGTGAACGTGATCGAATCGAAATCGAATCGAAACGTGAAATATATCGAGATGAGATCGAGACATTCCTAACAACCAACTGGCTAGTTTCCCTCATCTAACCTTGATCACACTATAACTTGAATGATCCGAACACATAGCACTAACTAAATCAGATGGTGAAGAAGAGTATTCGAGATACATTTATAAAACGAAATTATGAAAGTGATATGATGACGATCAGAGGCCCTAGCAAAGTTGACATTCTACAATCGTAAACGATAATAGAAAACTAAACAAATGCATGAGAATGACATCTCTCAACGATAAGTCACGTGGTCGTTCTCATACATTTGTTTAGTTTTCTGTTAGCGTTTACAATTGTAGAATGTCAACTTGGCTAGGGCCTCAGTATTGTATGTGTCTTGAATCACAGATATAATAACTTTCCCTCGATGGTCGGCGTGTTTTGGTTAACGAAGCTTAATCAGGTGGCTAGAGTGGTTTGTTCTCGAGTTTCATACATAGATTTGCTTGTCCCTATATTCTTAACTACTATTTGTTCTGTGACCCTTTTCGCCTTAGTCCTTATGCTTAGTTTGGCCAATATAAATACAATACCGTATTAATATATTTGTCCACGATTGATATGTTTACATACATCATTTCATAACAATGTTGAAGTGTTTGGTAAGCTGAGTGTCTGCTTTCGTGTTGTCAATAATGGTGATGTAGATTTCTGTAATTACCTTAAGTTGTCGATCAATAATCGTAAACATTTATCGATAAATCGTGTATCTGCTTGGTTTGTAAATAAAAGGAATACGAGTGTAAACGTGCGTTGTTCTGTGTACCAAATCCTCAGCTTGCTTTATGTTTGTTATCTTTAAAAGAATCACCAATATTTTATAATTCAAACACTTGAGAGCTTGGATAAATAATATTTATGGCGATGGATTTCGTTAAACTTTTTTAATGAATTTGAATGACTTATCTTCTCTTCTAGAATAATATGGACTCAGATAATTTATTAAGAGTGGACGTGCCGTACATCGCTCCCCATGAGTGCAAATCTTTAGTTGGTGATATCCTTACAAGAACAATGATTTGTGCTGGAGGCGTGATAGGGGAGGACTCTTGCCAAGTTCGTATTATTTTAAATACACTTATATTTTGATTTTAGATGGCCTCGTTTTTAGGTATTATTCAACTCGTAAGTAGTTTAATTCTGTCACATGTGTACTCAACCCGCATTAGAACATTAGGGTCGAAAATGCTCCAAAACTTCTCGTCAAAGGGAAACTAAGCCTTGAAGAAGTAGGGACATTGTTGCATTCTCTATTTTCTCTTATAATCCGATAGAACGGGAATTCATTTGTCCGTCGATATGATCTGAGAGAGTTTAGTATCAGGACTCATGAGTATACGCGGTTTTCGAGGCAAGGAAGTGGAAATACCATCATCTGCCAATCTTTAGGCTTCTATAGAGATTTTCTTTAATAAAAACTTTATACAGCCTTATAAGATTTCAAATAGACCAAATGTTTAAAAAGGACATCCTAACTAAGATTAAAATTGCGTCACTTTCACGTCATAATTACTCAACCAATTGTCATGAAATTTCGGAATCACAGTTTTAGAGGTACAGAAATGGACAAAGGGTACTTAACAACTGTCCCTCTCATACACAGGAATTTGTAATGAGTAAGTAAGTAACAGCCTGATAATGTCCCACGGCTCCTTTATTTGAGGAGAATATTATGGAGCTTTTTCACCACACTGCTTCAATGTGGGTTAGTGGACTTGTAATAAATACAATGGATAATGTATATCGACAAAGTTCTAAACCGCTGCGTACAGGAGAAGCTTTTGCCAAATTCAGAGATTGCTATTAATTGATTGTATTTCTCTAGGGTGACAGTGGTGGACCCCTTATCTACGAAGATATGATTGTTGGTGTCGTATCGTTCGGGTGGACGTGCGGCGAGAAGAAGCCAGGAATCTACGCAAGTGTTCCCGCCCTACGTGGTTTCATTGACCGGACAATAAGATATCACTCTAAGTCTCAACAAAATATCCATATTGGTTATCGTCCTCGTTAGTTGTATCATTTTTTATCTAACTAAATCTAGTACTTATTTTTTGTTAATTATTATTGTATAATATAATAGAATTGTTAATTTGTAAATTATTGTTTTTTTTTAATGAAACTTTAGGTATACGTATAAAAGGCTGCCTCGTTGGTCTAGTGGCTTGATATAAGTCCGCAGACTCGGTGGTCCTGGGTTCAAATCCCAGGTCGGGCCAATAAATAGTAATGGGGGTTTTCTGTCAGAAAGTTCTCAGTAGCAGCCCGGAGTCTGGAAGTTGGAAGTGTGTACACTCCCGTGCCTCGGAAAGCACGTTAAACCGTCGGTTCTGCGCCTGTTCTCTTTCCGGTCGTGTCAGTGCCGTCCCATCGGATTATTAGAGCTAAGGAAAAGGGAGTGCACCTGTGTTTGCGCACACACTTGTGCACTATAATATCTCCTGCGCAGTGGGCTAATCCCTCTTGGGATTGGCCGCGTGCATATGAACGCACGCACGGCGCTCTCTGGTAAACCTCTGTCTATATTCGTTGTAATATTTGGTTATGGTAGAGTGGCCGTTACAATAACGGCATATAAAAACGTATATTGGCGGGAAAATGTACCATGGGCGGTGGTAGTCACTTTCCATCAGGTGTGCCTCCTGACCGTTTGCCCCCTCTAACATAAAAAAAATGCAGGCATAGTCGCGTGGAATAGACAACATCAATATTAGGACTTTAAAATCTTAAATATGTTTATGGTCGTTGAAATGTTTTAGCAAAACTATTTCAACGACTTGCGTTTAAAAATAAATTCTTCGTAAATTTTCCGATATTTCTTTTTATTGTTTAATATATTTAAATGTTTAAAATATTTTAGCAAGTGAAAGTAGTTATGTAGAAGTGTTGTTATTATAAATAAAATTATATTCACTAGAGACTGGGTAGTGCGATAAAGCAGATATATATTAGTTTACAACGGTAACGATACGTTCTCGATTCTATAACGATCTAACTTCGACCAAACTGTAACTTGAACGTTTTGTTAGTAGAACAGCCCCTCTAGACAAGTGGCTTTTACAAACATTGTATGAGATTGACATTCGCGTTCGACTCGAAACGTCTCGAAATGACGAACGCGAATGTCAATCTCATACATTGATTATTGTTTTCTATTCTATTCTATTAACGTTAAAACCACTTGTCTAGGGCCCCAGGAAAACGATTACACGGCAACGATTACGTTTCGATTGGTTTGCGATTAAGTGACAATTTGTTAGTAGAATTAACTCAAGAGTTATATTCAAATCACATATATTATATGTAATTTTTTTATATGGTTTATTTATATATCTGTCTCCTACAATTTCATTATAGTATACATATAAATAACAATAGAATATTATAGAACGTATGAATATAAAGATTAACATTCACTTGGGGGTAGTTTTTACTTGGTGGTAGAGCTATGTGCAAGCTCGTCTGGGTAGGTACCACCCACTCATCAGATATTCTACCGCAAAACAGCAGTACTTGGTATTGTTGTGTTCCGGTTTGAAGGCTGAGTGAGCCAGTGTACTTACAGGCACAAGGGACGTAACATCTTAGTTCCCAAGGTTGGTGGCACATGTAATGTGGCGATGTAAGAGATGGTTAACATCTCATATAACGCCAATATATATGGGCGTTGGTGATCACTTACCATCAGATGACCCATATGCTCGTCCGCCATCCTATGCAATAAAAAAAACCCGTTTCTGTAGGTACTTTTGTACCGCTGCTGTAAAGTTTTAGCTGGAACAGTAAAATGTATTAGCAGTTAATGGTAATGTTTATTTTCTTTTTGTAACCTTTTAACCGTTTTCTTTTTGTAAATTTATAAATGAGTTCTGTTACTTGATTAAATAAATAATAATAATTTGATAGTTATTCCACTGTTAAATAGTAATAAGTATTGTTGCGTTATGATTTAAAGGGTGGGTGTAATTACAGGCACAAGGGACATGCCAAGGTTGGTGTAGCAGTTTCGATGTATAGAATGACTAATATCCACTTACTATCAGGTGAATCTAACTACCGATTATATATTTATATATATATATATATATTAGTGGGATGTTTGGATAAATAATAAAACACACGGATAAGTGGCAATATTTTTATGTCCGCATTTCAAAATGTAATCACTATCTTACACGTAATATCAGTTCGCTACAACTAGTGCGGGATGTCATCCCGAAGCTACTACGAAACACTTACAACTAACATATTTACGCTCATTTGAGCGATATTTATGAAAAATTAAGATTGTTTTCTTAAATTACAAAGATTTACAACGAAAATATTATATTTTTTTAATCAAAAATACAACGAATTTCACTTTTCAATATACATATTAAATCAAAGAAAGTATAGTTTTTTTAAATCATGGATAATCTTTTTTTTTAAATTGTAGTGCAAAGGAATAACAATTGAAACAAAAATATATTCAAAACTATAAACTATTTTTATCCTATATGGAATTTAGTGTTCTTGTATAACTTCATTTGCTACTGAAGTAGCAAATGTTTTTATATATAAGGCTATACGCATTGAATTAGTACGTCTTAAGTACACTTTGTAATGCATTCGTGAGTCTCATCCCTAAGTACGAGATCAAATTATCGAAAGAAACTACTATTTTTCCGGTTAAGTATATATACAAGAAATTGTAGATAATTTAATGTAAAAGCAGAATATACACTATTTTTAAACTGTCGTCATTTAACTCGGCATTGCTAATATAACACTTTTGTTAACAAAACGAACGCTTACAGACAATAAAAAAAAATATAATTAACAAATACTGTTATAAAACCGGCATGTTACGGTTTTTTTCAGGTGTGTGGTATTTATTTTCGACTCGGTTGTATATTTTTTTTATAATCTTCATTGAATAAAGATTTCCATTTGAAAGCCACTGAAGTAAATTAATTACAGTAACTTATTATTTAATACATTAAAAAATATCAGTTGCAAATTAATGTTATTTAAATTTGAATACAAATAAATTAAGGTCTTCTAAAGCGTAATTACCAAGTTGAATATAATTAATAAAAATAAATCAATCAAATAATTGATACATTATTTAGTTGATAAACGGTATTTTATTTACACTAATATCAGCTTTTTTGTTTCACCATTTCGTCTTTTATTCTAAATTTTAAGCACAAGTCTACGACGATATTATCAACGATTTTAAAGATTTTTTAAAATTTTCTATTTCCAGTACCCTGATGGTTTTAGCGTCGGACGCCTCGAGATGTTCCAACCATTCCTTAATTTTAGTTCATCGAGGTAAGTACATACTCGTATATTATGTTATATAATTTTCTTTAAAAATATATTGAAATTAATCATTACGCGTTATAATTTTAATAAAAAGGATGTCGTAAATTATCTGTATTTTCAAGATAGGTAATTTTTTAATTTACATAATAGACTAAATTAAGTAAAATTACGTTTTTTTTATATTTTTATTAATTAAAAAGAGTTTTCTATTAGTTTATTACTGTCTGTATTCAGTTACAGTTCGATCGTTTTTAATCTATACTATATTACCTAAACAACTATGACTAGCATGCTCCGAACAGTTTTAATTTCTTATAACCCGTGTTATAAGCTATAACCCATAGTTATAACCTACTAGTGACAGCAGTACGTCAAACATGTTTTTTTAATTTATTTTTGTGGCTTATACTGCGCTTCCACTGCCTACAATAAAACATTTTATTAATTGAATTCAATAGAACAAATGACTGAACTGTCAAATTATATTAAGCTATATTCGTAATTTTACGTGATTTACTTTGTTTGATCGCGCCAATACTAATATCGTTTGTCAAAATATTATTTATTTTTAATCTATAGAGAGTTGTATTTTGTAAACTGCCTAACTTAGTATTAAAAAAAAATACTTTATAATTTCTAAAATACTGGAAAGATTATTTAGTCGAGTTCTGTATAGTAAGTAGGAAGATCTATACATAAGACCAAAATATTATTTAAAATAAAGTTAAAATTCAAAACTTATTATATGAATTGGAATAGTAATATCTATGTGCCAAAATCTATTTTACAGTGAAACGTCGGTTATACCAGACCTAACCTTTTTGATAACGACTTAGAGTAAAACATCATTAAGCTTCTATTAAGCTGTGTCTAAACCTAAAATCTCAATATTTGATATAGTAAGTAACTATTAATTACATTTGAAAAATTGAATTTTATTAGTTTCAGAAAAATATATTCAAGAATTTAAGTAGACACGAACCAATTTTTTAAGGAAATTTAAGGTTTACAAAGTAACAATGTACAATGTACGTAAAAACCAATTACAAACAACCAATTTTACAGGCACCGCTAGTTTTGTAAGGAGCAGTTATTATAGGATACGTCAACAAAATATACATGTTTTTGTTAGATAATATATATAATTTAATTTAAAATAATTTTGAAAAAGTCAAAGCAATTTCTTTGCCCAACACAAAAAAAAAATAATCGTAGTGTTTAACAGTACTGTAGAGATATACAAGTTAAGATGAAAAATTACGTAATAACATCCACTAATATTACGGCGGCATTATCGTATATTTTGAACTATTTCATTATTTTAAAAAATTATGATAATTTAGAACCGCGCTCGTAAATGTTGCCTACTGTTAAATATGAATACGATTAAAGAAACAAAAACCTTTTTGTTTTTCTAAATCTAGATAAAATTGATTTTGTTTTTTAAACATAAGTTTTAAGTAATTTATAAATTAAGACAAAGGTATAATTATTAAGAATCTCGGAATTCAAATATCGATTTTACATTGATCGAAAATATAATATTAAATTACGAAATATTTTGTTATTACTTATAAATAAACATATTAATAAATTATTTTAATAAATATAAATAGATTTAACACTGAAAATGTTCACTTATTAACTATTGAATTGAAATTAATCAGTCAACGACGTCCATCTTGAATGTGTTGGGATTGTAATTGATCGGTTTCATGGCTAACCGTATACCAGTGCCGGTTGAATATTTTGCATTTAGAATTTCCTCGTCACTACTGCTCGAGTCTTCGAAGCGATCGGTCGTGCGTGGTGTTTGCTCCGAATCTGAAGACTGTAAATGAATTTATGTCAGATATGCATTGTATATTATATAATAAATTGAAACCTTATATTAATAAGCACATGCATGATATATATGATAAATATATTTCTACAAAGGGTCAACATTAAAATACATGTAATAATAAGCAGTACATAGCAAATATTAGCCGATCGTTAACTTATTTAAATAACAAAAAGCAACCCAACTATGTTCTAAAATATTAACTATAATAACATATTTATTATATAATCGCAAAAAAAAACAGCAAACAAAAAAGTTAGTAATTGAAGACAAAAATTAGAATTCAGGAAAAACTGAAAAAAAAATAAACCACGTACTGTCCTGTTTGAAAAAGGAATATTAATAGGAATAGATTAAAAATACAGGCCTTCCATCCCCACTCTTTCCGTAACACTAAGAAGCCATAATACAATAAACACACATTTATTTCTTGGGACGACGCACGATGCTGGTCGGAAGCCTGGTCGGTCTCTCGTCACTGCTGTCCACTCCCTACATACAAAATTGTATTTACAGAAAGTACTCATTCACAGGACATTGAACTCTTATTTAAAAAATGCTTACAATATCTTAATTTTATTGAAATAAATGAAGGTTAAAATGGTCTTTATTTAAGTTATTCCTTTTAATTAAGACTTGATTTTATTAGGAACATTTTATTTCTTTTGTATCAATAACTTATTTTTCTATATCAATGAATATAAGCTTTGATTAGGGTAGAGCGACATTGGCTTCCAAAGCCCTTTGGTCGATACTTTCACTTTACATAAATTGCATTTCAAGAAATGTTATGTAAATAATAATGATAAATTCGAACAACGCTTATGTACAACTGGAATTGTTTGTCATATTCGCACCCTATCTAGTGCCTAGAGCGATTGCTCCACTCGCTCTACCCTAAGGGCGAATACAACATCCTCAGACTCAGCCAAGTTCATAAATTTCCCTAAATTCCTGAACAAACCAACAACAAAGCAACAGATCTTACATCGAAGTCGCCGATGGTGAACTTGGCGGCCGCATCCGGCAGCAGCTGAGCGGGCGGTGCGCTCTCCGGCGATATAACCTACCCCCACCACCGCGTTAGTCACAGAAACAGACATCCACATTGACATTTTATCACTAGACATGTAACAACATACTAAGTTAGTATTGCCAACAATTCGTCCTATTTATAAAGCACTAGTTGACTACGTTGAGAAGCTTCGTCATCGTTAAACTTTATAGCTCCGCCCTAGCTTCGTAGCGTTATGTTATATAGTCTACTAACACCACGTCATAACAGGGTACTGGCAAAATTCACACAAAGATCCCATTTACCCCCATTAAAGTTTGATTTACCAAAAGTCCATAGAGGTATTTTTTTAGAGTCACAAGGGACATAACATCTTAGTTCCCAAGGTTGGTGGCGCATTGGCGATGTGAGCGATGGTTAACATCTCTTACAATGCTATTGTCTAGGCATCGGGATCACCATCAGGTGGCCCATATGATCGTCTTCCTACCGATGCTATAAAAAAATATACATAAATATCCCACTGGTAAGAATACCTCTCCTGTGAAAGAAATTCAAGAGCATATCATTCAAATAACAACATTTCTCAATAGAGTTATTGTTACTGGCAATACCTAAATCGACATGGGGACAATTCTACTAATTTATAACGGTTATCATGTAATACGTTCTCGATTCTATACCGATCTTGTTTCGATCGTAACTCAACTTGATCGTTGCGCTAATAGGAAAATGTTAAACTGCAACGATTACCTTTCGATTCGTTTGCGATAAATGGAAAAGTTATTTGAAAGCGTTGAAAGCTAAGGATATGTGCATGAACATGTCTATTTCTTGAGTCTGGGTGTAATAATCTACGAGTATATAAGCATGTATTTACAAAAAGATAAGTAGTATAACATGTAGTACGTATATCAATTGTCTTGGTTTCCATAGTACGAGCTCTGCTTAGTTTGGGATCAGATGACCCCGGATAATATTACTATTATATATATATGTAGTTATTTTTTTTTAATTTGGGCATAGTTAAGCCGATGAGCATATGGACCACGTGATGGTATGTGGTCACCAACGCCCATAGACATTGGCATTGTAAGAAATGTTAACCATCTCTTACATCGCCATTGCGCCACCAACCTTGGGAAACTAAGATGTTATATCCCTTGTGCCTGTAATTACACTGGCTGACTCACCCGGACACAACAATACTAAGTAATGCTATTTTGCGGTAGAATACCTGGCTATAGACTATATAACATCTCACTGGCACACGGAGGCAAAATTATATTTAACGCGCGGAAAACCACAGCTAATTTTAATATGAACGAGATGAGGGCTTACTTCAATATAATGTAAGCATTGCTATAAGAAGAATATGTACATTTCATAATAAAATATTCCTAATAAAGAATACAAATCGATTTAATTTTCATATTAAGTTTGTCGAGTGTATTCGACATGTCTAGTGATAAAACCTCATTGCTGTTTGATAAGAATAAGTACAATATGTAAACAAAATAATTAAATAACAATTGTTTTCATTTGTAAAGTTATATTTAGTTTTAAGATTAGTAAATAAATGCATGTAGCGAGGAGCTT
Organism: Nymphalis c-album; assembly: GCA_963151315.1. Classification (NCBI taxonomy): domain Eukaryota; kingdom Metazoa; phylum Arthropoda; class Insecta; order Lepidoptera; family Nymphalidae; genus Nymphalis; species Nymphalis c-album. The sequence goes on from OY720610.1 coordinate 6,115,742, forward strand.
AAAAGCAAATACGTCACTCTTTTATATTTTTTTGTATGGATGAATCCATTTAAAAGTTAAACATGAAAATATTTTCTGTGTATGATGTAGAGCTGAAAGTAGAGAAGCCGAGACGACCCAGTGGTAAGAACGCGTGACTCTTTCATGTGCTTAATTTGTGATTGTAATTCATCTCGTGCTTGACGGTGAAGGAAAACATCGTGGGGAAACCTGCATGTGTCTAATGTCATTGAAATTCTGCCACATGTGTATTCCACCAACTCGCATTGGAGCAGCTTGGTGGGATAAGCTCCAAACCTTCTCGTCAAATAAGGAGAGGAGGCTTTAGCCCAGTAGTGGGACATTCAAGGCTGTTACTGTAAGATGTAACTTACTTGGTTTTCGAGGGTTTTATTCGTTCAGAAACATAAAAGCATAAAGTTTTACATTTATAAGTTATCTCCAACGTTTGATCAAATAATGTTCATTGATTAAATGTTAATTCCAAATTCAAAACAATGTTTTAAAAATGTAGTAATTTGTGCAATTAAATTTTCCATTACTTTTATTGTAGATCTATGACAATCAACATGTTAGTGTGACAAGGTGTGACGCTTCTAAATTGAGTAAAGATTTTTGTTTTGATTTTTATAATTCACTAGCTGTGCCCTGCTGTTTCACATGTGTATAATTAATAAAAATATAATTATTAAAATAAATCTGCTTTGTAGGTCACGTGATTTCATTTGCTATTTTTTTTATTAATTTAATCTTTATAGTATTCCGTTTACATATTGTACGTAATTCACAGGAACTCACTATATATTATACTATGTGATATTGTTAAGTATATAAGAATTATTTTATTACATAATAGTATATGAAATAAACTTGCAAGAAGAATGAGTAACTTTCATTTATTTTTCTCATAGTTACATCTAAGAGAGTAATGAAATTAAATATATTAATAACTATATTCCATTGTTTTCATCATTTTGTTTTACTTTTATTGTATTTGTTGATTTTAACATACAATTCAATATACATTATTTCATTGGGATTAGAAAAACACCTTTTGTCACATCTGTAACAAACTTATAGGTTATATACTCGTATATAAATTTCATTATTAAAAGAAACAGTTTAAAACATATAACGATAAATAAACAAGAGAATGAAGTCATTGCAATTAGTTATATTAATACTAACATATAAAAAATCCGGCTCGAAGGATCATTTTTGCAAGGTCATTTAACAAATGATATACAAACAAAATCACATAGTAATCATTGAAGTATCAGGAAATAGTACATATAGTATTTACATGTTAGCGTTATTAGCAACAATAATTAGCTCACACAGTAATTAGATACTATATTACATTTTAGCGGAAACACAATGAGTAAATAATAAATATTACATATATATAATTTATATTGAAAAATTTGACATCAAGATTTTGGTTGGAAAATACTCTTTTCAAATTAAATTTTAGTTTAATGGACTTTTTTGATGCTTCAAATATAGACTTCACTTTCGTAAAGAATTCTTATTAATGTGTTATAAATTTAACACTAACTAATTATTTTTTTTAATTTTTCTATGCTTTGTTTGAATTTCGACTTCAGTCATATTATATGGAAATAATAAAAACTAATTAATTTTATAGTATATTTTAAGAATTATAAATAATAAATCGAATTATTTTAGTCCTATGGAAATATTATGGAACATTACTTACATCCTGGTCGCTCATCATTTCCTTGGTGGAGACGGTGGTCTCGATCCTCCTTATGGAGCCCTGGTGGATGTCCACGTCCAGGGCGAGGCATTGGAATCTCCTCAACAGGAGTACCACAGGTATAGGGAGGATACCTGCCAGAATCATGACCACAGCGATGGCGAGCACCCATGATGGATATGGAGTTTTTTCCACACGACCCTGTTAGCAATACGATATCTTTAAAATATAAGCTTTTTATAATTTAACAATCTATTCCATTACAGATGCAAAAGAGAGAGTGTTATAAAAAGGAAAGCAAACGCCTGTAAATGTCTCCTGTTGAGCTAAGGCTGCCTTTCCTTTTGAGAAGGCTTAGAGTTAATTAGCATTCCTCAGAAATAAATTATTTGAAAAACTTCGATATATTTTTAAATTGCTTACATCATTATAAAACTTAATTGATATTTTATTGAAAACGACGCTGAAAAATTGTGAAATGATCCAATAATTTAGTATGATAATGAGCGAGCAATATTTTCGTTATGGCTTCTTAATAATTCATCATACGCTTAAAAAATATATACTTAAGCTTGGTGCTGGACAAATGACTTATTAGATTTGAATCCTGACCTCTGCAGCATTCCAAGCTCCATACATCGGCGGATTGAGCAGCATGAAGATGAGAGAAGACAGCAGGATGCAGGACACGATGAAGGGTCCAACGTAGCGCCAGGTGATCTGCCAGTACAGGCCAGGACGGTAGCCAGTCATTTCGAAGATATCATTAGTGAATCTGAAATGTAAAAGGTTTTTAGTTAAACATTAAGTTACAATAGTTCATTCATAATTTTCTTCGACATATAAATGGGGTTTTCTCTATGACTTCAGGTGGGCACATATGCCACTAGATGGTAAGTCACCACCGGCCGTAGATATTGGCCCACCCAAACTTTAAAACGAAACAAAATATTTCTGTTTTGCTATAGAATATCTGCTGTAGAAGGTACCTAGATGGTCTTAAACAAGGCCCGACCATAAAGTGAATGACTGTGAAAGCTATATCATAGGATTGAAAACAATAAACCTTAAACCTGACCTAACAAATACTATATATAAGGGACGTGACGTCTTAGTTCCCAAGGATGGTGATGCATTGGTGATCGTTCTTACAGTGCCAATGACTATGTGGTGGTTAATAACCAGGTGGCCCAAAGACCATTCTGCCAACCTATTTAAAAATATATATAAAAGAAAAGTTCTAACAGTTTTCTCTCTTTCTGTCATCTTTAATTTCACATTTGAAAGAAGGAGACACAGTATTGCTTATCATGCCTTAAACATAATCTATAAGTAAGGACATCAGTGTTGAAAGTCAAGGAGTATATTAAAAGTGTTATACCTCTCATGTCCGTAGATGTAAACGACGGCGATCATTTCGAGCAGAGCAACAACGACGAGGCCGATGGTGCCAGCGAACGAGTCGAACATCTTCAGCCAGTACTCGCCGGCGCCGGTCGTGAAGATGAGACCCACGAAGAAACATATGGTGCAGACGAAACCTAAGATAAATACGAGTTAATAGATAGAGGAGTATTTTGAAAATAACTGTTCATGCATTTGAATAAAATAGAATTGAAGCTGACACAAATACAGACAATAATCGCTAAGCTTTCTCTATAAATTTTTATATAATATCTGAACCATCAATCAAATAATTGATTTTTTATTTATTTCTTCTTGTGTTAGTTTTCTAATAAAATTTACTTATTTGGTTTTGATTTATATTTTTTTTTTAATTATGCAAATGACAATTGTTTACCCATTTATATAATCTGTATTTTTTTCTGACAATTGATTTTAAAGGCATTTATAAATACGAGTGCGAGTGGTCAAGTGGGATATTATATATAGACATACTCAATTATCTACATGAGGTTTAAAAATCATATGGTCTGAAACGATTAGTATAATCATATCTAAGACCAACAGTGCTGGTAATAACAGAGAGAACTACTGTAACCAGTTATGTAATTTCACATATCTTCTACTACATCTAGGTACCTAGACCTATTTAACGCTTGAAACAACGGGTACATGAATGAAAATAATTATCATCTCCAAAATTATATTTACCAGTAATAACGGGCTTGCTGAATCTTTTGAAGAAGTCAATATCGAATATGGTGCAGAGCATTCCTTCCATGATACCAATCTGACTGCCGAGACCCAGGGAGAGCAACATGAGGAAGAAGATGATGGACCAGAACGGAGCTGGAGTCAGTTTCAGGATTGCTTGCGTGAATACGATAAACGCAAGACCTGTACCTTCTGCAGCCTGGAAGTAAGATAATATATTTTGGAGATGAAAGGTATGGTTAATATTTCTTCGGTTGAATAGATATCGAGTTACTCGTCCAACTTAACGAGGCGAATAAAAGTCAATTTGTGATGTGTAATGTGTATGTTTTTGTTTGATTTTAAAAGATTCCCGTATTATTGCTAGGTATATTATAGTGTTTCCTTAGCTGACATCGACTCCAAAAATAACAATAATTGTAACTACATTATCAACCACACAACACATTCGTACCTACATATGGATGAGAAGAAAATAGTAAGTTAATTATCAAATTATAGAAGAATACGCAATTATTTTTTAACTTTTTAGTGCATATTAATTTGTTTTTCCTATGAAGTCGGTTTTTGTTTTGTTAAAATTTTTATTTATATGGGACAATGTATACGCCTTTACAACAGGATCCCAGAAATCGTTCAAAAATATTCAATAGTGAAATTTAAAAGGATTGTTAAGGAACGCTTGTGTGCTAAAGGATATTATACAATCAATGACTTTTTAGATGATTGCACACCTTGGGGATGAAACGATCGCCTCCAGGCTGTTTAAAATAAAGAAGAATATTATTATTGTATTTGTTATTGTGTAAATCTATAATTGTAAAAATGAGCTGAAAAAAAAACCCTGAGTTTCTTTCGCCGGTTCTTCACAGGTCTGAGGTGTTTATTTCCAAACCGGTGGTAGATTTATGACAATCAATAAGAAAGTGTAACACTTCAACATTGAGTAAAGATATTTGAATTTGAATTTGAATAAGACATTGTAAATCAATTCATACCTCGTCCAGCTGCCTGCTCATTTCACATCCGGTAAGATTCAGTGCGGAAGTGACGTTGCTAGCCAGAGTCGGATAGTTCTCCTCATAGTATTCTTGCGTCGAATTCAACATGAAACCACCGATGTGGTGCATAGCCAGTATCTTTATTTCCCTGAAAAATAGTTGTAAAAAGTTATCTGTTAGTGTTTATTTGACCAATCACAATAAAACATTTTTTTAAAGAAATGTACAATACCACTGTCTATGGGCGTTGGTGACCACTTACCATCAGGTGGCCCATATGCTCGTCCGCCTACAGATACTATAAGACATTCAAGACGCTATTTCTTCGAGAATCCATAGAATAAATCATAGAGTATTCAAGATCTCGACCAATGATATCGCGTCAATTCAATGTCAAAGTTGTTTATGAGTCTTACGGCCGAATACTTGAACGTCATTTAAATATTAAGTGCAACTTAATTACTTGAGACGCCATTAATTTAAAATGTCGCATACTAAATTTCAAATTAACAGCATCTCAAATAATTAAGTTTCACTTAATATTTGAATGACGTTTATTCAGCCGTTTGCTCCTCTTATACTTGGAATAGGCTACAAACATCTATTATTCATTAAGAAGAAGATTAAATTTTCCAGGCAAATAATTGTTACCATTTTAATATGACAAAGTTACAAAACAAATATAGGTACAACAATAACAATATGAGCAATCAGCAATAATAATTAAGGTTCAATCATGATGAGCGTGTTTACTCCGGGCCAATTAACCCGTCAGCTACTTGACCGAATGTTCAGGGGCATCGTTGCATTAAATATTATATTCTATATTTAGAACGATATCGGGTTTCCATAGATAATATATACGTCATAAGGAATTCATTGTGTTTACTCGTAAATTGATATTTATTATTAATAATGCCTTCGTCCAATCTTAGTAACTAAAGCAAATATTTTACGAGCGCCATTTTGTTTTTACATTATCGTAATTATTGATACAGATAATGTTTATTGAATGTCGCCATTATATTCAACAAATCACTGGTGAGGCATTAACGGCCGAATACCGAAACGTCATTCAAATATGAAGTGGAACTTAATTATTTGAGACGACGCTGTACCTAATTGTAATTTCAAATTTCGCATACTAAATTTGAAATTAATGGCGTTCCAAATAATTAAGTCCCACTTAATATTTGAATGACGTTTCAGTATTCGGCCATAAGTGAATTAAAATGGCAAATTTATAGAAATTTCGTCATAACCTGAATTCCACGCTGACGAAACGACCAAGTTTGCTAGCTATGTATATCGCGGTGCGAGTACCTATATAAAAATTGTGTCACATTACATGAAAATACTCGGAAATTCAATTAGGGACAAAATTTGTTGGAAATATAAATATTCTTAATTGTATTTGATAAATGGTTTTTCAGTGTTCCAATTTAGCAAAAAACTGTTACCAACCTACTTCGATCGTCTTTATTAAAATTTGCTAATTATATTTTATACTAGCTGATTAACGCGACTGCGTCCGCGTTGCTTGATATATTAACAAAGTTTTCTTATGTACGAAGGAAATAACATCAAAAAGATCGCAAGCAAACATATTATATACTTTGTTTAAACATACATCACTGAACACGCCGTGCATATACAAGTCGTTGTTTCTTGAAACTTTAATAACTTTTTATTAAATGAAGATATCGCAATCATTTTTCCTTTTGATAAGGGCCAAGTGTCTAAGAAATAAAATTTAGAAAATTTCATTGAAATCTATCCAGTAGTTTTTCCGTGATGCGCGCACAACTGCAGACCTCTATCATTTTATTTATATAGATATGAAAATCATATCATGTGATTTAAAACGCTTAATTGTAAAGTGTCTCTGATCTGAATGTCTCATCCAAATCTATTAGTACGTGCTTCGAACTATTTCAACGAGAGTAATGTTGGTCTAGTATCTTACTATAAGGTCGCTCAAGTTGATTAAGCTGTACCTAATTGTAACGCCTTTACATTAAACTTTAACATTGAATTCGACTGAATTAAACATCTCTGGATATGCAACTTACAAGCCAGGGAAGCAAAAGAGGCATTTAATAAATTATTACAAAAGTAGGTCACGAGACCCACTTCAATGTTAATATAAAATTCATGTATCAAAAGCCATTTCAAGCACATAACGAACTTCATGTACTCAGAATCGGAAACTTGTACCAGCATAAATAATCATTTACGATTTTAAATAATTACAACACAGATATATTTCCTCATTTATAATATTAGTACAGATTAATTATTATTTATGTCCAACATATCTACAAATATTATTAAAAAAAAAATCTAAGAAGTATTATAATATATATTTTTATTATTACTATATTATATATTATATTATATATTGACGAGCCCGTTGGCGTGGTTGGTAAGACACTTGCTTTTCACGCCGCAGGTTGTGGGTTCGATTCCCACCCAGGACAGACATTTGTGTGCATGAACATGTCTGTTTGTCCTGAGTCTGGGTGTAATTATCTATATAAGTATGTATTTACAAAAGAAAAAGTAGTATATGTAGTATATCAGTTGTCTGGTTTCCATAGTACAAGCTCTGCTTAGTTTGGGATCAGATGGCCGTGTGTGAATAATGTCCCATGTTATTATTATTATTATTATTATTATTATATAACTGTATGATATAAAGAGGAAACATTTATTGAATACTATCGTTTTTCCCGCGGTTTCTCCCTGTAGTTCTCGTTCCCGTGGGAATACAGGAATAAAATTCCTATGATTCACGCTGATAATGTAGCTTTCCATTGTGGAAAGAACTTTTAAAATCAGTTTAGTGGCTTAAGCGTGAAATCGTTACAAACAACCAAAGTCATATTCGCATTTATAATATTAGTAAGGAAGATTAGTTAGGAGTAGATAGAATACAATCGTAAATAGACGTACATTTTTCGTATTATAAAAGTATGGAGCGTGTCATTTGAAAGTTACGATAGATGTACCAAAAACTGGTAGTTTCATCCAAAAATATATTACTAAATATCAATAAGAATTATAAGTTACTAGTTTTCGCTCGCGGCTTCGTCCACATGTTTGAGGGAGGGGGGAGGGGATGCGAATGTTTTGTATAAAAAGTAGCCCGCGACCTTTCTTAGAAAAAAAAAGGAAAATTTGTAGTATTATATGTAGTATATCAGTTGTCTGGTTTCCATAGTACGAGCTTTGCTTAGTTTGGGATCAGATGCCCTTGTGTGCCATAGTGTCCCAGGATACTGTTATTATTATATAATTATTATAACTTTTAGACCTTTCTCCCCTCTTCTGGGTAAATATATATAATAGATTTTCTTTGTATAAGATATTATTCGAATCTTACCAGCTCTGCGTCACGGTGACGTAACTCCAAATACGAATCTCTACAATGTTTTTAACCGACTTCAAAAAAAGGAGGAGGTTATCAATTCGTCTGTATGTTTTTTTTTTCTTTATTTAATTGATAATTGCACATAAAAAACTTGACAATTTTTCTAGATATTAGAGATCTCTTTTAGTGATAAGTTCTATTGCATGTTTATTCTTTTAATTGACTGCCATCGTACACAATAAACCATCGCAACACATGTTATACAATCATTCAAAAGCGTGCAAGGGCGACCTATCTATATAGCGATCTTGACTTTGTAAATAATAAACAACGATGAATGAATAAAGGCAATAAATAAGGAGGGCAAACGTTGTATACGTGTTTTGTAAAATTTATGTAATTTAATATGTAATATACAACCAAAAGTAATAGTAGTAACAGCCTGATGAGTTTCCGCTTCTATTAAGGAAGAGATTAAAATAGTAAAAACCGGCCAAGTGCGAGTCGGACTCGCGCACGAGGGGTTCCGTACTATTATAAAAAAAAAACCGCAAAAAATCATTACTGTTGTATGGGAGCCTCACTTAAATATTTATTTTATTCTGTTTTTAGTATTTGTTGTTATAGCGGCTACAGATATATTATCATCTGTGAAAATTCCAACTGTCTTACTACCACGGTTCATGAGATACAGCCTGGAGACGGACAACGGAGTCTTAGTAATAGGGTCGTTTTACGCTTTGGGCACGGAACCCTAAAAATCGTCTTCTCATAACGAAAAGTAAAGATAAGGCCTTGCAAACATCGCTTAGTGACTGTTTAGTTAAATACTCATTTCACTCTTTCTGTTATTGTTGATTTGACATACGAAAGAAAAAGACAACATTTTTTAACTAGTCACCCGCTCATAAGTTTTGTCTCTTAGTTTGACGGACGCTGGTCGATGTTGCCATCAACAATAAGTCTTACAACGCTGTCAAAGGCCTGACTGTTTACGTCTGGATTATTTAAAAAATCATTTATCGTTCCAATTAAGGCCAATGTCACATGGTGTAGTGAATACTGTGATTGTGTACAATATTGCCGCGACTGTAATTCGATTATGACAAATTAATTGTCTATTTCGAAGGATATCATGTCATTAGAAATGTGATTTATTAGATTATTCAATGTCGAACTCGCTTCTTATCTTACTCGTGAATGTTGAAAATCGACTTACAGTGATACGTTATTAAGAGTAAAAATTATTGTTTAGAGTCAATGTCACATATAACCTTCTGAAATTTCACTGAATAAAGTTTAAAACGTATAAAAACTGGCAAAATTTTGTTTTTAGTTTCATTTACACTTAAATACTCACATACACGCACACACAAACACTCACACACACACACACACACACACACACAATATCATATATCACACTTACTAAATTAGAAACGAGTTATAATGTAAATAACGCTAATATACACATATAGATCTTATCCATGCACACGGGCTATGAGGTCGTATAAAGTGAAATTTAACTTCCAAGATACAGGCTATCCTAGTTTGGAAGTCAAAAGAATTATTCTGGAGTATTAACTTAATTAGCCTACCACATTACATGTACCTAGTTTTTATATTATGTCTGTGTTTTTATTTGTTTATTTTTTTGTTGTCTTATTTTATTATTAATATATATTTTTGTTTATCTTTTATTTAGTAATATAAAACTGTATTTTTATTTGTAAGGTTACTTTTCGCAATAAATTATTATTATTTAAAAAACAAAAAGGAATTTTGAACTAGATAAATTAATGTGTAATATATGCAGTGATAGTAAATCAATTACAAATGGTGTATCCTACAGTCTTTGGTGACCATAGACAAGTTATCGTAATGCTAATATTTTTTTTTAAATTTTAATAATAATAATAGAAACAATAAATAAAAAAACTTCTTTAAAAACAATTATTTATAATTTAGTGTATGGAACTCTGACATGTAGTAGCGCAGTCCATCGAACTGTAATTGGTAGAAAAAAAAAACAATATGTCAAATAGTCCTTGAAGCAGGAAAGATAAGGGTGTTAATTTTCTTCTCTCTCTCTCTTCTTTTTTCACCTTCGTATATCTACGCTAGTTGACCGCAAAATGTTCGGCCAATGTCACGTATAAATTACATTTTCTTTTAGGTTAAACTTTTTTCTTTAAAATACGCTTGTCATATTTATACATCGTTGTTTTTTTTTAAATTTAAAATATCATTTATTGTGCCAATTACGGCCAGTGTCACGTGGTGTAGTGAATATTTTACATTTTCTTTTTCAATGTGTTCATTAATCGGTAGCGATAACCGTGCGTTGAATCAACATGGAGCTCTAACGGCCAAAGACCTTGGTAATATCTTTATGAACCGTAAAGTAAATGGAATTTCTTCATTAAGCTCGCCGTCCATTAAGTTTACTTTGCGATCGCTGAGCGCAACTTACATTTGTAAGTACTAATTAATATTTATGTTGATATAATATCAATGTTATGCTTTTTTTAATATTTATGTAATCATGATTTGTAATATACCTATTAAAGATTTTCGTTTTACAATATTTTAAAACTTTTGTTTAGACGGTTCGTTATCACTAAGCTATTGATTCATTATCTTGTTTGAAAACTTAGCTAATTAAATTTTCTAAAATTGGCGATATCATCAACTAACGCTCGGCTAATTGGCCATTGGAGCAACCGATGAATGCTTCGCTTAAAAATCTTATCAGAAATTAAAAATTGGAAGATTTCCTCACTAATATTCCAATAACACAGACATGAATACACACACATACATAAAAAATTACTTACTTGGTGATGCATTTTTCGACCATCGTGTAAGCCTTGAAGCCGAGGATGCTGAAGATGACGACAGAAGCGTAGATTGCGGTCAGAGCGTTACACACGGACACGAGCAACACATCCCTGACACAATTATTGTTAGGCGTGTTGTACGAACCGAAGGCGATGAGAGAACCAAACGCTAGGCCAAACGAATAGAAGACTTGCGTAGCAGCATCAAGCCATACAGTTGGATCTAGCAATTTATTAAGCTGTGGAAAAAATATACATGTTAGAAGAGTTAATAAGGGCAGAGAGAGATAGTGATAGAATTTTTAATACCTTCGGTTTGTACATGTGGATGATACCGTCAGCTGAACCAGGAAGCGTTATGCCGCGGACGAAGAAGATGGTCAACACGACGTAAGGAAACAAAGACGTGAAGTATACGACCTGTAACAATACATCAATATTGAAGCGAATAATAATAATTAAGATAACACAGAGGTTTTGATTGCACACCTTGGGAATGAAAATATCGCCTCTAGGCCATTTCATATAAATAAGAATGTTGTTATGCTATTGACTAAATCGCCTATAACTGTAAAGGACGAGTTAAAAAAAAAACCCCGCTGAGTTTCTTTCGCCGGTTCTTCTCAGGTCTGAGGTGCTTATTCCCAAACCGGTGGTAGATTTATGACAATCAATAAATAAGTATAACACTTCTACATTGAATAAAGATTTTTGAATTTTAAGTTTTGATAAGCAATAATATTTCTGAATGTATTCTACTTGGTGGTAGGATTCTGTGCGAGCCTATCTCGGTGGTTCACGTCCACTTGCACACCGCTAAGCATTACTTAGTATTGTTAAGTTCTGTGTTGAAAGATGAGTTAGCCAGAATACAGGCACAATGGATATAAGTTCTTAGTTCTCGAAATTGTTTTTTTTTATAGCATAGTTAAGCAGACGAGCATATGGGCCAGCTTATGGAAAGTATTCACCAAAACCCATAGACATTAGCATCGTAAGAGATGTCAATCATCACTTACATCGCGCGCCACCAACAATTTGGGAACTAAGATGTTATGTCCATTGTCCACAACAATACCAAGTACTGCTGTTTTGCGGTAGAATATCTGATGAGTGGGTGGTACCTACCCAGACGAGCTTGCACAAAGCGTGGTAGCGTATTCGCAATATAAAGAATGATTAAGCAGTGGTGACCACTTCCCGTCATGTGGATTCTATCATTAGTAAACTTGCACCTGCGTATAGGTTTTTTTATCAAACAAACATAAATACTACGAGATACAAAGAGCCTTTTTCCAATCACAGGAAAAAAAAACAACTTCTATATGGAATTGAAACGATATTAAGATCTTGAATAAACTATTCATTTGATAAACAAAAATTTTAACAAAACAAAAACCGACTTCTAATGAAAAACAAATTAATATGCACTAAAAGGTAAAAAAATAATTGCGTATTCTTCTATAATTTGATAGTTAACTTACTATTTTCTACTCATCAATATGTAGGTACGATTGTGTTGTGTGGTTGATAATGTAGTTACAATTATTGTTAATTTTGGAGTCTCAAAAAAAAAAAAATTTAGACGAATTGATAACCTCCTCCTTTTTTGAAGTCGGTTAAAAATCGACTCAGATGATATCAGAACTGGTAGTAAAATTAAAGTAATATAAGCAGTTAAATGGAATAATATCGTGTGTAAATAAAGGTATATTTACCAAGAACTGTTTGTAATATTACAGCAGAGCTTTGCAAATCGTTTGGAATACGTAAAAGGTTTGTTTATCCGCCTTGTTCGATCAGAATAGGCTGTAATGGTTACACAAATATTTATCACAAGGGCGAACTCTCGCCTGTCATTTCCGTAATTGCTATGAATCCATTGCCAATCAATAATTGATTCAATTTCTTTATAAATAAGCTTTATTTTTCGATTATTCTTTTTTGTTGTTGTTGTTCATGTATTTGGTTACTCTTTTCTATTATTTATTTCGTGATTAGGATGTCGTAGTACGTTATTATACCAAATTTCAGATTTTCGGTTTTCGGTTTAAAGGACTTTTTTATTGGGACATTTTTAGTCATTTACTTGAGAATACATATTATATTATTAGTTAATATTTACATGATGCTGGTAGATAGACAAAAAAAGTTTTAGAATACAAAGGTAGTTTAAGTATGGGTTGGTGCTGATTCATCGGTGATATGCGCTTTTCGGAAGTACACCCCAAGCATCTAATGCCTGCTTCCTATTTTTACCTTCCGCCGACCACGCTGATCACGAGCTTAGCAGTTCTTCTCTGCTAACACTAGTTAGAATGCGTTAAACGAAGTCCATAGCTAATTCCGTCTACTAACAACTGGGCCATGTTGAACATTAAATTAATTTTATAACATCAATATTAAACTATTCTTACCTTACCGCTGCTCTGGATACCCTTCATAACAATGAAGAAGACGATGATCCAAGCCAGAAGTAAATAAAGGACGATCCACCAACGAGGAGCACCAGGTTCTTCAATACTCGGTGACGCGTCCAAGGCCTCCCTGTACCAATAGTAGACGGTAGCTGAGGCTTTATTGCACTCAGCTTCGGCTGTTCCGTTATCTTGAGGACAATGTGCCCAGGGTAACGTATCTGCGCTAAGCTGGAGGGAAACATTACATATGTAGCCAGCTAATATAGACAAAATAAATTTAGTTGCACTAATGCGTTTAATTCTTTGGTTAATCGTCTAGGTAGATACTACCCACTCTTCAAATATTCTAGATAAACAATCGTACTGGTAGATATTGTGTTCCGGTTTGATAAGTGAGTGAACCAGTGTAACTGCAGGCACAAGGGACAAGATCTTAGTTCCTGAAGTAGCTGGCGCATTGCTTACGTAAGAGATGGTTAGTATTTCTTACAATACCAACGAACTGACTGAATAAACCGACGGTATAAGTTCTTTTCCACCAACCCGCATTGGAGCAGCGTGGTGGAATAAGCTCCAAAACCTTCTCCTCACAAAGAGGGGAAGACGCCTTAGCCCAGCAGTGGGACATTCACAGGCTGTTACTATAAGTTCTTGTTTTTTTAAGAGTAAATCAACAACAAATAAAATTGTATCTGTGTCTCATAATCACGTATAAGTTCAAATATGCTAATATTTATATGCTAAGATTTAAAACTTTGTTGCTCATTTATTTTTAATTACTTGATTATGTATTTATTTATGACCTTCATCAATGTCTGATGACGCATGACTTCAATTTATAAATGATAACTTACCCGGATACTATTGAAGAGGTAGAAGAAGACCCAAGTTATGATGACGTTGTAGTACAAGGCGACGAACAGCGTGACGACACAGCTGGCTATCCCGATCCCGCCTAACCAGGGGTGTATGGTGTTCCAGACTCCGAGGGACCCGAGACGCATCTTTTGACCAATTGCCATTTCAATCAAGAACAGTGGGACGCCTTCCAATATCAACATAATCAGGAACGGGATGAGAAATGCTCCTAAAAATTATTTATTATTTCATATATTTCGTACCTAAAATGTCACTTTACAAATTTGTCACATCATCGCGTTTTGATAAAGTTATGTGTGACGAAGCGATTTAAGACGTCATTCTTTTAGCGGTTTAAAAAAAAAAACAGAAATACACCGATTTTGCTAAGCCTATTTGGTGTTGGAAACTATTGATTCTTGATATCTGTTGTTGTTTTCAAAATTATCTGAACAATAAACCTTAGAGCTATACATATAATTATATTTAAATAATTTCTGAAGCGCCACTGAAGCGCTGTAAATAAACAACGCAGACATGCATATATATACGTTTGTTAATATTTCTTATGCAGTTATCATTATTAATAAGTCAAATTAAAAAAAAATATAATATTATTTTAACCAATGCTAAAGATAAATTTAAAAGAACAACTAAAGGCCAGTTTTTTTATTCGTAATTAACTCAGGTTGAGTTGGTTGTTATTTTAAAGTTAAAAATGGTTAAATTCTGACAAAACGTGTTTTTTCATCAATAGTTAATTTATATCAATAAAATCAATAATCAATAGTTAATTGTATTACTAATGTTCATAAACGAACTATTCGTTATTATTTTTAACTATTGGTTGAGTTAACTGCCGATCAAAAAACCGGTCCATGCTATTAACTACCGCTACATTCACATTGTGAAACCTACTACATATTTCGTAAATAGTTATTCTATCATTTAATAATTTTAGACATATTAATTAATTTGTATATATAAAACAAAAATTTAAGCCATCCGAGTGTGTTTCTAAAATAGTTTTTTCCTCGTTTTAAATTTAGAACAAAGTGGAATTGGTTAGGTTTTATTATGCCACGGCACGCACTACAGATAAAAAACCGATATTGAAGAACTAGGCTGTACACACAGTTTGCAAAAACCGAAGAAGCAGACTGTTTTTAAATTTAATTCAATTGTTAAATTTTTTAAATTCTTTTGATATTCGAAGTTTAAATAAAATCAGAATAAAGGTTAAAAATAAAAATAATTTCAGGCTTAACATTCCAAGACCGATTCCTAAAGTATGAAGCCATATAACATACGAATGCACACACGACTATTCTAACTAATTAAAGCCTTAAATATTGAAACAAAATTAAAAAATCTCACACAATTACTTAAGTAAATTGCCATTTATACAATTCCAGTTTTAATCAATATTTAACGGTCCCTAGGTAATCTAAAAAGGCAAACACGAAAGGTCGTAGCACGATCTACAGACTACGGCGTAGACGTAGCTCCGTAGCATCAAAATCAATACCGCGCTACCCCGCGCTAGTACTGTTTAATTTTAGACACTGCGATTTTTATCTATTTAATCCATTCTGAATATTATTCTTTAGTATATATTTTTAATAACAAGGCAAAGGTATTGGTTTATAAAACCTTTGCCGCATTGACACTTAATTAATTCAATTAAAATAGTAAAAAATGTGTAAATTTAATAAAACTGTATATAATAAAATTAATAAATTATTGAAACATAATTATCAATAATTTCAATATGTATGTCAGTAATTACTCACCTCCGCCATTTTGTTGACACAGATACGGAAACCGCCAAATGTTGCCCAACCCTACCGAATAGCCGATAATGGATAAAAAGAACTGAAGTTTCCCAGACCAGGCAGCTCTATCCTCGTCCGGAGCATCTCTTTGCAAGGAGTTTCTCGATCCTTGAAGTACTATTGTCACTCCGTGAGGCCTTTCTGAACCATCTGCCCTCGTGTTCAATGGCGCCAATTCATGGCCATTTCTTGGCCCAATGGGCTCTGCTTTTGCAGCCATTTTAGTTCAAAAATCGAAACGATTGGTGACAGATATTTCTTTTTTTATGTTACTGAATAAAGCTGTGTATCCACTGTGTGAATTTTTTAAGAGTTCTAAACTTAAATAGTTTAAATAAATTAATCTTAATAATATTTATTTATTGTCAATATTATTATTAAAATAAATGTACACAAATCAAATCGTTTTCAATTTGACGAGGTTCTTCGAATGGAAATCGTTACCTATGAATATGTTCATAATATATCTATTATTAAATTTGATGTATTTCGTAATCGTATGTGAAGTATCGTATTGCGTCTTTTTTAACGAATTCGACGACTTTAAAGTACGTCGTCGTCCTTTGCAACAGTTTCTGCCGTAATTTCAGAGAGTCCCGGAATACGAATGATGCCTCTCTGTGCATATGAGTTAGTTTTTGTTAAATTAAATTAACAAAACAAACATGGCGGCACACTAAAATGATCTTTAGTGTGGCTAGTTCGTTTTGACTTCCATTTTTAATTTTTAGAAGATTGTGATCTCAAACTGCGTTCTGAAACAGAAATTTAGCTTTAATTATTGTGATATTTTTCAACTACATCAAACATAAATTAAAATTTCACTTGAAATTAATTACTCATAAAATCTAATATAAAAAAATAAATATTCAACAACACAAAGTTACAAGAGAGTTGGTGCATTTTTTCGCTCTGAGGATCGGAATTGCGATTCACCGCGGTAATGCTGTTAGCATTATTGCCATTCCTCGCGGTCACGATTTGTGCAGCCATTTTAAATTGTGCTCTGTATATACTTCATAAGTTGCCAGTGTAAATAATTATTTTTTTTATAATTTATCTACTAGTTTAGCTCTGTGGTTTCATTTTAAATCTGTAATTTGTTTTATATATAATACGTAATAACTTTGAATAGCCGATTCTGATTAAATTAAATTAAAATTTAATTCATTCTATGTTAAAACCATGGTCGTATGCTTTTGTGGTTTAAGATTCAAAAGCAAATTAAATGTTATATAAAATATAAAAGTAGGTTAACCACATATATCGTTTTAATAACTCTGTTAGTGGCGCATTGGACAGTTTGCAGAGCGTTTGGCAACCGGCCAATATAATATTGAATTCCATTATCCAAGTCAAACATTATTATTCAGCAAAACCTCTCAAACCATTTTTAAGATTAATTCATCCTGTTTGCATAAAAAATATGAATGAGATTTTTTTTTATTATATAGGTAGGCGGACGAGCATTTGGGCCACCTGGTGGTAAGTGGTCACCAATGCCAATAGACAATGGCATTGTAAGATATGTTAAGCATCGCTTACATCGCCAATGCGCCACCAACCTTGGGAACTAAGATGTGCCTGTAATTACACTGAGTCACATACCTTTCAAAACGGAACACAACAATACAAAGTACTGCTGTTTTGCGGTAGATTATCTAGATGAGAGGTTAGAATCTAATCTTAATGGAAGATTCCAGGCTCAAACTCAGGAGAGCACCATGGGATATTTCATGAGCCTATTTTGTGTTACTTAATCACATTGAAACCTGAATGTATCGAAAAAAAGTTACAATCATTCGAGCAGCATGGTGTACTTAGTTTCAAACCGTCTCTGAAGGAAACAGGCTGTTACTTTTATTAAAATATGAAATTTTATGCTATACATATAATATTAATACAAAAGTCCGTAAATCGGCTGCTCCTGCGACTGTACTCTATCCAGTATTATTCGAATGCCGTCTCATTAGATTGATGATGATGAGAGTCAGGAAATAGAGATTGCACCTGTACTGCACACACACATATACAATTCGTTTAGGATATCACACACATACATATTTATAGAGGTAACAATCTATACATGTTTTGCTCGTATGCGGTGAAACAGCATTTTAAATTGCTAAAGGCCATTATTAAACTGCTTGCTTCATAAATTGTTTAGATTTTTGTTTATCCTACTTTACTTAAAGTGGTCTAAAACTTTTGTCCGGCATGTAGTAGACCTTTTCGAAACTATGTATATTTTAAAAGTCGAAATAGAATTAAAATCGTTGTCATTTCTTCAAAGTAAGCATATTTTTACATAACAAAGTGTATATTTTATACGTGTATTCCTTCCATTGTCTTTAAAAAAATATAGATTTACTGTCTTCAAATGCTGGAACAAAAACGAACTATATCTTACATATATACAGTTATTTATATAAGAACGTGGCACTCTTAACAATGATAACTACCACATATATATATAATAATTATGATATGATAATATGTTAACATACTGTAATAGATATACTAACAAAATAACAAATACAATCTTTTAAAATCTTAACCATCCATTTTTCTACGATAACCTCAAACATATAATTTGAAACGGATTTGATGACGCGCCTTTCTATAAAACCTCCTTGCTCTATCCAGCTTGAGATAATCAGTAAAATTATACAATTTAAAGATTTCGAATTCCGAATAGCGTTGTGGATATAATAACAAGCAGGCGTTAAAAAGGGCCTTCTAAATTTAGATATCACAATGTAAACACGCCAATATCCAAGGTTCATTAAAGATTGAATCTGTTTATTTTAAAGATAACAGATTGTATAGGCCCATACCGAGAAATAAAACAGGAGAATTTGGAGAACTTAGAAAACGTGTATTCCCTTGCCGCCGGTACAGTCGCTAATCACCGTCAAAAAGGTGTACATAAAAATTGGACTTAAAAATTAAGTTTAAGTTATACAGGAGCGCTTCTTGTTGCTTTTTAAAGTCATCAGGCGCTCCAACATGCCCCCGGACGTTGAAAGCTCCTCTTTCAACACGAATCAGTAGAAACTGGTAGTGGGAAATGTGGTTTAACGCTCGTCGGATTACTCCAGAAGACGTCCGGATGTCAGCCACACGTACAACGCCGTCAGATCCTGGATGGACATCAATAATTCGTCCTACTTCCACTTTAGCGGTGGAAAATTGTCTTCCTTCATTACTACCATGGAACCCAGCTTCAATTCCTCTTTAGATGAACGCCATTTGGTTCTTTAATTTAATTCTGAAACATAATCCTTACTGCACCGAGCCCAAAAGTGCTGGCGTAGTTGCTCGATTCTTTGGAAACGAGTTAAATAATTAATAGGATCGTTTCGTTATCATCAACAATAAAATGACCCGGTCTCAGAGGTGAAAAATCTTCAGGATCGGAAGACAGCGGCGTTAAAGGACGAGAGTTCAGTATCGCCTCAATTTCAATTAAAGTGGTGTTAAGCTCTTCAAAGGTCAGATTACAATTTCCCAACACTCGTTTGAGATGATATTTTGTCGACTTAACACCCGCTTCCCAGAGTCCGCCGAAATGAACAGTGTACGCGTGTGTGAACTTTCGTCTAGGGAATCGCAATTAGATTTTAAGAATTAAGAAAGTTCGTTATACGCGCCAACAAATGAGGTACCACTATCGGAATATATATTTAAGGGTTATACCCTGCGCGATATAAATCTGAATAATGCTAGTAAATATTTATTAGTGCTTAAGTCACCTACTACTAGCTCCAAGCAAATTGTACTTGGTCGTAAAACAAATAAAATCACGATGTACACTTATACTAGCCTACAACCACGACCTTGTCGACTAGCGCACATGATAAGGCCGGCGTAATCAACGCCAACACTTAAATGGATAACCTCCTGGAAGAAGACGCTGCTCTGGCAATTTCCCCATTAAAGGAGTATTACTTTTCATTCGGCAACAACGTGCACAGGTACGATAGCAAGCCTTAGCTAAATTTCGGCCTCCTATGGGCCAATACGGTTCCCTTATGGAAGCTAATAACAGCTGTGGACCAGCATGCATTAATTTATTGTGTTCATAACTAAACAATAATTTTGTAAAAATATGAGTGGACTGTAAAAGAATAGGATGATTTTTATTATAAGAGAATATAGAATTCTCAAAACGTGGAGGACGTTCGCATTATATTATTAGAATATAAATAAATATTAAATTTAAGCACTTTGCACAGGTAAATTTTGTTAATTTATAAGTAATTTATAGTCTGTAAAAGATTCAAATCGGCTTTGTACAATAATAATACTTAATGCTTCATGTAATTCATTAATCTTAAATTAGAAATTTACGTGAAACAGGATGTTTTTTCTACAAATAGAAACAAATAGTAACATTTATGCAACGCAACGAACGATCATTAAATAAAATGAATAGGAAAAACGTTTAAAATATATTAATATTTTATATTTAATATTATCTGCGACAGCAATCAAATATGAGGTTAGGTTTCAGGTAACATTTCGAATTCTAAATTAATTTGAGTAGGCCAAATGGAATAATCTTTTTTAAAAAGTCAGGACCGTACCACCAACGACTACCGTCACATAAACGCGTCGTACTTTTAATAATATGTTCCTCACACAACCTTCCTTCTGTTATATAACCAGATGACTGCGATTGAATCTCCTTGAGATTCGAACATTGTATTAAATCCTTACGAATTAAATCTAAATCAGTGTAATTATAAGTAAAACTAGCTTGAGTAAAATTACATGATATTTTATTTAGTAATTTACCATTACAATAGGTAACGGGGCCGGAAACGATCCAGCCTAGCCTGGTTTCACGTAATACAGGCTTTCCAACACCTAACTTAATTTTGTCAGTACCTATCAAGTCCCAGAAGAGATCAGCACCAATTAAAATATCTACTTCTGACGGCTGGTAGAAAGTAGGGTCGGCTAAACAAATATTGGTAGGAATATTAAGATTAGACAAATCAATTTCACAACAGGGCATATCATTTGTTATTAACGGCAATACAAAACAAAATAACTTAGCGGTATAGTTGTTATCTAATGACGTCATTTTAACTTGACATGTATTGCCTACGCGAGAATTCACGTTATTTATGCCATAGATTGACCCATCTACTTGTTTAGTATATAACTTGAGTCGTTTACATAATCGCTCCGTCATAAAACATGATGTGCTACCACTGTCGAGCGTCGCTCGCACTATATGTTCAACATTATTGTGATCATATAATTTAACTAAAGCGGTTGATAATAACACGCCGCGCTGCTTATTATTATTCTCACTATTCGAAGACGAGAGGCGCGCGGATAAAGAAACATTGGCAGCGCCATCGCCAGTGTAAATTGAGCGCTCAGGCGCAGCGGACGTTGACGGAGACGATGATCTATTATTATTAGTATTGTTATAGCGATTACCTTTAATATCCGAGACGTGAATCAATACATTGTGCCTACGCTTACATAATTTGCACCCTGGCTTTTTACAATTGTTAGCAAAATGACCTGAACGAAAACAGTTATAACATACTTTATAACTAGGTATTAACTTAAAACGAGCTTCATTACTTAATGCAAGGAACTGTGAACAAGTATTTAAACTGTGGTCACCTTTACAACAGGGACAAATCTTAGTGACAGATTCAGTGCTTGGGCAACCAGAACTATGTGTTGTTACCATGGATTTTATCTTGGGAACGTATTTATTAGTCACAAGAGTATTATTTCGTGATAACTCTAAGGTTTCAACTAAGTCAGCGCGCGTATGAATAAATTGAAGGAAAGCATCGAATGTGATTTTGTTATTCTTGTCTACGCGGCCCTTAAACTCCTCCCACTCACGATAAGACTTCTGATCTAACTTGCGAGTAACTAAATATATTAATAAAGTGTCCCATTGTTTAACTGGCTCACCTAAGGATTCTAACGAACGCAGATTTTTATTTAATTGGTCTATCAAACCTTTTAACGCCACAGAAGATTCCCTTGTAACAGCTTCAATGTTAAATAAAGCTGACACGTGATTCTGCACTAATAGTCGTTTATTATCATAACGATCACATATTAAATGCCAGGCAACAGTATAGTTGCTAGCGGAAAACTCAATCGATTGAATAACCACAGCAGCAGATCCCTCCAGAGAAGCACGCAAATAATGGAATTTATTTATTTGGTCAATTTCATCATTATTATGGATTAGGCTAGTAAAAGTGTCACGGAATTCTAGCCAATTACTATAACACCCATTAAACCGTGGTAGCTGTATTGTAGGCAACTTAATAGGCTTATGAATACTAACACCTGTATTCCTATCACTACATATAGACTCATTGTCTTTATTGTGTAAGTTTAAAAATTCTTGAGACCTAGACAAGGCCATATAATATAATGATTCGAACTCTGAACGCTCAGATAACTGTAATTTTACATCGTCGACTATACATTCTAAACGTAACTGTACCTCATCATATTGCACGTACAACGACTCGATCTTTTCCCTCCGCAATTGCAATTCAGTAATATCACAACTGCTTAATTTTTTATCATTCAACGCGTCGAGGTAATTAATAAATGCTGTTAAGCGACCTTTGAAACTTCCACGCTTTTTTACTAACTCCTTTTCCTCGGACATACTGGGATTCGAGTGTCGTCAACCTGAAATGTATATAATAACAAGTTATATAACTAATTATGTACTAATTTAATTACAAACTTTAGGTACTACGTTCTAGAATTGATTTTATTTTATTTAACAATGTAAATAGGTAATCTTTATTGTAAATATTAAAATATAATTATTAATTTTAAATCGGCAAATTTTATTTTAACCTACACGTGTTTCTTAATGCAATATAAGTAAATAAATAATTACTTTACGTACACTACGGCTTAATTAACTATATTAATTAAGTTAATGAATTGTAATAATATCTAACACTACTTAATAAATTATATTTAACAAGTACCTACGCATCAACTGTAATAATTGAATGTATGTCTCTTAAACGCATTAATACAATTATAAAACGAAGTAATTACTTCTAAACAATATTTTAAATATTGTATAATAATATTTCTGCTAATCATATGAATATAATATGAAAAATGAGAACCATTCAAAATGCAAGTCGGTTACTTTATTAAAATAATTAATACAGGCATAAAAAACGTACTAACCTTTTATATTTCTTAAATATTATAGTTAAATACAACCTGTACGAGTGTTGGGTGATGATATTATCCAAAAGAAAACTTAACACCGTTGAAATATGTGTACTGACTCCAAATTCACTCTGGCCACGTGTAATTTCCCAAGTTGCAGTGATTTTTAATTCCTTTGTTAATTAATATTTCTGGTTCATTAATTATCTTCCTTAATCCTTAAAGTAGATATATCCAGGCTCGACATGGACCATGTATAGGCCCATACCGAGAAATAAAAACAGGAGAATTTGGAGAACTTAGAAAACGTGTATTCACTTGCCGCCGGTACGGTCGCTAATCACCGTCAAAAAGGTGTACATAAAAATTGGACTTAAAAATTAAGTTTAAGTTATACAGGAGCGCTTCTTGTTGCTTTTTAAAGTCATCAGGCGCTCCAACACAGATATACTCGCGGAAGTCCGATATTTATCCCAAAATATTATCGGGCCGGCGACGAGCCGGTTGGCGTGGTTGGTAGATACCCTGCCTTTCGCGCCGCAGGTCGTGGGTTCGATTCCCATTGACATTTGTGTGCATGAACATGTCTGTTTGTCCTGAGTCTGGGTGTAATTATCTATATAAGTATGTATTTACAAAAAAAAAAAAAAAAAGTAGTATATGTAGTATATCAGTTGTCTGGTTTCCATAACACAAGCTCTGCTTAGTTTGGGATCAGATGGCCGTGTGTGAATAATGTCCCAGAATATTATTATATTATTATTATTATAGAAACCTAAGATACGTATATTTCTTTAGTTATATTCTGTTCGGTTGTGTTCGATTCCCATCTCATCGATGAGATCGAGGCAATAGAATGCATCTGAGCTTGCGCACCAATATGAACACTGTAATATATTATGTCGGTGAGTCACTTGAGAATAGACGCCGTGGCCTATTTCCTTTATACGATCCGAAAATTAAACTAATCTTGTGAACTTGCGTTAGAAATACTTCGTCATTTATAACAATTATTATTTTTGTATGTATTTATAAAATTGTATATAAGGAAATAATTAACGATTATGATGTTATTATCAGACGTAAAAGTATAATAAATTTACCGTCTTTTTTTTAAGGCGGACCTGCATATGGGCCACTTGATGGTAAGTGATCACCATCGCCCATAGACAGCATTGAAAAAGATGTTAACTATTCCTTACATAGCCAATGCGCCACCAACCTTGGGAACTACGATCTTATGTCCCTTATGCCTGTAATAACACTGGCTCCCTAGCAAATACTGCTGTTTTGCAGTAGAATATCTAATGAGTGGGTCAAGTGGGTGGTACCTACCCAGACGAGCTTGCACAACGCTCTATCACCAAATGTCCCACTGATGGGCACTTACCTCGTTCCCTGGAGGAATAATTTGAAAAGCCATGGTTTTCGTCTCAATCATAAGATAATAAATGTTTAAAACTATTTGATGGACTGATTACAATATAGTTTTAAATACAATTTAACGAACATAAGTTTTTTAATACAAAAAATGTATTGTCGGAGCACCCCCGTCAGGAACGCAGTTCTGTGCGATATTTTTTCGACTCAAACCGTGTTTTAAAAAGGCAGATTTAACTTGATTAAATTATATTACTGTGTTTTTGTCACACCAAAAAGCATCTCAACCTCCTTAATATCGACCTCTACAGCATGAACGGTATTTCGTTATATGACGTGACCTTGGGCCACTGCCATTTCACTCTACTGTTAGCCGCGTAAAAGAACTTCTTTCCAAAAATGGTATATTTTTAGTTATATCTAAGGAAACATTTAAAATATTTATTTGGTTGGATCCGCACATACAAACAACAATGCATCATAATTATTAATACATAACTCTAGTTATACCAGAAATATAATACATACGTTGTAAGATTCTAAATTAACTTTAAGAATTATGAAGAGTATTCCTTATGTATGTATACTTATTCATTTTACTAAAAATCACGACATTAAGCTTTTTCGAATCACTTTAAAATCAACACAAAGGCCGTGCTCACCCCTCCGCTGAGCCATTCATAGCTCCGAACCAGTTCCAGCCGGAACACATTGTGCCTCCCTGTGACCCCCCGTCCTTGACACAAATCCCACTCTTATAACTGTTGTGCTACACACGAAAGACCTTTCGTTCCCAATATTTTGAGATAACGGTTTTTCATTAATACATTACGCAGAAATATTCATATATTTTATCAATACTTAATTCTAATAAATAGGTTAGTTGTTTTTATGTAATCTATAAATTCTGAAACTACTGAACCGAATTCAATAATTGTTTTTTTTTTTTGTTTACGCGTTATATCGTTATATATTAGTATAACGTGTCGGCGAGAGTGTGGTGCTGTCATTAATTTAACTGTTGAATTTGAGACGAGAGTGATATTAGACTTTTTGTTGTTATATCCTCAAAAGTAAAAAAAAGGAAGTCAAACGGACAGCCATATATCATAGTTGGTCGTCATCGAAGGATCGCCGTTAATTTTAATTACGTTTGAATTATTCTTTAGTTTGGATTAAAATATAAAATGACTTTACCTAATGTCTATATTTATGTCTACTGATACGCCGATAAATATATATATTACACTTATATATATAACCGATATAACTAAATCTACATAAGAATTATTAATATTGGGGACTTAAATACACACGAAAATTCAAAACGAATGTTGAATACATTGTATTGTACACGACCGCGTGGTAGTATAGAAAGAATGCTATAAGCATTTCCGTGTTGAATCACAACCTTGATTCTCTGAACCAGATTTTAAAAGAACAATTGATAATTAGAATATTGAATAAAAAAAAAGGTGTGTGCGCGATTCACACACGATAGAAGTGAAACTTCAGTAAATCGACAAAATAATGAGATGAATATATATAACAAGGGTAGGATAATTACAAAGTTTAATTGTTTAAAAATGAAAGTATTTTGATTAATTTTAAAAGATATTTTATAAAAATTAAAAAATTAATTAAAAGAAAATAAATAATTACTAAAATTATTTAATTAAAAAAATTAATTACATTATTTTTCTAGTTATTCCTACACATTTTTGTATTTGTGTCTCTTACCTGTCGTTTTTTCCGTTGCACCCGGTTTGAAATCACAACGATTCTAAAGAAGTTTCACTTCAAAAATATAGTGAGTATTATTCTCATTTTATTTCAAAAAAAGAGTTCTAACCATTTAAACATCCAAACATAACGAATATTCCATTTAATTTTTGGCGAGTGGGTATAATCACTGAAATAAATGTTTGAGGCGTCAACCGAAAATCGGCCTTCAATATTCTTCGAGTGAGATGTGAAGTGAGCTCTTTCGAGGACTACAGTACTACACCCACTTGATTATAATTATAATTATTTTGTACAAACCAATTGTGATATTAAACTTCTCTGTTCAACCTCTGTAATGAATGAAGATATATTATTGTTATTATTAAAACGCCGGGTTACTTCGCTAATGTCAATTAAAAATATGTATGTACGATGTTAGTTGTTAATTTTTTTGTAAAAATATATTTTTTGAACCCGCTTTGATATAAGAATACATTTAATTGAATTTTAAGGATAGATAAGACCAGCTTGCAATACTAGTTCCTTGCTATATATTTATAGTTAGTTGTGGTATTTTCTTTGGATGTAGGTTAAAAAAAATTGAAGCTTGTCTATGGATCATTACCGTTATTGTGTAAAGTACCTTAGGTACAAGGGTCTGATATTAAAATAATCGCCACTTGTTATTTGTGTTAAAAAATAGCTTAACTACAAACGACTACGACTGAATTATTAAATTAAACCTTGACCATGTGACCTTTAATTAAAAAAATAGTTCAAGTGCAACTATGACTCGCTCACGGAGAGTTCCGTACACGTTATTCGTTTTGTATCAATGTTTTTGTATTTTACTGCAATTTCACTTCACTTACGTCTGTTTTCCATTACAATATTCTTTTTTTTTATACTATAGGAAGGCAGACGAGCATATGGTGACCACCTGTTGGTAAGTGGTCACTAATGCCTATTGACATATTGTAAATTTCTATTAAAAAACATCACCTATGCCTGTAATTACACTGGCTCACTCACGCTTCAAACCGGAAAAGAAAAATACAAAGTACTGCTGTTTTGAGGTAGAACATCTGATGAGTGGGTGGTAGTTAGGATTTACTACTAAATACTTCGGAACGATTAGTGGTGTTTTTTTAATCGTCCTTGTATCCCTAAGTACTTCACTGCACGGTACCAAGAAATATGAGTCATTTTATTTACATTGTTTTCAAACAATGTAAATATGTCAATTTGCAAAAACGTATTCATTATGAAGATTTAATAAAACATTTCATTACAGCGCTCACGTTTTTTTTACACTTAATTGTTTTGTCCATAACTGTTTGCATTTATTACGCAACGCACGTTGATTTGAAATATTAAGCTACATTTTTATTATTCATTTTCCCCTTAACAACATTTGCAACTGTGTTTTATTTTAAATCCCACCGAATAGATAAATAATCATCCGCCAATCCACTGCTGGGCGGGTTACAGGCCTCCGTAGTTGCCAAAACCTCAAGGCGCTTTTATTACATTATATAATGTTATTTATATATATTAAGAAGTCAGACAACAATTTAAGTTTAACCAAAGATTAAAATTCAAATCAGTTTTAAATCAGTTGTAATCAGAAAAACAATTTTTTTTAGGGTTCAGTACCTTAAGAGGAAAAAAGGGGACCCTTATAGGATCACTTTGTTGTCTGTCAGTCTGTCAAGACCCTTTATTTCGTGCTACGATATCTTTTTGGTCGTTCGCTGAACAATTTAGCAAAGATTTTTCACAATCAGCTTAGACGTAAGACAGACATGCAAACAAACTTTTTTATATGTATGTACTATATATAAAATAAATTCTGTATGATGAAAGCTTTAAAATATTCTGTAGTGCCTTTATATATTATTATCTTATCTTGTATGAGTGCTTTATTAATATCTATCGATTTATAAATATGTTTAGAAATATAATAATTAAAACGAATGTCATGTCTGTTTGATTAATTATAAAAAAATGCAGACTTAGATGTACAATATATTTTTTTTATTGGTGAAATGGCTCATCTGATGGTTAGAGATGACCACCATATTACCATTATAAATATTACCATTCTCAGACCGTTAATGCGCCACCAAGCTTTGGAGCTAGCCTGTTAAATGTGCTTGTAGTTAAATTAGCTCGAGCTGATCTGTGAGTGGGTTACCTATTGATAGCCAAGTAAAAGTTTGAAAAATTTAGAATATCATAATGTTTATAAAGTGACGTATGATGTCAGTAATATATACTAATCTATACTAATATATAAAGCTGAAGAGTTTGTTTGTTTGATCCGGCTAATCTCAGGAACTGCTGGTTCGAATTAAAAAAATATTTTTGTGTTGTATAGTCATTTTATCCAGGAAGGTTCTAGGCTGATTTTTATTCATTATATTTTTTAATAAAAATTGAAACCGCGGGGCACAGCTAGTCAGTTATATAAAATATAATATTGAGTGTTTGACAACTAGTCAGTCAGTCAGAATACAATGTGATACATCAAAATTGACAGTTATTGAAAGAATATACATTATTGAGACGAAGCTAATAAAAAATATATATTTTATTATTATATAATGTAATAATGAAATATATAGTAGACGAGCCTCACGCATAAGGGGTGTGACGAACGACGGTGGGGAGATCATGACGGATCAGAGAGAATCGTCCGCCGTCAGCAGCCACGGCATACGACCCAGTCATACCCTCAAAACACGAAAACTTCACTTTTTTTATTGCATAGGAAGGCGGACGAGCATATGGGCCACCATAAGTGGTCACCAACGCCTAAAGACATTGGACAAGAGATGTTAATCAACACACATCACCAATGCGCCACCAACCGGACCTTGGGAACTAAAATGTTATGTCCCTTGTGCCTGGAATTACACTGGCTCACTCACCCTTCAAACCGGAACAAAATAGTAACAAGTACTGCTGTTTTGCGGTAGAATATCAGATGAGTGGGTGGTACCTACCCAGACGAGCTTGCACAAAGCTCTACAATCAAGTGAACACAAAGAACATAATGGATAAGAGAGCGTCGTGCCGTCAGCCGTCACGGCATACGGTTTTACTCTCAACACACAAACATAACACAACAATAATCACGGCAACACAAATGCAAGTGAGTTACTCTCACCGGGTCACGGATCGATAGTTACTCCGCTGTAACCGCACATACGGTGCTTCCACAGGCGCCATACAAGATAAACGATAACTTCAATGGTATTATCACACTCAGAAATGTATTGCGTTTTTACTTATGAACCTGGCTTAGTAGTTCGGTTAAAGACTAATTGGTCTCTTTCTGACTCCATTGATTTGATATTTGAAAGAAAGAGACAGTATTGTTTAATAACATTAGTAAATAACGTTCATAAATTATGTAAGGCTGGTAGTTTTTAATGCTGTGTGTTATTTATTTGTGAATGGTAGAGCTGTTTGCAAGATCGTCTAGCCAGCCTAGGTATCTAGGTAGTTAGTAGATTTCACTCTCTATTCGTGCTATATTCCAAATAATAAAAATAATAATACACTTTATAATTCACCAAGATATAATTCACCTTACAATTACAGTAATAAAATGATATTGATACAAAAGGCGTCTCTGTCACTAAAGAACGATCTATGCTAGGCAATCTTAGAATTACTTAAGTTTAAGAATTGTTGTTTATTGCCTTAGTGTTGTAATAATAATAATCTGCTTATAAAAAAGTCGAGATGGCCCAGTGGAAAGAACGCGCGAATCTCAACTGATGATCGTGGATTCAAACCCGGGCAAGCGTCACTGAATTTCATGTGCTTAATTTGTGATTTTAGTTCATCTCGTGCTGGACAGTGAAAACATCGTGAGGAAACCGACATTTGTGAAATTGACTGATATTCTGTAACATGTGTATTCCACCAATCCGCATTGCAGCTGCTTGGTGGAATAAGCTCCAAATATTCTCTTCAAATGAGGAGAAGAGGCCTTAGCCTAGCAGTATGACATTCACAGGCTGTTTGGTCACTGTATTTTTTTCAAATTATAGATTTTTTTTTATGACATTATCAAATGTTTGGAACCCATTGAAATATACACACAAAATGACATCCAAATCGGTTCAGCCGTTTAGGTGAAGTTAGATGAGAAACACACGTTCAGAAAAATTGTGTAGATTACAATACTTAATAACTCACCGAGTTTTACAAATTGATCATTTTTTTCCAGATATTTCTAGAAACTTCCAGAGACTTCTAGTTGTATAAATATTAAATGCTATAAATAAATAAGTAGACGATGCTTCTACGCGTTTAGAATGACGAATAAGAATAAAACGATTGACGCTTATATACCTATTCGTTTATTTATATAACCTATGTCTTACATTACGCTCGCTTCCTGCGACTAAAATACTGCATAAGATGGCGAAAGTAAGTTTGTTTGTTACGCTTTAACTCATTAAACTAATCAATCGACATTAAATTTTGTAAACTCGTTGTCAGGGGAACATAACATCTGTAAACCCTCAAACTCGCAACTTTTTCCACTGTCCCCCCCCCCCCCCCCAGTGGAAAAAGTTGCGAGTTGTAAATACATAGTATAAAGTAATTTTATAAGTTTACTATGTTTATATTTTATATAGTTATGTTCCCCGTTAGGTACTTAATGTAAATATCTTATTTAACAAAAACATACCTACCACATGAAAGTCAGTAGTGTTTATCCACATTTGTGACGGCGATCTTAAGATAAGAGTAATCTATTAATTGGGCTCTTGAACGTGGATTGACAAATCTAAGTCATATTCCCTAGATTACGAAACTGATTCAAATTCAAAATACTTTATTCAACATTGAAGTATTACACTTTCTTATTGATAAACTAGAAACTACTACCGGTTCGGAAAATAAACACCCAGCCATGAGACCGGCGAAAGAAACTCAGCAAATTATCAACCAGGTAATCAGAACCCAGGGGTATTTTTTTATGTTATTATCGGACGGGGAAATGGACCACCTGACGTTAAGTGGCCACCACATTGTCGATGTAAGAAAACATTTCTTACCATTTCTTAGAAGTTCGCTAGAATATCTGAATTTCGCAATAGATTCAATTCGTAAGTAGTTTTAAAAATACATTATGATTTAAATATACAATAATTTAGTAATTATATTATTGTATTGTAAAAATATTACATTAAAACTATTGCACTTATGTACCTTAAATTAGATGAAATATTATATAAAACATTTATAAGAATTTAAATAGAAACTTTTATATTTAATAATAAGTTATAGAGATTTTAAGAGTTTAGTTAATTTTAGAGTCGAGATGGCTCGGTGGTAAGAATACGTAAATCTTGACTAACGAATACGGGTTCAAAGCCAGGCAAGCCATGAATTTTCAATTGGAAAACATCGTGAGAAAACCTGCACGTTTCGAATTAGAATCTGATCAACGTACATGTTTATCTACCAACCCAAGTTTAAGCCCAGTTTCCACCACGCTCCTCAAGAGAGGCCTTAGCGATTCCATGACGTTATTATACGTTAATAGTTTGAGATTTTATTTTTAAAAGTACAATAGTGACCATGGTTATTTTAATAAATTATTGTTATTCTATTGAAAATACTATATACTTATAAATAATTTCACGACTTACTATACATAACAAAATAATTTAATGTTCCGTGAAATTATCGCATTAACATACATTCGCGGTCGCTAAGCAGCTGTTTAGTTAAAGACTGATCACACTCTTTCATTATTGAAAAATATTTAAGACGATCAATGCCTTAAACATTTTGAATTAAAGAAAAATATGATGTGTAGTTTTTTAATTTTTTACCAACCGTGCTATGGTCGACAAATATTCAGCCTTCTATTAAAAGAATAAACACCCTACACGTGGTGAGTTTTTACTCCACGTGATAAGGAACCGATGAAATAATTCCCGACCTTCCTCACACCCCGCACCGCGTTCCCCGCACCGCGCACAATCAATAACACACCTTCAGGATGTGTAAAACTCTCAATGCACCAAATCTCTTGGGATGGGAATGGTTTTTTTAAATATATAATTATAAAATGATTAAGAACTATTTAACTTTTCATTAAGAAAAGGTTTTTTTTTTTTTGGTAAATACAAATTACGATTAGAAGCTTCAAGCTATTATGAAATATAAATTATGTTAAATGTCGAATGTTAAATGTATTTTATGAATATTGAATAAAGCATTAATCATTTAAAAAAAAAAAAAGAAAATCTATAGACATCTTTATGTTATAATTTATATTTAACAATGAGCGATAAATAATTACTAATGAACTAAAATGATATATAAATATAAATAGTACAACCTTCTTTCATATATTCACGATATGAAACAACACTGGCCATACACAAGACTGTTTTTTTTAAGAACCCGAGTTTTCATCCGAAAATGAAATTCAAAACGCGAGCGAACATTCGCGTCGGGTGTGCTACACTGACTGCCGACATCAAAGAAGGGATAGAGATGTAACGAAAACGTTTCCTACATTCTATCGATATTTTAAGGTAACGTTTAAAAATCGAACATGTGACATGACGTAACTTCTCACTAAAAATAACTAATAGAATTAACGATGTTTTATAGCAAATCGTAAAATTTAACGTTTATTAATAAAATGATTGAGCTTGAACTTGTGTCAGGCGACTTTGTTATAGTTACATATTTATTTTACGATATAAATGATCCATTAGTGTCATTTTGGTGATAATACCTGTAATTATTTTACGATAAAGTAACCTTAAGCATAATTAAACTCCGATAACACGCCATTACAGTGTCAATGTTCTAGATGTAACCGCTTGAAAGTGCAAATATTATTAACCAAAATTATGTTAATATGTTTATTAAGTATTTATATATCGTAAGAGTAAAAATGTAAAGTAAAGTAACAGCCTGTGAATGACCCACTCCTGGGCTATTGCCTTCTCCTCCATTTTTGAGCTTATTCCACCTAGCTGCTCCATTACGGGTTGGTTCTCTTGTAAGAGTAAAAATACTTATATAACAATAAAATAATATAATAATAATAATTATATTTATTAAAAATTGTTTAGTATTTTATGTGAACAATAAATTCGATATTTGTAATAATAATCATCAAATATTATAGTTTACTTGGTGGTAGAGCTTTGTGCAAGCTCGCCTGGGTAAGTACCACCCACTCATCAGACATTCTACCGCAAAACAGCAGTACTTGGTATTGTTGTGTTCGGGTTTGAAGGCTGAGTGAGCCAGTGTATTTGGACTGAATGACTGAATTGCACAGGCAAAAGGGACATAACATCTTAATTCCCAATGTTGGTAGCATTGGCGATATTTTTTTTTTAAAGAAATGTACTGTCTATGGGTGTTGATGACCACTTACCATGGCCGGCCGGTGGCCCATAAGCTCATCCGCCTACGTATATAAAAAAATGTGACTTTTACATGTGTACTCTATATAGACTGTATAAAAAGTCTACATTTCTAAGATATCTTAAATAAAATCTTGAATATAATGAAATCAATCTTTATAGTTATATACTACCGAAATTAAATTCTAATTTATTGCCCTTGTATTATATTCTATATATATATATGTGTTATATTATATATATATATGTTCTGAATTACAAAAATCGAAAAGAATATACAAGTATTATATAAAAATAAAACATCGTATACAAGGGTGAAGTGATAAAAGAACATCACTATTTTCAATGACGTCACGTCTGATTCAAGCTGGGGTTGAGCGAATGGGCATGCGCGGAAACCCTCCGCCATTTCTTTTTTTTTTCGGTCACACTCGTTCAAACCCGTTCATTTTCGCACAAAGTAGACGCAAATTCTTTCACAGTATTAATATAAATAGATAAAAGTATAAATTATAGATTATAAATAATTGTATTAATGAATAGGAATACTACAAGATACCTTTGCCTCGGTTAACAGCTTTTTCACGACGAAAGTTATGCAACTGAAAATCAATAGACATAGTTATGTAATAGCTGAGGATCGCCAGACATTGGTTGTGCATAGCAATCCAGCTGCACCTTTAAGTCTCATTATGATTTTTGTATTCTTTATGTTGTAGTTTGGCCACATTTTATGTATATTTAACGCATTATCTCTACTCCTTAGCCGTTTTATTTAGAAACCGAGTTTATAAGTTGTAATATAATTTACTTTTATTTACTTAATGGTGACAGGACCGTCGGCAGCTATGTAATTAATGGTTAATATTTCTTTCCGCTGTTAAACGGCGGTGGCGAGCACTTACCGTCTGGTGGCACATCTTCCAGCCCTCCTTAGGTAGGCGGACTTGAAAAAAAATCATGTTAAATGTACATATTTTCGAAATCATGTTTTAAAATAAAATAAAAAACAATTTAAAAAAAAATTGCTTGTGGTCAACAAACTTTAACTGTGTTATAAGTACGTTGTAATGTTTTACAAGTGAGGTCGTCTCGGGGGACCACATTTTCAAATCAGTCGGACCTGTGACATTTGGTAAGAACCTTTAGTCTAGTAGGATATTAGTTGATGATCTCCAAGCACCTGAACAGATCTACATAATAAATAGCTAAGAACAATCGGGTTTCAAACAGAAAGAACCGAAACAAAAAAACGTGTTCCCCTCCTCTTTTGACCTGGGTTCCTTCAAACGAGGCGTGAAGAGGCATCTTGCGGGCCGGCAAGGCGGGGGCGGGTAGTGCAGATCACTCTTCCTGACTGCACTAGCCATCGTCGCGTTTGGACTCTACTATAACTTACCATCAGGTGGCGTAGAGTAATTTGCCCTCCTGGGCTATTATAAAAAAAATATCGGTTTAATCGTTTCTTAGCTACAATGTCACAGACACACAGATACACTCGTTAATATTTTAACACTTCTCTTTTTAGGTACGTGGTGAAAATATCCGACTAAGCTATAGCTGGCGCTATAGGTTAGTCGAAATACATTAGTGGTTTTCAGCATTCCAATTATTAATTTTTATACCTAATTATTATCATTGCGAGCACCTTTTTCGCCATGAATATTATAAATAACATAATAATATAATGACTTATTGTGTATTATTTTAAGTTTATTGTTACGTTTAAGTATACTTTGAGGTATAAAACTATTAAAAAAATTGTTTACGATCCATATTTACGTACAGGAACATAAAATAATCTTGCACAAAAAAATGTATCATTTCCATTATTTTTACTTAAATTAAAAATCAGCCTGTATTGAATATATGAAGTTCACTGACCTCCACAGTGCGCATTCGTCTAAATCTATCGATCACTGACAAGGGAAAAAGGTAGTTGAGCTTTTCTGTAAGAACAAAAACTCGAAATTCACCGCAGAAAACGGTTATGAAATGTCAGAAAGTGAAATGCGACGTTAATCATAATAATTACGACATATTATAGTATAGACACGCATCAAAACAGTATATCACCACCAGGATCGGATTAACCCTCCCAGACCCCCTATGCAATGCAATTCTCAGGACCGCTCCCCTTTACCATTTTCTTACTTTTTAAAAATACATCTTTTCAATTATAAATCTATATATATATAATAACATATCCTGTTTGACTGACTGATTTTATTATTATTATTATTAAACTAATAAAATTAGGGCATTTGTAAACTATAAAATTCCCTTATGTATTATATTCAGGGAAAGGTACTAGTTGGCACACAGCGACAACCTTGGACTATAATATTTTAAGAAACGCTCAACCGTAAGTCTTTAATAGACGCCTAATTGCAACGTAATTACGTTGCCTTACTCATCCTTTAATAGCAAAACAACGTGCCGTGTCGTTTGGCTGAATAATTTGTGTGGGTGGTACCACTCGGAAAGGTCTACGGGGCCGCGGTATAACGCAAGAGCAGACGTGTCGTAATTTTTTGAAATTTAATGAATTCTCTAATTAGGATAGGAATAGGGTGTGTTAAGGGTCCTTACTACCCTCCTCCCTTACAGAGGAAACTACATGACGTAAATTTTAAGACATTTTAATATAATTCTGTTTTTTTTTTGTAATAAAATTAATCAGAACTATTGCTTCGTTTCAAACTTTATTTCAAGCAATGCTATTTAAAGTTGATTAGAAAACAAATCAGAATAATAAAAAGTAAAGTAAAGTAACAGCCTATGAATGTCCCACTGCTGGGCTAAGGCCTCCTCTCCTTCTTTTGAGGAGACGGTTCGGAGCTTATTCCGACACGCTTCCCCAAAGAGGGTTGGTGATTTTTCTAATTTCACTCAATGTGGCGTTTCAAATAAATTGCAGATTTCCTTCAACGCCAAGCACGAGAGATTAATTATAAACATAAATTAAGCACATGCAAATGCAATGGTGCCTGCCCGGGTTTGAACCCACGACTATCGGTTAATAACTGGGCCATCTCGGCACTGTAATATAAAAGACTCCAAACATTTAAGGTCTATACGTTTAAAATTAAATCTTTACACTGTCCAATATCAATGAAATTTTGTAGGGAAGACCTTGGAACTGTTTTGCACCCAACGATAAAATAATCGTCAGACGATAAATAAAATCGTTATGTCCGATATATAAATCCTTACTAATATTGTAAATATGACTTTTTGTTTATAGAGAAGGAGATAGAGTATCTATCCTACCTCCTCACACGCGACCGAAAACTAGTAACGTATATATATACAGAGGAATGAGTTACACTCATCACGATATTTAAATACACATGTTCTTTACTTCAACGCTCTTCGTGTTCAATATAATAATGGGTTTAGGATACTGTTGGGTCTGCCTCGATTCTGTAGTGCTTCAGAAATATTTGCACAAGCACGCACAGATGATTTCTATGCGATCATGAGAAAAAGATCTGCATCTCTGATACGTAGAATCAGAGACAGTACCAACATTATCCTAATGATGATTGCAAATGATGTTAATGGCTATATGATGAGGCGGATGATCCAGAAGTCGTTGTAATAATCTGGTTTATGCGCCTCGTACATAAACAATTATTTTTACTTAATATCTAGTCGTACATATATATATTGTATATGTAATGTGTTTAATTAATCTATAATTCTTATATAATATTTTAATTGTAATTTTTATGATTCTAATTTTAATTTTAATTATTAATGAATGTTCTGTAATTATGAATACGTAATCTGTAAACGACAGTTATGGGCCTCGATGCCTGAATAATAAAGATATTATTATTATACTAAACTCCTGATGGACTTGAAAATCACACCTTCTTCCCAGACATAAACGCTCACTAAGAAAGATTTTTGCGGTAATCCTAATCAAAATACATTTACTTATCTACGTGCGAAGCAGGGGCGGTTAGCTAGTTATATAAAAATATATTGAGAATCTCCTTTCACGAACAAAATCGCAGACACATCTCGCAATATGTGTTATTAGTGGTTTACTATCTTAGCGTTCACAAATAACTATTTGCAATGTACTTACTCGTAATACAAGACGCATTTGTTCCTTATCATGAGTTGATTACCTATGTACTGTCGATACGGAGTGTAGTTGTTTTTTTTTTAAGTATAGAAAGGCAGACGAGCATATGGGCCACCTGATGGTAAGTCACCAACGTCCATAGACAGTGGCATTGCAATTTTCTTTACAAAAGAAACAGCGCCAATGCGCCACCAAGCTAGGGAACTAAGATATTATGTTATGGCTCACTCACCCTTCAAACCGGAACACAACAATACAAAGTACTGCTGTTTTGTGGTAGAATATCTGATGAAAGGGTCGTATCTACCCAGGCGAGCTTGCACAAAGCTTTACCACCGACTAGAGGAGGGTTAGCTTCTTTTGATTTTTTTTAAATTAACTTTAGCACGTAATATGTTATGCTCAATTAATAAATAAACATTGTATGTGTCTATTGGATTATCAAAGTATATAATATAAGATACCATATATTTGGCAGTTAGCCAGAGGACTGTGTGTGAGTATGCCTATGACCATGCCGGAAATCCTAATAATATCACGCAAATACGTTTATGTTAACAATAATGACGTTAAATTAGTTTTTACTAATCATAAAAAATCCTTAGATATCTCTGATATAGAATTATAGATTATAACTGGTTA
This sequence comes from Nymphalis c-album, assembly GCA_963151315.1. NCBI lineage: Eukaryota > Metazoa > Arthropoda > Insecta > Lepidoptera > Nymphalidae > Nymphalis > Nymphalis c-album. The sequence continues at coordinate 6,154,377 of OY720610.1, forward strand.
ATTTTTGAAATAAAATACAAAAAGGCCAACGACACGCGGTGTTCCCAGGCGGTCACCCATCCAAGTACTGAACGCGCCCGATGTTGCTTAACTTCGGTGATCGGACGAGAACCGGTGTATTCAACATGGTATGGACGTTGGCGACATAATAGCTAAAAAACATGAATAGATTTATTAAAACAGCCTTACTGACGATTTGGTTATCTATTTAATACACGTATGTTCTATTTATAATTGATTATATATAAAAATATCAATCTTAATTAAATATTATATATAGAATAACATATCTACAAAATGGAGAACGAAACATGTGCACCACTCTGGGTATTGTCGAATAAAAAAAAGTATTACATTAACAATGATTGTATTTTATAATAATCATGATTATTATGATAATTTTTGTTTAATTTTTCTTATGTGAAACAATTGATAAAATTATATGAAAATATATCACACCAATATGTAAAATAACAAATTAAATTTAAAATTTTAGAAACTTAAAAGGCAGTGTCGCAAAACATAAAATAAAAAAGTCAAAATGTCAAAGAAAACACTCTCGCTCAGTTGTGAATATGTATTTTTTTATCAAGTTAAAAAGCCGTGAGCGTCACCAGAGCTACAATCTACGTGCGAAGTAAGCCGGCGCGGCGCATTCAAGCTTTTTCTTTGAAATGCATTTGGTTTGACCTTTATTGTGTTGCTATTTTTAGCTTCATCGTATCAGAAGATCGATTCAATCTTCTAGGGATACCACGTTATCCACAAGAGGATTGAAAAATACATAATATTATGGAACTGAACTCAAAGGTTTTACAATAATAGAGAAATGTCGCTTTGTTGGCGGACGTTAGTAACTGCATCACAGTTTAACAGTATTGCAGTTATTATCGTTCAGTTTGTTTCTTATGTGATGGTACTTATTAAAAAAAATATTATAAGTATATCAAAAGTCATTTAGACTGTCACTTAGACTGTGTCTTGCAGTAAAATAATTGATATACATTTGTTTTATATTTATATAATACATAGAAATAAAAGTCATAGCCCGTAATCATCGCACTGTTCAGCCAAGGCTCCTTCGCTTTTTAGGAGATGGGTTTGAAACTTATCCCATCATGCTGCATCATCAGACCGACATATATTAACAATGTTCGAGAGTTGAAGATGATTTTTATTTCTTTGCAAAGAAACATAACTTTAATATAGTCTTACACAGTAATGACCACACATGTATTTAATCGAACTCAAAACAACACAATTGAATAATTGATGTGATCTCTATTTGTTTCTATAATTTAACCCCAACAGAGGTGAAGGAAAACTTGCCGAGAAAAATACATGGGCTGCATGAAAATGCAAATTAGTAAACCACGTGCATTGGAAATACGTGGTGGAATGAACTCCGAACCAACTTCTCAATCTTATTAGTAAAGCCTATTACTTTGTTACTAAATATACCTATGTCTGGAAAAAAATGCGTGGATTAAATGATTGCCGGATCTCATGCAGGAACTTAGTGTATGTAATTGATACAAATATGTATATTTGTATTTGTTTAAATACGAGTAATGATTGTGTTGCCGGTTCTTCTGTGGGAGGGTGGAGCGCCTGACGGTTCATGAGTACTTGTCGACTGCCTCGTTGGTCTAGTGGCTTGATATAAGGCCGCAGACTCGGTGGTCCTGGGTTCAATGCCCAGGTCGGGCCAATAAATAGATATTGGGGTTTTCTGACAGAAAATTCTCAGTAGCAGCCCGGAGTCAGGCAGTTGGAAGTGTGTACACTCCCGTGCCTCGGAAAGCACGTTAAGCCGTTGGTCCTGCACCTGAACTCTTTCCGGTCGTGTCGGATTGCCGTCCCATCGGATTATGAGAGCTAAGGAAAAGAGAGTGCACCTGTATTTGCGCACACACTTGTGCGCTATAATATCTCCTGCGCAGTTGGCTAATCTCTCTTGGGATTGGCCGCCGTAGCCGAAATCGGTCTGGTGGACCTTATTTATTTACTTATAGACACTATTTGAATAAAAAATATTTTGATTTCGATTTGATTTCAACTGACGACGCTTTTGCCCAGCAGTGGGAAACATACAGGATGTGAAATCACTTCAATGTTCTCAAACCACAATGGCAATGACGGCGTAACTGCGAATATTCATCGGATTGCCTGACTTGGGTGAATTATGCTCCATAATGTAGTGTTTAGTGGCTCGACCTTCACCTTCGTTGCCTCGTTGGCGAAAAGCCAGAAGGAAAAATCGATAGCACGTAGATTTGATACGATCATGTCATAAACGTACACGTGTAGTATTTTTAAACTAATATTTAGGTGACCTGAAAATTTTTATCAGCCGTTGAAAAACTGATAAACAAAATTCTAATTTATTTTTTTTGAGTCTAAAATATATTAACTTTACAAACAGTTTAATTCGTTGTTTATTTTCACGTAAAAGATTTAACCGATAATGAAAATTAACGACAACTTAAGTTTTATTTATTAATCACAAGTAATCAATTTAATTTAATTTTAATATTTAGGTTGGTAATTAAAATGAGTAAGGTATTATTAAGTAAATATTATTAAACGCGGAAAAGCATCTGCAATTTTCGTACGACGTATTAATTCAGTACGGGTGAATAGATCGGTTAGCGATTTCATCATTGGTAAACTGCGACTCGGGATAAAACACGTAATACGTAACCAATCGGAACAGGTAGCTTGTATAAGATATTTTAACTAGAAAAGTATGTTTATTTCAAATGCGAGATATGAACTTACTTTTTATAGTTATAACATTATTTACCAACATACATATGTATATAAATTATATAATCCTACCCTATTATCTAAAAAAACTGTGTGAATTTTGTATGGAGTAATAGTGCTATATATATGGAGTAATAGTGCCAAAAAATTCATCCAAATTATTACTCCAAATTATTATTGCCTTCATTGCCACCATTCCACGCGGCCACGACTTGTATAATAATTATTTTAAATGTTATTTGTATTTAGTTAAGGTATTAATGTAATTATAAATAATTCAAAAGGTATACCTAATATGTTAAAAACTATCTAACTAATTTACTTCTACCCAGTATATGAAATATGATTTTTACAAATTTGTAAAGCCTCTGGCCCTATAGTCACTTTGGGCAACATAAAATTATTATTTATTTATAGATCCGAGTAAAAACTATACAGGCTGTAACAATATTCGTGTCCGACCCGTGAAGGGGTTATTAGGTATCTTGAGTCGATTTAATATATGTAATCAATTTTAAAATACTAAGAAAAAAAAATACCCCGAATAAAATTAATATTTAACTAAATAAAATGACGAAAATCACATGGCAACACAGGCGTGACGACAGCGCTTGCTAGGTACTTACCTATTGGGTAGCGAGGACATGGGGTCATCTCAGTTGAAAAATAACTCGGTGTTCACACTAATGTGATGGCTGCGGCGAAGAGTTGAAACGCACGCTCTGATGGCACTGCAGTAACTTGTGGAACTGCGGACCGTGTCTCGTATTCTTAACGAGCCGTTGCATAATTGCAGTCACTTTTACCCAAAGACATTAACATGTAAAATACTCTTGATTAGAATACATATCGCGGAACATAAACTTAACTGCAAAACGACCACTCTTAATTAGTTTACGCGCCAAACTGACCGAATAATAGAAATAGAAAAGTAGTTAGTAATAGACAATCGGTTATTTATCTAGTGAAGTAAAAACAATTGTGTCGATAATTTATCGATAACAGTGACACGTGTGAAATTTGCAATACTATTTATAAGAGCAATACGATCCGTACTATTGATATTGATAGTAATTTATTCTATAAAAACGATAGTGTCGATTGTATTGCAAAATACATTAGTTTTAACCAAAACCTATCGATACTATTAATAACATCGATGGTTTTGTACTATCAATTTAGTTAATGAAAAATCATTAAGATCAAAACCATCGGTGAAAATCGATAAGTTTTAGTTAAAACTAATGGGTATTGCAATACAGATAGTATTGCAATAGTATCGCATGCATTACTATCGATAATCAAACTATCGATTATTCAACAACATTACTTCTTCACATGACACGTGCCGACGCTCGCTCCGCCGCCTCTTTGAAGACGCCGACATAGCCTTTCGGCGTGAAACAGCGGCGGCTTGACAAAGAAAAATATTTTAACGAAAAATAATAAATATTTGGTAATAGTTTAGGGCAGTCTTCCATCACGCTCATTAATTTATTTTTATTTTATATTTTCTTTCTCTTTAGTCTCTTATAAGCTGTGTGGTTAATGTTATTGTTTATGTTTTAATTAGTCATGGACACTTGATTGTGTAGGAAAAAAAATGTATCACTTATAAGTATAAAATTATCAGTTAATTAGTATGTGTCCCTGAAAAATTTCCATGTCCGAATCCAATCAGCTCAGATCATTTGCTGAGTGTGAGCTAGGTGATTCGTGAGCTAATTTATTTTAGTTGAAAATTAATATCGCACAATATCGCGCTTAGTAGTAGTGACACGGCCTTACACGTTCCAGCGGCGTTTCAAAAGCACTCGAAAAAGCCGCCAAACAACTCTGGTGTTGTCACATTTCGAAAAATTTGCTCGATGTTGGGGAATTAGGGTACAAAAATGGGTATTTTAAATTACAATAACTATTTTAAATGAATGAATATGGGATTTTTAATATTATTTTTAGTAATGTCCACAAAACACCAATATTCCCCTTTCGCGCCAGATGGGGGTTTTGTTACACGCTGTATACTTCTAGTGTCTGATAATTAAATTTTTAATTTATCTTAATCATATTAGGGCAGCTCGAGGATGTCGCGACTGCCGTCCTTGTCAGCGCCACCTGGACAAAACATTTAACCGAAACATACAGGCTTATTCACTATATTTAATTTGACGCCATACTTGTGTTGAATTATAAGCACATATTAAGTACTTACATGAAAATTCAGCTGCTAGCGCGGGTCTGGTCACGGTCACTGGGCACAGGTCACCTGCAATCCGTCTGAGATTCACATCTCTAACCTCAGCTCAAGAAGTACCAAATTTTTGCAAGCCCTTTTAAGTACATCACAATCATCCGATATACCGCCGCAAAAAAGCCTATTCCGGTTTTAATAGTGTTCTAGTTACTACAAGCAGAAGAGATATAACATCTTAGTTACGGTGACGACGTAAGGTATGGTTAATAGATGGTTTGGCCCCTGATTTAGCTATATTTGTATAGAATAGAAAGACGGACGAGCCACCTAATGGTAAGTGGTCACCAATGCCCATAGACAATGGCATTGTAAGAAATGTTAACCATCGCTAACATCAACACTACCCTTACTAACCGCGGGCACTAAGATGTTATATCCCTTGTGCCTGTAATTACACTTGCTCATTCACCTTTCAAACCGGAACACTAATACCAAGTACTGCTTTTTTGCGGTAGAATATCTGATTATCGTCTGGGTGGTACCTACCAGGACGACCTTGCACAAAACCCTACCACCAAGTAAACCTAGCTAGGAAAAACCGTTTGCGATGTAACAATGTACTTAATATCCTAATATATAAGCTTTGTCATCATAAAACAACTGAGGCCCTAGCCAAGTTGACATTCTACAATTGTAAACGCTATAGAAAACTAAACAAATGTATGAGAATGACCACGTGATTTATCGTTGAGAGATATCATTCTCATATATTTGTTTAGTTTTCTATAGCGTGTACGATTGTAGAATGTCAACTTGGCTAGGGCCTCAGATGAGGGTATATATTTCTAATAACGTATCTCGTGCTATTACTGAACTAGGAATGGTGACAGTCCGACAACGTTACTGGGACGCAGTTTGACGGAACTTGCAGATCATCGATTGATTCACATTTATATCGATTTATAACTTAGATTGCATATATCAATATACCAATTAACTGTTTTCTTTTTCATACATAATCTATTCGTTAAATTGTTTTTGATGTGTTAATATCTTGGCGTTCGGTAACCGGTAGCTAACTGAGACGAGCGTCAGAGTAAGCGTGAGATTTCAAGCGTCAGATGACGTCAGGATAATATTTGTTACACATCAAATCTCGACCGAACCTAAACTAGATGGTCTAGTGGAAAGAACGCGTGAATCTTAACCGATGTTCGTGGGTTCAAACCCGGGCAAGCACCACTGAATTTCATGTGCTTAATATGCGATTATAATTCATCTCGTGGTCAACCACGATGAAGGAAAACATCGTAAGAAAATCTATATGCTTCAAATTTCACTTTCTTTTGAAATCCTGTCACATGTGCTATATAAGCTCCAAACCTTCTCAAAAATCGGAGAAGAGGCCTTAGCTCAGCCGTGGGTTATTAACAGGCTGTTACTTCTTGCAATTCTCGAACTTGGCACAATTTATTGGATAAGGAAAATAAAAAATCAACAAACAAATACTATTGAACAAAATTTATTTTTTGAATCGTCGAGACAGTCCAAATAAAAAGAAACACTTGAAATTCTTATAATATATACATTATTTCCAATTATCATAAAAGAATAGAGATCGAAGTACTTTAAACTACGTGTTTATTGCGACTTAAGATATTTTCATATACCATTATTATACATACGTATACCTATTACATAATATTTTTAACAACAATCTTTTGACAATTGCATTTTGTGATTTTTCATATAAAAAATTATATACAGGTTGTAACAAAATCCGTGTCCGACCCGTGACAAATCATTTTCAAAATTTTAAGCAATAATTTTCTCCAAATAAAACTTAATTTAACTAAATAACGACAATTACAATGCAAAACAGGCGCGGGCGTCAGCGCTCAATAGCTCTTGCCTATCGGGTAGCTCGGACACGAGGTCATGACCTTAGTTTTCCATGAAATTTTCGTCATTTACAATTGAAAATGTCAATAATTTTTTTTATGGGTATTTTTTGCATAATATTTAAATTTTTTTTTTACATAAATAGAACCGAATCACGATACCTAATAAGCACTTCACTGGTCGGACACGAATTTTGTTACACTCTGTATATATTATAAGTAATAATAAGCTCTTGGATATCTATGGGCGAAATATTCACATGGATTTTGCGGACTTTTGTTTTATAACTATTATATACAGGAATTATAATGTGTGTTAAGCCGTCTATATATGTTTAAAATTAAGATAAGATCGTTGTAATTATGTTAAAGAGTAAATTTTCACTTAAATTGATCGATTTTATCTTTACTTTTGGCCTATTTGAGGTTATTCGCCGTTACCGCGCAATCCAATTCCATAGATAATCAAGAATTTATTGAACACCTTACAACACAGCACAGATTATAGAATATCTAGAACATAAAAAAATGGCGCCAAAACAACAGTTCGTTATCATTTTAATAAATACTATTCCAATTTTTTTTACTTTTAATTATTAATAAATTAATTATTATTTTTAATTATTTACGATTTACAGTATCGTTACGTTATGTCAAAAAGAAGATTACGTAAGGCGAGAAATGCAAACTTTTCTTTTAAATGGAATTAATTAAAACTTGCACCAAAATGGGTATATTTGTGTAATTACATTTGAAATTCAGTGCCTTGCTAGCTAACACGATTAAAAGAACTACATATACTATTATTTTTTAATATTGTCTGAATTTAATATAACCATAGACAATTTTTAAGTTCACATCTTCGGTTACTCAATTTAAGTTATACAAATTAGTCAAAGATAATTTTATAAATATTCTTATTTTAATCTAACTTTGTATTTTTAAATTGACTTTATTAAATGCGTTCATACTGTACACGTTTAGTTTTGAACCTTATAAAATATATTTCAATTAATTGGCACCGATGTTTGTGGCACAAATATACCGTATCTAATTTGCAAATTATTTTCATAAGTCATTCATTAATCAACACACTTACTTATAAGCGATGTTCAACGGTTGAATGGTTAAACTGTATCGTGTCTTTTTCTTTCGTATGTCTAATAAGTAATGAGAGAAAGAGACGACTCAGTGTTTAATAAAACAGCCGCTAAGCAATGTTTATAAGAAAGGCATAATAAAATATTTTTTAATTATATTATAGATTTAAAATAAATGTTTCATTAAATGTAATATAATTCTAATTTGTATTAAATATAATTACGAGCCTCTTTTAAAATTACTTTTTAATATTCATTATAATAGACAAAAACAAAAAAAAAACATGGAATCTTTATAATAACTAACTACGTTTCATGTGATGACCGGTAGGTATAAAAAATTCCAATAACCATAGACAAGAATAGACTAACAAAATTGTCCAACCAAACTCTATACATAGACAAGAATTTACAAACACTGGCCACACAGTTAACTCTCTCATAAATTCAAGTAGAATAGTCCACTCTATCTATGGTAAATATTTACTTATATTAAACAAATAACGGATAGCATATAATGTTTTATAGAGACAAGTGTTCATCTCATACAATACAATGATTCTTATAATTATTTTGGTATTGCATCTCGTAGAAAACATTACGGATGACTTAAATCGTACAAGGGCTCAAAATCAGAACTAGGACATCAATTTTGAACCTTATATTAATTTAAAAGGCCGTCAATAGGGGATATGTTTATCAGCAAACTCTAAGTATTTAGATGGTATATGATTATTGCCATTACATCCCATAGGTTGTACGGGAATATATTATATACTATGTATAAAACATTCAATGATATGGTGTTTATTGTAAATTATTCTCCAATTACTAAATATATATCACGAGGAAGAATGTCTTTATAGTAACAAAAGGACATCGACGTCCTGCACTTCCCATATTTTTTTTTAATAAGAATTATATGCTTTGAGCGCCATCTATTGGTGATTATTAGAACTTCGGGAACAGTGGCAGCCATCTTGATTAAGGAACAGACTATAGCGTATAAAGTAAAAGTTCTTTAAAGATATTATGATTGCAGGACGACGAAAATTGGAATAAATGTATTTTTACTAGGATACTCAATTACGTTTTAAAAACATATATCAGTTAAATATTCGTTCGTTATTTCAATTTTTAACTTTAATCTGAGCATTTAGAGAAAAAAACAGATATTTTATTCAATAAAAACTATTTTAAACTATACGTATTTTCGATTCGTAATAATTTATTTTTCACTTGTAAATAAAATTACCGCGTTTTAATCGTTGGAACGGTAAACGTAGCTATAAGATGCAATTTATTAAATTTGCTTAAAATATTATTTTCTCAATATTCATTAACGTTTTCGAGACTTTTAAACCTTACACTTCGACAAGGAGGTACAAATATTGATGTAACATTATACTTTTAACATTTCACTTTCGTGAAAAATTTATTAACTTTCGTATTTTCTGTGAGACTGTGAGTTGTAATTAAATCAATTAACGTATAAAGTGTCATAAAGTGACATATACACGTTCAACTAAAAAAATTACAGCTCAGATTTAACAAAATAACGTACAATTGTACATGTTTCAAGAACGCACAGCTCAATATAGTCGAATTAAATAGCAGGAGTAAGTTATATAAGACAAATAAACAAAATTTGACTTTAAATTGATATGACATCATTGGTCGAGATTTTATTATCTATGGTACTTATAGATTTGTGAAAATGGCGTTTTTATTGTCGGCGAAGTTCTTATAAGAACTTTGTAAATAGTTCAGTGTAATAGTGTTGTATCTATACTAATATGTAAAGCTGAAGAGTTTGTTTGTTTGATCCGGCTAATCTCATGAACTAATGGTTCAAATTCAAAAAATATTTTTGTGTTGTATAGCCTTTCTATCGAGGAAAGCTGTAGGCTGTAGTTATAAATAAAGATATATTAATCAAGAACTGTTTGTAGTTCACAATATAACAGAGTTATTAATTATTATTATCAAATTATATGGAAAATGTAAATCTAAGGTTTGTTTGTTTTAACTACTCCTGCCGTTGGAATTCACATTAATAAACACATTTAAATACGAAGTCTATTGAAATTTGGCAACAAATGTATTCTTCTAGAACAGTCTATATCTAGACGATATATATTCTAGGTAAAACTGTGACGTAATCTATAAAAAAATATATATATATTATCCTCAGATGCGTCTACTCAATAACAATTGACGTCATCCCTTTGTACTTGATACAAACACATCACAACACTTATTACTCCAACGGTACACTTCGTCGATAGCCGGTAACTGTTCTGACATCGCTCCTTCAACGAACACATTATCGTAATCAGTTTAGAAATTGATTGTTCGAAGTTATGTTAAATTCGCATTCGGGTCATTTGTCGACATTACATTTTTATCGCTTTAAACGAAATTCACTTAAATTTTCACTGTACTTATACTTCGTTCTATGTATCGACACACACGGAGGACAGTTCAAATTCACTCTTTCAACTCGGTAGCGTCGATCTCCCGGAACTACTTGACGTCGCCCTTCAGCGCCTGGTCGAGGACCGCCTTCGACGCGATCTCGACGGTGACCGTCCTGCTGATGGTGGACAGCTGGCTCCGGTCGGACACGAGGTCGACGGGGTCGGTGAGGATCTTCAGCGAGGAGACCTTGGCCCGCTGGTAGGCCGTGACGGTGCTCATGCCGAGGAACCGGACGGCGACGTAGCACACGAGCAGCGCGGCGCCGGCGGCCAGCACGCGCGGCACGGGCGACGCGAACAGCTGCACCACCACCCACGCGCCGCCCGCCGCGCCGCACACCGCCGCCACGCTCAGCCCCGTGCGCACCCACGCGCCGCACGTGAACCCGCGCTGCCACTCCACCCTGCCGGGGGTTCCGCTCGTGTACAAAGGCCACTCGTGTGCGCTACACGTCACCGCATCTCGCGGCCACGTCATATGGCGTACGTCTTTCTTATTAGTAATAGTAATATGAACTGGCAATGGACCAGTTTTAAAATAAGTTTCGAAATTTGATCCACACGACCAGACGGGTTGAGTTACATTTAACAAATGAATGTTGACAACATAAATGTTTCCAACTTAAGAAATATGAATATACAAATTGTTTAAATATCCCACCTGTTCGTTTCCTGCACTATATACGGGGTGTTGCAAACTTTGCATTTTAAGCCATCGGGACTCGCGGCGCTCTGAAACAATATATATTTATTTATTTACTTTAAAATAAATAAGCACACTCGCAGATGCGCCACCGTTATATATAGACATTGATGATGTAAGAAATTGCATTTCTTACATCATCAATGTCCTATCAACTTTACGAACTAAAATGTTGTGTACATTTTGTCTGTTATAATACTGTCTTTTGTCATCCTTCAAACCGGAATTCAACAATACTAAGTATTGAAGTATAGAAAGGTAGAAGGCTTACCCAGAGCCCTACCATCTAGCAAAACGCTGATCAATAACAAATACTAGCCATCAGCTCATGATACGTTATACTACTCCAAAAGTGAACACTGCTGCATCTTCTATTCCAGCACTTTCGTAAGTAAGTTTTTCTTAGTAGAGCAAGAAGTTTGGAAGATTACAGTGGAATAATCACGTGCCTTGGAAACTTTCCACCCGAACAATCCGATCGGATTTTGAGAGGAATGGAAAATAACGTGCAAATATTTTGGCGTAAATACTCGAACACTATAATATGTCATGTCAATTAAGCTATTCTCAATTAAGAATGGTCTGCGTCATCAAAATTGTAAAGAGATAATCATCATTAATGACCAGACTGAGTATTAATGCTTATCCAAAACTGAGTCTAGAAAGCTGACATTGGAACGTGGGCTTATTTAATTATGTAAGCATCAGAGGACTGAGACAGAAGAAACCGGGATGGGCAGCTAGTGCTAAATAGTAAGAAGTCCGCACCTCGACGAGCCACCTCCTCAAGCAGTCGTGGTGCACGGCGGCGACGTCTCCGGTGCAGCGGCACGGCGTGATGAGCGGCTCCGGGCGCGCGCTGTCGTAGCAGATCCAGCAGTCGCGGCTCGAGCCCACGCTGCCCACGAGCGAATCCGTTTCCACATTCTGGAATGTTTTATTATAACGATTATCATTTTTTATACTCTTCCAAATTCAAACTTCACATTTTACAATTGATACTATTAAAATCCACTTTATTGCAGTCTTCCAGTCTCCTTGATCTATCGTGGAAGTGATACAAAATTAAAAAAGATTAACTATCAAGGAAATTTCTTTATATACATTTGATATTAGTTATATAGTTAGTCACATGTTAGTACACAAATAATAATACAACGCCACCATCCAGACATTCCAATCACAAATTCGTTTTCCAATTTCAAATGTTTGAACAATTCCGAAAGACATCGAGACGTAAAGGATAACAGACTCACCGCCGTTGGATTATCTTGAATTGACTTCACGGGATTGGAATAAAGATACGTCGCGTAAAAAACGTTCCAAAGAGCCAAACGCCAATATTGGAACAGCTCCATTACGAATTGCGCCTTAACGCGCCACGAAAGTCGGACAAACTCCACGACATTCTGGGAATTCATATTGATTTTAACGTTGGCCTTGTTCGGACAAATATCGCCCAAATCATTTGAACCAATATGAGCGACATAAAACGCAATAGCGAAAACAGTAAGCACAGATCAAAACCAAACGATACAAGAAGCGTGAGAGCTGAAGACACAAAATAATCCTCACAATGAAAATGAAACATAATATTATTGTATTAAATCGGAGGGAATTTAATGGTCGCCAACATTAGCCAATATTGGAAGGCGAGTTTACAAAACATAAACACGATTAACGATGACGAATCCCTTCAAAAGACACAAAGTACCTTAAGCCAAACACACCTATAAATTTGTATTAACGTACTGTACCACAATACATACAGAGTGTAACAAAAACCCTGTCTGATCCGTGAAGTGGTTATTAGGTATCGTGACTCGGTTCGATTTATGTAAATATTTTTAAAATATTATGCAAAAAAAATTACCCTAAAAATATATTAGTTGTCATTTTCAATGGTAAATGATGAAAATTTCTTGGACAACTGAGGTCATGACCTTGTGTCCGATCTACCCGATAGGTTAAGGCTATCGAGCGCTATCGCCCACGCCCGTGTTGAAATGTATTTTTTTCTTATTTAATTTACATATTTGTTTGCTTAGAATTAAAAAATAATATTACACAAATAGAACCGACTCACGATACCTAATATAATCACTTTACAGGTCGGACAGGGTTTTTGTTACACCGTATATGTGTGTAAACATACGTACATATGTATATATACCGGATAATTATAAGGCCTTTTAGTTTATAATAAATCTAGAAATTACGAACGGCGCATATTGTTTTTAATATATGACGTGCCAATTTCAATCAAATCATAAACACGTTAATATAACCTGACCTACAGATTACAGAATATCAATTCATTTTACTGTGAACTACTTTTCGCTCGCTGCTTCGTCCGCCTGTTAGTTTTTACTTAAATTCATTCTTAGCCTTCAAGCTTGCTTGATGTCAAGTTTTAGCAAAATCGATAGTTTTTCAGCCGTGAAAGCGTGACACACAGGCAGAATGCGTACGAAAGAAAAAATCATCAATAAGATCGCAAGCAAAAATATACTTTGTTTAAACATACACCACTGAACACGCAGTGCATATACAAATCGTTGTTTCTTGAAACTTTAATAACTTTTCATTAAATTAAGATATCGCAATAAATTTTTTTTTGATAAGGGCCAAGTGTCTAAAAAATAAAATATAGAAAATTTCATTGAAATCTATCCAGTAGTTTTTCCGTGATGCGCGCACAACTGCAGACCTCTATCATTTTATTTACATAGATTATTATTCGACAAATTACAACTAACTAGATCTATTACAATTAATTACTCACAGCGCTAAAGTCTCAAAAACTCTTACCACGATTAAATAACGAATGAACGAACTGTTTACAAATACGCGTAATTGTATCGCGTTCGTTCTTCGATAAGAAAGTTATTAACGTCGCATTACATTAGCTTTAATTAATATAAACAAACTTATATATCGTTTCGTTAATAACAATAATTCCTTATCTTAATCGTTGACGGGACTGAAATTCGGGAATATCGGAATTATCTTTTATTTTTATTTAAACGGGCAATTGTAATTGTAAAATTAATTAGTTGATAATAAATTAAGAATGAGTTTCTAGAGATATTTCTGATTAATTGATTTGAAATTGGGACTTTTGTCAAAGTTTATTTTTTAGTTAAGTGTATTTGGCGGGAAATTCTTGAAGGTATTGTGTTTTTTTTTATATAGTTTGACAAAGGACTCAATCCAAGTGTTATCTAACTCTTAAAGATACGATAAATTATTCAAAAATAAATAACATAATTTTTAAGTATTTATTCTAAACAATTTCTATCAATAGTGTAATCAAAAGACTTGTACATAGAGCGTCGTTTAATTACTATACGATAGAGTTGACATTACCTAGGATTCGTAGTTGGTAGAATTCTGATAACTATGTCGCTTCAATGTTTTCATACCATACAAATGAACGACGGAGTTAATACAGACATACAATTAGTATTTATGTATATATACATAGACAGAACCACGGCAGCTATATTTTACTAGTATACTACAAATTTTACAAATATATAATTCAAGCTTATTTTATATTTTTTTCTTAATTTATTGAATTATTATTGTTAGTATATTAATAGACGGGTTAGTGAGGTGGTGTGATACCAATAAGGGACATATTGGATCCTAAGATTAGTACTGACGCGTCTATGCGATTGTCCATTCGCAATGGCGTGGCGGCTGCTTTTCTTAGATTCAACGCTTACCTTGCTATCCGAGGGTAGCTTGTGCGCGAGTAGATCCGATAGTCGAGTCTCGTCGAGCTGCCGCGCGAGCAACCGTCGCGGGTTGAGCAACCAGAGCCGCTCGGGCGCCATGCAGTTCCAGAGCACGCAGGGGAACCATAGCGCGACACCGATCTCCGCCAGACGGAACACCACGTCGTGCCAATTCCGAGATACGACTGGCACTCTACGGGTCGAAACGTACACACATATACAACAACGATTGCCATGAGACTGTCGAGTGTCACTGACAGATTGTGATTAATTATCGAGTACATATATTATATCATTAATCATTATATAATAATATAGTAATAACCACCCCCCCCCTCCCCCTCACTCACCGTATAAACAGATAAAACATAATGAATATAATTAGTGTCATTTGTTATTATTGACATGATGAAGTCTTTCTTGGCGTCGTCTGGTGACGGAGGTCCATAAAGAGAGACGAACCAAGTGCGCGGGACACATTATAGAGCACAAATATGTGCGTACACGCGAAATTTTTCGACAAAAAGCGTCCAATAATTTAATTTCTAACCCGACATAGAATTTGAGCCCAGGACCTCAGAATATTGGTAAACTAGCATTTTTTTTTTAGTTCGAGTATTTAATAAGGAGGTATTGAATAAAAAACTAAAGGTTTTACTTATAAAAGCGGTTAAAAGGTTACTAGGCAATGTTCTGTCTTCTTCTATCAAATATCATAAGGATGAGTGAGCCAGTGTAATTATAGACACAAGGGACATAACGTCTTAGTTCCCATTACTAGACTAGATTTCGTTGCATAGAATCTAACTCACTTGGTCTTCCAGAATTCGCTTAGAGTCTCCGAAGCCAGGAAACCCGCGATGAGGATAAGCATCAGCGCCTGGCTGACCAGGCCGACGCGCGACTGATGCAGCTGGGAGTGGTTCACTGATCTTGGATCCACACAACCGTCGGAATCGGCCAGATCAGTTTGTATACCCTGGACAAAAGACATACATATGTATATTCATAAATACTTTATTGAATTGTTATAATAATAATAATGTCCTCCAGACCGGTTCACTACTAGTCAACCGCGCAGGAGATATTAAGTATAGCCCACAAGTGCGTGCGCAAACACAAGTGCACTCTCTCTTCCCTAACTCTCATTATCCGATGGGACGGCAATCCGACACGACCGGAAATAATTCAGGCGCAGGACCAACGGATTTACGTGCTTTCCGAGGCACGGGAGTGAACACACTTTCCAACTTCCAGACTGTGGGCTGCTACTGAGAATTTTCGACAGAAAATCTCTAAAACATTTCATTTGCCCGAACTGGGATTTGAACCCATGGTCACTCTGTCTGCGGCCTTACATGTAGCCACTAGCCCAGCGAGGCAGTTATATACCAATATTACGAATGCGAAAGTAACTCTGAAAACTATATTTTCATACGTCACCAACCACGTCAAGTCACGTCGATAAGTCAAGCACCAACCACGTCAAGCGATAAGCGATAAATTGTATAGGCTTTCGATTTGATGTTATGAAGGGTCAAGAGTAAACTAACCTGTTTAGTAACGAGCGTGTCCTGCACATCGTCACCCTCGGCAGCCGTGGACGGACCAGGTCGAGGCGATATGATCGTACAGACCTTCGTCTCCCTTAGGAATTCTCCTCGAAGCTGGAATTTATGACAGGAAATTATAAATTTATATATCCGTATTAATATCAGAAAAAAATTGATTTGATATATTTTTTTTTTCAGGTTTTGCTGCCGTCCACTGCTGGACGAAAGCCTCCATTTTTGTTATTTTGTATGTTTGAAAACTTCAAAACCGATTTGAAAAAAATACTTTCATCTCCAGGCAACTTCATCGTCAGCGAGTGACATAGACTGTATTTTTTTTAAATTATAAATCTCCACTTAAATTGCAATAATGTAACTCAAGGTATTTAATTATTTTCCTATACCATATCTACTAATTTCGAAAATTGTTTAACCAAGACGAAGTCGAGATTAGCCGCAAATATCAAAAATATATTCAACAAAATCGTAGATTTAGTGGTTTTATTTAATATATTATTCATAATAATTAAACCATATTGGAACTGATAGTTACAAAAAGAAAATCAATTAGTACCCATAAATGGTTGTTTTGTACAAAAGGCGGTATCATGGCTCATGGCTCGTGGCCATGATACATAGAAAACAATCTAAGAATACATAAGCGGGATAAATGATGCAACCATGTACAAATATATATAAACTAATTATTATTTATTAACTAGAGTATAAAATAATTAGCACAAAATTAGTTCAATGTGCAAAGGTGCTTAGATTTTTTTAATAGAGTTATGTAGCTTTAGAACAGGACTCGAAATGATCGACATAAGTATTATAGAAATGTATTTACACAGCTCATAGCGAAAATATGAGAAACAAGGCAAACAGTATAATTTATAAGTCTTAGTAGTTGGTTGGGAATCCCCGTTTTACATTGTAAACGAACGCTACTACGAACACGCGTTGCCAAAAACATCTCAATGGACTAATTGCTATTTGTCAAAAACCATTAAGACATTACTAAAAAAGCATCTACATGTTAATAAACAAGTTCACGACCATACAAAAATAAACCGTAACATCAAAACATAAGGTTTAGAATTCAATATCATTCGTACACCATAGATATTAAATATAACAATGGAGCATTAGTGCGACCTCAAACCGACCACATATGGAACAAATAGATATTATTCTTGATTGTAACCATAAAGGACACTTTTGTTTGCCAATTATTGTCTATATGACCTTATAATAATTGATAAAGATATCTTTATTTTTTTTTATTTGTGTATACGTTTTCAAATCAAATTTATTTGTTGAATGTCATAAATTTCATGGATCTCAGGGCATTCATATTCTTGCCAATAGACGAACGGGGCGTTATTACCCCCACCACTGTTTATTATTAATAAAAATATAATTTTACCTTAAAGTATACTTCGACTCCATATATGAGGAAGAATATGACCACAATGAATAGAAGCACCGCGTAGCAACCGTTAAAGACGTGCTGGTAGAAACTCTGAAACAAAAATAAAACAAACTAGAGTTTAAAATTACATATTTTAAATCTTTACATCATCATACATAGCTCATTATTGAGTTCGTCTGAGCTCGTCTGTGCAGGTACCACCCACTCGTCAGATATTCAATCGCAAAACAGCAGTAGGGGAGACCGGGGCTAAAAGTTACCGAGGTAAGTTGTTCCGATTGAAATAACTCTGCGAGTAAAAGTGATAATAATATTAGGCAAAAACGTAGTGAAATGAAATGCCACAGCGCATCGACGGCAGACATTTCAAGTTTGCCAGTGACGCTCAGAACATCAGAACGGCAGTAGGTGTATCGCTGGGCCACATAAGTAAATATTTTCGTATTTGGAATTTTTGGTCTAACTCACAAATTTCAATAATTAGCCTTTTGTGCTTTAGTGTTTTTATAAACGGATTTATTTAATATTCAAATGCACTATGCGTAAATTACGTATTTTTCGTAACCTAACCTTTATTTTGATTTTTTTTGAGACATGTGATTGGGGCTAGATGTTCCTTTATTCGGGGGCAAGTTGTTCCGAGCTGTCACCTCGGAAAACTGCCAATTTTTTTACCAATAATAGAATACATATATTTTTTCTTCTGTAGAATGCGTATTTATAACCGAAAATGAACACGACGTTCTGTGTCATAGGAGTTGATGCAAAAAGCAGCAGATGCAGTTGTCAAACATGGAACTGTACAGATTTGTCAAAAAGATAAGGTGTGGATTAGAAAATATCGCGGTTGACTATAAAAAAGTAAAATTGTTCTTTTATTAAAGAACAGAAAGAATAGAAGATAAATTAGCAGAATGTTTGTTAGGATTTGCTTCAATTTTCTTCGGTCTTCTGCCGGACGACGTCAAAAAGTTAGGGTACGAATATGCACTGCTTGCAAAATTCAATGCTTGCAACATTCCACCATCTTGATACGAAAATAGAAAAGCTGGCCTGCTCAGCTGTTTTAACTGACTCAGTACTCCGGAAAAACTAATTTTAGCAGAAGAGCAGAGCAAGAAAAGGAAAGTGAGCATTACCAATGATAGGTAAAAGGTAAATGGAAAGGGAAGGATAAAACAAAGCAAGGAAATGGAAAGGCAAAAGCAAAGGGAAGGTATTATTATCTAGTGTGCTATGACAGTTACTCTAATTCACTTTCTGGAGAAGAATGGGTTCAATTTCAATAAAAAAATAAATTTCCGATGCCCATTTCAGATGTAGACAGAATCAAAAGTTATTAACCTACCCCAAATATGATTCTTATATATCTTCTGATAATTGATTATAAATACTTATACATGTTTTCTGCCTATGACTGAGATAAGTCAATATTAATCAAGACTGAACTAATTTTCTAGGCTGGTTAGCTGCAAGTTAATTGATAAGTTGTTAATTACTAAATAGATAAAAAAATATTTAGTAAAAATTATAGTTACTTGTTATAACATGTAAATGTTTACCAGGTGATAATAAAGACACTTGGTTTATTGATTTTTTGTGTTTTTATTTCCCCAATAATAGCATTAATGGGCATGATAACAACTTACCCCGGCTTGTTAACAACTTGCCCCAAGTCGGGGTATGTTGTTACTTTCCGACTTTAGGCACTAAAAATTGAATAGTAAAAAAATCTTACTAGATATGACCCAAGTAACTGCATCCATATCAAAGTAACATATGTAAGTTGATTTTGAACGCATTGTATGAATTCTAAAATAAAATTTTCGTAATAAATTTTGAGGTTAACTAAAAATCGGAACTTGTAGCCCCGGTCTCCCCTACTTGGTATTATTGTGTTCCGGTTTGAAGGGTGAGTGAGCCAGTGTAATTACAGGCACAAGGGACATAACATCTTAGTTCCCAAGGTTGGTGGCGCATTAGCGATGTAAGCGATGGTTAACATCTCTGACAATGCCAATGTCTATGGGCGTTGGTGACCACTTACCATCGGGTAGCCCATATGCTCGTCTGCCTACCTATGCTATAAAAAATAGAGAGGCCACGCATGTGCAATATCAACACGATCGCAAAGCCTTCTCGATCCGTGCCGAAGACTGTCATTGAAGCCCATTGAAGGTTTCCATTGCGCGAAAGAAGAATGGAGTGAAGACGACGTACAAACAAGTGACAAAGAAAAAGTACTGGTGACAGTTAAAATATATACACCTGATTTCGCCACGGTGGCCGTTCTCAATGGCAACTAGCCAATTGGACGTAACATATCCCCCCTCCAATCCAAAAAAGGCGGCAAATGATTACAATATGAAAAGAGTTCAGGCGCAGGACCAAGGGCGCAGCCCAAGATCTGAACCCAGGACCACGGGATCTGTGTATAAGCTAGCCACCAGACATATTAGGCAACATTATATCACATTGGTGTAATGTCCCCCCCCCAACGTCACTGCTACACACACTTCGAATACATATACCGATTTTATGTACAAAATATATTATGCATTCGAAACAATTCACATTGAATAATTCATTAAACAAATACCTATCCGGTCTTATCGTTAGTCAGTAATAATTTCTTTGTTATCGAATTGAAAGCTAAACACACATAACATGTGTATATACTACATAACGTGGAAACGTACACTTGCCGAGTGGGCTTGGGGACGTGGAAAATTAAACAATTGACGACTCCCACACACAATTTACCTGCTCTAGAACTGATGTCATGTAAAACTACTGCAGCTAGCTAGAATGATCCATTTAACAGACTTAAAAAAAAACAACAATATTTCCATTTCAAAAATTATCATATGATTTTTTTTAACATACATACAAACTTGTTTGTTGGGAATGCGGCTGACTAGTTCATATGTAGTTGTCATTGATTAGATTCTATATTATTTGACAGTACACCGGAATGTTACATAAGAGTAGGGTCTACACCGGATATAGTGATTAAAAATACGTATAGTATAGATTATTAAGTGATATATATATAAAAGAGTAAAGACTTGTCATAATAATGACATAATGTTTTCAATAGACTAATATATACTTTACTTATTTTTAAAACTGACTTACTACTTAATTATTATTAAAACTGACGAGCCGGTTGGCGTGATTGGTAGATGCCCTGCCTTTCCCGCCGCAGGTCGTGGGTTCGATTCCCACCCAGGACAGACATTTGTGTGCATGAACATGTCTGTTTATCCTGAGTCTAGTTGTAATTATCTATATAAGTATGTATTTACAAAAGAAAAAGTAGTATAATTATGTAGTATATCAGTTGTCTGGTTTCCATAGTAAAAGCTCTGCTTAGTTTGGGATCAGATGACCGTGTGTGAGAAATGTCCCAGGATATTATTATTAAAAAAATATTAAATATGGATAATTAGACAAATGGAGCACCTAACCATCCGCTGGTGGTTGTTACTCTGCCATTGCCATGACAACCATTGAATGTAAGATGAATCTTTTGCCGTTAACTACGAATACACATTCACCCTTCAAACTGGAGTACAGACATACATAAATATACAATTATTATTGCACATAATATAATAATTACATATACTATAGTGATGGAGCACTTTTAGTCTATTAAAATATAAGGGAACTGTACATGAGCGCAGACTTATGGATTGTATAGTTGTTTAGCTCAAAAAGTCTTTATAAAAAACTTATTATTATTCATTGATAACAATTCTAGCGCGCAAACGCGATATGGAAAAACTCGATGTATAGGTACTTCTGTTTTTATAAAACTCTTCGCTCTGTGGTCGAAAATAAGTTAGTTGTATTATAATTTTATTTATTTTATCATATTATTTTGCTTCAGTATATATATATATATCCGTCGTCGCGTTTGGACTCTACTACCACTTACCATCAGGTGGAGTAGAGAAATTTGCCCTCCCGGGCTATTAAAAAAAAAATAAAAAAACATATCATCAATTTCGTTATTTAACTTCGGTCGGGATTCCAACACAGAAATATTTTCCGATAAACAAAATAAACATACTACAAATTAATGAATGTATTTAAGTCGTTTGTTGCTTCGATTCTGACCCCCTAGTCTATTGTCACTCTCCACTACTAACACAAACACAAGTAATTCCATAAGGCATTGCTAGTATACTTAAAAAAAAAAAGTTTTTTAAACGAATTCCATACCACAGGTATAAATCAGCAGAGCTCAGTTCAGCCACGACATTCACTAATTACAACTTTAAGCTGTATCCCCTTATATAAATGAAGGGAACGCTTCAAATATGAGAATGTTTACTCTGTACTAACTGACTCATCCCACACGCTGTAATGTAACAAAGACGGCATTGTTTTAACATATCGAATATATTGTGATACAGCATGGAACCATAAATTACACTTTATGAACATTATTTCACTAAAGTTATATCTTACATTATCAATTCCTGTTTAAAAAATATGAATAACTTTAGAAAATATAATTTTTCTTTATTTAATATATTTTTGCGAAGCGCCAATAGTGGAATGGTTAACGGGCTGGGTGGAAATGTAAAAGTCTCTGGTTCGATCCTGAATCCTCGAGCACTCCTGACACATATCGTATGCTTAACTGGTGGGATATTGTTATTATATCGATACAATACACACGATATACTTTCTCCATAGAAACCGATCCCCATTAATTTGGCGTTTAATTTTTATTAACAACTAGCTGTGTCCCGCGGTTTCACCCGCGTATAATTAATAAAAACATTATGAATAAAAATCAGCCTAGAGTCTTCCTGGATAAAATGCCTGTACAACACAAAAAAATTTTTTAAATTCGAACCAGTAGTACATGAAATTAGCCGGATGAAACAAACAAACTCTTAAGCTTTATATATTACATGAGCGCAGACTCTCATCAGATCTGCGCTCATGTACAGTTTTTAGATACTAAAACTGCTCCATAAGTGTCTTATATGGAATTACTAGCGACCCGCCCCGGCTTCACCCGAGTAGCAGAGTAAATATTCCTAAAAAAATGTCATAGTATTGTAACTATTGTATAAGCTTTTAGTCACAGTGGGCGACAGCGGGACGCGGGGGCACACACTCTATTTGAACACTATTTGAAGAACCAATTGTACTACTAATAGTGATACTTTGTTTATTATTATGAAAAATTCCCGTGTAAATATTATACAGATAAGCAAAGTATTCTAACATAATTGTATAAAATATATCTGTACCTTTTTTTCAGCGGATGTATCAGCTATGTTGGTGGTCAGCACCTCGGCCGCCAGCAGCGAGTAGCTGATGACGTTGAACGTAACGAACGCTAGGAACGATTTCGAGATGAACCTCGGCCTCTCCCAACGGATGTCGCGGAGGTGGAAAACCTGGGGACAGAATTAGTTAATTAGATTAATTATTCATTAAACATATTAAGCACCCAGGACTTAGACATACTACGAGTGCAATCTGAGGAACATTTTACAATACCAAAACAAACTTACATTTTGCACACACACACGCGCACGCACGCACGCACGCACACACACACACACACAAAGGGACAAAGTAAGTTAATTAGATTTCTTATACACACACAAACACACTACACATAAATCATTATGATCTATGTCAGTAGATTTTAATTCTGCAATAGTTCGTTTATTATAATAATTAAATTTGATATCTCAACTGCCACATATTAGCTTTGACTCGAGACTCTACTTTTGCTTCATTATATATTTTTTTCCGTAAATCCCTATTTGTATATCTATATTTTTAACTATCTACCTCAAAATTCAAAATAATTACGATCACAAACAGACTACATATATGTTTTTATAATCTTTGCTTAGTTGCTAAATATATTTATCCTTGAAATTAAAAAAAATATATTTAGGTCAATAGTTACATAAAATTTGAATATTATCACAATTATATTATAAAACAACCTTTAACGCGTAAGGTTTTATTCAAAATACGTTTCGTTAGTAAACGCTGCTAGGTAGTCGGTTCGTGTCCTTGGTGGATACAAAGTACATACCGTGGAACAAAACCACGCAGAATTAGCGTTACATTATATAATATACATCAATAAGAAAATAACAAAACTAAACAAACAAGGAGCTTGTTAACTAACACAAGCAATTTGGAATCGACAATAAAATTTTATTACACGAACGAAAATTCTCAAGTAAATGTAATTAAAATATTGCAGATATTTTTTTCTCTTTCTTCGCACAACGCTTGTCGCAAAGTCGCTTTTACGCGTCTTCGCTCGCGTCATAATTCCGAAGTGCTAATACCCATTTCCATTGTTCTTTGTTCATTTTATGCCCTTTATCACGCTTTCATAATATGTCTAGGGGGAGCTTTTTTCCTTGTTATGTTTTTTTTTTCACACGAGGCCTCCAAGGATTCCAAACTAAGCAGAGCTTGTACTATGGAAACCAGGCAAGTGATAAACTTTCATATACTACTTTTCTATTGTAAATACATACTGACTGCCTCGTTGGTCTAGTGGCTAGGATTAAGGCTGCTAACTCGGGGGTTCTGGGTTCAATTCCCAGGTCGGGCCAATAAAATGTTATTTAGATTTTCTGTCGAAAATTCTCAATAGCAGCCCGAAGTCTGGAAGTTGGAAGTGTGAACACTCCCGTGCCTCGGAAAGCACGTAAAGCCGTTGGTCCTGCGCCTAAACTCTTTCCGGTCGTGTCGGATTGCCGTTCTATCGGATTATGAGAGTTAGGGAATAGAGAGTGCACCTGTGTTTGCGCACACACTTGTGCACTATAATATGTCCTGCGCAGTTGGCTGATCTCTCTTGAGATTAGCCGCCGTGGCCGAAATCGGTCAGGAGGACCATTACATACTTATATAGATATTTACACCAGACTCAGGACAAACAGACATGTTCATGCACACAAATGTCTGTCCTGGGTGGAAATCGAACCTGCGGCGCGAAAGGCAAGTATCGTACCAACAACGCCAACAGACTCGTCAAATATTCGCGTTGATGTTTGTTGATTAGACTTTGCATATAATAATTATTTATTTATATTTTTTCAAACTATCTATAAAGACCTCTTTTAGACTTTGAAATTTTTGTTTGTTGGGCTTGCACAAATTGTTGACAACGAATTAAATAGTAATGTTGTCAGAAAGCATTATAATATGTCTGATTACATACACAATCATATACTTATTGTTTTAACATTACTGCGTTTGTAATGAAACGTGAAGGCATTCAATTACATTATACAATTAAATAACATTAAATCAATACTAATCTACATATATATGTAAACAATTTGTTCGTCCGTTGGAACGCGCTAATCTCTGTAACTACCAGTCCCGATTTTATGGTTTAGGGATCCTTAAATGGAAGTTGTCCATGGGCGTTGGTAATATATAATAATAATTTTAAAGGGATGGATGCTGGCTGCCCAAGTTCGGGATGGTTGGCGTTCTTTGGGGGAGGCTTTCGTCCGATAAGCGATAAGATAACGGCTGAAGAAGAAAAAAAAAGGAAGTTCTCTTAATATTATATTGAAAGTTTCTATGTTCGGATGTTTATTACTGTTTTAATAAAAATAACTTATACCTCTGACTTTAAACACACATGCTCCCTTTTACGCGGGCTAAGTTACTGGCGGAATAACCTTTGAAATTATAAGAATATATATTTAATTTATATATATATTTATGTGTCTCAGACTAATACTAAGAAGATTAATAGTTTGTCTGTCAGTTTGATCCTTGGAATTTTTCAGTCCTATCTCATTAATTGAGGTGATTATCGACATATAACATCACGGAGTCCTACGGGGGAGAGGGGGGGATATGTAGAGCAGCAACGCGGGACGAAACCGCGGTATACATCACGCTATCCACATTAACATAGCCTCATGACGAGACTTGATAATACGTGGAAGTATATTGAGACAATAACATGATGTAAGTGCGAGCTACCGATCTTCAATCTTTAATTAAAAATATTATATATATTTTTTTTATGTCTCCCTTGATAAATTAACTTTTGTTTGCGGTTTCCGTACTATATTTAATCTAAATAAGACAACGGATTCGACTCGATGGCTTTGTGCAAGCTACTGGGTCTCCCACTCAGATATTCTACCGCAAAACCATTATATTCTATCGCAAAGCAATACCATTCTATTCTTTCCAAGGTCGGTGGCCAATGTCTATGCTGTTGGTGACCACTTACCATCAGGTGGCCCATATGCTCGCCCGCCTACCTATGGTATAAAAATAAAAACTCAGTACTATTCATTCATGTAATCCCTAACGAGCGCTTTTGAATCACCATTATACTATACCATATTAGAAGTGAAGCGAATTAAAGTTCTTTTATTATAATATGTAGGCAGACTGACCTGACGGTAACCACCCATATACATTGGCACTATTACATTAACATATTAACCATCGCTTACCAGGGCCGTCTACTTCTTCGGGCACTCTGGGTAAGTGCCCAGGGCCCCACGATCGAAGGGGCCCCGAGGCATACGATTTAGAATATTTTTTTAAGTTCCAAAGTAAAGTCCCAAACTAAGCTATAATATTTTGCATCTCGTATTCTTGTAGTTAAAAGAAAAAGTTATCGCCGTAATTAAGATTAAGGATAAACCGTACCATTAAATGTAATACAGGGCCTATCAAGGGCAAGAAACACCGCTGATATGAAGACAAAAATGTCGAGTCTTGTATACACATGGGCCCCAAGATTCTAATGTGCCCAGGGCCATTTATAGGTTTAAGATGGCCCTGTCGGTTACATCTTCACTTTGGGAAATAAGATGTTATGTCCCTCGTGCCTGTAGGTTAAACCGAATATGTGGGGAGAGGGTGGTATCAGACGGACTAAAATTAACTAGATTATAGCTTCCGGTTTACAAGTATAATGGATATTGCTTCAGAGATAGAATAAGTGGAGACTGGGCGATATTTGCAAAGGCAAGGACCGAAAAAAAAATTGAGTAGATATCGCAATCAATTACATCAAAAAATATTAAACCTATAAAAGGAAATTGGACATAATCTTTAAATGGTAACAACAAATTAAACTATTAAATTTTATACGATTTCATAATACATACATAATTGCGCAATCTTACGTTACGAACAAACACAAATGTTCAAAAATGCTATATTATCAATTATAAACATTTTAAATACCTTGATAATTACAAGACAGACAAAATGCAGTGGAAACGGACAAATTATATGTCATTTCAGTCTTATCTGTCTGTTTGTTTGCCTCAGAATCACCGTTGTAAAAATAATAATCATATAATTTTAAAAATCGCAGCAAAAATATACGATACCAAAGTAATTGTACATCTAACATATTATTATATGCAAAAGCTCGACAATTATATTATAATTATGATATAAAATATATACTTGTTTCAAATAAATATATATATCTTTGTAATATAAAATAAATATATATATATATATATGACTTCACAGTATATAGTAGCAGTTCAATTTAAAAACCTTTGAGAGATATATATATATACATATCAATTATTAAGAAGATTATATATACATTTTATTCTTAACACACATAAGCCTTGTAAGATTTTTTGGTACAATTTACCATACCATAGAAAAGACCATAACCTAACAGACAATCAACGCACAGCGTCTAGAGTTCTAGACCATAGTTTATCAAAAAAATAAACTTCAAATATGACTTGTTTTAACATTAACTTTATATATATAACTAGTTGTGCCACGTGATTACACCGGCGTATAATTAATAAAGATATAATAATTAAAAATAAGCCTAAAGCCTTCCTCGATAAAAGGACTATACAATATAAAAATATTTTTTAAATTCGAACCAGTATTTCCTGAGATTAGCCGGATCAAACAAACAAACTCTTCAGCTTTATATATTAGTATAGATTAAAACACGGCGATATATTGATAATAAACAACGCCCTGAACGCATTTAATCTTTTTTTATGTAAGAGGGGGCAAACGAGCAGGAGGCTCACCTGATGGAAAGTGGCTACCACCCACCCATGGAACACCTGCAACATCCGAGGACTTGCAGGTGCGTTGCCGGCCTTTGAGGAAAGAATACGATCTCTTCTTGAAGGTTTTTATGTCATATCGGTTCGGAAAAGTCGCCGGCGAAAGCTGGTTCCACAGATTGATTGTGCGAGGTAGGAAATGCCTTAAGAAACGCACTGTTGTGGATTTCCAGACATCACGGATCAGCTGAGCTACCCCGACGGAAGCCGTACTGGTGGTCGCTAATCAGCTGATGCTCCTCTAGGTACCGCAGGAGCTCCTCTAGGTACCAAAAATGCCCGAAATTCCCGAAGGAAGACGCAACTATCTCTCGCCAATCCTGCCAATGTGCTCCGACTTCACCTTGGCAATAACGCTTTTGAAACACCTGGAGGCAGAGTTGTATTATCTCACTTAGAATAAATATACGGTTTTTATAATTAAACAATATTATCGCGCCGAAAACGCAAGGCGAACATTTTTAACTTTACGCGGGCAAAGGCGCATCGTATAATGCCATAATAATGAAATTCGCATTGAGACTGTCCATAATTCTTTTGTATTCAGTTAGAAATCATAATATTAGGATAATATAATGTAAGGAAGAATCAATATAAACTCGTTTATCCTCTCGCTACAAAATCGATAGCGTTTTTTCCATTTGCATAATGTTAAGGAAAGCCTTAAACATGTATTTATTCAGATTACAGAGTCGATTAAGGTACAGGTTTATGTAAAACAAATTAAGAAATATATATTAGTAGTTAGTTTCGAAGAGAGATATAGGTATATATAGAGATATAAGTCAATATGATTGATGATAGATTGAGAGGAAAACACACAGATAAAAAATAAATAGAATAAGGAAAATTACACAGACGTTTGACTGAAACCACGTAATAAATTTAAAGCTTATATTAAGAAAACAGACTCTTATATTAAATGTAGCATCAGGCTGCAGGAAAAGATAATACTTGGGAGGAACCGGCAAAAGAAACATGACGGCTTGTTTTGTTTAATCATCATTACTTAATCGTCTTTCACGTCTTATGTACTAAATCGATCGGTCATGAAATTTCGCATAAACTTTGACATTCATTCATTCATTCAATTATTCGTTCATTTTTACAGAAACCGATTATTTTATATATTACTAGCGTTTTGCCCGCGTTTTCACCCGCGCAGTTCCCGTTCCCGTGGGTATACGGGGATAAAATGTAGCCTAAGTTACTCGCTGATAATGTAGCTTTCCTTTGGTGAAAGAATTTATGAAATCGGTTTAGTGGTTTAGGCGTGAAAGCGTAACAAACAAACATACTCACATTGATAATAGTAATTAGTTAGGATTATTGCCCTCATCTCCTCACACAGTAGTAGTGTTTTATTAGATGTACAATTCCGCCGTTTGGTCCCAACGAGATGGTCCCAATCTTGGTTGAAACGTTCAAATGCAAAATTGTCTTATTGTAAAGATTGGACATCCCTTCATACTGTAATCTCTAAGTATTAGTAGTCCAAGATTTTTAGACACAAATCGCTCTGCATAAAATCCAGCGACTCGATTTTTGAATTTTTGAATTGAATTATGTTACAGGGTACCCCTCTTAGTATAAAACCTTAGCCTTTAAGTGGGCCATGCAATGTTTTTTTTTTTCTCTTTTATATATAAGTTACTTATAAGACCATGTTTAATATTGTATGCAACGTTGGCTTCCTATTAAATAAATAAATAAATAAAAACACCTGTGTTATCATTAAGAAACCTTCATAATACCCGTTCATTTATCACGATGTTTTATTAATATATATTTAAATATATTGATTCACAAAGCTAAATATAGAGTGCACTTGTATTTGCACACACACACTCACACGAACACACACACTTGTGTACTGTAACATGTCCCGAGCAATTGAATATTCGGTGGTCGGATCGATCATACCAGACATCAATTTATGATGGATGGGTGGTACTCAGACAAGCGTGCACAAAGCGCTACCACCAAATAAACCTGACTTATATCTTGATAAAAAAAAAACGAATGTCTCTCCCAGCTTCCCATGAAATCATCAACCATAAAAAAAAAACAAAATCACACGTTACAAACATTTAAAACATGTAAACATTATATTCGATAGTCTATTAATATTTCCGTCGACTAATTTACATGAAAAAAGGTTAAATCTTTTTGTAATATATTATTTTTATTTACTTAACCTCAAACATCGAACGCTTTTTATTGGTTCTGCACAAATGTTTTTTAATTAAGATAAGCTCATGCACGAACGTCGATAGTGGATTTTATTTATATCCCGCGATAATGCTTAAACCTTGTTATTTAATAAAACGTTTTCTAATTTTCAAGGTATTTCCGAAGTCGGGGAGCCGAGATCGCCTAGTGACTCATTATCGATGATCGTGGGTTCAAACCCGGGTGCTTGATGCTGCATGTGCTCAATTTGTGTTTATAATTCATCTCGTGCTTGACGGTGAAAGAAAACATCGTGAGGAGCCTAACATGTGTCTAACTTCACTGAAATTCTGCCGCATTTGTATTCCACAAACCCGCATTGGAGCAGATTGGTGATGATTAAGTTCCAAAACTTCCACCACCACCACAAACCAACCAATATGGTTAACACTTCTTACAGTGCCAATTTCTAAGGGCGTTGGTGACCACTTACCATCAGGTGGCCCATATACTCGTCCACCTACTTTATATAAGAAAAAGAAAAAAAAAAAAGTGAAAAAAAATCTCTCCGAAGGCATACAACTGTTCTATCTAAACACTGCACCGACGTGATAGATAAGCATTTGTTTGACATTATTACTACTACAGGAAGTACGATGCGATACGATACGATATTTTTTAGTTGGTCACGGTCGTTCAGTTTTCACGGTCGAATAGACCGCATTTAAGAATAAAAAAATAATTAATTATAAAAATAAAAACATTTGCTTCTTAATTTGTAAGCCCGTATACTTCCCGATTCTTGGCAAAGGGCTCCACTCTTCCTAACACACACAAACACACACAACTACTAAACCAATATACATAAAACTTATACAGGATTCAATAATTGTGAATTTAGACTATTGACGTCACCGTGGACCACCTGACGGTAAGCGGTCGCCAACGCCCTTGGACATTGGCAGTGTAAGAAATGTTAACCATCCCCTACATCGCCAATGCGCCACCAACCTTGAGAACCAACCTTGAGATGTTATGAGTGAGTGGGTACCTACCCAGACCAGCTTGCACAAAGCTCTACCACCAAGTAAATTTAAAATGTATGTATTTATTATAATAATAATCTCGTTAAGCAAGCAAACTTACTATGCGCAGTTGCGCACATAGAGCTACAATTTTTTTTATGTTTTATTATAAGGTTCACGATTTTTTTCTAACTCCTAACCGGTAAATATAATAATAATATCAATAAAAAGGGTCTGTATAGTTCCTCGTACAGTCTACACTCTACATGAGTTATAAATCACAGTCTCCATAATAATGATCCTCCAGACCGATTTCGGCCACGGTGGCCAATCTCGAGAGAGATTAGTCAACCTCGCAGGAGATATTATAGAGCACAAGTGACGAGCCAGTTGGCGTGGTTGGTAAGATACATGTCTCATGTCTTTCACGCCGCAGGTCGTGGGTTCGATTCCTAATTTCCTACCTAGGCCAAACATTTGTGTGCATGAACATGTCTGTTTGTCCTGAGTCTGGGTGTAATTATCTATATAAGTATGTATTTACAAAAGAAAAGTAGTATATCTATTAAATTAGTTGTCTGGTTTCCATAGTGCACGTTGCACGTGCTTAGTTTGGGATCAGATGGCCGTGTGTGAATAATTTTCCAGGATATTAGTGTGTACGCAAACACAGGTGCACTCTCTATTCCCTAAATCTCATAACCCGATGGGATGGCAATCCGACACGACCGGAAAGAGTTCAGGACCAACAGCTTTACGTGCTTTCCGAGGCAAGGGAGTGTACAAACTTCCAACTTCCCGACTCCGGGATTACTTTTTATTGACCCCCCCCCCCCCACCTAGGATTTGAACCCAGTACCACTGTGTCTGCGACCTTACATGTAGCCGCTAGCCCAACGAGGCAGTTAGTTATAAACTCTGAATCTATATATCAACTAACACACTTTTACAGGTGACAACAATTTAAAATACATCCCGCCTAGTCAGATAGTTCCTAAGCAAACTCCTACGGCTTTGTTTTCTCTATCCCTGTACAGTTATGTAAACATTACTTGAAAAAAGAAAAGGAAAATTTACGTTAAAAATGTCATAATAATAATAATACTAAATAAAGGATATATTTATGTATAAATTACATGACATTTATACTGTTCATATTCTAAGTCAGCTATATCAATTGTTCTTTTAATGACATCAATTACGAAAATGATTTGTATTGTATCTTACGTTAAACAATCTAAGGTACAGCTAAGGAAGTATACTTCTTTAAAAATAAAATTAAATCGCTAAGCAAAATTAATTTATTGTAATCTATTATTCATGGGATTGGATCGGAGAGTCTGATTAAGTTACCACGGATAACTCAGTTATGCTCCGGTTTTCACGGTTGAATGCGCAAGCGATCCCGTGGCGCTCCCCTTAAGTCGGGAAGGGTACCGCTGGTTATTATGGGGTATTCCTATGTCCGGGGTGCACTCGGTGCCCTGGATATACGGCGAATCTCACATACACCCCCCACACTGTTCCCGTAGGGGAAACGCATCATGAGCTTTTCCAGCGTAAAAAAAAATTATGTTCCGGTTTGAAGGTTAAACGAGCAAGTTGTACTACAGGGCAAGGGACATTACATATTAGTTCCCAATGTTGTCACATTAACGATGTAAATATATTATCATTAAACATTAAATAAAACATAAAAAATAACACGTGTGTAAATTGTACACATGACCTTATTATATAACCTATGAATATATATACAATCTATATTTATATTCAAGCAAATTTCGACCTTAACATTACATTTACGTAATTGATAGAATTAATACGTTGCGATGGCGGTCAAAAGTTGCATTAGATTAAACGTAAATGAATAATGTCCCAGGTTTGTTATGATATAAGTTTCCGAACGCGGCTTCGTCCGTTTTGGGGCTGTTTTTAGAGGGGCGAAAATTGGGTACAATATATCCTCGCCTGTATTTATTTATTTATTGTTTATTTATTTATTTATGTATTGCTTATAATGTGAATAACATCAGGATAATCTATTGACTTAGGACATGAAAAGATACTAGGGGGGTTCCCAGTACCCTGGGATTCCTTCCTAGAGAATGGAGACCCGTATAGGCGGGCCGGCCGTCGGAGCGTCACAGTTGAATGCGCAAGCGATCCCGTGGCGCTCCCTTTAAGACGGGTTGGTAAGGTACTCGGTGCCCTGGACATACGGCGACACCCCCTCATGCCAAAACGCGAAACGCGTTTTTCCAGTGAAGGGTAACATACAAAATATCAACAACTATCATGGTCTCTGGGATAGCTACTTCAACGTACAATAAACAGGTGACGCGCCAGTCAAGTCGGATAATTGTTTACAATAAGACGAGACATAACAATACTTACCAGACATAAGCTAAGTTATCTTTAGTATTCAAAACAAATCCATGACTAGTCAGTATTATAATACATATATTATTAAAATATTTACATTAATAAAATTATTGAATAGGTTAGTAACAGACTGTAATTATGCCACATGCAGGTTTCCTCACGATGTTTTCCTTCACCACCGAGCACAAGATGAATTATAAATACAAATTTAGCACATGAAAATTCAGTGACGACGGCCCGGGTTTGATTCAGTTCTACTAACATTTACCAAATGACTTAAGCGTCAAATTAAACTTATTCCTTTAAATCGTTTTTCTTATTTTATATATAAAATAAATAGGTCGTCGTACGGACATGTGAAGAAAATCAAGGCATCCCATGCATCGTCAAAGCGCCACTAATCTTGGGAACTAAGATGATATTTCCTTTGTGCTTTTAATTATACCTTGACTGACTCATCGTTCAAATCGGAATACAATCACACATAAGCCTTATTAATTGGCGGTAGAATATGCTGATAAATGTTTTGTACTTACCAAAGTGCAAAGCTCTTCCGACTTTGTGCAAGCCTTACATGGTAAGCACAAACGTCTCATCACATATTCCACACTCTTCTCAATTTAAAAAAAAATCAAAATTCAACATACTTTATTCAATATTGAAGTATTACACTTACTTATTGATTGTCAAACTGGAAACTACTACCGGTTCGGAAAAGAAACACCCAGCCCTGAGAAGAACCGGCGAAAGAAACTCAGCGGGTTGTTTCTTTTTTAGCTTTTTTGTGTTTTTTACAAAAAAAAAAACAAAAGAAATAGCCATGCGGCGATCGTCTCATTCCCAAGGTGAGCTATCATCCATAAATTCATTAATTGTATAATATCCTTTAGCACACAAGCGTTCCTTTACAATTTTTTTAAATTTAGCAACTGAATTATTTTGATCAGGATGAACCAATCAGGATGTTATGAGCTCACTAAAGGGCTCAACCAAGTACAAAACGTTGTATATTAGTAGTAAAAAAAAAAACAATTTAAAACAAACAGCAGTACTTGCTTTTGTTGTGTTCCGGTTTGAACGGTGAGTGAGCAAGTGTAATTACAGGCACAAGGGACATAACATCTTAGTTCCCAAGGTTGGTGGCGCATCGGCGATGTAAGCGATGGTTAACATCTCTTACGATGCCAATGTCTATGGGCGTTGGTGACCACTTACCATCAGGTGGCCCATATGCTCGTCCGCCTTCCTATGCAATAAAAAATGTATATATATACAAAGTATTCTCGAAGAACATCATCGCTACAATTTGACTGTGGTGAGCTGATGATTTACAGTCGGTTACATCCGACGTTGTTATGTCTATTCTTAAATACTACATAAAGCATTGTCTGCGGTGCCGTAATTGTTTCATCCTTACTCGCTATACATAGTTGTCGCATTGTCGCATTGTCACTTACATTGTTTTCGTAACAATATAATACTTTGTATAATAATATACCTACGTATTTTTTAAAGTTTTCTAAAAATATATCTATTGTACCTACATACATATATATTAGGATAGGACTAATAATAACTGCCTCGTTGGACCCGGAGGTCCGAGGTTCAAATTCGAGATCGGACCAATAAAAAGTTATTGAGTTTTTCTGTCGAAAATTCTCAGTAGCAGCCCGGAGTCTGGCAGGTGGAAGTTTGTACACTCCCTTGTCTCACACATCACGTAAAGCCGTTGGTCCTGCGGCTGAACTCTTTCCGGTCGTGTCGGATTGCCGTCCCATCGTATTATGAGACCTAGGAAATAAGGGAGTGCACCTATGTTTGCGCACACACTTGTGAACTCTAATATCTCCCGCGCAGTTGTCTAATCTCCTTCAAGATTAAACGCCGTGGTCGAAAACAGTCGGAAAGACATTATCATGTATAAGGTTAGGTCAACACGAACGAGCAAACTCCGCGCCCTTGAGGATAAACAAACACCCTTTAATTACTCCGAGTAAACAATGTGTAGCAAAACAACACAAACTTGATTTTTTATACTCATGATAAGAAACATCGTTCTTGAATTTAATACAAAAATTTAGCAGTCACGGGTCGACCGGTTGATGTCATCTGAAAAGTTTGTTTGTTTGATCCGGCTAAACTCAGGAACTACTGGTTCGAATGTAAAAAAAAAATCTTGTTGTATAATAGTCCCCTTATTGAGGAAGGTTCTAGGCTGATTTTTATTACTTATATTCATTAAATTTTTATTAATTATACGCGGTTGAAACCGCGGGGTACACCTAGTTATTCGCTGTGCGTTCGTGACCCCAGCGCCACCAAACGATACAACTTACGGTGGCTCTTTCGAGAAAATTTACATGTATTGGATGCCAAATAGTTATTGAAAAAGTTAAATAAACTTGAAAAAAAAAATTCAATGTAAAATGTGACATTACACAAAGTGTACGTTAAATTAAAGTGTATTAGGTTAAGCAGTATTAAATCTGTCAAGATTTTTATTGTTAAACTAATATCAAGTGAAAAATCAGTATTAATATGAAATATATAACAAACTGAAATTAGATAAAAAAATAAGGAATAGCTCTTTTTAACATAATTATATACATACGAATTATCTTAAATTTTTATTTTCTATATTTAATTTTGCAGATA
The DNA here is from genome assembly GCA_963151315.1 of Nymphalis c-album. Taxonomy (NCBI): domain Eukaryota; kingdom Metazoa; phylum Arthropoda; class Insecta; order Lepidoptera; family Nymphalidae; genus Nymphalis; species Nymphalis c-album. The sequence goes on from OY720610.1 coordinate 6,190,595, forward strand.
AAAAATAGAATTCGTGTTAGGAACCGGCTTTCAATTTATTATTCTCCTGTCCATGAAGCGTTTGTCTAGATAAATAAATTACGATAATATAAATAAAAATAAAATTAAATAAAATCTGTATTGCCAAATCATCAATTATATCGATGAAATAATATGTTTGAATTTTTTAGTCGATTATTTCTGTTAATATAAATATTTTAATCGAAACTAAGTTTTTAACGTGCCTACTCAAAACTGCGGATTCTTTGACTTTACGTTTTCTATAAACTGATGGAAATATAGTTGGAGCGAAATTGGGACTTAATTCAGCATTTTATTTTTCACCGCCAATACCATAACCATCCATCAATACTTTACGAAAAAAAAAATATTTAATGAAATTATTACTCCATTTTCTTACACGATATACAAATGTATATTATATTATTCTATATAATACGGTTGTAGGTATATAGTAATACTTACTTTTGCCTTTAAACAGCAGCTATCCATTTTTTTGTCGCTGATTTAATTTCCAATTGGCAACCGGAAACTTATAAAATTTACACGTGCTATTTCTACTGGTATTTTTGCAATCGAATACACAACAACTTTGATGGCCCATTTTATTTTATTTAATTTATTAAACTGAGACACGTGTTATTTTAATAGCCTTTAGTAATAAAGAGCCACCCTTAGTTCTAGTATTGTCCGCAGTGCGCGCTGACATCAGTCTTATGTCCCCCACTATGCCTTACCCACGACACACAAGACCCAGCGAATAATATAAAAGTATATTGTAAAATCGGCATATAAACACACACGAATAAAAACGGACACACACGTGACTGGAGAGCGATGAGGCGACATAATGGCATATGATATGTTCATGCCGTTAGACGTCACGGCATACGACTCGTACTTACCCCCATAAGGGGCACCAATAGACGTTTCACATCATAATCAAACTCCCTACGCCCTATCACCTAATTTACCACAACTTATTAAAATTACGATAACTTCTAAGATATTAATTTAAATTGGGTGGTGTAAAGGGCAATTACAATAAACACGAAATGCTTAAAGTAAATAACATATTTAATTTGATAAGGATTAATATCATATCCGTTTTAATAGCTTTCCATTTATAACATTATTATGTAACCATTTTTTAAACATTAAAGTGGGCATAGTTAGCTATCGTTTAAAGATAGACGTATGCCATCGCGGTAGATCTATAAAAAGGGAACAATTTCACCATACATTATTTTGTTATAATTCAAAGGGTTTTACAGCGTTTTCGATGAAAGCTCCCAATCGGCTCGTGTTTTTCCGACTTCTTCAACAGTTATCGTCGTATTTCAACAAATTTACAGAAAACATTAATGAATTATACACGTAAACCTTCCTCTTGAATCACTTTATCCATTGGTCAAAACCGTATGAAAATCCGTACCGTAGATTTTTAGTTTATCGCGTTCATACAGACAGACAGGAAACGCGGGGCACTTTTATAATATGTAGTGATTATATATAATATATATTTTTTTACGTTAGTTACAAGGTCACAGTAATAGTACTATTACTATGGTATATACTTTTTATTATTGTTCAAAAATAAATAAATAAATAATAATTTAACCTAAACCTGAACAAACACACGGGCAAAATCTAGTTTGGTATAAATGCAGGAATCTTCTATATATCAATATATCTGCCGGAATTTTCTACATTATAATAAAAGTACGGGAAACCGTCGCTCCTGCGCCGGATTACCGCTTCATCAGGAGAGTTAGGGAACACAACAGAACCGAGTGCCCTTGCACACTTAATATCACCTAGGCAGATTGTATTTAAAATTGACCGACGTGTTTTAAATCTAGGCAAAAGGACATTAATCGACCACACCCATTATCATAAAACCCGAGACAAGAATTTCGTTATCTGACTCTTGTGTTAATCACAAAACGATTTTTAAATGACAAAACACGAATTACTCGTTACAAAATTATTTAAAGAGGCGACGAGACAAAACGATTTCTTCGCCCTATGAGCGTATTTGGTCATTGAACTCAATACATAATTATAATAAATATATAATTTGTGATATAAAGAACTTGTCTACTGATTTTATTGGCCTTAGTTATGTTTAAACGAGACAAAATGAATACTAGTATAGTAGGCTGTAGGACTTTTTGGTTCGTCTGGTTAGGTACCGCTAATCTGTAATTCTTAATATTATTGCTTTCCTGTTTCGTGCGTGAGTGAGTCAGTGTAACTAGAGACACGTGGACATAACATATTGGTTCCCAAGGTTGGTGGCGCATTGGCGATGCAAGGATTGATTAATATTTTTTTCATCGCCAATGTTTATGGGCGTTATTGACAACTTGCCATCAGTTCGTCCATCTGCATAATAAAAAGAAACAAAAAAAAAATACAAAATAATTCTTTCTTTAATTTTATCATTAATTCAAAGAAGTTGAAAATCACGCCTGTCACGTCAATAGTCTAAATTAATAAAGCTGGTGAAACTGCGAAACGTTACTTATCTACTTATATACTTATGGCCGAATACTGAAACGTCTTTCAAATATGAAGTGGGACTTAATTATTTGGAACGCCATTAATTTCAAATTTCGCATACTAAATTTTGAAATTAATGACGTTCCAAATAATTAAGTCCCACTTCATTTTGAATGACGTTTCAGTATTCGGCCGTTAGCTACTTATATAACAACATTATATACTGAGACCATATCCGAAACACGCTGCATATTCTCATATAAGTTTTATGTGTATTAGTCCAAGATTATTAGACATTCGGTCTGCATAAAAATCCCGCTTCTCGATTTTTCGATTGGGTTATCTTAATAATTTTTTTGGGAAAAACGAAAAAATATGGTATGATCAAGGTTGGAGAACTAACCATACGAACGCATTTTTGGTGCTTAAACTCCTTGACAATATTAGTTTAGAACTTTTTAATTCATAACGAAAACAAATTGCATTATATACTTTTTGCATAGTTTTGACAGCGTGGTTCAAAAAGGGGGCTACCACTACTAAATTTTCGGCTCGGTGGAATAATTTCGTTTTTCTTAAGAGGAGACAAAACCATTGCCCAGCAGTGGGACATTGACAGGCTGTTACTGTTGGTTATTTATTAATCAATCAGGCAAACACCGCTGAACTGTTAAGCTCTCTTCATTACTCACCCACTGAAACGTTGACAAACGAATTACGTCGATACTATTGTGATCTGTGTATTTTTTTTATAGCATAGGAAGGCGTTCGGGCTTATGGACTATCTGATGGGAGGTGGTCACCAACGCCCATAGACATTGGCATTGTAAGAGTTAACCGTCGCTTACATCGCCAATGCGCCACCAACCTCGAGAGCTAATATGTTATGTCCCTGTAATTACACTGGCTCACTCACCCTTTAAACCGGAACACAACATTACAAAGTATTGCTGATTTGCGGTAGAATATCTGATGAGCGGGTGAGTGATGATGAGCTTCGAGCATGTTTTAACAGAATATTCAAACAGACTTAATGACATCAAATATATAAATAACAATAACTATGTGTCTAGAGAGAGTTTTAAATAATCGACAGCATTGACATTAGATGCGATTTGTATGGAATTCCGATTATTCGCTTTTTTAACCGACTTCAAAAAAAGGAGGTTTTTTTGTGTTTTTTATAGTATACGTAGGCGGTTGAATGTATGGAACGTACCGAACCTTATGGTAAGTGGTCACCGACGTCCAAAGAGATTGGCACTGCTATTTTGCGGTAGAATATCTGATGAGTGGGTGGTACCTACCCAGACGAGCATGCACAAAGCTCTACCACCGTTAGAATCACAAGACGGTGCTGTTTCAAGTCGATAAAAACTCGCACTCTGCGCACCTGACCATTGAATACGTCATGTTCGTATCAAGACAAAACAACTGTCAAATTTCGAGTTTGTATTGCGTTCTTGATATTTTTTTTAAATAACTATTTACTTTCCACGAACAAATGTTTAACGATTACGAGTACAGAGTACAGAGTGACGAATCGATGACACACTGTTATACTGTAATTAGATTTTCATACTATACGTTAGGGTTTTATTTAACGTTTTTTGTTGTTGTTGTTTTCAAGTTATCCTCTATTACTGTTTTTGTTAAGAAAACTTTAATGAATAATACGTATTACTCAATAAAGATCACATAGATGATAAAAAGAGTGTGGATTTAAAACTTTCCATGCAATATCAACACTACATACTATAAAACAAAGTCTTCCGCGTTTCCTGTCTGTCTGTATGAACGCAATAAACTAAAAAACTACTGAACGGATTTTCATACGGTTTTCACCGATGGACAAAGTGATTCAATAGGAAGGTTTACGTGTATAATTCATTAATGTTTTCTGTAAATTTGTTGAAATATGATAACTGTTGAAGAAGTCGGAAAAACACGAGCCGATTGGGAGCTTTCTTTGAAAACGCTGTGAAACCCGTTGAATTATAACAAAATAATGTATGGTGAAATTGTTCCCCTTTTATAGATCTATAGAAAAGTCCGCGATGGCATATGTCTATCTTTTAAGAACAACTAATCTATTTATTTACTTTAAACATTTCATGTATATTATAATTGTCCCTTACACCACCCAATTTAAATTAATATCTTAGGAGTTATCGTAATTTTTAAACTATCGCGCACTTAATAAATGCTTTACAAAAGGATTAATATCATATCCGTTTTTATAGCAATTATCCAATTATAACATTATTACGTAACGTTTTTTTAAACATTAAAGTGGGTATAGTTAGCTATCCTAATCCTAAGATAGACTTTGTTTTATAATATGTAGTGATAATGTTCATTAATATATATAATATTCGAAACTCGTGGTAGCTTTACAATAAATATAATAAGCTGATTATTCAATTGTGCTTGTGAACATAATTTCAAAGTTTATTAGCGTGCACTATGACACAAGTTAAAACTTATTAAAAACTAATATTTTTACGAAAATCGATCTAGCCATTATACAGCAATCTTATAATACATAAAATGTTTAATACTTTAAAATAAGATAGTATAGAAAAAATTAATACTTAATAATAGAAAAAAACATTTACTTCATTCATGACATGAATTTTTAACTTTGGACCGGTTAATGTTTTAATTTTAAATTTAAGAAATATTTTAAAACGAAACAGTATTTTCAAATAAAACTAATAAAAACTCATTGGAGGAAAAAATGAAAATATAAAAAAAATGGAATATTATCATCGAAAGCAAAAATACATATTTTATTTTAAAAAATTACTTTTCCTCTACAAAAAATAAATTCGAAAAAAAATCTGTGCTCAGTTTAATTAACAGGTAAAATATATTGAGTCGATACTTTTACGATAAGAATTCTCGCCAGACATTAAAATTATCCTAAGATTTATATATCAATTCGTAACTCCGAAATACACAAAAAAATACCCAAGGAACTTTAAAAAGTTCCTGAAGCCTATAGGCTTCATCCAAAGACAGTTAGTTAATCATAATAAAAATAAATAGTAAAAAAACATAAACATACATTATTATTCCTTACTCCATATTAACATTAACACGACACCGAAATCCATTAAAAAAGTTTAAAAAAAAAACACATTTTTTTAATATAAAAACTATTTATGTTCAGGCTTTCGATCGTATAAAAAAATAAAATTCAAATTTCGAATAAGTTCTTTTCGAACGGCGACGTTCGCTCGCGGCGAATTTATCCGCGCACTATCTGCTTTTAGTCGTTGATACCTCAAGCGAGACCGTGTGAACTGGTGACTATGGCGGGTCTATACAGATTAACAATGCTATTTGAGAATTAAATTATATATAACAAGCAAATGAGGCATAAACTGCTAGATCATTCAATAAATTGTCTGTCCATTCACATCCATCCATTGAACACAGCCAATATTTTATTTCGGTAAAATAAGACTTCAGTGTGTATTCGTATAGGAACTAAATTCCACGCATGAGAAGCCGCAGGCACTGGTAGTACAAAGTGCGTACAATTAATTAAGTTCACCTACGCGTGAAGACATTTTTTAATGTGTAGTTTTTTTTTATAATATCACCACTGTTCATAGACTGGCATTGTAAGAAATATTAACCAACCTTTCGGAAATCTTCCTTTTTAGGTGCAGTTTCTGAGGCAATAACGTTTTATTTTTAACATATTATTATGTACAAACTTTATGTTATTTCATTTATATTTATTGTAGCTCACACTCACGCCGTTTGATTGGTATTACAAATTAAATAAAATATACTATATTTTTATATTCACTTGGCGCCGATTCCAATATATATTATATTTTCCCGCGCTCCGCGACATGTGTCACCCGAGATGACAGATGACAGATACACAGATAGCATATTATATTCATATCATATAATACTAATTTAATCAATTTAAATATTATTATAGATGTACATACACTAAATATATAAAAAAAATATAATATTATCTTCATTAAAAAGGATTTACTTGTAACAATTTTTATATTTTCATCGTTAGAACATAGGCTTCATGACGCAAACTGGTATTACTGATACATAATTACTTAATTAGACCTTCATACAATAAAAAGGCCATCATTAAAATATTTTCCTCAGCTTATATAATTAGATTAATTATTGGCTTTACCTATATTGTTTAGGGTGTCTTCTTCTATCGCATGTCGAATCAATCACGACAGAAAGAGAGAAGTAGTAACTTTTTGACCAACGTTTATAAATAAGGCTATATATTATATACGTTGTTCAATAATGATCCAAAATACCACTTCCATAGTTCCGGTGAACACTTGCTACCAAGTTGTAATTAGAACAAAAACATACAGACGAATTGATAACCTCGTCCTTTTTTTGAAGTCGGTTAAAAACAAGACACTCACGAAACCGGCCGGCGGCCGCTCAAAATAAACAGATAATAATAATAAGTGTTAAAACAATTAAATTATGTTAATAGTAATAAATAGTAATAACAGCCTGTGAATGTCCCACTGCTGGGCTAAGGCCTCTTCTCCTCTTTTTGAGGAGAAGGTTTAGAGCTTATTCCACCACGCTGCTCCAATGCGGGTTGTGTTATTTATATTAATACAACTATTAAAATTAATAAAGATAAATATTTTAACAAATATTAAATTTTGGTGAATTACATATCGTATAAAGATAATACGGTGATATAGCTATACACATTGTGGCGAACGAAACGTTTGCGCGATTCAGATTTTTTTTTTCTCACAAACAGAAGACATCTAACAGTAGTAACAGACCGGATTACTAGCTTGAGTATCATAATTGAGTAACATTTCAAGTAGCTGGCAAACAGACCACCTCATAGTAAATGGTAACCAATATGAACCATCCCTTCATCGTTAAAGCGTCACCGACATTGGGAAACCTGTCACTTGTGCCTGTCGTTACACAGTCTCACGGCCAAATACTGAAACGTCACTTAAATATTAAATGCAACTTAATTATTTAAGACGCATACTAAATTAGGAGCTTCTCAATGTTACGTTGTGTTTAACTTTGAGTTACGTTTCAGTATTCGGCCGTCATTCACTCTTCAAACATGATAACAACAATACTAATTGTTGCCGTTTTGGTGGACTATGTGTTGAGTGGGTGGTACCTACCGTCTGGTCACTAGCGATCCCCGGAAGTTACAGTTCAGTCATGTAGGCTAAAGTCAAATTCAATCCGAGTAGTAAGAAGTCGAAATGTCTGCAATCTTACGTAATATCGACTAATAATGCTATCTCTATTACACGTATTAGGTTAAAAAGGGAAACGAGTCTTGCTAGATTAGTGCAGCGTTGGCGCCAAACGCAAGGCTTTCGGCCATATGTTGACCATGATAACTATGTCCATATAAATACGAACGCCTTGTGTAGTCTAGTTTTTTTCTTCGGAATGTGTATTGCTGTTGGCGCTAGTGGCCTCTACAGTGTCACCGGACGGGATGGGCGAGATGAACTCAGCCGGGTGTTGGGAGCCCGCATAGGGGGCTGACGGAGAACGTCCTAAGTATGCCCCCTGTGAGGCCTGACCTCGGCTTAGGATGCCGTTGAAGTCGGGGAGTGTAGTGTAGTGGCTAGAAATAAGGCCCTATATCCTAAAGATTTAAACTCAGTCATAAAAAGTTATTGGGTAAATTGTCAGTGTGTACACCCCCGAATGGTATGGCAAATGGAATAGACACTTTTTTTTGTGCAATACAATATGTCAGACGCTATTGGGATGCCGCCGTGGCCAGAATAGGTCAGGACGTTATAAAATACCAATCATGATTATTGGGTATGATACCTGATGGGTATGATTAACTGACGAGCAAAACAGTTGAATGTTAATGTTATAATTAAAAAAGGTAATCCAATGTGTTGATAAGGTTTTTCTTTAATATTTTTTTCCCAATCAAATTTTTGTATTAACTTTAAATGTACATATATGTATTTATAATAGCGGTTCACACTGTATATTAAGATAAAATGTATCAAATAAAATATACACTTCACGATTAGTATCTTACTTGAAATAAATAAATAACCGCTTTTAATGCTGACCTCTCTTTCTTTAATTATTGATTCGACATTCAAAAGAAGAGGACAGAACTATTTTACTAAGCAACGTTCATAAATACGTATATAAAGAGGTAATAAATTATGTATATACTTTTTATAACGTTACAACATTCCTAGACGTAAAGTTATAATATGAGACGTTTACGTTTAGACGACGACAAAATTATTTCAGTCATGTCTATAAGATCGAACGAGTATTACGTATTCAAATAAACTTAATAATAAATACAAAATATACGAAACTGCAGGTAGGTACTTATATATATATGCGTGTGTATGTATATAAAAACTGGTCCGTCGGTATGCGATGTTTATTTATTGTAAAACATAAAAATAAGTAATACATTGTAATTCTCGGAATGATCCCATCAGGCCGGAGCTGATCGTATTTTAAATGTACTTCTTAATATTCTGTTTGTTAGGAACAAATACATTAGGATTGACGTCAACTCGTAAGATAAGGAAGGATACCTCGCTGAAATTTAAACACTTAAAATTATCTAAATCTATACTAATAAATTAGTAAAAGGTTTTTTTTTTAATGTCCAAGTGAAATACGTTCATAAATTGAATTAAAGATTTAAATAAACCCGCAATACAAAACAAAAACATCGGTAATAATTGTGTATTTACCGATGTAGATGTCATTATTATGTTCTAAGTCTTATGAATTATCATCTATACTAATACATAAAGCTGAAGAGTTTGTTTGTTTGATCCGACTAATCTCAGGAACTACCGGTTCGAATTTAAAAATTATTTTTGTATTGGCTAGTCCTTTTATCGAGGAAGGTTCTAGGCTGATTCTTATTCATTATATTTTTATTAATTATACACGGATGAAACGGCACAGCTAGTTATTGATAAAAACATGTCATAAAAATTTGAAGTCATTCATAGCAAAAGCCGCAATTATAAATATTTACCAGAACACTAAAAAGTAAAAAAAAAACGTATGTGTTTGTTGCGTCTTTAACCGTATTTTAAGTACGTTGTAATATTTTAATACAGGCGTCGCGACGGCGGCGTCGGACCGCAATATCAAATTAATCGGACCCGTAAACGTTTTTTTTTTTTTTATAAGATAGGTAGACGGTCAACGCATATGGGCCGCCTGGCCTGTATGTGGTCACCGACGCCCTTAGACATCGGCATATTCGATATGTTTACCATCGCTTACATCGCCAATGCGCCAACAACTTTGGCAACAAAGATGTAATGTCCCTTGTGTTGTGTTATTACAGTACACTGGTTCACTCACCCTTCCGGAATATAACAATTAATAAACCTTAAAAATATTAAAAACTAAATTACTAAATGTCAACATTCGTTTTACGATAAATCAACGCCCACAGACGCTTTTTAAATGTCCACCCAACTTGATTGTCTGCATTCAAGACAAAAAACAACATAATAAAAATATTCGGCAAACAGGAAAATAGGTAACACGATGGTGACGGCGTAAGAAATACCGACCAATTTCTAATGCGCCATCGTCATCATCCATTGCGTCTATAAGAAATATGACTCACACACCCCATAATGTGGTGGTAGAATTATTGATCTCTATCCAGGCTGGTCTGCACTCGCGGTAGTATGCACAAGCGATCCCGTGCCGCTCCACCAAAGACGATAAAGGTACGCTGATTTTTTAGGGGGTATTCCGGAGCCTTCAGCACCGGCGAGCCCTACATACACCCCACTCCATGTGGGGGAAACGCGTAAATGCGTTTTTCCAGCGAAAACAAAAAAAAAGTCTGGTCTGCACAGAATCCTTCTAACTAGTAGATAAAATCGCTCATTGATCTACTAAGATAGACAGTGCACTAAATTATGTCACATGCAATAAGCTAGTCACCCTTGAACATCACCAGGTAAATAGAATATTAATTAATAGCAGAATTTTTGTCCTTATAGTTTGACATTTATTTTTTCAAACTTTATTGACCACCACAAAAAGTAGATGGAACAACAGCGAACTTAATGCCTGAAGTCATTCTTTACCCGTCAAGCTTTAGGTCGAACAGAAATCCATGGAGCCGGCAATTAACATTTTTTTGATTGGAAGGAAATTTTGAGTAAATGCCCCTGTGTTGATGATATGGTCTCATTATTTTATGCCCAACACACACACCTATAATTAAGATAACATTTAGATTTTAATATTAGTTGTTTAATTATGTTTTACTCGCTTTTGTTAATTTTTATCTTGTTGGTGTTAATAAATAAAATAAATAAGATACCGACACCGGTTATATTTATAAAACTAGGGCCCATAGGCCAATAGGGGGCATAATTCCATAATTATTACAAATATATATTTATAAATTCCCAAAAAAATATATTTAATCCGTATATTTCCTAATTTAAAACAAGTTTCTATAATATTAAGATTATTTATGATAACTACAACTACATTATTATCTGTGAAAGAAATCAGACGCTTGAGACGAGGAAATACATTGGTTTTTTTTTTGTAAAATCAATTAGTGGGTTTATTACAACATGTTTATAAACGCAATTAAAAAAGATTATGTTTTATTTGAAATAATAATTAATAATTTTAAATGTTTAAAAATCTTAATTATTTCTTCCAAGATATTTAATATAAATTAATTATGAGTAATAAATAACAGTAAATATATAATAACAATTACATATATGTTTTAAGAGACAAAAAAACCGTATCCGTAGTTTCTTCTTTGTTTTTGTATTTTTTTGTATTGTTATTCACCGGATATGACAATCAAAGGTTCAAATCGAAATAAACTTTATTCCTTAGGCTAAGAACTCACGAAGCGGTTTTGTCCCGTGCCCGCCGCGGTTGTGGATCTCTGCTTTTATTTCTAAGCTCACGAGACCGGTGATTTGCGCGATCACGCAGCCGTCGCGGTTGAGATCATCGCCCGCAAACTTGGCGGGCGATGATCGCAAGACGGGCGGTTGCGAGACGGGCGGTTTTTGTGCCCTTATTTCTGTACCCGCAACCGCGGCGGGCACGGGACAAACCGCTCTGTGAGTTCTTAGCCTTACGGGCGCTTTTGTTAATTTACAAGCCGTTATAATGTCACATTATTAAATTAAATTGAAAGCTACCACCGTCAAGTCAAGTGTCGATACTACCGAGAGCAACCGATATGAAACTCTGTAGTTGATCTTTATCAACCATCAACTCACTATATATATAAAAGAGGATGTTTGTATATGTATGACATCGATAAACTCAGAAACTATTTGACCGATCATTATGAAAATTGGTATATATATGTATTTTTCCACGGAGAAGGTTTATATTTTATGCCTATTGATGTAACTCGCCACCAGGCGGCGCTGTAAAGTATCGACTTCCGCCCCGTTCAACCGATTGTCATAAAACTTCAAATATATCATTTGTTATATGAGGGATGAACCGTTGTATGGAAATCCGTCATTTTCAAAGTTAAAAGCATGATATTTCGTACACAAGCTTCTGGCTTCTGAAATAAATAAGAACGCAAATCAGTTTTCCAAAATTCACCTAAGAGGGTGAAATAGGGGTTGAAAGTTTATATGGAGAGTTCGTCATATTTTATCTAAGAAGCATGAAATTTGATATACAAGCTTTTGTTTAAAAATAAATACGTATTTTTGGGTTTTTTAAAAACTGCAAGTGTGAAATAAGGGTTGAAAGTTTATATTGAAGGTTCCTCAAGAAGCATGAAATTTAATTTCATTTCGCGGGCAAAGCCGCGAGTGAACTGCTAGTAGATAATAAATATACATATATATATATTATAGTAAAGGTAGGACGAGCATGTGGGCCACCTATACGTGGTCACTGACGCCCATAGACAATGCACAGACGAGCTTGCACAAAGCTCCACCACCGAGTAGATAATAATTAAGAAAATACAATTGAATAATTATATCGCAGGGAAATCGATGAATACGAATTCCATACTATTTTATCATCTACCAGCTGTGCCCCGTGGTTTCACCCGCGTATAATTAATAAAAATATAATTAATAAAAATAAGCCTAGAACCTTTCTCGATAAAAGGACTATACATGAACAAAATTATTTTTTAGATTCAAACCAGTAGTTCCTGAAATTAGCCGGATCAAACAAACAAACTCTTCAGCTTTATATATAGATGTGATCCTTTATCTTGTAATGAGAACACTAATTATGTGTTCTCAGCGTGTGATATAAATTTATTATTAGACGAACTTTATGGTAGATTATAATACCTTGCCTACGGAAGAAATAATTGATTTCGCAGAGGTGGAAACATGGTGTTAGTAGTACCCTACTTCTTTAATTCCTCCATCCCTTAAAAACATGTAAAGAGTTGAAAATATTATAAAACCGACCCACAAGACAGAATGCAATAGGATTCATTCATAAAATAATAATTACTACAATAATAATTATGTCTTTCAGCCCGATTTCGGTCACGGCGGCCAATCTCTAGAGATAAGCCAACTGCGCCGTCATATTATAGTGCACAAGTGTGTGCGCAAACACAGGTGCACTCTCAATTCCCTAGTTCTCAAAATCCGATGGGTCGCTAATACGACACGACCGGAAAGAGTTCAGGCGCAGGACCAACGGCTTTACGTGCTTTCCGTGGCACGGGAGTGTACACACTTCCAACTTATACCCAATAACTATTTATTGGCCCGACCTGGGAATTGAACCCAAGACCACCTTGCGGCCTTATATCTAGGAACTAGACCGACGAGGCAGTCAATAATTACTGAATAAATAATAAATGAATTTATACAAGAAGCGACATCTAGTGCACATTTTGCAAACCTCTTAACGTCGAAAGGCGTAATGCGATCAACGACAAACTATTCAAAAACGTTCCTAAAAATATTAAAAGATGGCGCTGATTTCATTTAATATATAACTAACCGCTGAATAATGAAACGACCTTCAAATTATGAGTGCAACTTAATTATTAGGTCCTTACATATGGCATTAGCGTTTTGTCGTACTGACCACTTTGATCTGAAATATCTCCTATATACTTTGGGTAAGAATTCCAAATTCAAATTTGTAAATTCATTTAGATGGTACATTGAGTTTTGAAAAAAGTCATTCATTTGTTTTTCCTCCTTATTTAGTTTATTGATTCTCGCTTCCATGGTTTTTTTAGTAAAGGGATCAATGAACTACCTATGAGATGGCAAAAGTTTATAGATAACAACGGTGCATACTTGGATTGAATATATTTTACAAAAAAAATATGACTATATTCCTCCCGTACAAAACGCCAATTTCATATGTAACCTAATATTTGAGACGCGGTTAATTTCAAATTTAGTATGCGAAATTGTAAACGGCGTCTCAAATAATTGTGTTGTACTTAAAATTTGAATGACGTTTCAGTATTCGGCCGAATATATAAACATCGGCTGTTAAGACAAAAAAAATCCTATTAAACAAAGCTATCGTATTACTGTTGACATCGAGAGTATTATCTTTTAATCCAATGAACATTTAATTACGAGCATTTCGTTTATCCGGACTTTATCATTTCGGTCGAATAATACTTGTATGGTAGCGGTATACATATCATTATTGCTTATGTAATCCCCAGGGTCCTGGGTTCAAAACTCTGGTCGAGACAATGAAAATTATCAAGTTTTTCTGTCGATAATTTCTAAGTAACATACCGTGCTTCGAGTTCAAGTAAAGCCGTTGTTCTTTCCTGAACTTCCGTTCGGGTCAGATTTGTTCTCTCAACAGATTATGAAGAAATACATTGCAAATGTATTTGCGCATATGACTAATTTCTCTCTCTCGACCGTCGTGGCCAAAATTGGCCATTTGTCAGGACTATAATAATATGCGCGTTTTTTTTAATTATTTTTTAAATAAATAACTTTGCTAACCTATTTTTTGAAGTAGAGATAAGTTGTCTTCGATTAGATTTAGCGTGTTAATTAACAAAAAATAAAAAAAAATAACAACTTTGTATTTCAGTGCTGTTTATTCCTGATTTCTCTCGGAATTTTATTGTCTCTATATAAGTATATATATACAAGTATGTAGTAACATGAAAAATGTATGATGTAAATCGATTTGTCGATCGATTATTATCTACTTATAAAATAGACAAAGAAAAACAAGTTAATTTCATTTGGAGCATCACATTGGAGCAGCGGAGTGGAATAAGCTCGAAACTTTCTCAAAACAGCTACGTAGTGGGGCATTCATAGGCTGTTATTACTTTTTTTTTAATTCAACCTCAGTGGAGGACCTTGGGATTACGCCATGCATGACAAGATTTTACATCTTAATTAGTCAGGAGTAGAAAAAAAGAAAATTGGGTACCAAACACCGGCTCCCCCCCACACGAGGGAGAAGCCACAGCGACTGTTATTATAATATTGATTTCAGAATCGTTATATTAATTATAGACGGCATATTTCATTCTTAATTAGTTAGTATGCAGAGAAACACTGTACATGATAAAAATATTTTTTAATATTAATGATGACTCGTAATATTAATGATAAAGACAAATCGATTATAATTTATAATATATTTATAATTGCATCATATTAAATGATAATAGATAATTAAGTTATCACGACAATGACATTTAAAATCGAATATTTGAAACTGTGGTCACCACAGGCATTTAATTAGAATATAATAAAAGTCTATTTGAAATCAACATGTTGATTTAGACTTGGTGGTAGAGCTTACTCGTCTCGTAGAGCAAGCTCGTCTAGGTAGGTGCCACTCACTCATCAGATATTCTACCGCAAAACAACAGTACTTGGTATTGTTGTGTTCCGGTATGAAGGGTGAGTGAGCCAGTGTCATTACAGGCACATGGGACATAACATCTTAGTTCCCACGGTTGGTGGCGTATTGGCGACGTAAGCGATGGTTAACATCTCTTACAATGCCAATGTCTATGGACGTTGGTGACCACTTACCACCAGGTGGCAGATATGCTCGTCCGCCAACCGATGCTATAAAAAACAGCCTTAGAAAGGCTTAACCGCTCCACAGATCGTATCGACCAGAGCGACGGGTTCGACCATGATTCTAACACCTTTACGATCGTCTCCTTTGTTGATCGTAATGTAGAAATATTAGCGAAAACAGATTGAAATATTTTTTTTAGATACACAAATAAAATTTTGGATTTTAAATTTGCGTTCATTCTAATTACACGTATAAGTTCTCGGCCGCGGCTTCGTCCGTGTTAGAAGGTAGAGGGGGCAATATTTGGGTACACTATATGGATATAGTAGACATGGATGTCTGTATTTTTGATAATGTGTGAACTATATCACGCTGATCAGTTGAGTAGTTAAGTCTTGAAATCGTAACAAACAAACTCACCTTCACATTTATAATATTAGTATAGATTGAATATGAAATCATTTTAAATATTTTTGTCGATAAGTATGTTGCAACTTATAAATAACATTGATTTTAACCTAATAACTTGAGCTATTGTGTGTGCATATGCAAATTTATAAATAAATGAATAAGGGACTTACCTCTGCCCAGAAGCAGACGATGAGCGATGATCCAGACATCATCAGAGGATAGTAAGCTGACAGAAGACTAGTCGCCCAACCCTCTTGGAATGCAGACTGGGGACAAAAAGTCGACATTTTTACATTAATCTTTTATTTTGTAATCCATGAAACATTTGTAATAAATTCAGAACAAAAATAAGTATATTAAATGATTTTCTAAGGAACTTGATTAAGTTTTACATTATTTAAGTAACAAATATATTATTGGACAATTAATAAAACAATACATAAATTAAACCATTTCACGGGTCGGATATGGTTTTTGTTACACGCTGATAAAGTTACGAGGAATAATGAAATTACAATCCTTAATATCCTTGTGTTATAAAAGAGAAAAACTGTACATCGGTCTGTCCTTCTTTCACATACCATCGGAGCCGATTGACATGATAGAGATAGTTATATTGTAGACATGGGCGAGAAGTCAATCACTTAGATTGCCATTGGTAGAAGATTGTGCAGCCTGTCTGATTGGAAACTAGGCATGCATCAAGTGTGTTCAGGTTTGAAAATATGAGTGGATCAGTGTAATTTCAAACCCAAGAAACATAGCATGTTAGTTTGACCATTTCTTACACCTACACAACTTCCCCAGAGGATCTATGATATCATAGACCCAGTGTCGTAATTACACTGTCTACGTCACTCATTAAACCATAATTCATCAATACTAAAGATAAGTATTGATGTTAGTCAGTAGAATAAGAAGTCAGTAGTTTAAAGTCGATTGTCTACCCCCTAACCATTAATCATCCCTTATGAGAATCAACTTACCGGTGAAACGAAATACGCGCCGCGGATAAGAGACGCGAGGAATGCAACAAGATACAGCATCTTCTGCGTTGTAACTTTGCAAGCCCTCAGGAAGGTGGGCGCCTTCAGCCGCCTGTACTCCGTGACGATGCATATCGTGAGCTGCACTGCGCAGACGAACGCGACCAGAAGGAAAACTCCGCCGATGCCTGGAACCGAGAAACAGTACAGGGTTAATTCTACGTATTTTTACTTATACATTCATTTTGTTTATAATTGTTCATCTCAAGCAGTCGTGAAGGGCACATTTATAAATAACCTTAATGATTTGGATTCCTTAGGATCGTGGTCAAAGTATCACCTGAAACCCTGACCAGGTGTAGTACACTTACATGCATGGTAAGGCAGATTTGGTCCGGCGCACTCGTCTCCCGAGTAACGTATCTCACAGAGACAGGTGCCGTTCATGCAGTCACCGCGTCCACTGCAGCCGAGCGCGCAGCCCGCTCCACGAGCCGCCGCCGACATCACTGCGTCAGCGTAATACGCTAATAGCGAACGCATTTTAATACTAGCGACGGTGACCGCCGCTGATGGTAACTGGAAAAAAAAAGAAAAAAATAATGTTATTTATTTTAAAGTAAACGTCTTCAAATCTGGTATAGGTAGTAGTTATTTAGTTTGACTTCCCACTGGTTCGCCAGAGTTGAGGGCATGTATTGAGTACACTTGGGTGCCCTTTCCTTGGCAACGTGTAGGTAAAAATTCATAATAATCGGTTGAATAGTCAATACGTGAAAGCGTAACAAACAAAAAAAATCACTTTAACATTTTTACTACTAGTTTGTTTATACATTTCGATTATAGTTGACCAATGTTTGTTTCTCAAAAAAATGGATACTTTTCTTAAATCGATTTTCATTTGATCAACAGTCAGTTCAGATTAAACCAGTGGATTGACGAAAACTCACTCGAGACAACGCGATTTTAGAGACAATTAATTAATAAATAAGGCCACAAAGAGGCCATATATCTGTCATACATATTAAAATGGCAGTTTTTTTTTAATTAATCCCAATTTACATTTGTTTATGTATTTATATCGTACTAGCTATTATGCAACTTCGTTCGTCTAGTCTTAAATTTATTAATAAAAATAAAGTATTTGGTCTCTGTACGCCTCGTTTATCCGATTGAGACATCACTTCATACACTTCAGAGGTGAATAATATTGCATTATCGACCACCCCAATTATTAGAAACCTGTTGTAACTTTCGAGTTGTTGATCCAAGCTTTCGAGACAACCTTTGTTTCCTAATGAAGAAGCGCTCTATAGGAATTTACATTATTAGGACTAAGCGACCCGTATAAATTGATATTTCGTTTACAAAACATAATCATATCCGTACTGTACTGTATACTGCGCAGAAAGGTGTAGAATAACGGCCGCGGCGGACATCATAATCATCCCGATATTTTATTATTTTATTTGGTACCGCTTTGGACGATACAGTTATTGAAGTGACGTCTAATAAATCGATGAACGCTGGCTGCATGCACGAAAAATTGTCCGGTTGCGCTCATTGTCCCGTTACGCTTGCGCCGCATTTGTCTCTCTTTCACTCGATTGCAGTCATTTCATCAATGTTTTGTTATGACGTTGTCACGTTAAACTATCGGCCGTAAACCTACTTTACAGACAACCATTTTTTTTTAAAACATCTGTTCATTTTGTAGAGAGATTAAAGATGCTATATTTGTGTATTATTTATTAGCATATAATAATACGCGATTATCAGTCTGCTAACGACATAATTCGGTAACATTTATCTTAATTACCATATATATTGCAAACGTGGCCGTGAAATCGATTGTATTTCCGGTTAACTCGGATTTCCGGTGTTTATAGACTGAGCTGTTGTTGGTAATGTTTTATTTTATTAACAATTTTGTGGTTTATATAATATATACATAATGTATGTGCCTACTACATGTCTCTATTGTTTTAAAACATGCGTCATTACTAGAGTTCGTAATCATTACGAATAAAAATTGCTTTTGCAGTCTGGAAAATATTAAATTATATAATTATATACTTAAATTCATGTTAAATACACACCATTTAGAGGGAATCTTTAGGGTGTAGGACGAAAGAGATCGAGTGGGCACTTAGCCTATGAATAAATCGATTAGAATTAAAAGGGTACTAAAAATTGCGAACTATGTTTAACTGTACAAAAAAAAACTAACACCCATAGAAACGTAAAATACACACCACAATTATGAGCACTTTAATTTACATCTTATACCAAAGCCGTAAAGTTTATAATACAATAAATAAAAACATATTGTATACTAATGATCGTATGTCACAAAACACGTGTCTCGTCTTAAATTATTATGACTCTGTACTCGAGTCGGGCAAAAAACGTTCTGTTAATTTTTAAAACGCAATTAAATAAGGATAGACGCAATATAATAATAACTAGACGGTTATTTTATTAGTATTTGTTAGTTTCGATGTATGTAGGATTTAATATCTAAACTAATCTATCTGGATAACAGTCATTTAAAAAAAAAATAGTAATAGTAACCTTCAGAATTGACACGGGCTATATGTTATCCCGTAAAGTAAAAGGGTTTTTCGTGGAGATAAATTTACCAACGAAGTAGAAAAATATTTATCGAACATAATTTATTCTCGATGTTCCAAGTATGGAAATCAACCAGTATCATATTTACCATCTAAGTATTATACCTATTGCTACACACATAACAAACCATTTTTATCATAAGCCTTTGAATTATTTAAATCAAATAAAAATATTATATTTTACTCGGTGGTAGAGCTTTGTGCAAGCTCGTCTGAGTAGGTACCACCCCACTCATCAGATATTACTACGATAAAACAGCAGTACTTTGTACTGTTGCAGTCCGGTTTGAAGGGTGAGTGAGCCAGTGTAATTACAGGCGCAAGGGATATAACATCTTAGTTCCCAAGGTTCGTGACGCGTTGGCGATGTAAGCGGCGGTGAACATTTCTTACAATGTCATTGTCTATGGGCGTTGGTGCCCACTTACCATCAGGTGGCCCATATGAAAAAAAATCCCTTTATTCAATAGCGTCATGTTACTTTATTGAATTAAATGTAAAGCTATCATCGGGAAGGAATTTAGATTCTGCCGAGAAGAACCGATAACTAACAAAAGCAACGACTATATTTATGCATATCCTAAAATCAACAAATATTAACTCAACGCTTCTTTATCTGATTCTGAAGAGTTTGTTTGTTTGATCCGGCTAATATCAGAAACTACTAGTTCGAATTGAAAAAATATTATTGTCTTGTATAGTCCTTTTATCGAGGAAAGCTCTAGGTTTATTTTTATTAATTAAACGCGGGTGAAACCGCTGGGCACAGCAAGTCATTCATATAATCTTCTGTTGAGCACATAATATGATTTATTAATCAAGTATTTTTGACGTAAGGTTTAAATTTATCAACACTAGGCAAAGTTGAAAATATTTGCGAAAACTTATCATCGAAGTGAATACTTTGCGCCAGGAAAGACTTATTGACTTCGCGGACACGCAAACTCGGTCTTGTAAGTTTACCTTCACTTCTCCTATCTAAACAATGATTGTCGCTGATTATATCACAATTGTTTATAATTCTATAACGTTCATTCTACTCTGTGCAATTGCTGTCTCTTTCTACTTATTGATATTATATCGGATTAAATAGGATAGCATGTCTTTTACAGTTGTAACTTCTAGTTACGACAAGTGCTTCAGATACCATTTTTGTTCTTTTTTATATTATTGAACAATATTTGAGCTATGATAGCTAAGTGGTTAGAACACCTAAATCTTAGCCGAAGATAGTGGATTCAAGTCCGAACAAGCACCATTAAATTTTCATGTGTTTATTTTGTTTTGCTGAAGGAAAACGTAGTGACCAACCCAACACGCATGGAAGCAGCGAGATTGGGCAAGCTCATAAGTGGAACACAAGACTTTAACTGATTACTTTTACATTTGCGAGAGGAAATAAAATTAAATTATCATACTGACTATAGCCGGATAAAATAATTAAGAGAATTAAGCACAAAAATCACATCTACTTCTGTCCCTGATCTCTCTCCGTAGTTATTTATGCGACAGGGGTCATTGCACTTTCCGTATCTAAAATTACCGTCACGTGGTATCGAATGAACAACACGAGACCATTTCGTGATACAAAACACTGTATTCAACAAATCAATTTTACAAATATGTATGAAGCTCTAACGAATGAGTCAAATTAAATATATAGCTACCGATTCCATACATCCCGTAATAATTGTAATAAATACATAGACGATTGTGATCGCTGTTGTTGTTTTAAACTGCACAATACCCAAATTTCCATACAGTATCCATACATACATCCTGTGAATGTCCCACTGCCGGGCTAAGGCCTCATCTCATGTTTTGAGAAGAATGTATGGAGCTTATTCCATCACACTGCTGCGGGTTGGTGGAATACACATGTGACAGAATTTCAGACGAAATTAACAGATGCAGGTTGCCTCACGATGTTTTCTTTCACCGTCAAGTAGGAAATGAATTTTAAACACAAATAAGGAACATGAAAATTAAGTGGTGCTAGCCCGCGTTTGAACCCACGATCATCGGTTAAGAATTCAAGATTCACGAACCTTCACCGATGACAAAAAGGCAGAGTTCTGCGTGTTAAATTATCGTAAAACAATATACCAGGTTTTACCAGTTTTCGCCCACGGGGCGGGGGAGAGATGTATGCGTTACGTACCCTACGTTCTTTTATGTAAACCTGAAAACATGTATTTGAAAATCGATTGAACATTTAAGCTAACAAACTCTGACTTTCACATTTATTATATTAGTAAAGATTTCATATTCAACTATTTAATATTAAGTATACAATTAATACATCGTCGAATTAAAAAATGAAATTACCTACTTCTAACCATCGTATTGATCTAATAATGATTCATCATTGGTAACACGATCATCGTAAACGATCATATTTTGCAGTAACAATTGCTGTGTAACACTAATCGGGACGCTGGCACACATTCAAGTAATTATCATACTTAACGTTTGCCAAAATTACAAAAAAAAAAACATCATACACGAACCAATACGTCATCGTACTGAATTCCTTGCCGGTTCTTCTTGAATCAACATTCCCAAGCAGCGGTAACTATTAGATGTCATAAAATAATAACAAAACAAGATTTCTCAAGTTTAAAATGAACAATTAATTTGTTAATTACAATTAGGACGAGGAACAAAGAACGAAGTCTAGTCTAGTGTTTGAAAATAGAACAATATCTTAATCACTAACAGGCACACGTAGTATTGTATACATCCAAGAACTACATTTTTTTTTAAATATAAAATAAAATTCAATATTAACTTTTTATTTAATTATATGCTTATGAGTCTATTTAAATAAATCAATTATATTATTTCATTTGGTTTTCAATAACAACGAAATTCGATCAGGTATAGTCAAAACAGAATCTACGTTTGGTCTACTTTATGCATTGTCCAAAGTATCTTTAGTCCAAACGCGATCGTACTAATATCTATCAGAATAACGTGTTGACGGACACAAGGCGAGACCGCTAACGATGCCAACCATTAAATCCAACACTAATAGTTAATATCAATCAATTACATACCTACTAGAAAAAAAAGTCGATTTAAATATTTCGATAAATTTACAAACAAACTGAGAAACATTTGTTCCACTCAAACTCACAAAGATATCAGCTATTAATACATAAATCATCAACAAGTTAGAAATCTAATAATATACTATTATATAGCCGAGATGGGGCAGTGGTAAGACCGCGTGAATCTTAACCGATGATCGTGGGTTCAAACCCGGGCAAGCACCGCTGAATTTCATGTGCTTTATTTGTGATTATAATTCATCTCGTGCTTAACGGTGAAGGAAAACATCATGAGGAAACCTGCATGTGTCAAATTTCAATGAAATTCTGTCACATGTGTATTCCACCAACCCGCATTGGAGCAGCGTGGTGGAATATGTTCCAAACCTTCTTCTCAAAAAGAGGAGAAGAGGCCTTAGCCCAGCAGTGGGACATTCACAGGCTGTTATTACTATTATTACTATATAATTCATAAGATTGATACCAGTTCCGTAGCAAATGAGCTGGTACACACCTATCTAGGTATAGACTATAGACGGAACTAATCACGTCTACTATATATTAAAGGAAAACCAGGAACCGAAAGATATTCTCGAGAATTATTCCTTTATAAGAGCATATTTTAATTGAACTACTTTTTTATTACATTCGCTGTAAACTGATATAGGCGGTACAGTATGTCGTTTTAGTTCATTGTTTGTATTTTTAGGTCACCACTTCCATGATCAAATTTTTACCAGGTCGGCCATTAAACCCTAGCCGAATAAACGGGAGATATTTAAGAAAAGGTGCAGATGTCAATCATTCTCAACATATCGGTGTGAGTACTGACACCAGCGGTGAGAAGATACAAGATCAACGGTTTCATGTACCTACTTTCTTAAACGTGCTATAAAAATTATAGCAAAATAAAATAAAAGACTATAGCGGACAATTTCTCATGCCTGTCATTACAATTATTTTTTTCAAATCGGATAGACATATAGTTACTATGATATAACTTATATACCTAGTTCACTTTATATATCGATGAAATTGTACACAGTATAGGTACCTACCATTAAAAAAAATTTAAGAAGATTGCGGTTTCAGAATAATATAACAAGGTCCTCTCCAGACCGATTTCGGTGTCAGCTGCCAATCTCAAGAGAGATTACCCAACTGCGCAGGATATATTATAGTGCACAAGTGTGTGCGCAAACACAAGTGCACTCTCTTTTTCCTAGCTCTCATAATCCGACGGGACGGCAATCCGATACGACCGTAAAGAGTTCAGGCGCAGGACCAACGGCTTAACGTGCTTTCCGAGGCACGGGAGTGTACAAACATCCAACTTCCAGACTCCGGAGCCGCTACTGAGTATTTTCTGACAGAAAACCCAATAACTATTTATTGGCCCGACCTGGGAATTGAATCCAGGACCACCGAGTCTACGGCCAGGCAGGCAAATATTAATAAAATATTCCCATCAAAATATACAAAACAGATACTAAACGCCGCAACAATTAATCGTGTCAAAATGTACCAATTATAAAGATAACAAAACTGAAAGTATATAGTATATAACGTTATGTATTACGATATGGTTAAGTGGAACAAAGGATATATTCATTGATATAAACTATTCAGAGAGGATACGAGTATAACGTTACGCCAACGTTTTAGTTAGAAATATGTATCGTCATTACATTGACACTACTTGTATGACTTAATTAATCGACGAGCCCGTTGGCGTGGTTGGTAAGAATTGCTTTTCACGCCGCAGGTCGTGGGTTCGATTCCCACCCAGGACTGACATTTGTGTGCATGAACATGTCTGTTTGTCCTGAGTCTGGGTGTAATTATATATATAAGTATGTATTTACAAAAGAAAAAGTAGTATATGTAGTATATCAGTTGTCTGGTTTCCATAGTACAAGCTCTGCTTAGTTTGGGATCAGATGGCCGTGTGTGAATAATGTCCCAAGTTATTATATTATTATTATTATAAATTAATGTGAAGTGCAATTCTTAATACAACCTGGAAACGCTTTAATTTGCCATGAAAAATATTGCTCAACAAGAAATCAAAATTTACTACTTCTATGTAACAAGGACTTCAATACATCATCTTGTATTTATACAGGCACTAGCTTGGTTAGACTTAGTTCTGGACTAGCAAGTAACCAACAGCGACTTCACATGTCAATAGGATTAACTATGCATAAAAAAAGACCGAATCCACATTTTTGTTCTATATAATATTCCTAACAGTGACATACTTAAACAAACTTGTATAAAAAAATACATATAAGGTCGTGTTGAAATGCTTAGTTAAATACCGAACTGTCTTCCGCGTTTTTTTCTTTATATACTTAGAGATCAGCATTACATAGTGTTTCTAAATGAATATGTCATTTATAACATATATATCTACTATTATTATTATAACGCCAATCAATCATTAGTATTATTGTGATCTGGTTTGTAAGATGAGCCTATGTAACTTAAGGCATAACAGGTACACAGTGGAACTACCCCGCCTACGTACGAAGCGCTTCGAATCCACATTTTTCATTCGCACTGCAAAATTGTGGAATACTTTGCCTGCGACTGTATTTCCCGATAGGTACAACGTGGGTGTCTTCAAATCAAGAGTTAACAGGTTTCTTCTAGGCAAGCGTGCTACATCGTAGACGGTGTCGTTGCTTACCATCAGGCAAGACTACTGTAAAACGCAAGCCTATAACGGGTAAAAAAAAGGCACAAGGATCGTAATGTCTTAGTTCCCACTTCCCAAAGTTGGCGGTACATTGGCGATTTATGGCCACATATCACCAAATAGTCATATATTACATAACTGCTAGCATATACATAATTTCTAGCTCGCCAAGATTTTATAAATAGGATAAAAAAAACCGATTGGTACCGTCTATATTCAGTACACTGAATCTAGCTTAAACTAACTGACAGTTGATTATTTCTAAAAACAATTCTTTCATCATTTGCTTGCCCTGATTCCGTTTATTTGGGGTCAGCGTTGTGTTTTTCTCTTCCATCGATCACAAAACCAATCAAACGTTTATTGTAACGTTTGTTATGGAAAGATAGATATTTAATAGCTATCATAGTGTATACGTATCATTAATGACAATTGAATTAATTATTTTAATACTAGTCAGATAAACCTTTAGGCATATTATATTATCGTGTTTTATTCACCGAGGTATAAGCCATCTCGTTATTGATTTGTTTATAGAAATGGTAGGCGGACGGCAAAATGGTCAGCCTGATGGTAAGTGGTCGCCATCGACCATAGACCTTGGAACTGTACGAAATATTAACCAAACCATACATCGCCAATACGGAACCAAGGTAACAAAAACCAATAGTAAGAAACAAAAATGTTATGTCCCTGTAGTCGCACTTGCTCACTCAACCTTCAAACCAGAACACAATAATAATAAGATCTGCTGTTTTGCATTAATATCAGATGAACGGGTTTTTTTTTTATAATACCCGGTTGGGCAAATGACTACTCCACCTGACGGTTAGTGGTAGTAGAGTGCAAACGCGACGACGGCTAGTACAGTCAGGGAGAATGATTTGCACTAGCCGCCGCCGTCTTGCCTGCCCGCAAGATGCCTCTTCACGCGTCGTTTGAAGGAACCCAGGTCATAGGAGGAGAGGAACACGTGTTCTGGCAAAGAATTCCATGTTTCTTGTATTATTTGCCATCAGCAGCTTACACAAAGCCGTACCACCAAATACAAAAGACGTTATTAACTCAAGCGACCTTCACTTTGCAATGAGGATACGAAACTACCTACTAATCATTCTATTAATATATACACATTCAATATATATTCTTAAGATATTAAAACTGGAATATTAAAGTTAATGCATTCTTATAACATTTCTAGACGTATTTAATATCATCAACTTCTTCAGACATTGTAATCAAACAGCCATGTTTATTGTCATTGTTGCCTATCTAATCGCAATACGAATCAAGATCTTGTGTAACCATACAATAACTTGTTAGATAATATTATAAGGCCATCCAACATTATACATATATCAATATATAAAACTAGCAAAATACGACATACGGACAGACGTTGTCCTGTTCGTCGTCCGTGCATATATAGAAAGTGTCGATTGAACGTCACAGCAATTGTTTACATAAGCACGGTCCCCCGAGGTCCCGAGTTCGAAGCTAGCAGGACGGAGTCAGGATGTTGGAAGTGCGTTCACTCCCGTGCCTTGAAAAGCATGTAAAGCCGATGGTCCTGCGCCTGAACTCTAGTCGGATCGCCGTCCCATCGGATTAAGTGAGTGATGGGATATTGAGTGCATTTTTGCTAGCGCACACACTCGTGCTCTATTATATGCCGTGCGCCAACTAGCTAATCTCTCTTGAGATTGGCCGCTGTGGCCGAAATCAGCCAGGAGGATATTATCATACACAGACGGGACAACGTCTCTCGGTTATTGTTTGGATTACATATTCAAATTCAATAAATAATATAGACGTATCGTTGTTACCTGCAAACGTACACGGAATATTTTAAGTCGTCAGGGGCCAGGGCCTTGTATGTCGGACACGTCTCGGGCAAAACTTTATTGTATATATTAACAAATGGTTACTAACAATAATGATATTACAAATGCGAAGTAAATCTTTTGTAAATTACAATATAAATATCACTTTGATTAACTCGATCTTACATAATCCAGTTTTATAACTCAGTACAACTTATATTGTATTATAAGTGCTTATATATTAATCTCATGTAAGTGAACTTTGTTCTATTGAGAAATAAACTCTTAATCTTCATTACCAGACAGCATCACAATCCAAAATATTATGATAATCGATGTGTATTATTCGACAGGATCAAAATTTTTGCTGGAGCTTTTAACTTGGTGGTAGAGCTTAGTGCAGGCTCGTCTGGGTAGGTACCATCCACTCATCAGATATTCTACCGCAAAACAACAGTACTTGGTACTGTTGTGTTCCGGTTTGAAGGGTGAGTGAGCCAGTGTAATTACAGGCACAAGGGACATAACATCTTAGATCGCAACGTTGGTGGCGCATTCCCGATGTAAGCGATGGTAAACACCTCTTACAAAGCCATTGTCTATGGGCGTTGGTGACAACTTAACATCAGGTTGCCCATACGCTCGTCCGCCTTCCTATGAAATAAAAAAAAACTTTTTCAACTATATAATTTATTTACTGTTAATAATTCCTATGTAAACGTATGTACGAGTAGGTATATATAGCGTGTGACTATTGAACACACGGCACGGATAGAGCGCCGGATGCGTTATATGAACACAATCTCACGGCCTCTCTCGGATCAGTGTAGAGAACGGCGATCGCTGGATATTAATGGACGCCAATCCCACGAAAGCACTCCTCCACCACTCATTTAAGGATATAATAATAATAATAATAAACTTCATTGTAAGTTTTTGTACATCCATTCATATGTACCCTGGCACCCTAAACTAGGAAGGCCCGTGTCTTAGGTGCCATCCCATACAGTGAATACAGAACTATCATTTTTGAATATGAGTTTATGTAGTAGAACAACTGTCTATATATTTAACGAGAAATATTATGTTCTTCTAAAAAAGTAGTTTAACCTGGAAAAACGTATAATAGCAAAATAATATCTATATTAATATTATAAATGCGAATTTTAATCTGTTTGTCTGTATGTTACGACAAAACCACTGAATCGATTTCAATTTCAAAAAAAAATCGTGTAGAGAACGATTAAACCCAAACGGAAGCACAAAAGACACACACAACACAGAAAACTGGTATTATATGAAATGGTACTAGAGTCCTGATCCTATTCTATAAATTGTTTTTGTTACCGGTTCTCGCGGCTGGTTTTGTGAAATTTGTATTTTAAAAACATTTATACGACTTGAATCTAGCTATAATCTAACGAAGAAAGAGAGGACTTGGAACTTTTCCACCACGCTGTTTCAATACGGGACACATGCACATGCAAGTCTAACATTATATTCCTTAACCACAGAACATAACATATTTAAACAATACAATTAATAATTCATTTAATAATAATTGAGAAAAAAGAGTAGCGTAAAAAAATCAAAAGAAATATTTATAAATAAATTAAAAAGAATATAAATAAATAAATAAATTAATTAATTAAATAAACATAAAGTATTTATTCTTTTTAATTAATTTTAATTTTAATTATGCACAAGTAAACTCAGTAGTCAACCTGGTTTGAACCCGTCGATTATGATTAATGTTTTAGCCACTGAGCAAACACGACTCACGTGTATATCTAAGTACAGCATTAAAACAAAGCGATATTTTCATAGTCGACAGCAATGAACGCGGCCATAGGGCAGATACACGTTACGTAAAAGCGGTTAACCTTGGTAGTTATTTCGATACACCTGAACATACATACATACTATTATTGTTTACATAAAACAATAATACATTACGATTGAATCGAATACTTCATATTATTTTATTTCCTGAAGAACTGATTATTTCATGAAAGCTTTTTCCAGCGTCGACATCCGTATTAATAATCTCTTAATTATAAAGTCATTATATTTAAAAACAGTAGAAAAACTGTATTTTTTTAATGAAAATGTAATGAAAAATGAAATAACAGCTCGTGAATGTCCCACAACTGGGCAAAAGTTGCTTCTCCCTTTAAAACGATAAGGAGCGCAGTTGGCGGATTGGAGTATGGCGGTAACACCAGAACGAAATTGAACAACTGAACACAACTTAAGCGGCTCGCCCTAATTTGAAGTAGTATACTTTCGTTTAAATCACATGGATGTACATACATCCACTGTCGCCTTAACAGAATTTTTTATTCCAAAATTATTAAAAGATCTTCTTGTGACCGTTGAGGATTGATCTCCAAAAACGAGTTCTTAACGCAAAACAAACCGTTTCCGTTAATCATACATTTATATATAGAAATCTAGCTTCTACACGTGACTTAAGTTTGCTTGTTGGAATTAGTAAATAATACTCGTTATAACTTACAAGTTAAAAGAAACGACCGAAAAAAATTAATATCTATACAAATAAAATGATAGAGGTCTGCAGTTGTGCGCGCATCACGGAAAACCTACTGGATAGATTTCAATGAAATTTCGAAATGTTATTTCTTAGACAAAAAAAAATATTGCGATATCTTCATTTAATAAAAAGTTATTAAAGTTTCAAGAAACAACGATTTGTATATGAACTGCGTGTTCAGTGATGTATGTTTAAACAAAAAATATATTTGCTTGCGATCTTTTTGATGTTTTTTCCTTCGTACATAAGAAAACTTTGTTAATATATCGAGCAACGCGGACGAAGTCGCGGGTACCAGCTAGTATAACATAAAGAGTAAAACAAAATTCAAGGATGTATACACATCACTTAAAAAATTAAAGTTGAGACGGGCAAGACATATGATGCGTGAAACGAAAACGGAATGGCACCCCCGAGATGGCAAATGAGGTAGACAGACTATGAGATGGGAGGACGACATTAAAAAAGTAAAAGACAGGATTGAATGGAAATGAGGAGGAGGCATTTGTTGGAACACATTACCCATATTTTACTTTAAAAGTTAAGAGCACATTTCAAAAACTATAATGAAATTATTGACGTGACAACGTCTAATAAATCGATGCACGAAAATTTGACCCGTTACGCTCGTTGTCCGTTGCGCTCATTGTCCCGTTACGCTGATTGTACGCTTGCGCCGCATCTATCTCTCTTTCACTCGATTGCAGTCGTTTCATCAATGTTTTGTTATGACGTTGTCACGTTAAACTATCGTCCGTAAACCGACTTTACAGACAACCATTTTTTATTTGTATAACTAAGAACAGCAATAACGGCTTCATTTATTTAATTTATAGCAAATCGAAACTATATATATAATGAATATGATTCAAACTATATAACATAATGAATTTCATCAAAATCGGTTTAACCGGGACAAGGTAACAGACGTACAGAATTACTTTCATTTATAATCTTTGTTATTGACATATAAAAGCCTCGGCGGATAGTTTGTGAAATAGCGCTACTTTATAAATAATATATCATTTGTGTTACCAAATTTGTTAATAGGCATTTACGTTATAGCCGAGATGGCCCAGTGGTAAGAACGCGTGAATCTTAACAGAAGATCGTGGGTTCAAACCCGGGCAAGCACCGCTAAATTTCATGTGCTTAATTTGTGATTATAATTCATGTCGTGCTTGACGGTGAAGGAAAACATCGCGAGGAAACCTGCAGGTGTGCAATTTCATTGAAATTCTGTCACAAGAGTATTCCACCTACCCGCATTGGAGCGGCGTGGTGGAATAAGCTCCAAAACCTTCTAACAAAGAGGAGAGGATGCCTTAGCCCAGCAGGGGGACATTCACAGGCTGTTACTTTTATTTACGTTACATATCAAAGGTACTGTTTATATTTCAAAATCCTACATAAGAATGATGTAAGACCGTACCGGGGTTGATGGTAGTAAATTACTGTTTGCAATGGTATATAGTTTTCATGAATTGTTTATCAAATCCTGGTCCAATAAAAGGTTATGGGGGATGTGTGGTCTATGCGACAAATGAATGACAATTCCTGTGCTTCGGAAGACACGAAAAACATTTAGTCTCCTCCTCCGCCTATATTAAGTCCGGTCGTAAAGGATTGCCGTACTAGAGAATTACAAAAAGGAGAAGAGACTTGTCTCTTCTCCTTTTAGTACTCATCCTTTAGAATGACCGCAGCATCCTAAATCGTCTAGGAGAACATCATAAGCGATCTCCTATGCGTTATAACAAGATCGTAAACAAGATTTGTATTTTTGATATTTTGGAATGGTTAAAGAAAACTTTTGTACGAATTGCTTTCATTATCAGTATAAAATTACCATAATTTATGTGATAAAATATAATATTAATTTATTACGCTATCGTACACAAACATGACAATTTATATTACCTACATTAAAAAATTAACACTTCAGAATCCGTCTTACGAATTTTCAATCAGGGTCACGTGACCTGACGCGAGTTTAACATTTTTTTAGCCATCACAAGAAGTTCACAACACCGCTAAAGAAGTTTTCACTTCAAAAAAAAAACCTTTCATCCATCGCTGCATAAATTAAAACAACCAACATATATCGCGTAAATGTACAACATTATTTATTATATAAAACATATGTTCATTAACATACAAAATATTAATGAACATAAAAGCTGATTAATTAATTTACAAAAAACATCTAAAAATAAAACTATAATGTCGTCTACGCCGATCAAGATACGAATATTCATTAGGTGGAGGCGAAATAGTTGATATCGAAATCATACGTCATGTCTGCCATGAACGATTGTTTACAAATATCGAATGTCAAGGCCCTAGAGTTAATTAAACATTCGAGCTTCGATCAATAACTTACTAGATTAGCGGTAAGCGCTTCAAAAACGGCCCGAAAAGTAACAACACAATGTCGTTTGTGAGGTTATTTCAAATTAGTATGGTCCAATCATTACTTATTGCTAAGGAAATAAGGTTGAATATGTAACAACCGTTATTGTTCATTTCCTATGTCTTTCTGTCATTCACGGTGTAAGATCATAAGCGAATGTCAATACAATCCAAACCGCACTTTATTGCTCGGGAACATGGCATAGTTTAGGTTGAAACTATTAAACCTTTACATCGTTTTCTTTATTTTATTGTCGGTGTCACATTTGAGTATTGTTTTTGTTCGCGACGCGTTAGTAGTATTGTTGATCGAATTATTCGAGAGATCGATTACGATGCGAACCTCTGTACTGTTAAAACTGTTATCTTTGTAATACAATTATAAGACTAAGATCATTTCTGGACGTTGAATATTTGTTTATTAATTTTAATTATTCTGTTTATGTGGAAGGGAATATAATAATATATAAAAGTGTGGGTGGATTGCGTTGGAAAGGATACGTGTACGAAAGTGGTAAACACTGAGATGACGAGTGACAGAAAGAAGTGAAAGGAAAATACATGCTGTGCCGACCCCACGTAGTGGAATAAGGGCAGGAAAACGAAGAATGTGGAGGGCGAATATTATAAGGAATATGTATTTGATGTCTTGGAGATTCCAAGCAGCTCCATGACTCCAAGCAGCCGAAATACTACTTGCTAGAACTACTCAGTGTTCCTTAAGTTGTGTTTTGTGCTGCGACTGTTACTTTACCAACAGCTACCTACTCTTATACAAGTACGACATATGTAAACATTAAATCTGTCTATGAATCTAACCCAAATCTCAAGAACGCTCACAAGGTCTTAATATGTTTATCACGTCGATACGACTACAACCTAACTAATATTATAAACGCGAATGTGAGTTTGTTTGTTTGTTACGCTTTCACGCCTTAACCACTAAACCGATTTGAAAAAATCTTTCTTCAATAGAAAGCTACATTATCAGCGAGTAACATAGGCGACATTTTGTCCCCCTATTATCGTGTATGTTTTTGCGTGTATTTCATCTTAAAAAGCTGAAGCGGAAAAATAACGCGAATATATTGAATTCTTATTGCTCATACATAATTATTTATATGTACCGTGAGCAGTAAACAATTATAAATTTGAGTAAATAACAATACTGTTAATATACACTGTTAACAGGCTACTGTTAATATTCCAATATGCTGGGCTAATGTCTCATCCCTCTCCAGGAGATTTTGGAGTTAGCTTTTTTCTTCACCGCCGAGCGCGAAACAAATTATAAATACAAATTAAACATCATTATCATTATCAACTCATTTTGTCCCCCT
Source organism: Nymphalis c-album (assembly GCA_963151315.1). Taxonomy (NCBI): domain Eukaryota; kingdom Metazoa; phylum Arthropoda; class Insecta; order Lepidoptera; family Nymphalidae; genus Nymphalis; species Nymphalis c-album. The sequence goes on from OY720610.1 coordinate 6,224,069, forward strand.
ATTATCACGGGAACACGAACTACGCGAGTGACACCGCGGGCAAAATGCTAGTATAATATACATTGTTAAACAACGTATTAAGTGTCTGCGAGCCGGTGGTATGATAACAACTCGTAGGTACCTCGTAGCTACAAATGCTTGTGACACCCGTGACCCGAGAGACCGCACTCAAAATGTACATAATGCGTTTATACATAACGAATTATTTTATTTCAACTTTTCTTTTAATCGTCCAAGGGCAGTAATATTACGGTTCATAACATGACCAGCTATCCAACCCGCCTTCGAACGATTAGAATGAAGTTTTTTTTGTTGTAGTACCCAGGTGGGCAAATGACTCTAATCCACCTGATGGTCAGTGGTAGTGGAATCCAAACGCGAAGACCGTTAGTGCAGTCGGGAAAAATGATTTGCACTAGCCGCCCCAGCCCGCAACATGCCACCACGCCTCGTTTGAAGGAAAACTACGTTTTACATTAAACGTTTACATCTTAGTTCCCAAAGTTGGTGGAGCATTGGCGATGTAAGCTAAGGGTAACATCTCTAATATGACAATGCCAATGTCTATGTGCGTTGTTACCATCATGTGGCCCAATTATTATGCTGGTGGCCTTCCTATGCCATAAAAAACCCTACAAAGAAAAATGTTAGGTTTTTGGAACTAGGAACATTTTGCAGCAAACACAATTCACCCAAATTTGTATTACAATCGGATTAATGTTTTAGGAACACATAGACGACGAAAAATATGAATTTTTATGTATACTGATACATATGACTGACATTTTAATTCAAAATTTATTCATTAAATTAAATGAGAATTTTAATAAAATATAGTTCATTCATAAATATATATATATATATATTTATAGGTAAAAAAAAAACATATTGTAACTTAATAATATATACGAAGCAAAACTATAAGTGCAATGAACTCGTCAACATATTTAAAACTGGTTACATAACGTCACCTCCGGCACTGCTTCTGGCAACTTTTTCTTACTCATTATGTTTTTTCGTGTATTTCATCTTAAAATGGTGAAGCGGAAAAATAAGGCGAATATATTGAATTCTTATTGCATATAGCTCATACATAATTATTTATAGGTACCGTTAGCAGTAAACAACTATATATTTGAGTAAATAATAATAGTAGCCTGTTAATATTTCAATAGGCTGGGCGAATGTCTCATCCCTCTCCGGAAGATTTTGGAGTTAACTCCAAAACGCAAAAAAAAAACAATATATAATAAATAACACACTAACATAGTTTTAAGATAATTTAATTCATTTTTTCCTAACCTAACTAACAAGTAATGTATCAAAATAGTTGTAATTTATATTTTAGATTTTTTTTTTTATTAATATTTTATATAATATGAAATTTATATTATATGGATGCTTATGTCCGACAATAAAGATTATTATTATTAAAGCCGGTTGTTGGATACGCATGTGGAAGTATTTTATTGGGCACATGCCCTAAGGATGTTTACCTTCAACGCCGAGCACGATATAAATTATAAACACAAATTAAACATCATTATCATTATCAACTCTTTTTCGTCCATTGTTGGACATCCTCTCCAATGGCATGTCGCTACTATCTACGACCACTCCATTATTTCTGACCACTGCCAACCAATTTGCGTATATCGTCGCTCCAATTAGCAGGAGGGCGCCCTACGCTACGTTTGCCAAGTCGTGGTCGCCACTCCAGGAATAAATAATCAATCATGATTTCATATATCCTTGTTCCCAAGTTTGATAGCGCATTAGGGATGAAACGACAATATCTAAGGGCGTTGGTGACCATTTACCACCAGGTGACCCACGTGCAATTTAGCCTATCCTATATGTAAAATATATTTATACATATAGGTACTAATAACATCAATGAACATTTAATTGAGATAAATTATGAACGAATTAAAACAATTCATTCACATCGCCACCTGAAAGGATTGTCTAGAAAAAAGTAGCAATACAACGAGTAATACTGGTGCCGCAATTCTTATCTCCACTCTACGCCGTGTCGTACAGTATTACAGTTTGATCTTAAAACATATATTATTAATTTAGTCACTCGCCATATGTTAACATTTTATCTTAAAAAAATATCCAGTTGAATTTCTTTTAACGTCTACTGTCTTTTAAGATAAAAAATGTGTTTTTTTTTTATACGAACAATACATACTTATTTATTAATTTTTTTGTTATCTTTGATCTAGTTTTCGCCCGCTTACTTGCCATAGACGGAGGGGGTGGGTGCCGTAGGCGGTTGCTCGTGCCTAACGCCACCTTTAGGTAGGTATATATGTATTTGTGTATCTCTCTGACACCGTATATGCATGATTATTGATTGAGTAGTTAAGATGGTTAAAACGTAATAACTGACTTGGTGGTAAGGCTTTGTGAAAACTTTGTGCAAGTACCATTCACTTCATACTGCAAAATAGAAATACGTACTAGTGTGGTGTGTTCCGACTTGGAGCGTGCGTAGTGAGTCAGACACTTACACAGGCTACACTACACTACAAGTTTCAGGGACATTACATTATATTATCGGTAGGTGACGCACTGATGATGTAAAAAATTATTAAAATTTGTTACAGCACCGATGTGGGATGTTGGCCGTGCGGCTTTCTATTTTATGTAAAAAAAACAACTTATATCTGCATATATAATATTAATAAGAACCTTATGAGCGAGTCTCGAGTACAGTAACAGCCTGTGAACGTCCCACTGCTGGGCTAAGACCTCTTCTCCCGTTTTGAGGAGGAAGTTTGGAGCTTATTCCACCACGCTGCTCCAAAGCACACGTGTGACAAGATTTCACAATGAAATTTGACACATGTACGTTTCCTCGCGAGGTTTTCTATCACCGTCAAGCACGAGATGAATTATAAACACATATTACACATTTAACTAAACCAGTAACATTTTTCCAGCCTCGCTGTCAGATAAAATAATTCCAAGGCTATTAAAGATTAAAACAAACACGCAAATATTAATACAATCATGAACGCATTTGATAACGAGCCGTTTTAACATGTTTACTTAAATATTTTTCTCATTAATTACAAATAAAATGACAGTTCAACCTTTAACTCATTTATTACCGTCGTACATTCGATAACGAAGTAGTTAAGTTGATAACTGTGACGGTTAATTATATTAATTAGCAAAATATTTAACTAATTACGTAATATAAGAACGTAAAGAAGTATTATTAGTCGAAAATATTAAGATAATATACGAATTTCTCGTCGATCTAAATTCTAGTGGTTTATACGAGATCGAGGACACTCTAGGTATATATATATGCAACGCCGGCCCTGACCCTTGAATCTGGGTAGAGCGAGATGTATCCAGAAATCTAACAAATGTATATTATATACATATTAGGTACATAGAAACAGATGTAAACATCCAGTAATAAAACAAATATTATAAATTACTAATTTTTAAAAATCGAACACTATATCAATTTATCCTTTTTTAACAATTATGTTTAGTTTTGACATTACCGTATAAACATCATATCGTTTTGATTCCGATCCAAATAAATATAGAATAGTCAAAAGTTGGATTGATATCGACTAACGTTATCATAAAAAAACATTAGTAGCATTTTCCCAGGACTGTTTAGCGCGGTTGAAACCGCAGAACTAAAAGTTAATTATATAAGTTGGATAAATAAATACATCCATTATATATTCGTTAATATATTCTGAACAATCGTTTCGATACATCGAAGTCTTTGTGCATTGTTAACTAACTCAATAGAATATTCATCGAGCTAATCACATGTCACCTTTGAATTCATTCGGTATTTACATAAAACGAAAAATCAATGTATTAAATTTATTTATATAGCGATTAGGTGGTTTTAATATCTACGTGCAAATTGAACAAGCTCTAGTCAATCTATAGAATATTCACTTATTATCAAAATAAAAAAATAACATGTTCCATACGATGTACTAATGAGTCATATTATATTTCGCACTCGAACCAGTTTTTAATCATTTATCTTTATTTATAATATAAGACTATTCGAGATGACCACGCACATTAATTTTAATTCCATTATTGCGATGACAACTTCGTCATTCAACTTACTAACGTTTTATACTAAGGAGGTTAACCTAACACAATCCAATTGAAAAATCGAGTATCGGGTTTTTATGCAGAGCGAATGTCAAAAAAACTTGGTCTACTTTAACTAATATTATAAATGCGTAATTGAGTTTATTTGTTCCTATAATCCCGTCATAACTACTGAATCGCACCTAACACCAACCAAAGCTGTCGGAAACTAGTTATTCATTAAAAAATAAATAAAGGGATTCACTGACGCAACGTAGCTACCAAATCAAATATGGCTACCGCGTCAACTGAATTATTACAATATGACGGCAATAAGAATGACCCCTACGACATACATTGTGAATATTAAACATAATACAACTACAATACAAATGATTGAAATTTGACGGTAGAACTAATGAACTGTAAACTTTGAACAAGGTAGCTTTAAAACAGACATACTAACAAAAACATTAAAATTACGAACTTAACAATTTCAAGCTAGATTACAATCCTGAACATATTGTGAGCACGACATCATAAATTATATTTTAATGCGGGGAACATCAAAGAAACGAATAAATAAAAATTTTAACAAAACAAAAACCGACTTCATAAAAAACATATTAATATGCACTAAAAAGGTAAAAAATAATTGCGTATTCTTCTATAATTTGATAATAAACTTACTATTTTCTACTCATCAATATGTAGGTACGAATGTGTTGTGTGATTGATAATTTATTTACAATTATTGTTACTTTTGGAGTCGATGTCAGCTAAGGAAAGTCCGTTACTTTGTCATGGATCCTATAATCAGAATCTAACCAAACTATCATCAAACAAGCCTTGAAGTATACTCTTTCTAATAAAAAAAAAATCATCGAAATCGGTTGGCGTGATATTGAGTTATTCGTCCATTTGTCGCGCACATACCTCATGCAAATTTAAGACTTATATGGTTTTCTCATGGATACCATTGTCAAACCTGGACTAAAAAAAAATGGGACCCCATGGGAAGCAACCCCTTTCAAATAAAAAAAAAATCATCAAAATCGATTCACCCAGTCGAAAGTTATGAGGTAACAAACACAAAAAAAAACATACAGACGAATTGATAACCTCCTCCTTTTTTTGAAGTCGGTTAAAAAAGAAACAGGAGGGCTAGTTCATTTTTCACCCAGAGAATCGGAATTGCGATTCAAAGGGGAAATGCGGTAAAAGTCCATAGTCGTGCGACACGAATTTGAGGTGGAAATGTATTGTATCTGGTAGAGCTTTGGTCCCTGATCATTTAATGTTCTTACTTACATTATCATAAAATGCGCCGTTTTTGAGAAAATTAAGAAAAACTGTTCAACCTCGAAATTAGTTAAATATGAAAAATACGATATAATATATCACTGTAAAAGCAAATTAACGCGTAAAAATAGTTATATATAAGTTAATTAAAGTAAGACTTCAAGATCAGTGTTTAAAATAACAAATAATCACTTAATCACTACGAGCGTTGTTTGCATTCAAACTTGTCATTAAAAACTATTGTCAATTTTAGTTGCCGCTTAAAATTCATGGGCACAGATTATACATCGAGAATAGACTTTATACACCGGTCTATAACATACAGCCAAGAAGTCTAGATTTTTATGAATTATTTTATTATTTAATTTTAAATATTGCACAATTTATGAAATTTTTTTTTTCTTGAATAAGACACCTAATCTCAATGTTACAACATTTTTACCAAAATTTCGAATTGTGACGGCTCCGGCTCTAAAAAAACACTCTAGGGGTAAGATAGACAAGACTAAGTGGAGTCGGGGTTAACCGATTCGGTTTTGTAACTACTTTAAAATCCTCAAAATAAGACAACAGTATAAAAATAACATAATTGGCGGGAAACGTTTTGTTACATGATCATAATTATTTATATTATTTTTTATCTATGTTATGTTTACCGTAAATGACAGTAAATTCGTATAAAACCCATTTCGAGTTATAAATGTTTTTATTAATTTTCTTAAAAATAGTGCATTTCAGTTTACTGTGAGTGATATTGTTTTGATCAAGGACCAAATTATATGTGTTAAGTTGCTTTTACAGTGATATATTATATCGTATTCTTCATATTTAACTAATTTCGAGGTTAAACAGTTTTTCTTAATTTTCTCAAAAACGGCGCATTTTATGATAATGTAAGTAAGAACATTAAATGATCAGGGACCAAAGCTCTACCAGATACAATACATTTCCACCTCAAATTCGTGTCGCACGACTGTGGACTGCCGCCGGAAATGCTGCTAGCATTCTTGCCACCATTCCACGCGGTCACGACTTGTATAGTAATTATTTTTAATTTTTATTTATATTTATTTAAGGTTTTAATGTAAATAAATATGTATTCATTAATAAACGAAAGAAAGCATTACTTTCATATTATTGTGTTGACCTTGGAATTATTTATTATTATGCTGTTAATTTCAATTACAGCACTGCCTACTTTATATGTCAGTAAACAGCCTGTGAATGTTCCACTGCTGGGCTAAGGCCTCCTCTCGTTTTTTCAGGAGAAGGTTTTGGAGCTACATATCCTATGAGTTATTCCATACACCGTTGATTGACTGGAAGAGATTGCTAAGTAACGATAAGATCGCCAAAAATATATGCTACTCTTATTTGGGCTGTATCCGTGTTTCGTAAATTTCCTTTGTGGCGTACAATAAAGTAAAGTAATTTCCGTTAATTTCATTTTGATAATTTAAAACGTAAATGTGCAACTGCTATGTGTAGTTCTTGTGCTCTTTAGTTTAAATAAATTAAAAAACACTAAATTGAGTAAATATATGTTACTATTATTACATAGCGTTGGGACAAATTTAAATATAATATTTATTGGTATGAATTTTCATAGATCTTTTATTTATGTTTATTTTATCAGATTTTTTATCATTTTCTCATAAATGAACACATTAGTGGAAGGTGTTACAGTAATTTTTTTCAATTTAATTTATATTATAAACGAAGGTCTCATAAATTATATAAAATTAATTACAGTATAAGTTAGTTATTTTTATATTTTACTAGCTGATACCCGCGACTTCGTCCGCGTAGCTTGATATATTAACAAAGTTTTCTTATGTACGAAGGAAAAAACATCAAAAAATCGCAAGCAAAAATATACTTTGTTTAAACATACATCACTGACTTTTTGATAAGGGCCAAGTGTCAAAGAAATAAAATTTAGAGAATTTCATTGAAATCTATCCAGTAGTTTTTCCGTGATGCGCGCACAACTGCAGACCCCAATGGGTACCTACACAGACGAGCTTGCACAAACCTCTACCACCAAGTAACTTCCTAGACAGATTATTGAAACACCCATATGCTCGTCCGCCTTCCTATAAAATAAAAAAAACAATTTGGCGGCATATATCATATAACCAAGGGATTATATATAATGTGAACCTTTATAAACAAACCACTTAAGAAATGAAGTAGTTTATTTTTTTTATTAATATTGATATAATAGGTATATAGTGACATTGTATTAATCTGTTATGTATTGTAAAATGTAGACACTACGCAGCGTTACCATTTTATCTGAGTCTATAATTTCCTCATCGCAATGTTTGATGACGTCACTATAATTTAATATCAATGGTCCTTTGTATACAATGCACGTAAAAGGAAATTATCTAAGTAGATTATATTTTTTCTATTTATTCGAGTCACTCATGACTCAGTGGTTAGCACTCATAGATCTTTGAAACATGCATGCGTGAAAAAGTGCCTGCATCGGTTGAAAATCTCACACACGTGTAGCCAGCACCCCGCATTGAAATAGCGTGGTGGAACTTCTGGCAAGAATATAATAAGAAAACATTTATTCAGGACAAACAAACATTGCAGACATAAATCCATATATATAATCCATATACTAAAACAAAAGAAAATTAAACATTAATTTACATGATTGCCAACTGCTATATGCAACATTTGGAAGTATGTATATAATCCTTTTTTTTTAACTTAAGAATAAATAAGAATAAGAAAACATTTATTCAGGACAAACACATTACAAACACCAAATTCAAAAAATAAAAAAAGCAAAAAAGTATAAAAAATAATTAAACATTAACTAATGACTATAAGAAAACAAAAAACAAAAAAAAACGAACTATATATATTAAAATTACAAAGAAACAAAAAAAAAAAAAAGCAACAAATTTATATACACACACAAACACAATTTTATCTTATCATGTCTGCAACCGTGATGTGTCCTGAAGAGGTGTACCATTCAGCTTTTATGTTGGGTTAGAACCCAACGCTGATTTTCAATGGTACCCTTTGTGGCTGTGACGAGCCGTGACAAAGTGATAAATAAAACTAAACTACAGTTACCTATATCCAATAATACAATATAAATAAATACGTTACACTTACATACTTAATACAATTCATAATGTTATTAATAATAAATTAAATAGTAATAAATAAATGCAAAACAATCTATTAAAATAATAAAATAATAATTTTAAATTATAAAATAAAGATACAGATACCCAAAATAATAATAATAATAATAATAATAATAGCGCGGAACAGCGAGTAGTGAAAGTAAAAAAAAATAAAATAAAAATATAAATACTATTTATGACGATTGTAGTTGTAAATTATATAAATATGACTTGTACTTGATACGAAAGTTGTACAAGGTTTTTAAGACCAAAAGGGGAGGTGGTAAGTTATTCCAACACTTCGTCGCTGCATATCGAAAACTACCACGAAAGTTCACTGTTCGATGTGGTGGCACACTTAGCATATTATACAATGACGCTCTTGTGGGATACAGTTTATTAGTGTCTTTCAACCAGCTCAATTTGTTGTATAGGTATATAGGGGCTTTATGTTGAACAATACCAAAAAGTAAGACTGCAAGATGTAATTGTCTCCGATATTCCATCTTGATCATTCGTGCGTCATTAAGGAAAGGGGTTACGTGAGTTCGGGGCGGTATTTTAAAGCAGTACCTGATACAAGCATTTTGTACACGCTGAATAATATTCTTTGTTCGTGCTAGTAGTCTTGGCCCGATAACAACATCAGCGTAGTTAAGTTTAGATAGCACTAAAGAATCACATAGTTTAATTCGCATGTCCACACTGAGGACATCTCTTATTTTATATAAGACTTTAAGCCTATAGAAGCAATTACGCGCTGTATCAACCACATGCTTCTCAAATCGTAAATTCTCATCAAATAATAAGCCTAAGTTCCGTGCCTCTGTAACGCGTTGAATTTTTTCACCATTGATCTGTATCAGTGGATTTAAATGACTGATTCGGCTAACTTGATTTTTAGTTCCTAAAACAATGTATTTAGTTTTGGTTGGATTTAATATAAGGTTATGTGAGTCTGACCATTCTGATATACGATTTAGATCCTCATTTAATTTTTGAATGGCTAAGTGAAATTCCGCAGGCTTAAATGATATATACATCTGAATATCATCAGCATAAATGTGGTATTTGCAATATTTAATATTGTTAACTATATCGGCACAATATAGTGCGAAGATAATTGGCCCTAGTATGGAACCTTGAGGAACTCCTCTATTAACGGGGCAACAGTCGGAAATAGCTCTTGAGCCATTATCGTTCAGCACCTCCACAATTTGTTGCCGATGAGCTAAATAGCTTGTAAACCATTTTATTGTATCAATAGTGAATCCGTAATATTTTAATTTTGTTAAAAATAATGATCTATTTATAGTATCAAAAGCCCGAGAGAAGTCCAATAATATGAGAATTGTAATCTCACCTTCGTCTTGTGCGCATAAAATGTTGTCTATTACATCTAATAAAGCAGTCGTGGTACTGTGATGTTTTCGAAACCCTGACTGCATAGATGGCAGAATATTGTTAGATTCTAAATAACGTGACAGTTGGTTACAAACAATCTTTTCTAAAATCTTTGATATGCACGGTAATATGCTTATGGGGCGTAAATCTTTGAGTTCACTTACATTATCTTTTTTGGGAATGGGTCTCACTAGTGCGGTCTGCCATTGGGTAGGAAATATATTGGTCAAAATAGACGTGTTAACAACTCTAGTGATCACTGATAATGTATTTGACAGCGTCAATAAAATCATGTCTAACGAAATGCCGTCAACACCCATAGCATTTGATTTTAGAGAGCGCAGTATTTTTTGTACTTCAATTTCATTAGAAGGCAATAACGTGAATACTGCAGTACCATGTTTGTGCGATTCATAATAATCAATGAGAGATTGTGAAATATAGTTGCTACCGGGTACATTAAGAAAGAATGTGTTTATAATTTTGGGATCATTAAGGTTTTGCGGTATAATATGGTTATGTTTCTGTTTTACATTAATATATTTTTTCAAATTATTCCAGAGCACGATTGAGTTTTTAATATTTGCATTTATGTGCAAATTAAAATAAGCTGATTTCTCTCTTTGTATTGCTTGTACTACCTGTAGCTTTAGATCCTTATAATAACTAATATGCGATTCTGACTTCGACTTCCTAGCACGAGTCTGAGCTTCATCCCTCCTGGTCATCAACAATTTTACATTATAAGTAATCCAAGGATAATGTTTTTCCTTAATGCAAATAATCTTATTTGGAGCGAGGACATCAAATACCCATTGCAAGCACCCAGTAAACTCATCCACCATGTCATTGATATCTTTGATTCCACAAATGGCTTGCCAATTTACTAAATTAAGCGTAGACGTAATATGTTCTGGATCAATATCTTTTAAAGGACGGTACATAATAGTTTTATTTTTAGTTTTGTTCTTGGTGACATATATTTCGCAGGAAATAAACGCATGACCGCCGAACTCTCGTATGTATTCCACCATAATCCGTCCAACCTTTGTATTAGAACAAATTAAGTCAATTAAAGTTTCGCTACTAGCAGTAAAATGAGTGGGATTAGTTACATGTTGAGTTAAGCCATGAGTCGATAAGAATAGATCTAGCGTTTGTTTATGGTAGTCATGAGCTCCACTCAGGTAATTAACATTGAAATCTCCTGATAAATACAAATAGTCATGATAAGGTAAAGAACTAATTGTATCTGACAATGCATTAAGAAAGTCGGAAATATTTGCCCATGGGGGCCGGTAGGCCGTACCAATAATTATGGATTTGCAGTTCAGTTTTATACTAATCCACATTTGTTCAACCAAGGGCGCTATTGGATGTACTAGTGTCCGTGCGGATATACCACGTTTAACGTAAAAACCAACACCGCCACCTCGCGAGCGTATTTCTGTCGGTCTCGGTATATGACGCAGGCTATAACCTGGCACACGAGGGGCTCTGCCATCCTCACCTGGGCGTAACCAAGTTTCGTTAATTGCAATTATATCTGCTTTATGACGCTCCATAAGTACCATAAATTCCTCATGATGTGAGCCAAGCGATCCTGGGTTGAACAAACCTAATTTGAGGTTATTTGTTTTTACCATCGTTAATTACAAGGTAAAATAAATATAAGAACATAAAACATAAAAATAAAAGAAAATAAAATGAATATATAATGTACTTACATATATTGTATGTATAAATACAAATACATATACAAACATACATATATATATATGAGTAGATATATGAGAGTACAAACATACATATATATATATGAGTAAGCCGGTAAACCGTAAAAATAACTGCAGAATAATAGTATTTGATCTTAGAGTAAGAATTATAACTATAAAACCGAATAATGTTAAATACAAAAATTGTTTTGTAAAAAGTATTTAAGGTTAAAAGTTTATCAAATGTAGCCAAATTTAAGTATGGCACGGTAAGTGACACTACACTGGTGATTACAGAATATATTTTATTATGGTATAATAAAATATCATTGTTTGTAGTATGTCTATAAATGTTGCATAAAAGAAAAAAACTATATTTGTCTTTTAACAACAAATTTTTGAACAACTTAAAAAATATTATAACAAAAAATATATATATAGAAAATAAAAAGTATCTAATATAAAAATCTATTATGTTTATATAACAGGGAATAAACCAACTTATTTTGTACAAAAAAAATTACAAATATCTTTTTCCGTACGAACACGCTGAACGGTTGCATTCGTATCACGTCTCATATAGATTCGTCCTTCCCGAGTCCAAATGTAACGCCAGCCATGACGTTTCCCCTCTTCTCTGGCCTTATAAAACAGAAGGCGGTTAACTTTAGTCAGGCTTTCATTAATATAAACTCGAGATGGGTTGCCGCCAATTACCCCAGAAGTATCTGTTCCCCGACGTACCCGCGCTGACTTTATAATGTCATCGCGCAAAGATCGCCGCGCTAAGCGCACGTTTACCGGCCGCGGGCGCTGCCGATCCTCGCTCGACGACAACGCGCGACGCAGCCCGACACGCTCTGCGCTTACAATATCGTGGGTGTCGAGAGTGATTCCCAACTTACTCACAATTGCCTGAGTAAGGTGCACCACATTCTCTCCGCTCTGTTCTGGTATACCCGACATTTGTATGTCATTTAATAGCATAACCTGGTCCCGGTCATTAAGATCCGCTTTTAACTGCTGTATCGTTTCTTCAAGTTTTAAGCCACTACAATCACCGTTTGAGTACTTATCCTCTAAAGATGACAAACGGTCCTCAACGGTGTCGACCCTTTTGTTAAAATCGACCATATTTTCATTGAGCCTCCCTAATTCCAGCCTGAAAGATGTCATCTCCCGCGTAACCGAAATTAATTCCAATCTTAGGAGCCTTATTTCTTCAGCCAAGGATAATGCAGGAGCTTTATCTCCGTTATCTGCCGTATGCGCATCTATAAAAATTTCATCCGTAGTGGGCGATTCAATGGTTATAGCAGACTTGTTTTTATTGTCTGGTCCACGACAAGCGCGACACATCCAACGCGCAGGAAGGCGGGAGTCAGGGCTTACATTAGCACAAGAACGGTGAAAAATCGAATTACATTTAGTACATTTGGCGCCATCTATTGGCGTCAGGAACTTCCCACATTGATTACATTTGTTAGCCATATTTAAGTACGTAGAATATCCAATAGATGTCACTGATATAAATGTATTAGAGTTTAGTAATTTAAAATATAATTTAGCTTTATAAGCTCGTGTTATTACTGTTAAAAGTCCAATTTTAGTTATTGTTAACACTAGTAATATTTTAATTTTGAAAAACAAAAAGTTTTTTTTATTTATACACCTTTTTAGTTTTTGAGGGTACGTACGCAACAGCAGATCCAAACAGGTAATTGAAGAGGCACCAAAGACACTGTAATTAGCGGTTTCTCATGAATATAATATCTCAGTCACTATATATTTGTCCCATAAATGTTCTAAGTTGGTTTTTATTCACATGAAGTGATTTTTAATATTATATTTTAAGATAGAATGCATAAAAACACCTGTCACGGCCAAACGTACATTATACTCCTACCGAAAGTTCAGGGGATGGTTTATTGCTAACACAACAAAGATTCCACTGTGTCACAACAATATACACTAATGTTTTAGTATGAACGGCGAGTGAGCCAGTGTAATTGGAGGCACAAAAAGACAACAATTCGCAATTCGTGATTTGTATTAAAAGGTAACCTACACGCGAAAAACAATGAATAAATATGCCTTTTGTTTTTATAGGCACCGACCATATGGGCTACCTGATGCTTACATCGCTAATGCGCCACCAACCTTAAGAACTAAGATGTTCTGTCCCTTGTACCCTACAATTACACAGGCACACTCATCCTTCAAACCGGAACGCAACAATACCAAGTGATGCTGTTTGGCGGTAGAATGTCTGATGAGTGGGTGGTACCTACCCAGACGAGCTTGCATAACGCTCTACCACCAAGTGAAAAGGATTGATAAAAAGTTATTGTTGTTGTATATTGAGTTTTTAATGAGACACATATAAATATATATAAACATATAATAAAATATGCATGCATGCAGAAGACAAAAAAATTACAATACAAAAACAAAATTTATTTATCTTATATATAATATTTAATTTCTTTTTTAAATAGCTTCATTTTGTTTAACATCGAAACGGCTCTAACGATTTGACTAATTTTTTATTAATTTCGGTGAGATTTCGAGTTTTAGATTTATCTCTGTAGATTTAGCTCTCATAATTAAAAAAAATATATATTTAATTTACAATTGAACGTTAAGCCGAATACAGATATTACCGAAATGAACCGACCAGTACCGTTAACAGTAGCTCTTATTCAATAATTAAATACAATTTCGTTTTTCGTATATGATACAACGCGTTATCAATTCCACGGTTCCCTATCAACCACATATAAAAAGCAATATGCCTTCTTTGTCAACAAAACGATAAATCGATTAAAAAAAAATTAAACTTTAGAACGATTCAAGTACCTATGTTTCTAGAAAACTCTTTAAAACAATATTGTAAAAATATGAATACTCACTTGAACACATTCTTAAACAATCCAAATCCAATTGTAGAATGAAAAGCGTAATTGTTGCCAAGAAAAAAAGCCGCCAAAATTCCTAATCGCTATTTCACTGTGACATCAAAGTCATTCACAATAATTATAAATCGAATTAAACCTTTAAAACGAATAAACACTAACACACGACACTATAAAGAACCCGTTTTTATAAATAACATTTATCACTATAAAACAGATTAAAAAAAGCTACTTTCCAAATGTTAAAAAATTAACCTTATTCACAATTATAATAAATGCGACACTATAAAGAACCTTTTTCTTTAATTCTATTTTAAATATTCATATTTCGAACACGAGCGACAATAGTGATGCGCGTTATAATCGTAAACGCGTTTCGAACGTATGATAGACCGGTACGAGTATCGCAACCCGACTGCGCGCCAAACTCGACATAACGCTAATAGTGTTATCAATAGGAGTAAATCATATGTATTTATTCTATACGTGTGACACTGTCTTTGTTCTTTTTTATTTTTAGGTGCGTTGACTTTTGACACTGGTTAAGCTACTAACGTACGAGACTGACAATTAATAGTCTTGTCGCATTCTATATTTAAAAAAGGTAAGATACAAAAAAAAAGATTTTAATGAATACATTTATTGTTATTTCGATGCTCATAATGGTAACTTAGAAATTAGCATTTAATATAAGTAATACTTTCTTCCTAATACATTTATTAAACTTAGTAAAATAATCATAAAACAGATAAGGATATGTTTACCAAACACATAATACCCCCCCTTTACGTGTTTTCATCATTACTCAGTAAATATTTTACACTCACTAGACCAATGAAAAGACTAAAGATAATAATATAAGTAAACCTATTAAACATGTTTTATTTTACGTCTTCATATAATGAAAAAAAAACATATTAACGCGATTATAATAAAACATAATTGAATTTTAATAATTTCCGGTATACAATATATACGTATATTTATACTAGTGTTCGCCTGCGTGTTAGGTAAGAGGGGAGGGGGGATGTTGGTGGGAGATGTTGTTATAAAGAGTAGCCTATGTACTCCTTCGGGGTTCAAGCTTGCTTCATACAAAACTTCATCAAAATCAGTACAGTGCTTTAGTCTGGAAACAAATCATTATATATGTAACGGTCGAACCAAAAGAATAAAATTTAAAATGATTACAAATTTACAACAATTCATTATATACCTATTTTAATTAATAAAAAGCGACGTAGAAAAAACTACGAATTTCTTATCAGTTCTGTAGAACCTACATCCGAAACCGATACGAATGGCGGTATTACTTGTAAATTAATCTTTAAACAAATTAATATTCAAAAATAATCATAACGGTCTCCATTATTAAATATATTTTTTTTTATTGCATAGGAAGGCGGACGAGCATATGAGCCACCTGATGGTAAGTGGTCACCAACGCCCATAGACAATGGCATTGTAAGATATGTTAATCATAAGAGCTGTTAACCATCTCTTACATCGCCAATGCGCCACCAACCTTGGGAACTAAGATGTTATGTCCCTTGTGCCTGTAATTACACTGGCTCACTCACCCTTCAAACCGGAACACAGCAATAACAAGCACTGCTGTTTTGCGGTAGAATATCTGATGAGTGGGTGGTACCTACCCAGACGAGCTTGCACAAAGCTCTACCACCAAGTATTTTTTTATGCGCAGGAACATTTCTATAACAGCGATAAGTACAATCATATTAAGGCTTAGTTACACAGCTGAAATAAAAGTTAACCAAACTATATTGTACACATGTATGTTATTCAATGCCTTTACAGAGTAATGCAATTAAAAATAACGTCATCGCCCTACGTCATCACCACGTTTGTCCCCAGCCAAAGCGGACTGATGTATATTTACAGTTAACTTGGCAACCCTGTCTAGACGCTGCGTCTTTTGAATTACATAACAAAAAGAAATATATAGAAAGTAAAAGCCGTAATGACCGATTGATTGATTCAATTCAAATAGACATTTGCTTAAACAGTTATTCAGATATACGAATTCCTTACAAAATTTATGTCATTCAATTTGAAATTTAAAACGGTATCGACGACGACAAAGGAAATAAAGAAATATACATAGAAGATATTAATACGAACAATGACTTATATTTAGTTCGTTTCGATTTAAAATATCGAGTCGCTTATTAGCTAGCCCTGGAGACTATTTCCTGAAACTTTTTTTTTTATATAATACTAGAATTTTGCCCGCGGTTTCACTCGCGGAGTTCCCGTTCCTGTGGGAATTCGGGGACAAAATATGGCCTATGTTACTCGCTGATAATGCAGCTTTCCATTGGTGAAAGAATTTTTAAAATCGGTTTAGTGGTTTAGGCGTGAAAGCGTAACAAACAAACTTACATTCGCATTTATAATATTAGTAAGGATAAAAAATGGCATGGCAACTGATGAAGTGGTTACTACTGCCCACAGACACGAGACCTTAAAGCCCTTCAAACCCTTACACAACAGTATAAGATATTGGTGACGGTAGACTATCTATGGCATTTTATTAACGCTGGAAAATCGCATTACGCGTATCCTCCACGGGAACAGTGGGGGGTATGTGGGGCTCGCCGGTGTTCTATGCGCCGAGTGCGCCCCGAACATCGGAATACCCATGAAAAAACCAGAGGTACCCCCTCCCAGTCTTAACGAGGAGCGCCACGGGATTGCTTGCGCATTCTACCGTTAAGCTCTGTCTATGCCCTACCACAAACTAAAAATAACTTAGTTTAAATTTGTCTCTTGTTGTGTCTGTCTAAACTCCAAAACTAACAAATGGTTTTCACGAATGGAAGGAGAGATTCATGAGAAAGGTTTAGGTGTATAATTAATTAATTTATCTTGTAAATTGACTGAAATAAACCGATGATTATCTTACTGACGTGCGTGGCGTAAATCAAAAGATTAATAATTTTATATATTATACAAAATGTAGACCCTTATTCCACCTATAATATAATCGTAAAAAATTAATTAATTTTTGATTATAATCCATCTCGTGCATCCATCTCGCTGAATGCAAACGTTGTTTAAAATACTATTATAATTAACTAGCGGGTAGCTAGTAAACCACGCCAGCCACAATATTTCATAAAATGTTGTTCATGGAATAGAAAACAATAATAATGTAATGACATGAAGTTATTAAGCTCAAAAATATAAGCCGAATTTTATCGATAACCATTGCGTGCACAGAGAGATACAAAGACAGGGAGAAAAATATCGCTCCAATTTATTTAGCGAATTGGTAGTTTTGTAAAAGCGGCCCGCTTATCTCACTTTTTTATGTAAGGGGACGAACGGTCGAGAGGCTCGTCTTATGAAATGTGACCGCCCATGGACATTTCAACTCCGGAAGGCTAGAGTCTGTTGCCGAACTTTAAATAATGACGCCGAAATCTGGTTGTCAAATTAAAATAATTATTCTGAATAATCTCAATTTTTCAATAACCGTATGATCTTTAATTAGTATATGTCTTGATAATGTCAAAACTGATAAACACCTGGTCTACTATCAGATATGATAAGAGTAAAATGAAACTTAAATGAATCAAGTGACAAAAATTTCGTTATATTATTGGCACACAGCTAGAATAAACTAGCATAATAGCATAGTCTAAAAATAATATACATAGTTGTTAATAAGATGATGTATATAGGATATATATTATTAATAACTTGTTTTGGTATATAGGTTATTGTTAGTTATTACCATCCCAAATCGGGCTAATTGTTATTAAGTTTCTCTGTCTAAGATATATAGCAGCCCGGAGTCTGGAAGTTAGAAGTGTGTACGCTCTCATGCCTAGCGATTCAAGAACCAGCTTTCGCCGGTGACTTTTCCGAACCGATATGACATGGCAACCTTCAAGAGAGCGTACTCATTCCTTAAATTCAAAATTCAAAAATTCAAATTCTTACAATGCTTTAAATCCTACCACAACAACCATAGGATGGCATGCAAATGTCATATGGTATTTAAAATAAATTCCTATAAAAAGCTTAGCATAGACTACCTTATTTCAATATCTTAAATGTCATAATCATCATATAATATGTCATAATCTAGGAAATTTACATTTATAATTAATATTCCAGATTTCAATCATTTACAATTAATTCCATTATCTACCTTATTCTAAATATTCTTTTATATTATAATAACATGCATTAATACGGTTTGAGATATCTTTATTAATATTTCTCACAAGAATAAAATTCACTTAGGAGAAAAATAAGGTACATTAAAATTTGTTTACATAATGGCTAGCGTTAACAGAAACAGAGGGTAAAATTAAAAAGTTATTCATAGCAAAACAACAAACATCACAGAGTGAGCGTAACTGGAAGTGTCTTTTTATTTTGAAGATTTTATTATTATATTATTATTTGTTTTGTTTTAAAATATGGAATTTTAAAAGTCTTTTATATGTAGACAATGATTTAGCATGTTTTATATCTGTTGGGAGTTTATTGTACAACTGAGCACCTTGATACATTAAAGTTCTTTTTCCGTAATTAGTTCGTGGGGCATATAGATTTATGTCATTTGCTCGTCGTAACATTTTTGTTTGGATTTGGTGTTTTTTTGTAAAAGTTATTTGGGAGTGGATGTCTTTATTTAGAATTTTTCTTATTAGTAGGCAAGTGTTGTAATGATACGTTTGTGAAATAGTCATTAGGTTTAAATCTTTATAAATTTTTTGGGAGGACGTTAAAAAATTATAATTGAATAAAACTTTAATTAATTTATTTTGAGCTCGTTGTAAAGGTTCTAAATTCGTTTTGGCGGATGTGCCCCATATTTCAATCAAATAGTCAATATGGGGTTTAATGAGCGAGTTATATATTAGAAAACGTACATGACGTGGGAGACACCGAACAATTCCGCGCAAAGCTCCAGAAAGAGAAATTATTTTTGACTTTATTTTTAATATATGATGTTTCCATGTCAAGTGGTGATCCAAAATTAGTCCAAGGTATTTTTCGTGGTTTACTTTATTTATAATTTGGTTATTAATATTTAATGTAAAATGTTCAGGTATTCGCTTATTTTTTGAAGAGAATATGATGTAATTAGTTTTGGAAATATTTATAGTTAGAATATTACTTTGAAACCATTTATTTAGAAGATCAAGATCATGTTGAGCGTCGGTAATTATGGAGTCAATTGATTCACTGAAATAAAATAGGCTGGTATCATCAGCATATAAAGTGATGTCTCCCCTTAAATCAACCTCACAAATATTATTAATGTAAATTAGGAACAGCAATGGGCCTAAGATAGATCCCTGCGGTACGCCAAATTTAATTTCTTTGGGGCTACTTTCTACTCCATCACACTTAACTACCTGATATCGGTTTGTAAGATAAGACCTAAATATATTGTGTGCAGTTCCTGAAATGCCAATGTTACTCAGTTTTGTCAAAAGTTTATCATGAGAGATAGTGTCAAAAGCCTTTTTTAAATCGATGAATAATCCTAGTGCTATTTGTTTTTTATCGATGCTAAGTTTAATTTTAGTAATGAGGTCTATGGTAGCTGAAAGTGTGTTGGATTTGGGCCTAAATTTGGGCCTAATCAACCAATGTTTCAATTTTCGCTTGAAACAATTTAAGTTATTGTATTGTTTGATGTAATTTGGCAACTTATTAAAAATTTTTACAGCCATAAAGTAAAAGTTCGCACTACATAATTTAGTTCTGACTTTAGGAAATAATAATCTGTCAGGGAACCGAGAGTTAAGGTTACTTCCATATACCAAAGTGGCAAACTCCTCTGGATGCATTTTGACATAAACGCACGTTTCATATATGTATAAACAAGGGACGGTCAGTATTTTCAACCTTTTAAAAAGGGGTCTGCATGATACAAGCGAGCTTACATCAGATATGCTTCTGATGCATCGCTTTTGTGCCAGTAGTACCTTATTTATATGTGAAGAGTTTCCCCATAACGTTATGCCATATCTTAAAATTGAACCTACATATCCATGATATGCTAGTATTGCAGTTTTTTCGTTGGTTATTTTTGCAAGTCTCCACAGCCCATATGTAAATGAATTTATTTTTTTGCAAATACCATCTATATGCTCTAATGTCAATTTATCTTCTACTATAACTCCTAAGAATTTCAGACTTGTAGCCTCTAATATAGGCACATTATTACATTTGATATTTAAATTTTGCTTCTTTCCGCTTTTGTTAATAAATTGTATATATTTTGTTTTTTGTATATTAATTTTTAAATTATTATCATGTAGCCAATTTATAATGTCAGTAACTGTTTTGTTAATTTCTTTGTTAAATGTCGTCATATTTTCACATGGTATAGTCAAAGCTAAGTCATCTGCAAAAAGTGAACATTTATAATTTGTTACGTTTGGAAGATCATTTATGTATATTAAAAATAATAGAGGTCCTAATATGCTGCCTTGAGGAACGCCCACTTCATTTAATTTTGTTACTGACTGGCAAATACTTTCTTCCATTCTCGAATTTATGTGCGTAATTTCAACATACTGTTGTCTTTGGCTGAGATAGGATTTAAGCCAGTCATTTGCTAAACCTCTTAAGCCATAGTACTCACATTTCTTCAATAGTGTTTTATTACATACGAAATCAAAAGCTTTGCTCAAGTCGAAGAAAATAGTTGTTACTGGCCGGTTTTGATCAACATTTTTAATATTTCTTTTGTGAGGCTTAATATAGCCAAGCTTGTAGATTTACCTTTTTGGAAACCCGTTTGTTCAGCATTTATTATACTAAATTTTGTTAAAAAACTTGTAAGTCTGACGTAGAATGCTCTCTCAAAGACTTTGGAAAGAGTCGGAAGGAGAGATATAGGCCGATAATTGTCGACGTTAAAGGCCGGCATCGCACCTGCAAGCCCTCGGGCGTGGTAGTCACTTTCCATCAGGTGAGCATCCTGCTCGTTTGCCCCTTCTTACATAAAAAAAGTAAAGTTGACCCTTTTTTACAAATAGACAGCCTTAAAATCTACAATACTAAGATATTGCAACAAATAACAATTTCTCAGCGTATATTCCAATTTTTTTAACCTATGTGGAGCACGAATCGCATTAATATATTTTAATACTAACTTCCGCTCGCGGCTGTGTCCGCGTATCGGGGTTAGGTATTATTTTAGATTAAGAAACAGAAAATTTTCCGTCGAGAAATTCTGATAAAAAAATATATCCGCTATAAATATTCGAGCGTGGCTTATACAGTATTACTTTCATTGTAACACAACACATTGATAAAATATCATAAAGTAATTATTGTATTACCGTACAAACAAAACAACGCGCATTACAGTAATCAAATAATTTCCAAATTTTCAAGCAGCAACCGTACGATTTGGCAAATAAAGGTCGCGATAATATTGTTCGGACTGATAAGGTGGAACACCTGACGTGCTATCAATAATGATAAGTCAACATAATAAACTCACTGTTTCGGAAGTGACACATTATAAAACTTTCCTTCTTTTTAACGAGATATACTACAGTACATTCGAATAGTAGCCTGTGAATGTCCCACTGCTGGACTAAGGCCTCTTCTCCTCTTTATGAGATTAGATGAAAGTGGAACTTAACTATTTGAGACGCCGTTAATTTAGTATGCGAAATGAATGACTTTTCAGTATTCGGCCGTTAATAATCTCAAAATCCTAATATTATAAATGCGAAAGTAAGTTTGTTTGTGACGCTTTCAAGCCTAAACCACTAAGCAGATTTAAAAAAAACTTTCACCGATGGAAAGCTACATTATCAGAGAGTAACATAGGCTACATTTTGTCACCATATTCCCACGGGAACGGGAACTACGCGGGTCAAACCGCGGGAAAAACACTAGTAATTAAATATATCTTTAACAACTTTATAAATAGCGAGAATTATGAGAGCGTTGTCAGTTTTACTTTCGGAAGCGATAACGAACGCATCTTAAGAGTACGCCTTACGCCAGCATTTCAGATTTCAACCCTGCATCCCTTACACGCACTTTTCGACACTCGATCACATCTCTATGCTTTTTCTACATACAAAATCGATTCCACAAAACTGGGCCATCTTACAACTGTGGTTGATTCCATTTCGACTACATTTGTTTTTATTCGACTATAAATTTCTACCAACACATTTAATTATTAATTTAATTGACATAGCATTCCAATTAATATCTAAATATAAGACCTGACTAATATAAGCCATTAAATTTCGTATAAGCGCTGCATCATTTATTTAAAATAAAGTTTGCACTTTCTATGTCAAAATATGTCCAAATCTTTTTGGCACGTTACGTTCGCTTCTTGGCAACGAACGTCTTCGATTTAATATAACGAAAACGTGATATAATCACGACAAATAAATCGCGTGACTTATAAAATATCACTCTACAGTCATCAGAGTATCATTTCGTTAGTTATAAAATAATACGTCGTCATTTTTTGACTGCCTCGTTTGTCTTTGTTAGATATAAGGCCGTAGATCCGGTGGTCCTGGTTTCAATTCGCAGGTCGGGCCAGTAAAATGTTATAAAATTGCCAGTAGCAGCTCGGAGTCTGGAAGATGGAAGTGTGTACACTCCCGTGCCTCGGAAAGCACGTAAAACCGTTGCTCCTAAATTTAACATTGATGTTATTAAACAAAATGAAAGTAGATACAAACGGATAGTTATTGAATGTTATAGAACCAATGTTACCATTTCGTTAGTGTGGGAGCCTCGAAATCTATCATATTATGTTCTCTCAATTGTTATAGTCTTCGTTAATATTCAATAATGTTTTATAACTACTGAGCGGTAACACTGTACAACTAATATTATCAATGCGAAAGTGAGTACGTCTGTCTGTTACGCTCTACCTTAACAACTGAACCAATCAAGATCTATGTAAATAATATCAACGATAAATATATATCGGTATATACATAATGTAATCCAGCTTCATGTATGTTATTACAAAGCAATTTAATATATAATGTTATGACAAATACAATCAGAAACCATTAAACTGGGAAACTTGTTCTTACCTCATCATAAAATCATACATTAGTTATCTACTTATAGCAAGCGCGTAATTGTATTATAAGTAATGTTTGTTGTTTTCGATCATTGAAACTACAAAGACCATATTAAAATAATATTTCCTAAAGTTGGTGAGGCATTGGCGATTTAAGAGATAGTTAATATTTCTTTCAGTGCATAACATGTCTTATCAGGTGATCCATTAGCCAGTCTATCTACCTATCGATTAAAAAAAGATATTTTTTTTTTATTGTGTAGTAAGGCGGACGAGCATAGGGGCCACCTGATAGAGATTGGTCACCTACGCCCTATAGACATTGGCATTGTAAGAAATGTTAACCATCGCTTACATCGCCAATGCGTCACCAACCTTGGGAACTAAGATGTTATGTCCCTTGTGCCTGTAAATACGCTGATTCACACCCTTCAATCCGGAACACAATAATACAAAGTACTGCTGTTTTGCGGTAGAATATCTGATGAGTGGGTGGTACATACCCAGACGTGCTTGCACAAAGCTCTACCACCGAGCATAATTGGTTAATAATATATGTACATAAGTTTAATAGGTATCGTTTACATTTTATCAGTCTGACTAATAAAATTTATCTGACGTCCATGTATCAGTTTTTTTTTTATCTACGCTTATTTTTATGGCAAAAAGAACACCATCAAGATGATTAATTGCCGAACTGTCATTATATAACAAAATAATGTCTTGATAAGCATATAATTATGCAGCTCTAATTCCTATATATATTTATAATTAGATAAAAGAAAATTTGAATGATTATTGGCAGAATTTCTGTGAAATTATCGCGTTTTAACCGCTAAGCCATCTCGGCTTTTGGTGGATATTAAATTATATTTTCTGAAATGACCAGTTGGCGATCGCTTCATACCCAATAATTAATTACGCGCTATTTCAATATTATAATCATCGCGATAAACGCGAGAAAACTAGAAATACTCCCGAGCCAATTATTATTTATAATTAACGATATTAATCATAACGCAACATTTACGAATAATAATAATCTATACTAATATATAAAGCTGAAGAGTTTGTTTGTTTGATCCGGCTAATCTCATAAACCACAGGTTCGATTTTAAAATTATTATTGTGTTGTATAATCCTTCTATCGAGGAAGGTTCTAAGCTGATTTTAATTAATTATACGCAGGTAAAACTGCGGGGCCTAGCTAGGAATGAATAAAAATATTTTATTATTGTTGTTGTAAAATAAATCTATTTTTACATAAATATAATCGTATAAAGCAACCTTATCTTGTAAACACCTTATCACGAAAACGGTTCATTCTACAAACAAATTTATCGTTGTCGAAATTATAATATTAACTTTTAGAATAATAACGATAACGTCAGAATAAAAACTTTTCGATTCAATTCTAGAACAAAACATATATAAATTATAACTATATTTAAATTACTCTAAGTATTAATATTCCGACTAAAACTTTACGATAAATAATACAGTTAAAAATATTTCACCAAACTACACAAATATGACCTAACTAGCTGTGCAACGCGGTTTCACCCGCGTATAATTAATAAAATTATAATGAATAAAAACCAGCCTAGAACCTTCCTCGATAAAAGGACTATGCAACACAAAAATATTTTTTAAATTCGAACCAGTAGTTCTTGAGATTAGCTGGATCAAACAAACAAACGCTTTAGCTTTATAAATAATAATAAGGTCCTCCAGACCGATTTCGGCCACGGCGGCCAATCTCAAGAGAGATTAGCCAACTGCGCTGGAGATATTATAGTGCATAAGTGTGTGCGCATACACAGGTGCACTCTCTTTTCCTTAGCTCTCATAATCCGATAGGACCGCAATCCGACACGACCGGAAAGAGTTCAGGCGCAGGACCAACGGCTTAACGTGCTTTCCGAGGTGTACACACTTCCAACTTCCAGACTCCGGGCTGCTACTGAGAATTTTCTGAAAGAAAACCCCAATAACTATTTATTGGTTCGACCTGGGAATTGAACCCAGGACCGCCGAGTCTGCGGCCTTATATGAAGCCACTAGACCAACGAGGCAGTTTAGCTTTATATATTAGTATAGAATATATATAACAGTCAGAACTTCACCACCACACCGGGTTGGATGGAATTTAAGTACCATGTTATATCCTTTTCTATGACCCTTGACAACGTGTAAATTTCAAGGCGATCGATTTAGACGCGAAAGTGTAACAAACTCACTAACTCATTTACAATATTAATTAGGATTCTTGCCAATTCTAAATTAAAAAAAATATATGACTATATTTACTTACTTTTGTTAGGCGAAATGATTATTTAAACAAAGTTTTGACGTGACAACGACTAATAAATCAATGAAAGCTGGCTGCATTCACGAAAAAGGATGACTCGTCCCGTTACGCTCATTGTCCCATTTCGCTGATTGTACGCTTGCGCCGCATCTATCTGTTATGACGTTGTCACGTTAAACTATCGTCCGTAAACCGACTTTACAGACAACCATATTTTTGTTTTTTTTTTTCTCTCGAACATATCAATGATCACATAACGAGAGAAAAAGCCATTTAACTAAGCAACCTGAGATATGTTTATAAATAAGTGCCGATAGTGTTTACAATTGCAAAAACGCATCAACTACGATTCCATTCAATTTCATGTAAACGGACCGCCCGGCCCTGCGGCATTGTTTACGTTGGAAACAATCCACCGTCTGCATTGCAGGCTTACAACCGTTGGCGATGTTCGGTCTCACGTACGAAGACTCACTCGACATCGAAAATTATATCGAAGTAATCCTTCGATCATTACCAACAAAGCCATTCAGCACATTAAATTATCATCCCGCTTTTTTATAAATTATTGTTTTCATTGAGTAAAATCTAGTGTTTTTAAAATGGGGTCGACGATGGATCGTGCAATTAAATGCCGATTCACGCTTGTTTTAAGCGTTAAGGTTGCATGTGCCGGAGATACAAATGCTAGGCTTAAGAAGTTTAGTAAACAGTTATCGTTCCAATAACCAATTAACCAATGAGACCTATCGTATAAACCAATTCAACATCAATCTGGATCATCATTGGACGGTGACAGTTAATGACGTAACGGGCGACCAATGAGCATTCAGTATTTATTGAGATTTTTCAGAACGTACCATAAGATCGTTCCGCATTGGATTGTGAATCGATTTTGTCAAGGCTTCAGTTATAATAAATGTCTAGAAATCAATACACATGTCGCATCGACGCAAATATTTATAAGATACTAGCTGACCCGGCACACTTCGTACCACCCAAGAATCAAACTTCACTTTTAAATTTAATTTGATTTCTGAACGACTTTTAGATTTAATTGATTTTTAAATGACAGGACGAACATCAAATGTTTGACAGGTAGGAATAGTTTCTAAGGGAAAGTGAAATTGTTGTGTTTACTATATTCCAAGCATTTTTTTTCATATTCACTGACCTTTGAAGCCTTCCCTGGACTTCCACAAATAATTCAAAACCAAAATTAGACAAATCAAGTCCAGCCGTTCTCGAGTTTTAGCGAGACTAACGAACAGCAATTGAGTTTTATATATGTATTTATAAGATAATTATTTAGTATTGAATTCTGTAAATTCAATAAGTAAAACAAGTTTATAAGATATTCAACGAGTTACTTATATAAAAAAAAATTAAATAGTTTGAACTTACCGCGGCAGTTAAGCATAATTTTAAGAATATCAAAGTTTTTGAGAACATACCTCCCAAATTCACTGATTTCACGGAATCCATTTTGAAATTCAATTAACTTCTTATATAAAAGACTATAGCAATAAATTACTATGGTCAT
This sequence comes from Nymphalis c-album, assembly GCA_963151315.1. NCBI lineage: Eukaryota > Metazoa > Arthropoda > Insecta > Lepidoptera > Nymphalidae > Nymphalis > Nymphalis c-album. The sequence goes on from OY720610.1 coordinate 6,251,582, forward strand.
GTACATCTTGACGGTGCTGTTTAAATAACAAAACATAATCTATTTATAATAGACGTTCGTTGAAATGTAATCATAAGTAATAACCATGAACAGAGAACCTTGCGGTGATGAAAAAAAACTATTTACAAACAACATCGACGTGTTTGTATTCAAGTGCTATGGCGTCTCGAGGTGTTTTCCTGATCATCTGAGTTTGAACGTGGTAACAGTCACTTGGAAGCGATATGATATATGCGAGACCACGTATTCATTCTTCTTCACTTCAAGAGCTGCAGTACCTAGTTACCAAAGAATACGACAAAATAATAAACAGTTTGGTTTTGCCCATAAAATCTTTCTGATTACTCTCAATATCTCTGAGCCCTGTTTGGTTTTCTATACCTATTAGCGGAATCATTTTATATTTCATATTTAAATAAGGGTAATTATTTAAATATTGGCCTACTAATGAAACCTTATGAACATTTTTTTACAGGAAATTAAATTTTTACATTGCCCAACTTACGTATCATTTTTGTTGTTTTAAATTGCCTATGAATAGATAAAAGGCATTTTTATTCGTATAGTTTACCTTTTAATCGATACAACGTAGGAATACTTTAACAGTCTCGGTCACCCTCTTTTTACGGGTTTTTTATTTAACTTCACTTATTACTATGTGGCCAAATATTGTAATATTTTTTTTACCAAATCACACAAATCGATTAAATCAATCCAACATGAAACCTCGTTGAAAGTGCTATAATACTACCATGGAGGTGGTTTCATGATGGAGCCGGGAGTGACCATGGGAACTCCTTATCTAATCAAGATATTTCCGTCTTGTTTTGGCTTGTTGGATTTGTATCACAAGTACTATATACGTTGATGATATCCAGGGTCAGTTTGCGACTCCACGTGTAATGTATACGTTATGTACTGACATAACTTCGTCGTATATGTGCTATTTACATCTTAGCATATTATATCTTAAGTGAGTTTGATTTTGTAAGGTTTTTATGTAATTATAACGATACATATAAAGCAATGTCTAGCCTATGATGATTGTTTTAACATACTATAAGACGTAGATACCTGAATATTTGAATACCTCCCGTTTTTCAAAGGTTGGCTGATCAATTTATAAGCGTGCACCTCACTTCTTTAACTTAATTCAATACACCTGCTTAGGTGTCATTCGTTTTATTAGTCCACAAAAAAAGCAAACAAACGAATTGATAACCTCCTCCTTTTTTTGAAGTCGGTTAAAAAGAAACATGATCATAATTTAATAAAGAGTTAATGCGATGTTTCTATATCACCCAAAAACGCATTTACGTATGTAACATTTAAGATTAATTTTTAATTTTATATTTAATAATTTAGTTACATTACCATAGAAAATTTTGCGTTAGAACATAACGCATATTTTGCAAATAAATAAATAACATAAACGGCCATAGGTTAAACTGTAACATAAGCACTATTTACTTTTCTCCTATTTTAACAATTTCAAAACAACACATCATATAAACAGCTTTCAATTCATTGGATATTGACTGCAAAAAACGACTTTACGTACTGTACACAAAGGTGTATATTAGTTTGAAGACTACGATAATATTTTACACGCATTTAAATAATCATTTTGACCTTTAAACCATAGTAATAAGGTTCATTAAATAAATAACGTTTCAAATGTAAACCGACACGGTAGGGTAAGGACATGTTACATAAGCGGTATATATAAAAACAAAGAAACGCGCAAAGCTGAACGTCAACGATTAAATCTTGATTCGATTCCGATAATGTAATAATTATGTTATAGACCAGGGGCCCTAGACAAATGGCTTTAACGTTAATAGAATAGAATAGAAAACAATAATCAATGTATGAGATTGACATTCGCGTTCGCCATTTCGAGACGTTTCGAGTCGAACGCGAATGTCAATCTCATACATTGGTTGTTGCTTTCTATTCCCCTGGACCCCTGAAGATAATGAGACATATTTTCCGGCGACTCTACAGGGGCTTAGTTACGTAATGACGGAAAGAAAAATTATGGTCATAGCGCTGGTACTGGCAGTCCAATCGCGATCGCGTGGGCCTTCATCGAACGTGTCGGATAAATTACCGAAGTGAAACGATTTGTTCGAGAAGCAGGCGGTAGCGTAGTAGAATTGGACCCTTTGTACATTACTACATATTATAAAAAGTCCCCGCGGTTCCTGTCTGTCTGTATGAACGCGATAAACTAATAAAAATACTGAACGGATTTTCATACGGTTTTCACCAATGGACAAAGTGATTCAACAGGAAGGTTTACGTGTATAATTCATTAATGTTTTCTGTAGATTTGTTGAAATATGACGATAATTGTTAAAGAAGTCGGACCAAAAACGAGCCGATTGGGAGCTTTTGAATTATCACAAAATAATGTATGGTAAAATTGTTCCCCTTTCATAAATCTACAGAAAAGTCCGCTATGCATATGTCTATCTTTTAAGGACAGCTAACTATACTCACTCTAATGTTTAAAAAATGGTTACATAATAATGTGATAATTGGGAACCTATAAAAACGGATATGATATTAATCCTTATCAAATTGAATACGTTATTTACTTTAAGCATTTCATGTATATTATAATTGCCCACACTTTACACCATCCAATTTAAATTAATATCTTAGGAGTTATCGTAATTTTAAAATTATCGCACACACAAATAAATTCAAGCGATGCCACACCGATCATACTAACGCGTGATGCAACCGCCCGCGCGCCCCCGCGACCCCGCTGCCGCCTACTGTGGCTAAAAGCCGATACAACACTACGACAGATTTTTTTTAGGAATATTTACTCTGCTACTCGGGCGAAGCCGGTGTGGGTCGCTAGTTCATTATAAAGTAACAATACTAAAGATGGTTTTGGCAGAATTACTCCCAGCAATTTGTAACATTCAAACTCGTACATGATTACTTAACAAAAAGTGATTGCTATAAGAGAACCTTCGAACGAACCTTTATTAACGGGGAGTTATTAGATCCAAAAAACCGGTTCACGAGAACACTGCAGCTGCTAAAACCACGACTACTTTATCAAGCTTTACTACACACCTACTAAACAACGTCTATTTTTTTCTTGTCAGTATCTTTGGTGTGTCTTATCTTTTATTTACATGAATGTTATTTTAACTACATTTCAGGAGCGAAACAGCGTTTATAAGCACGTCCGTTTGTAAGTAAAGTATGTGTCGTGCTTATGTTCGTCACTCAATCGCTCCCAGATATAACCTAACCGAGTCTTTAACTTCATGTGATATACACCTAAAAAAAAACATCATAGTAGCTTCTGTGTGATGACACCTTACAAATAAAACGCTCTCTCAATATAACCACAGCCTTATTCAGCCCGCGAGTGAGTGCAAGTGTACCGAATGCACTGAAGAAAATCGACTAAGTTCCATTTAGAAGGTAAATAAACATTACGCAAGGCAAATTAAACTTTATTACCGATAACATAAAATACATATTCATTTATTACATTGACATTAACGTATCATAACCTTATGAAATCCGGTCGTGAGCAATAACTGTACGTATTGTTAAAGGCTTAATATTATGAATGTTTGTATACGTTTTGCATAATAAACACTTTATGTACGATAAAGGCGAGAGTATGACGTGTTTTCTTTTAGTTTTACATGAGTTTGTACTAACAATAATATGTGAAAGTTAAAATTAAAAAAAAAAAACTGGACGAATTTTCTTTCCGTCATTAACAATATTCATTAAAGGATATATTTGAAAGTATCGTATATAGTAATACGATACTTCCAAATATTCAAAACTCAGTGGATTTTTTTTTATATTTCCTTAGATTCTAGCGTTCTTTTTTTTTTGTTTCATTACCCTTCTATTGTTTGTTCACTTAAATATTAAATGCAACTTAATTATTTAACTTTGAAAGACGTTTCAGTATTCGGCCGTACCACTCTTAATTTGTTTTTTTTTTTTATTTCAATTTTTTTTATTTATCTGTCTTACAAATATTTTGTTCCCTAAAGTGATACTTACACTTATAAGTAAGGCGTCGTTTTTCTTGCAGTTATAAAACAGACTTCACTAAATCCTGATGAGTTGATGATATGCAAGGATTGCTTAAAACAATAACTAAGAAAACTTTTATTTAGAGTTAATGAATTTGTGAATTGTTTATAAAGCACCTTCCAAGTCATTACGCACTAGCAAACGCACGATTTTTTCAGAGCATATGTCTAAATCTAATTTGGGTCATTACTCCCCTCTGAATAGAATTATGAGAGCCTATAATTCAATAAGCGGAGACAAAGATTTAGATATTTTCGGTAATATGAAAAAATTTAAAAATAAAATATTAACTATAAATACTCAAAATTGTTTAGTTTAGATAGTTTACTTATGTTCTTATCTTTATTTTAATTTATTGTTGTTATATAACGGTTTTTAATTAGCTTTTTTTACCTTCTGTTTGTTGTCGCTTAACTTTTATTCTGTGCATGCTGTTATCACCTATAAGTAAGATACCACTAGTCTTATTTTTTATTCATGTATCTGGAATGTTTTTAGTGTGTATTTTGTTGGTGTTCTAATAAATAAATAAAATAAAATAAAGTATATAACCCTTCAAAAACCCCGCCGATTATTCCAAAGAATAAAAAAAAACCCCTAAATTCGGTCATAATTCGATTTACAAGTTGAATGAATATTCGAATTCAGCAAATTGAAATGAAATAATCTATTCGAAATATAAATTAGTAGAAAATGCATATTTCTCAAATATAACATTTTTATAGACTTATCATTTGTTTACAAAAGATATAAATGTTTGAATGTATAAATAAATGATATATATGTTTGCGTTTTGGTATATTAACAAACAATGCGACGCTCTAATAGTTAAGTCATCTTCTTACATAATTTATTAGGTTTTTATTACCGCATCGAATCCAAACAATAAGAAAAACAATCAAAATAAAGAATTAACAAACAATTGTTTTATAAATCTTGTGTTTCTACTTTTTCTACAGTTACATGTCTGTCCTCATCTAATAGAATACAAGGTGTCGCGACAATTATGCCCGAAAACAAAAACTATACAATCCATAAACAATAAGACGCTTCAAAATAGAGGCAATTTTCAAATAGAGACCTTCAAGAAAAGAGTACGCTCTTTTTTGAAGTGACAACGTCTAATAAATCGATGAACGCTAGCTGCGTGCACGAAAAAGGATGACTCATTGTCCCGTTACGCTGATGGTACGCTTGCGCCGCATCTATCTGTTATGACGTTGTCACGTTAAACTATCGTCCGTAAGCCGACTTTACAGACAACCAATTATTTTTTTGAAAGTCTGACATCCCCAAATGGGTCCCCCTATCAAGCTGGAAAGGTAAATAACAGCTGACATGATATCGATATCAATTGCGCCTTTAAATCATTGCATCAATTAATTAATTTAATTTACTTGGTGGTAGGGCTCAGTGCAAGCTCGTCTGGGTAGGTACCACCCACTCATCAGATAATCTACCGCAAAACAGCAGTACTTTGCTATTGTTATGTTTTTTTTTTATGTTAGAGTGGGCAAACGAGCAGGAGACTCACCTGATGGAAAGTGACTACCACAGCCCATGGACTTCTGCAACATTCGAGGACATGCAGATGCGTTGCCGGCCTTTTAGGAAAGAGTACGCTCTCTTATTGAAGGTTTTTAAGTCGTATCGGTTCGGAAAAGTCGCCGGCGAAAGCTGGTTCCACAGAGTGATTGTGCGAGGCAGGAAATGCCTTAAGAAACGCACTGTTGTGGATTTGGATGGAGGATGGAGGATTTGAGGATGGAGACATCGAGGTTATTTTCCGGTTTGAAGGGTGAGTGAGGCAGTGTCATTACAGGCACAAGGGACATAACATCTTAGTTCCGAAGTTTGGTGGCGCATTGGCGATATAAGCGATGGTTAACATCTCTTACGATGCCAAAGTCTATGGGCGTTGGTGACCACTTACCATCAGGTGGCCTATAAATGCTCGTTTACCTTCCTATGCAATAAAAAAACTCATCAGCTGACAGTCGAACTAGCTTGCAGTATAACCTTCTCCTCAAAAAGAGGAGAAGAAGCCTTAGCCCAGCAGTGGGACATTCACAAGCTGTTATCACTATATATATATATTACAAGAATCTTAACATTATCAAGTAACAGCTGCCAGCTTGCTCGGCATCTAGAACGACGTCTAGAACATTCTCTAATCAACAGACTGCCAGCGATGCGAAATAATAATATTCAAATAACTCAAGGTTTATATTTATATTACCTACGTCAATATGAAAACAAAAAACAAATTTAATGTCAAAAGGACATTTTTTGTCGCACGGAAGTTCAGGCGGGTTAATACGACTGGTTACGATAAGACACTTCGTTATTACTAAGACGGGTTTATGTACTGTATCTTATACTACACTAGCTGTGCCCCGCGGTTTCACCCGCGTATAATCAATAAAAATAAAATAAAAAAACAGCCTAGAACCTTCCTCGATAAAAGGACTGTACAACACAAAAATATTTTTTGTATTCGAACCAGTCGTTCCTGAGATTAGCCGGATCAAACAAACAAACTCTTCGGCTTTATATATTAGTATAGAATTATAGATTATAGATACCAATGGACCCAAATGGATACCAAATCTTAGAATTACATACTCCATGCGATTTCCTTTGCTCTGCTATATAATAACAATTTTCTATTTTTAAGCCATTTCCTGCCTAGCACCACCATTCTGTAGAACGAGCTTCACCGGTGACTTTTCCGAACCGATATGACATAACAGCCCTTCAAGAAAAGAGCCTACTGATTTCTTAAAGGCAACGCACCTGCACGCCCTCGGTTGTTGCAGATGTCCATGGGCGGTGGTAGTAAGTTTCCATCAGGTGGGCCTCAATCTAGTTTGCCACCGCGTAGATAAAAAAAAACTACAAACAGTTATTTATTAACATAACCACTTTCATTACATTTGTATCGATAACAACTTCACTCGCAGTCAAAACTACAGTACTACACGAAACCACAATAAATACCATAGATTAATTAGATCTCGACCAATGATATCGTCTCAATTCAAGGTTAAATTTGTTTATTTATCTTTACTCCTACCATTGGATATGTCAGAGGTTCTCCACTTTTACTACTTTCCAAAAATATACTAATTTTTAAAATCGGTTAATGGTTTAGGCGTGAAAGCGTAGCAAACAAACTCACATTCGCATTTATAATATTAGTTAGGATCTTACACAGCTGAATTAGATGAAACTAAGTAATAAAGTTTTGACTGTTCGTTGATAAAATTAATCAATAGCAATAAAAACTCGATACGCGTTCCTTCTCCCCCATAAGCCGTAGCATGATCTTAAATACCCTATCTAACACTATAATCTTCCTCATGAATTGAAAACTTTTCCAAACTCGACTTGTACTTTCAGAGATGCAAATCTCTCAATTTAAACACACAAACAAACGAAACTCTTCAGCTTTATTACATAATAGATAATGTAGTATATATTAGTATAGATATGATAGATAAGTGGAAAATTTTAACAATACTTACAACGATGTACGTCCTACTTCGTTTAAATATCACTACTGTTTGTGAAAAACGGTCGTAAAATAAATCTAAATAAAAACTTTATTACTTGTACTATTATTCATAATCTTAGTACGCTCGTTTCGGCCATGTTTTATATCTCTACTTTGTTACCGATAAAGTAATTAACCATTATTCTACACTATTTTTCAACTAATAATATTATAAGCAGGAAATATTTGTTTGTTTTCTTTTAATTATACTGTATACGTTTATTGTACACCACAAAGAAAAAAAAAACAAAACATGGATACAGCCTAAATAAGAGTAGAACACAATTATGGGCACCTTATTGCTACATAGCTATCTCTTCTAGGCAACCAACGGAGGAATAACTCATAGGATATTTGTTTGTTTGAAATCGATAAACTCTGAAACTATCGAACCGATTTTAATAATTCTTACACCATCAGAAAGCTACTTTATCCAGAATCAACATAGGCTATTATTACCAACCCGCATTGGAGCAGCTTGGTGGAATAAGCTCCGAAACCTTCCCCTCAAAAAAGGAGAAGAGGCCTTAGCTCAGCAGTGGGACATTCACAGGCTGTTAGTTACTTATTTATATCAGTAATAATAAGATTTCACTCTTAAATAAAAATATTGGTAAAGCAATTCCAAATAAAAAGCGCTTTCAAGCTGCTTTATTCCCGTGCGCATGTGTATGTATAGCCTATTCCAACCACAACAGGAATAAACCCAAATAAACAAATTTGACACCGAATTAATGCGATATCATTGGTCATCGATATCAATTGACGCGATGTCATTGGTCGATATCTTGAATAAATAATCTATGACATTCACTATGGATACACGAAAAGATGGCGTTTTCAATTTCCGCGAAGTTGTATTCGGAACTTTGAAAGTTAATTTAATGTGGTTATAACTAGATAATTCGAATAGTGTTGTATTATGAATAAGGGTAAATTAATCAAGAACTGTTTACAGTGCATAATAATGCAGAACGATTTGACAATCGCATGCAATTTGCAAATCTACGGTGTGTTTACATTTATTTCTATTCCCATTGGAATAGGGTATACGTATGTACATATGTACTTATAAAGAGTATATTACTCTTAGTCACAAACAGAAATAGGGACGAACACAACGAGTTAACAATAAAATTCAAACGAATATAATTTTATATAAAACCAAACATTTACCATTAATCATATAGATTTGGACAATAACATAAACAATTATTATATGTTTATTTTATTTAACAAGCATATTAACTTAAATATTATATCGTTTCGATTATTTTGTTTTGCTTCTGCGGTGAATAATTGCGTTTAATGAGGTCACACTGTAACCCGACGATAGCGAATAACTTTAATTCGCGATAACCCCCCGACCTAACACTTTGATATTGAACTGAAATACTCAAAATTATAATCGACAAGCACTTCGCCCGCGACTTCGTCCGCGAAAATTTAAAACTAAACGTAGGACAGTTATAGTTTGTTCAAACTGTAACATTTTTCTTACTGAGATAATTTTTATACCAAAAAGTGCACGTTATCACCAATGACGCCTTAAACAATATAACATGTAAGAATTAATTTAAGTAGACGTAAAGAGTCACCATAAAATTATGCCGTGGTTTAGTTATCATAGTTACACCTATATCTATACTTCTATACTAATATATAAAGCTGAAGAGTTTGTTTGTTTGATCCGGCTAATCTCAGGAAGGCAGGAACGACTGGTTCGAATTTAAAAAATCGTTTTATAGTCCTTTAATCGAGAAAGGCTCTATGCTGATTTTTATTCATTATATTTTTATTAATTATAATTATACGTGGGTGAAACCGCGGGGCACAGCTAGTCATTTATAAAACTCGCTTTCCTTTTCTTAGATTAGAAATAAGTAAGAAATTAGGTTGAAAGTAGAAGCCATACTAAAACTACATACATATGTATTTGCTATCTTATTCTATCATCAATCTCTATTCCCTTTGTCAGGGTAAAATAAAACCCTACCCTTTAAGCTCGCTTGCGTAACACTTGGAAGTTTTCCAACGTAACGTGAGATAAACGAGTAAGTATGTACTAATGCTACATTTTTTTATTTAACGAAAATCATGTGACAATAATAATCTATATAAATAAAATGATAGAGGTCTGCAGCTGTGCGCGTATCACGGAAAAACTACTGGATAGATTTCAATGATTTTTTCTAAATTTTATTTCTTAGACACTTGGCCCTTATCAAAAAAAATGATTGCGATGTCTTCATTTAATAAAAAGTTATTAAAGTTTCAAGAACCAACGATTTGTATTTGCACTGCGTGTTCAGTGATGTATGTTTAAACAAAGTATATTTTTGCTTGCGATCTTATTGATATTTTTTTCCTTCGTACATAAGAAAACTTTGTTAATATATCAAGCAAGGCGGACGAAGTCGCGGGTATCAACTAGTTTTCAATAAAATTATATTTTTAAGAATATAGATTACGTATATATATAAAAAAAATTGACTACCTACTACTGGGCGTATTTTATAGTCCGTCCCTTAATATCAATTATTTTGATAATTTTGAATATTTGTTAGAACATTTTAGTGCGGCCGTTGATCACACAATCATTATGGGCGATTTTAACACTTGTTTAATTAAAGATGATCAACGCGCCAAACGGATTAAAAATATAGTTAGTAGCTATAATCTTAATTTACTTCGTACGAATGCAACTCATTTTTTTCCAAATTGTACACCATCGCTGCTTGACTTAATGATTGTTTCCTCTCCTAGCCACGTTGACGCTCATGGGCAGTTTCCCGCTGAAGCCTTTTCTTACCATGACCTAGTTTATTTATCCTATAAGATTCGGCCTCCGCGGGCTAAACCAACCATAGTCATGAGGCGAAATTATCAAAATCTGAACACTCCCAATTTCATGACCGACCTAAATAATATCGACTGGACTTCAATATTTAATGCCAGCTCAATAGATGACAAATTGAGTATTTTTAATTCATTACTAAATGATTTATTAGATGTGCATGCCCCGTTAAGACCTATCAAACTCAAGCATTTACCAGCTCCTTGGCTCACTCAGGATATTAAAGCAGTCATGGCAAAGCGTAATGCAGCGAAAGCTAGATTTAAAAGGAATCCCAGTAACGATAACCTGATAAAATATAAACAGTTGCGAAATCGTTGCAGTATGCTTTGTCGTGATGCTCAGCGTAGGTTTATTTCTGGTGCTATCGAAAACAAAGCAACCTCTAACATCTGGAAGTTTTTGAGATCATTGGGGATTGGGCGTCAGCGGGAAACCTTTCCTGCCAACTTCAATCTCGATGATATTAATAAACACTTTATTTCCTCTTCCCCTCTAAGCCTTCAGCACAAATCCATTACACTCAACCATCTTCAGTCACTGCCAATCCCTGACTATCTACCTTTCCAATTTAGTCCTGTCACCATGGGTGAACTTAAAAAACATATTCTGAGCATTAAATCAGATGCAGTCGGTTGTGACGGAATTAGTCGCAAATTAATACTTCTCACCCTTAACAGTATTCTCCCTTGTCTATGTCATATATTTAACTACTCTCTGTCAAATGGTACCTTCCCTTCTGTATGGCGTAAAGCTCTTGTAATTCCTATTCCCAAAGTCTCTAATCCTTTACTTCCATCTGATTTTAGACCTATCTCCGTTCTTCCATTTCTCTCTAAGGTATTAGAGCGTGTTGTTCATTCTCAACTCAACCAATTCCTCACTATTAATAAAATCTTGTGTCCTTTTCAATCTGGGTTTAGATTAGGCCATAGCACTGTTACAGCTCTTGTTAAGGTATGTGACGATATCCGCTATGGTATTGATAACAAGTCTGTGACTATACTAGCTCTCCTTGACTTTTCAAATGCTTTTAATAACATTGACTATGACATATGCTTGGCAATTTTAAGGTCGTTAAACATAGATTCTACTGCCATTGAATGGTTTCGCTCATATCTATTTAACCGACAGCAATGCATTATGGCTAATAGTCAATATTCATCTTATCTAGATATTCCTTCCGGTGTTCCGCAAGGTGGTGTACTCTCTCCTCTCCTCTTTTCTATATTTATTAATACTCTCTCTTCACTTATTTCTTCATCTTATCATCTATACGCTGACGATCTTCAAATCTATGTTACTGCTCCCTTAGACCGTATCGATGAGGCTGTAGCTACTTTGAATCGTGATCTGGCAAAGATATCCGAATGGTGTAAATCTTACGGTCTCCAAGTGAATCCGAGAAAGTCGCAGGTGGCTCTCTTCGGCAGTCATAAGCTTCTGTCGAGGGCTCAATATAAACATCTTCCTCCAGTCTTACTTGAGGGCCAAATATTACCACTGCAAACTACTGTTAAAAACCTTGGACTACTTCTCGATGCTTCCTTTTCTTGGGTACCTCAGGTTGCAGAAATGAGCCGTAAGATTTATGCTATTATTGGTTTCTTAAGGCGATGGAAAAACCTATTGCCTATCAAGGCTAAGATCAGCTTAGCCAATTCTTTTCTCTTGCCAATATTGGATTATGCTGATGTCTGTTGTACAGATTTAACTGAAGACCTTCTAAGCAAACTGGAACGGCTTCAAAATATAGCCATAAGATTCATCTTTGGTCTACGAAAGTTCGATCACGTGTCCCAGTATCGGTCTCAGTTAAAATGGCTGCCAATCAGACTTCGAAGAAACCTACACGCCTTATCTCTTCTCTATTCTGTTCTATACCTCGAGCACACACCGACGTACCTTAAAGATCGCTTTAACTTCCTTGGCTGTGACAGCACACACAACCTGCGGTCTTCAGAGGATAACAAACTTGTTACTCCCTGCAGCCGCACACACACCTACAGTGACTCTTTCACTGCAAAAACCATAAAACTATGGAATGCACTACCCACTGAAATTCGACAGTCGAATTCAGTGAACATTTTCAAATATCGCTTAAAATGCTATTATTTATCTATATCTAAGTAAGTTATATTGTATATTATATATATATGTGTATATATATATATATGTATGTATGTATGTATGTATGTATGTATGTATGTATGTATGTATGTATTTATGTATGTATGTATGTATGGAATAGAATGTAGTTATGTGTAGTTTATTATAATTAACTTATTTGATTTATGTATCACGTAGTTTCTCCTTTTAATATTAAACACATCTACCTGTTCTCTTGCAAAGCTTCATTCACCAAAGGTTGTCTGTGAGAGATCGCTATAAGCGATAAGACCGCCTTTGCGCACCATATTTTGTTGTTTGATTGTGTCCTATTACTTGTATGTTTTTTTTCTGTTTGTTGTGCATTAAGTGTTAAATAAATAAATAAATAAAGTATATATTGATGTTATATATGTTTGCTATCAGAGCAATATAATATTTGATATTTATTATGCGAATAATGAGATATTCAGAAATTAAAGTTCTGTATTGATCATCACCAACTGTCAGTCCCTTTTCCGCTGGAAAACCGCATTTACGCGTTTCCCTCACATGAGGTAGGGGGTTTGTGTGGTTCGAGGGTGCTGAAGGCTCCGGAATAACCACAAAAAAACCATCGTCTCTTCGGTGGAGCGGCACGGGATCGCTTACCAACTGTCAGTCTGGTATTCCAGAATAAAATATTGTTATTAAAGTATATTAGTAGATGAGTTTTAGGTATTCTTTAAATATAGTTATTTGAAAAGGCGAGAGTTTAAATTTTTTATTTTAACAATTAATACTATTAATCTTATTTAAGTATCCAGGGTTTTATTTAAAAAAATTAAGTACATGTGATTCACTTTACTTCGAATTTTTTAAGAGCGCAACCAGGTCACGAGTAAAGCTTTTATCCAAAGGAGGTCAGGTCGTATGTCGCTGTTAAAAAGATCTTTACAAAAAAAAAGAATTAGGTTGGAAATTTTTTATCTGTGGAAATTGAAAGGTTTATTATTCAAAATAGACTATGACTATTTAACTTTAAGGGTTGTTTAACATTTCTAACGACTCCAATGTCTATACACCGTGGTTATGACTTGATATCAGGTGGCCATAAAAATAATTAACAATAAACGCACCTTAAGTATATCCCGATGAAAAATGCTTTATAAAAATATAGAAAATGAAAATTAATCAATTTACAATGGAGATACGACGCAATAGAATCGAATTATATGAGATGAAATACGTTAGAGTTTAAACCAAAAAAGATTTACCGAAAGAAAATCAACATTGAGGCGTACAAGTAAACCGATGCCTCATATAATAAAACTCAATCTAAAGAAAATATATTATTTAACAACAATGTGACTTATTTTTAAAAGGCTTAACATACAACACCTTATGAAGGTGGCGGGTACCGACTGGATGCGGAAGGCGGAGGACCGGGAGCTTTGGCGCACCCTGGGAGAGGCCTCTGTTCAGCAGTGGATAACGATTGGCTATTAATGATGATGATGATGATGAACATACAATAATCTTAGTTTCCAAGGTTAGCGGTGCATTGGTGATATACAGAATCAATTCTCATTCCAACATCATTCTTATTATATTTTATATTATAAGAAGAAAAAAGCTCATCTAATATATCTATACTTGAGCATCTATTCCAATCAACGTAACGGAGCATGTGCACGGAGCCAATATCTGCCTAGCTGCTATACTGCATATGCATTTTAAATTTATCACATAATACAAATATGATAAATGTCTACTTGAGACATTTAACAGAATCACATAAATATACTCGTATAATACTGGATAGTGTATACATTCATTGTCATAGAGATCCATTCAAAAACTCTCTCCATGCAAAGATGGCTTTAGCCTCAAATGAGACTGGCCATCACAAAACACCTAAAGGTGTTTTGTGCTGTTTTTATAATTTGACAGGATTAAATTATTTACTACCTAAGACTTACTTTACTTTTATGTTAAAAGTAATAAGTTAAAGTTGCATAGATAAAAAAACTCAGTTATCATGCTTAATTAAAATTATTTTTTCAAAACTTACATTCACTTCGTTATCATCGAAATACAACAATGATTGTCATATAACGCTACGACTGGAAACAAATGTTGAATATTAGAAGAGCAAACTATAAGAAAAAATCATTCACTGACCTTTTTACTAATTAAAAACATACTTATTTTTCACGCCGCAGGTCGTGGGTTCGATTCCCACCCAGGACAGACATTTGTGTGCATGAACATGACTGTTTGTCTTGAGTCTGGGTGTAATTATCTATATAAGTATGTATTTACAAAAGAAAAAGTAGTATATGTAGTATATCAGTTGTCTGGTTTCCAAAGTACAAGCTCTGCTTAGTTTGGGATCAGATGGCCATGTGTGAATAATGTCCCAGGATATTATTATTATTATTATTATTATTTGATGAGAAAGAAAATAGCTTAGCTAATTTAGTGGTTAACATTCTCAAATAATTATAAATTTAAAGATATATATTCAAAGCAAAATTACATACAGCAAAAATGTCTATTAAAACATTTTTTCATCACCAATAAATTATGTACACGGAAAAAAACTAATGTAATTAATGGCCTAGATATTAGTATATCTTTATATACATATATATTTCTTAAATATCAAACTTGTAATCAAATTTCAAAATTTGTTATTCAAATTATGAAATCATTAAGTTTTTTTTCAAAAATGTAACATAAATATACTTAATCATATCTAAACTTATGGAAATGAAATTTACATGCTTAAATTATGCAGATTCATATCATAGAACACTTCATTACAAATGCAAAAAATACTGTATTAGAACAAAAAAGCGATCATTATAAAATTGCACTATAAACACTATTGCATACAATTAAAGCTAGTTATCAATGTTATCAGCTAGTTGTCAATAATCTTTTTAAGAATATAGATTACGTATATATTGATGTTATATATGTTTGCTATCAGAGCATATTTTTTATGCGAATAATAAGATATTCAGAAATTAAAGTTCTGTATTGATCTTCACCAACTGTCAGTCCTTTTTCCGCTGGAAAACCGCATTTACGCGATCCCCTCACATGAGGTAGGGGGTTTGTGTGGTTCGACGGTGCTGAATAATGGCTCCGGAATAACCACAAAAAAACCATCGTCTCTTCGGTGGAACGGCACGGGATCGCTTACCAACTGTCAGTCTGTTATTCCAGAATAAAATATTGTTTTTAAAGTATATTAGTAGAACAAGTTTTAAGTATTCTTTAAATATAGTTATTTGAAAAGGCGAGAGTTTACATTTTTTGTTTTAACAATTAATACTATTAATCTTATTTAAGTATCCAGGCTTTTATTTAAAAAAATTAAGTACATGTGATTCACTTTACTTCGCATTTTTTAAGAGCGCAACCAGGTCACGAGTAAAGCTTTTATCCAAAGGAGGTCAGGTCGTATGTCGCTGTTAAAAAGATCTTTACAAAAAAAAAGAATTAGGTTGGAAATTTTTTATCTGTGGAAATTGAAAGGTTTATTATTCAAAATAGACTATGACTATTTAACTTTAAGGGTTGTTTAACATTTCTAACGACTCCAATGTCTATAAACCATTGTAACGACTTATCAGGTGGCCATAAAAATAATTATCAATAAACGCGGGATATACTTATATATCCCGATGAGATATGATTTATAAAAATAAACAAAATAAAAATCAATCAATTTACAATGGAAATTCGATGCATTAGAATCGAATTATATAAGATGAATTACGTTAGAGTTTAAACCAAAAAAGATTTACCGAAAGAAAATCAACATTGAGGCGTACAAGTAAACCGATGTGTCATATAATAATACTCAATCCAAAGAAAATATATTATTTAACAACAATGTGAATTATTTTTAAAAGGCATAACATACAACACCTTATGAAGGTGGCGGGTACCGACTGGATGCGGAAGGCGGAGGACCGGGAGCTTTGGCGCACCCTGGGAGAGGCCTATGTTCAGCAGTGGATAACGATTGGCTATTAATGATGATGATGATGATGAACATACAATAATGATATACAGAATCAATTCTCATTCCAACATCATTCTTATTATATTTTATATTATAAGAAGAAAAAAGCTCATCTAATATATCTATACTTGAGCATCTATTCCAATCAACGTAACGGAGCATGTGCACGGAGCCAATATCTACCTAGCTGCTATACTGCATATGCATTTTAAATTTATCACATAATACAAACATGATAATTGTCTACTTGAGACATTTAACAGAATCACATAAATATACTCATATTATACTGGATAGTGTATATACATTCATTGTCATAGAGATTCATTCAAAATTCTCTCGATGCAAAGATGGCTGATGGCCAGTCTCATTTGAGGCTTTAGGTGTTTTGTGCTGTTTTTATAATTTGACAGGATTAAATTATTTACTACCTAAGACTTACTTTACTTTTATGTTAAAAGTAATAAGTTAAAGTTGCATAGATAAAAAAACTCTGTTATCATGCTTAATTAAAATTGTTTTTTCAAAACATACATACACTTCATTATCATCGAAATACAAAAATGATTGTCATATAATGCTAAGACTGGAAACAAATGTCTAATATTAGGAGAGCGAACTATAAAAAAAAATCATTCACTGACCTTTTTACTAATTAAAAACATACTTATTTGATGAGAAAGAAAATAGCTTAGCTAATTTAGTGGCTAACATTCTCAAATGATTATAAATTTAAAGATATATATTCAAATCAAAATTACATACAGCAAAAATGTCTATTAAAACATTTTTTCATCATCAATAAATTATGTATCTTTCACGGAAAAAAAATAATGTAATGAATGGCCTGGATATTAGTATATCTTTATATACATATATATTTTTTTAAATATCAAACTTGTAATCAAATTGCAAAATTTGTTATTCAAATTATGAAATCATTTTTTCATCATTCAAGTTTTTGTTTCAAAAATGTAACATAAATATACTTTATCATATCTAAACTTATGGAAATGAAATTTACATGCTTAAATTATGCAGATTCATATCATAGAACACTTCATTACAAATGCAAAAAATACTGTATCAGAACAAAAAAGCGATCATTATAAAATTGCACTATAAACACTATTGCATACAATTAAAGTTGTATACAATAAACAACCTTATACTTAAACAATAGAAACTATATTTGAACAACAATACGAAACTATGAGTAATATCAACATGGTTATAGTAAAATAGGCTGTAAACCAACAGCACAGGGTTGATTTTTTTTTAAACATTGTTCTCAGTACATTAGCACTAAACTTGCACCGAAACACAAGGGTCACTATTCCTTTCAACTTTACTTTTACTGCAAGTTCAATGTATTTCAAATGCCTATATATTTTATACCCATTCTGAATATTTTTTTTTACGAAAATGTATTATATAATATTTTATGAATTTTAATTGATAATTGTCATCTCTGTATTTTGTTACATCAAAATATGTATATACTTAGTTTTTAATAACGTTTTCTTACTGAATAGGTTTAGATTGTTCCATTAAAAACATATTTTCGTCTCGTATTATTTACTTAAGACTTAATGACAGACTCAATATGTTGAGGTAAGTTTACACTTTTTTATCGATTAAAGCTACAAAATTACGATAATTAAGCGATACATTCTAAGATTACACTATGTAAAGATTTATGATATTGTTCTGATTCGTCGTCTATTATTTAAAATTACAAAGATAAAAAGTAAATACTACTTACCAGATTAAATGAATAGTGATCTCTTTTGCCACGGAGTTATAATATTCCCAATTCCTTTGTTTCGACACTACACACTCGCACATTTAAACACTGAACAAGGTCAGAAAAAATATTTAGAAATTCATTAACCAATAATTATAAACAATAAAACACGGAGGATAATTTATGCTTTTGGAAAAATCGCTTACTACGTTTGACAAAACATATCACTTTTGACACTTATTTTTTCATTATGCTACTCTAAGGATGTGAAAACCATCTTGAAAAATGATCATTTTTTTACCGGTTTTCTTTTATTTCGATGTTCATGTTTTGTAAATAATATGATATACGTTTTAAGCCAAAATAATAAATAAACCTGTAAACAAAATAAGTCATAACAAAATAATAAAAACAGATTGTTTTCGTTTTTAGGATTGGCAACTTTCTAATTTCGTTATCTATAATTCTAGAAGTATGGAACATTATTATAGAACGTATCCTTTGTAATTGCTATGATTTATATATGTTTATTTATTATACAATTAATTTAAAATAAATAAATTGACACCTTAAAAATATTATTTTTAATTACGGTACATATTTACTGAATGGACATCTGAACATTAAAAACCAACAGTATAACAATATGAAAAGTACACCTTTTGCACTTTAAATAAATAGAGTTATTACTCAAATCATAAAAGTTTACTGTTATTGCGTAAAATCTACTTGTAAATAATATTTTTTTTTCTGATCGGTAACATTATTAAAGACATGCGCATTAAGATTTGCCCATTACAACAATAATTGGCATAGCTTATTGATTTGCTTTCGCATAGTTTTCTAATCTATAAAATATGCTTAGAATATCTTCATTAAGCTGTTTTTTGATAATGGGAATCTTCGAGAAATGCCTAACCGATGATGCAGGGGTAACCTTTACGTTTAAAGAATATCAGTATAAGGATTCACCTAAAAATGTATGTATATACAAATATTAATTATCTTTACTAGAAGAGTAATTACTCTTCTTATATATTATAACTGTAAATGAAATCTTCAATTATATTTAATTATATCTGACACTGTACTAATTAAACTAAGGATTATTACTTTTCAGGAAATGACATTTCACGAATTCGAATCAGCGTGTGAACAGAGCAGCGCGTGCAACCAATTGAGCGGGTTGACTAGGACACGATGTGTGCGAGAATGTGTGTCTCCATCTTGTTACAGAGAACTTTATTTATCGGACCCGGTAAATGAAACTTTTATATACGTAGTATTTTTCAATAAAATAAATGGCTTGTAGTACTCCACGATTTCAAAATTACTATACTACTACTAAAAAGATGCGTGGTAATGGAATGTACGTAAGGGTGTTGATCATCTCAATTCTCAACCCACCCGGTATCAACCACGCTCCATTACGGGCTTTGTGCAAGCTCGTCTGGGTAGGTTCATCCATCAGATATTCGACCGCAAAACTGCAGTATTTGGGATTGTTGTATTCCGGTTTGAAGAGTGAATGAGCCTGTGTAATTACAGGCACAAGGGACAAACCTTAGATTTACTTATTCCAAACTTGCTAACAGTTCTGCTGTATTATGCGCTACAAACAGTTCTCGATTGTACCTTTATTTATAATTTACAACAATGTTCCATCTAACTAGTTATAACCACTTCAATTTATCTTCCAAAGTTCTGACTACAACATCACGAACATTAAAAACCCCATCTTTTCGCTAATCCATTGTGAATATCAAAAATTATTTACTCAAGATCTCGACGAGTCAATTCGATGTCTAAGTTGTTGTCTTTGCTCCCCTTGGTTGGAATGGACTATAGATCTTTACCCTTAGGATATGCATTTTCTGAATTCCTAAATAGATTCACGAAAGCTAGTCCAATTAACCGATGACGCTGTAACTAATGCATGTAGACCGAATAATAGAAACTTTGAACCAATTTAGTAGTTAAAATATAAATTGCGATAAGTTAATATTTAATTTTAAAAAATGTACCTAAACTAAAATATTTTTATTCATTGTACAATTTGTTAGCATTTTCATTGATAATGAAAATCTCACCTTTAAATAATATTTATGTTACAGCTCGAGGAAGGCGAAATAGATGTGAGACTGAATTCTTTCAAAGGTTGTTTTGTTCAAAGAAGTGGTCGGACGAGAAATTGATTTCCCTCAAGAGTGATATCGTCATTTATTTTCTGCGTTAAAAAGATACGCAAAATACGCAAAAAAATTATGTTTATATTGCTTGTAAGTACCTACATAAATAACCAACGTTTACATAAACAATTCCCATCTATGATATTGCTTAACGGCAATAAATCCTGAAGTTTACATTTAAACAAAACGTAGAATCGAACTTCTTTCTTCTTCATCTTTGATAATTAATTGTTAACTTAAATTTTTTGTGGTTTTCAAATTTTCATTAACCAAAAATCGTTTCAAATAAACTGAAAAAAAATGCCTATAATATTAGTAATATTGTGAAATTGATTGAACTTCAAGGTATTGATACTCTTTTGATATTACTATTTATTTTTTTAGATACTGACAACAGCAGCATCTACTGAAAATGGATTTATTCAGGTTTTATTAACAAGATATCGTCGAAAACCACTATTTTAAAATGTTTGCTAGTTTTAAATTAATATTATTTTAACATTGTACAAAATATTCTTATTTAAATAAAATTACGTATAGTTTTATTTCAAATAAAATAATGTATAGTTATCGGTCTTTTCACAACTGTAACTAATTTTGAAATATTAATCGTAAGCGTTTGTTTTCCTTTTAGGCTGAGAATGTCAGATGTGAAGTGAAGGTTTTTAATAAACATTACAACAAAATAATAAACATTGCTAGAAAAGGAAAAAATATATATATACTTTCATTATAAGCTCTAAATATTTTTCATTAGCTTATATGTAATAGTGTTAAATCTAATATCATAGATATATTTATTGTCTGTTCTTCTTTTAAAATTAAATAATATTTTGCATATTCAATAATTAGTTTATAAGTATTTAAACTACACGATTAATTGGCACAATTTTGCAATACAAAAATATTATGCACTACCAAGTTTTAAACTTAATAAACTAACATCAAAGGTTAAATCAATTTTGCAAGATTATCAATTTATTAAAATATTAAACTTCTTATTAGAAGTAAAAATTTTTGATTGTGAATATATAAATAAAATAAATTCTTAATTAAAATGAACGTTTTATTTCGAAGAACCATTTTTTTATATGAGTATGCTTTTTGTATTTAATGAATCGTATTACACAGTAATAATTGTTAAATCAACATTTTTTTTTTACTTTATACTCCATATTGTCATTACATACGAATATAATTAATCATATTAAATTCCGATGCATAATTTATTTTCAGCTTCCCCATAGTAAGCAAGACAATGCTATAAAACTCAAACAACATAATATTATGATTTCATTTTTAAAGTCATTTATTTATTTATTTATTTGGGAAACAAACAATTATAATTACACTTAATAGTAAAAAACAAATATAAGAAAAACATAAATCAATCAAGTTTCCACTTAAAATTAATACAAACAAATGACATATGATATTAAAAATAAAAACAAAAACAGAAAGTTGTTTGAAAGTAGTCATGTTGCCTAGCTGTAATAATTGTAAATAAAAATAGGCTACATTTACACTATCAATAGTTTCCTGCAAAATATAGCAATTATTCATAAATAAATAAAAAGACACAAAATATTATAGCTTAATGAAGAATAATAAATAAATATATGTATGTAATACAAAAAAACTAAATTTACCGATTTTTTAAATTCTCTTCCTTTTTGTATGTGACAGCACTAGAGTACCTTAAAATCCACTTGCTATCGTGAGAAACGGTCTAGTGAGAATATAGTGAAATGGCTTCCTTGTGTAGACAAATTGTTCGGGCAAATGCCCTTAAAACCACCCTTTTTTCCACCGCACGAAGGGGATATGCAGACAGAAGTAAGATTGTAATTGTAAATTTATAAAATATATCGCCATATCTGTCATTGTTTCGTTACGTAATGTCAAAACTATCTTTATTTTTTCTTTAACTGCAACATATAAATGTTATGTAAAGTTATGTACCATCCCAATTCTGAAATATTACTTAATATCAATTAATATATTATTGTTGTATTCTATTTCGCATCCCATTGGCATTGAAAATGTCAATAAGATTGGCACATTTTACATATTGATTTTCCTAATTGCTGAAAATTTTGCTACTATTTAACACTGTTCTTAAAAAAGTCTGAAAGTTAATCGGCCTATTTTAACCCTTCGTTTAAACGTAGGAATTTTATTTAGAAATAAATATTGATTTTATGTTATAGGTTATAATCTTATCTTTTTAAATTCATGTTGATAATATGGTTGTCAATTGATTATGTCAATAGACAAGTAATTCTATAAAGCTAGATTTAGTTTATAGTGAAATATTATAAAATAAGTATAATTCATTGCATATACAATTGAGTACATAATTTTTTTATGCATGTCACCAACTTACATATTATTTAACGAAATGAAAATATTCTTTATAGTTATATTCAAACTTGAATATATAATAACATAGGAAAGAAAGATGATAGATAGTAATAATAATTGGTATATAAATTAATTATATATTACATTTAAGTGTTATAAAATATATTGAAAATATTTTAAAACATCCTCAATTGGTTTTTATTGAGTATAAACATTTCATAATAAACATATAGTCCTTGCAAGAAGTTATACAAAAGAATAATTAAACTATTTCATAGTCATATAGCAATATATTAAACTAACTGTGCCCCGCAGTCTCACCCACATATAATTAATAAAAATATAATGAATAAAAATCAGCCTAGAACCTTCCTCTAAAATAAAAGGACTATACAACACAAAAATAATTTTTAAATTTGTACCAGTAGTTCCTGAGATTAGCCGGATCAAACAATCAAACTCTTAAGCTTTATATATTAGTATAGATTGTGTAGATTTCTATAATTTTTTAAAATTTCGAATACAGTTAATTTTTACTATAGTACTTACTTATAAATAAATAAAAAGCATATTTGAAGAGCCCACCTTTAAGAGGGGGTTATGTAATTCATTGTAATGACTTAAGAAAAATGTGACCATATATTTTAATAGTATATAATAATTTATATTATTATATTTCTTGGCTGTGTTCCAGTAATTATTTACTGGCTTGTTTGTTAGTCAGCTTATAATGCAGATCTTAAGAACCTGACTTCAAATCTGACACATTAATACACTTAATAAGGTTACTTAAATATTCTTAGAATCAACCCAGGATTAGAAATTTTGCAGAGTTATACTCTTGTGACCGATCTGCCTCTGGTTATGTTTGTTCACATAGTTGAGCTCTATATCTCCTGCACAGTATGCTAGGTAAAAGGTACCTTATTATAACTAACTATAGGAATAAGAATTATTGAAATATAGAAGAGATATGTTCATTTGGGCAAAGTGGTACCAGAAAATAATTCACACAATTATTATTTTTTACATGGCTTTTGTGGTCTCTCTTTAGAGACTCTCTACAGTTATATTATGTTAAGCAATTGAAATAAATTTCATTTAACAGACAAAACAGTATTTCATAATCATTTTTTTTTTCAGTGATGCCCGACCCCTTGGAACACGCCACGGGTTTGGAAAGGAAGGAACTGCTAGCCTTGCAAGCTGGTAACGATGATCCCTTCAACATGAAGGTATTGAAGAAGGCTGCCGGAACCCGTGACAATCCCACACTCGTGCCGTCTTGCTTTGATGCCCGTATTGTAGGATGCATATGTATGTTATCCTTTTTTTTATATATAAATTTCTATAGAATATTAAGTAATTCGGTAATATATGACATTTATAAATTAACTATAATTGTAAATAGTTAAGACATTTGTATAATTAAAGTTACATAATTGTATTATCTATGTATTTTACAGGTGAAGAGCATGCAACCGCTGTCAATTGGCTTTGGGTACACAAGGTATGATAAATATAAACCACACATTTGGCAAATAATTTTATATAATACTATTTTTTATTATAAATTAAAATAGAAATAGTCTATACAATTCTATTGAACTATCCACATGCATATTATTAAAACGAGCAATTAAATTTGATTTTAATGATTAAAAAATATATTTGAAGTTAATTAGTGTTTTAGAAATTAAGTTGGTCTAAGTGTATGTTGAATTGAATATTGAAATATATAAATTATTTACTTGAGTTATTGTTAACTTATCTAACTATACATGTTTAATATATCTTTCTGAATGTTGGTTACCGAGGATAATATTCTAATTAATTTATGTCATGACAATGATATGTGTTGACTGACTAATAGATAATGAATCTAATTAGTCTTTTGTATAAATTAAATAATGGTGATAATCAGCAAAGTTAATCCTAATAAAATAGACAATATAATGAGAAAATAAACCATTTTTAAAATAGGTATATACATTGGTTTTGTGAATATTAAAATTATCTAAGCGGCATGAAACTCGAAAATCTCGTAATGTCAAATTCGTTTTGTAGTAGTGGACTGTAAGCAGATAAATAAATGAACAAAATTATTTATTTTTTATTGTCAGGTACGGAGGATTATATTAAAAGTAAATTTCGTCAACTTGAGGCATTTCGTAGTCATCCTAATCCTGATTTTCATTCAATAAATAATAAAAATAAAAAAATTTATAGTTCTCTTAGATAGCGTGTAGACAAAGATTTCTCCAAACATCTCTATGGTTATAACTTAAAAATTTTTTTGATGTCATTACAGAATTCATTTTCATATTGAAACAATTTTTGTGATGTAAGTTTTCGCTTTTATTATAAACTAATAACTAAGAAAAGACCTTACCAGTGATTTTCCCTCATTCCTTTTCACTGTACGTGCGACTTATACATTTTTAAGAAAACAAAAGACGGGAGCAAATCTCAATAGGCCCATACTTGAAAATATTATGTAGATCCGGTACTATAAAGTATAATATAAAAAAAAACATAGATTATTTCTAATATTTGAGGTATTCTTAACTTGTCTTAGGATGTGTAAATAATACAGTTTTTTTTTATTCAGGGTCACCCCCGCCGCTGCGAATGTGGACATTGGTACAAGCTGATCGAGAAGACGCCCCTCTAAACGCTGTTTCTACTTAGTTATACTATTAGTAGTCATTATTATAACTGCAATAACTACGCATACGCGGTATTATTCCAATGTTCCTGTGAGTAACACGATGCGTTAGAGGAACTATTGATCAGAATTAAATAATTGTAAGCCTTTAAAAGTGTTTCATTCGATCGTTACCTACTGCAGTGTTATGTTGTTATCGGGATTTATTTTATGTAGATAATTAAACGTTTAAAATTAAATGAGGTTTTATTACGTAAGTCCTTATATTTTCAACATAGTAACATTAAAGCTTAATAAAACAAACTCTGGATCACATACGACATTAACGAGGCAGAGGCAGATCAAAAGGGTACGAATAAATAAACGTAAAAATAATTTGCCCTAAATGTGTGAGGATAGTAAAAAAAGAAAACATCAAATATAGGTACAATTCCATTATCTACAATTGAAAATATATATAGTAGGGCTTAAAAGACCGCTAATTTTTGGAATGATGGTCACTCAGATTTAATTGCGCAAGCTGCCATCGGATTATTCTAAATAATTAGATTAAAGTCATATTTTTTTTTATGTAAGAGTGGGCAAACGAGCCGGAGGCTCACCTGATGGAAAGTGACTACGACCGCCCATGGAAACCTGCAACATCCGAGGACTTGCAGGTGCGTTGCCGGCTTTGGAGGAAAGAGTACGCTCTCTTCTTGAAGGTTTTTATGTCATATCGGTTCGGAAAAGTCGCCGGCGAAAGCTGGTTCCACAGAGTGATCGTGCGAGGCAGGAAATGCCTTAAGAAACGCACTGTTGTGGATTTCCAGACATCGAGGTGATGGGGATGGAATTTTGAGTTCTGGCGCGATGTCCGGTGGTGAAATTCAGCTGCCGGGACTAATCCAAACAACTCCTCAAAACACTCCCCGTGATATATGCGATAGAGGATGCAGAGTGACCCAACATCTGTACGCAAAGCCAAAGGATCCAGCCGGTCGGTAATAGCCTGATCGTCGACAATTCGAACTGCTCTACGTTGAATGCGGTCAAAAGGAAGAAGCTGGTACTGGGGAGCTCCCGCCCAGAGGTGAGAGCAGTACTCCATGTGGGGCCGAATTTGCGCCTTGTAAAGTTTTAGGTCCGACGTGAAGTATTGTCTCGCCTTGTTGAGCACTCCAAGCTTTTTAGAAGCCAATTTGGCTTTAACTTCCAATTGACCGCGGAACTGAACAGTTTTCGAAATCTCGACGCCAAGTATCCCGATACTGGCTGTGGCAACTTGAGTCTTATTGGGGTTGCATTGAACCAAGTTCAGTCGGCTCCAGTCCAAGAACTTGGTTAACAAGGCCTCGACTTCAGACACAAGTTTGTTCCGACACTCGTCGACGTGTTCCCGAGAAATATTAGCACGGCCGGTGTAAAAGACGTCTACAGTGCTGTCATCCGCATAGCAGTGAATGTTACTGGTTAATCTATCTATTCTATTGGTTAATCTGTCATAATTAGTAAATTAATTAGTAAAACATACTACATATTAAGATAAGGTCCTCCAGACCGATTTCGGCCACGGCAGCCAATCTCAAGAGAGATTAGCCAACTGCGCAGTAGATATTATAGTGCGCAAACACAGGTGCACTCTCTTTTCCTTAGCTCTCATAATCCGATGGGACGGCAATCCGACACAACCGGAAAGAGTTCAGGCGCAAGACCAACGGCTTAACGTGCTATCCGAGGCACGGGAGTGTATTATATAAAAAATAATTATTTAATTAAAAGATACCAGTTCTACTTGAATAAAAAAAGAGCAATAAATAAATTTAAATTATATTACATATAATATCATTATCAACTTAAAAATGAAACTTGACTGAATGAGACTTGGGCAAAATGTAATCAAATTAACGATTACAATGTGTAATCATTAGTCATGATTACTGTTTATGGTTCGTTTATCATCATAATCCCATGTATCTATAATATGCTGATATCATATATAATTATTAAATTTGTTATAAATTGTAATAAATACACAATTCCATGGAATTAAGATAATCATAGTGGAATTATCATATATAAAACAGATAGATGGAGAACGTCTCTAAAAATGTCACTTCAATGTCACTGCCATAAACAGCTGTAAAATTTAAAAAACTGAGCTTGATTATTGGATTGAAAGATTTGTTGTCTCAAACGTAGCGTGAAGTCCTTTGTCATATTTCAAAAGATATGTTCTTGTGAATTTATTGTTTTATAGTTAAAATGACACGTAAGTATAACAAATTCGTGTAATCTTACAATACTTTATCATATGAATAATTAAACGTACGATATAATTTCTTTAAAGAAAAAATGTAATTAGGTATTCAAGTTGTTAATCTATCGGTACCTTTTCGACTTATCATATACAATCATTGAACTAATATGTACTACTACACCTCACTGTATACAATAGTGGTTTTTCATTTTTCTGACTACAATAGTGGTGAAATAATGAATAAGAGTTTATACTTTGACAGACCAACTAGGTCTGACATCCTGTCAATCAAATCAATACAGTTATACAGTAAACTGACCCTGCCCTTATGGACAACGTAGTCTATCCCAAATTTTTCTTTTCCGAAAATCAAAATTTCAACTATAACAGTAATTTGAAAAACAAAAATAAACAACCATTCGGAAGTGATGCATTTATCGATAAACAGTGTTTTCAATTAATTTATGAAAATATCACAATATTTCAATACTGTTTAAACTATTAGATTTTTAATTATGAACTAAACTATTAAAATATTAGTATTATATTATTTATTGAATGTTTTATTCATAATTACAGGGTATGCTCATAATATCCATCATGTTTACATAGCGGACGGCCTTTTCAGTGACTGCGATGAGTTGATTCACAGATGCTTAAAACTGAAAGCTTTACAATATCAATCATTTTGTACCATTTGGAAGGATCTTAATTTTGGTATGATTTATCAGTAAGTATAACAATTCATATTATATAGATTATTATATTATTTTCGCTCAAATCCCAAGTAATAACAGCCTGTGAATGTCCCACTGCTGGGCTAAGGCCTCTTCTCCCCTGTGTGAGGAGAAGGTTTGGAGTTTATTCCACCACTCTGCTCCAACGCGGGTTGGTGAAATACAAATGTGACAGAATTTCAGTGAAATTTGTCACATGCAGGTTTCCTCACGATGTTTTCCTTCACTGTTAAGCACGAGACGAATTATAATTTAAAATTAAGCACATGAAATTCAGCGATGCTTGCCCGGGTTTGAACCCACGATCATCGGTTAAGATTCAGGCGGTCTTACCACTGGGCCATCTTGGAATCTCAAACTGGGTAATTAATATTGAGTTTTACAGTCAATAATTTCTGAGTATCAGTCTGGTGGTTGAAACTTGGCAGAGGTTACTCTATTGTTGTTATAAAGATTGTTGTCCCGATGGTTCTTGTGAGGAAAAAGAATTCACTCATGCAATATACCAGTACAGCATACTATGTTAAATAAAACTTTTTTTATTAGATAATGTTTTGTCTTTTATGTAATTTTTAACAAAGATAGCATTATTATGATATTATATTTATGTAAATTTTAAAAGAGTCAAGCAATGCTTTGTACTAAACTTCTAATATAAATATGTTTTTATACATGAAAAAATCATTAATTTATTTAAAAAAAAATAGTTAAGTATTTACATAAAAATAAGTATAATTTGGTAAATCACATAATCAATAACATAACTTATGTTACTTGTAATTCAAGTAAAAAAAAAACCAATAGTCCCAAAAAACGTAGCCTTTTATTAACTTTTTGTCTCAAAAGGGAGGAATTGATATATCATATCCAGTCACAAGTCGCCCCCAAATTCTTTTTTTTTTTTATTGCATAGGAAGGCGGACGAGCATATGGGCCACCTGATGGTAAGTGGTCACCAACGCCCATAGACATTGGCGTTGTAAGAGCTGCTAACCATCTCTTACATCGCCAATGCGCCACCAACCTTGGGAACTAAGATGTTATGTCCCTTGTGCCTGTAATTACACTGGCTCACTCATCTTTCAAACCGGAACACAGCAATAACAAGTACTGCTGTTTTGCGGTAGAATATCTGATGAGTGGGTGGTACCTACCCAGACGAGCTTGCACAAATCTCTACCACCAAGTATCCTCAAACCGCTGCGTTAAATCGTTATGTATATATTTTCATTGAGTTCCCAATTACGTCCCCTTCGACTCCATTTCGCTCACCGATGGACCTCGCCTCGTATTCGAGTACAAAATATTTACGTTGCAGGGGCCGAAGTTCTGGAGCTGAAATCGCAGAATTATCTGAGGAAGCAATTTACATAGCAAAGCATTATATGATCAAAGACACTACTAATTTTGAGGTAGCTTCGTTTGTTTATAATTCAAAATAAATAAAATTGCTGATAAACTGTAGTTGCGTTCCGACTTCCGACCGTTTCCACCAAAAATTTTCAGTACTTCGACACAGCAGAGAATGTTTATCTATTTTTAACCGACTTCAAAAAAAGGAGGAGGTTATCAATCGTCTGTATGTTTTTTTTTATTTTTATTTTTTTTTGTTTTTGTCGTGTCACGCTTTACAGTACGCCTCAGAATTTTTAAAAAGATTAAGTATTTATGATGTACTCTTGAATGGTGAACTGGTGCGGAATGTTCTACCAATAAAAAGAAAAAAAAAGAAAATCAGTTTCTTGAATAATAATGATAGCCGATAATCATACACATGAATTTATATTTGCATCAAACTAGACGGTTGCTCACGTCTCGCTTTTAAAAGCCTGTGAATGTTCCATTGCTGGATTATGCTTCTCCTCTTTTTGAGGAGCGAGTTGGTGGAAGACAGAATTTCAGTGTTTGACACATGCAGGTTTCCTCACGATGAATTATAAACACATATTGAGCACATGAAATTCAGTGCTTGCCTGGGTTTGAACCCACGATTATCGATTAAGATTCACGCGTTCTTACCACTGGGCCATCTCGGCTTCTTAAAGCTCGCTCGCTTTTTTATCATCTATCAAATAATATAAGTAAACTAATAATGTTTATTTTACAATATCTTGCAGGAATCTGTAGCCGGTCTCTTCTTGGTTTACGGTATTTTAACACTGCAACCGTTTAGTGGCTTTGCGTGTCTCCGTTTGGTTCCGGAGGACATACCGGCCATAAACAGAATCGAAGTTGTCGCGAGGCGAGAACGCAGGTTGGATATCCTCTTCATATTGGGTGAGATACTGGTGAAGCACACTCAATACCATGTAGCTGAACGTGATAGAGGAATGGAGTCAGCGTTAAGGAAATATTTAGAGGGTGAGTATTTAAATTTTTCAATATGCCCAAAAAGTACAACTAATATTTACAAAAACTTAGATATTATTAAGTAAATTAAGGTCATAGCTTAACTCAATTTACTCGGTGGTAGAGCTTTGTGCAAGCTCCAACTTAGTTCCCAAGGTAGGTGGCGCATTGTGGATGAAAGCGTTGGTTAAGATTTCTTACAGTGCCATAGTCTATGGGCGTTGGTGACCACTTACCATCAGGTGGCCCTCGCCCACCTACATATACAATAAAAAAAATCCTCAATGATATTCCGTCAGTACTAATGCAAGATTATAATTATTTATCGCCTAATTTAACAATTGTTATAATTGCGATAAAGTTCCATCAAGCTAGAAGTACAAATCAGGGAGCCCAGTCCAAGCTTCATGGAGTGACCCCGTTTTATCATATACAGTTTAAATTTCCAGGATTCACCAGTATAGACAGGTTGGGGGTACGACCTCGAGGAGTTTTCTTTAGACAAAATGATGAGTTAGACGTCATCAGGGATGTGGGTTCATTATTGAAACAATATACTCGTGCGAAGAATTCCCTTACAGGTAAGATTTAGGAATTAAGATATATCATAATAAAGCAAATGCAATGATCAGAAATATATTGAAATATATGTATAGGTGTTGATTTGTTTGGGAGATATTTATTTTCAGCAACGTTGGACTATTTTCTCGCTTACAGGACTAGCACCCCGAGGTTCAGACTTCAAATCTCAAGTAGAGCTTATAAAAAAAAATTGGTCAATAGTTTGTCAGTAACGGGTTTAGGAAGCTCGATACCATGATGTGCTTGAAATTTTTTAACGTAGCATTTGATATGATGTTAATGAGACCATCCGGCTCGAAGGACCACTGCTTGCTTCCTGATGGGCGCTTAATAAAACTAAATAGACTGTATTACTAAACTTGGTATCCGGTTGTCCGTTTTCGAGTTGTATTCGACTGCCTGCACTTTGCGCGTTAAACTTGGTATATAATATGCAGCGTTGGTCGGGTCTCCGGTGGTTTGTTTTCGAGTGGTATTCGACTGCCTGCACTTTGCGCGTATCCTATGCCTTTACTAATAAAGGTTCCGCATATATAAGGGTCATCCAGACCGATTTCGGCAACGACGGCCAATCTCAAGACAGATTAGCCAACTGCGCAGGAGATATTATAATGCACAAGTGTGTGCACAAACACAGGGGCACTCTCTTTTCCTTAGCTCTCATAATCCGATGGGACAGCAATCCGACACGCCCGCAAAGAGTTCAGGCGCAGGACCAACGGCTTAACGTGCTTTCGTGAGGCACGGGAGTGTACACACTTCCAACTTCCAGACTCCGGGCTGCTACTGAGAATTTTCTGACAGAAAACCCCAATAATTATTTATTGGCCCGACCTGAGTGTTGAACCCAGGACCAACGAGTCTGCGGCCCTATATCAAGACACTAGACCAACGAGGCAGTCAAGTCCGCACATATACTGATTATTATTTTTTTTATTTAAAAGAAGCAACAGGTTCATGTAAACCAGACGTGGGTCTTCAATATATAAACGAGGACTTGGCTACTGATCTGACAACATCATTGAAGAAAATCATCAACGGCGTAATTGATGATGAGAAGGATGACGATGATGATGACGATGATGACGGTAAGGTTTATAATATTTCTTAGGTTTTAACATTATTTGAAGGCTAATATGAAAATAATATTATTTTGTTATAGTAAAAATGTTATTAGATCGTAAGAGAAAACGAATTGCCTTTTTCAAATGACGATTTCAATGTAATTTTCGGTCTAGTAAGCTACTAATAGTAATTACTATTGGTAAGGTACTAAATTATTACTATTAATAAGTTACTATATCGAAAATAATGTTAATATGCAATAAGCCCTTTGTGTTGTGTATCGCTATATACAGGGTTATTTGTAATGACCCAGCAACCTCGAAGGACTAGATCTACGACTTCAGACATAACTCAATACATGAAGTAAAAATGATTTAACAAGTTTTTGTCGTACTGTCGTGACATTTGTAGGTCTATATTTCATTCATAAGCAAATGGACGGCGCGACGTGTCGATCTTTGCGATGCGCGTAGATTTATAAAAGTTTAAGCGGGAAATTAAATTAATACTTATTTTTGTATGAAAATAAAATCTAACAAATTATCAAAAGTCGTAGAACAAAAGTTGTTGCTTATTGTGTTAGCTAGTCCAGCGAGATTGCTGGGTCGTTACAAATAACCTGTATAATCTGATTCCGCATAAGTTATTTCTCAAGTAAAACTTGACACGTTTCGAAAAGACAACCATTTCCGATCGTAGAGCGCGAGCGTTGAAATGAAGACGTTCCAGTTTTGAAAAAGTTTCGACACAGTTAATATTTAAAAAAAAAAAAAAAATAACTTAATAATATCGATGGTAAAAGTAATTTTAACAGTGGTGATGAAAACGAATTCTTTATCAATATATATATATATATATATATATACGTATAAATTTTAGAATTCTTTACCAGCACACATGTTCCCTCCTCTTATGATCTGGGTGCCTTCAAACGAGGCATGAAGAGGCATCTTGCGGGCCTTCAAAGCGGGGGCGACTATTGCAAATCAGTCTTCCTGACTGCACTAGCCGTTGTTGCGTTTGGACTCTACTACCACTTACCATCAGGTGGATTAGAGTAATTTGCCCTCCCGGGCTATTTAAAAAAAAAACTATGAAGATATTGCGTAACATTAATGTATATAATTTTTTCAGATGATGAAGATCATTACAATAACGTACAGGCAATCAAAAGTAAAGCAATGACCAATACTGTAAACTCAATTAAACACCTGACACGGATTGAGGAAAGGTACGATTCAAAAAAAAAAAAAACAAGTTACATACTCCCAAATCAACTTATAATAAATCTATTTAATTTTATTCAGGACTATGACTAAGGAAAGTCCAAAAAAGAAAAGCGATCTCAAAGATGCAAGCGGTAAAATAAAAACGGGCAGTCCGACCAAACCTGTCACAACGCCTAGAAAACGAAAAGCTGAACCGAAAACGAGAAAGAAAAAATGTAAAGAACCACCGTTATCCACCGACATAAACGAAGACGGAGACACCGTTGACATAGACCTGGAGTCATTCCAAAAAGCTGTCTTCATCGATAATATCGCAGAAGAATTCGGTATGGAAATTGCGAATCAACAAAATTTGAAAATAGAAGATTTACCGGAAACAATACAGACTGAAAGCAAAGGTCGCTTAATTGAAATAGAAGTTATCGACAAGACAAAGAAAACAAATACAAATGAAAACGAAGGTACAGAACAAAGTAGTAATCAAGACTCTGGTACGATAGGCGA
Source organism: Nymphalis c-album (assembly GCA_963151315.1). Classification (NCBI taxonomy): domain Eukaryota; kingdom Metazoa; phylum Arthropoda; class Insecta; order Lepidoptera; family Nymphalidae; genus Nymphalis; species Nymphalis c-album. The sequence goes on from OY720610.1 coordinate 6,285,887, forward strand.
AGATGCTAACTCTCCAAGTGCGAGTAAAAAATCTAAGACAGTAAAAAGGAAACGTAGAGCTGATATGCCGATTGAGACAATTTCATTGGAATATCACGAACCGAACGAAACAAGAACTAAAACTCCAAGAGATTTGAAACGAACAAAATTAAAATCGAAATTCAAAAGAATGGGCATGCTCCCCGTTGCCAACTTTAAAGAACAAAATGATGTTATGTAGAATGTTTTTTTTTTTTTTATATGATTATTTATTTAGTACCAGTAGTTATATGTCCAACTTTAACCAATTTTTTTTAAATCAAGTATTTATTATATAAAATATGCAATAAAGGCATAGAACGTGTACAACAGTAATTTTGTATGTGTTAATGTGTTTAGTAATGAAACGAAAAAGAATAAATGAAAGATTTTTTTTAATACACAATGTTTTTATTAATATTGTAATCTCTGGCAACACTCGTAATGTCAACGTAATACAGATCATTTATTTATTTTTAATACTAAGTCACACTGACAGAATTATTAGTGTTAGATCTACAAAATGTATGCTATAATAAGTATATAATATTTTTTTCAAAAATAAAATAAAAAATTAGGCTATTTCTTGTGATTAGTACTTTTTTCATCAACTATATTAAATTGTTATTTTTTTTTTCTATAATTTAAAAACGTCTCGATCAATATTCGTTTGAATTGTACAATTATATATTATTGTCAAGAAAATAACTTTAAATATTGCACGAATGTAATACAGGAATCAAAAATTATATTTGAATTAAGAAATATGTGTTAGATTTTGTTTATATTTGAAGTTATTTTCTCAAAAAAAAAAAAATCACTAAAAATAATCAGGCAAGACAGCAAAATAAATAGTCACTTAATTAAAATTATAGATACAATTAAAATATACTAAATGTGTAATTTTTCGTTTTGCGTTAGGCCTTATTCACACTATAAAATAAAAAATTACATAACCAAAATTTTTATTTAAAAAGTATTTTGGTTTAAAAAAAGCTTTTTAAGGCTACATTTCAAACTTTCGTTATGTATATAATCCTTTTTATATATTATATTTCGGAATTAACAACAATCATAACGTTTTTATGAACTTTTAATGTTTATTAGTTTGTTTAAAAATATCTTGCGAGCAGAACTGATACACCTTAATTGAGTTCGTTGACGATACATATTTATGATAAGCATGACATAAAAAAAAACCTTACCATGGTACATGGTATATGGTTTATGTATTGTATGTAAAATTATATGGTTTTATATTATGAAAATTCTATGGTTTAATATCTTATTGACCATTATAAAGGCTGTTTTACATCTATAGCTAATATTATTTAAACTAAACTATCACAATTGTTAACAACCTCTAACAATTAATTCATAACATATATTTATATTATTAGGGTATTGTAAGCTTAAAAAAAAAAACTAAAAGCATCCTCGGCCTCAAGATTGCCTGAAAGAGATCACTGTAATAGCAACAAGGCCGCCTCGTATTTTCTTTACTCTTGTATAAATTTAAAAAAAAAACGATAAATTGATATACTTTCTACTTAAAACAATTATTGATTAATATATAAAACAACAATATTCCACTTAACTACTATCAACATTAATATCATTTTCCAAAACATAATGCATAGGTACCATAGATTTTTCCAGATCCAATGACATCTGACAGATGCCCCAGCGATCCCATGACGCCCCCTTGGTGACGGAGCTATATGGGCTATATATTTATTGTATACTAGGTGATACCCGAGATTCGTCCGCGTTGCTTGATATATTCACAAAGCTTTCTTATTTGCGAAGGAAAAAATATTAAAAAAGATCGCAAGCAAAAATATACTTTGTTTAAACATACATCACTGAACACGCAGTGCATATACAAATCGTTGTTTCTTGAAACTTTTTATTAAATGAAGATATCGCAATCATTTTTTTCTGATAAGGGCCAAGTGTCTAAGAAATAAAATTTAGAATATTTCATTGAAATCTATCCAGTAGTTTTTCCGTGATGCGCGCACAACTGCAGACCTCTATAATTTTATTTATATAGATAAGAAATACAAGACTAGATTACCCATTAACATAAGCTTACAATTCCCTGATAATAATGTGTATTTGTTCTGAGACTCTGAATACAGGCTACAAATTACAATGCTACCTAACTTTCAAAAGATATACAAAAATCTAGGCCAGTATAATGGATTCCGTATGTCAGAATTTTAATGTCACAGATAACATATTTTAATTTTTAATCAATGTAAAAATGCTTAATGCGTATTACTACAATGTAATTTTTAAATGCTTTATAACTGTCGGAATGTAATTTGCGAACTTTATCAAAGTAAAAAAAAACCGCTAGTTTTAAATTCGAGTTTTTCATGAAATTTCTTTCATGTTATTGTTAAAATTTAAATTTGTACTGGATGATATTATTAGCCAGGCACTAATGACTAATCACATTTCACACTTATTACGATATTTAGATATTAATTTGGTTTCTAATTCAAACTTTTTATTAGATTCAACTTCTCTTTTTAAATATATAATATATATTTATGACAGCGTCAAATTCTCAGAGAATATTCGATTATATCTACCCAATGAATTAATTCCCTATATGGTAAGTTTTAAACATTTTCACTTCTTTCAACTATTGCTAAATCGTCGTCTTCGCCTGATGTGTTCGTTTTTGTGTCGTAATGCGCTAAATTTGCCTCCGACGATCCGTTACTAGATTCGTGAGAACGTGGACTGACACTGGTTTTCCTAACGTAGAGGACGTTTGAGTCCAATCTATTATTATGATCAGTGAAGGGTATCCCGTAAGCGCTGCCATCGGATATTCTATTCAATTTGTGTATTTGCTCTCTGAGTTCACAGACTTGACTGTATAATTTCTTATTCTCTCGCAATATCGCTATGCTTTCAGTTTCTAACAGCTCCCGTTTGCTCCACTGTATATTGTTCTCTGATTTGAGTCTTTCGACTTCCATTTTGTACTCTGCAATTTTTTCTTCTAGAACCTGTTTCGCCGCAATTTCGTCTTGTAATTCGTTTTGTAACTTTTCAACTTCGCTATGACTAGAATCCGAGCCCAACGTCCGATCGTTGTGTGTCAGTTCCATTTTAGTGTTATGCAACTCGGCCGTTAGACTTTCGATTTTCGCTAGGAGGAATGCTTTCTGATCTTTTTCACATTGTAAACTTTTGGACGTTTCGTCCAATCGCAGTCTCATCTCGCTTAATTTATTTGTAAGAGCATTATCTACGTTTGAAAATTTATGGGAATCTAACGATGCTCTCTGTCGCATGGGTGGTTCGTTGGGCGATACGTAGCCGACATTTTTTCTTCTGAGTTCGACTCCGTCCTCTGCATTGAAATCGCCAGCTACTATCCTACTCTCACCTATGGTCAGAAGTTTTTCATTGTCCTGCTTCAGTTCTATTAACTGCTGTTCGAGACCATCTTTTTCAGTTCGTAGCGCTGCTAGTTCTTTGGACATGACGTCCATTTTATTTTTAAACTGTTTGGCTTCATCCCTAGCTTTATTGCGTTCGTTACGTACCTTGCTCCATTTTTCCCTCCAATTTGAAGTGCAGTCCGACCACCAGCGCATCGTTTTCTCCATCTGCGTCGCCCGCGCCCGCGCCTCGTCCAACTCTCGCTGGTACAGTGCTTCTTTTGCTTCCCAATCTGTGTTTGTGTATCGCATTGAACTACCGTCATGGTCGCGACTGCGCCGATGACTCCCTCCGTGTGAACTTTGCGCCATCTTCAATTTATCTGTAAAATATATATGGTTGTTTAATTTTTATTACGATAACATCGTTCTTTGTATTAATTTTCTTATTTTTTGGTATATGAAGAACTGAGTTAATTGTAATATGGACATGATTAATTTCTGACTGAAATACTATATTATAATGAAATCAAAAGTCTTTGAAGAATTTTCTAAGATTTTTTAATTTACAGCAAAATGAGTTATTGCCCGCAACCTGATCCCTGTGCTCAAGTATGTCCACCGCCGCCGCCACCACCACCATGCCTGGTAAAGCCAATCATGCGTGGTTTACATTGGTCACAAACTAAGAGAGTGATCGCACAAGCTCTGACAGTGTCAGTGTTTGCAGGCAGCTGTGTTTACTTCTTTCTAGGTGTGCCAAGGAAGGCTAAATATAAGGAATATTATGCGTAAGTTTATTTCAATTCTGTTAATGAATTATATAAATACTCTTTCAGTTGTGGCTTATCCACTATTTGATCTTACACATGTAACTTATGCTTTAAGGCAACGGCCCATAAATGTCTTACAGATGAGCATGGCTTCGTAGTTTATTCTATCATATTGTTTACCGTTTATTATTGTGACTTAAACTGTAACATTTTTTGTTGCATCTAAGCTTCCTATTAAATATAATGAAATAATATGTTGCTATCGCATGCCTCAAACTTAATTCGGTCTGGTATGTCATATTGATAATTAAAATAACTTAGTGTAATTCCAGGCACTTTATGCATATTAACTTGTGTTGTTGAAATAGGCTGACATAAGTAGTAATAAAAGACACGGCTAACTATTATTGTCTTTGAAGTCCTATGCACATGTTTATGTCATGCACTCAATACAAAATCAAATTTAGATTTGTATAATATATGTAATATGTGTAATACTTTAGGTTGATATATATTAAAAAATCTGCAATTTAAATAAAATAATTGTCATACTAGACAATTCTTTTTATGGTTTTTTTTTTTATTACTTAAACAACCACTTTTCATGTTATTGGTTATTGATATGTACATGGTTATTCTGAATCATTTGTCAATGATTTACAAATATCGAATATACATTTTATTTAAGAAAAATTTGATGAACACACTTTCCACCATTACAGTAATAATAAAAATAAAAACTACAATAGGTAAGTATAAGTTAGATTTTATCTAGAGTTTAAAATAATTAAGTGTTGGCTACACTTCACTAAAAAGTCTTATATAAAATACACTGTGTTTTGAAATATCAAGTAGAATTGGAGACGGTGTATAAATTAAAGTTTGGAGTTATGTTTCTGAACTAAACAATTTTTTTAAGCAATTTGTTTAAATCAGCAATGGGAAAATGTCACAAGTCACAAGTCGCCCCCAAATTCTTTTTTTTTTTTATTGCATAGGAAGGCGGACGAGCATATGGGCCACCTGATGGTAAGTGGTCACCAACGCCCATAGACATTGGCGTTGTAAGAGCTGCTAACCATCTCTTACATCGCCAATGCGCCACCAACCTTGGGAACTAAGATGTTATGTCCCTTGTGCCTGTAATTACACTGGCTCACTCATCTTTCAAACCGGAACACAGCAATAACAAGTACTGCTGTTTTGCGGTAGAATATCTGATGAGTGGGTGGTACCTACCCAGACGAGCTTGCACAAATCTCTACCACCAAGTATCCTCAAACCGCTGCGTTAAATCGTTATGTATATATTTTCATTGAGTTCCCAATTACGTCCCCTTCGACTCCATTTCGCTCACCGATGGACCTCGCCTCGTATTCGAGTACAAAATATTTACGTTGCAGGGGCCGAAGTTCTGGAGCTGAAATCGCAGAATTATCTGAGGAAGCAATTTACATAGCAAAGCATTATATGATCAAAGACACTACTAATTTTGAGGTAGCTTCGTTTGTTTATAATTCAAAATAAATAAAATTGCTGATAAACTGTAGTTGCGTTCCGACTTCCGACCGTTTCCACCAAAAATTTTCAGTACTTCGACACAGCAGAGAATGTTTATCTATTTTTAACCGACTTCAAAAAAAGGAGGAGGTTATCAATCGTCTGTATGTTTTTTTTTATTTTTATTTTTTTTTGTTTTTGTCGTGTCACGCTTTACAGTACGCCTCAGAATTTTTAAAAAGATTAAGTATTTATGATGTACTCTTGAATGGTGAACTGGTGCGGAATGTTCTACCAATAAAAAGAAAAAAAAAGAAAATCAGTTTCTTGAATAATAATGATAGCCGATAATCATACACATGAATTTATATTTGCATCAAACTAGACGGTTGCTCACGTCTCGCTTTTAAAAGCCTGTGAATGTTCCATTGCTGGATTATGCTTCTCCTCTTTTTGAGGAGCGAGTTGGTGGAAGACAGAATTTCAGTGTTTGACACATGCAGGTTTCCTCACGATGAATTATAAACACATATTGAGCACATGAAATTCAGTGCTTGCCTGGGTTTGAACCCACGATTATCGATTAAGATTCACGCGTTCTTACCACTGGGCCATCTCGGCTTCTTAAAGCTCGCTCGCTTTTTTATCATCTATCAAATAATATAAGTAAACTAATAATGTTTATTTTACAATATCTTGCAGGAATCTGTAGCCGGTCTCTTCTTGGTTTACGGTATTTTAACACTGCAACCGTTTAGTGGCTTTGCGTGTCTCCGTTTGGTTCCGGAGGACATACCGGCCATAAACAGAATCGAAGTTGTCGCGAGGCGAGAACGCAGGTTGGATATCCTCTTCATATTGGGTGAGATACTGGTGAAGCACACTCAATACCATGTAGCTGAACGTGATAGAGGAATGGAGTCAGCGTTAAGGAAATATTTAGAGGGTGAGTATTTAAATTTTTCAATATGCCCAAAAAGTACAACTAATATTTACAAAAACTTAGATATTATTAAGTAAATTAAGGTCATAGCTTAACTCAATTTACTCGGTGGTAGAGCTTTGTGCAAGCTCCAACTTAGTTCCCAAGGTAGGTGGCGCATTGTGGATGAAAGCGTTGGTTAAGATTTCTTACAGTGCCATAGTCTATGGGCGTTGGTGACCACTTACCATCAGGTGGCCCTCGCCCACCTACATATACAATAAAAAAAATCCTCAATGATATTCCGTCAGTACTAATGCAAGATTATAATTATTTATCGCCTAATTTAACAATTGTTATAATTGCGATAAAGTTCCATCAAGCTAGAAGTACAAATCAGGGAGCCCAGTCCAAGCTTCATGGAGTGACCCCGTTTTATCATATACAGTTTAAATTTCCAGGATTCACCAGTATAGACAGGTTGGGGGTACGACCTCGAGGAGTTTTCTTTAGACAAAATGATGAGTTAGACGTCATCAGGGATGTGGGTTCATTATTGAAACAATATACTCGTGCGAAGAATTCCCTTACAGGTAAGATTTAGGAATTAAGATATATCATAATAAAGCAAATGCAATGATCAGAAATATATTGAAATATATGTATAGGTGTTGATTTGTTTGGGAGATATTTATTTTCAGCAACGTTGGACTATTTTCTCGCTTACAGGACTAGCACCCCGAGGTTCAGACTTCAAATCTCAAGTAGAGCTTATAAAAAAAAATTGGTCAATAGTTTGTCAGTAACGGGTTTAGGAAGCTCGATACCATGATGTGCTTGAAATTTTTTAACGTAGCATTTGATATGATGTTAATGAGACCATCCGGCTCGAAGGACCACTGCTTGCTTCCTGATGGGCGCTTAATAAAACTAAATAGACTGTATTACTAAACTTGGTATCCGGTTGTCCGTTTTCGAGTTGTATTCGACTGCCTGCACTTTGCGCGTTAAACTTGGTATATAATATGCAGCGTTGGTCGGGTCTCCGGTGGTTTGTTTTCGAGTGGTATTCGACTGCCTGCACTTTGCGCGTATCCTATGCCTTTACTAATAAAGGTTCCGCATATATAAGGGTCATCCAGACCGATTTCGGCAACGACGGCCAATCTCAAGACAGATTAGCCAACTGCGCAGGAGATATTATAATGCACAAGTGTGTGCACAAACACAGGGGCACTCTCTTTTCCTTAGCTCTCATAATCCGATGGGACAGCAATCCGACACGCCCGCAAAGAGTTCAGGCGCAGGACCAACGGCTTAACGTGCTTTCGTGAGGCACGGGAGTGTACACACTTCCAACTTCCAGACTCCGGGCTGCTACTGAGAATTTTCTGACAGAAAACCCCAATAATTATTTATTGGCCCGACCTGAGTGTTGAACCCAGGACCAACGAGTCTGCGGCCCTATATCAAGACACTAGACCAACGAGGCAGTCAAGTCCGCACATATACTGATTATTATTTTTTTTATTTAAAAGAAGCAACAGGTTCATGTAAACCAGACGTGGGTCTTCAATATATAAACGAGGACTTGGCTACTGATCTGACAACATCATTGAAGAAAATCATCAACGGCGTAATTGATGATGAGAAGGATGACGATGATGATGACGATGATGACGGTAAGGTTTATAATATTTCTTAGGTTTTAACATTATTTGAAGGCTAATATGAAAATAATATTATTTTGTTATAGTAAAAATGTTATTAGATCGTAAGAGAAAACGAATTGCCTTTTTCAAATGACGATTTCAATGTAATTTTCGGTCTAGTAAGCTACTAATAGTAATTACTATTGGTAAGGTACTAAATTATTACTATTAATAAGTTACTATATCGAAAATAATGTTAATATGCAATAAGCCCTTTGTGTTGTGTATCGCTATATACAGGGTTATTTGTAATGACCCAGCAACCTCGAAGGACTAGATCTACGACTTCAGACATAACTCAATACATGAAGTAAAAATGATTTAACAAGTTTTTGTCGTACTGTCGTGACATTTGTAGGTCTATATTTCATTCATAAGCAAATGGACGGCGCGACGTGTCGATCTTTGCGATGCGCGTAGATTTATAAAAGTTTAAGCGGGAAATTAAATTAATACTTATTTTTGTATGAAAATAAAATCTAACAAATTATCAAAAGTCGTAGAACAAAAGTTGTTGCTTATTGTGTTAGCTAGTCCAGCGAGATTGCTGGGTCGTTACAAATAACCTGTATAATCTGATTCCGCATAAGTTATTTCTCAAGTAAAACTTGACACGTTTCGAAAAGACAACCATTTCCGATCGTAGAGCGCGAGCGTTGAAATGAAGACGTTCCAGTTTTGAAAAAGTTTCGACACAGTTAATATTTAAAAAAAAAAAAAAAATAACTTAATAATATCGATGGTAAAAGTAATTTTAACAGTGGTGATGAAAACGAATTCTTTATCAATATATATATATATATATATATATACGTATAAATTTTAGAATTCTTTACCAGCACACATGTTCCCTCCTCTTATGATCTGGGTGCCTTCAAACGAGGCATGAAGAGGCATCTTGCGGGCCTTCAAAGCGGGGGCGACTATTGCAAATCAGTCTTCCTGACTGCACTAGCCGTTGTTGCGTTTGGACTCTACTACCACTTACCATCAGGTGGATTAGAGTAATTTGCCCTCCCGGGCTATTTAAAAAAAAAACTATGAAGATATTGCGTAACATTAATGTATATAATTTTTTCAGATGATGAAGATCATTACAATAACGTACAGGCAATCAAAAGTAAAGCAATGACCAATACTGTAAACTCAATTAAACACCTGACACGGATTGAGGAAAGGTACGATTCAAAAAAAAAAAAAACAAGTTACATACTCCCAAATCAACTTATAATAAATCTATTTAATTTTATTCAGGACTATGACTAAGGAAAGTCCAAAAAAGAAAAGCGATCTCAAAGATGCAAGCGGTAAAATAAAAACGGGCAGTCCGACCAAACCTGTCACAACGCCTAGAAAACGAAAAGCTGAACCGAAAACGAGAAAGAAAAAATGTAAAGAACCACCGTTATCCACCGACATAAACGAAGACGGAGACACCGTTGACATAGACCTGGAGTCATTCCAAAAAGCTGTCTTCATCGATAATATCGCAGAAGAATTCGGTATGGAAATTGCGAATCAACAAAATTTGAAAATAGAAGATTTACCGGAAACAATACAGACTGAAAGCAAAGGTCGCTTAATTGAAATAGAAGTTATCGACAAGACAAAGAAAACAAATACAAATGAAAACGAAGGTACAGAACAAAGTAGTAATCAAGACTCTGGTACGATAGGCGAAGATGCTAACTCTCCAAGTGCGAGTAAAAAATCTAAGACAGTAAAAAGGAAACGTAGAGCTGATATGCCGATTGAGACAATTTCATTGGAATATCACGAACCGAACGAAACAAGAACTAAAACTCCAAGAGATTTGAAACGAACAAAATTAAAATCGAAATTCAAAAGAATGGGCATGCTCCCCGTTGCCAACTTTAAAGAACAAAATGATGTTATGTAGAATGTTTTTTTTTTTTTTATATGATTATTTATTTAGTACCAGTAGTTATATGTCCAACTTTAACCAATTTTTTTTAAATCAAGTATTTATTATATAAAATATGCAATAAAGGCATAGAACGTGTACAACAGTAATTTTGTATGTGTTAATGTGTTTAGTAATGAAACGAAAAAGAATAAATGAAAGATTTTTTTTAATACACAATGTTTTTATTAATATTGTAATCTCTGGCAACACTCGTAATGTCAACGTAATACAGATCATTTATTTATTTTTAATACTAAGTCACACTGACAGAATTATTAGTGTTAGATCTACAAAATGTATGCTATAATAAGTATATAATATTTTTTTCAAAAATAAAATAAAAAATTAGGCTATTTCTTGTGATTAGTACTTTTTTCATCAACTATATTAAATTGTTATTTTTTTTTTCTATAATTTAAAAACGTCTCGATCAATATTCGTTTGAATTGTACAATTATATATTATTGTCAAGAAAATAACTTTAAATATTGCACGAATGTAATACAGGAATCAAAAATTATATTTGAATTAAGAAATATGTGTTAGATTTTGTTTATATTTGAAGTTATTTTCTCAAAAAAAAAAAAATCACTAAAAATAATCAGGCAAGACAGCAAAATAAATAGTCACTTAATTAAAATTATAGATACAATTAAAATATACTAAATGTGTAATTTTTCGTTTTGCGTTAGGCCTTATTCACACTATAAAATAAAAAATTACATAACCAAAATTTTTATTTAAAAAGTATTTTGGTTTAAAAAAAGCTTTTTAAGGCTACATTTCAAACTTTCGTTATGTATATAATCCTTTTTATATATTATATTTCGGAATTAACAACAATCATAACGTTTTTATGAACTTTTAATGTTTATTAGTTTGTTTAAAAATATCTTGCGAGCAGAACTGATACACCTTAATTGAGTTCGTTGACGATACATATTTATGATAAGCATGACATAAAAAAAAACCTTACCATGGTACATGGTATATGGTTTATGTATTGTATGTAAAATTATATGGTTTTATATTATGAAAATTCTATGGTTTAATATCTTATTGACCATTATAAAGGCTGTTTTACATCTATAGCTAATATTATTTAAACTAAACTATCACAATTGTTAACAACCTCTAACAATTAATTCATAACATATATTTATATTATTAGGGTATTGTAAGCTTAAAAAAAAAAACTAAAAGCATCCTCGGCCTCAAGATTGCCTGAAAGAGATCACTGTAATAGCAACAAGGCCGCCTCGTATTTTCTTTACTCTTGTATAAATTTAAAAAAAAAACGATAAATTGATATACTTTCTACTTAAAACAATTATTGATTAATATATAAAACAACAATATTCCACTTAACTACTATCAACATTAATATCATTTTCCAAAACATAATGCATAGGTACCATAGATTTTTCCAGATCCAATGACATCTGACAGATGCCCCAGCGATCCCATGACGCCCCCTTGGTGACGGAGCTATATGGGCTATATATTTATTGTATACTAGGTGATACCCGAGATTCGTCCGCGTTGCTTGATATATTCACAAAGCTTTCTTATTTGCGAAGGAAAAAATATTAAAAAAGATCGCAAGCAAAAATATACTTTGTTTAAACATACATCACTGAACACGCAGTGCATATACAAATCGTTGTTTCTTGAAACTTTTTATTAAATGAAGATATCGCAATCATTTTTTTCTGATAAGGGCCAAGTGTCTAAGAAATAAAATTTAGAATATTTCATTGAAATCTATCCAGTAGTTTTTCCGTGATGCGCGCACAACTGCAGACCTCTATAATTTTATTTATATAGATAAGAAATACAAGACTAGATTACCCATTAACATAAGCTTACAATTCCCTGATAATAATGTGTATTTGTTCTGAGACTCTGAATACAGGCTACAAATTACAATGCTACCTAACTTTCAAAAGATATACAAAAATCTAGGCCAGTATAATGGATTCCGTATGTCAGAATTTTAATGTCACAGATAACATATTTTAATTTTTAATCAATGTAAAAATGCTTAATGCGTATTACTACAATGTAATTTTTAAATGCTTTATAACTGTCGGAATGTAATTTGCGAACTTTATCAAAGTAAAAAAAAACCGCTAGTTTTAAATTCGAGTTTTTCATGAAATTTCTTTCATGTTATTGTTAAAATTTAAATTTGTACTGGATGATATTATTAGCCAGGCACTAATGACTAATCACATTTCACACTTATTACGATATTTAGATATTAATTTGGTTTCTAATTCAAACTTTTTATTAGATTCAACTTCTCTTTTTAAATATATAATATATATTTATGACAGCGTCAAATTCTCAGAGAATATTCGATTATATCTACCCAATGAATTAATTCCCTATATGGTAAGTTTTAAACATTTTCACTTCTTTCAACTATTGCTAAATCGTCGTCTTCGCCTGATGTGTTCGTTTTTGTGTCGTAATGCGCTAAATTTGCCTCCGACGATCCGTTACTAGATTCGTGAGAACGTGGACTGACACTGGTTTTCCTAACGTAGAGGACGTTTGAGTCCAATCTATTATTATGATCAGTGAAGGGTATCCCGTAAGCGCTGCCATCGGATATTCTATTCAATTTGTGTATTTGCTCTCTGAGTTCACAGACTTGACTGTATAATTTCTTATTCTCTCGCAATATCGCTATGCTTTCAGTTTCTAACAGCTCCCGTTTGCTCCACTGTATATTGTTCTCTGATTTGAGTCTTTCGACTTCCATTTTGTACTCTGCAATTTTTTCTTCTAGAACCTGTTTCGCCGCAATTTCGTCTTGTAATTCGTTTTGTAACTTTTCAACTTCGCTATGACTAGAATCCGAGCCCAACGTCCGATCGTTGTGTGTCAGTTCCATTTTAGTGTTATGCAACTCGGCCGTTAGACTTTCGATTTTCGCTAGGAGGAATGCTTTCTGATCTTTTTCACATTGTAAACTTTTGGACGTTTCGTCCAATCGCAGTCTCATCTCGCTTAATTTATTTGTAAGAGCATTATCTACGTTTGAAAATTTATGGGAATCTAACGATGCTCTCTGTCGCATGGGTGGTTCGTTGGGCGATACGTAGCCGACATTTTTTCTTCTGAGTTCGACTCCGTCCTCTGCATTGAAATCGCCAGCTACTATCCTACTCTCACCTATGGTCAGAAGTTTTTCATTGTCCTGCTTCAGTTCTATTAACTGCTGTTCGAGACCATCTTTTTCAGTTCGTAGCGCTGCTAGTTCTTTGGACATGACGTCCATTTTATTTTTAAACTGTTTGGCTTCATCCCTAGCTTTATTGCGTTCGTTACGTACCTTGCTCCATTTTTCCCTCCAATTTGAAGTGCAGTCCGACCACCAGCGCATCGTTTTCTCCATCTGCGTCGCCCGCGCCCGCGCCTCGTCCAACTCTCGCTGGTACAGTGCTTCTTTTGCTTCCCAATCTGTGTTTGTGTATCGCATTGAACTACCGTCATGGTCGCGACTGCGCCGATGACTCCCTCCGTGTGAACTTTGCGCCATCTTCAATTTATCTGTAAAATATATATGGTTGTTTAATTTTTATTACGATAACATCGTTCTTTGTATTAATTTTCTTATTTTTTGGTATATGAAGAACTGAGTTAATTGTAATATGGACATGATTAATTTCTGACTGAAATACTATATTATAATGAAATCAAAAGTCTTTGAAGAATTTTCTAAGATTTTTTAATTTACAGCAAAATGAGTTATTGCCCGCAACCTGATCCCTGTGCTCAAGTATGTCCACCGCCGCCGCCACCACCACCATGCCTGGTAAAGCCAATCATGCGTGGTTTACATTGGTCACAAACTAAGAGAGTGATCGCACAAGCTCTGACAGTGTCAGTGTTTGCAGGCAGCTGTGTTTACTTCTTTCTAGGTGTGCCAAGGAAGGCTAAATATAAGGAATATTATGCGTAAGTTTATTTCAATTCTGTTAATGAATTATATAAATACTCTTTCAGTTGTGGCTTATCCACTATTTGATCTTACACATGTAACTTATGCTTTAAGGCAACGGCCCATAAATGTCTTACAGATGAGCATGGCTTCGTAGTTTATTCTATCATATTGTTTACCGTTTATTATTGTGACTTAAACTGTAACATTTTTTGTTGCATCTAAGCTTCCTATTAAATATAATGAAATAATATGTTGCTATCGCATGCCTCAAACTTAATTCGGTCTGGTATGTCATATTGATAATTAAAATAACTTAGTGTAATTCCAGGCACTTTATGCATATTAACTTGTGTTGTTGAAATAGGCTGACATAAGTAGTAATAAAAGACACGGCTAACTATTATTGTCTTTGAAGTCCTATGCACATGTTTATGTCATGCACTCAATACAAAATCAAATTTAGATTTGTATAATATATGTAATATGTGTAATACTTTAGGTTGATATATATTAAAAAATCTGCAATTTAAATAAAATAATTGTCATACTAGACAATTCTTTTTATGGTTTTTTTTTTTATTACTTAAACAACCACTTTTCATGTTATTGGTTATTGATATGTACATGGTTATTCTGAATCATTTGTCAATGATTTACAAATATCGAATATACATTTTATTTAAGAAAAATTTGATGAACACACTTTCCACCATTACAGTAATAATAAAAATAAAAACTACAATAGGTAAGTATAAGTTAGATTTTATCTAGAGTTTAAAATAATTAAGTGTTGGCTACACTTCACTAAAAAGTCTTATATAAAATACACTGTGTTTTGAAATATCAAGTAGAATTGGAGACGGTGTATAAATTAAAGTTTGGAGTTATGTTTCTGAACTAAACAATTTTTTTAAGCAATTTGTTTAAATCAGCAATGGGAAAATGTAAAGTATTTATAAAAGGATAATATTATCTGGCAGAATGGGTGTTAGTTTGCTTGTTATTAAAATAAAAATCTAAACCTTAGTGTGAATGTGTACTGGTCAAAAGACTACAACCTGAAAAATCCATTCATGAATATCCACCCCCTGTATGATGTAGGTTTAATTAAATTTAATGTTGTTATTTTATAACGCTAAAATTCTGTATTATTTAAATTAGAAAAATATTTAAACGAAACAAACTAAGCTTAGAAAAGAGCTTTCTTTTAAACCCATCTTAGAAAAGAAAAATATATTACTATATTTATATACGTCTAGTCTATGACTTTTTTCATAATTTAACCGAAAATCAAAAACATAATTAATGTTTAAACAAAGGAAATATAACAAAACATTTGTTTACATAAATGTTAGATGTCCCACTTAGTATACATATTTTTACATACCTGTAAATTTTAATTCATTGTAACAGTTAATTTCTTGAGGTTTTGTTATTAATTCATTTAATAATTTAACTTTATAAAATTATATTCTTCACTTAATTGACTGCACCATCATCGACTTTATCCAATTCTTCAATAAAACTGATAATGAATAATGATAGATGCTACTTGATGTCTAATATTTCAACTTTACTTAATTTCATATCTAAATCGAGTAAGAAAGGTATCGATTTATCATATTTTATAATAACAATTCTTACAAACAAATAATAAATATTTCAGATGAAATATTTTTATAATAGATTAAACTAAAGTATTATTAGCATTCACGATTAAAAATATTATGATAGTGTATGTCTTGGATCACAAATATGGTTTTTCAGAAATTCGGACACGATTTTAAGTCTGCCGAATAATCGATTGATGTTAAGATATTATTTACCTGTATGTCATGATTTTCTACAGATAATGTGATTATAGGATAAATAATTTTCTACCATTTTTTTAATTAATTGTTAAATTTATAATATTCATTTATATTTTTATTTGTAATTATAAAATGGAAAAAGAAATAAAAAACAGCTTTATGAAAATCAGGCTAATTATTAAAACTATTGTTTTGTAGGAGAAAAAGAAAATAAACATTTATATCTATTGATAATACAATGAATTTCCAGGAGGGGTGAATTTGAGGATTGGGGTGATGAAATGGCACGGAAAGGTTTATTTCAATCCGTACCAGTTGAATCTTTAAGAGATAATACCCATATGGATAAACGTTGATATCTGTTGGTGTCTGATTTTCTTAACGACTGTAGTGTCCATAAATTTAATTTATATTTTAAAATAAATATTATTAAAAAGTAAAAGTTGTTTTGTATTGTTAATAGTTTTATTAAAAAATGTGTAAGATTTGTTCTTTTTATTAACTATATTTTAATTGAAAATTCTATTCTCAATCACGTATAGGACTTTATTTTTAATATAGGTTATTTTTTCAGTGGCTTTTAAGTAAACTTAAAAATTTAATTAACTTCATATCAACAGGAAGTGATTCGTGTCCTCACGTTTCATGGCGGCAGCCAATTGAAATCGTTTGTTTTATTATAAAAACATAGAGATTACTTTCTGCACCAATCACAGAAGGACTGCAGTGGAGCATGAAAATTTAAATATACAACTTTGTAAGGACGTCAAAGTTCTTTACTTCGATTTAATAATTAAAAAATATTTACAAAACCTTCATACTTAGTTGATGATATTTACTAACTTATTTGAATTTGTGAATCTATGAGAACCAAATATAGATGTTGGAAATTTAAAAGTAACTTTAAATGTTTTCACTCCTTGTAAAAGATACGTCACGTATGTTTGTCTACTTCGAGTCAATGCGCATGTCAAGTTGAAAATTGCAAATGGCGTCCGTTGTTATTGTTCGTACCGAATAACTATTTGTAAAATATATACTATTCTTTTAGCGATTTTTCTAATGGACTATTATATTGATGCGATGCTTTAACTTCCCATGATTCGGCGCGACACGTTTTATGTACGTTTTAATGTGTTTTGAGTGTTTTTTTCATATTCTATGTGTGTCATGCAAATGGGGTAAGCTGGAATTATCGGATGTCGCTTAGGTTGTTTTGGATAGTTTCAATAAGAAAATGGAGTGAAGTTCTGTGACCTACAGTGTGAAAATGAAACCTCCGTAAAGTAAATTAATTACCGCGTTAAGTTTAGAACGAAGCAAAAGACGGGAACGGCTGTAATTTACTAATGTTCCATGCCGTGACTGCACTCTCCGTACATTTCAAAATGGCTGCTGCTCTTCACGATATATGAGCTTTGCGTCACTGAAATATAAATCAGTGGTTTTGATTCGTGAAGAAATTCGCGTGTTACTTGTCGATTGATTCCATGTGAAAACTCGAAATTATTCAAAGGACAGTGCCCCGGGAGAACCTGGGGCGGGACAATAGTGGCATATCATATGTTTTGGCTGTAGTGGACATTGAGTGACCATAGGACCGATATTGCCTTGCGTCCGAGCCGGATTGTAATGTTGCGCTTGATTTTACAGGATGATTTGGAACACAAGACAATAGAACTTGTGTGTTATTGAGCGGAATGTGACATTGTATGATAGGTGAGTACGTTTTTTTTCCGTTTATTTACATTATGTGAGTTGTTCGGCCGTATGATGTTGCGAACAAAATGGACACATTGAATGGTGACAGCAGGTCGGTCGGTGGCGGCGGTCGAGCCCCATGGTGTGGTTGTTACAATCTTACAACTTTATCGTAAAGTCGCGTTGAAAATACTTAAATACGTAATAAAAAAAAGTTGTGTAACCGATGTTTTGCCGACCTTGTTGTTCAAATGGGAATAATTCCATGCCTGACGCACATCATAGGGTTGATTGAAACATTTTACACATTTACATTCATCCATAAAAACTGTATTATAAAACTTGTACCAACATATGTCATATAACATGTCTTACTAGTATGTGCAGTGTTTGTCAATAGTAGCATTAAAATGTTAGGTTATACTAATTTAAAGATTAGCATTTTTAGATTAGTTTGACTTCATAACTAAGTCCAAAGTTAAATTATTGCTTGGATATATTTAATTTTATTATTAATTTGTGCATTCCTTATCAATAGTGCTGTCATCTTTTAGATACAGATTATTAATAATATGAGATTATAAATATGTTCTACAGTGAAATGAGAAAGATGTTTTATGTAAACTTTTTTGTATTGATAATTTTATCCAATTAAGTACAAATGTTTCCATGTGATGTTTAATATTTTAATAAACATTATTTAAAGACTATATAATATTTGGGTAACAATATACCAAATGACTATCATTATATTATAAGGTTTTATTAACTTTAATTATTATAAGACTAATTAATAGTAACATAAAATAAAACATAGTATAATAACTTAATATGTTTACTATATTTATATTTTAATCTATCGTAATGTATTGCATTTGTTTTTTATTTCCAACATTAAAGTTGAGAATATACTGTTTATAGTTGTGTATATAAAATGTTATTACTTAATTGAGTAGTTACTTAACTTATATTTTGCAAAATTTGTATTTTTAATTGCATTATACATGCATTATACAAGTTCATGTGTCTTTATTTTACCTGAAAAAGTACGAAAGATTTGTTTGTTTCTAGGATTTAATAACCTTCTGGTATCAGGTATTCTTAAAAATATGCACAAACTCACCAAACGAATATTAGAAGACTTCTTTAAGTATATTTACCAAACAATTTATTAACAAGTATTTCTGTTTAGATTCAAAACTTCTATAAAAAGGAAGTATACTACTCAGTAATGGAACAAAAACTTCCTTTTATAAGTATATATTTTTTTTTATAATTAAATATATGAACTTAATTTATGTAATTAATTGAATGTTATCATAATTCATATTCATTATTAATCGCATAAGAAATACATATTGTGATAATGTGATTGTAAATGCTGCTGTTAATTATTTCCAATAGAATAATTTATAATTAGCAACAGAAACAAATTTGGTGTATTTGTTAATTATTTTTAAATAAATATTCATAATTTTATCCAAAAGTGACTCAGCTGTTAAATTATCATGAATCATTATAATGATTAGAAATAATTTTTGTTTTATATAAAAAATGATATTGTGATTTAGTTTTATCATCAATATTACTACGAGATGATAAATCTTTCATCACTTGTAATTTGAGTGATCTGGTCTCAATTTAGATTCTATTTTAGTTATATATTATTATTTTATTATTATTTGCATCTCCGCAGACTTGTTGTGTCTGTGTCTGTTTTCAAGTATATTTTTTTTATTTTGTTACGCTGCCTTACTTGCAAAAATAAATTCTAATACATTATATATATCTACATATATGCATAAAGTTAATAGTAATATTGTAATATAGTTGTGTTTGTTACATATACGTATATACAAATGAAATCATCAAAAATCAAGTGCTAGTAGTATTTCTATAATTTATTATTAGATTCATATTCATTCTTTTGTCATCATGTTAATAAATATTTGATTGTATACATTTTTCTATATATAATGTTTAGAGTATGTATGTATGTGTGTGTGCTAGTTGTGACACTACTTATTATATATACTGCTAAATAAAAATTGATTATTTGTACATTTTCCTCACTATAAAAGTATTTAAAAATAGATTCTATGGAATGTAATAACTTATAAAAATAATAAATGTCAAACTTTATTTAAAAATCAACATATCTTATATATTAGTTTTTTTTTAATAATTAGTCATGAGAATATGGGGAAGTGTATCATTTAAATTATATATAATATTTATTTCATTTTTTTCATAGCTTCAGCTAATTTTAAAAACTTTATTTACAAGGTTTACCTGGCATATGTTTCTTTTATATGAAAATAATAATAAATATTTTTATATTTAATCTATACTTACGTAGTTACATGAATAAAATCATTAAGTTTTTTTATATTTTTATAAATATTTATATTTTTGCAAGATTTGTCCTATGCTTTATACTTATATACATATACTTAACAGTTATCAATATAACAAAATTTAATGATTTAGTACAAATTAATAAAAAAGTATATAATTTTTTTTCTAGTTAGTAATTTCAGTTTTTATAAGATCACATGGTGTTGTTTGTAATATCCTAATACCTAATGTTATAAAAATTATCGGCTCTTTGATTGGAACATAATGTTAAGTAAATAATAGGTACTTCTTATTAAATTTAATTCTTCTGTACGGTAAATATTGAATTTATTGTAGAACCTGATATATGATGTTAGTCCTTTTTAGAGATTAATTATTTAAATGATTATAATGTAAATTGTCAAAACACGCACATGCTTATATGGATACAGTTTTAACATAAATATTGATGATTTATAAATGGCATATTTTATGTTTAAAAAAGACACACTCTTGTATTAAATGTCTTTGACATCTATGACTAAATAAAAAATGGTGATAAACATAAGTCCTTAATACTGCCATATTATGTTTATATACACAATATTAACTCATAACTATGATAAATATTATTATGAATAATATGTGATTGTGGAGTTCTGGTTTAACTTTTATTCAAAAGATGTTTTTTTTTAAATGAAAGTGTATAGATTTATGTTACGAATTTTTAGGGGACTTACGGCTGAATACTGAAATGTCACTTAAATATTAAAGGCAACTTAATTATTTGAGACACCATTAAATTTCGCATACTAATTTAGGAGCTTCTCAATGTTAAGTAGCATTCAACTTTGAGGGATGTTTCAGTATTCGACCTTTGGTAAATTTATAAAATAGTAAACTTCAATTCATTGTTTTTTTAATTTTTGAAAATCACAAGTCACTTTACAGCCTTCTCTATCATATTATCCAACAAAATTTATTACATAAATATATAATATGATATGTTGATATTTTTAATTCTGTTATGTATGTAGAGGATTTTAAGGCTTAGTTTGTGGGATTATGATGAAAGTAAAGTTTACGAGAATATGTAAAGTTTTAAAAATTATATTATGTTTTAATATTTATACTAGTAGCTCTTATTTGTGATAGAATTTGTAATATAGTAAATGTTTTTGTTTTAGTATGGCAGCGGATAGCGATGGGCTAGGCTCGGCTGGCGGCGGCTCCTGCGGCGTGGTGGTGACGTGTGAGGGTGACCTGCGTGATCCGAGGTTTCCCGCGCGACTCCGCCGCCTGTTGCGCGAGCTGCGCGCCTTACTCGCCGAGCCGCATCCGCACACGCTCAAAGTTAACAAGGTAAACTATATGTGGCTAGCCACTGAAATATTATAGACCACAGATTAAATATACTTCCTTTATAATAATATCAATAATATATGTGTGCGATCCTACCTTCCTTCCTATGGCATTAAAATAAAAGGTCTCGAAATATAACGCATGATAAAAATTAAAGGTGCTGCTTTAATGCTGAAGGTAGGAAATTATTATAATTTAAACTGTAAAAAAAAAAACTGTGTGTTTGGGAGAAAACTTTGTTTTCTTATTTATTACTTTGGTGTATTGAATTTGAAGAATATCGTTTAATAAGGTATGTGTTTTTTAGGTGGAGCCTTGGAACTCTGTGCGCGTGACGTTGTCGGTGCCGCGTGCGGCGGCGGCGCGATTGCGGGCGCTGGCCGCCGCGGGGGCGCCGCAACTGCGTGCGCTCGGCATCCTCTCGGTGCAGCTGGACGGTGACGCGGCCGTGTCGCTGCGGCTCCAGCATGGTGCCGAGCTACGTATTAATACCGATGCTGATGGTGAGTTTCGAAGTGTTAATACATTTTTAAATATCGATTTTTTAGATTAGAAATTGTTTATTAAATATAATAATGAATAATATACTTAATGTTAATACATCACAACATTTATTTTATTTTAATTGAATCAATGCGTCATGCGTATCGTCTTGTATCTGCGATCTTATGGGAATATTTATATAGATAATATAAAAATAATATATTTTATATTTCAGAAGCGAGCACATCACGATCACAATCTAATGAGCTGCTGGCCGGCTTGGGCGGTATCGGTCGACTGATAGCCGACGAGGGCGCATCCACCAGCTCGGAACCCCCGCAGAATAACTTTAAATCGCCGAATACAGTGTGTCCGATGGATGGCAAGATACCACAGAACATTCCCACCCCGACCACGGACCGCTGCGAGTTCCCTTTTGGCAGTATGACTCAAGCGAGGGTTATACATCGGAAGGAGAATACCTTAGGTTGGCTATTAATATATAATATTATTCTATTTTACAAAATGTATATACAATAAAGAGGTTTAAGCTTCGCTCTACCATCTAGGTTTAGAATTATAGGACCTTGAAATTTATTTATGCAGGTATAATATGTAATTTTTTTCAATGTGAATATTTTTCTTACAGGAATAGGTGGCTGCGCAAATACGCTCAGACCTGGTACAACGGAGCAATTCGCGCGGCCGTCAACCTCATTTACCGCTCCCCCACCGCCCTACCCTGCACCCCCGGCAACCCCCACGACACCAACACCTTCGTCGGCTCCTACTGTGGCCATGTCGTCGCCTCTGCTAGTGAACCTATTGCAGAACGACGCGCCAGCGCCTCAGCCGCGGCCGAAGCCAGTGCCTCATCCCGCTAAACTTGATCGGCTGGAGGACTCACAGGTTTGATTTCATTTTAAAGTTATAAGGGTACAATGATTGTCTGTAGATTTTTTTAAAATCTTTTATTTAATAATTTTACTTTTATTTTTTTAATACTGTCTAAATTATGTATTAATACTAAATATTTTATACAGGTGGAACTAGCAGTCGGTCGTGCTCCTTTCGAATACCGTGGTGGCCGAGCTACCACTCCCCGGCCGACAGTGCCAAGTCCGGCTCCTCCGGCTCCTCGGCCTGCTCCCCGGCCAGCGCCATTCATCCGTCGCGCTTTTCCACCTCGCCCCCCACCGTCACCGGCACCGTACCGCACACCAGTACCCAATGCTACAGTTGTAGGGCGAGCGAGGTTTCCCTCACCCTCATACAGTACGGAAACCTTCCCAGCTCCACCTCCGCCGCCCTATAGACAGCAGGCCGTGCCTAGACCGAGGCAGTTGCAGCAGAGGGTAACGCCAGAAGACCTACAAGCATTACTGCCACCTTCTACTACTTCGATGGACCAGAAAACGCAGTCGAGTTTTCAGGTGCCCTATTATTTCACGATATAAATAAAATCTAAGATATAGTACATAATTAAGTACATTTTATAAACAATGTTACTTTAATTTCAGGAATTCCAGAGGTACCAACAACAGTACAACGCAAGGCAACGTGCCGCCTCTCGTGCAGCTTCACAGCCGGACTGGAACGAGCCCTATCGGGACACGTTGGGCTTATCGATCCCTGACCTCCCAGACAACTGTGACCTCGACCAGCTGCTACCGACCCTGGGCGGTGACCTCAACCTCGACGATACAACTTTGTCGGCCATATCGGATCTCGATGCCAACACCAAACTAGATCTACTCTACGATAATTCACAGGAATCAATGCCTAACGCGACAGAGTCGACTCCAGACTCTCTCCTTCAAGAAATCACTGGGGTTCAGTACCCTGGTCCAACGTTAAATGGGCCTTATAACCCTGAAATGACTCCTACCACGAGTCAAACAAACGTGAATAGTGATGTGCCTTCTAAATCCACGGAAACGTTCGACGCGAATTCGGAGACGGTATTTATGCCGCCGCCACCCGTGCCTCCGCAGTCGACTTCCAAATTTCATGTAAATTCCCCAAACCATACGATAGTTAATACGCAACATACGCCTTTTAAGTCGCCTCCTAACGCTGCGTATTCAGCGTCACCAAGCAGTATGAATTCAGATAGAATGACAGATAGGAGCACAAATCAGTCGTCATCGATGCCGCCGCCTATGAGACTTCCAATTAGAGCTATGACATCAGTGGCTACAGCTACAGTTGGCTCACAGGCGACAGCCCAGGAAATCGAGGAGCAGAGTAAGCAGTACCTGATCAAAACTCTTATGAGAGATGACGATACTCCACCCCCTAAAGAGCAAGAAAAGAAGGCGGAAGAAGTAACGGTTGCACAGTGTAAGGTTAAAGAAAATCCAACTGAAACGACACCAGAAATATTCGGTATTGCAAAAGTTATAGATGACGACAGTAAAAGGGATGATGAGCTCAAAACTAAAAATAAGATCATTAAGAAAGAAAAAGATGAAAAAATGCTGGCACAGAAGGGAGGTAAGCCAAGAACGGGTGGTGCAAAAGAAAAGCCTGCCACGTTAAAGGACAAGATTGTAAGGGATGGAAAATCTACCAAAGTTGCCTTACCGCGGCCTCATGTCGCGAAACCTGCTACTCCTATGACTGAAGCACCTAAATCGCCTTCTGGGGAAAAGGAATCGATTAAATTAAGGTTAAAGCTGGATAAGAATGAACCCATAGTCCAGCCTGTGTATAAGGCTGATGTTAGTTTTGTCAACCAACAATTGAAAGGCGAGAAACCCATAGAAGGCGAGCTTAGGGTACCGCCTTTACATATCAGCCTTAGAGGTCGAAATTCAGCAGTGATAAAGAATTCCAAAAAGGAAAAGAAAAAGTCTGGCCCAGGAGATATTCATTCGAAGAAAATTAAAATCAGAAAGTCTCTAGAATCCGATGAGTCGAAGTCTCACAGGCGAGACGCGGACGAGTCGTTAGCTTCGAAGTCGGGAGATAGTACTGAAAACTCAAAGACTGATGAGTATTTACATGTTAAAAACATGAAATTGAACAATCATTATGAGGGGGAGGCTATCAAAACTGAGATCGCAGGTGACCACGGGGTCGTGTACAGAATGAAGACATTGTCGAAAAATGCTCACATAGTGACAAAATCATGCGATTACAAGGTATTCAACAACAAAGGACAGTCATTAGATAGTATGAAAATGAAGAAGAAGTCCAAAATGCTGAGTGAAAGTGGGAAATCGACTGAGAAGGAAAGAGACAAAGAATGGAGAAACGACTTGCTAGACAAGGAGGGGAAATATGCCCAAAATGAGGGCTACAGAGAGACACAGAACAATCACGATGTGAAAAAGAAGTTACCAACATCAAAAGTTGAGAAGGACGGTGCGAAATGTGATAACTTAAAGTCCAGTGAGGTGAAGGCAGTGTTGGACACTGAATACGGTGAAGTGAAATCTGGTGCTAGTGATTTGGACAACAGGTTATTAAAGTGTCATAAGAATATTGAACGGACGCTCGGTGTCGATGAGGAGAAGTTTGACTGTGACGAGAATAAGTTGAAAAGGACACTCACTGATAGTGCGATAACATCACCCAATGGACTGATCTCTTCGGAGAAGAAGAGGAAGACCAGCCATAGTTCCTGTCCAGGTATGTATCTTAATTTGCAGGCGTAGATGTAACACTGTACATAGAAATTCGCATAGTTTTTTTTTTTTCATGGGTAATTGTGTCAAAATGTTATAATTACAAGTAATTATCGTTTTCGAAATTCAAAACTTGTATTAGGAAAATTTTGTAAATAATAAATAATCGAATGAAAGTACAAATTTAGTAAAATTATGTATATAAATAAAAATGATAAGTCTATGTGGACCAAACACATTTTACAATTTGCGACATTTGCTTTTCTATGTATGTTATTATCAGTTGAATATATGTAATAAATAGGGAGTATATAAAACATTAGAAATATATAGATATTATTATTTTAACATTGTAAATTATTCATTTATATTGAGATATAATAAATTTATTTGACTCAAACACTAGTAATCATTTTATTTTGAATCATTCATACTTAGTTAGCTTGGTTCTTAACTAGCATAAGTACCGTTACACTGGCGCAATCTAGACTGAAGAGATATGTGCTTGTAAATAATTGTCCAACAAATAATTCTTAATCATTTCAATCTTACCTTCAAATTTTAAGTTTGCTTTTGCATAACATGTTTGTCATTCATTAAAACTTTACCATAAAAACATGAGTTTAGCGATTAAATCCAAAATTAACATTAAACTTCGTTTTAATTATTTAAAAAAGACATTGTTTGCGTTCCAGATCCCCCTGGTTCGACAAACATAGGCACAATAGGCGGCAGTCGCGTCGACTCGCCGCCACCCGCCGCTAGTCAGCGCTCGGGAGCTCTCTCCCCGCGCCGCAAAGAGAGGCCCAAGGATAAGACTTACTGCAAACTTGTGGCCGAGAGGACGGCTCGACCGGACGCCGACAAGTTCGGTAATAGTAGGTCGCCAAATTCACAGGCCCAAGGTGAAGACTCTGGGATTGAATCTATGGATGCACTCTCAGAGAAATCTCCTAACCAAGCCAGTCAATCTCCACCCGGTCCGCAAAGGAAAGAACGTCTGGATATGCCTAGATCGACAAGCCCGACGTCAGTGCAAAGGATAATAGGTGTAATAGATCCGCCTCCAGCCTCGGACGAGCTTTTAGAGAGGTTGTCGCTAGCGACGGGGCAACCGCACTACGACCCCGTACCGCCTGACATAGACGATATGGGTGACATAGAGGCGGAACTAGCGAAAATGCACGCGGACCATATAAACGGGGATGACGCGCCAAGACGGCCGCCCGAAGAAACGACACAAACCAAAGAAGTGAAAAGAGAAGCTACTCCTATACTCAGGGACGAGGACAAATCGACCCAGAGCATAAATAGAGGGGATTGTAAGAATGAATTGAAAATAGAGGTGAAAACGAATGATACCGAAATAAAACTCGATTCGAATATTGCTCAAAAGGATGAATCGCGTAAAGAGGAAACGATTGTATCGCCTAAAAAAGAGAAAGGCATGGACGACTTTGATCACTTACCGAGCAGAGTCTCCCCTCCTCTATATACGTATTCGAATCAAGAAAAAGTTTGTGCGAATGATTCTCTAGATTCAGAAGAAAAAAAGTGTGTCGTTTCAGAAAATGGTGAATCAAAAGACAATGGGACCGAAATGAAGGAAAAGCAAGAACCGAAGATCGAGAGGTTACCCCTTAAGGCTGACTTTCCAGATAAGAGCTTATTAGAACAATTACTAATAGAAATTCCTACACCGGATTACGTTGGAAAGAGGCCGGAGTCGCCATCTCCTTCGACTTTGGAGAGAGTCGCTCGAAGTAGTGTCCGGACGAGGTCGAGTAGTAAAATGAACAGTCCTGCGGACGGACCGAAAACGCCACGGTTAAGTCCAGGAATTAGCAAACTCGAGCGGTCTGATTCACCCGCTTTGCAACCTAGAAATTGTCTTAGGAGTGGGTCAGTAGATAAGACGAGTCCGCGGACAGTAAATTCAATGGTAGCAGCTGCGAAACCGGTGCCCGGTGGTAAACGAAAAAGGCGGGAGTCGGAGAGCTCGTGTGCATCGACTATCAGTTGTGAGGAAGGCATCTCTCCAGGCCGGCCCAAGAAAAAGCCGAGACGAATCGACCAGAAAATGGCGAACCCCGTAGTGGCGATCGACGGCAAAGTTAAAAAGGAGTCGGATAGTGATAGCGATGAACCGTTAATATGCAAGGTCCGGGGGAAGGGAGTCAAAGCAGTGAAGCCAGGTGTGAAGGTACCAAAAGGAGCGGAAGGTGTGGGGACCAGAAGATCTGTGCGGCACGGTCCGACGCCCGCCCCGGCTGCGCCCGCGCCGCCTAACAGCACGCCCGTGAGACGAAAAACGAGGAGTGCGGGTAAGTAGCATCATTAATATGAAGACTGAATATTCTCGATACATATATTATTAAGTAATACGTATTTATAGTATTACACCATTATGATAAATTAAATGAAATATAAACATATTTGTAGGAAATACAATCAGTATTACAACATGACCAATGTCGTTTTCAGTGGGCGAAGGAGGCACCCCCAGCGCCGGCGCGGTGCGCAGACGGCGCGCGTCCCGCGACGGCAAGTGACGGCGGCGACGCGCGGGCTGTGCCGCGCCCTCGCCCCCCCTCGCCTTGCCGCTGCCGCTGCCTCTGCCGCTGCTCTACCCGCTCGAATGACCCCCTCGTATCGCCCTGCACCTACACATCTGCCCCCGAGCCGCCTCCGTTCGAGAACGTGACGTGGAATGTTCTCGAACAGTTCAGATGTCGTACGCAAACAGGGACGGAATCGACGTCCGTTAACGCTGAACGTTTTCGAACCGTGGGATTAGTGAATATAAGTGAAAATACAATACGATTAGAGGACGTGACGCGCCCTCGGCGCCTGGAAGCTGAAAACGCGAGACTAATGACGAATGTGGTCAGTTATCAGGAAAAAGTGCTTTTATAGTGTGCAAAAAGTTTTGTGGAATTTTTAAATTTTATGAATCTCAAGAGTTTGTAAAATAAAAAAGAATATTGTGCAATAAAAATGAGAAAGATAATCCTTTGAGGAATATTAACAGAGTTAAAAATATGTGTGCTTTTTTATACTATGTAATTGACGCGGGTGGGTTGGGTATGATAGTTATGTGAGAAGTGTTCAACTGTGTTCCTGGTGCACCGACAGTCAACACGACCGGGCGCGAGACGTTTTAAGGACTGTTTTATTATATTAGTGAACAAATCATGTTACCATTCACTATAAAGCACTCGACGTTTTGTTGGTAATTGTAAGTTTATTTCTTCTATCGAGTATTTTTAAGAGCGTCTTTTTACCATAAGGCTGGACTCAAGTATAGGTGTTGAAAGCCAAAAGTGGAGCCTTAGTTTAGTGTATAGAGATGTATCATTGTACAAAAGAGCACTCGTCTAATAGGCACATTGTTATAGGATAAATACCGAGAGATATAAAAAAAAGAAGTAAATGCATAAAGTTTTAAAAGATATTTTCATACGTTTTTGCACGTAACTCTTAGCGTCATCGGTGATCTGCGTCGTAGTTTTAATACATTTTGGCGGGAAATAGCCTGACGAGCTTTAGGCCATTTTGTCGTTCATTTCATTTGTGGACATAGAAATATATATATATATACTTTAACATAATGGCTATTTCCCGCGTAAAACACGTCGCTGTTACGATATAACGTTAGCGTTTTTATATGTAAGTGAATTCACGACCAATAATTGTAACTTAAATGTGACAAGATACTTGAATAATTTCTTAGTGAACTGATAATAATTGTGACTGAGTGTTTCAACAGTATGTCTGTTTGGGCTTCCAGTATACTAAACTATTTTTATTTTAATGCCCCATATATATATCTATATATATATTTATTTTTTTTTTTTTCTTTAAATTTTGACCATCCAGTCTACCACGAACCCTGTCATCTACACTTCACAGATTAAAAAAATATATCATAAACCAGTGATCCCTAGAAATTATAGGCTAGCTTTTTCTTTGCACTGTACATAAATGATTGATATTTTAAAAAAAATAGTTGCCTAAGTAGGTATTTATATTTATTATCACAATTTTAATTATTCATTTAGATATCTTCAATAATTGTCAATTGTAGACAACGTTTATTTTTCACCTTAATCGGCACTTCATTCAAATTTATTTATCAATTAATTTACATATTTAAATAAATTTGTATGTATTTTAATATTGTTCGGCTGAGTTTCGTTTAAATATTTTTACTAGTGATATATATATTAACAGAGAGAATTTTATAAATTTTCTTTGCTGTTCCTACGTCTGAGATGATACGATTCAAAGCAATAATTCGTGGATGTGACTTTCCGTTAACTTTTATAGATGATCTATATATATCCTTTGATAGAAATATAGATTGACTGCCTTAACATTTTTAGTCTTTTAGATATTGTCCCATATAAGCATCGGTGTTTTACATGATTTCACCCGTAAATCATATTTTTGATCCCTCGTTTGATAATGTTCAATGTTTCTTAGATCGGACGGTGATAGAGCTACAATACAAAATGTTAGATTGTACTTGTATTATTTATAGTATATTGAGAATATTTTATAGCTAAATATAAATAACATTGCCTGATAAATTGTGCCCTAAAACGTGTGCCCGTGGTCGGAGGTGTGACTATTATGTATGTTTATTGCTAGGGCGCGGCGAGCCTCTGGTTGGGAATTATGATCACTTTCTGCCTCCACGTGACGCGAAAATGAAATCGTTTTTGTTTTTTTTTTTTTAAATTATTAGTTAAAATTATCGGTTCCAGTCCGGTGTATAATCTCTTGTAAATTTCTGTGTATAGATGGGAAAATTAATATATGTTACGAATAAAGTAATTGTTTTTTTTTCATCTTTTTTTTTAAATCGGAGTTGCCGTATTGCCGCGTTGTAAATAGTGGGTCGCGCTGTTGTAACGGGCTCCTGTAGGATTATGCCTTGTACTGTAATATAATATAAAGTATGACTCGCAAGCTTGTACCATATAACTATAGTGAATGGACTCCTCAAAAAGTAGTTATGTATATTGGGTGTATAGTTATCCTTTAGTTTTTTTGTTTTTTTTTTTCGACTAATGATAGTAATTTATGCTGATAAAAATATCTATATTATACATTTATATATCTATAAAGAAAAGAGAAATACAAATAGTTTAAACACTATAAATATAGGCTAGGGGTTACACCACACATGAGATAGAATATAGTTTTGGTATGTAAACATTTAATAACTTGTAAATAAACCGCAGAAATAGTGAATAAATAAAGAATTGATACAATAAAATTTAACTTTATGTTATTGTAATATTTTTTCTAGTACGTGTTGTTAGATGCCGCGCACGTGCTTGTGCGCATGCGCGCGGCGAGTTAGGTCAATGATAGCGCCTGTACATTATTTTTTTTGTTGCTGGCAATTAATGAAGTTGCAAATATCCTTTTTTAATTGTGCATTATATTTTCTGTAAGTTGCTTTCTCTGTCGTTCTTCATTATTTTTAAATCATATAATTATATTCATAAAGTACGATGAGTCATGGTGAATTATTATCATATTATTATGAATGAAAAGAAATAAGGAATATTATTGTTCTGCTATTATTAAATTTGTAAAGTTAGTTTATTAATAAATGAATAAAAAAAATATTTGTTGTTTCTTTTTGTATTTTTTGTTCAAATAAACCTGTTACGATTTGAATTTTATGGTATTGAGATCAGACATTTTGTGGCATAAAATTAACTAATTTAATGTATAATTGTTACTTGTAAAGTTTTAGAAAGTGAAATAACAGTATGGTCGTAATTATATTAAATAATTTTACAATTTGAATATGGAGTTATTTTCACCATCGAATTTGTGAGAATGCTCTTCATTAATTTTTTTTTTTTAATTTATCATAGGCCTGCTCGTCTCACATAGAAGATTAATTATTTTTGTTTTGTCCTGTTTTATCCACTTGCAAATATAAATAGTTTTTATATTTGTATGGTCATATTTAATACCTGTTATCTTGTAATATAAAAATATATTTTTTTGTAGTAGCGATACTGGAAACTACTAGTTTGCAAGAAGGCGTGACAATGTTTATTAAATAAATTCAAATAATTATATTTTAATATAGTTTTAATAAATCGATATAAATGTGTTTTAATATTAGCAACTTTGAATAATGAATAGCACTGAAGGTGGGGTTATATCCGCCTGGAATCCAAAGTGTATTTATGTTTTTAATTTGTGTTAGTACTTTATTCGGCGGTGCAGCGAGCTAGCGTGGTGCAAATTTCAAAATGTCTATTTCAGATATGCCAAGAAATGACAAGGATTATTGCTTTACCCTTTTATAAATTTATATTAAACAATAACAGTCAAATTTTTTGAAATTGCTGGTAGATAGTATACCAGCAGCAGTTACCCAAGTTAGCAAAAACTCGTCATTCATTCAAAGTCTCAAACAACAATTATCTTCATATTGCTGTTCTGTTTCTATGTATTGTAATCGTAATTAGCTATCACAGAATGTTTTAAAAACAGTAACGTCGATCTCGTATTCTAGTAGCTAGCCTGTTAGTCAGCAGACCATAAGGTCCTGAATTAGTATTCCCTTCTAGAATACCCCCATTTAACTTCTAAGGCTACCGTAGGTTATATTAAAAATAGGGTATAGCATAAAGCGCTTCTCTAGAAGCTTCCTTCGTACGGGCTTCCCGAGAAGTTATGCAACTGGATCACCAGCTTTTTAGCAGGTCGGAGCTTCAAGGTTGTCGAAGGTGCATGCTCTGACTTAAAATTAAAGGCTGCGTTTTATCACCTACTCTGTTTCTTCTGCATATCATTGACATGTTAATTACTAATTAGTAACATTCACTGTTATGCGGATGATAGCACATTTTTTCTTTTTATTATAAACCCGCTATTAAGCG
Organism: Nymphalis c-album; assembly: GCA_963151315.1. Taxonomy (NCBI): domain Eukaryota; kingdom Metazoa; phylum Arthropoda; class Insecta; order Lepidoptera; family Nymphalidae; genus Nymphalis; species Nymphalis c-album. The sequence continues at coordinate 6,318,344 of OY720610.1, forward strand.
ATACTGCTCTACCTACATGGGCCTTATCGTAATGTTATTGACGAGCCGGTTGGCGTGGTTGGTAGATGCTTGACTTTCGCGCCGCAGGTCGCGGGTTCGATTCCCACCCATCCCATTTGTGTGCATGAACATGTCTGTTTGTCCTGAGTCTGGGTGTAATTATCTGTATAAGTATGTATTTACAAAATAAAAGTAGTATATGTAGTATATCAGTTTTCTGGTTTCCATAGTACGAGCTCTGCATAGTTGTGGCCGTGTGAATAATGTCCCACGATATTTTTATATATTATATTTAGTCAATAACTTTTCTATAAACATGGGCTCTCGAAAGAAATTTTTACGAATCGGATTGACAAATCATACGATTAGTGGATGCAAAGAAGCAAATAATCTCTTCATCTTTATGATACTAGTATAGATAAAAAAAATTATCACATTTCAACTTTCGATGTTCACGTATTAAATTAATTAAATTTTTATTAAGTCATAAAGTTGTTTAATTCCGATGTAACTAATAATAGAGTATTCAATTGTTTTGTCTGTTTTTATCTGTTATATTATTGATTAAAATGTACATACATGACGAAAACTCACGAAAGGACTGCACTGTGATTGGTCTTAACTGGTAGTTTTCTAAATGAACCAATCACGTGCGTTTTCTTTCGTATTCTATTAGTGTCAAATTGACAACGAAAATCGAAAACGTACTTGTCGTACTACTTGCTGTGATTTTCACCACATTTAATTAAATTGAACTTCAAATGTAAGTATTAGATTTTAATAGTTTTATTTTTCTTATCATTACTTTATTTTCTAGAATTGGTACTTATACTTTTCGTAGATTCTAAATTGAGATAAAAGATTTTCGCTAGTGTTATGTAAGAACGTCAATAATCCTACAGTAGAAATCAACTGTTTATTTTTTAATTCATGCTACCTTTAAATACGATTTATAAAGGTAAAGTATAGATCAAAATCCAACTACATATAAATTTTCTTATACACCAGGTACAAGAATAGTTATAATTATCTTTAATCTGATAAGGAAATATAACCTTTAAAAATATTTTATAAGAATATATAATTATACCGTCATGCATAAGTTTACTCTATAAATGTATTATTACATATGTTGTACCTTTGTAGTAAAACTAAATATTTGCCATAAATTATAACACTTATCAAAATTCTACATTGGGATTTTTAAGATATAAGTACCTATATTATTCAAATTGTAAAACCGGAGTCTTTTGCTGAATAATATTAATCGCAAATAAGCTAAAAGTATTAACATAATTTGTATGTTTCTTTTAGATTGATAAATCTTTTCTCATCAATTTTTTTTCTTTACTTTTTAAGATGGCTGACAGTGCAGTGTCTACCGTCGCCAAGCCTCAGATGCGAGGGCTTCTCCACAATGTTATCAAGCGTAACTTAATTGTCGCTATTGCCTTATCTGCAGCATGTGGATTCTCATACAAATTGTTTGTTGGAGATGTGCGCAAGAGGAAGTACGCTGAATTCTACAGGTAACATTACTATCCATCATTTCTCTGTTTAGATAATAATTTTATTAAAAAATTATATAGTCCTATTACTTTCATCAGTTATTTCAAAGACATTTAATAAGTCTCATATAAAATAAACTGTTTTTTTTATTGTATAAGTAGGTGGACAAGCGTATGGGCTATCTGATGGTAAGTAGTTACCGATTCCCATTGAGTATGGCATTATAAGAAATGTTAACCATCCCTTACATCACCAATACGCCACCAACCTTGAAAACTAAGATATTATGTCCCTTGTGCCTGTAATTACACTGGCTCACTCACCCTTCAAACCGGAACACAACAATACAAAGTAACATTGTTTTGTGGTAGAATATCTGATGAGTGGCTGGTACCTACTCAGATGAGCTTGCACAAAGCTTTACCACCGAGTAGTGTTATGTGCTTACTCTGCTATAAATAATGAATTTTGATTAAGAGATAAGAATTCTTATATTTGAATTGCTTTAAGGAGCTTTTATTTGATACATGTTCTATAAAAACATTGAACTAGTTAAGTATTCAATTGCAAAATCTGACTCATACTTACATGTGATAATTAAATAAAGGCGTGTAATTTATTAAAACTTCCACAAAAAGAGACGAGGCCTTAGCCCACCATTGGGCTATACATGTGATGTTAATTAACGTTTTTATTACTTATGCTATATAACTATCAAATTACACTTATTATTTTTCATTACATAAAATAATATCATTTTTATTATATTAAAGTCAAAAATCTTTATTCAATATAGAAGCGTTACACTTGGTTATTGTCATAAATCTAACACGGATTCGGAAATAAACTTTAAGACTTGAGAAGAACTGGCGAAAGATACTCAGTGGGGTATTTCTCATCTTCTTTATATATTTAGATCACTTTCGTCTCGCTTACATTATTACTCGGGTTTTTTTTTTTTTAATAAAACTTTACATAATTCCACGACAACCACGCTGGATTTTCATTCGTGTAAAGGATATTTATATATATATTGTGTTTTTATTTACAGAACCTATGATGCCGAGAAGGAATTTGAAGAAATGCGCCAGAAGGGTCTTTTCCAATCTTGCTAATTTAGCCTGTGGTTATGTAGTTGTATTAATTTGCTGTGTATAATGTAATTTAAAAAATAAAAATAAAATCAAATCAAGAAATATGATTTTTATTTATTAAGTTAGTAATTTAAATTGAGTTTGTACTCAGAACAACTATAATATTTATTAATTAAAAAGTGGCGGTTTTTAATAATATAAGAAAAGGCCACAAATAATAAGCCACACGGACCCAGTGGTTTGTATGCGTGAATCTTAACCAATTTTCGTGAGACCCGGCACCACTGAATTTTAATTTTGACTAAATTTAAAATTGAAATTCCACCGGAACCACTGACCTTAAAAGGAAAACATCGTGAGGAAACTTGCATGTGTCTAATTTCACTGAAATTCTGCCATATGTGTATTCCACCAACCTGCATTGGAGCAGCGTGGTGGAATAAGATCAAAACCTTCTCATCGCATAGGAGAGGAGGCCTTAGCCCAGCAGTGTGACATTAAGAGAATGATACATATAATAAAGAGTAAAAGGAACAAGGGGCATGTTATTACCCTATTACCCAAGATTGTTAGGGCATTGAATATGTAAGCGATGGGTAATATATTCTCTTACAGTGCCAATGTCTTAGAATGGCCTATTTGTCAGGATACTTGTTTACGTTACTCGACTTCATAGAGTCAGTAACTCTTTTGTGGGGCAATGTGTACGTTTATACAACAGGATCCCAGAAAGTGTTCAAAATGTTTCAGTTACTAAATTTAAAAAAATTGTAAAGGAATGCTTGTGTGCTAAAGGTTATTATACAATTAATGAATTTATGGATGATAGCACACCTTGGGAATGAGACGATCGCCGCATGGCTATTTCCTTTTGTTATTTTTTTTTGTAAAAGACAAAAAACAAAAAAAAAAAAAACAAAAACATCAACCCGCTGAGTTTCTTTCGCCGGTTCTTCTCAGGGCTGGGTGTTTCTTTTCCGAACCGGTAGTAGTTTCTAGTTTGACAATCAATAAGTAAGTGTAATACTTCAATATTGAATAAAGTATTTGAATTTGAAAATTTATTGCAAGTATCCAACACATATTACAAAGAATACATATTCCAACGTATAACAAAACATAAATGAAAATAACAGGGACAGGGAATACATAAATAATTTGGGGTGGTGGCGACCTATGGGCCACATTTTCAGAGGTCTATCTGATAATGTGGGACGAATGTCACCACTCAGACATAAGAAACCGCAGACAGAACCTTTTTTTTTTTTTGTTTAAGAGGGAGCATAACGGGGGCATTACGAGCAGGAGGCTTACCTGATGTAAAGTGACTACCACCGCCCATGGATATCTGCAACACCCGCTTGGCTTGGCTTGAAAATATATATAGGGCCTGTGCAGGTTGGATACTATATGTGTATATGCCTTACTTTTTTATATGGCTCTTTAGCCATTCTCCCCTTTAAAAAATAGTCCTCGTAAAAAAGTTTATGTATAGTATATTTCAATTAAATAAGGCACATTTATTTATTAGATTTCTATTATAATTATTTATATATAAAACATTTTTGTGGGGTATATTGGTTATCGCATTTTATTTAAATAAAAATCACAGATAATGTTACGATAATTTAATCAGGACATCAATTTATACGTATCATTCCAGAATACATAAATAATTTAACAATTCAATTGATTATATCGTCATCGCGTTGATTTACAATTAAATTAGTGTTAAATATATTTTTACGATAAAACTTTAGGATACTTAATCGTAGAATATCAAGACAGGGACCAGCCTGTTGGGTCTACTAAAACTTATACTCTAGATAAAAAATGACGAAGGAATAGGCTGTGCGATCTTAAAATTATAATAAAAAATACACACATCAATTTCCAAGTATTAAAATTTTGGAAAAAATAATAATTCAATGACACGTTCGTATTCATTTAATCGTAACATTTAATTAGCAATAGATTATAGGTAACTAGGAAAATGCTATATTATTCAAAAATAATATCTACGATTGGTCTTGATATTTGATATTATTCATTAGAAAATGTTCTCACGAATATTTTTGTTAAAAATAAAATAAAATTTATATTTAACAATATATAATAAGACTAAAAGTTATTTAAATTATGTTAATATGGCAGCTAGAGTGAGGCAATAAATAATCACAAACGTCCAAGTCGTGGAGGGTTGAGGTAAGGAGAACTTAAAACCTGAGGGCGGCTGCCGGGATAGTCTAGCGTTGCCGTACGCATTAGCGAGGAGTGCGAGGGAGTGTGTGAGATTATCTTCGCCCCCTAAGAAGAGCTCCACCAAGCTAGTAACGAGCGGCGGAAACGCAGCCAAGTTGGCACCTACAGTTATGGAGGTTGGTTGGTACCTCCCCACACTATAAGCACGCTGAGTGGGAGGCTGAGGTCGTAACACGATGCACCTCTCGGACCGTTCCCTCGTTAGTTGTACCGTAACTGTTACGCCACTAATTGAAATTTGCTCAACTTCAAGGACGCTTTCTTTACAAGGAGATACCTCGTTACCTCTGCTCCTCCAGTATAATAATAATTAATTAAATAATTTGTGCAAGTTCTGTTCAAGCGAACACAGCGAGTTTAATGCATCATAGCAAAGCTGCAGAACGTTTAAAAATCAACGTCGTTAATTATTAATTTTGTACCTTGTTCAAAAAGCGTAGTAAAATATAAAATTAAAAAAAAGCTTAGTAAAATATAAAAGGGCCTTTATGGTCACCGGCTTCAAATCTGGGAAATTAATAAATTTATCTTATCCGATATTGTAAATAGTACTGCAGTTTTTGTTTTTTAAATTAACCTCGACTATCTTAGTCAAAATGTACATAATTATAACGTATTTTCTTACGTTCCTAGCAATTGCTTCGATTAAAATTTAAATAAAAATATAATACTTTTTATAACTTAATCAATATACGATATTAATAGTTTTAATTAATCAAATTCACAATCCAAACAAGTAAAACATAGCGTATAAAATAAATACATTTTTATAAAATAATTACATATGTAATAGATAAATACAAGGTGCCAAGACTTTTGAATCATAAATTTTGAAAAGCTAAGTCAATGGTAACCTTTTCTTCTATTTATTTAAATGAGAAAATTAAGTATAAATGGTTGTACACACACATCATACATATTTAATAAAGTTTCAATAAATTATTAAGAATTTAGCGTAATTATTAATAATTGTATAATAATGAAATAAGAGATACATTTAATTTGAAACATTTGACTGGGTTTTTATTAACATTGTAACACTAACAATACAGATAAAAAAATGTAAGGTATGAAATGGATAAAGGTTAAGCTTCGGACAGACCAGCTAAGAATATCGTCAATTTTCAAAAATTCAATAATTTTGCATGATAATATTTTGTATGGAAATTAAGCTATCCGGACAGCTGATATTATCCGAACCATAGATAATAAACTAATGCAATAATGACGTACATCTCCATGGCTTATAATATATCTTATTTAATTATATTAAACGTTACAGAGAATTCACTAAATACAATTAATAGTTATTATTATAATTTAATTAATAAGCGTAATAGATCAAAAACATTAATGTTTTTTTTTTAATTAATTACTTAGTATTGGCGCAAATATTCCAATTATGGTTAGTTATATTATTTTTCTTATATTTTAAAGTGGCAGTAAAAATCCTAATAGTCCCTGCGTGTTGTTCTGTTAGCTCATATCTTCAAAACGATAATTAGCAAGTCAATAAGTCTCTATTTATGGACTTATTTAAATTCATCTAGTAACCTTACCTAGAATTGACTTGTCAGAATTTTGAACACCTGTCATTCGAGTTAGTAAGCACGGTCTTGTATACAAGTCTATCAACGGAGCCCAATTGCAGAGATTGGTTCAGTTGTGATATATCTTTTATTTTCGCCGCTGTACGTCGTTGCTATCGCACGTGGTTGAGTAACACGCGGCTTATATTTTTCTCTCCCAAGTATTGCGTTATTTAATAATTGTTATATTATGCGAATTTGTTTTTATTTTTGTTTTGATATTTAACCGTTTTTTTTTGGATTTGAAAAGATGTTCGGCACATCTATCTACCGATTGTCATGCCTCTGGCGGCCGTAAATTGAACAGAACAGCAATCATTAAGCCGAAGTACACCCACTATTGTAGTTGATAGACCTGTGTATAAGACCGTGTTAGTAAGATTCTACTCAATTTTTTTTCTTAATTTCGTGCTGGTTTATACGGGCATGTGTTATTGTATGTGCTGACTATAATTTGAAGATAATTAATCATAGGGGTTTTTTACAAGTAATCTATTGTGTCAATATTATTAAACATATGTAGCTATTTATAAAACATTACACGCAGGGTTAGGAAAATCGGTAAGTGATCAACACTTAATTATTTTGTACCCTCTAGGCCTCAAAACAAATAAAAATATAATTGAGCAAGTTGATTTAAAATAAGTTAATTTCCTCACGCGATCAACGAAATTTCATTAAAAAAGGTAACGATTCATTAATTTTTAATGAGAATCGTACATGTAATTAGCAGCTATTTATCTGCATTAAGATGTTATGAACTTAGCGACACACGTGAGAAAAGCCAATTTTTTTTCTCAACATAATTATGAATGAATGTCTTTATTTGAAAATTATTTTGTCTTCAAATTTTATAATTATATAAAACTTAACAACGAGCGCAAATAGACTAAGCATTTTTTGTGTTTTTTTTTTATTCGAAACAAAATCATAAATGGAGGAAGCAAAACAAAAAAATTAAATTAGTTTGTGCATTCACAGCTTATGCGCCAGTAAAGACACATAAAAAAAAACTTTGAGGCCCGCCCCTTAAACGAAAACGTTAGTGTGACCAGCACACAATTATGTAAATTAATTAATATATCAACATTAAAATTGTAATAACCTTACATTAAAATTTTAACGTAATGTTTTTGTTGCATGAAACATTTTAATATTTTTTATATTTATTACACGTAACCACATATTATTGCTAACGACTTTTGATATATCTGGTCTCGATCAAGTGCACTCCATACCCCGGACGTCGAACGTCTTACCCTCGTATTCCGGATGCCCGTAGCCGGTTTCGTCGAACTCACATTCTTTACCATTCTTCACAGATTCCACTGTTGGGCCGTACAGTTTCACACAGAGGATATCCTTGTAATTTTCCAAAGCCAGCGCCAAAACTGATCCACCCAAAAGAACTTCGCACGAAGTTATTCTTTCTGGCGGTGTGTACACAGCTATCAGCTTACCTGTAATGAGTATTTTATACTATGTAACTCTAGTTTATATCGTAAAGTTATCGAGATTTATTTTAGTAAATATGACTACATTTTCGTTATCATCAAGCTACCATCTAAATTTTTAAATAAATATTATTAATCAAATAATATGATATTTTTTTAGAATATAATACCTCTTTTGTAATTTAAATTTAGGTTATGATAAATATATGATTTCGTTTTATTAAAATTAATTATAATGATGCTATTTATTGATGTATGTTTACTGTATACACAATTCATCCATTTAGTTGATACAATGGTATTTAAGTGTATAAATTTATAACGAGCCAACATAGAAAGTAAATGACAGCCTTCAATTTCGACGGATAGTCATTTGACCATCATGTGCCTTTCATTCGAACGTCACTTTACAATATTAAGAGATTTTAGGAAAGAAATGGTAGCCGTAATATCGAGTTAAATTGTACATACAAACGTCGAGTGGCTTTTCACTTATATTATCGACTACTCGTGCCCCGCGGTTTCACCCCCGTATAAAATTAATAAAAATATAATGAATAAAAATAAGCCTAGAACCTTCCTCGATAAAAGGACTATACAATACAATAATTTTTAAATTCGAACCAGTAGTTCCTGAGATTAGCCGGATCAAACAAACAAACTCTCCAGCTTTATATATTAGTATAGTTATAGATATGCCATTTAAGTGCACACAACCGTGTACTCAAGTTCTTATTTCGGATGCAAATTGCAAAAGTTCTCAGAAAGTGGGAGTTCTCTCCCATTGTAATTGCAAGATGTTGCAAGATAAAAACAGCGAGTACCTTAAGTAAAAGAGTGATTAAGTGTCTTCTAGGTAACGCACCTTGCTTTTTACTTTAGACCCCGTCGACACCTAATATCAATAGTGTAGCGGAGTACGTACCGGCGTGCAGGTCCCACAGGCGCACGGACAGGTCGCGGCCGGCGCGGTCGGCCGACAGCAGCACGCCGCCCGCGCGCGACAGGCGCAGCAGGCCGGGCGCCGCCACGTGCCCGCGCAGGCTCAGCCGGCAGTTACCTGCGCACGGACCACTACTCACGGGCCTGACCGACGGCCTCCGCCTCTTTGGAGAGGTTTATGCTGCTCCGTTTCGGTGGATTTACGAAGGATCAAGATGTTCTTCTTTACCGAAGACATGAGCATAAACTCGAATTTGTCACAGTGCCAATGTGAATGTACGTAAGTGACCATTTACCATCAGGTGACACATTTTGCCAGCTTATCTATCAATTTCAATATAAAAAAAATTGGTCGTCAAAAATATTGGATGGAGGCTCTATATAAAAAATCCATTTAATGTATGATTGATATCAGAAAAATATAGGCTTAATAAATATTTCAAATCTTTACCAAATTCCCTTTTTTTATTACGTCTATTCTTACATAATTTTTGAGCCATAAACTGACAGCTGATAATTCCAGTTTTTTTTCTATTGGCTGATCCAATTCGATGACGAAAAAACCCAATAACTTTTTATCGTCCTGATCTGGGTTGGAAGTCAGGACAGCGGGATCTGCGGTCTTATATTTAGTCACTAGACCAAGGCAGTCAATATGATATGCAAAGCTACACGGACAGTATTACTGCTAGTGTCGGATTATTCACTAACAATTAGACCAACGAGGCAATCAACTCCAGATATAAACACTGACTAACCCGTAACTAAATCCCAGACCAAGATCCTCGTATCAGCGAGTCCGGATACAACGCAGCCGTCCACCGAGCTGATCGCGAGAGCCACGGTGTCACAGCCGGGTTTCCACTTCTTGAACAACGTCCCCGACTGCAGGTCGTACACGACGATGAAGTTAGGGCTCGGTTCGTCGAGCTCTCGAGACACAACGCACACGTACGAACCTAGATATTAAATTATACTGTAATCAGGTTATCAAATTTCACTGAAGTTCTGTCACATGTGTATTCCACCAACCCGAATTGGAGCACTGTGATGGGATAAGCTCCAAACCTTCTCCTCAAAAGAGGAGAAGAAGCCTTAGCCCAGCAGTGGGACATTGACAGGCTGTTATTGTATCAGGCTAGTTAGTAGGCTGTTACAATTTTTTTTTTAAATGTTTTCATTAACGAGAGAAAATGTAATCCCTTAGTATATAATTGAAAAGTAGATACACCGATAATTATAAGCATGAACACGTTTACTACAACTTACATGACTGTATTATTTTTATATACTTAATTGTATATCTAGCCTGAAAATCAACCAATATATCTAACTTTATTATGTCATGTATTTATTATATTTATTTATTTATTTATTTAATCGATACACCACAGTATTTGAAATATGGCACTTAAAACAAGAATACGATAAAATGACAGGTACAATTTCAAACACTTAATAGGTATATACAGCATTAATAGTTACGTTATATCATACGAAATGAGTTTATTTATGCTCATTTGTGACCTTAATGGAACTACAATGTTGAAAATTAATAAAAACTACATTTGCATTAAGAAGATAAGGAAAATAGAGCCTTTGTCAGTTATATGTTATCTTTAGAGTCCTTAAAACAAAAACTACAAAATTGGCGTAAAATATAATTCATTTATAAATCGAAATTTCAAGAGAAACCAAGACTATATAAGGTTTCTTTTATGGTAATTATTTGAGAAATGATATTATTTGATACAATACCTTCATAAGTAATAGCTGCTTTCGAGGTGATGAAGTCATGATGGGGTATTCGAAGGTCATACAGCAGCTTCCTTGAGGTCAAAGACCATACCAGTAGCGGGAATGGCTTCTGAGTTTCATCACCGCAGACTAATATTCTGTTATATATATTACAAATAGGTATATATTTGATGAACTGTTAAGTTGAATAATTGTTATGTAGACTGTATATGAATAAAAATGATAATGTTTACTTGGTGGTAGGGCTTTGTGCAAGCTCGTCTGGGTAGGTACCACCCACTCATCAGATATTCTACCGCAAAACAGCAGTACTTGTTTTTGTTTTCCAAGGTTAGTGGTGCATTGGCAATGTAAGCGATGGTTAACGTTTCTTACACTGCCAATGTCTAAGGGCGTTGGTGACCACTTACTATCAGGTGGAACATATACTCGTGCTAAAATAATAATGTTAAAAGAAATACCTTCCATCGCCGGACACCAGCAGGGAATTGAGGAACCGGTCTTCGCCGGCCTTGAATGTTGTCACACAGTCACCTGGAGGCGAATATCACTAAACTGAAATACTATTGAAATAATTGGTAAAAACTGCAACTGATACTAAGATTTTTTTTATTGGTATGAACTTTTATGATTTTTCAAAGAAATTTTGATAAAAATACTTTACGTTTATGTGAATAATATAATAATAATATCTTGGGACATTTTTCACACACTGTCATCTGATCCCAAGCTAAGCAGACCTCGCACTATGGAAACCAGACAACTGATATACTACATATACTACTTTTTCTTTTGTAAATACATACTTATATAGATAATTACAACCAGACTCAGGACAAACAGACATGTTCATGCACACAAATGTCTGTCCTGGGTGGGAATCGAACCCACGACCTGCGGCGCGAAAGGCAGGGTATCTACCAACCACGCCAACCGACTCGTCAATAGAAAATCAATCAATAGAAGAAAATCAAATCAATAGAAGTTTATGTAATTTTTTACTATTCGAGCTGACGCAATTTGACAATTTTATATGATTATCCAAATTGTTTTGATCTTATTATTGGTATTAATTATGACGATTCTGTATTAATTCCTAACTATCATGTTATATGACCTTTGGCTAGTGCTTGGTTAATAATATCAAACATAAGAAGGTTCTAGTTTAAACAACAGACCAATAATTAAATATTAGTTTATGAACAGTTCTCAGTACGCGTTCAAGATAGGAAGTTGACAGTACAATCTAGTTAGTACAGGCTCTGAGTTGTTCGGTTTTATCGGATTGCCATCCCATCGGTTTATGAGAATTAAGGAATAGGGGGTGTGCTCGTATTTGCGCACATACATGTGCAGGTGGTTCCCATAAAAATAGTTAACGTGACAGAAATTGCTTAGGAGAAAACACTCATTTCCTCAAAATTTCTACATAACTTATGCTTGGAGTTTTTGGGTTTATTTGGGTTAAGAAATATAGTTAATGTATCAATAATGTTAATTACCTAATGATTAATTAGTTTTGTTTAGAGATTGAACGAAACCGAATAAGTATCAAAGCCTCACCTGTCTCGATGTTCATCAGGTTAACGTACATCCGGTTCCTTGACAACGCGACCAGGTGCTTCGAATCGTGAAGGCCGTAGTACGGCATCTTTTGATTCATCACACCTTTCAGGGCGACCACGTATTTGCCCTAGAACCAAGAAGATATAATCTTAAACTAGACCTTTTCGTAGACAATTCTTATCCAAGATACAAGGGTTAAATAAAAAAAGTACAACTTCACACTATATTGAATTTAAAAGTTTATTAATCTGTTATATCTATACATTTTACATAACTATACTAATATATAAAGCTGAAGAGTTTGATTGTGTGATCCGATTAATCTCATAAACGACTGGTTCGAATTTAAATAATATTTTTGGGTTGTATAGTGCTTTTATCGAGGAAGGTTCTAAGCTGATTTTTATTCATTATATTTATATTAATTATACGCGGATGAAACCGCGGGGCATTGCTAGTTTAATATAGTATTGGATTATCTTTTCGTATGACGCAATAACACATAAAGAATATAAATAATAACTTCAATGTTGTTATTACAGATATGAGATTATAATTTCCTGTTTATTAATATCCAGTGCATACTGCATATACACCGATAACTACAATAAAAAACAAAAGATTCACACACTTAATGTGTTATTAAATAAAACAGTCTGTTTTAAAGAACTAACGACCTTTAAAATGTTTATATAAGGTAATAAGTCGTTATCAAAGAGTGTTTATGTATTATATAATACAACTAGCTGTGCCCCGCGGTTTGACCCGCGTATAATTAATAAAAATATAATGAATAAAAATAAGCCTTGAGCATTCCCCCGATAAAAGGACTGTACAACACAAAAATATTTTTTAAATTCGAACCAGTAGTTCCTGAGATTAGCCGAATCAAACAAACAATCTCTTCAGCTTTATATATTAGTATAAATATTATATATAAAATAATAATTAATCTATATTTATAAAGTCGATTTACGTGACTAACTATTAACACTCGACCAAAATAGCTGGAAAGTTGTAATTCGGAACAAAAGTTTATTTTATAACACAAGAAAAGAGTTTCGCTTGGATAAAAGTTTTGGACATTTCACCTTTAAACGTGAGTAATATTATAAAATACGTAAATTATTATATACCTGATCCAAGTCGTAAACCCTGAGTTCTCTGCGGCAGAGCACCACGCACTTGTATTCGTCTATCGGCACCAAGTTAATTGGGTGTGTTACTCCAACGATTTTTCTCACTAATTTACATCTGCGAAAAAAATACTTGAATGGCATCCAAAGGATTTCGGCTAAAAATGAATGCTAAATAATATTTGAATTTATCTATAAAACAGAAGGTCAATAACCTTCTTTTCTTACCTAGTGACGTCCCAAACACAGATCTCCTCTCTTTCCGTAGACACTGTCGCAACGAACTTCCCTCTCGTGTCGAATCTCACAATCAAATCATATGACTTACTATCGAAACCTTCAACCATCGAAAAGTCCCTTTTCTCCCGATTTTCGACAACTTTCCAAAAATCATCATTAGCTGGATAAAATGTGGGCACAGGGGGTTCCCAGACTTCCTTCATCCAACTTTGGACGATATCAGTATCAAAATCTATGCCATCTCGTTGCTTTCTCTCCAACGTCGTTCGGAGGAGGCCGTAGAATTGTCTATGGTCATAATCGAGAGCGTACGAATGGATTTCGAAGACCTCCTTCAGAATCTCTAGATGTTCCGGTAGTGGATCGATGTGGACTAGTGCAATGTCTTCAAGGAAATGACCACAGTCGGTAGCGGCCAGCTTGTCGTGTATCCAGTCCAGGTTAGTGAAGTAAGCCTTATTAGCGAAAGCTTCTGGATCCTCCTTCAACAGATGATAGTGTTGGAACGGTAGTTCATCGAACTTTCTAGTATTGTACCTGTAATGAGTATTGAATATTTTAAAATGAAATGAAATAATAGTTAAGGTAATTTTGTTAATCGATTAGAAGAGTTATACCATTCATCGGAGAACTTGTTTTCCTGTGACAGTAATCTTCCAGACATCTTTGGGTCGTTTTCCATGTACCATTTACCCTAAAATTATGAAAAAGTAAAAGATTACAATATCGTTTTTTACTTTAACTGAATTATATCCGTAAGCAACGATAAAAACAGACTGTTTTTAATCGATTATAACTATTACAATCCCATTTTTTTAGTAGATTTAATTTTATTTTCTGATCTTAACTAGTGCACACAGAAGTGTGTCCAATCATTCATATACATTATTAATTTCTGAATCATACGGCCGAATACTGAAACGTCATTCAAATATGAAGTGGAACTTAATTATTTGAGACGCCGATAATTTAAAATTTCGCATACTTAATTTTTTATATAATGGCGCTCCATTAATCGACTGTATCTTTCCTAAAATTAAGTGTACCTACTACAAAATGGTTACAAGTGTGATAATTTAATTTACTGAAATAACTAAGTGGCGGTAAAGTACAGAAGCGGGAGATTCTGGCGAGTACCAATCGGATTAGTCGAAGAGGCCAAGAATGCCACGAGAAACCTAGCTAAAGCCGACACTGTGTCATTTGTGGAGCGATCGTCACCTCGAAGTAGTCGACGAGCGCTCGCCTCGCGCAGCGCTCGTGCGCGGCGTAGCGCTCGGCGGCGACGGCGGCGAGGGCGGCGTCCCGCCAGCGCGCGCCGCCCCGCGCGTCCCCGCGCAGCCACGGCGCCAGCAGCGCGCACAGCTGCGGCCACAGCAGCGCGCCCGGCGCCCACGGCACTGCGGGCGCACAGCCTTCACTTACGCTTTGTCGGTTCTATTATTATTCTTATGTTACGGGGAGAAGGTGCGAAGACGATTTTTGATGAAAAAATCTAATTTTACCGAACATTTACACGTTTAAAGCGACGAAGAAGCGACGTGTCTCCCACTTACGGTACGTCTCCTCGCTCCTGAACAGCTCGTCGTGGGCCAGCAGGTCCAGTATCTCGGTGTCGTCGAGCCCCCGCCGGGAAGCCGTCAGGAGGGATAGGCACGCGCTGACTCTCTCGGCGCCGAGCGCCCCCTCGGTGGTCACGAGGATCTGCTCAAGTTGACCTTCGAGATCTTCGCAGATGACCAACTCGGGCGTAGTCTCCGGTTCGGATTGCTCTGTGAACGTTTCCGCAGACAGAGATATTTGCCACGCTAGTATCTGAAAATATTTAAGATCGAATCAATTATGTACGTTTGGTTCAAATATTCGTTTCTTTTTATAAATGTTACTCAACAAAGTAGATAAAAATGACTTGTATATTTTTGGAATGGATTTTATACTTTCGATTGAGAAAATTAGCCACAGAAAACTAAGTGAAAAAGTCATATCAATTTTATCACATCTTTGGGATTGAATTCGGCTACATCACCCCACGCTGAGGCAGTATAGTAGAATAAACTCCAAACGTTACTTAAGAGGAAAGGAAGCTATATGCCCAGAAGTGGGAGTTTAAAAAAAATCTGTTTTTTTTTTCAATCAGATTTACACAAAAATATAAGTCGTATCATACATACTTTAGCATAGAGCGGCAAAGTACATTTCTGAACAGCTTTCATCGCGGTTTCCGGAGGTGAAGCGGCGCCTGTCTTGCTGTAGGTAGCGGCGCAGGCGGTCAGCACTGCTTTGGCTTCTTCTGGACCGACTGGAGGAGCTCGAAGCACTTTTGGTCCATCTTCTGATGAGAGAACGGCCATGATTGCAGAGCTTGAAGGTTCGTCTTTTTCTGGAAATGTTACAAATAAAAGCGTTGATCACAAAAGAACAGTTATAAGAATATGTCGAGTAACTTTCAAATCATTAATTATCGAGCTAAAAGAAAATGAAGTAATAAGAAACCATTGCCTAAATCTAGAAAATGAAGAAAAACTAATCGTAAGAAAAACAATCCGTAAGATTTACCTTCAGTAACAGTGACAATCATCTTCACATTATCAGGTAGACGGGAGGGCAGCCAGCGCGCTCCCCTCAGAGCGTCTGCCCCCGCTATACAGAGGAGCACTGGGCGTGTACGGCCAAGTGCTTCCAGGAGTCTAGCCAGCGTTGATGATAGACTGGTCGCCTCCTGGTTAAGAACGAACATTTTTGGCTAATTGATACAATATTTATCATAATAAATTTAGTAAAACTGTATCCAACGATGGAATTGTCCTCTATATTTATAAGATTTATGCTCAATTATTATTATTACACCGATTTTTCTAAAGGACTTAACGAAAAATCACACAAATTGTTTAAACATACCAGATGTTTTGGAATTCATGAGCTGTGTTCGTGCTAATATTTAAAACGGTGGAACTGAATCTAATTGAGCTGGTGAGTGAAAGGGACGTCTATATATGTATATGATAAGTGCGTACATTACGTCCTCGATATACGGTGCCGGAGTGTAGTACGTGAAGTTGGTCCACAATCGACTTAAGAAGCTGGTGAGAACTGCTTGACTGCGGCGTCAGACCTACGAACCTAAGGTAAGATTGCTTATGAGAACTTGTTTATGAGTCATATACATACAAAGCTTTAAAATTATGTCTTTATTAAACGTAAGTAAAACGAGGACTTGAAACTAATCGTCAACGAGGTCTTGTACATCTTAGATTGGTATTATATTTTGACGAGCCGGTTGGCGTGGTTGGTAGATACCCTGCCTTTCGCGCCGCAGGTCGTGGGTTCGATTCCCAGGACAAACATTTGTGTGCATGAACATGTCTGTTTGTCCTGAGTCTGGGTGTAATTATCTATAAACGTAAATGTATTTACAAAAGAAAAAGTAGTTTATGTAGTAAATCAGTTTTCTGGTTTCCATAACACAAGCTCTGCTTAGTTTGGGATCAGATGACCGTGTGTGAATAATGTCCCAGAATATTATTATTATTATATTATTATATTAGGTCAGTCGATTGAGACGCGTAATGAGTTGTCGGAACTAAGTCGTTGATAATTTGTGCCTGCAATTCCATGGGGTCATTTCTACACTGGAATATGAGATATTTGCTTGATAATAGTAAAACTTGTGCATATTAAATACAGTCGCAAACTTCTCTTGAGAATGAGACTTGGATTATTCAGATTATACACCACGTTGCCCAAATGGGTTGATGAATACTTATCGGGCAAAAAAATCATCTGACCCTTGCAGGTTTCCTCACGATGTTTTCCTTCACAAATTATGACACATGAAAATAGTGCAATTGTGGGTTCAAAAGATGGCCATTTTTATAGTCAGTGATTAACGGCCGAATACTGAAACGTCATTTAAATATTAAATGCAACTTAATTATTTGAGACGCCGTTAATTTAAAAATGTTCATATTAAATTAGGAGCTTTTCAATGTTAAGTAGCGTTTAACTTTGAGTGACGTTTCAGTATACGGCCGAAATTATATATATACAATATGTATTTTTCACGATTGAATATCATATCATGGATGATTGATGAGCACTCCCTTAACGCTCACTGAACTTGCTGAAGATTGTGTAAATTAAGCAAAGCGAAATGAAACTATCAATCATTACGAACATAATTGATATATAATCTGTGCACGACTAACGTGTGCGAAATAATGAGTAGTATGATCATCATATATAAACTATTCTGATAAAATGTAAATAGTTTAAGGTTAATAGATTTATTCTTATTTTATAAATTATATTAAAAAAATATTGAAATGAATAGTATTATAGGTATAATAGGAGTTAATTGTTTAATTTAAAAGAAAAACCGTACGATCAAGATATACTTTTAATAGAATGTTTCGTTGGTCTAGTGGCTTGAGATAAGGCCGCAGACTCGGTGGTCCTGGGTTCAATTCCCAGGTCGGGCCGATAAATAGTTATTGGGGTTTTCTGTCAGAAAATTCTCAATATAAGCCCGGAGTCTGGAAGTCGGAAGTGTATACACTCCCGTGCCTCGAAAAGCACGTTAAGCCGTTGGTCCTGCGCCTGAACTCTTTCCGGTCGTGTCGGATTGCCGTCCCATCGGATAATGAGAGCGAAGGAAAAGAGAGTGCACCTGTGTTTGCGCACACACTTCTGCATTATAATATCTCCTGCGCAGTTGGCTAATTTTTCTTGAGATTGGCCGCCGTGGCCGAAATCGGTCTGGAGGTTTTATACTTTATTTTTTACTCCGATTTGGTGATATAAAATGATCTTACCTTAGTATCAGGGCAACGTCTGGCAACACTGACGGCGCAAGTGTTGCCGCTCGAGCCAATAAGGTTGCTTTACCGCATCCCGCGCCGCCGAGCAACGCAAGCGGCACCGAACTTTCTCCACGAATATATCTGTGTAAAAACCGGTTTTTTATAGTACAAGTAGGCGGACGAGCATACGGGCCACCTAATGGTAAGTGGTCACCAACGCCCATAGACAGAAGCATTGTAGATTTATTAAAAAAAAACAATATCGCCAATGCGCCACCAACCTTCGGAACTAAGATGTTATGTCCCCTGGTCCTGTTAATCGACTGGCTCACTCACCCTTAAAACCGGTACACAACAATACCAAGTACTACTGTCTTGCGGTAGAATATCTGATGAGTGGGTGATACCAGACGAGATTGCACAAAGCAAAGCGTAAGCTCTACTCACATTAATGTATCACTGTGAATACTTGTGCAAATTATTATGCACATAAAACCCCCCACTTCATTAAACTTGGTCGCAGAGTTCCTGAGAATTCCTGCGATAAAAAGTAAAATAATCTCAAGACACTTACGTTTTGAGTTCGTTCAAGGTGATCTCCCGGTTTGACGTGCACTGGGTTACTTTCTGGCAGAAAGTTAGATGCTCACTGACCTCGTCGAACAAACTGCAATGAAATACATGATTTTAATTATTAGAACAAACAGGCAAACATTTGATTATATGGTTATGTTTTAAAACGAATCTAGAACTAATTATCCAAATCTTACAACACGGTGACAAATTTGAATAGACTCAGTTCCAAACTTGGAGATTCATGCCCAAGTTCACTTTGACATTTGAGTCCCTCCAATTCCGAAGTGATTAGAATAACATTTGACTGGCCGGGCCTCTAGGCTGGTCTTACATGCCTAGGCCCAAATCAGGGGCTGAATAGACCAACCATTTATGTTTGTCACAACACGGTCTGAATTCGTTTTTCCGCTGATGAATATTCGTTTTTTTTTCAGCCCAAAAATTGTCACGATTACTGATAATTTGAATCAAAACATAATTTCACGATGTACAATACTTGGGTATTACCAATGGGTAGTATTAACTTCAACGAGTCTGAATATATAGCTAGGAGATACATAGGCATGTACGGATCGAGGAATGTATCAAAATTCAGGAATGTATCTATGTTGTCAAAAAAAAGACGCGCGCTATGCTATAACCGACATTTTTTTGGGTTATGGTGTTTTATTTTCACAAAGACCAATTCGAGATTTATGTAAAATGAGTTTTATTCCTGGATATAATAAAGACTATATGTATGTAGTAAAGATAAGCGTATGCGACCTAGTGGGGATCCCGCAGTAGCCGGCGGGGCAGTCGGCGTCGGCCACGAGCGCGTCGAACAGCGCGTCGAGGCGCTCGCTGAGCGCGGCGCGCACGGCGGCCGCGTACTCCTCGTCGGCGCCGCGCGGCCCGCGCGCGCGCACGCTGCCGCGGATTATGTTGCGCTCGCTCAGGTGCAGCTGCAGTACGGTACACACGACTTTAATTCTGTTAATATTTTGTCATTCATTTATAACGGAGTCGTAATTAGTTTCGTAATTAGTTTACCATGCGAGCTACTTTGGAAGTAATTGAGTTGATCACGTAGTGGAATGGGTTCATTCCATCTCTCTTTAAAAGGGAAAATAACTTTTTCCTAACAATTGGGTTTTTACGGGTTGTTATTTCCTTTTTCACTGTTGAACCCGCTACCTGGCTACCACCAGGTATACATAAATAAAGTTCCTATTGATTTAAGTTGAAATATTACGAGGGTCCAGTCCAAACATGGGCGTGAACAGATAGTCTGATCGATGTGTGTGTGTGTGTGTGTGTGTGTGTGTGTGTGTGTGTGTGTGTGTGTGCGCTTACCTTGAGGTCTTTCTGCAGGTTGGCGAGTCGTCGTTGCAGTTCGCGATGGTGGTCCGCGTCTGCGTCTGGTGGTTCGGGACACACCGCGCGACACACCCACACGCAGCGGCGAGCCGTCTCCGAGCTCATCAGCACCGTGTGCTGCACCTCCTGGCCGACACGTATCGGACAGTAGTGAGAACAAGCACGTGCTCAGGTATTTCAATACATAAGTGCAACATTATGTCAGATTTAATTTATATTAAAATGAGACAATTTCAAAAGGGATATTATTTCTCAATGGTGAGTAAAGAAAATGACGAAATTATTTGAATGTCCATTTATTTTCGAAACGATACTTTAACGATGGAAAGAATATCTCGCCGCTATGAGATGTATAAGAAGCGGTACCTGCTCCAGCACGGTGGTGAGGTAGGCGTCGCAGGCCTCCTGCGGCAGCGTGCGCACGAGCACGCTGAGCGCGCGCGCCATCTCGCGGCGCCAGCGGGCGGGCGCGCCGCGCACGAGGCGGTAGCACGGCGGCCGCGTGCTCAGGTCCGCGCTGTACCTGCAGGCCGTAACTTACATGTAACCCTCGTGTGCCCAACACTTGGACCTCCATTTCATAGCAAGTACAGTCACATGAACACGACTATATAGTGGTTACTTTTACTATTTACACCATGATCGGCTACTCGAAAAAAGAGCAAAGTGTTTAATACGATTTCTAGTGTTCTCTATCTGTTACTTAAAACTGAGAATTTGTGTTACCATTTGTTCAGTAATGTCTTGTCATTCTCGTCTTCAGCAGCTTCCAATGCGGCTTCGAAGTCTGCGAATTCCAGGGTGTGGGGGAGCAGTGGTGTTCCGAGGTTCGCGTTCAAAAACAGAACAGGTACAACCGCACCAAGTTCTGTTTGACCTGAAATATTATTTTATGATTGTTAATTTGATGTGTGATACGAGTATTAACTTTGTGGGCCAAACATTTTTAGCCTCAAAAAAAGGGCAATGTAAGATTTTTCATATGAATATACTCGTAGTTAAATTAAATAATATTTCTTATATTATTACTACTTCGTTATACGTGATAAGATTTTATTATTGTGTCTTAAAACTTAAAAGATCTTAAGTCTTAAGTTTCTGAAACGTTAGTTAAAAATATTTCCTAATCTGGCTAACTACTCAATACTCATTGGTTGTCTATAGTATCATTGATTGCGATCGACCAATTACAAATCAGATTAAAATAAAATTAGACAATTCAGTGATTCAGAAAAAAGGTAAATATGTATATGGGCAAAGATAAGTAAACATTGCTTACGAGCCAGTTCAGCTATACACAACACAGGGAAGCGGTGGTCGCGTTGCTGTTCGAGTGGTGACCGCCAGTGCAGGTCAGCGACGTGAACGCGCCAGCCGCGCTTACGAGCGCGCATTCGCAACCGAGCCGCTACACCGCAGTGTAACGCGCCTTTCTCTGCACAGCAATCTGCGGATAAAATTATGTTGATAAATAAGTTATAAAGTATGTAAAGTTTTTTGTTGACAAACTTAGTCAGTACCATAACCTCATCAAGATATGTAGATATTGAACGGTGTAGAAGCAACTTGTAAAAGATAAATGACAGATTCCAAAGTGATCCCATTGATTTGACACACAAACCACATACACACACACACACACACGCACACCACAATTAAATGCACATCTCATCCTCAAATACCATTCAGGCATTTACCCTTACATCTTGTAATATTTTAGTCAGCTCCTTTCCTCTTTTTTTTGGCACACATAACTAATAACAGTCAGTGAATGCAATACATTATTAAACAAGGCTAAAGCTAGAACATAATATTTCAGAATGTGTGCATATAAGTTTTACATATAAGTTATATCTTGCAATTAATTTATCAAACTCAACTACATTTAATGGTAATTGTATGTCTCACCCTGTGAATCCGCCGCGCAAACGTACACGACCATCGCTCGACGGCGTCTCGTCCTCTGTCCTGGCAGTCTGCCGAGGAGGTATGATCGGTGTTCCTCTGGCAGCGCGGCCACGTTGGCCGGTATCGGCGGGCCCACGACATCCTCGCGAGGTGACGCGCAAGCGACTGGCGACGAAAGCGATATGGAATCTAGAATGTAAGAAGGAAAAAAAGAATTGATACAAGAAATGTCCAATCAAGTCATGATTTTGAGAAAACAAAAATGCCAAACTGTATAATTTAAAATAATTAATTGTGATATTAATGCTATTTATTTTAGATAAACTTTTATTATGGTTATATATACGTAAATATATAATGGTGTTTTATTTCTGAATTTCGAAGATATGCACTCATTTATCTATGCATTTATATAGGAGAAATATTTTTGGAAACGTTTCATTAATAATGACCTTTTTTTTTTCAATTTTTGGCACGCTTAAAGGCCAGCCGATACGGGGCCGCTAGGCTTTTTTTCTAAACTGACATTTACAATGGCAATAACATTCGACCAAAAATTATTCGTTATATATAGACAGGGAAATGGTAACACAAAATTCCAGGTCATTTGTACCAGTATGATGACTCTTCAGGGGTCTAATTACGTAATGACCAAAAGGAAACTTTTGTTTATTATATTATAGCTCTGTCACCGGTGGACCAATCGCGTGGGCGTTAACCAAACGTGTCGGATAAATTATGAGTGTCAAACGATTTGTTCCACAAAAATCCTTGTATTTTCCGATAGTCGATGTAAAAAGTAGGGGTAGCGTAATGCCATACTTCTTCATTGTGACACAGTCCGCAAAACCGACGAGAACATATTTATTAAAAAAAAACAATTCAACCAATTTGTACCAGGCTAATTTTTGCACAGCTAATCATCGTCGAGTAGTCATTCACGAAAATCACAATGCCATTCTTTTCCGACGAAATACAATACAAATGACTTAAGATTTTTTGTCACCATCTCCCGGTCCACTACTATGATTCAATTTTTTCAACTCAAATAATTTTAAGAGCAACTGTCGAAAATATGACAAAAATATTGTTTCAAATTAGTATTTTCGCGTCGATATTCATTATTAGTATTCTTTTTTTTTATTGTATAGGTAGGTACGAGCATTTGGGCCACCTGATGGTTAGTGGTCACCAACGCCAATAAACAATGGCGTTGTAAGAAATGTTAATCATCGCTTACATCGCCAATGCGCCACCAACCCCGGACACCAAGATGTTATGTCCCTTGTGCCTGTAATTGCTCTGGCTCACTCACCCTTCAAACCGAAACACAACAGTACAAAGAACTGCTGTTTTGCGGTAGAATATCTGATGAGTGGGTGGTACCTACCCAGACGAGCTTGCACAAAGCTATACCACCGAGTAAATTCAATGAATTCTTACCAGAAACACTGGACCCAACAGGCGGTCGCGGTCCCTTGAGCTGCGGCTTTTTGTCTTTGAACAAGGGCGTTGGCTCCAGCAGCTCAAGCGCCGGCTGTTCAGCGCTCGCGTCGATTGACGGCTTCGTGACTCGG
Source organism: Nymphalis c-album (assembly GCA_963151315.1). Lineage (NCBI taxonomy): Eukaryota > Metazoa > Arthropoda > Insecta > Lepidoptera > Nymphalidae > Nymphalis > Nymphalis c-album. Next base: position 6,342,113 of record OY720610.1, read on the forward strand.
TACGACGGTGACCTGCGCGCGCAGCAATTAGGTCTACGCTATGTTATTATGTCATTTTCAACTACAAATCATTTTTATTATACAATTGTTGTAACCAATCATACCTATGTATCAATATATATATGTATGCCCATATATGTCCAGATGCTTTTTTTGGATTTACTAATTTACATTATTAAATAACAAATTAGAATTGTGATGTTAATTTGCAATTTTCAGTTTTGAAAATATATTATTTTCCAGTGGGGTGATATCGACCCCATGTGTTAATGGGTTAATTTAAACAAACATACGCTGAGTTCTTTGGTAAAGTAATTGTATGTTTCATAAATCAATACATTTATTTGCCAGGTGTTTATATTTTTTAAATGTAGACAGACAATATGTTTTACTTAAATAATAAAAATGGTCCTGACCGATTTCGGCAGGAGATATTATAGTGCACAAGTGTGTGCGCAAACACAGGTGCACTCACTATTCCCTAACTCTCATAACCCGATGGGACGGCAATCCGACACGACCGGAAAGAGTTTAGGCGCAGGACCAACGGCTTTGTGTGCCGAGGCACGGGAGTGTACACACTTCCAACATCCAAACTCCCGGGCTGCTACTAAGAATTTTCGACAAAAAATCTCAATAATATTTTATTGGTTCGACCTGGGAATTGAACCCAGAACCTCCGAGTTAGCGGCTTTAATCCTAGCCACTAGACCAACGGGGCAGCGTTACTTAAATATTATCTTTACTAATATATAAAGCTGTTTGTTTGATCCGGCTAATCTCAGGAACTACTGGTTCGAATTTAAAAATTATTTTTGTGTTGTATAGTCCTTTTATCGAGGAAGGTTCTAGGCAGATTTTTATTCGTCATATTTTTATTAATTATACGCGGGTGAAACCGCGGGGCACAGCTAGTACATGATAATATAAGAGTCGTAATAAAGTAGACAAAGTGGAACAAATCCGGGAATATTTAACTAACAAAATTTTAACCTGTCAAGTTTGTCAGTCAGAGTGAATGCTTTTCACGAAGGCTCATTAATGTTATACGAAATTATCCACTTTGTAAACTTTCTAAAAGCGATATCCTGGCTCTCTTTGTCGAGCGAGTGTCGAGTATAAAGTTTTTTTTTCATATAATAAATTTTTAATTTTTAAAATAAATGTATAATGCCAATGTCTATGGGTGTTGGCGACCACTTACCATCAGGTGGCCCATATACTCGTCCACCTACCTATACTAATAAAAAAAAGACTACGCTGGACGGCCCATAATTATTTGCGCTATTTTCGCAGTAAAATGTGTGTATACTGCACCTTCTAGATTTTATTTGCTTAAAAATATTAAGATGAAGGGTGTTCGCCCGGGAATAGTTCATGAGACCTGAGCCATGATGACTATGAGCTGGAGCAGTACAAGTTATTAGAACGACGAGATAGTATAGACTATAAAGAAGTGCTAAATATAAATTAAAAACTTGAATTAAATATATATTTATAACAGTTACGAGTTGATAGAGTAAAATAGCCTACGCGTTGTCTACGCCGTAGTTCTACGAAAAAATATTGCTAGTTAGTTATTAGAAGAAATTTGCTTGGTTTACGTGTTTTTATTGTTATTTAGTATTGGTAGGTGGACGAGCAAATGGGACATCTGGTATTTAGTGGTCACCACCGTCCATAGAATAATAATATTAAGCATCGCTTACAATCCTAATGCGCCAACAACGTTGGGAACTAAGATGTTGTGTCCCCTGTGCCTGGAATTACAATGACCAACTGCTCCTCTAAACCGGAACATAACAATACGATGATTGGGTACCAACTCAGGGGCTCGCGAGTTGGATGATGTTAAAATATGACGTATTTATTAAACATTTTTATATTAAATCATATATACAGATATTATACATTAAATTTAAATTATTTTTGAAATACTTGCGAGTTATATCGTTGAAACATTTGAAATTATTGAAATATGAATCGTGGCGGAAATATTTCAACATCGAACGAGAGAATCTCTGAAGCGCTTGACATAATTCTCTCGTCATCCACCCGTAGCGCGCGGCAACAGATTATACAATTCCATAACCACAGATTACGTATACGTTACAGGATTACGAAAAGAGGTTTTATATTTGCACGTTGATTTAGAATATATTAATTGAGAGAATTATTATATTGATAATGAAAAATAACGATTTAAAAGAACGATTAATTTAATTTTTTAGAAATAAATATTAGAATGTATTTTTTTATGTTAAAGGGGGCAAACGAGCAGTAGGCTCACCTGATGGAAAGTGACTACCAGGGACATCTGCAACATCCGAGGACATGCAGATGTATGATTATATGATGTATGACAAAACTTTGGTATGATGATGACTTTAAAGAGCCGTAATGGCTCAATGGACAAAACTCTTGAACCCTCATCGCGTCTTTTAACCTGATTAAGTAATACGTTTGCAAATGATGTGTAGATTATAGTAACAGCCTGTGAATGTCTCACTGTTGAGCTATTTTTGAGGTGTGTTTTTGTGTAGATTAAAATCTAAATAAAAAAAGATATATATACTCTGTTTAACAGACTTAAAAAACTTATATGTATGTTATTATATAAATGTCGTTCGTTTTAAATTGATTTGGATGAAATTTGGGTATTAAAATATTATTTTATATTTTTTAAATAATAATACTTAAATATATATATTTTTTTAAATAAAATCTTTGTCCTGCCCTGGGATGTTTCTTGGCTGGTATCCTAAGACCGATTTTATAATTTATATAGATGTGTTCCGATTTTATATATCAGAGAATAGAAATATATTTGATCAATAAAGCTCTACAATAGAGTGTATTCGAATCGTTACCTCTAACTTTTAACTCTACCAATGTTTCGAAAAGAAGTTCCTAGCCAGATGGAACACCATATGCAAATTCGTGCAAGAAATACATTTATTATAATCTCGATGTCTATAAGCGGTGGTGGTCACATAAACATTTATACTAAAAATGTTTGGCAGTATTTAGCCGTAAATTAATTTATAATTTAAATTACAGTACCAGTAACAAACTGAACTTATTTATTATAAAATAAATAAACAAGAATCATAATATATATATTATTATTATAAGACACGAATGAATTAGGTTCTTTGCGTGTTAGTTAATTAGGATTGATAAAAAAAAATAATGGAGGTTATCGCAAGATGTAATATTATTATAATGTCAGTATCAGAACATAATTAATTAAGCCCGCGGCATTATGTTTTTTTTTTAATATGGTATTATTTTTGGTAATTGAGTCGTAATGTATTCAGCCTTATAATTAAATTTGTGTTTATAATACAATGATGCTGATTAAAAAATATGTGTGTAGTATTTATTTTGAGATATACTTCAACACAAAGGTATATATGCTTTTTTAAATTATTGTCTTTGGTAATTGAGTCGTTGCGTATTCAGCTTTGTAATAAAAGTATTTATATAATTAAATATTGTTTATTAGATAATTGGTATTTCTTTAATCTTTAACAATATTTTTTTAACATTTTCTTATCTATAGTCTTATAATATAATCTGTGATAATTGAATCTTTGTATTCAACTTTTGTTTAATTAATGTTATAAGATAAATACGTTTGTGTTATTTACATATTTTTGCGCATTTTTAATAAAATACCGCAGTTTATAATTGAGCTGCCGCGAAGCAGGCTTCAATTCATAGATAGCACCATAATTCGTGCTACAATTAGTTATTATCAAGAATAATCTTATTAAATAACCATATTATTCCGCTTCACAATATAAATATGTTGCTATTTATAAAAAAATGTTTATTTTTTAATTAGTAGCTACAGAGTTTTTTGCCAGTTCGTCTGAATCGACTTTCCGAACCGGCGGCGCTACCACGTTTGACGATTCTAATATACTTATAAGTCTATTTAAATAAAAATATTTTTATTTGATTTATTTTATATAACGTCCAATAGTAAATATATTATGAATTTACACCTCGGATATGTTATTATACATATGTATTTGAAAGTTAGTCACAGCGCGCAAAGCGTGTACTACATCAAATATTCTCCCGGGCAACATTCGTAATCTGTATTACTGTGTTCCGGTTTGAAGGGTGAGTGAGTCAGCGTAATTACGTAATGCATATAACTTATATACCTTGGTTGGCGGCGCATTGGCTTTGAGAGGAGTGGTTCATATTTCTTGCAGCGCTAAAGTCGTATTAGCTAGTGTAGTGGTTAAAGTGACCATTTAACGACAGTTGGCCCATTTATTCATGTGCCTTACTAAAAGTAACAGCCTGTATTTTTTGCAATGGCTAAGGCCTCCTCTCCCTTTAAATACTACTATACTACTTAAGTAATAAAAGAGGTCTAATATAAAAAAAAATGTAATGAAAATTATTATAAAATATTTATCTAAAAAGTCATACTGTTTACTCCCGAAGCACTAGTAGGGTCCAAATGATGAATAAATATATAACTTTGATAAATTTGATGAAAATTGCAACATTGACATTCTGTATAAGTACTTTTACAAAAAAACTTAGACAGCGTGATTCAGAAAATTCAAATAATTAATCAACACCATCTATTGACAAACAGTAATAAACATGGTTTACCAATGAAAAAGGTTTAACTCTCATCAGTAATTTAAACAAAAGATTGATAAATAATTATTTCCAATAGGTATGCACTTTACAGTTAATTATTTTAGCTTTAAATATATTAAGTTTCCAACAAAATTAATTAATAGACTTTCAAGTCATTGCCGATAACATTTCTAAATTTCTATTTAACTGAAGTATTAAGCTGCATTGACACAGGCCAGTTATGTAGTATTATTAATTCCCAAGACCATTGTGATATACAGACAATTGGAAGGCATAGAAATACAAAACAATTTGGTCACCGTACTACCACGGGAACAGGCGTGGCCGTGGGAGGGGCTCTGACGTAACGCATGACGTCAGTCGTGACGCGCGACCCAGATAGCGTAGCAAATATTTGAGCTTTGTTGCTTGTTTATGCAGCAATAGCTCGTTCCTATATATTATTTGTACGAAGTACATATAAACAAAGGAGTTCGGATCGTAATGAGGAACATTTTGAATGTTTTATTATTTGAATATATTCTTTTCGATTCCGATGCATTGTATGTTATTGTTGTTTTATTAAAAAGTTATCTTTGTTTCCATTTAAGTACAGCTGATAATGATACAATAGAGTAACATTTTGTTAATATCCCACGAGGGGACAATGGTTTTCTACTTTTAATGAGAAAGTTTTGCGGTAGCATATCTGATGAGGGTGATATCTACTCAGACGAGCTTGCACAAAGCTCTACCACCAAGCAATACTACCAAACATTTTAATTTTTTTAGGTTGGTAGAACAAATTGATATGTGACCAACACCGCCTATAGACATCGAGATTATAAGAAATGTATTTCTTGCACGAATCTGTATAATTATCTGATTTATTTTAGAAAAAGATCAACTATATATACGATATATACGCGAGTATTTTATTGTTCCATCTAGCTAGAAGCTTCTTTTCGAAACATTCGTAGAGTTAAAATTTTCCATTTTTAATCTTAAAAATGAGTTAAATATTTATTAGTTTTATAATTGTATGTTTCGATATATGTATAATGTATATCCAGGAGGAGGAGCGGGTATTTTGAGATACAGGTTTAACCTACTTCGAAATTCCTGTTTGCTAACTATTGCTGTACAAACTGATTTAAACAATAATTTTTTTAATTTTTTTTTTAAAAGTTAGAGGTAACGATTCAAATATACTCTATTGTAAAGCTCTACCAAAAAAGCCGAGATGGCCCAGTGGCTACAACGCGTGAATCTTAACCGATGATCCGATGAATTCAAACCCGACAGGCACCACTGAATTTTCAAGTGCTTAATTTGTGTTTATAATTCTTCTTGTGTTTGACGGTGAAAGAAAACATCGCGAGGAAACCTGCATGTGTCAAATTTCTTAAAATTCTGCCACATGTGAATTCCACCAATCCACATTGGAGCAGCGAGATAAGCTCCAAACCTTCTCCTAAAAAAAGGAGAAGAGGCCTTAGCTCAGCAGTGGACTCACGGGCTGTTACTTTACTTTACTTTAAAGCTCTACTACTGAGTATGAAATAAATACTAAAATGTGATTTCCTAAGGATATGTAAGTATGTATCAAATACTGAAATATTTCAAGTGAAGCTTGAAAGCCGAAGCGGATACTTTGAATTGTATCGAAATGCAATTTAAGTGATTGCATTTGTATTGGAAACCCTTCCTGTATCGCTATAAAACATTTTAAACCTGTCCTTAACTGATATATAAACAGATATTTATTTATTTTTATTTATTTATTATTTATTGCACACACAACAATAACATAACAAATAAAAAGAATAAGTTTTACATAATAAAGTATGCAAATGCGGCCTTATTACTTACAGTGATCTATTTGTATATTAAACTATTTTTATATTTGTGATGTATTTATATATTAAAGCATAATTAAAAAGAGTTTTAGTTTATTTTATGTCTAGAAATTAAAGGTGTTTATTTCCGAATTCTTAGTAGATTTTTAACAGTCAATAAACAAGAGTTACGCAAAATAAAAACATCTCAAAAATCTTTATTCAAAGATTTTTGAGATGTTTTTAGTTTAGCGCGCTAATTGCAATAAAATTATAATGGATCATATTGTAGGGATCGTTAATTTATATAAAAAAAATTTAAACGGAACGAAATTTACAATAAAACGCATGCGATTTTAATAGTTTATAATTTGTCGGCTAGACTACGTTAGCACCTAAAGACTTTGGTCCTGCGTTAGAACTCTCTTTTTGTCGGATTGCCGTCCCATCGGATTATGAGAGCTAGGGAATAGAAATTGCACCTATGTTTGCGCACATACTTGTGCACTATAAGATGTCCTGCGTTATTGGCAAACCACGTGGCCGAGAATGATCAGAATGATAGTTTCACTGACTCGCTAACCCTTTCAAGCGAATTTACAACAACACCAAGTATTGCTGTTTGGCACTAGGGTTTTCGCGTACCCGGCTTTTTTTGATACCCGGGTATCGGGTATTATTTTTTCAAATACCCGGGTATACCCGGGTACCCGGGTTTGTGCAAATTTTTCAGAAAAAAGGATTTTTTTTAATAATCGTGTTTTATTTGACAGTGATGTACGTCAATAAGTCAACTTAACTTATAGTACAATCAGTTACACAGTTTAAAGTTTTTGCTCATGAACTAATTAGGACATAAAAAATGACTTTCTGCAACAATAAATTCTGTTATAAAATAACAAAAATATAACTAAATAAACTTTCACACTCAGATAGTCTATTCTTAATATTATAAAGAGAAAAGATTTGATTGTTTGTTTGTTTGCTACAATTTCACTCAAAAAATACTACACCCATTTTTAATTATTTCCCCATTAGAAAGCTACATGCATACCGAGTAACATAGGCTATGTTATATTTTCAAAAAAATTAAAGATCCCTACCGTAGGGTAGATAACATGAAACAATGTAACCCAAAGTACATCAAAATGTTGCCTATAACAGTTATATTTTTGTGTGCGCTGCTAAAACTGTTAACGATGTATAAATTAGTGTTCTATATAACAACTACTCATGATTGCAAAAATAGTCGGGGCAAACGAAGCAGGCATCTAAAGGCAACCCCTCGCTGTAGACTTTTGCAACATATAGGGACTGAATTTTTTTTATTGCCTAGGAAGGCGGACGAGCATGTGGGACACCTGATGGAAAGTGGTCACCAACGGCCAAAGACATTGGCATTGTAAGAGATGTTAACCATAGCTTACATCACCAATACGCCACCAACCTTGGGAACTAAGATGTTATGTCCCTTGTGACTGTAATAACTGGCTCACTCACTCACCCTTCAAACCGGAACACAACAATACAAAGTATTGGTGTTTTGCGGTAGAATATGAGTGGGTCGTACCAACCCAGACGAGCTTGCATAAAGCTCTACCACCAAGTATAATTCCAACTTTAACGCCGACCACTTCCACCTTGAGACGGCGAAGCTGGCCTTGCTCTTTCTAACCGAGACCCAGATATCATCTCGAGCGGACACCTCATTCCTCTCCTACCCGAGGTACAAGTTGGAACATTCCTTTGTACCTTGTACGGGTACCTTTCGGGTCGGGTACCTTTGTACCCCAATAAGACTCAAGTTTGCGCGTTAACCGCTTAAAAGCTGAGAACACTCCTTTGAGAACACTCCTCTCCCTGCCGCAGCCAGTATCGGCATATTTGGCGTCGAGATTTCGAACGTCGTTCAGTTTCGCGGTCAATTGGAAGCTTAAGCCAAATTGGCTTCCAAGCCGAAAAGCTTGGAGCGTACAAAAAGGTGAGACAGTACTTCGCGGCTCATCGCATAAAATTTTACAAGGCGCAAATTCGGCCCCATATGAAGTACATACCTCACCTCTGGGCGGGAGCTCCCCAGTACCAGCTTCTTCCTTTTGACAGCATTCAACGTAGAGCAGTTCGAATTGTCGATGATCAAGTTATTACCGACCGGCTTGGTTCTTTGGATTTGCATAGAGATGTTGGGTCACTCTGCAGTCTCTATCGCATTTAACACGGGGAGTGTTTTGAGGAGTTGCTTGGCTTAGTCCCAGCCGCTGAATTTCACCAGCGGACATCGCGCCTGAACTCAAAATTCCATCCTCACCACCTCCATGTCTGGAAATCCACAACAGTGCGTTTCTTAAGGCATTTCCTGCCTCATACAAACACTGTGGAACCAGCTTTCGTCGGCGACTTTTCCGAACCGATACGACATTAAAACCTTCAAGAAGAGAGCGTACTCGTTCCTCAAAGGCCGGCAACGCACCTGCATGTCCTTGGATGTTGCAGATGGGCGGTGGGCCATGGGCGGTGATGGGCCCTTTCCATCAGATGAGCCTCCTGCTCGTCTGCCTCTTCTTACATAAAAAAGAACTAAAAACACTTTTTATCTAACGCTGCTTAGTAATAATTTTCTGAGAATTTCTATGGATTCTTTGATCAAAGTGGGTACCCGGGTACCCGGATCCGGCATGAAATATTACCCGGGTCCTAAAAATTGCAAATACCCGGGTAGACCCGGGTCCGGGTACCCGGGTAGAAAACCCTATTTGGCACTATGATATATGATAAGCGCGTAATTCCTACCAACGAGCTTGAACTGAGTACGACCAACATTTAAGTGTCGTTTTTCAACATAATAATGGATTGTATAGCTTAACTTAATAAAGACAGCATACGCCAGTCAGTCTATATCGTGGAGTTTTCTAAAGTAAGTTAGGAGCTCTACAAACCCCTCAGGGAAAGTTTTCGTATTGGTAACGTTCGTTACAAAAGCTCACGGACCGACAATTTTCTCTAAAACTTCGTTGACATAATAAGCCTATAAATATAATACTTTGAAAATTTTCAACATATTATCTAAACTATGTTCAAAATAAATTTACGGAAACTACACACCCACACACATAATAATTATTTTATAATGATCGTTATAATGTTTATTGCATTTTAGTTTTAAAATTAAAATATATTCTATATAGTTTATAGTATAGTCTATATTTAGCACTTGCATATAAGGCAACTGTTAATTATATACTATATATATTATTAAGTTATGCAAGTGAATTTAAAGCTTTTAAGAATAATAATGATAATCTTAAACAAGAATTGTTTGATACAGGCAAGTCTTCTGTTTATCTATTCGCCTTTGCTTAAATCAAGCTAACTGAATAACCTCGTTATAGCAATCCCACACAATGAGGATGGAGTTTAGAAGCTCGATCAACAGTATTTCCATGCAAACCCATAGATTTGCCAGCTTAAATATGTCAAGAAGTTACTAATACATTCGTTGGCACGATTTTAAGTTTGATTGAATTTATGTCTTCCAGCTACTAGCTAGCAAGTTAATCTATGAGACAGTTTAATATTTTACTTGAAATATCAGTTTGGTAATGGGTTTCAGAATAGACTGATTCGTCATAGTTGTTCCTTGATGTCTTAACTAGTATAAAATAATAATAATAAAGTGAGAAAAGACTTACACACTTATTATTTACAATACGATCAATAATGTACTAGATTATCGGTAAGGGTTTCAAAAATGTCCCGAAAAGTAAGAACACAATGACGTTTGTGAGGTTATTTCAAATTAGTATGGTCCAATTATAACTTATTGCAAAGGAAATAAGGTTGAGTATGGTACCGTTATTGTACATTTCCTATGTCTTTCTGTCATTCATGGCGTAAGATCGTAAGTGAATGTCAATACAATCTAAGCCGCACTTTATTGCTCGGCAATAAGGCATAGTTTAGGTTGAAATTATTAAATCTTTACATCGTTTTCTTCATTTTATGGTCGGTGAGTACATTTGAGTATTATTTTTGTTCGTCATGCCATATCTAGTAGTATTGTTGATCGAAGCACTTACATGTTTAAGCAGCGTGTTGGACAAACACACCCCGAGGGATAGACTTACAGTGCCGTAAACAGCCTGTTGCTTTATTTTGGGTAGAACTAAGAATTTTATTTGCTTAAAATTTTGGAATTGAATATACTGTGCTCTTTTTTAACCGACTTCAAAAAAAGGAGGAGGTTATCAATTCGTCTGTATGTTTTTTTTTTTTTTTTTTTATGTTTGTTACCTCATAACTTTCGACTGGGTGAATCGATTTTGATGATTTTTTTTTTATTTGAAAGGAGTTGCTTCCCATGGGGTCCCATTTTTTTTTGGTCCAGGTTTGACAATGGAATCCATGAGAAAACCATATAAGTCGTAAATTTGCATGAGGTATGTGCGCGACAAATGGACGAATAACTCAATATCACGCCAACCGATTTCGATGATTTTTTTTTTATTAGAAAGAGTATACTTCAAGGGTTGTTTGATGACAGTTTGGTTAGATTCTGATTATAGGATCCGTGACAAAGTAACGGAAATCTTCAATTCTTAGTAGCAAATTAACGATACGCGGCCGAATCTTTTATAGGCTATCTAGATTTATCATTCACCTACCATAACATCGTTATGATCAAGTAATTATAGTACTATTGTAAAAAACACTTCTTTATATACCGTCAATAGTTTTCGCAGCGCACGCGAAATAATAACTTTTATAGGCAACAATTTGATACGTTGGGTTACATTGCTCCATTTTAAGTAGGGATCTATAAGTTTTTGAAAATATAATAAAGCCTATATTACTCGGTAAAGACGTAGCTTTCTAAGGGTGAAAGAATTTTTAAAATCGGTCGAGTAGTTTTTGATTTAAATCGTAATAAAAAATCAAACAAAAATCAAATCTTTGCTCTTTATAATATGAGTTATGCATGTAAGCATTAGTATATATGTATATGTTTGTAATTGAAACATATTTGAACATCTCCTAAAAGTTGAGACCAATTTTGAAAATTATACATATATATATATATATATATATATATATAGAATCGTATAAGTATTCTTATATACATGTTATATTTATGTATATTTATATATTGATTACTAGTGTTTTTCCCGCGGTTTCACCCGCGTAGTTCCTGTTCCCGTGGGAATATGGGGACAAAATGTAGCCTATATTACTCCCTGATAATTAAACTTTCCATTGGTGAAAGAATTTCTTAAATCGGCTTAGTGGTTTAGGCGTGAAAGCGTCAAAAACAAACTTACTTTCGCATAATATTAGTTATAATATTTTTATAATATTAGTTAGGATAATATAGATACTTCCCCTTTTTTTAATATACAGACATTCCGTCATATTTTATGGTGAAGAATGGTATAACACAACATCTATAAACATACAGTTTATTTAATTATTACTAGAAATAACTATTTGGTTATGTTATGGCTGCCCAACTAAATTACCCCACCAACTAAATCTATTTAATCAAAACATGTTAATTTATATTCATACATTTAACCATATTAACTAATATTTATTAATTAAGTACCAAAATGCATTTTTCTTTATGGTTCACTGTTTTAGATTAATATATTTAAATAATAATATAAATGGCGCTGTCTCATATGAGCTGCACGTTTAGTAGGTCTACCCATATTCTACAAATTAGTGAGTGTACTTCAGATTCACTAAAAATCGAAAAATAAATAAAAATTTTAACAAAACAAAAACCGACTTCATCGGTAAAACAAATTAATATGCACTAAAAAGTAAAAAAATAATTGCGTATTCTTCTATAATTTGATAATTAACTTACTATTTTCAACTCATCAATATGTAGGTACGAATGTGTTGTGTGGTTGATAATTTATTTACAATTATTGTTATTTTTGGAGTCGATGTCAGCTAAGGAAACACTATAATATACCTAGCAATAATAATACGGGAATCTTTTAAAAACATACACATTACAAATTGATTTCTTTTATTCGCTTCGTTAAGTTGCGCGTGCGACACAAGCACATCTCACCTACAACTATGTATGTAGTTATAAGCCCACATTGGCTGACATCGACTCCAAAAGTAACAATAATTGTAAATAAATTATCAACCACACAACACATTCGTACCTACATATTGATGAGTTGAAAATAGTAAGTTAATTATCAAATTATAGAAGAATACGCAATTATTTTTTTACTTTTTAGTGCATATTAATTTGTTTTACCGATGAAGTCGGTTTTTGTTTTGTTAAAATTTTTATTTATTTAAATATATGATCGTGACTAGCAGTGGGATACGGGCTGTTACTGCATGTTAATTTAGTTTTATTTTTATTTTTTTGTCATATCGCTTCAAGCCTTTTAACTAATCAATTGTATTATTATTATTTATGTTTTTTATTTCATAGGAAAGCGGACGAGCATTTGTGCTACCTGATGGTAAGTGGTCATCAACGCCCATAGACAATGGCATTGTTAACCATCGCTTACATCGCCAATGCGCCACCAACTTTGGGAACTAAGATGTTATGTCTTGTGCCTGGAATTACACTGGCTCACTCGCCCTTCAAACCGGAACAACAGTACCAAATACTGCTATTTTGCTGTAGAATATCTGATGAGTGGGTGGTACCTACCCAGACGAGCCTAGCCAAAGCTCTACCACCAAGTAAGAAAAAAATACATTTTTGAATTGATTTTGATATTTTCAACTGTTTTTATAAATAACAATTCATCTTTTATTATATTCGGGAACTTAATTTTTTAAAATAAACTCAATTTAAAGTCAACAGAAAACGTTGTTCAAATATTCGCTTTGAGAGTAACTTCTGTTTGAGAACAGATCTTAGAATATATTTTTATTTTTCCTTTTACTAAATTTCAAACGAAATTGGCTATATATTTACGTTTGCGAGGATTCTGTCAATTTATCGTCTGAACGAAATGCTTGTTAACTATTTTATTATGCCTTGTTATATCAGTTTCGAAACTAGTCTACTTTTAAGCAAAAATCTAGTTAAGGAAAAGCTTTTATAAAAAATATATAGAAAATCATGTATTCATTACTTTGAAATGTATTAAATTGCTTTAATTGTATTACAATAATAATTACTTAGTCTTTTAGTATATTAAACTCTCGTATTCAAAATGCGTAGGGTTAGTATTAGATGGTTTTCATATAGTTAAATAATAAATGTATTCAATAGCAAATAGTAATTAGCGGCGGATTAGTTAACCAATGCAGTGTCTTTATACTTCTTCTTCCGAATGTCAAATCAATAATGGCAGAAAGAGAGAAAAAAGTGTTTAACAAATCAGTCTCTAAGCAACACTTAAAATGCCGTAAGTAATTAAATTGGTGAAAAAAACAATGATTGAGTTTCTTAACAGTTCTTTTCGGTAGAAACTTCGAAATCGTGAAAGTTAAATTTAAGTTTGTAATGTGACAATTCGAAAATGCTTACAAGAGCCTACTTGAATAAATGAAACATTAATTTTAATTTTAAATATAAAATACCCACGACTTACAGTAACAGCCTGTGAATGTCCCACAGCTGGGCCAAACCTCTTCTACTCTTTTTGAGGAGAAGCTTCGGAGCTTATTCCAACACGCTGCTCCAATGCGGGTCGGTGGAAAACACATGTGACAGAATTTAAGTGAAATTTGACACGTGCAGGTTTCCTCACGATGTTTTCCTTAACCGTTAAGCACGAGATGAATTATAATCACAAATTAATCACATGAAATTGAATGGTGTTAGCCCGAGCTTGAACCCACGATCATCGGTTAAGATTCACGCGTTCTTACCACTGGGCCATCTCGGTTTTATCCACAGCTTATACCTTCGAAATAGACACAGGCTATATATTATGTATATATCTTGTGTATTATTAGTATGTAGATAATTAGGTCAACGTAGGCGGAGAGAAATTTGGGCGCTTTCCTGGCGATCGCTGGCAAAATCACAATTGTTATACCAAAAGATAATACCTAAATTCCACAGTAGCGTATTATATTTAATATATAGTTAAATAAGTATTATTTGCATTAAGATCTACGACATATATAAATTAAAAATGTAATTCTATAAGTACAATATTAAATGGTCGTACTACGAATTACGTCCTGTCCTATAGTGCAGCGACAACATTTCGTCGCAAACAATCATTTACGCAAGCGAAGTCGCTGGCATATCGTGTGGACTTCAAAACTTCACGCCACGAGGAAAAAGTAGCAGTAACTGTGAACGTCTATAGTTTTTAGTTTTAACGAACCAATTCATTAGTGCTCCGAGCTTAGCTTGTGATGATTGCGCAAACTCATATTTACTACGTATAATAAGTGACGCAATTTCTATTCGACGAGCGGGATATGATCGGAATTGGGATAAAAGTGTATAATTTTTTAACGCTGTGCAATGATGTCCTTTGCCAAGATTATAAAAAAAAGAAAATTTTCATCTGTCAATTTTGTAGTTTTCCATTGCATTTTGTGAATTGTAATTAAAAATTAATTTAAACTTTGCGTCGTTTGCAAAGTCAACTTTTAAGGGTTACACAAGCGGTACTAGAATTTAAAACATGCTGTTGTAGGACACTTGAGTCCGGTATGCTAGGTTAAGAATAGAGATGGTGATTAAAACTGTATCTCCTGACTGTATATTATTTATCATTATGTTTTATAATATTATATTTGGTGATATTATTATATTATATTCGTCTGGGTAGGTACCACGCACTCATCAGATATTCTACCGCAAAACAGCAATACTTTGGATTGTTGTGTTCCGGTTTGAAGTGTGAGCGAGCCAGTGTAATTACATGCACAAGTGACATAACATCTCAGTTTCCAAGGTTGGTGGCGTATTGACGACGTAAGCGTTGGTTAACATTTCTTACAATATCATTGTTTATAGGCGTCGGTGACCAAGTGGTCACCATCAGGTGGCTTATATGCTCATATGGCCCATAGGCCCATAAATATATATATGTATTAGCTAATCGTCTCGTAAATTTGTTAATTTGATCAGCATTTTAGAAAATGGAGGTTAGTAAGTCGCCTGTCGCGGCTGCCAGTCCGATTGGTTCCAGTAACGCATGATTCTGTACGCTGTTTTGTCTCTCATTTGCATATCAACACTTACTAGGAAATTTTTCGTTGTTGTTATTATCTTTTTTTTATTTGTATGTAGGTGAACGGACAAATGGGTCACGTGATGGAAGGTGGTGACCGCTCATAAATAGTGGCAGTGGAAGAAATATTAACAACTCCTTACAATACGCTACCAACCTTGCGAGCTAAAATGTCTCGCTCACTCACCCTTTAAACCGGAACACAACAATACAAAGTACTACTGTTTTGGGGTAGAATACCTGATGAGTATGTGGTACCTACCAAGACGAGCTAGCACAAAACTCTACCACCGAGTATTATTTTAAATTAAATTTTAGACTCCATGAACTTTCCACTGTTATATATAATAATTAGACAACTAAACTAGCTTGTATAATAGACGCTTTCAAGAGTTAAAGTCATAATAGAATTTTGAAACGTTGTTTAAATTTTTGTTAAGAGAAATTTTATATTAAAAAATCTTTTATCATAAAATCAAATGATTTTAACCGATTTCACAAAAGGATGTTCTTAATTCTTTGGAATATTTTTTTTATATCCTTTTATATTCAGTGTTATTCATTTTCTGACTGCAATAATTCTTTCTTTCAAGGGATATGATCTATTAGTGGGATCCATGAGAAAATTATCAATCTCACAAATTTGCAAAGATATTGCAACGACATAGGTATGGGCGAATAATTCTTTACCATGTCAACCGATTTCGATAATTTTATTGCTCTTTGTTTTTTTTTAAATTAAAATTAATTTCACTTACAATTTTTGGCAGCCATAAAAAAAAATGATAATTATTATAATATTTTGATGAAATCTAACAAATAAAATTAGTCATGTTAGTTTTATTTTAATGATAAAACAGTTAGTTACTTAATACTCGTTAAGTTATATACAATCATTCAATCGTTGCGACATACTGTCACGGCAATCAATCTTCATAACCTTTTGTCCTCGCCAGTTGATAATTTGTACCTGAATAAAAAAAAAAGTTTACTTTTTTAATTTACGTGGGAAATTATGACTAAATTTAAGAAAAAAATTCTTACAGAATTTTTAATTAAATATACAAAAAACTCACAGTTAAATGGTTAACTTATTTAATAACATGGAAATCTATATACTTATTTCAATTAAAATATAAGAAATCGATGATTATTCAGAATGTTTACTTTGAAACATATTAATTTAAGCATAAAATTAATTTCACTTCTGAGGCCGCATGGTGGATTACTTTTGCTTTTTTTTTCTTATAAATTTATAAAATTTATTTTATATTAACTCAGTTTTAAATATAGTACAGAATATACGCCATTTTTATGTGAAACTAGCTAACTGTCCCAGCTTCACACGGGTACAATAAGGGTCTAAATATAACGTTTATATTGAAGGATAAACGTAAATAATATTATTAAGAATACATATTAATAAATATTGTAATTGTGGTGTTTACTTATTATGATAGTTTAAAATTATAAGAGACTAGCAGTGCACCGCGGTTTCATTCGCGTATAGTTAATAAAAATTGTAATGAGTAAAAATCAGCCCAGAAGCTTCCTCAATAAAGGACTACACAACACAAAAATAATTTTGAAATTCGAACCAGTTGTTCCAGAGATTAGCCGGATCAAACAAACAAACTCTTCAGCTTTATATATTAGAATAGATTTATTAACGGGTAATCTATTTACCTATGTATTATATAACATTACCCGTGTTTCGAGTTTTTATCCGCTTAGATAATATTATATACATTATACATGGTGTTTTCATAAAGATTCATAAAAATGAAGATATTGTATAATACTCGTCACCGTTCTCAATGAATTATCTAAACACCTAAATCAGATTTTTTTTTTTTATTGCATAGGAAGGCGGACGAGCATATGGGCCACCTGATGGTAAGTGGTCACCAACGCCCATAGACATTGGCGTTGTAAGAGTTGTTAACCATCTCTTACATCGCCAATGTGCCACCAACCTTGGGAACTAAGATGTTATGTCCCTTGTGCCTGTGATTACACTGGCTCACTCACCCTTCAAACCGGAACACAACAATAACAAGTACTGCTGTTTTGCGGTAGAATATCTGATGAGTGGGTGGTACCTACCCAGACGAGCTGCACAAAGCTCTACCACCAAGTAGATTGTCAGAGATTGTCATTAGATTCTTATATTAGTAACTCTTCAGGTTACCAGTTTATACACACGAGGCTTATCATTGGCGCATGTGCTTTTAAGGCCGAGCTTCGACTTAGTAGGATGTCATAGGACGATAGTTCGAATATACCCTTAGAGAATTGCTCGTAATTATTGAGGGACTTTGCCGACGGGGAGTCCAAGTCATTTTATAGTTAGGGTCGTGAAGGTCGTGTTGAGGATATAAGACTCGCTAGATTAGGGACTTCGAATGCCTCGAGGCTATTTCGAAGTATCTTAGTAAAGGGCTGCAGGGTGATATACTCTCCATTTTTTGCGAGGGAAACCTAACCCAAAGTCTAGTATTATATTTAAGTATTATCCTTATTATTATTATAAATGTGTAAGTCTGTTACTCTATCACACGTTAAATGCTCAACCGCTTTTGATGAAACTTTGCATACTGGTGGTAGGGTATAGAAGGCTAAGCCACGGGCGACAACTAGTAATATATGGCTTACATAAAGGTTTCAAGTTAGAAAATATATTATTTTTCATTGTGAATTCTGATCTTGAATTTTTCATCACAAATTTTATGACCGGTTTCAGAACAAGCAGTCTCAGAATATTGTACGATTCGTTTTGTCTTATAAAGAATATTCTTTTCATTATGACAAAGGTCCGATGGTATAGGTTCAGAAATCGTATAAAAAGTTTTTATATATCATATACTGGATTCCATTCAATATTTAAAATCAATTGTTATATTTGTTATACGAAAGTTGTTAAAAGTTTAGTTAAATTATATTAATTATATAACAGAAAATGCCGAGATGGTCCAGTGGTAAGAATGCGTGAATATTAACCGATGATCATAGGTTCAAACCCGGGCAAGCACCACTGAATTTCATGTGCTTAATTTGTGATTAAATTCATCTCGTACTTGACGGTGAAGGAAAACGTCGCGAGGAAAAAAAATATTGAATCATACAGGATGTAACAAAATACCTTAATAACTCTTACCTATCGGGTAGCTCGGACACGAGGTCATGACCTCAGTTGTCCATGAAATTTTCGTCATTTACTATTGAAAATGACAATTAATATTTTTATGGGTATATTTTTTAATATTTTAAAAATGTTTACATAAATAGAACCGACTCACGATACCTAATAACCACTTCATGGGTAGGATCGGTCATTTTGTTACATGTTACCTGTATATGTTTTATTCAAATGAACAAATATTATAGAATTTAGACAATACTGCAACGATTTAACTTGGTAGGGTTTTGTGCAAGCCCGCCTGGGTAGGTACCTCTCGCTCATTACATATCCAACCAAACAGCATTATAGGTACTTAGAATTATTGTGTCATAGTTTGATGTGTAAGTGGGGCAGTGTAATAACAGGTAAAAGGGACATAACATCTTAGTTCTTAAGATGGTGCATTGGATATTTAAGTGATGGTTAATATTTCTAACAGTGACAATGTCTATGGGCAGCAGTGACCACTTACCATCAGACTACAGACCCCCTACAAATTTATCCTTGTCTCTTACTAACAGACCACTACCATTCGAGCATAGAACAACTGAGTGGTAGGTACCCAAACGGGCCTGAAACACAGCCCTACCACTGGTTGAATAATAATATAATGTACTCTTTGTTTAAATAGTATTGTTTTGGAAATGATGAGTAAGCTACATTATTTGACTAGGCTATTTCGTCGCTATGTTATATTCTGATTAATTCCAATAACTATTTCATAATAAATGATTAAAAATTATAATAATTCACAGTCACGACTATTTATGACCTGGCAAACCTATTCACACCTGATGGCTTGATGTCGTGCCAACTGCACTCGGCCGCATCATCATCACATTGTTGCTATCAAAATTAATTGTTTAAAATCAATTTAATGATATAAATATTACAAATCGCTGAAATATGATTTATAACGATAATTTATTTTAAAGTGTCGTGTACGGATTTGGAATTTAATTAGTGTTTGATATTTTGGCCTCGTTGGTGTAGTGGTTAGATATAAGGTTACAGACCCGGTGGTCCTGGGTTCAATTCCCAGGTCGGGCCAATAAATAGATATTGGGTTTTTCTGTCAGAAAATTCTCAGCGGCAGCCCGGAGTCTGGAAGTTGGAGTGTGTACGCTTCCGTGCCTCGGAAAGCACGTAAAGCCGTTGGGCCTGCGCCTAAACTTTCCGTTTGTTTCGGATTGCCGTCCCATCGGATTATGAGAGCGAAGGAAAAGAGAGTGCACCTGTGTTTGCACACACACTTGTGTACTATAATATATCCTGCACATTTGATTAATCTCTTTTGAGATTGGCCGCCATGGCCGTAGTCGGGCTAGAGGATTATATACATGTACCATCTATAAGTGATTTAATCTTCATGGAAGACCAGCGATGTCCCCGAACAAATACAAACTTTACTGGTGGTAGGGCTCTGTACAAGCTCGTCTGGGTACCTACTCATTAGATATTCTATCGCAAAACAATACTTGGTATTGTTGTGTACCGGTTTAGAGGGTGAGTGAGCCATTGTGTTTGTTTTTTTTATCTTTTTAAACAACTAGCAGGCACATACAAAATCAAGCAATTGTCGATATCGTTTCTAGAAAAGGCCAACATTTATTGAACTGACGTCATATGTATTCGATTTATCGCGTGATTGATCACGTGAATTATTGAATTAAATGATTTATACGTAAGCGAATCAAATAAGCTTCGATAATTGTCGAACGCATTTTGTATGGAACAATGGCTATACTTGCTTTGTCGGTTGTACAAACGTTGCCAGATTTCTACTGGGAAATTGTGGACTGAAAAACTTAATAAATTTTGATTGGCTTTGAACACGGGACAACGGGTTCTTTGGCTTTATAATTTAGCCACTACACAACGAAGCAATAAAGGAGTTTTCAGCTTAATAATTTCGTCATAGATGTCGGACTGTCGGTTCATTTGAATGCATATTTCAATTTTCATTTCTCTTCACGTAGCGTCACGTAGCTGTTGCCTTGACCCCTTGGCTTGGAAAGTAGATTATTCTTTCAATTTTTTTTTTAAATTTAATGATGCAATCATATGTCGCACGCATAGTGCCAAATAAAAATAAATGAAGAATGACATAACTTGGTCGTATCGTAGGTTCGTTGAGGGTTTTGTGCAATTAGCGCATTTGAGATAAATAAAAATTTTAACAAAACAAAAACCGACTTCATAGGAAAAACAAATTAATATGCACTAAAAAGTAAAAAAATAATTGCGTATTCTTCTATAATTTGATAATTAACTTACTATTTTCTACTCAACAATATGTAGGACGAATGTGTAGTGTGGTTGATAATTTATTTACAATTATTGTTACTTTTGGAGTCGATGTCAGCCAAGATGGGTTTATAACTACATACATAGTTAGTTATAGGTGAGATGTGCTTGTGTCACACGCGCAACTTAACGAGGCGAATAAAAGTCAATTTGTAATGTGTATGTTTTTGTTTGTTTTTAAAAGATTCCCGTATTATTATTGCTAGGTATATTATAGTGTTTCCTTAGCTGACATCGACTCCAAAAATAACAATAATTGTAAATAAATTATCAACCACACTACACATTCGTCCTACATATTGTTGAGTAGAAAATAGTAAGTTAATTATCAAATTATAGAAGAATACGCAATTATTTTTTTACTTTTTAGTGCATATTAATTTGTTTTTCCTATGAAGTCGGTTTTTGTTTTGTTAAAATTTTTATTTATTTTTCGATTTTTAGTGAATCTGAAGTACACTCACTAATTTGTAGAATATGGGTAGACCTACTAAACGTGCAGCTCATATGAGACAGCGCCGTTTATATTATTATTTAAATATATTAATCTAAAACAGTGAAACGTAAAGAAAAATGCATTTTGGTACTGAATTAATAAATATTAGTTAATATGGTTAAATGTATGAATATAAATTAACATGTTTTGATTAAATAGATTTAGTTGGTGGGGTAATTTAGTTGGGCAGCCATAACATAATCAAATAGTTATTTCTAGTAATAATTAAATAAACTGTATGTTTATAGATGTTGCGTTATACCATTCTTCACCATAAAATATGACGGAATGTCTGTATATTAAAAAAAGGGGAAGTATCTATATTATCCTAACTAATATTATAATTGCAAAAGTAAGTTTGTTTGTGACGCTTTCACGCATGTTTATGCGTGTAGTGGTTTCACTAAGCCGATTTAAAAAAATCTTTCACCAATGGAAAGCTACATTATCAGTGAGTAACATAGGCTACATTTTGTCCCCATATTCCCACGGGACCGGGAACTGCGCGGGTGAAACCGCGGGAAAAACACTAGTAATGAATATATAAATATACATAAATATAACATGTATATAAGAGTACTTATACGATATATTATATAATTTTCAAAATTGGTCTCAACTTTTAGTAGATGTTCAAATATGTTTCAATTACAAACATAACATATATACTAATGCTTACATGCATAACTCATATTATAAAGAGGAAAGATTTGATTTTTGTTTGATTTTTTATTACGATTTAAATCAAAAACTACTCGACCGATTTTAAAAATTCTTTACCAAGTTACCGTCTTTACCAAGTAACAAAGGCTATATTATATTTTCAAAAACTTATAGATCCCTTCTTAAAATGGAGCAATGTAACCCAACGTATTTAACTGTTGCCTATAAAAGTTATTATTTCGCGTGCGCTGCGAAAACTATTTTCGGTATACAAAGAAGTGTTTTATACAATAGTACTACAAGTACTTGATTATAACGATGTTATGGTAGGTGAATGATAAATCTAGATAGCCTATAAAAGATTCGGTCGTGTATCGTTAATTTGCTACTAAGAATTGAAGATTTCCGTTACTTTGTCATGGATCCTATAATCAGAATCTAACCAAACTATCATCAAACAACCCTTGAAGTATACTCTTTCCAATAAAAAAAAATCATCGAAATCCGTTGAATAGAAATCGAGTTATTCGTCCATTTGTCGCGCACATACCTCATGCAAATTTACGACTTATATGGTTTTCTCATGGATTCCACTGTCAAAACTGGACCAAAAAAAAATGGGACCAATGGGAAAGCAAACCCTTTCAAATAAAAAAAAATCATCGAAATCGATTCATCCAGTCGAAAGTTATGAGGTAACAACACCAAAAAAAAAAAAAAAAACATACAGACGAATTGATAACCTCCTCCTTTTTTTGAAGTCGGTTAATAAAAGAGATGATTACAAGTTTTGTGCATGTGTTGACCACTCACCATCAGGTGGTCCATTTGGTCCGTTTACCAATGTATACAATGTGTACATTATAATTGACTGACAATAATTTATCAACAAAACATTGTGTGTATATTATATATGTGTGTTTTTGTAATTTAAAATATAATCTACAAAACTGTTAAAGGTTGTTTAGTTCATCTATTAAAATCGACACGTGTGACCGCGGTTTAATATAAGCATGACATATTGAATCAAAGATGTCTCGTCTCTCATAAATTAGTGAATGAAATAGATCGTTACACCGCTATGCACTCATGAGAAAGATCAATGAGTGAACCTAATAAACGAAGTAACACTAGGTATCAATGTTGGCATATTGGCACAGCTGATGACGTGCCCAAACGCCCAGTCGTTTCCAATTAACACGCTGAAGCGATAATATCCCATCTAGTTATTATAATATATATAAATACTAGCGTTTTTCCCGCGGTTTCACCCGCGTAGTTCCCGTTCCCGTGGGAATACGAGAACAAAATGTAACCTATGTTACTCGATAATGTAGCTTTTCATTGGTGAAAGAATTTTTTAAATCGGCTTAGTGGTTTAGGCTTGAAAGTGACACAATCAAACTTACTTTCGCATTTATAATATTAGTTAATATGCACGACCGAAATAATAATTCTTACTGTATTTTTAATATAAGTAATGGTCTCCATTGTTGCCCCGAGGTCTCTTGACCTATCAATTCGGCATAAAACTATAAAAATAAACTAAAAAAATCATCATAGACATTCTGATCTAGTACCATCCAGAGCCTTGAGGAGAAAGATCAATGACATGTCCTGATGACAACATAAGATCCATAACAAAAACAAGCCAAACAAAAATTATAATCCTTTTGATTGTTATGTCGCCTGCAAATGAAAACGTGCAGGTACATCAAACTACTAACTAAATGTTAGCATAGACAAGACGACGACGGAGAGATCTTGTCTGCATTTTCGAAACGTCATTGTATAGAAGTTATAACCGTTTCGGAGAGCAGTTTCTTTTTCTTTTATAGTATAGGTAGGCGGACGAGCATATTTGCCACCTGATAAGTGGTCACCAACGCCCATAGACATTGGCATTGTAAGAAATGTTAACCATTGCTTATATCGCCAATGCGCCACCAACCTTGGGGACTAAGACGGTATGTCCCTTGTGCCTGTAATTAGAATGGCTCACTCACCCTTCAAACCGGAACACAACAATACAAAGTATTGCTGTTTTGCGGTAGAATATCTGATGGGTGGTGGTAACCTACCTAGACGAGCTAGCACAAAGCTTTATCACTAATTTCTATAAAACTAATCAAGATTATTACACTTACATACATCATATTGAATTATATTCAATATACAAAAATGAATTGTAAATACCAGAAAATAGAGTTCCAATTTGATTACAAACTACATATAACATGAGCCGTATTAAACGTAAATCGAAAAATATTTGGACAACGCAGCTCGGCATTCAAATTTACTCCCATATGATTTAAAAACCATTAATAACAATCAAACAATACGAGTATAATTATAGTTAAATTTAAATTAAGACCATTAGCATCAATTCGCTCTATTGCATATTGTTATCTATTACTTATAATAAAATTGTAACAGGCCGATGTCTGTACATTACAAGATATTGGGAAAAAACTATTATATTTATTAAAGCAACAGAAGCCAAAACAAGAGTTTTGAGAATTATTTTCTGTCTGTCTGTCTGTATGATTGTAGCCACTTCTCGCCAAAACTACGGCACAGAATTGAATGCGGTTTCACTGATCTATTGCTAGCAGTCTAACTTGAAATATAAGCTATCTCTATGTCTGTTTTTCTGTGCGTTTGTGTGCGCTAATCTTAGAAGCAGCTTCATTGATTTGAGTGCCACTATGGGAGTTCTCAGTTCACTAATAGATTGTGGTGTGAGTCAATTAAAATTTAATGTTTGTTTCATTTCAATCGGTTTATTAATAAAAAAAGTTATGTCAGTTTGAAGAACGTCGAACATTTATCTGATAAAAATGCTATAAAATAACTGTTCAATTGGATTGTTTGAAACTTTAGCTACTTATAATTTATAGGTAGCTATAGTTTCAACCTTTAAAATGATTATAATTGAAAGTTAATAGGAACAAAACAACATTAAAATGGTCAGTTTCAGAGATTTAGATAATTCTAATGTAAGGAGCTCAGATCAATATGAGAAATCATATTAAATAAGATTCAGCTTACGCTATTCGTCGGTTAACATGCGTAGATATAATATTTATTTCCGTCTTTTAATATTGACAATAACCTTTTTGTATGGTAATCAAATTTAATCTAAAACAATGCATTATTTGCATATTAAAAGGACACAATTTCCTGTGAAGGTATCGTTTGCAGTCACAATAAATAAAGCACACGGAAAGACATTAAGTACTATGTCGGAATAGATTTAAGGGAATTATGTTTTTCTCATAATGTTATGCTGCCCTATTTGGATCCGGGTGCCGCAAAAACCAATTAATACTAAATAATATCCGACGAAAATAGAAATAAAAATGAAATATCATAATTCTGCCCTTAGTAATTTCTTTAAGTTATACGCGGTTGAAACCGTGGGCACAGCTAGCATATTAATATTTCATTAAATAGTACTGAAGCCATTCAATTATATTTACATAATTAAGTAACTATGCCACAAAAGATCAATATGAATCACACAAAAAGGGAACTTGAAAAGGCTTGAACTCAAGCCTCTGGAGTAATAAATTAATATATATCTATCAAAAGAAATGCAATATCAGCTTTATTAATAGATAAAAAAGGTATAATATGCTTTGAAATCGGACTTGCGGGAGCCTAGGTTGCATCCAATACCCACTTATCTCTGACTTACGACCAGCTGAAACACTACACAAATTCAAATTAAGTAATTTTGATTTAATCTAAATTCTGATTGGTCTATGGTAGCCGTTTACGCAGTTGCCGACCAATGAGCGTTCAGTATTTAGACGGATTAGTAAAGCTAGCTTTGACCAGCGTTGCAGAAAATGGACGTTACTCTACCGCCTAGCTACCAGTAGCTATAGTTGTCTGTTTCTGATAATAATATTTAAAATAAACTAATCAGTTTCTTGTCAGTTCTTCTCTACAAGAATCTATATACTGAGTCGGTAATTTCCTCCAACCCGCATCGGTGCAGCGTGGTGAAATAAGCTCCAAACCCTTTCTTCAAAAAAAGCCCAGTAGTGGGACATCCACAGCCTGTTACCATCCAATAAAAATTTAATATAACCAATGGCAAGGAAGGCAAGTGACGTACTTCCTGTCTATCCTATGAGATGTCCTGCTTTACAACATTCAGTCTATTTTCTATACTAGTTGTAACGCGCAGTTACATAACTATTGTAAAACGATTTGCATACGTTTCATTGGCTAAATATTTTGCGCTCAGATCACATAATAAGATAAAGGTGACTTAAACAAATAAACATTTTAATTTTTAATCAATTGAAAAATGACACAATAATTTAATTCATTATCTATACTGTTATATAATGCTGAAGAGTTTGTTTGTTTGATCCGGCTAATCTCAGGAACTCCTTTTCCGGAAGTCCTTTTATCGAGGAAGGTTCTAGGCTGTTTTTTTTTCATTATATTTTTATTAATTAAACGCAGGTGAAACCGCGGGGCACAGCTAGTATATTATAATAATCATAAAACTTTTGGTACACTAAAACTACACTTACATTAATACACTAACACTAAATCTGTGCAAACGTATCACTTGATAGATATTAAATTAAATTTTGTTCAAATAAATATCATAAATAATTACCACAGATAATTAACAACAACTAAGAACTTTTTTTATAATATGTTTAAAATATATTTCCGTACGAAAATCTTAATTAACTTCAGGTCTCATCTAGAAACTGAATGCTATTTAAATATGATTTAATATACTTTACGGCAGTTTATTATCTGTTTATGTCACAATATATGGGACACAATACATCAAATTGATGTAATGCTGACAGAAATAGCAAAGTGTTTCAAGTTTGGTTCGAGAGAGAATACTCGTTTGAGAAATATGCGACATTAACAATAATATTAATTATAGGATTTCATGTCCCACGTTTTGTGGTTTATTCCATCACGCTACTAAAATACGGGTTGGTGGATATAAATCTTTTTTACTGACACTTGGATTTTCACGATGTTTTCTTTAATCAAGGAACGTTAGATTACTTATAAAGAATAGCAATATTGGAGCAACGTGGTGGAATAAGCTCCTTCACCGCGAAAAATGAGAGGAGGCAGCCCAGCAGCGGGACATTCACAGGCCGTTACTGTAATTTGGAAAATAGCTACGGGGTTCCTTACTCAAAGGCCTCCTATACCTCTAAGCCCGCCTCTGAGTTTAGTTTAATAGTGTTTTATTATAAATAAATGAATCACGAACTTTTGGTACTGCATGTTATAAAAGAGATATTGTAAATTGCGTGGAATAAGTAAATCTAAGGTTTAATTATTATTACAACTTAAATTGGAGCAGACTATACTTTTAACAGTCCAAGATATAGTTTCATTTAGTACAGTACAATAGCCCGTAGGCCGTCCACCATTGTTATATACTCATACTATTATGTACCTTTTTTCCATTGAAATATTTCACGGCCATATTTGGGTATCATGACATTATTCAGGATTTCTTTTTTATATAAAAAACTTGAAGTATCCGTAGGTTGTTAAGGTCGTCCCTCACTTAATTTCGTATCCTCTGGAGCGGAACCGACTTCGCCTATATTAAAATCTTTAGTGAATTTTGAGTTCTTAAAAGTTTAGTCAAATATTGAGCTACTCGTACGTGTGGAAGTCAAAATTAAAGTAAATTATACTTAATTTTATTTATATTACTTTATTGTTGCCAAACAATTAAGATACAAAGACTCAACTTTATCCATCAATTATCCGTGTTTAACCTTTGGTATTAGAATACAAAAAGCCAAAGAGAACCTATAGATAAGTAATTAAAATTATCAACGACCCAATTACCATACCATACCAATAAAAAAAATCAGTATTTTTAACAACATTTTTCGCTGGTGACCAATTGTTTTGCTTCTAGTTGTGCAGTGCTGTTGACGAGCATCCGGGCCACCTGATGGTAAGTGGTCACCAAAACAGACATTGGCATTGTAAGAGATGTTAACCATCGCTTACAATGAGCGCGAAGTCATATGCGAAGTTAAAGTTCGTGGATGACCGGGGAACACGGAATAATAATTCGATTAATTGACAGAGAAATTTTCAGTTTACTTATAATTTCTTTTTTAAATAAATTATAAGTCTATAAATTTCATAATTTTAAAAGGTTTCGTATCCACGATAGATAAATACATTTATTAAAAACTCCATGCTATTATAAGAAGAGAATCACGTTCAATAACCTTCCCACTAATCGAATCGACTGTTCAATAGAGGCAACTCTTTCACTGCGAGCACATCTGCTCAGTCTACAAAGGGACCGATAATTTAATTTCCAATAGTTTTTAGAATGCTGTTAGGTCTCGACGGAAGCTGCATCATGGGGGCTCGATACAATATACATATACTATGTACCCCTCGACATCGGCCTTAACTTAATTAATTAATTAGATATTATTTTAATGAACACCAATAAATACTATGTTTTATTGAACACCGATGATCGTGGGTTCAAACCCGGGCAGGTACCACTGAATTTTCAAGTGCTTAATTTGTGTTTATAATTAATCTCGTACTTGACGGTGAAGGAAAACATCGTGAGGAAACCTGCATGTGTCAAACTCAAAATTCTGCCTCATGTGAATTCCACCAATCCGCATTGGAGCAGCGTGGTGGAATAAGCTCCAAACCTTCTCCTCAAATATGGAGAAGAGGCTTTAGCTCAGCAGTGGGATATCATAGGCTGTTACTCATTGAACACAATATGTAGATGAAGTGAAGTCTCCAATAATAATATATATTCAAAATAATAATATCAGGGGGTGAATTCTACTAATAAATAACGATAACGATACGTTCTCGATTCAATTTCGATCGTATTTCGACTAATTTAATCGTATCGGAATAGAACCGATGATGTTGACATATACCGTTACATTTACTTGGTGGTAGAGCTTTGTGCAGGCTCGTCTGGGTAGGTACCACCCACTCATCATATATTCTACCGCAAAACAGCAGTACTTATTACTGTTGTGTTCCGGTTTGAAGGGTGAGTGAGCCAGTGTAATTACAGGCACAAGGGATATAAAATCTTAGTTCCCAAGGTTGGTGGCGTATTGGCGACGTAAGCTATGGTTAACATCTCTTACATTGTCAATGTCTAAGGGCGTTAGTGACCACTTACCATCAGGTGGCCCATATGCTCGTCCGCCTTCCTACAAAATAAAAAAAAATCATCAAAACCAAACTTAATTGTTAACTATTCAAAAATCAAGTTCATAATTGATAATTAAATTTAATAGGAATACGGATAAACGGCAACGATTCAGCTTCAAATCGATTGCGATAAAGTCACAATTTATTAGTAGAATTGACCTCCAGTACAGTATTTGTCCAGTGTCTAATGGGATAAGAATTTAACTCGAATAATTATATTAAGATGGGTTTTGGTCGCATGGTCGATTTATGTGACGTACCTTAATATGTTCTCTGTACTCCTGGGAACGTGTATGCAAAATTTAATGATATACGGTTTAGTAGTTAAGACATGAAACTGTAACAACCAAACAAACTCACATTCGCATTTACAATGTTAGTAATGATTAAAAAGTTCAAAAAATCGGTTCTGAAAGAAGCAGTCAATCCTAAACTCGATCGCAAAATATTGAAAAGCGTACATTGCTTGTTTAATTAATATGATAAGTATAATAATAATAATCAATGTCGGGTATTTCTAACTTTTCGTAATAGATTATAAAATCGTGTTAAGATTTGTTTTTTTTTCAGAATAATATGTGCTATGCTAGGCTGACTAGCTCGGACTTGTGGCAATGAATTTAAAAAAAATGATTCATGTTGTAACTATTAGTGTGGTTATAATTATTAAATAATTAAAACATCAGCACGCGTCGTGAGCATTCCAGTTCGGTTACGGTTGTCGTGACCTACTTACCAGAGTGACGCACGTGTGACGTCATACAGTCTTACGGATCGCTCTTACACTACTCGAGGACGTAATATGTATTACAACATCAAGGTATTCGTTCATTTTTGTTACTGAGCGGAACGTTCGAATGACACATGAAACATTCGTTCTTTGAAATTATTTCAATTTTTATATTCGAAATTTAAATACAATAATTAAAATTATTAAAAAAAACCGTTTTCATTTCAAATAAGAATGCTGTTTTTGAAATGGGCCGCCTGATAGCAAATCACCACCCAGAAATATTAAATCATTATTCGTCTAGGTATATTACCCACCCATCCGAAATTCTACAGTCAAACAGTATAAATCTTCTAAAGGCAGTTAGCGTGTCAGTTTTAAAAGTAGGTCGAAACAAGAACGAAGTTTCATATAGAGGCTGACACTACACTCGCCTAATTACTATTAACGACCTATCGGAGAAGACCGCGAGAACAAGAAAGGCTCTTAACTCAACAGTTTATTAATTTTAGTTCCTAAGAAGTACTATATCATTTATTATAAAATTTCCTTCAAAATCACAGTTTTTGTGTGCAATAGTAAAAACTTGTTTTTATTTTATGAAATAGGTAGGCGAACGAGCAAATGTACAACCTGATGGTAAGTGATCACCACCGCTCTTAAACGTCTCTCGTGCTAAAGGCACACTGGTTACACTGGCTCACTCATCCTTTAAACCTGAACGCAACGAATATTTGATGGGGCTATCACAGATGGGCTAGTCGAAATAGTAAAAATTAAAAGTTTTATTGATTAATTGTTATTTATTAAATATTTTAGATATATTAATAAAATATAAATTAAATATATTTTCTGGTAATTATCACATATAAGTATACATTTACAAAATTTAAAAAATAAAAACCCAATGGTGTTGCCATTTAAAAACAATTTGAATTAAATGTATGTTTCTCATAAATCGTGTATTCTTTAAACAAGTTAATTAACTATACGCTTAAATTGTTTACATCTCGACTTAGTGTGTTAGTTCAGTAATATTTTACGAGGCACTTTCTAGACTAGTGGCTAGAAATTTAATGTTTCTGTACGAGAGGCGTGAGTCTATCAATTATTCCTTGTTTATGGGCGTTTGTGGAATTACATGCGTACACATTAAAACTTGTTTTTGAATTAGTTATTTTATTGTTATACCGCAATATAGTTTTTACTTTTACTTGGTGGTGGAGCTTTGTGTAAGCTCGTCTGGGCAGGTAACAGCTGTACTTGGTACTGTTGTATTCCGGTATGAAGGGTGAGTTAGCCAGTGTAATTACAGGCATAAGGGACATAAAATCTTAGTTTCCAAGGTTGGTGGCGAATTGGCGATGTAAGCGATGGTTAAAATCTCTTACAATGCCAATGTCTGTGGGCGTTGATGACCTTACTTTCAGGGGATCCATATGCTCTTCCGCCTTATAACTTGTGATAAACAATTTTCTTTATATAAGACGGGGCAAACGATCAGGATGCTCACCTGATGGAAAGCGACTACTACCGCCTATAGACATCTGCAACACTTGAGGGTTTGCAGATGAGGATTGAGTAGGCCCTTTCTTGAAGTTCTTTATGTCATATTTTTATATCCATATATTATCGTTATTGTCTGCCTCGTTGGTCTAGTGGCTTGATATAAGGCCGCAGACTCTATTGGGGTTTTCTGTCAGAAAATTCTCAGTAGCAGCCTGGAGTCTGGAAGTTGGAAGTATGTACACTCCCGTGCTTCGGAAAGCACGTTAAGCCGTTGGTCCTGCGCCTGAACTCTTTCCAGTCGTGTCGGATTGCCGTCCCATCGGATTATGAGAGCTAAGGAAAAGAGAGTGCACCTGTGTTTGCGCACACACTTGTGAACTATAATATCTCCTGCGCAGTTGGCTAATTTCTCTTGGGATTGGCCGCCGTGGCGGAAATCGGTCTGGAGGACCTTATTATCGTTATATATCGTCACGTCGACGTCACGCTATAGATAAACAAGACAATGAATGCCGGACTCTTTAATTTAATAGGCGCGCTGACTGATGGAACAAATAGATGGTGCGCCGCAGTAATGTCGATTACGTAAGTTCCGCTCAATACCTCACACGTATAGCTTGCGTGACGTCGATGAACTCTGTTGTTTCACTCGCTAAACACTCGTGGAGGCTGGTCATCCACTGGAACAGCAAAGATATATCGCTAACCAACGCCGTCAAATGAAACAATTGAATCGGTTTATCAAACAAAGAGGAAAGATATGTTATTGGCGGGTGTGAATGAGTCGGAGAACTGTTTAGAGATTTGAGCAGTTTTTAGCTTCAACTATTAATCCTGTTGATCAATTGTAATATAACGTATAATTTTTCAATTAATGAAATTGACATTTCGTATGAAATCATCGCATTATGTTATCAACCGACTGCGAAAAACAAATAAACTCAATTTGGCTTCATAATTACCTCAAAGCCTATTGAAAAAATATGATATATGACCTTTTGACAAAACAATTTATATATATTGCAACATTTAAACATTCTTATTAAATATCTCATCAGAATACAACTATCCTGTGTAGAGCAGCTGACTACGAAAGCTTCAGCTTAGTTTTCAAGTGGTGAACCAAACGTATTTAAATAATAAGGCTTTTCAGGAAAGTTATAATAACGGTTATTTATAGTGAAATCGAAATTTCTCAGCAGCAACTAGGAGTCTCAATATTTTTTATTGTATAGGTAGGCGAACGAGCATATGGGCCACATGATGGTAAGATGGTAAGCCCATAGACATTGGCATTGTAAGAGATGTTAACCATCGCTTAC
The DNA here is from genome assembly GCA_963151315.1 of Nymphalis c-album. Lineage (NCBI taxonomy): Eukaryota > Metazoa > Arthropoda > Insecta > Lepidoptera > Nymphalidae > Nymphalis > Nymphalis c-album. The sequence continues at coordinate 6,375,185 of OY720610.1, forward strand.
ATCGTCAATGCGCCACCTACTTTGGGAACTCAGATGTTATGTCCCTTGTGCCTGTAATTACACTGGCTCACCTCACCCTTCAAACCGGAGCAGGACAATACCAAGTGCTGCTGTTTTGCGGTAGAAGATCTGTTGTGGGTGCTACCTACCCAGCCGAGCTTGCACAAAGCTCTACCACCGAGTAGAAAAAGTAATTTAACTAAAATCTCAATCTCAATAATTAGTTGCCATCACACCGACAAGCGATATCAATATAAAATCAAAAATAAACATCAAAATACTATTAGAACGTAACAAACAATAATTTAACTAAATCACCAACGCGGTAGTCTCTGGCTGGCTGCCAAGCGATACGTTTATTCTACTTTAGATTTTAAAATATGCAATAAGTGTTACTCAGATGCTTCTTAACCTGTCTTCATAAAAAAAAAATTAAATTTAAACATTTGGAATGTCTAACGTCAACTCGTCTAATACGACAATCAATGTTTACTATCTTTCACCAATAGATGGCGCTAAACGTATTTTTAATCGCGCAATTTTTTTTTGCGTATTATACAGAATTTAAATACCATAAAGAAATACAAACTATACAGAAATAAAATAAAAATGACATTAAGTTAAACGAAACTACAATTTAACAAAATTATTTTTGATGTCAACACTTTTAATAGTAATAGCCACTTATAGAAAAAAAATATATTTATAGGTTTAAATAAAATACGATAAGTACGGTTATTCTGTAAGAACATACTCACAACTCGCAGAAATCGGTCATAAAATAACAAAAAGTGATGCGACATTGACCATAATAATTATAAAATTTCAAGAATAAGTACATCAAAATAGTGTATCACTTTGACGCTTGTCAAAATTTCACGGACGAGTAAAGAAGTGATTCACGCGGTTCACGCCAGAAAAAGAAAAAAAAAAGAAATAATTTCTTACAGTATGGCACTGCTGTTCTTGTTTTAGATAAATACTTATAATTACATATATTACTTAGCTATACATATATACATTACAAACTGTATTACGTTCCTCGTCTAACCAGCTCTTTGTTTGGTTTAATCTCAAAGTATTGTTAAGATAATCAGGCTGTTTAATACTATATAGATGATACATCGTATTTCCCGTCATTTATGACGCATTTCTTACAGATGGAAATTTAAGTGATTGCAATCTAATAATTATTGAATTATGGAATTGGATTGGCTTCTTTGGCTGGTACAGATAAATAAGGATTTAGATAATAATAATAATGAATACTGGAAGACGATAGAACTATAGCTTATTTCAATCGAAGGAGTAAATATATCCCATGCGATTCTAATAGTTGTGCTAAATTATGCTTTACAATAGATCTTAATTAATATATACTTATTTTTAATAGCATACTATTTCGTCTTACTAATACCCACTTAATTTTTTTTTAAAGCGATAACAACATCGACGACGTTCGAGCCGCCATTTTTTCATGAATCCATAATGAACACCATGATTTATTCAAGATCTCGACCAATCATATTGTGTCAATTCAATATCGAAGTTGTTTATTTGTTTTTCCTACTTTCTTATAGGTTTGGACTATAGAAGTAATAGAATAGAATAGAATATGCTTTATTGTACAACACATACATGATCAGGGAAACATACAGTTATAAATACTATTTAAGAACAGTGTTAATGTACAAAAGGCGGTCTTATCGCTAAAAGAGCGATCTCTTCCAGACAACCTTTGGGTAAAGGACACAAGAAAAATAAAGCGGTAAGGAGGTACACAGAATCTAATTTTACGTTGAAATAAATATGTATAATAAATATACATACCTACATAGTATGATATATAAATAAATAAAATTAATATATATGTGTATATAAATAAATAAATATAAATTAAATAATACGTACGGTTATATATGTAGTTTGATAAATAATATTTTTTGTAGGTACTTAACATGTTCACAAATAGTATCTCTTTTTAAAGACACAATCGAGTCCCAAAACAAAAACTGAAACGTCTATATAAATACTTTATTGTTAAACAACTTGAATCAGTGTTTCATTATATTAAAATGTTACGACATGTTTAATAAATATTATTAAAAAAATATATTAAGACGAGTTTATTGCCATGCTTTTCGATTGATACATATGTATTTAGAAAGTTCATTATTATATTTATTTATAAAATTTATTTAAAACATAAGTTATTAATTAAATGAATCTATAAAGAAAACTAAATTATGTATTTCAACGTTATTTACGATATAATATAACAACCCAAACGGAATATTTAAGGAATTAGTGAAGGCTGTTCCTTATAGTATATTTTTCAGTTATACTCATCAATATTATGCTATTAACCTTCAATTCGTTATAACTTTTTGATACTCGTATAGAACAGATACAATATAATTCATTTTAGCGCCAAAAGTAACTGTCAACAGGTTCGTTGGCGGTCAGCGCACGTGCGAATTCAAAGAACATGTCACTTAAGCTGTCAATAGTACTATTGCATACAATTTATTTTTAGAGCTGATCTACTTTTGGTTAATGATACCGAAAATACTAACGCATTGATCGTGTGCTTATTTTATAAATCTATTTATTATTGATTGATCTCATTCGATTAAGAACTCGTTTATTATTTTTAATATAACTTTTTTTTAGAATAACGTGACAAAGAAAATGTTTTTCATCCCAATTTTATTATAGACATTTTATGATTTATTGATAGATTTATAGTTTGATAAAAATAATAGGTGTTGAAATTGCTTTGTTATGACTGTGATAGCTTTTAATCAAAGTTAGTTCTAGATAATTTAGTATCGTCGTGCAATCTAGACAGTAATTTCCCCACAGAGTGTAATATGAATTTTATATGCAAATTGAACCTTAGAGATATAAATACCTTAGTATATATAAAGGTAGACTTCTATACAACATCTAGTGTAGGTTTTGCATTTTCTACCCTTACTGTGGGTACTTAGTGTTTCAATTGTATTAATCACTTCATCTATATAAATAAAATGATAGAGGTCTGCAGTTGTGCGCGCATCACGGAAAAACTACTGGATAGATTTCAATGAAATTTTCTAAATTTTATTTCTAAGACACTTGGCCCTTATCAAAAACAAAATGGTTGCGATATCTTCATTTAATAAAAAGGGTATCAGCTAGTATTATATAATAAAGTCCGATAATGTAGCTTTCAAATTGGTGTTTTTTTTTTAAATCGGTTCATTGGTTTTGGCGTGAAAACGTAACAAACAAACAAATTCACTTACTTATTTGTAATTTACTAGCTGAGCCCCGCGGTTTCACCCGCGTATAATTAATAAAAACATAATGAATAAAAATCAACCTCGAACCTTCCTCGATAAAAAAACTATACAACACAAAAATATTTTTTAAATTCGCACCAGTATTTCCTGAGATTAGCCGGATCCAACAAACAAACTCTTCAGCTTTATATATTAGTATATAGAATATAGATTAGTTAGGATTGCGATATAAACGTTTTATTAAGACACTTATAGTAATATTAAGTTTGTAATAAAAATGATTGTTTTGTTCAACAAATACAAGTGTCACCGAAATTCACAATTTAAAAAAAAGTTTTACAAACGAGGTCTTATTTTATCAAGCATCTATGGTTTGTGACAATAGCGTATCGGTAGTTTTGTATACGACATTAATTTATTTTTATTAATAGTTATCACATAGTTTATCTTAGTATTGCAATGAAGAACTTCCTTAAGCGAAAACACAGAATAGCCGATGAGTGGGTAACCAGGTGACCTTACACAACAAGCAACCCAATCATAACCACCAATAATAATACAACGCACAATTCTCATACGTTTGCAATAACGACCATAATCTTAAATGTTTGAAGCTGTGAATATAACTATCAGATCATAATAACTCGCTCCTAGCCTTCAGTTATTTTAGTAATTATTTCTATTATCGATATATGTTATGGCTATTGGTACAACTATTTATTTTAAGCCATGTGTTATTACATATGTGGCCTTAAACTCCTTTGAACTTTTATTTTTGAACGTCGAAAACTAAACGAAATATTTTGACGTCTGTTATTATTCTTGAATGTTGATCTAGTGGTTTGCTAGTAAGTACGCGGATCCCGAGGTCGTGGGTTCAAATCTCAGATCGAGCCAGATTAGTTTTCGATAGGAAATGTTCAGTAGCTGTGTTTAACAGTCTTAGCGCTACTTTAAGTCATCCTGCGTCTAGTATAGAAATTTCAGTTGATCTTTTTTTCTTGAGCTTTGTGCAAGCTCGTCTGGGTAGTTACCACCCACTCATCAGATATTCTACCGAAAAACAGCAGCACTTAGTATTGTTGTGTTCTGGTTTGAATTGTGTGTGAGCCAGGGTAATTACAGACACAAGGGCCATAACATCTTGGTTCCCAAGGTTGGTGGCGCATTGGCGATGTAAGCGATGGGTAACATTTCTTATTATGTCTATGGGCGTTGGTCACCACTTACCATCAGGTGGTCCATATGCTCGTCCGCCTGCCTACACAATAAAAATGTTGCTCCTAAGGGCCCCATTGCATCGCAACGCCTTGGTCACTTATAGCTACGTCACAGTTCATTTTGTTATTTTAAAACAAAAATCGTTTCAGTGATTTCTATCCAGACAAAGTCCCTGGACAGAGCTGAAATTGTTTTCAGTAGGACTTTGGCGTACTAAACAAATCTCATAGTAATGTTGGTAGTAGTCACTAACAACTATAACAGTCCATTTGCGATTGTGGTCACTTATGTTATTATTTAGAATTATAATGGAATGACATCATTTGAGACTTCACGCAGTTTAGGACCGGCGCGGCTGTTTCATGTAACTTCCGCGTTCATTTATTTCGTATGAAATTATTTATCGTGCTTAACTGTATATTTATATAAATAAAAACGAATGTTTATATGTCTTCTTTGTGGTCCTTCCTGTTTCATAGCCGGGACGAGCTGTTATTATATATCAATACATAAAAGCTTTACAATAATTTCGTACATTATTAAGTACATACCTAAGTAAAACATTTGCCTATTGAGTTTTTATCAATTTTCTTCATAAAATAATAGATACAGTATAAAGTTTTATCGTCTAAATAGTTTCTGAAATAGTTATTTTTTTTATTATCATTTCATATCTGTCAAATATTAGGGCGCCATTATATATATGACTTTTATGGCCGAATACTGAAACGTCATTCAAAATGAAGTGGGACTTAATTATTTGAAACGTCATTCATTTCAAAATGTTGTATGACAAGTGTCCATGGGCGGTGGTAGTCACTTTCCATCAGGTGAGCCTCCTGCTCGTTTGCCCCCTCTTACATAAAAAAAAAACATCCACCATCCAAGTCCCTTTTCCGAATGGAAAGAAAAAGAGGAAATTATAAATCCATTTTATAAACTGATGTTAACAGCTTTAGCTTCGTTTTTTCAATGTTATCGTTTTATTATATTTGATATTCCACCCATGTTCAACAGACGATGAATAGAGCGACGATGATTGATAGTGACAGTGTAGTGTTACAACGCTTAGTGTAATTAGGACAATCGCTTTAAAGGGCAAGTCTTATGATCCTTATGAATAGAACTAAATTGATCCACTTGATATACTAACTTAGTCACAAAGATAGTTATTACATTAATATACAAAACGTGTTTTCGTGACTTTTTGTGTAATATTTTGGGGATATTTGGGGATTGTGGTTCATAGCTAAAGTTAGACTTGATCGGATGATTGTAAAGTTTCTTTATTTGTTTATTATTTTAAAGAAACATACTGTTTCAGATTGTTGCTCAATATTTTATCTATACATGAATTAGTAATCTTTAATTATATATATATTTTAATTGCCTATATGTTACGTACTGTCTGAGAGTATATATCATATTATTATTTTATGAGAGAGTTTTCTAATATATAATAAATTTTATATTTGGACTAGATTATTTTAAAGGAAGCACGTACAGATTAAATATTACCTAACCTATAACCCTATACAGGTTTAATAACTAACTTTATTACTCACATGTGAAATGTCCACAACCGACTTTATTGATATACAATTTTGATCCTTGTATTCTTGAAATGTTATAATTATAATGGTCAATTTCGAATATCACATTCCGATATATTACGACCGTTTTCTGCGGTGAGTTTCGAGTTTGTTCTCAGAATTTGTACCTCCAATTTTCCTTCTCAGTAATGATCAAATTAATTTAACTTCAGTACGGAGCTAATATTGCCCTTTTCTGTTGTATCTTTATAAGATTTGTATTTGATGCTCCTGTACCGACCCTTCGGTCCGGGCAATGAATTAAATATGTCCTTGTTGACATTCATTTATTGATTTATATACAGGGTTATTTTTAATGATCCACCAACCTCGCAGGACTAGATAGCTAACACCATAAGCAACAACTTTTGTTATATGACTTTTGATAATTTGTTAAAATTAATTTTCATACAAAAATAAGTATTAATTTAATTTCTCGCTTAAACGTTTATCGCGTCGCGTCGCGTCCTTTCGTGTATGAATGAAATATAGACCTACAAATGTAACGACTGTACGACAAAAACTTGTAAAATCTTTTTTTTTTTCATGTATTGAGTTATGTCCGAAGTCGTATAACAAAAGCTGTTGCTTATAATGTTAGCTATCTAGTCCTGCGAGATTACTTGTATATACGTATCTTATGTATACGTATTATGTATAATTTCTCGCACTAAGTAAACAAACAACACCAGTCTGAATCGATTTAATCGTTTTTCTTTTTTGGTAAATATGTTATAGGTTATTTACCTAAACATTTATATTTATGTCTGAAATGAAACTGACGCCGATATTAGAATGTTTTTTTAATTGAATAGGGATGGTACGTGGTCACCAACGCCCATAGATATGATATTGTAAGAAATGTTAACCATCACTTACATCGCCAATGCGCCACCAACCTTGCGAACTAAGATGTTATGACCCTTGTGCCTGTAATAAGAATGGCTAACTCACCCTTCAAACAGGAACAAAACAATAACAAGTACAGCTGTTTTGCGGTAGAATATCTGATGAGTGGGTGGTACCCAGACGAGCTTGCACAAAGCTCTACCACCAGTATATATATTTCATAAACTTATAATGCTAAATGCTAAATGAATGACGTATATACGAGCAAGACGCGTCCACCGTGCTGTCGGTCAAGACGTCGACTGATTAAATTATTACACTTGAGTTATATTGTGGACGCTCTTAATTGATAAATGAAAACGATGCAATAATTTCGGTGCAATGAACTGTACGGTAATTATATATTTGTGAATATTTATATATTGTTTCACGTGCTTCGGAAATCACGTAAAGCCGTTGGTCCTGTTCTTGAACGCTTTCCAGTCGAGATTTCATCAGAGCCGAGATGACCCAGTGGTAAGACCGCGTGAATCTTAACCGATGATAGTTGGTTCAAACCCGGGCAAGCGCTGAATTTCATGTGCTTAATTTGTGGTTATAAGTCATCTCGTGCTTAACGGTGAAGGAAAACATCGAAAGGAAACCTGCATGTGTCAAATTTCACTGAAATTCTGTCACATGTGTATTCCACCAACCCGCATTGGAGCAGCGTGGTGGAATAAGCTCCAAACTCCAAACCTTTTCGTCAAAAAGAAGAGAAGAGGCCTTAGCACAGCAATGGGAAATTCACAGGCTGTTATTACTTTAGTATGAGATTTAGGGAATAGAGAGTGCACCTGTGTTTGCGCACACACTTGTGCACTATAATATCTCCTGCGCAGTTGGCTGCTCTCTTGAGATTGGACGCCGTGGTCGAAAGGCTTAGGAATACCTTTATCTGTTAGATTATACTGATGTTGATGTCGCATAATTAAAAAAATATTCAAACTTTATATCAAGAAAGACTTTTCCTATTACTTTTAAATCTTTACTTTATAAAACTTTCAAGTTTACATTGATAGTTATTTGCATAAAACTGGTGCTAAACATTCGCCAAATATTCCACCGGCAGACATTATTTTGTAATGTTGTATTTCAGTTTGAAGGGTAAGTAAGCCAGTGTAAATTCAGACGCAACGGCCATTAAATCCAACTATACTGTCGCGCGTTGCATTAATGGCGTTATAAAGTGTTTTAAATGTCCTTCCTAGACACAGTATGTAGGCGTAGGGACTGACTTCTAAAAAAAGATTTAAGGGACAGCTGGCAATGTTATAATACTTTCTGTACTTCCAAAAAAGCAAGAATGTACTCCTGTTGACACATATTCAAAAACCTTTATTCCTTACTAGTATTATTAATAAGAAAGTGAGTTTATTTGTTTACTTCAAAAGACAGTCATCAGTGGAGCCAACATCGTTCACGATATCACATCAATGGCCTCCGTGATAAGTCAATTTGAATTTTATTATCTATCAATAAATCTTTTGAAGTCTCTCACCATCTTATTTAATAAAAACCAGACATCCCAGCATCCACACTTTATAAATAGATCCGTAAGTGTTTAGTTTGTATGTCAACCATTTTGAATTCATCGCGTCGCACTGCCTCTACTAACAATGCAAGTATGCGCGTTATTTTGTACGTGGGAAGCATTATATGTAAGTAATTGCAAAATTCTATCTAATGAAATACTTTTAATTACGTATTTAAATCGCTTAATTGTGCAACAAGGGGGACATTCACACGATGTCATTTAAAATTTGTTTTTATATAATACGAGCCGGTTGATGTGGTTGGTAAGATACTTGCCATTCACGCCGCAGGACGTTCGGGTTCGATTCCCACCCAGGACAGACATTTGTGTGCAATGAACATGTCTGTTTGTCTTGACTCTGGGTGTAATTATCTATATGATTATGTATTTACAAAAGAAAAGTAGTATATGTAAGTACATCAGCTGGCTGGTTTCCATATAGAGTACAAGCTCTGCTTAGTTTGGAATCAGATGGCTTTGTGTGAATAATGTCCCAGGATATTAAAAAATATATATTAAAAAATCTTACATACGCACAGACAACATACACGTGCATTTATCATTCTTCACCTAGCACAGTTCAATATATCTAACATTTTTTTTATTGTATAGGTAGGCTGGCGATCATATTGGCCACCGGATGGTAAATGGTCACCAACGCCCATAGACATTGGTATTGTAAGAAATGTTAACCATTGTTCACAACGCCAATGCGCCACCAACCTTTGTAACTAAGATGTTACGTCCATTGTGTCTATAATTAATAATAATAAATAATAGTGCTCCAGACCGATTTCGGCCATGGCGGCGAATATCAAGAGAGATTAGTCAACTGCGCAGAGATATTAAAGTGCACAAGTGTGTGCTCAAACACAGTTACACTCTCTCATCCCTAGCTTTGAACCATAAACCCATGGGACGGCATTTCCACACGACCTGAAAGAGTTCAGGTATATGTGATAGTCTCTAAGTAGTCTCTTTAAAAATTATACTTTTAATTGACAGTATGGCTTTACCTATAAAGCTTGTTTGTATCAGTTCAACGATGCTGTGTCTCATTCTTTCGAATGTAAAATCAATGATCATAGAAAGAGAGAGATATACAACAAAATACCGCCAGGCAAGTAAGGCCGGTAGTGATTAAATTCTATTTGAATATTAAGATAAGCATCTTAAGCGTTGAACAATAGCGCAGGACTACAAATAACAGTGAGTCTTTCTTTTAATGGTTAGTATGCTATTATCATAGCGCTGATTTAGTTGTACAAGGCGATCTAACTGCGATTTATAATTACAGTAACTAAAAAGTAACAGTAACAGCCTGTAAATGTCCCACTGGGCTAAAGCCTCTTCTCCTCTTTTTTGAGAAGAATGTTTGGAGCTTATTCCACTACGCTGCTCCAATGCGGGTTGGTGGAATACATACGTGACAAAATTTCAGTGAAATTTGACACGTGCAATTTTCTCTCGCGATGTTTTCACGGTCAAGCACGAGATGAATTATAATCACAAATTAAGCACATGTAATTCCGTGGTGTTTTTCCGGGTCTGAACCCACGATCATCGGTTAAGATTCACGCGATTCACTAGGCCATAGGCTTGTTTTATACTAACTACTTAAATCAGAAATAACGAAAGTAGATTTATTTGGTTTTTAATTGTTTTTAGACCCTAAGGAACTTCTATGCTTTGACCACACTATTGCAAATAAAACAATAAGATTCCAATGCTTTCTATACTACTGGGGATCATGCCGTTCGCCATCAGGTTATACAAGTCGTATGATAAACTTTATACCAATTACATTACGACTTAATTTAAGATATCGTTATAGTTAGCTAACAGGTAATAAAGAAGGCATATTTGATTTTCTTGGATTATTTAAAAAGTTTAAACTTTCTTGTTATTTCTTACAAAGTTCGTAATTCTTGGCGAGTTGTTTGATACTTTTATCCATTAAGTTTAAAGTAATATTGTTACAAGCGTTTTACTTTTACGGTTTATTTTAAAAGTATAAGCGAAAGCGCTTCACTAATAATTCTTCGCGAAATTAAACCTTCTATGAGTTACATCGTACTTAATTTACAGCGCTGGATTAGCTGGATGTATATAATAAAGATATTATTATTACAAGACTGTCTATACGTACTGAAACTTGTAAGATCGAAGATATTTCGTAAAAATTAATTATAAAAAATATTATAGATGAAGAGGTAAAACATTTTACAAAATTAATACCTGCATTATTATTTTAAATGAAAGTAACTCTGTCGTATTTAACGACTAATGGCCGAATACTGAAACGTCATTCAAATATGAAGTGGGACTTAATTATTTGGAACGCCATTAATTTCAAATTTAGTATGCGAAATTTTAAATTAACGGTGTCTCAAATAATTAAGTTCCACTTTATATTTGAATGACGTTTCAGTATTCGACCATTAGTCGTTAAATACGACAGAGGTGATTTTGATGAAATTCGGTATGAACCAAACTTGAACCCCGAAGGTAGCATATAGGGTATTTTTTATATATATAAACCCTGCACCCTCGTTCCCCATTATACACGGGAGGAAGCCGTGGGCAAAAACTAGAAGACTATTACATAGTGACATCGCAATACGACCCACGGGGACATTTAAGTTTTCTTTTTTATCATTGATAGGCCAGCGTTTGACCGCAATCTTGCCTGATGGTAAGCAACGACACGGTAAGCACGCTTGCCTAGAAGAAACCTGTTTACTCTGGATTTGAAGACACCAACGTTGTACCTGTCGGGAAATACAGACTCAGAATACAGACTCAGGCAAAGTATTCCACAGTTTAGCGGTACGAATGAGAAATGTGGATTCGAAGCGCATCGTACGTGGATGCGGAAGAAATCACGCGGAGTTACTCCACAGATAAAATACTGCATAGAAAAAGATTGATCTCTTAATATGAAAGGAAAATGATGTGACAGTCACATACTCGGTGGTATCAATTATGTTTTTTATAAAATGAGAAGGTGGACGTATATTTGGGCCACGTGATGGTAAAAGTGCGTATACACCATCGCTCTTAGACATTGGTGCTATTGGTGCTCCTTACATCGCCAATGCGCCACCAACCTTGGGCACGAAGATGTTATGTCCCTTGTGGCTGACTGTAGTTACGACGGCTCACTTACCCATCAAACCGGAACGCAACAACACTAAGAATTGGTGAAATAAAATAATCTATATAAATAACATGATAGAGGTCTGTAGTTGTGCGCGCATCACGGAAAAACTACTAGAGAGATTGCAATGAAATTTTCTAAATTTTTATTTCTTAGACACTTGGCCCTTATCAAAAAAATAATATTGCGATATCTTCTTCTTTTAATAAAAAGTTATTAAAGTTTCAAAAAATAACGATTTGTAAATGCACGGCGTGTTCAGTGATGTATGTTTAAACAAAGTATATTTTTGCTTGCGATCTTTTTGATGTTTTTTCCTTCATACATAAGAAAACTTTGTTAATATATCAAGCAACGCGGACGAAGTCGCGGGTATCAGCTAGTCATATATTTTAGTTACTATAACACTAGATTACACAGGGCTAGTAAGTATTTTATGGGACAATGTATATGCTCTTACAACAGGATCCAGGAGAAAGCGTTGAAAATTTAAAAGAATTGTTTAGGAGCGGTTGTCTTCTATAGGAGACAACTGATGACTTTTTAGATGATTGCACACCTCGGGAATGAAACGATCGAAACGATTTCAAATAAATAAGAATATTATTATGTGATTGTGTAAATCGCAAATAATTGAAAAGGAAGAGTTAAAAAAACCGTCTGTTTCTTTGTCAGGTTCTTCTCAGGTCTGAGATGTTTATTTCCGAGCCGGTGGTAGATTTATGACAATCAATAAGTAAGTGTAACACTTCTATGTTGAATAATGATTTTTTAATTTTGAATTTGAGTAACGATTCATTTTTTTCTTCAGTTTGATATTTTGATGCTTGTGTTATTTTTTGGATTCAGTTTAGTAAAACATATTAATTAAAAAGACTGTGTATTTATTTTCAAGATTACTGTAGCTAGCTTTTACCTTTTTATACGTCTATCGGCGGTTAGTAAGGCTTTGTGCAGATCTGTTTAGGTAGGTACCTACCATCATTTGATGGCTTAAGTGTTCATGCAGTCGCAATGTCTATGGGCGTCAGTGACCACACATCATTTATTCTCTATCTAATAAAAATATATGAAAGAAATGTAACAAAAATGTTTTCTATATTCTCTATCACTTACATTTAAATGAAAATGAAACAATGAGTACAAAGTCAAATTACCTAGCTGTTATTAACAACTGTTTGTCGAGATCGTCAACGTTAGCTTCAAAAGCGGATTGTTTAAAAAAAAACTGAGTAGAAAAACCTCAACATTATTGAATTTTAACTTGGTTATATTATGCTTCTATAAAATATAATATAATATTTAATTGTCTTTATTTTATGTCGTGTTAAAAAAACTTTTACAAAAAAAATTGATTTTTTTTTAAATTGTAAAAAAGAAGACAAGAAAAGCCAGAAGACAGATTCGAACCTTCAATCTTCGTATAAGAACCACAGTCATGTTTTAATCATCTCTCTTTAATAGCGAATAGTTATTAATAGAAGATATTTTACGACCAATGAAACTTCAAACGATTTTATTTTTGCAAGGGCTCATAGGAAAATTATAATCGGCTCATAGACCATGCGAACTATTAAACGTTTATAAAGTATTTACGTAAAATATTTTATGGCTCATATCGTAGAATAAGTTCTTAGTAGGGCTCAGTGGCGTGACCTAGGCGGGGTTTACATCCAGCAGGGGACGAATACTGGCTGATAATATTTTTAGATTAAATTGCTTTTATTCAACACAACATAAAATGTAATTTAAAGCATAGACAAGCTCTTTTAAATCCTTAAAATTTAATAGGAAGTTTACGATAAAACTGGTCATCTTACCAGATTCCGTGAAGATTATTAATTTACGTATGGCATTTAGTATTATTAGAAGTACATAATAAATAATTATTATTTGCATCTTTGTATATTGTACTTATTCTTTGTTATAAAAAATATTATTGATTTGAATGCACATCAAATTACTCGTGCCTGAATGTAGATTCCATAAATTAAAAAAAATACTGGACATTAATATTATTTTATATTTGTATAAAATAATAGTTTTAGATAATACTATAATAATATAAATCTTCCGAACAACCTGTAGGCAAGTGTTGTCAATGTATTGATTTATTTTGATCACATCTGCGCTTATCTCGCTACCGGACATTATTATAAAACAAATAACACAATGTTATCATTATGTCCGTCTTGTCGTCTATTGTGACCGACGACCTTCATATAAGTAGTACTCACTCTTCGGAATGCTGGGAGACACTATCCTTGTCCTTATGAGCTTGGCCTGAGCTGCAGGAATTGCCCATGGCTTTGCCGAACCGGCCGCCACCTTTTCACTACCACATACGTCCAAAAACCGCACTAGACACAGTGTAATTTACGAAAACAAATGAACAAACATTCTATCATTGTTTAACATCGCCCGGCTACGATCGTCGAGCGGTAAATTTTAATTCGAGTAATACGTCCAACCGCACCGAGTCCCCGAACGCGAATAAATCGATGCGCGTTTTCCCGTCTCCCCCTCCGCAGAGTTTCCGCGCGCGCGTCATTTTCACGCTTTTCACGTTCAATCGTTGAAAGCTTTAAGACCAATGAGTTTTTATATATCTGCCAAATAATTTTAACATAGCAGCATTTATTTGTTCATTTTATTTTATTAACGTTTGAAACAAAACTTGATACGTTTTATTGTATTTTTTGTATGAATAGAAAAAAAAAACTAACTCCATTTTAATTTATTACTTTTTAAAATTATACATCGATATAAAGATATGTATTTAAAGATTATACATACGAGGTAAATATCGTTATATTTATTAGTCGTTATAAATTACACAAGTTATCTACGCCATGGGTGTGGAAGGAGCTTTAAAATTAAACATCATAAATCATCTGTGGCAATCAAACTGGCAGCCGAGGGGACAGCCGCCATAGTTTAAATTCGGAATTCTTAAAAATAAAACGCTGTTTTGCTTGTTTCCAGCTGTCGTATCTCAACAAGTGCCTTACAGTATTACATTTATATCATTAGATTATGTGTATTAAATAGTATATTTTAAGTATATAATACTTTTTCTAGTATATAATATAATGCCTAGGTGTTATTTAAACTCTGTGCGTCCTCGTCAGGGATCTTTCACACATGAAACAGGTGCTTTTTACATGAAAAATTGCATTATCATATATTTAACATTTTTTAGTTATATTTTTTTCATGTAAAATTAATTATTTTATTTTAAGGCTCATAAACTCTTTTTACATTTGCGTTTATTGTTGTCCATTTGTTCATTTTTTTGATAATTATTTACATAAAAATAAAAAAATGTCTCATTACATTCATTACCAATACAAAAAAATATTTTTAGATTATTATTAAGGTTTAGTATTAATTATGATAAAATAATATTTAAATATGTAAAATATGCTATGTATGCATTTATTTAGTAAAAAGCTATTCAGTTGTTCATTTATCTTTAGTGATTTGTGACGAGATATGTTGAAATTGTATGTTTTTTCATTTACGTGTCAAATATTATCAAATATCATCGTTCGTTTAAAATTATTAAAATTATTGATATACACTTATCAAGCTTGTGTAGGTAATATCATCATTAATTTAAAGTAGTCGTAAGAACAAGCATTGACAATCAAAAAATATTTTCAGAAGAAGTTAAGGCGACCCGTGTCCCGAAAGTACAAAATAAAAAACAGAAAACTTTATTAAAAATTAACGAAACGATATATCACGATAAAGTACCGATTTCAACACGGTTTTATCTTCAGTTGTTAAAAAAGAGCCAGTTCATACAACACTTCATTGACACTGAGAGTTACGATTATGCATCAGAAAACGAAAAACCGGTAAATAATCCTGAACCGAAAAAAGCAACAACAAAACGCGACGAGAAAATTTACAATTTAAGATCCAACGAAGCGAAAACAGAACGTAAGATTTTCACAGAGAAAAAAACGAGACGTTACAAACGCACGAAACAACCACCTTTGCCTCAAAGGAACGATTTAAAAAAAGATAAAAAAATACCTTTGGCGCCAATTATCGAAGAGATTAAGAATAGAGAGCTCAAAGTGAAGCCGGTAAAGGGTTCGGAAATTGACAAAATAGCCGAGAAATTGAAAAGTTTAGTCGAAAACAATGCTGATGAAAAACTGAACAAGGAACTATTGTTCTGTAAAGAATCATTTGATAAGGAAAACGTAGAGCCTCAAGTTACTGAAGAAGTGAAAGTTGATTTGGTGGACAAAGGTCAGTTATGAAAACAATAACCTCATTTAAATTCATTTATTTGCAAAGTTGTAGGTACATTTTGATGTTACAATGGTTAAAATCCCGCCAAAACTTACGTACAACGTAGACTACCTTAATCTAATTCATAGAAAATATATTAAAATATCATAAATAAACATAAAGAAAATTAACATTTATAAATAGTTTTTATATATATCATTTTAAAATTACAATTATTTACAATGAATTTAATTGTATAAGAATTAAAAAATACTTATTACTCTAGATATACATAATGATTCTTTCTCTGTCTTTCTATCTCGCTCTTCGTATTTTATGGAACAAAATAGAAATATGTATATTTTAGTATCATAATAGACTTATGTATGTTAGAATTAATATTTCTAATTAAATACACCTTTAGTCTATGGCTAAGTTGAGTAAATATTTAAAATTCTTGATATCTAGAAGAGAGTGCGAAATTCCGCGAATGGGAGCCACGTCCCCGAGCGAGCCACGTGTGCTCGTACTGCGGTAAGGGCTTCGACAGGCCCTGGGTGCTGAAGGGGCATCTCCGCCTCCACACTGGGGAGCGACCCTTCCCGTGCCCCCATCCGCACTGCGGCCGGACCTTCGCGGACCGGTGAGTATGTCACGCACTACAGGACACACTATACCGTCTATGTTAAAGTCAAATGACAGCTGTATGTCCCACTGCTAGTTTAAGGCTCTCATCTTCGTTTGAGGAGAAGGACGTGTTCCACCAAGCTGCTCCAGAGCGGATTGGTGGACACCTGTATGGATAATTTCAATATCATTCAAATTCAATATCTTTATTCAATGTTGAAGTGTTACACTTTCTTATTGATTGTCATAAATCCACCACCGGTTCGAAAATAAACACCTCAGACCTGAGAAGAACCGACGAAAGAAACTCAGCGGGTTTTCTTTTTCAGCTCATATCAAAATGCTTTCCTTCACCGAAAGTTTATCCTAATCATACCAACAATATTATAAGCAATATTAAACAAACGAAGGAAGTAAAAACTCGAATATTTATATAATATTAAAAGTTTGACACTAATTTATAAGAGGATATAAGTAAAAATGTTCGACGAGCCGATTGGCCCACCCAGGACAGACATTTGTGTGCATGAACATGTCTGTTTGTCCTGAGTGTAATTATCTATATAAGTGTGTATTTACAAAAGAAAAGATAAGGCCGGCAACGCATCTGCAAGCCCTCGGGTGTTGCAGATGTCCATAGGCGGTGGTCACTTTTCATAAGGTGAGCCTCCTGCTCGTTTGCCCCCTCTTACACAAAAAAGTAGTATATGTAAGTATATCAGTTGTCTGGTCTGGTTTCCATAGTAGCTCTGCTTAGTTTGGGATCAGATAGCCGTGTGTGAATAGTCCCTGGATATGATGATTATTATTTATAGTTATATATAAATAAACATAAGTAATTGTATAAAAATAAGAAGTTATAATTAAATATTTCTTAAAACCAATAAACATTTATAATAAAGATAATATTACTGTTTATACGTTTGTAAACATAATTTGTTATCTGTATACCTAAACAACAATGTCACATGTGACGCTCGATAGACGATCGCTCCAGAACATATCATATATATAAACAAACTATTATATCACATACGGACATACAATTGAACTTGGTCGTGTTCAATTGTAATGTATTTAACTGACTGGTTGTCTAGTGGTTACATGTAAGGCCTCGGGAACGGTGGTCCTCGGTTCAAATCCCTGGTCGGGTCAATTCAATGTTATTGAGATTTTCTGTCGTAAAATCTCAGTAGCAGCCGTGCTTTGGAAAGCACGTTAGGCCGTAGGTCCTGCCAACGGATTATGAGAGTTAGGGAATAGAGTGCACCTGCGCACACATTTGTGCACTATAATATCTCCAGCGCAGTTGGCTAATCTCTATTAAGATTGGCCGCCGTGGCCGAAATCGGTCTGGAGGTTATTATTATTAATTAAAGTATAATTTGATTTAGATGAGAAACTTACCGACTCGTATGCCGTGACGGGAAACAGTATCGCTCTCTTATATCGGATTGTATACTACACATATTTTGTTTCTATATATTATTATTGTTATAAGAAAACTATAATTATATTAAAGAATAGGAAAACGTATAAACGGTAACGATGGCTCTATGATTCGATTGCGATAAAGTTGAGGATTTACTCGTGGACGGTCCGGCAGGTCCAACCTGCGCGCGCACCAGCGCACGCGCGGCCACCACTCGTGGCAGTGGCGCTGCTCGCACTGCGGGAAGGCGTTCAGCCAGCACCGCTACCTCGAGCGACACCGCGCCGACGCGTGCCGCAAGTACAAGTAAGTACACTGCTGCTGATATACATATATTATTGCATAGGAAGGCGGACGAGCATATGGGCCACCTGATGGTAAGTGATCACCAACGCCCATAGACATTGGCATTGTAAGAGATGTTAACCATCGGTTACATCGCCAATCCGCCACCAACCTTGGGAACTAAGATCTTATGTCCCTTGTGCCTGTAATTACACTGGCTCACTCATCCTTCAAACAGGAACACAACAGTAGCAAGTACTGCTGTTTTGCGGTAGAATATCTGATGAGTGGGTGGTACCTACCCAGACGAGCTCGCACAAAGCCCTACCACCAAGTAAATATATTATATATTTATCATTCAGAAATCGATAGGAATTTGTCTTACTAGTTAATAGATAGCAATTGTCTATGGGAACATCTTAACGTCTTTGATTCGCAGTCGTAATACACTACAATATTATTGGGGGTATGTCGGCGTAATGGTTGCGCTGTTCTGTTCAATTGACGGCCGCGAGAGGCATGACGACAGATGGGTGTGCTGTGCAACGAAGACAGAATAGCAATCTGTCACTTTTCTATCATATATATAGAAAAGAGACAGATTGCTATTCTGTCTTGTGAATATTCTTGATTAAATAACACGTAAATATTTTATAGTTTAATAAACAAGGCGAAAGATAAAAATGGTTGTCTGTAATGTCGGTGTATGGACGATAGTTTAACGTGACAACGTCATAACAAAACATTGATGAAATGACTGCAATCGAGTGAAAGAGAGATAGATGCGGCGCAAGCGTACAATCACCGTAACGGGACAAAGAGCGTAACAGGACAAATTTTCGTGCACGCAGCCAGCGTTCATCGATTTATTAGACGCTGTCACGTCAAAATCAAACAATACTACCAAAAACCTCTGTCAATCGTCATATCGCGATGGTACATTACTATTGATGATACATTCTAATAACCTTTCTCTAAAATGAGTTATCTAGCTTATTCGGTGTGTAGCACCCACTCGTCACAACTTCGGCCGCTAAACGGCACTGCTTAGTATTGTAGTGTTCCTGTTTGAAGAGTAAGTGAGTCAGTGTTACTTCAGCCACATGGGAGATAACATCTTGAATCCCAATGGTAAGGAATGAAGAAAAATAATATTTCTTACCACGCCAATGTCTAGAGGCGGTGATCACCATTTACACTCTCATGGCCCATTTGCCAGTTCGCAAACAAATAATTAGTCGTAGAGTTTTTGAAGCTCTTTTAAGTGGCTAAAAGTGACAATGGCGGAAATTGTCGCATAACAAAAAAGCGTTACGCCTCTAAACGACCTTCAACCAAACAACTTCTTTAATATTTAAACTAGCTGTACCCGCGACTACGTCCGCGTGGAATTTAACAAAAAAGTTAATTAGTTTATTTAGTTTTTTTTTGTTAAAAGTAGCCTAAGTTACTCCTTATTACATCAGCTACCTGCCAATAAAAGTCCCGTCAAACTCGGTCCAGCCGTTTCAGATATTAGCCGGAACAAACAGACAGACAGACAGACAAAAATTGTAAAAAAATGTAGTAAAAAGCGGTTATTTCAATATTACAAACAGACACTCCAATTTTATTTATATGTATAGAGTATAGATAAATAAATTTCATTTTTTTTCTATTCGAGGATGCACACGAGAAGTTCTCACGTATCCTGCACGCTGAAGATATCAGAAGTTCCACAGCCTGTGCCGTTGTACGGGTTCATTTGTCACACCAAGACCATAGACAAGCCTGAGGTGACTGAAATGTACGAAGAAGGTCCGATAGACCTCTCCATGAAGAAACAAAGAGAAGAATGTTTAACTGTTAAAGTTTGAATGTGTTTCCTTTATATATTTGAGCATGCTTATAAGAATAAAATGTTTATTTTAAATTTTTACAACTAATTATTTGTTTTTGTTCATGTCCCTTTCTGTTTAACTGTATATTAACAAAAAAACTTTCTTGTTATCTGTAATTTCTATTACAGTAAATATTTACTTATTGTTACTCGGTGGTAGAGCTTTGTGCAAGCTCGTCTGGTTAGGTACCCATCAGATATTCTACCGCAAAACAGTATTACTTGGTATTGTTGTGTACCGGTTTGAAGTGTGAGTGAGCCAGTGTAATTACAGGCACAAGGGACATACCATCTTGGTTCCTAAGGTTGGTGACGCATTGGCGATGTAAGCGATGGGTAACATTTCTTACAATGCCAATGTCTATGGGCGTTGGTGGCCACTTACCATCAGGTGGCCCATTTGCTCGTCCGCCTACCTATACAATAAAAATTGTATGAATCAAGGAATCGCTTAACAATAATATATTTTTAAAGACAATTCTAGACTTAATGGTGGAGAGAAATAAAACATTTTTATGTTATTTTATTTATAAAACTATATTAAGCTAATAAGGATATACAAAAATTTCCTTTATCGACGTTACAATAATTTAAATAAATATATTTTTACAACTTAACTACACGTCAATAACATTGAACTCTCATAAATAAATATATAAGAAACATTACATTAGTATTACGAATGATAAAAGTTGAGTAAAAATGGTTATCACAAAAGCTATGACAGTGTTGCCAGCTTAAAATTTAAGTTCACTTCCGATACAATTTTTACACAAAGAATTGTTTTAATAAAAGTGTATCTAAGGCTAGCAACACGGGACAAAACAAAGCTACACATAGACATTAAGGTTTTTAACAATCATTTAAAACAAAAAAAATGATTCAAAATCAATAAATGTCGTAAAATAAATCTAAATAAATAAATTTAGTATTAAAATGAAAAGATCTCAGGTCATACAATATGGCGAATAATATATGCCATTATAAAATTGTAACAATATAATCCTTGCAGTTCTCTTTGGAAACGAAATTAAACAATAACTTTTTAAAATTAACAAATATTATTTTGACAATATTTTAATACTGGCAATTAGACTTAAGTCACTCAAACTATTTAAAAAAAAACAATACATTTCGGGTAAAGAATGATCGACTCTGGACTGGTATATTCAATCAGATCGCTAAGGTTCACGTTCTCATCAAACCGGTGGTGACAAAGTCACCACTCACCACTAACAACTCTTTTCTTACCTAGTCAAGCAAGTCTATGTATAACTTCATATAACACAGGAATGTAGCGACATCAAAAAATTGTGCGATTTTTTTATTAATCTTATAGTTAATAAGGGAGAAAATCCCTTGGCACTTAAGTGTGTTTAGTATGTTAGGATATAAATGTTACATACGACTATATAGTATTGAAAGGACAGTTAAAGCTACATAAATATTCTACTGTCATATGAAGAAAGCACGCATGTTCCAATTTGAAACCAGTAAATGTTGGACCAATGTGTTTGGCCAACGTTGGAATTGGTACTATTTCACAACAAAATTGTTGGTGCCTAGTTCACTCATCATTGACTTTTCCATAGTTTAATTTACAGTAACTAAAAATATTTTTAGAGTTTTTGCTATGGGAGACTAAAAATGCAATTTGTAGTCGAGTTAAAAGTTACAAAAATAAATTAAGTTCAGGGGTATTTTAAGTACATTTTCATTAATAATAAACATTAATAGCCTTAATAGGGTGAGGGAGCATGCTATGCTAAGCATCCCTCTCGTTGATCGTATACCAAACGCGGTATATGCAACGGAAGACATTGTGAAGCGTATCACGAGATTAAAATGGAGATGGGCTGGACACTTGGCAATACGGGAAGACATAAGGTGGACTAAAGTCATTAAGTGGTGGCCTAGATAAGCGAAGAGACCAGTGGGTGGTCCGATGATCAGACGACAAGAAAAATAGCAGGTGCTCAATGGATGCGATTAGCATAGGACTGGGAGAATTGGCGCGCCGGTGAGGAGGCCTATGTCCAGGAGTGGATTAGAGTGGGCTGAATATGATGATTAATAAGCCTTACTTATAAACATTATTTAGCGCGAGTTTCATTACTTAATGCTCTCTTTCCTTCATCATAAATTTGACATACGAGAGAAAAAGAAAAATTCCCACAGCTGGCTATGCATTGACGGTCTATTTAATGCCTTATATTGTAATGTGGTTTGTTAAGGTGATCTTACAATTAAATGGCTTCTTTGCTGTTATTACCGTTTACGAGTCGTTCTGCTAACGGGTGGTAGGACAATCCGTTAGCGGTAACTCATAAACGATCGGGTACACTACAATAAAGATTCGTTAAATATAAGACCAGGGCAGTAATACTTGATAAAATTTATTTATAAATCTTTATACGTTTTGATTCTTCATACAACAGTATGTTACATTTTACGCATTTTTTTTTAAATATTTAAACAATAATTTAACACTAATGTAAATACAACATGATTTTAATTAAATAATAAAATACAACATATTGAAAAATAATTTAAAATAAATTTTTCTACTTTTTTACAAATTAAATTTCATTTAAAATAAACTGGTAGCACTGGTGTTACAGAGTATAAAACACAACTAAAGTCCTTCCGCTGAGAGATGGATGGACAGACCGCTTCGTATAAGGTGACCCATTTGGCAGTTTATTTATTTAAAATATGTATCGAAAATTCGTCAAAGTTATTTGGTGGTAGAGCTTTTGTGCAAGCTCGTCTGGGTAGGTACCACCCACTCACCAGATATTCTACCGCAAAACAGCAGTACTTTGTATTGTTGTGTTCCGGTTTGAAGCGTGAGTGAGCAGTGTAATTACATGCATAGGTCATGCCAAGGTCTGTGGCGCATTGGCGATGTAAGCGATGGTTTACATCTCTTACAATACCATTGTCTATGGGCGTTGGTGACCACTTACCATCAGGTGGCCTATATGAACGTCCGCCTATCTATGCTATAAAAAAAGTTCTCTTATGGATCTTTAAGGGATTCTCTCAACGGTCGGAAATTAGCAATATGATCTTATATTGTATATATGTGTGTGTGTGTGTGTGTGATTATAATACTTATACATATTTCAATTTCGAATGACTAGTCATTTTCAAATGAACAATATCGCTAATAGCGCCTCGTGAGCTGGGCGGTAGCGAGAACTCTATTGCACCGTAAGAAAGTCGCATTTTCTTTAACAGCTGTAAAAAGTTGAAATAACAAAATTAATATATTTTTAGATAATTAACACAACACATAACATAATTTAAAAAAAACGTGTACAGAGTAATGTAAAATAATTCAAAATTAAATACAACTTAAAATAATTAACTGTAAACACATTACACATTATTTCAAATCAGTTAAAATAAACAGCTTTTGACATCCGAAAGTAGGAACTTGTGGATTAAATATTAAATAATACACTCATTAACAATTAATTTAAAAAAATAACAACCAAAACCTAACTCAACTTCTATACAAGGCAAGCCAAGGGACAACATCTAAGTTTGGTGGCGCTTTGGTGATTTTGTGTTTCTTTCAGCGCCAATATCGACGGTTGTGACCACTTACCATCCACTTACCTATATAATAAAATAAAAATGCTGCTCTAATATGGGTTAGTTATCCAGTAAGGTGACCAAATAGTTTTCATCCACTTGAGACTTCACCCATCATAAATAAATGAGCTGAGCAAGTGTGCCAAGCGCCTTGGAGCGTGCCCGTGGCGCCGCGTGTACTCACGTTAGAGGGGCGGCGGCTCGCGGATGCCCTCGCTGTGTCGCGTGCGGCCCGCCATGTCGAGGATGGCCTTCGCCTCCGGGTTCGTGTCCAGCACGCTCAGGTCGCGTTCGTCCTGTTAACCGTAGTTTTCAAATCAATCCTATTGATAAGATTCGGGAAGGGGTTGGAAGATTGTTATTATTCAATAGAAATATTTCACTGAGCCAACATTACAAACGAAACACAATACTAAGTGTTGCTGCTTGGCGATAAAATAATGAATAAATCATTGAGATTGTGTTACTTTATAGGGATATTAGTTGGACATACTTAATTTGTAGGAAAACAATACAGTTTTTTCTTCTATTCCATTTGGAAGGGTGAATGAGAAAGTGTTACGGGCACAAAGAACATAACATGCTAAATAAGAAATGGCGAATATTTCCTTTAGCGCCTATATTTATGGATGTGCACTTATCATTTGATGGGGGGGGGAGATACATATGACCGTGTGCTTTCGATTCGTCAATAATATCTTCTTGGGACATTTTACACACACGGTCATCTGATCCCAAACTAAGCAGAGCTCGTACTATGAAAACCAGACAACTGATATACTACATATACTACTTTTTCTTGTGTAAATACATACTTATATAGATAATTACAAGCAGACTCAGGACAAACAGACATGTTCATGCACACAAATGTCTGTCCTGGGTGGGAATCGAACCCACGACCTGTGGTGCGAAAGGCAGGGTATCTACCAATCACGCCAACCGGCTCGTCCAATGCCTTTGGTTTATGGCTTATGGTTTATTAAGGCCTCTTCCCCTCTTTTTGAGGAGAAGGTTTTGGAACTTATTTCACCACGCTGCTCCGATGTAGGTTGGTGGAATACACATGTGACGGATTTTCAGTGAAATTTGACACATGCAGTTTTCCTAACGATGTTTTCCTCCTTTTTGGTTTATCTGACTTCATTTTATATTTTAAATAATGTATAAATGCATAATAATGTTGTTTTTAGATTATAATTTAATATCAATATGGTATCCATTATGTAAGTATGTGCAACTTATATAACATTTCCTATTAAAATAATAACGTCATTAATATTAATGTACTTCGTAAAGACGAAGATCATAGAAGATTAGCACACACAGATAGCACAGAAGATTAGTAAATTTATAAAAAATAGTGTATTCCATATAAAAAGTACCAGGACGGCATAACCTATGTGGCCGCCTGCAGTTCCGGCAGGTCGTCGATAATTTGAGTTTTCCCCACCAACTTGAGGAAGTTTAGTTCCGATTTGTGAGCGGTGAGCACAGTGTTGCATTCCGTTAAGACTTGCGGTTCCTGGGAGGGAAGAGGAGGGGATCATTAGGAAAAGGAACAAAAGGTAGGAGAAAAAATGTATACAGAGTAGTTATGTACTTTAATAATTTTAGGCGTACTTAGTTATTTTGTGATATTATTCGTTTAAGCAGTTGTTAGTGACGTAATAAAAAAAAATTAGTCACGTGTGGTATGTCGCAGCTGCGTGCGTGTGCGTGCGTGCGTGTGTGTGTGTGTGTGTGCGCGTGTGTGTGTGTGTGTGTGTGTGTGCGCGTGTGCTCACCTCGTCCTTGTCGACGAGGGGTCGGTCGCCGACGCCCCACACCTCGAGGCTGCGGATGCGGAAGGCGGGCTCCTTGCTGAGGCGGCGGTACCCGCGGAACGTGGAGCACGACTCGGCCGACGCGCCCTCGCCGAACGGCTCCGCGTTCACCCAGATGCCGCCGAACTGGAACTGCCCGCCCATCAGCTGTGGACGAAGCCGGAATATTAACTGGACATCCTTAACGGGGGGATATCTACTAACTAATAATAATAATAATAATATCCTGGGACATTTCTCACACACGGTCATCTGATCCCAAACTAAGCAGAGCTCGTACTATGGAAACCAGACAACTGATATACCACATATACTACTTTTTTTTCTTTTGCAAATACATACTTATATAGATAATTACAACCAGACTCAGGACAAACAGACATGTTCATGCACACAAATGTCTGTCCTGGGTGGGAATCGAACCCACGACCTGCGGCGCGAAAGGCAGGGCATCTACCAATCACGCCAACTGGCTCGTCAATTGTCACTATATCGCACTCCAGTCCAATTCGATTTAGTAGTTTAGACGTCATAAGTTAACAAACAAAGACAGAAAGCAACTCATTTTATCATTTATAATATTAATCTAAATGATCAACTTACTAGACCATTAGGCAAGGTCTTCGTATGGTGGTTTATGTATTGGTAGTGATCGTTGTAGTTGGTGGCCGGGTAGATCCTCATTTTGGGTGCACAGGTGAACAGGAAGGACTCGTCCGTCCCCGTGAAGTTCGGACCGAAGGCCCAGGGCGCGGCCGCGAACCCGCCGAATATGTAACCGCTGGAATCCTCGATTATTATGATAGATGGACCTTGTTCTATGATTCGACCTGGAAGAGAAATTGTGTTTGTAAGTGTTACAATAGTATTTGTAATAATAATAATTTCTTAATATAGCATAATTCCATCAAAATCCAGAAGCACTACGCTTTCTTATTGATTGTCTAATTTAAAACTACCGGTTCTGATTAACTTCTTCTTCTTGAGAAGAATCGACGAAAGGACGACATATTAGTAAAATCAGGAATACGTTATCAAGCCTAACATATATATTTGTTTGCCTGTCTGATAATAAAAATGCAGGCACAATGAAATAAACTTCATGTAAATTAAAAATAAAAGACACCAGACACGGACAACACGTCATCGGGGATATATGTGTCTTCTTCTATCGCATATCTATCCAATGATGACAGAAAGAGAAAGAATTTATCAAACCACCTCCTTGTCAACATTTATTACTAAGATTTTCTGTAAAATATGTCATAATAAACATACCGGTCATTGTCGAAAACGATTCCCCGTGTATGTGAGTCGAGAACAAGAAACGCCACTTGTGCTGGAACTTCTGCGGGAGGTGCGCGTTGATCCACACGATGTGGGACATGTCGATGAACGCTGGGTAGTCTGGCATCGGGTCGAGGCCTGGGGGAAGATCATACATTGAATCACAACTGTTTTTTTATAATATATGAGCCCTCTGAAGGCAAGTCGCCACCATCGCCCATAGACATTGACATTGTAAGAAATGTTAACCATCGCTTACATCGCCAATGCGCCACTTGGGAACTAAGAGGTTATGTCCTTTATACTTGTAATTACACTGGCTCACTCACGCTTCAAACCACAACAGTGCCAGGTATTTCTGTTTTGCGGTAGAATATCTGATGAGTGGGTACCACTAATAGTTAAATAAGAAAACAAGAGAAAATGTCGTTACCTTCGGGTCCGGGTAGTAGGGAGGGCGCGGCCGGCGGCAGGGGCGTGGGGCTCTCGTCGCCGGCCCTTTTGTTGATTCCATACAAATTCACGTACACCAACTCCGCCACTTGTTTTAGAAGAATATTTGATTGTAGCCTGGAATTATAAATTATTTACATATCGGAGATGTCAACAATACGGGAATTGTTTTGACAGCGAGCCGCAAGCGTTGTCAGTAATAGGACAACGCTTCGACGGAGTCAACATGGGTAGGTGCGAGTCGGCGACACGACACTCCAATGTCAGCCGCCGTACAGGCAACACGTCTAGAAACTGCCTTACGAATGGTTGCTATAATTGTATATAAATTGTAATCGTGTAATAGTTAGTCGTTTGAGTGATTCCGGATTTGTTGTTTGTAGTACTGCCAACATTTCTTTTCATTTCATGTAAGGACATCCGCTCACATCGACCGAGGTGGTCGATCCGTCATACATATCTTTTACTGTGGTAATCGGGCTCTGTCTACTATTTGTCTTAGTATGTAGTGGTAGGTAACGTCTATCGGATACTGTACCACTAAGATCATATGCCAGCTACCCGTCCCGGCTTCACACGCGTATAGATTTGCTTCGTACCACGACGCTATTGGGCATAAAATCATGAATCATTGAAGCTGTTTAAGTACAGTCCAGAGCGGTAAGGTTAACTTGAACTTACCATTTCGAAAGCTGTTGCGCTGTGCAATGTTGTGGCGACTCCAGGTCTCCCCCCACGGAGGCCGCCACGGCCTCCCCAAGGGCTTGTACGTGGGACGCATTCGCTCTGAACCCCTTGTCTATCCACGTCCTCGCTCGCTTCGACGAAGACGATTTCACTATCTTTATGTACGTCGAGACGATGCTTTCACAATACTGTCGAGAGAGAGATTTGTAAATTTTGATGACCTGATGGTTAATAGCCCCGAGAATAGCCCATTACGTCGATATTATAATGCCCGAGTGTACAAAGTACTGCTGTTTTGCTGTAGAATATCTGATGAGTGGGTGGTGCCTACCCAGGCGAGCTTGCACAAGGCTCTACCACCGAGTAAAATTTATTAGTTTACCAGCAAAGTACACACTTGATAGGAATTTCAATTTCAATTTATTTAATACGCCAATAAAGATAACTAAAATATTTTATTAAAAATTAAAAAAATTGAAAGAATAACAATTTATAAGAATACACTAATCATTTATATTTACTAAATAAACTGTTTACCTCTTTTAGCAGCTGGAAGGGTAGTTCGACGTCCTCGTTGTAGTCCATGCCGAGGCAGTTGTATGTGACCATCATTCTCTCTTCCACAGTACCTGAAAACATTTGTTTTTATTGTATCGTTAGGCGGACGAGCGTATGGGCCACCTGCTGTGAAGTGGTCATCAACATCCCTAGAAAATTGCACATTAAAATTGCATATTAAATTAAGAAGGTACATTGTAAATTAGAAGTAATGGAACATTTGCTGTTACTACTAATATAACTACACAAGTGTTCGCGGAAACACAGGTGCACTCGTG
Organism: Nymphalis c-album; assembly: GCA_963151315.1. Lineage (NCBI taxonomy): Eukaryota > Metazoa > Arthropoda > Insecta > Lepidoptera > Nymphalidae > Nymphalis > Nymphalis c-album. The sequence goes on from OY720610.1 coordinate 6,404,033, forward strand.
CAGGTGCAGGTGTGTTCCCCTCACTTCACTCTTATTATTTCACCGGAAAGAGTTCAGGCACAGGATCACCGGTTTAACTTGATCTGAGGCACGAGAATGTACCCACTTCCAATTACCAGACCCCGAGTTACTACTGAGAATTTTTCGACAAAAAAATCCCAATTTATTTCTACTGAGACAGACTTCAGGCTTGAACCCTGGACCTTGGGCTCTGAGGCCTTGTATCTAACCACTAGACCAACGAGATAGTCAGTGAAGATAAATACTCACCACGAACATTGTAAACGTATAATTCAGCGAATCGATTAAACTCGACCGTGGCCGCCTTCTGCTGTCCAGAACCGAATAAGAAATTGGTGAGATACTGCGCCAACCTCGGATCTATTTGTGGACCCCAAAATTTCTGCAAATATATAAACACAATTCGATAAAAGTTCAAATAGAATCCGGAAGTTCTAGAACATTCTAATCATAATAAATTTCAAACTTATCATTCATATTCATTTGAAAAATCTTCACCTGGAAACTCACCGCAGAAAACGCTCACGAAATGTCAGAAAGTGTTACGCGACTTTGACCGTTATAGTTATAACAATACAAGAAGACGCGCAACAAAATCGTATATCACAATGAAGTCGTACAGAATATCACTGCTGTAGTGTTTATCTTGAATTATTACGAGCCTATCAAGGCAACTATTTGCAAATCCCCTTCAAATTTGTTCCTAAAATTGTATATTATTGTTTGCGTCAAAACGTGGTGCGAGAAAGCTTTATTCTTTTAGTGGTGGTAGGGCTTTGTGCAAGCTCTTCTGATTAGGTACCAAACACTCATCAGATATTCTACCGCAAAACAACATTACTTGGTACTGTTGTGTTCCGGTTTGAAGGGCGAGTGAGCCAGCCTGTATGGACATGTGACATAGCATCTTAGTTCCCAATTTTTATAAATGTCAATGACTGAGAGTGCTGGTTACCACTTACCATCAGGTAACCCAAATGCCTTTCTATGTATATGATACCAATATGTATGTAGGTATGTATACCAATTATAAAATGGATTCGTTGCGCTTACGATACGAAAATATGTCATTATTGCTTCGATCAACAATACTACTAGGTATGGCGTCACTAACAAAAACAATACTCAAATGTGGCTCCAACCATAAAATGAAAAAAACGATGTAAATATTTAATATTTTTTAACCAAAACTATGCCTTGTTCCCGAGCAATAAAGTGCGGTTAAGATTGTATTGACATTCACTTACGATCTTACGCCATGAACGACAGAAAGACATAGGAAATTTACAATAACGGTTGTTCCATATTCAACCTTAATTCTTTAGCAATAAGTTATGATTGGACCATACTAATTGGAAATAACCTCACAAGCGTCATTGTGTTCTTACTTTTCGGGGCGTTTTTGAAGCGCTTACCGCTAATCTAGAACATTTATACTGATCGAAGCATTATTGCATTATGCAAAAAAAAACTTACCGACTAATATGTCGTGTATCAATAATTAAAATATGATGGTAAGTGACCAAAATCAAAATTCAAATTACACATAGAACATTGACACATAGAACTTATTGTACATTAACATGTTTAAGGTACAATAAGTAATAATAGGTAAGACATCTGTCAGGCAAAAACGAGTAGGTATTCTAGACGGCCAACTTATAGTAATTATTGAACAATTCAATTGGAAAAAAAATATTAACAATAATATAACTTTATTTGATTCATCAATATATTTAATGATGAATAATGACTGCATCGTTAGTCTAGTAGCTAGATATAAGGCCGCAGACCCGGGTTCAATTGCCAGGTCGGGCCTATAAATAGTTATTCGGTTTTTCTGTCAGAAAATTCTCAGTAGCAGCCAGGAGTCTGGAAGTTGGAAGTGTGTACACTCCCGTGCCTCGGAAAACACGTAAAGCCGTTGGTCCTGAACTCTTTTCGATCGTGTCGGATTGCCGTCCCATCGGATTGTGAGAGCTAACGAATAGAGAGTGCACCTGTGTTTGCGCACACGCTTGTGCACTATAATATGTCCTGCGCAGTTGGCTAACCTCACTTGAGATTGGCCGCCGTGACTGAAATCGGTCTGGAGAACCTTAATATGTAATCAAATATTATAAACTAAACATAAAATCTTAGATATTGTATCGTAGATCGTTTCTGTGTTTTTATGAAATATTTAAGAAACATCGAATTACCGAAAATCTAAAAACCAGTACACAAATTAATCAGCAATACGCATTACCGACACAATATCCATCAGCTTTCATTGAGCTCAGCTTTTCAAACAACTTATTTAAAACCTGTACCTACAGTATAGTATTCATCAAAAAAAAAAATTACAAATTTCTGTCATACTTTCATAATGTTTGGATAATTTAGTCAAAAACGTCTCACAGTTAGTATATAGGCCATGCTGTCGATGAATATTTTCGAGCGTGTTTTCATAAAGTTCATTGTTTATGTTCACATTTGATGGCGTACTAGTTTTATATTTAAAACTGGTACGATATTTAAGAACCTTCATAGCAACGGAATGCCTCTAATTTGGTTGCAAGTCGTCATAAAATTTTGCACTAAAGCTCTTTGTAACACCAGATTGAACTGGATAGAACCGCATTAAGTAATAGTTGAGCAAGAATGTATTGCTCAAATATAGCTCCGAGGAGTTAATCTGGCAGTAGCTAATCAATATCATATTATCATAAGATAATCTATATCTCATCTCGCAATATGTAATTTTTTTCTTGTAACAGCCTGTTATTGTCCCACTGCTGGGCTAAGGCCTCCTCTCCTTTTTTTAGGAGAAACTTTGGAAGTTATTTCACCACGCTGTTCAAATGCGGGTTGGTAGAACACACTTGTGGCAAAATTCAGTGAAATTCGACACATGCGGATTTCCTGACGATGTTTTCCATCACCGTCAACCACAAGATGAATTATAATCACTAATTAAGCACATGAAATTCATTAGTGCTTACCCGGGGTTGAACTCACGATCATCGGTTAAAATTTACGCGTTTTAACCACTGGGCCATCTCGGCTTATTACTTAAATAAACAAAGCTTCATAAACGTTTTCTCCGTGCCTTTGATGTATTCCTAATAATTGTTTTATATTCTATATGATGTCTGCATGTATTTCAAACAACATCACAATCATTATTTTACTTTATTATTGCAACAGAATCCATTTAAAATTGTATAAAGATAATCTAATAATAATGTCCTCCTGACCGATTTCAGCCACGGCGGCCAAACTCATAAAGATTAGGTAACTGCGCAGGAGATACTATAGTGGACAAGTGTGTGCGCAAACACAGGTGCACTCGCTTTTCCTTAGCTCTCATAATCCTATGCGACGGCAATTCGACACGACCGGAAAGAGCGTCAGGCGCAAGATCAACGATTTAACGTGCTCTCCGAGGCACGGGAGTGAACACAGTTCCAACTCCGGACTGCTACTGAGAACTTTCTGACAGAAAAACGCAATGACTTTTTATTGGCCCGACCTGGGAATTGAACCCAGGACCACCGGGTCTGCAACCTAATATCTAGCCACTAGACCAAGGAGGCAGTCAATATAGATAACTATACTATATACCATATATTATATGACAAATATCTTCGATTTTTATGACGGTGTCATCTTTGCAGAGTTAAAATTCGAATAAAAGATGGACAGGAGAGAAGCTCGGGGGCAGACGGTGTTAACGTTGAATGGGGCGAAGCTACTTCTGAAGAGACGAGGTCTTGTTTCATTTTGTTAGTTTTGTTTGCATTACGATAATATTTTTCGAATATATAAGTAGATTTAGACCATGTAGTTTTTTGTTATAGGTAGACGGGCCACGTGATGGTAATTGGTCACCATCGTCCATAGACATCGTCAATGCGCTACCAACGTCGGGAGCTAAGATGTTATGTCCCGAGTACCTCTAGTTACATTATCTAAATCACCCTTCAACCCGGAACACAACAATACCAAGTACTGCTGTTTGGCGGTAAAATCTTATATATATAAGCATCACAATAGCACTGTAAACTCACTCATCAAAAAAACTTTACAGGCGTAACGCAATTCCATTTACAAATTAAGACTACTTTGTAAAATGCATTGAAACACACCCGTTAATAACATTTTAACAATTTAAATATTAAAAAAATAACATTTCAATTTTCAAAAGCATTCCAAATTTAAATTAATTAAAAAGCAAAAAACCTAATTGAATCTTGCGCGCGCGCAAATATTTACGTCAAAGGCGTGGTTTTCTTCAATCTTAGTCCATAACAATGGATTATCTGCATTTTATAAGTTTATGGCCACGAAACGCGAGGATTAACGTATAGCTCACTTTATACAAATAGTTGTAATGACATTTGTACTTTAACAAAAAGGTTTTGCGGTAGTATACCTGATGAGTGAGTGAGAGTACCTACCCAGACGAGCTTGCACAATGCTCTACCACCAAATGAGTATAGTAATTATTAATCAAACTGTCTCTTAATATATTTCAATGAAATACATTCTTGTATATACTTACACGAGAAAATAATTAGACATTTAATAAATACATACAACTATTAATAATGACAATATACAAATAACGAAACGGACTTAAATTTAAATTTATTAAACTTAACGTCCTAAAATAAGTATCAAATGAATAAATGTCATTTGTCAAACTTGATCGCCAATTGTTAACCAACATTTGTCCAACGAATTCGTCCAATCAGTACTACCGATTTGTAATTTACGATTCCAATGGCGTATCGTCGCTTGGTTCAAGGCTCGCTGTTCGTTAGGCCAACATTTTTCCCGCCATTGTTCAATGTGAAAATAAACAATGTTGCCGATCGCGAAGATTCGTAAAATTTTGTTTACGTTCAGATTAATTTATGCTTCCATTAGTGATTTCGGATTTATATCAAGACGAGATTGTGTACCTGCACATTGTCTAATGGCTATGTACATTATATACTCGCCACATGTAACACATACGCTGAGTATATTACATTACTTTTGGCCGAATACTGAAACGTCTTTCAAATATGAAGTGGGACTTAATTATTTGGAACGCCATTAATTTCAAATTTCGAATACTAAATTTTGAAATTAATGACGTTCCAAATAATTAAGTCCCACTTCATTTTGAATGACGTTTCAGTATTCGGCCGTTAGTGATTTACTTTTATGAATACTATTAAAGTGTGGTTTCAGGTGGTGGTTGAGTTGCTTTTATTATTGTATAGGTAGACGGACGAGCACAAGGGCCACCCGATGGCAAGTGGTCACCGCCGCCCATGGACAATAGCATTGTAAGAAATTTTAACCATCGCTTACATCGCCAATGCGCCACCAACTTTGGGAACTAAGATCTCACTCACGCTTCAAACCGAAACAGAACAATACAAAGTACTGCTGTTTTGCGGTAGAATATCTGATGAGTGGGTGGTACCTACCCAGAAGAGCTTGCACAAAGCCCTACCACCAAGTAAATGTTGTGGTTGTGGTTTCAGGGTATTATTAATATTCTTAATTTACCCATTCAGTTGATCATCGCTTGTGTTAATGGGGACAAAATCCCATGGGTTTAGGATTGAATCTGGAACCATTCGCATTATTACATACATATTAAAGTTTAGAAGTCTGTATGTTTGTGTAGGTTATTGCTGCTATAATAAACGTATTATCTGTCGGACATCTGAGAGAAAGTGAAAGGTCAAGACATCTGGAAGATATTTCATTTTATTATTATTGTTTTAATAAATAAAAATATATAATGTATGACAATAAGTCATTGATATTGAGATTAAGTTAGTTTAAAAATACAGACATTATCAATAAGGAAAATAAGGAAGGCTGCTTATCTCTTTTAACCTGAGGGAGGGCAGAGAAAGTGCACTTCGACAATTTTCGAAGCAATTTCGAACTTCGCTTTCGTCTATAATTCCATATCATAACACTAGCTGTGCCCCGCGGTTTCACCCGCGTATAATTAATATAATAAATAATAAGCCTTGAGCCTACCTCGATAAAAGGACTATACAACACAAACATATTTTTTAAATTCGAACTAGTAGTTCCTGAGATTAGCCGGATCAAACAAACTCTTCAGCTTTATATATTAGTATAGATTTATCAGGTCAAACAATTAAATTATGGCACTACGAACACCACAAAAGCTTAGCTTGAGTGACTTTCCGTCTATGGATTTACAGAACATGTCCCGACTGATGCAATTAAACGGAGAGAAGAATAGTTGGAGAAAAGGAAATTTATTAAAGGTTTGAAAAGGGTTTGTTGGGCGAGTATAAATTACAGCGGGCCTAGGCAAACTCTTATGGCAATTCGATTCCGTTTGTAGATAAGGCTTAAATACTAGAATGACATATTAATTTCATTTATGAAGACACCAATAATAATTGAGGTATTTAATCTATACTAATATTTAAAGCTGAAGAGTTTGTCTCTTTGATCCTGCTAATCTGGAGGAAGGCTCTAGGCTGATTTTTATTAATTATCCGCGGGTGAAACCGCGGAGCACAGCTATACTAGCTGTAATTTGAGAACAGAAATTACAATTGAAAAAAATGAAAATATAATTATCCTAAATCCTAAACTCAACCTATCCTTAGATCAACTTTATTTTTAATCCTATTCACTTTTGTCCTGCCCAAGTTCCATAAATCCTTAATTAAGCGAAAATACAAATAGCTGAAACAACACTAAATCAACTAGCATCAAACACAGATCCGCTCAGATTAATCGAATAACAAATCATTAAAGCGAAACCGTCATAATTTCGCTCAACAATCACCGAATGGCTCGCGTCTGGTTTTGACGGGAATCTTATCGGATCAATCATCGTATTTGATTGTTCCGTTCCACTGCAGAGTGCTGACCGCTGTGACGTCAAATGCAACAAGGACTGTTTATAATCTGTGGTTAATTTATATGAGAGTCGAAATAGGCGCCTAAATATGAAACGATTAGTCAGAATATGGGAAACCTTGAAACTATTTGTTGCTACAGAATCCTGTTACATTGAAGTATTATATTTATGAAATTGAGGAAAATATATATATTGTTATTTATATTTTTCAATCTATTTTTTTATACCCTGGGGCATTATTCACATCTATCTATCAGGCTATCTGATCCCAAACTAAGCATAGCTTGTAATATGAAAACCAGACAACTGATATACTACATATATTACTTTTCTTTTGTAAATACATACTTATATAGATAATTACATCCAGACTCAGGAAAATCAGAAATGTTCATGCACACAAATGTCTGTCCTGGGTGGGAATCGAACCCACGACCTGCGGCGCGAAAGGCAGGTGTCTACCAAACACGCCAACCGGCTCGTCAAATTGATTTTACACTACACCTTGTTGTACACATTCAGCCTAACCTATAAACGTTGCTTAGAAACAATTCGGTGTCTTCTTCTTTCAAATGCCCGATCAATAATGATAGAAAGAGACAAATCTGTTTTTAGCGAGACCGTAAATAAATAAAAAAATAATATAAAGATGTAAGTATGGACACGTAATGCCCTACGCATTATTTACTTGGTGGTAGAGTTTTGTGCAAGCTCGTCTGGGTAGGTACCACCCACTCATCAGATATTCTACCGCAAAACAGCAGAACTTGTTATTGCTGTGTTCCGGTTTGAAGGGTGAGTGAGCCAGTGTAATTACAGGCACAAGGGACATAATATCTTAGTTCCCAAGGTTGGTGGCGCATTGGCGATGTAAGAGATGGTTAACAGCTCTTACAACGCCAATGTCTATGGGCGTTGGTGACCACTTACCATCAGGTGGCCCATATGCTCGTCCACCTTCCTATGCAATAAAAAAAAAAAAACCTCCCGACGATTACGTGGTGGCACACCCCCAACTACTTGGATGACAAATGTCCAGAGTGACATGAAATGTCTGTGCCTCATCGATGAGGACAAGAACACACGATCTCCGAGACGTCACATGACAAGGAAAGCTGACGGGTTATGGGATAAGGCGAGGACAAAGAAGAAGAAGAGTATAAAGATACCATCTCGATAACGTAATGAGAATTATCTCTGATAGTGAGAAATTATTTGGCACTAGCTCCCCGTTCCGACATCGCTCATTTAATATAATAGTTTAAATAAAACATTTGAAACGTAATACATACAAAACCTTTTCAACTCACACGCTTGAACCTTCCTCGTGAATAACTCCGTCTATTGGTGGAAACCATACGAAAATACGTACAGCAGTCATTGAGTATCACATTCGATAGATAGACTGACGGGGAGACTGTTATTTATATGTAGCGATATTATATTCTCTACTATATCACATATATGCACATGACTAAAGTAACAGCCTGAAATATATCACATCTGGGCAACCACCGCATGTCGTAGTAATGCTGGTTGTTTTTTTTTTTTATAACTACCGGGAAAGCAAATGACTCTACTCCATCTGATGGTAAGTGGTAGTAGAGTCTAAACGCGACGGTGGCCAGTACAATCGGGAAGACTGTTCTGCAATAGTCGCCCTCGACTTGTCGGCCCGCCAGATGCCTCTTCACGCCTCTTTTACAGGAAAAGAGGCATGTAGGTGAGAGGCGGGAAGTGCTGGTTGGTTTATAAAAACTACATATTAGTGTAACATGTAATATGGCACGTTTTTAATTTGAATCCATCGAGTATATTTATACTATTTAAGCAAACAAACATCTATATTTCAAGTTAAAGTTAGGTAAAGAGAAAAGTTAAGGAGGGAGATCGTTTCATTCCCAGGGCGTGCAATCAGCCCAGGGTATTTCTAATAAAAAAATTATTATTCTGTTATTGTATACAGACAGTATTGATAAAATGAGATATTAAAATTTAAAAAAAAAACCGTTGAGTTTCTTTCGCCGGTTCTTCTCATGTCTGAGGTGTTTATTTCCGAACCACCACACACACAGGTAGATTTTTGACAATCCATAAGTAAGTTTAACGCTTGAATATTCAATAAAGATTTATAGCCCTCAGCCATTTCCCGAAAAACGTGAGGCATTAGCCCAGCATTGAGACACATGTGGTATATCATTTTACTTGAATCCCAAATCGAATTCCTTTAAACCATAACGAACACTTACGACGTTTTACGAATAATGACGTTCATAATTCCCGACTTCCTGAATTGCTTGCTATTGTTAAAACTAAATAGCCGCATACCAGCACCGTGGGCTATTTTAACATTTTACACCTCGGCGTCGATTTAGCGGCACTAAATCATAACGAACAAACGGACCGATTTAACTTCGACATGTTCAAATTGATTGTTTATTATTGCGATAATTAACTTGATTATGGGATTTTTTAATTAACAATACGATTTTTTGACGTGACAACGTCTAATAAATCGATGAACGCTGGCTGCATGCACGAAAAATTGTCCCGTTACGCTCATTGTCCCGTTACGCTCGTTGTCCCGTTACGCTGATTGTACGCTTGCGCCGCATCAATCTCTCTTTCACTCGATTGCAGTCATTTCATCAATGTTTTGTTATGACGTTGTCACGTTAAACTATCGTCCGTAAGCCGACTTTACAGACAACCACATTTTTTTTAAGGATCTCCAACAAAATATAAACACTTACAAGTACCTACCTGCATTGGATCGTGGAATAATGTTATGAAATATATGTGTTCCTTCAGTTACGGAAGACCACATCAAGCACATAAAATAATGACTAAACAGAATTTAAAAGAATTAAAATGATAAATAAAAAATTGTGATACTTAATAAATTAAATGTAAAAAGGTAAACAATTGTAATTAAGACTATGTTATGCAAATGTGAATTAAGTACACATTACGTAATATAAATAGTAGGTAGTATTACTATTAATATTTATACAATTATTTTTTATAGCATAGGTAGGCGGACGAGCATATGGGCCACCTCATGGTAACTGGTCACCAACGCCCAGACATTGGCATTGTAAAATACGCTAACCATCCCTTTTATCGCCAATGCACCACCAACCTTGGGAACTTAGATGTTATGTATCTTGTGCCTGTAATTACACTGCCTCACCCATCTAACTGGAACACGATAGTAGCAAGTGCTGCTGTTTTGCGGTAGAATATCTGATGAGTGGGTGGTACCTACCCAGACGAGCTAGCACAAACTTCTACCACCAAATAAATATTGTTGTTTATGTTAAGTTGCTGTTACGCTTAAATAGAGTAGACAAAGTGCAACCTAAAATCATTTTCAAGGCATTTTTAAAATACTAATAGATGATCATTTGATAAATTGAATACATACACATACATAACCCTTTATTGACAATCACTGTCTGTCTTTTGTATAGATTAACTAGCTGATACCCGCGACTTCGTCCGCGTTGCTTGATATATTAACAAAGTTTTCTAATGTACGAAGGAAAAAACATCAAAAAGATCGCAAGCAAACATATACTTTGTTTAAACATACATCACTGAACACATCGTTGTTTCTTGAAACATTAATAACTTTTTATTAAATGAAGATATCGCAATCATTTTTTTTGTTAAGGGCCAAGTGTCTTAGAAATAAATTTAGAAAATTTCATTGAAATCTATCCAGTAGATTTTCCGTGATGCGCGCACAACTGCAGACCTCTATCATTTTATTTATATAGAAGATTATATTAACAATGTTTTGTAATATTATGTAGTAATTAGAAAAAATCGAAAATAACTTCTTAATTTTTAGGAGAATATATTTTTTATATTTTAATGGTTATACATAATCATCTCAAAAAATTCATACAGTTATACAGGGTTATTGGTAATTCGGCGTATTCCCGTTAGGAGTTGATAGGGGTGACTATTTGAGATCATTTTATCACCCCCAGCCCCCCTCCGCCCCCTTATGCATTACGGAAAAGTGAACCATTTCTGTATAATTATGAGTATATGTTTTACACATAAAATGTCTTCATTTATATACTTCATTATTTTATTTAACTACTTATATCAATTTTAGTTTCGATATCATTTTCAGACATTATGGACGCCATTTTTTTCGAGAATCTATAGTGAAAATCATAGACAATTCAAGATCTCGACCAATTACATCGCGCCAATTCAAAGTCAAATTTGTTTATTGTTACTTGCTCCTCTTGAGTTTTGATTTGTTTCGTTATAAATAAATAACACGATCCGGTATATATATGTATGTATTTAACGATTTGTAACTAAAATAGAGTTTCTCGGAAACTAATTGCGAATTTCATTGAGATCCAGATTTAGCGACAACAATGTGCAATCTGCTCAACGCGCAGTACACATTCGTTAATAACATAAAACTATACCCTATTCCAATGGGAGTAGGAATAAAAGTAAACACACCGTATCTTTACAAATTGCATGCGATTTTCAAATCGTTCTGCTGTATTATGCACTATAAACAGTTCTTGATTAATTTACCCTTATTTATAATACAACACTATTCCAACTAACTAGTTATAACCACATTAATTTAACTTTCGAAGTTTCAATTACAACTTCGCGGTCATTGAAAACGCCATCTTTTCGTCGTATCCATAGAGAATATCATAGATTATTCAAGATTCCGACCAATGACATCGCGTCAATTGATATCGATGACCAATGATATCGCATTATTTCGGTGTCTTTATTTATTTGGGTTTTTCCTGTTGTGGTTGGAATAGGCTATATATTAAACGGCTTCATATATAGACTTTGTTAAGCGAGCCGTCGTTTAAACACTGATTTCTCACTTTCTCTCTCTCCGTCTTATTAATTGGACGTTTGAAAGAAAAATACAGAACAGAAGATAAGATAAGATTTCATTTCGCTATAACGCGACCAAGCAATAAAGATAAATTTTTTTAACGCTGAAAAAACGCATTATGAGTGTCTCCCACGGGTAATCTTTATGTGGTGTCTAGGTGGGTGTGGCGCCGAATGCGCGCCCCAGTCATCGGAATACCCACTAAATAACTAACGGTACCCTTTCCGTCTTAACAAGGAGCCCCACGGGATCGCTTGCGCATGCTATGTGAAGCCATAAAGGTATTATAAAAGGATTTTTATTCGATATGACTTGTTGCTGTTCGCCCAAATAGCCTCGACAACGTCTCAGAATTAATATAAAAGGCTTGTTAAGTTGTCTTGCGTCGTCTAAGCTAATTGTGTAATCTTATTTTGGTTTTAGTTACATGTCATGTAGCCCTTAATAATAATGTCCTCCAGTTAGATTTTCGGTCACGGCGGCCAATCTCAATTGAGGTTAGCCAACTGCGCAGGAGATATTATAGTGCACAAATGTGTGTGCATACACGGGTGCACTCTCTAATCCCTAGCTCTCATAATCTGATGGGACGGCAATCCGACACGAGTTCAGTCGCAGGACACATATCCAACTTCCAGACTCCGGGCTGCTACTGAGAATTTTCTGACAGAAAAACTTAATAACTTTTTTATTGGCCCGACCTGGGAATTGAACCCAGGACCACAGAGTCTGCGGCCTTATATCTAGCCACTAGACCAACGAGGCAGTCAGTCCCTTACTTAATATTATAAATGCGAATGTGAGTTTGTTTGTTATGCTTTCACGCCTAAACCACTAAACCCAAATTTAATATTTCATTCACCACTGGAAAGCTACATTATCAGGGAGTAACATAGGCTACATCTTATCTCCAAATTCCCACGTGAACGGGAACTACGCAGGTGAAACCGCGGGCAAAACGTACTTAATAAAATTTTACCTACCTTTTAACTATTGGATTACCATATAAATATAATTATTGTAGTCAATGTCGCATATGATTTTCCGACATGTCACGATCGTAATCTGCGGTAAGTTTCGAGTCTGTTCTTAGAAGATATCTACTGTTACTCTCTAAAGGTCCAAAACCTACCTATCAATGATCATTTTCGTCATAAATCCGAACACTTACAGAACTCTTAACAGTATGCTATTATCGTTCAAAAACCTTGCACTACAAAACTAGTAAAATATTCCCGTTATATTTCAAAGTAAACCACACACCTCACCAATTAATTATTATCTACAACACATAATACAATCTTATTAATCACACCAACTTCCTTGTGTTAAATTTAACAAAATTATATAACAAATTAAAGCGAGTAATAACAAAATAAAATGAAAACGAAACAAAATGTTATACATCTTTTAACACAAATAAAAATTAATTTGAACACAAAGAAAGAAATAATAAATTTAAAAAAAAACATTACATCCAAGTAACTTGAGTTATGTAATTATGTATGTACTGTAATTACGATTTGCAATCAATATGTATATAATATTATAATAATTCAAATACTTGTATATAATGTTTAGAGGGTTTGCATTAGTGACCTATGTTTTTATAATATATGTACTTAAGTAATATAGCTGCACTCAGACCGATATGGCCTGGTTGTGCCCTACCGCACTACTGAATTTTCATGAGCTTAATTTGTATTTTATACATCTCGCGCTCAACATTTCAGGAAAACAATGTGACCAGTCTGCATTTGTTTAATTACACAGATATCTGCTATATGTGCTCAGCAGTAGGAGATTCTCTCAGTTATATTTACTAATGAAAATTGAAAGATATTGTATGTATCAAATTATAAATCAATAATTTAAAATTCATGTTCAAATTGTGTTAAATGTTGTCTTCTCTTATCTTTTATGATCTTTTTTAATTACCTTCAATAAATTGTTATAAAAGTATATTATCTTAACACAATATTGAATTGAATTGAATTCTGTTACAAAGTCAAAATAATGCTTTTAATACTGGATTCAACTTAATGGTATTGAAATTAATGGATGTTGAATCATACTTAACAATGTATTTCATGTACTTGGTTGGTAAGTAAGTACTTTTAGAATGAAACATCTGTTGTATACATATACATATGTTGTGAAATTTTATATTAAAAAATTATAATAATAATATTGTCACTAATGCAAACGAATAAAAAACGAAAAATGAAAGAAAAATGAACACACTTCTAATGACACTGCGTCTACTTTGCCACTCACGATGAGATCCTCCTCTCGGATCCTCTCAGAGTTCTTGCTGGCTGCTCGGAAGGTTGCTGCGACATACTTCTGTTCATCCTTTGTCAAGAGAGTACACTTTGCAGCCAGCTTCTTGCTGGTGTTACCCATTCTAAAACAATACACATAATATTGTAACCTTACCTAGGTTTTTTTTTTCTTAATCATTATTTAAAAATCTATATAAGTTCTGAAGCATTTTTTTTATCTTTATTGAGATAAAAACAAAAAAAAACTAAAAACAACTTTAAAAAAAATATATATTTACAATAACTAAGTTTTCGTGAATGGAAATAAAAAAAAGAAATTATTTTTGAAAGATCATCTTAGTTATTAAAAGTTAATTTTTAAAAGAATATTTTATTTTGATATTTAAAATGGTACCTCAATATGTAAGATTACTTTGAGCAAAACATTATTATGCAAATTGGGCGATGTCACGAGTGCTAAGGTTTTTCCTTGAAAAAAAAATTATTTCATTCAATTTGGGTGATAATTAAAAAATATATATTCACAAACAAAACTATTATTACTAAACAACAGGGTCTAAGCTTAAAGCTATGGATCATTTTACAAGGCATTGTTGTTTGAGATATATAAAAATATTACCTTAAAACACACAAAACAAATAATTAATTATTTATATGTCATTACAAACGAAAACTTTTAGTTTACAATATATTACTTTAATGTTGTCTAATTTACAATTAACTAAATAATTTTAATTAACATAATAAAAATAATATTGGACAAATCAATAACAATTTTTGCTTATCAAATTTGTCAATTTTATGAATGTCGGATGAGGTTACCTGTCAACTTTTTTTTTTATTTACTTTTTCTATCACTGATAACGACACGAAAGCCACGGTCGTACTCTCCACTCTACGAAACAACTTGCGTCACACGTCGCCTTACAGCAACTGGCGTTTGCCGTCTTACTTCTTATAGTTCTTATTCTTATCGCGCTAAATTTTGGACTGGAAATAAACCGCCTCTCAAAGTAAATATTTAAACCTTATTTTAGCGCTAATAGAAGATTAATAAATATTTAACTACCTATAACGTGATTTGTCACGTAATCTAGGAAATACATTTTTTAGATTACAAACTTTTTTTTATTTTAAATCGTCATTTTTTTCTTAGTAACTACAGTTTTTTATTTAGATATTAGCTTCAAAATTATATAAAAAGTAGAGATAGACATAAATTATATACAAAAATAAATTACTTTTACAATTCTAATAATCCCAAGTGGATTAGTACGGTAGTAATACTAAAAGTTATTATTAGACCTGTAAGGGAGAGCGCTCACGAGCAACTTTAGTTGCGGCGACAGTCGTCGTCTCGTCACCTATCCAAAGCGGAGCGCGCTCACGGAGGGCGACAGAGACAAAACTTTTTTGAAAACAGATTATAAATTAGATTTAATTCATTCGAACAAAATCAAAATACCAAATTAAATTAAATCAAATCAGTTCAAATTCAATCACATTAAATTAATTTAAATTGAATTCATCATTATAAATTAAAATGAAATTGATTGCAATCAAAGTTTTTGCTAAGCAGAGTGAAGAATAGCTAAATTGACAGTCTAATACGTGTAACAAAGATTAAAAAATTAAAGGTAAGTAAAAGATTAAAGTTAGCTGTCTGTTGCATCCATTTAGAAAGTAAGTCATTCATTTATTTTTTGATGTTATTGACGCATAAGTTTTTGGTTTAATTTTATTTATGATAAAAGGCACTTTAATACTTACTGCTTTTAATACGGAGATGAATATTTTAAATAATAATAACAGTAAATTATATATAATTTATTACATTATTAAGCTATAAATTTAAATAGTAAATAATGGCATCTACTATTGAATTCGTACGAATCCATATGAAACACCATTAAGACAGTAGTTTAATGTTTTAAAAACACAATTTTCTATTTTCCGCTGTTTTTTTTTAAGTCGGATTGTTGTTTTTGTTTTGCTAAGGCTGGCAACACAATGACAAATTTAGTTGCCCTTGTGTTCGCGGTGACAGCAACTATTTCGTTGCCGCGTGAGCGCACCTCCATACAAGCCCATGGACGCGGCAACTGTCGCCGCAACTAAAGTTGCTCGTGAGCGCTCTCCCTAAGTAATAAAGTCTAAAATATTACAACTAATGTGTAAGCGTAAGGTCATTTTGTCAGTAACCAATCACTATAAAATTCAATGTTCTGGATGCGACATGACACAAACCCATGCACATTTAATGATATCATTAAATAATACAAAGTGAAGCGACACCCGCTGGATAAAAATACCTATTTACAATTATTGTAAAGAATAATATGTTATATAGAACATACTTTGAACAAGGTTAGAATATAAATTAAATTTCATCTTGAGGTTTTATTTATTTTTCGAATCCAAACATTCTTAATTAACCTTTACAAAATTTTGCGGATTGCGGCTTCCACTGTACATTGACTGGACTTAGATATGATACTTACATTTATATAAAAATGAACTAGAAGATTTAAAAAAAAACTAATAATTTATGTTCCTTTTAATTTATTTATTATATTCAAATAAAACATTCGAATTACACTTTTGTGGTTGTTGTTATTTAGTGCCTCACTCTAACGAAACGTCATGGTTTATGTACTCTGTGCACTCACAGTGACTTGGAAAATGTAGTTGTCATTGTCATCTTACCTACTCGAAACGAAATTCATTCCATTGTCTAATAAACTCATGATTGCCGATTCAAACAACTGAAATATATTTCTTGATTTAATTCATGTAACAGAAAAAAATCACCATGACGCTAACTAAAATGGAGGTGGACTCCGTGAAAGGCGAAGGATTTCGGCCGTACTACACAACAAAAATCGAAGAACTGCAGTTAATCGTAGCCGAAAAGTCTCAAAATCTTCGACGTCTACAAGCCCAGCGAAATGAGCTCAACGCTAAAGTTCGCATGTTACGTGAAGAACTGCAACTCCTGCAAGAGCAGGGCTCCTATGTCGGAGAAGTCGTCAAACCTATGGACAAAAAGAAAGTATTGGTAAAAGTACATCCTGAAGGCAAGTTCGTAGTAGATTTAGACAAAAACGTTGATATCAATGATGTAACTGCGAACTGCCGTGTTGCACTGCGAAATGAAAGCTACACTCTTCATAAAATATTACCAAACAAAGTCGATCCCTTAGTGTCTCTTATGATGGTCGAAAAAGTTCCTGATTCGACTTATGAAATGGTAGGAGGCTTGGATAAGCAAATTAAAGAGATCAAAGAGGTGATAGAACTACCAGTAAAGCATCCTGAGTTGTTTGATGCATTGGGTATTGCACAGCCTAAGGGAGTGCTACTGTACGGTCCACCGGGTACTGGTAAGACGTTGTTAGCGCGTGCTGTTGCCCACCACACTGAGTGTACCTTCATCCGAGTCTCAGGCTCAGAGCTTGTGCAGAAATTCATCGGTGAAGGAAGTCGAATGGTCAGAGAACTCTTTGTTATGGCTAGAGAACATGCTCCATCTATCATTTTCATGGATGAAATTGATTCTATTGGTTCCTCTCGAATTGAGTCTGGAAGTGGAGGGGACTCGGAAGTACAGAGGACCATGTTGGAGCTTCTTAACCAATTGGATGGGTTTGAAGCAACAAAGAACATCAAAGTCATCATGGCTACCAATCGTATTGATATTCTTGACCCGGCACTATTGAGACCTGGCCGTATTGACAGAAAGATTGAGTTCCCCCCACCAAATGAGGAAGCTCGTTTAGACATTCTGAAGATCCACTCTCGTAAAATGAATCTTACAAGAGGTATTAATCTACGTAAAATAGCAGAGCTGATGCCAGGGGCATCTGGTGCAGAGGTGAAGGGAGTATGTACTGAAGCAGGCATGTATGCTCTCAGGGAACGCAGAGTCCATGTCACCCAGGAGGACTTTGAAATGGCAGTAGCCAAGGTAATGCAAAAGGATTCCGAGAAAAACATGTCTATCAAGAAATTATGGAAGTAATTTGCTTTTTTTTGTGTTCTTCAATACTTTTAATGTTAATAACTTTTATGTACTAGATAATAAATAATAATTCATCTTAAATTTGTGTTTTATTTTCTTTTGTTTACATAAAGCTAGTTAAGCAATGCCTTTTTAAATTACTTTTAAGCAATTTTAGAAACTCAGTCAATTTAAAACAATCAGCTTATGACTGTTAAACCACACTTAAATTCAGGCTCCAACAACAACAATGTAAGGATTCATTCAACAACAACGACAATGTATTGATTACAAACAAAACAACCCTTTTTTATATATAAGTATTTATTATTATTCAATATATCACAGCATTTTGCAATTATATGCATGATTTTTTTATTAATTACATGACAATACTAAGGAAATAATTTAAGAAAAATAGAATAGGAAATAATTACCATACTAAAAAAATAAATAATATTATTTTACAATATTATACTGATAGAACCAAATATGAAATTACACATGTAAGAAATGAATCATGAATTCTTGAGTTCTGTCTATATATCCCAACCAATGTATTTATCTCAATTTTGTTTTATATTACAAATACAGCAGAACCTCGATAATCCGAACGATGACAAAATCCAAACATTGGCCGCATTTGAAGCTGGTCTCTGGAGAATTAAACTAAACCAAACTAAGACCTAACTCACGCAAATTCTCAAACGGCTACGAGATGTCTTGACGATTTCGAAACAATATAAAAATTATTTCCACGTAAATATGTATGTCAATATTTAATACATATACAGGGTTATTTTTAATGACCCAGCACGCTCGCAGGACTAGATAGCCCGGACATAACTCAATACATGAAAAGAAAATGATTTTAAAAGTTTTTGTGGTACTGTCTTGACATTTGTAGGTCTATATTTCATTCAAACACGAAAGGACGACGCGACGTGTTGACCTTTGCGATGCGCGTAGATTTATAAACGTTCAAGCGGGAAATTAAATTAATACTTATTTTTGTATGATAATAAATTCTAATAAATTATCAAAAGTCATAGAACAAAAGTTGTTGCTTACGGTGTTCTCCATAATGTCCTGCGAGGTTGCTGGGTCATTACAAATAACCCTGTATGTGTACTGATTTTATATTAAAAGGTGTTGTTGAACTTTATGATCTTGTCTCTAGTACTATCTATATCTTGAACTAGTCTCCCAATTGGTTCGGATAATCGAGATACTACTGTTTATTCCTCATTGGAAGGGTATTTAATTAAGAAATGTATAATTACAAAACGAATTAATTATTATTTATTTTTAAATAAACAATTAAAATATTAATTAACAAAAGAGTTTTAATTATGCCCTTACATAATTAACTCTTTAAAACAGTTAGCTTATTACCAACTGGTAATAACTTAATTATAAATAATATAACAATTGACCTACCAACAAATGGACAATACAAAATTGATGAAAATTATTATTTACATAAATCTTATAAAGATAATTAAAGTTTAGTACATAAGGGTGTTACCAGACCAATCCATCGATGTAGAATGTAGACTCAATGTCGACGGATTTGTTACAACACTAATCGACCGAATGTCGATAGTGGTGTAACGGGACAAATGATATCGATCGACCGATTCTACTCGTATTCAAAACCATCGATACATTTTAGGTAATACTTGAGAGCACACCTCGATTCGTCGATATTAGTCCGATGTTTTATCGAGCAGTATCTAATAACCAAAGCTACAACACTACCGGCGTCGATGAATCATATCGAGCGACGATCGATCGATTGGTATGATAACCCTAAATATTAACTGAGATTGAACCAATTGGACAATCGTGCGATTGTCTCTCTTTTCGAGTTTTCTTTCTCTTTCACATCTGACGCTAGAGCGCGAATTCTCCATTTGTTGGAATTTCATAATATTTAACAAATTTACACAATGCTGACCAGCAGAATACAATTGATATCTAAAATGAATTAATCTTTAAGCATTTTTCTGTTTTCTCTCACGTCTAAATCAGACTCCGTATCGGAGAGGTCTTGGTGTGTATCAAACGACAAACCCGCTGTGCCCTGGAAATAATCATTCAGAAAAATACATTATGTACCTAATCTTCTTCCTATAGTGTTTTTGTAGGTACTTCCAAAAGCTAGTGTCTCATTGGTGATGTTAGCAACGGTTAATATTTTTGGTGGTGGTAACCACTATCAGGTGGTCACTTGTCCGTCCACCTGACTTTTATATATGTCTATATATATATATAAAGTGATTTAAATAAAATACAACTAGTAAATCTAAAAATTAAATTTCAAGTTTGTAATTATATTTCAGAGCAATAAACTCACAATTGGTTTCGATTTCTTATAGAAGGACTCTTGCCACATGTTTCTCACGAACTGCAGTGGATTTACGAATTCGTGTCCCATCCCGCTGGAAAAATGTAAATATGATAATTTATAATTAATAAATAAATTGTAAGATGTGTTACTGGATCATTCACATTCCTTTTTCTTACATTTGTTATATAAGACTTACTTAAAAAAAAAGTAAACATGTTGTAGCTTGTTTTCTGTCCTTTTAAGAAATAGATGTGGAGATCTTTCCACCACGCTTGGTGAAAGAATTTCATCCCACCATATCTTCACCATCGTGCATGAGGTGAATTATTAAACAAACATTAAGCACCAATGAGATCGAATAGTGTTCTCTGGCTTGAGACCAAATCGGACAATATTTCACCAAGTTTTTTCTCAAAGGTTTTATCATCTCGATCTATTGTCAGACCGATGGATTGACAATCTACTTCATGTACATTTATATACAATATATATATTAAAAAGCGTATTATTTTAGTTCTTAATTTTATCTGTCAAGCTAAATTTTGTTAATAATAACAAAGAATACCACCCACTTGATCATATAACCGGCTTCCGGCATATCTAGGATGGGGTTAGACAGCTGGGTGATTCCGTCCGGTGTGTTCTGGTATCGCACTCTGCAAAAAAAACAGAAAATAAATTAAAAACGTAAAAAATAGTTTTGATAAATCATAGGATTAAGATTATTAGATTATAGATAGAGATAGATTATATTCAATCGATTTCTACTTTGGTATCAACTCACTGCATGTAGTTCGCTGCGTTCTTCTTCTTCGTGATCCGACGTACAAACAGACACACGTAAAGAGCGAACAGCACCACTACCAACGTCACGACCACCACGGGTAACGTGCGGGTGGAACTCGCTCCAACCATCACACCTTCGAACTGCGCCAGCTAAACATATAATGTCATATAAGTTAATATAAAAGTTCCAATATAATCAACATATTCCATCAGTCATTCGCTGATAACCGATGATGCATTTATTTTGCGCAACGTGTTTACGTGTATCATACAGATTTGACAAACTTTTACTGCCAGTCTGGTTAGCCAGTGGGTCGGTTCCCCTCTCATATGGGTGGTAGTTAAATGTGTGTCGTGGCGTGGCGTGACGCTCATTAAACCATGGATGACGCATTCGTCGATATATTATTTAAGTCATAATACTATGACTTAAATATTTTCTTTTTTTATGTACTTTTGTTTATATCGCAGATTGTAGCCCACCTCATTTTCATCGACTTGTGGACACGTCCCATCACTAGTCCAGGTCCCGTCATGGCAGACGCACTGCGGACCCGTGGACTCCATCACGCAAATATTGGAACAAGTGATCGTGTCACAATCGTCGTGAACGTCATCCCTCTGGACGCTCTCGTGCTGGATCACGAATGCGGTGCCGTTGGGCAAGTGACTGTATGGGCTGCAAGTCTTCGTGCTGAACAGCAGGCAGCGGATGAGATGGGTGCCGCTGAGAAGGTACAGGTGGTCTTCGAATAGCGCAAGATTGTGGGGAGATTGAATAGTTGGATTGTTGGAGAAGATTGTCATCCTGTAAGTGATAATAGAAATTATAATTTAATCGATAATACGAATTTATGTCGTATTTTAGATTCAGTGGTAGACTTTAGCACGTAGGAGTTTAGAGTCACTTCAATGGGGCTATGTGCAAATCTATCTTATTATATAACCTGCCCAGCACGGACAAGCAAGAATTGTATGTTATTGTTATTTACGAACGCTCGACGTGTTTCGGAAATATTATACTTCCCATCATTATGAATCAAAACTAGAAGACAAACGAAAGCTCATAGCAAAAAAAAAATAATCCTACATAAATAGAATACCATGATATGCTTCGATCAATCATGTACTAGACTACCGGTAAGCACTTAAAACGGCCCGAAAAATAACAAATTCGATTTTGGTTTTAATCATAACTAACATTTAAACGTCAATATTTGTGAAAATAACCACCGCAATGGCGTAAGTAAAATGTTATGTCTAAAATTATCTGCTTTATTGATAACGAAATAAGGTTGAATTTGGAGCAAAATATATTGTAAATTCCTTATCCCTTTCTGTCATTCATGGCGTGAGATCGTAAGTGAATCTAGGCATAGTTTTGGTTGATATTAATAAAACTTTTACATCGCTTTATCTATTTTATGATGATGTGTATACAACCCATATATGCCTTGAACTTTTTTCACATAATTCTGGAATATAGTATTTTGTACTTTTCAGCTCAAGTGGAAACAAGTAGTAGTTTCAGTGGTTATTGAAAACTAACCCATGTGCTGATTAAGGTAACCTTCATTTTATAGTAGCGCCATCATCATGATATATTTCCAAATACTCACATTACTTTACCATCATAATCCACTTGCATGATACTAGATGGATCACTTGCGATATAGAGAACCTTGGAGAAGGAATCAGCGGCGAGCCCAGAACAGCTGGTCACTGTAGTCAGGTCTGATACGTTTCTGCCTGAGAGGGAGGCTGATCGTACGATGGCTTCGGATCCCTCGCTGACGCAGAAGAATATTTTATAGTTCGCGGGGTCCACAACCAGAGCGGTTACCTGATGGAATAATGGTAATAGTTTTCATTGCTTAGTTAATGTAATCGTGAAGAATTATCCTTAGGTTTATGAGCCTGATGAGTAGCATATAGTAACTCCTTAAATGTCCAGCGCTAGGATAATTGACCGGTTGGTGTGATTGTTAGATACGAGCCTTCCTCACCGCAGGTCGTAGGTTCGACTCTCACCCAGGACAGACATTTGTGTACATGAAGATGTCTGTTTGTCCTATCATGTCCTGTCTTGTCCTGTCTGGGTGTAATTATTTATATACATAAGTATGTTTTAACAAAAGAAAACTAGTATATGTAGTATATCAGTTATCTGGTTTCCATAGTACAAGCTCTGCTTAGTTTGATATCAGGTGATCCTGTGTGAATGCCCCAGGATATTATATAATTACAACCGAATCGTCTTGAACCATATCTGCAAGCAGCCGAAAATTGCGTGTTCCTCACCTCCGCCGTGGAGGGCAGTCGCAGCAAGCGCGCGCACCGCCGGCGCCGGAAGTGGCACGCGCGCACGTGGCCGACGCCGTCGCTGAAGTACACGTTGCCGGTCACCCACTCCGCCGACACCTGCCGTGGTCATAGAGTTCATTATATCCATCCGAATGTGGTTATATCGATAACATATATAAGAAATAAGGAATAACAATTTTTTTTTAGTATAGGCGGACGAGCAGATGGGTCACAGGTAAGTGGGCACCAACGCCCAAAGGCATTGTAAGAAATGTTTACCATCTCTCACATCGCCAAACCGCCACCAACCTTGGGAGCTGAAATGTTATGTCCCTTGTGCCTGTAATTACACTGGCTCACTCACCCTTCAAACTGGAACACAACAATGCAAAGTACTTTTTTTTGCAGCAGAATATCTGATGCGTGGGTGGTACCTACCCAGACGAGCTCGCACAAAGCCCTACCACCAAGAAAAAAAATGGCAATTTTAATTGCCGATTGTTATTTACAGTTTTCAATAAGTTAATGATTAATATGGATACAATCCATGGAAAGAGGAAGGGTCCTCGGTATAACGGAAGGGCAATGTGAAGAATGTGATTAACTTATTTCGACCGCGACTCACTTCACGTTCACGCTCATTCGAGGGGACGGCAATCCGGCACGACCAGAAAGAGTTTAGGCACGTGATAGCTTTACGTGCTTTCCGAGACAGTATAAACACTGCCAGCATCCATAATCCAAGCTGTTATTGAGAATTTCTCAAAAAAAAACCATAAAACATTGGTTTGCCCCGAGATTTGGACCCAAGACCTCAGGATATGCATCTGTATGAGCTGGTTAGAAAACAACGATGTACTCATGTGAATAACATACCTTGGTAGGAGTACCGACGTTGGTGATCACACCGACTGCTGATCCTTTGTCATGCAGGTTCACCTCGAGCAGCTTCCCCGTTTGGCTTGATGCTACATACATTTTCCCACTCCTGAAAACGAACTTCGGTTTCCATTGAAAGTTACATAAATATACTATTTATAATGTAATTTTATAACAAAAAAAATGACAAACATTTACGACACTAGTCTTTACTCGCGGTTTTCCCCGCATGTTGAGTGTTAGGAGAGATTGTTATAAAAAACGAATTATATATTATATCTCTCGGGGTTCAAACTTGCTTCATACCAAATTTCATCAAAATCGGCTTAGTATTCTAACCGTGAAAACGTAAAAAACAGATAGAGTTGCTCTCGATAGAGCATATCACTCAAAAATGTTAAAATGTCATAAATGCAATTGCAAGTAAAATTAAGGCCTTATAATCATATCAATAAAGTTTAGTTTTTAAATCAATGGTTACAAGATAAACAGCATTAATTATTATTACGATAAATGTTAATGAATCGAACCTGACAGCAACATCGACATCGCTGATCTCGTTATCATCCTTGTCGTGGTACCGGAGGTGGTGGGTGTGACTGGTCATCGACCACACGGAGCTACGTTTAGTATAGAGCACGGAGAGACGGCCGCGGACTGCTTTGCAGGAGCGACGATCGGACCTGGTTACATTGTTATTCAGTATCATACAGAATACTGAGACGAGTTGGCCAAGGCAAGTACTGTTCAATGTCTATGTCCTTAATTTTTAATTCGATAACATTCGATACCACTCGATCGGTAGCGAGGTACCACCCGACCACCAAAAACGTTTTAATTTATCGATAAAACCATGACGCTAACTTTACACCTACCGTTTAGTTTCTAAAGTTGTCAATATCTGAACGTCGCGTCGTTTTATAAACGATACTAAGTAAAGATAATTTCCCAAATGCCGATATAGACTAACCTGAGCGCGTACCCCGCGTGGCACGCGCACACGAAGGAGCCCGGCACGTTGTGGCACGCGTGCGAGCACGCGCCCAGCGCGCACTCGTCCACGTCGCGGCACGCGCGCCCCCCCGCGAACCCGTGCGGGCACGAGCACTGCGCGCCGCGCGGGCTCGCCTGGCACGCGTGCGAGCACGCGTTGTGCGCGCACGCACTACCTGCAGGAGCGTGCTGTTCTTTAATCATTAGTCACGTAGCATAAACTCTCGAAACTCTCAGCCGTTGGCAGGATTTCGCGTTTCTATCCGATTGAGATATACATATAAATACACAGTTAAATACTCTAAATAGAATCGATTATTTCAAAATTAGTGAATTCTCTGTACTAATGAATGAAATAAGGCTCACCGCAGAGTCCCCCCTCGTCGGACCCGTCCGCACAGTCGCGCACGCCGTCGCACACGCGCGTCCACTCCACGCACTGGCCGCTGTCGCAGCGGTAGCCCTTACTGCAGCTGTCCGGTTGGTGGGACGGGTCGACCGGCTTGGTTTTGTTCACTACGGAATTAAGTCTAAGTTGTTGTTTAACTTATATTAAACACGTATGAGTATATAATATATTCACTATGGACTCGCGAAAAGATAGCTTTTTCAATGTTGTAATCGGATCTTCAAAAGTTAAATTAATGTGGTTATAACTAGTTAATTGGAATAGTGTTGTGTTATAAATAACGGTAAATTAATCAAGAACAGTTTATAGTGCATAATACAGCAGAACGATTAGAAAATCGCATACAATTTGTAAATTTACTGTGTGTTTACCTTTATTCGTACTTTAATTGGAATAGGTAAAGCTTAATAATATATAAACACTCACTCCTCGCACAAGCCTCCGCGGTTTCGTCGGAGCCGTCCGAACAGTCAATATGCCCATTACACCAGCGCTGCTCGGCTAAGCACACGAACTCCTGCTTGCAGGAGTAGTAAAACTCCTTGAACGACAAGCAGTGCAGGTAGCAGCCAGTCTCGTCCGTTCCTCCAGGGCAATCCACCTTGCCATTGCAACTGTCATATACATACAACGTTTAAAATATTTACTTAATCAGGTATCCATTTCAAATACTCAAAAACTCAATTTTTACTCGCATAAAGCATATTTGGGCAATATTACTGAAAAAAATTAATAATATAAATTAAAAAAAAGCGCTTTTGTTACAAATTACTGTGTACAGGTCCTTATTATGCCGTATCTGTGTTTCTATAAAATATAAAAAAAAAACTAATTTTAAAATTGGAATTGTGTCCAAAATCTTCCTGCCTGTTCACCCACAACCTCAGTTACGATAAGTGATACGTTAAAAATTTAAAACAAGAATACAAAATGCAAACATGCAAATATAAGTAAAGTCTTCAGTATTATCTAACCGAGCTGTCATGGGTAAGCAGATGCTGGTGTTGTGTTCGCACGTGTACTCCCACGGCATACACGTCAGCACGTTTTCCTGTCAATGCAAATTCTTCAAATAGGCTTTTACAACACCTTTTAAATCATCAAGACCTTACCACAGGTCGAAATGTGTATTACTGGCATGAAATTTAGTTACTAATTATTAAAAAAAAATCGAAAAGATACTTTGTGCGATATCATTTAAGTAGTTGATTTCTACATAATGATCCAGCAATCATTTATTCTGTGAAGTTTTTGTAGAGCCATAGAGATGGCCTAGTGGCATCAATGCATGAATAATTAACCGGGATTGCTGGCTTAAGGGTGGGTATGTTCTTATTTTATCTCGCGATCAGTGGTGTAGAAAAACATGGTAAGGAGACCTGCATGTGTTGGATGAAATTCTACATCTTTTTTACCAACTCACTCTAGCCTATGTAAGTGGAACTAGCTCCAAAATCGACTAAGCTCCAAAACTTCTCGCCAAGAAGAGCCATTGCCCAATACTAAGACATTTGCAGATTCAAGTTTTGCATTAAGATACGAGCACACTACTAAGTACCATCTTCCTAAAAATTACGGAAAAAAGTTTTGAATAATTTCTATTTCATTCAATTTAGTTTTCCCAAAAGATGAGATAAATCTTAGATCTTTTGGGACATGTAAGCCTACACACTAATAAACTCGTCGGTAAGAACTCACCGACTCTTCAAACAACTCCGTAGTGTCGCAGTCATCTTCGTCATCGTGATCTTCACAATCATACTTGCTATCGCAACGTTTGGACAAATCTATGCATGTGTTATTTTTACATTGGTACAAATGTTCTGGACAAAGATACTCATTGCTTTCTGAAAGAAAATAATTCAATTGGTTAACCATTTGTGCCAAAAAACTTTGATCAAAACGACTTGCTAAACTCCAGATTTGCACTTAGCCTAAGATGCTATTTTTTCCTACAAATAACATATTCCTCTGTTTACTCTCAGTGTGACATATATGTAATACTAGCGTTTTTCCCGCGGTTTCACCCGCGTAGTTCCCGTTCCCGTGGTAATACGGAGACAAAATGTCGCCATGTTACTCGCTGATAAAGTAGCTTTCCATTGGTGAAAGAATTTTTTAAATCGGCTTAGTGGTTTAGGCGTGAAAGCGTCACAAACAAACTTACTTTCGCATTTATAATATTAGTTAGGATATGAAATACTAGTGTTCTTCCGTGGCTTCGCTCGCATGTTAGGCAAGGAAGGAGATGATGGGGGTAGAGTTTGATTCATACCAAATATCATCAAAATTCATTCAGTATTCTACCGGTGAAAGCGTAAAAGGCAGAGAGAATTACTTTTGTATTTATAATGTTAGTACAGATGGAGTCGATGGCATAAAGACACAACATCTTAAGAAAACCTGCATGCGCCGAATAAATTGACTATGTTGTATGGCGTAAAGTATGTAAGAAATATTAACCACTAGTTTCTGCCTGCGGTTTTACCTGCGGGAAGCAAATGTACACTGATGAAATATTTTTTAGTGGTTTTGGAGCGAAAATGTAACAAACAAACAAAGTCACATTCGTATTTATAATATTGGTTACGATACCTTACATCGCCAATGCACCACCAACCTTATGTACTAAGATTATAAGAAGGAAATATTTTAAGGGGAATCCCTTGTGACTGTAGTTAACAACGCAACAACAGTAAGTATTGCTGTTTGGGGGTAGAATGTGATAAGTGGTAGAATCTTCCCAGACGAACTTGCACTACTTTGTAGGGTTCTACAAAAAATTTAAACAACATACCGCAGTTAATTTCATCAGAACCATCAGCGCAGTCTTCCCCGCCGTCACAGTGCCAGGTGATTGGGATACAGTTGCCGGAGCCACACCTGGTGAGTATCCAAAGTTTCGAAAGTGTCAACATGGATTGTACCATATAAATCCGTCAGGAAAGTAAAAAGGTAAAAATAAATGAATTAATTAATAGGTAAAGCTACCACCACCATTTAAAATCTGAGTTGATTAAATTGATCGTAAGCTAATTAATATTCGTTACTCATTGTGTATTCATGAAAAAAAATGGCGTTTGAATGTGGACGAAGCTGGTATCTAAACTTTGGTTGTAATCTATGTTTATTTTAAATGAATTGAGAACTGTTTTCAGTACATGATATGGTAAAGTTATTAGCAAATCGCACTCCAAGTGGAGGTAAAGCGTAAAGGCGTAAAAAAATGGCGATACGTACATGAACTCGGTGCGGAAGCAGGTGCCGGTGTCGCAGGCGGCCGGGCTCTCGTCGGAGCCGTCGGGGCAGTCGGCGCGCCCGTCGCACGCCAGCGTGCGCGACACGCACAGCGCGCCCGACGCGCACGACAGCTCCCCCGCCGCGCACCGCGCTGCCGCACAATGAGACACGACACACACACGTGAGAAATCGAGCGTGTGATAGATAATGTAAATAGGCATAGGCTCATTTGTATACAAATCTGATGAAATGCCATATGCCTAGTGAAAATGCCCGTGTGAGACAGCAACCATTGATTCTGAAGTAAACATTGAATACCTAGATATTTTTACTGGTTATTTAGTAAACTATTATAAATACAATATATTATATAACTCAGCGACTCACCTACGCTTGTGTTTTCTTTATTTCCTTTGCAAATATCATTCTTCGATATACAGACACCGTGGCAATCCTTTTGATAAGACTTACAAAGCGATGGAGACTGTGTTATGGGTACTGGAAAACATATTATACAAATAAGATTTTGATTAAATTCACTATATTTTGTTCACTATCTATATCTATCTGTATCTGCACAAAAACAGCTGGAATTTTATGGAGCTCATTGTTCTTATTTATGTAATTTGACACTGATCGATTTAGCCACATTTTACATGACAGTTTAATAAAACCGAACAATTTACTCACCAGCGCATCCTTCCTCATCCTCCCCATACTTGCAGTCATTGACCCCGTCACACTTCGCAGTCTCGAGGAAGCACTGGTTGCTCCTATGGCAGTACATCTCATCGGAGCGGCAGTGCGTGATCTCCGAGCACTCCCCGTTCACCATCTTGAACCCGGGCGAGCACACGCAGCGCCCCCCCGCGCCGCCCCCGCGCGCCTGCACGCACACGTGCGCGCACGCCACGCCCCCCACACTGCCCGCGCCCCCCGCGCCCCCCGCCGCGCACGCGTGCGCCCCGGGCGCGCCGCGCGGGGGAGACGTCGCCAGCACGTGCAGGCTTGTGTCGTTCGGGAATATTGCTGGAATGTTCCACTCTAGTATATATACATTGTTCAGTACTATATAATATATATTTGAATTAAAGTATTTATTATGTTATCCAAATATATACTAGCTTTAATATAAAAGTAATTCATAGCAAAAATACAAAAAAAATTACAACTACAGTTCGAATATTATTTGAACATACAATATATTAAAATAATAATGTCTGATTTATTTACTAACATAATTCAATACGCCGTATCCTGTGTGTAGCCTCGTGTACGTCGGCCCAGTACAGTCGCGACGAGTGTCTGTCGGTCCAGAACAGGTGCGTGCTCGTCGCGGCCACACTGCCGACAGTCGTTAACACTTCTCTAAATACCTCTCTGCCTTTACCTGATTATAAAAAATAAACATTAATGAAATAAAGCATTGTTGTATTATAACATCTAGTTTCTGAACCGTGACCAGCTCATGATTACACTCACCTTCAGGATGCATGACATCTATGACACCCCTGCCTTCATCCGACATGTACACGAGGTTCAACTCGGGAGAATATCGGATGCGAATGTTCGGACCTGGAGTTATAATATTACTTAATTGCAGTTGAAAAAAATATATTTGAGCAATTTTTTAAAAGTCAATCTGCAATCAATTATACTTCAGTTCAGTGGCCTGTTATAGGTTACTCGGTAAAGCTTTGTGCAGGCGTTTGAGTAGGTACCAACCACTTATCAGATATTCTACCATCAAACAACAACACTTGTTGTGTTCCGACTTGGAGTATGTGTGAGGCAGTATAACTACAGGCATGGGCGACATAGCATCTCCAAAGATTGGTATCGCAATTACAATGTATGGAATCTTTGATATTTATAACAGCGCTAATATATATGGACTCTAGGACCACCTACCATCAGGTGGCCTACATGCCCGTCTACCTAATTTCATAAAAACTGTATTGTTTATTTTTCTTCTCCAAACTTACCAACAATATTGTTCAAGAGAACATGTTCCCTATCTTCGCCGTCCAATGTTATGGAGTCTATGTGAATTTCATTGTTTTCATCGCCTTCCAGAACTGCGACCAGCAGTTTCCTGGTGAAAAAATGTGGAAATTAAATTAAATGTGGAAAGATTAAATTGATGGATGATGTTGATGAGTACCCTATTATCTCAATTCACTTGATTGTGGTCAGTATAAAAATCGTAGTTCTATTCATAAAAAATTAATTGTTTGAGGTCTTGTGGCTTAAAGTGGCTGCAGATCCCGAGGTTCCAATCTCGCGTCGACCAACCAAAAATTACAAATATTTTTCAGCAGCCCATAATTCATGAAGCCTAATCTGTCTTTGGTCATATGGATTGCTATCCATCGGACTCATGTTTGAGTAAGGTATTTGAGCGTGTTTGCACACTGCATTATAGTATACCGACTGCCTCGTTGGTCTAGTGGCTTGATATAGGGCCACAGACGCGGTGGTCCTGGGTTCAATTCCCAGGTCGGGCCAATAAATAGTTATTGGGGTTTCTGTCAGAAAATTCTCAGTAGCAGCCCGGAGTCTGGAAGTTGGAAGAGTGGTACACTCCCGTGCCTCGGAAAGCACGTTAAGCCGTTGGTCCTGCGCCTGAACTCTCTCCGGTCGTGTCGGATTGCCGTCCCATCGGATTATGAGAGCTAAGGAATAGAGAGTGCACCTGTGTTTGCGCACACACTTGTGCACTATAATATCTCCTGCGCAGTTGGCTAATCTCTCTTGAGATTGGCCGCCGTGGCCGAAATCGGTCTGGAGGACCCCCCTTATAGTATACCGTTCTGTGCAGTCGTTTAGTCCTTAAGATTGACACGTAGCCGAAATTTAACCAGGTCAGTTTCTCTACATAAAGAGGTAATCACATACAACCACTGTTTCTCTCACCATTATAGAAAAAACTTAACACTTACCCATAATCAGATAAAACACAAAAGCTCATAGGTATCTCCTCGTGTGTGAAGTGGTAGATTATAGCGCTGTGTCTGGTTCTTAGAGAAACGACTTCGATGAGACGACGACCAGCGTCGAGGATGTACAGATTGTCCGCAACGAAATCTGGTTGAATTGAAGTGATATATCAAGGAACATGCAATAAACTACATGGCTTATGCAGATTTATTTACAAAGGAGAAATTATCAACATGTAATTGTATTAAAAGCTACCATATTAATGGTACGAATAAACTTATGTAAAAATCTCATTCCTATACTAGTATTAGTAGAAAACTGTGGCAATGGTTTTTGTCTTTTTTATAGCATAGGGAGGCGGACGAGCATATGGGCTACCAGATGTTAAGTGGTGACCAATGCCCAAATACATCGGCATTGTTAGAAATGTTAACCATCGCTTACATCACCAATGCGCCACTAATCTTGGGAACTAAGATGTTATATCCCTTGTACCTGTAATTACACTGGCTCAGTCACCGTTCAAAAGTTCAAACCAGAACACAACAATACAAAGTACTGCTATTTTCCGGTAGAATATCTGATGAATGGGTAGTACCAACCCAGGCGAGCTTGCACAAAGCCCTACCGCCATGTAATTGCCATCCAATCATCAGAGATTCTACCCCAAAACAGCAATATTTAGTAATATAGGTTTAAAGGATGTGTGATTAAGTGTAAATTTAGGCAGCAGCGACAAAACATCGTAGTTCCCAAAGTCGGTAACTGCGATAATTAATGGAACAATATAATACGTTTTTTCCTTCATATAAAGAGTTTTTTTTAAATCTTAAGATTAACCTGCCTACCTAAAGTTAACTTGAAAAAGGGATGGAATTGAACAAAACTCACCATAATCCATATCGACGACGTTTTCCAGGCCCTTGTACACGAGCACTTGTGTTATCCCGAGCGTAAACTCGCTCATGTTCAAGTAGTTGATAGATTTATGGTGACTGTCATATATGTATAGGGTATCTGTAAGTTTTATTTTGATAAAACTATACAAATTAGTATATAAGTATTACACGAACATGAAGTTTTTCATTGTCAATAGTCAAAATTTTGGGAGAGTGCAACTGCAAAAGTCCAGCTATTTATATAATAATATTTACACACAAACTATTCCTAACAAGCCAAGAGAGTCTACTTATTAGAACGCGTGAATCTTAACCGATGATCGTGGGTTCAAACTCGGGCAAGCACCACTGAATTTTTATGTGCTTAATTTGTGTTTAGAAATCATCTCGTGCTCGACGGTGAAGAAAAACATGTGTCTAATTTCACGAAATTCTGCCACATGAGTATTCCACAAACCGCGTGGAGCAGCGTAAGCATAAGTTCCAAACCTTCTGCTCAAAACAGGAGAGGAGGCCTTAGTCCGCTAGGCTGTTATTATATTATACTACTATACTTAAACGTTCTACCGTATACTTAACTACAGTAAGTATATATCCCTGATGACGTGTACGTAAAATATATTTAGTGTGACTGGTCACTCTGACCTCTGTAGCTGTCGTAGGCGAGCGCCTGCAGGCGGCCGACGTCGAGGTGCGTGTCGTGCAGCTCCGGGTTGCCGATGACGTCACGGCGCACGCGCGTCACGTGCGCGCCCGCGCCCACCAGCGCGAACTGCGGCCGCTCGCCCGCGCGCACTGCGACAACCAACCCCGTCAGGGACTCTCTACATCATTTTGTCCATGATGGAGTCTGGGTTTCCTTAAAGTCATCTGCGACATCTATCTCGCCACATACGAACTAAAACTGACGTTTCCTACATCACGATATAAAAGTTATCCGAGCGATTGAACATATATATATAAGAACCCGACCAACAACCGTCGGGCAGTAGCCCACCAGACATCCAACTGGTCGGAGGATCCTTCCGAAGGATTTCAATGGTGGATGAGGAACTTTCCATCCTGTTCCTCACCACCCCCAAAACTCCTTCGGCATTTGAATATGCTACCTCTAAGATAGAATTACTCGCCTCCTATGAACAAAGTGATTATTAACTTCTCCACTTACCCTGGCAATGATCTCCCAACATTTCCATTGTATCTGGGCAGGCGCAAACGTGAGTCGTGTTGGAGGTGACCAGACAGATGGCGCATTGGTTGTGGTTACATGGGTTCTGTGTGTTATTCATCAGAATTGGATGGTAGAGGTGCATATCTGTAACAGATCAGACAATGAGGTCTTTAAACATATTAGCAAGCTTGTGGTGATCCTGATTGATGGCAGATTAAATATAATAACTTATTGAATTATTCAAGTAGGCTCGTAGAAGCACTTTATGTTACCAATAGATTGCTAAATTGTCTCCCTAAATTGAGAATGAATGTAAATATAA
Organism: Nymphalis c-album; assembly: GCA_963151315.1. Taxonomy (NCBI): domain Eukaryota; kingdom Metazoa; phylum Arthropoda; class Insecta; order Lepidoptera; family Nymphalidae; genus Nymphalis; species Nymphalis c-album. The sequence continues at coordinate 6,438,433 of OY720610.1, forward strand.
GGTAAGCAAATAGATAGCATAATACGAGTTCACTTTCTCCAAACCCATCTACGGTGTGACTTATGAGTGAGTCTTTCTAACTTTAAAAATTGATGTTTAACCAATGTTCATCAACGTAATGATAGGGCTTGAAGATCACTTACTATATTTTCTACCATTATTATATTAACATTTTATGCATCCTTGTTCCTCGTCGTGAAAAATAGTGCATTGTTTCGGGTTGAAGAGGGAGTGATTAGCAGAATCTATCTTGTAATTCAATTAAGTTCAAGATGCAAAAGTGGATTATAGATTAAACAACTTAAATAAAGAATATTTTAATTTCTTGGGGAACAACAGAAGACTACTCATCATCAAGAAGCCCAAGCACATCACTCTTTCGAATAAATGCAACTCACCAAACACAGGCATATCCATTCCAAGTAGTACGTTTCTGTTGAACGAGGTGCCGTGCAGCTTGTCCGCCGTCAGAATCGTGTTGGTGGTCCAGTCACTCCAGTACACTGTGTTCTCGAACACGGCCAGCGAGTAAGGGTGATGGAAGGGCTCTTTGAATAAGAACTAGAAGAAATAGAAATAAGGAATAATTTTTTTTAAGAACAATACAAATTCTTAATAATGGTAGTTAATAATACTACAATGATTAGTTGCCGATTGTTTATTTCTTAACCAATAGGACGTTGAGATAAAATCATAATAAAGCTAAATTGAGGATGCAATTGTCCACCATATAATTTAAAAAGCATGATTTCTTGATTTTTAATTGTTTTGATTTTTTTAATATACTTTTGAAACGACGATTATTATTTTATGATAGTTTCTAGAAGGTTGCTTCTACGAATTGGCAAAATAGTTACAGGAATAGAAATAAAACAAAATAGCAGACGTTACAAACGTCTTATGGTATAAAATATAACTTTTATATTTATACGAAATCCATATTTACTTAAAAGAAAAGATTCCAAAGAGGAGGCAGACTGAAATTGCAAATTATTAAAAATATATTTTTTGCTATTAAAAATCTTACTACAGATGATATAATAAATCTTATCAATAATATTGTCCACTTACATAAACAACCTTGTCCTCCAACCTAACAACTTTGACAGTCCGATCGACGAAGTAAAGTCTTCCATTAGAAGAGTCCAGTGCTAAACCGGTGGCGAAGGTACTTAAGTTGTCGACCAGGATATTCGATTGAGAACCGTCCATCTTAGCTGACATGATAACAGCCTTGTCGTGCCAATCTGCCCAATACATTGATCTAACAAGAAATACCAAAAAAAACTGTCAATTTTAATTCATATAACATATTAATATAAGCCGATCTAACATATATATAAGTCAATATGGCCTAGTGGTAAGAACGCGTGAATCTTAACCGATGATCGTGGGTTCAAACCCGGGCAAGCACCGCTGAATGCTCAATTTGTGATTATAATTCAACATGTGCTTTGCCGTGAAGGAGGAAACCTGCATGTGTCAAATTTCACTAAGATTCTGTCAAATGTGTTTTCCACCAACCCGCATTGGATCAGCGTGGTGGAATAAGCTCCAAACCTTCTCCTCAAAGAGGAAAAGAGGCCTTAACCCAGCAGTGGGATATTCACAGGCTGTTACTACTACTATTACTATAGTGTAAGTATTTATTGAGTTTCTTGCTGTTTCTAATATTCTTTCTTATAGGTATAATGTATGTATCCGGCCAACCATATAAAATTTAGCCCTCTAACATGACAAACATAATTTTAAGTACCAAAATCGATTAACTAGTTTTCATCCGAATTTAAGGACGTTTTAGGTACCTTTCTGTACAATTGACTTATTTGGAATAATTTCTTGATGATCTATTGAATAATTTAGATGTGAAATTAAACAAACAAAGCGACTTTCGCATTATAATATTAATACGGATGAAACATGAACAATTAATAATAATAGTAATATCCTGGGACATTATTCACACACGGCCATCTGATCCCAAACTAAGCAGAGCTTGTGTTATGGAAACCAGACAACTGATATACTACATATACTAGTTTTTCTTTTGTAAATACATACTTATGTAGATAATTACACCCAGACTCAGGACAAACAGACATGTTCATGCACACTCAGTTTGTCCTGGGTGGTAATCGAACCCACGACCTGCGGCGCGAAAGGTAGGGTATTTACCAACCACGCCAACCTGCTCGTCATGAATAAAAGTTCATACAGACTGTGTGAGACATGACATGGCGTAATTGAATAAGGCTAACTGAGTAAGTGAGTGACTAAGAACTAGAGATGCATTGCACCCCCAATAATTGGAATAAAGTAAGCCAATGATAATAGCGAATGATAGTGAGTATTAGTGTCTCCTAAACATGGAACAACTATCAGCTTCTTACCCTTGATTAGGATCTAAGGTGACAAATCTAGGATTTTTAGTTTTTGCTGGTAGAGTGGTACATAGTGAGCCATCTGTCAGACACACTGAGATGATCCCTCTCGCCGTGTCGCTGAAGTATATGTTGCCTCCGAGGAAGTCAACCGCTATGTCTCCTGGGTCTTCTATACCGAAAGCCGCTAATACCTAGAAACGCAGTTGCATTGAGAATCGACTGTTTCAATTCGCTCGTCGCTCGTCGCAAGTGGTACAGTTTCGAATATTCATATACTTTTGACGAAATTTCATTGTGCAATATAATTTAAAGGAATTCAAGGGTGTCCATCTCTAATAGGTATTCACAGCTTTAGTAAAAATGGATTTACATTAGCTGCTCATATAAGATATTGCATACATAATTACATACATAGAGTACTGAAATAATAAGAGATAGCTGTAAAAACCCAACCCCTGGAAATTTTGTAAGATTACCAACGACATATTTTTGTTTGTTAAACTAGGTCTATAGGATCTTCTAAGCAATTGGTTATATTTAAAAATAAACCAGTTGCTTAATAACCTGACGAGCTTCACGGAAATATCCTAAGATATTAAAGGATATCCAAGGAGTAAGTATACCTGTTTTGACTCAGCAATGTTATGCAGCTGTGCCCTCATGATGGCCTGGTGACCTTGTGCCGTCTCTACCCAATACAGATAGTTCCCATCATAGGATACACCATGAGCCTGGAACAGGTAACCAACATTTCATCTGTGGCCATTTGCTTAAAGTTCCAATTTCAAAAACATTTAATTTTGGTAATCAGGATAGAATCAATGAACAAATGTTGATTTTTGGCTTACACCTTAGATTTTTTTTTTTTTTTTAATTATTTGGCAAATGGCAAAATGAGATTTACATAGTATTAAAAAATGAATAATATATATCCTAATCGAGACTCTCCTGTTCATAGGAGATTTCGAAATCTACAGAAAGAAAATAACCTGTTTGATTCCTGTCGCGACAACGACCTCCTCTTTCGACTTCACTTTCAAGTAACGTATATCGTTTTTTGTACTAAAAAACAATAACGCCTCCGGATCTAAAATAAATTAAGTATATATAATGAAGGATTAGAAAATGATTCTTATTTACACTATACATAAGGAACGCGATTGAATAATTCATAGCAATTTAACGAAAATTTTCAAAATAGTAGACTTCGTCTAAGATATAAAGAACTATATAATATAAGAAACTGGACGTGCAAATGGGTCATTTGATGGTAAACTGTCACCACCATGTCCATAGATATTGCCGATGTAAGAAATATTAACCACTCCTGACTTTGTGCCGGTAGTAACACCACCTCACTCACCCTTCTAACCGGAATATAACAATAAATTATTGGCGTTTGGTGGTAAAATATCTGACGAGCGTTTGTCACTTACAAAGATACCAAGTAAGCTAAATACGTACAAAACAATAGACTAGAAAACCAACGACGAGGCAGGAAAACTGAGGAATCAAAATCAAAATTCCTCAATTTTCCTGCCTTAAGAACGTAGTTGGTTCTTTTGAATGATGTATGCACATATTTGTATGACTACGTTGGTGGTTTCTTGCAAACTATTACAGAGACAAAGTATAAACAAGAAACTCCTTACCTGGAGCAAAACACAAGTAAGAACTGACATCCGTAGAATAACCTACATCGCAAGAGCACAAAAAGTAATTTCCTTTGTTATGGCACTTTTGAGAACAAACTGGCATTTCCTGCAAGCACTCGTTTGTTAAATCGCATTGCTTCGTCGTGTCATTGTACTTCAAATAGCCGAGGCATACACAAGTTGGCCCTTTACGTTGCGGTTTGCAATGTGCATCTTTGGGACACGTGAAGTTCGTACACTGGGTGTGCCCTAAAATGAATTTAAAATCAACGTTATCTATTTTTTACTTACTAAAAGTTTGCTAACGGATGTGACAATAATTATTATAATTTACTAAAACTAGAAACATTTGATGTACAACCTTTTGAAATTATGCGTTATATAAAATTATTGATAAAATTGTATTGCTGTTGTAACGGAAAAATAGGTAATAAAACTGTATAATTGCTTGGAAGTACTTTCGGACGTAATGCGATTTTGCAATTGTAAATATATCAAAATGTATCTGATCGTATTTTTTGATTAGGACACAGATTTTCCAAAAGAGAGTCACGTTTAATATTATAAACATTGGTTTTACTTACACTTGTCGCAAAATGTTCCTTCGTCACTACCGTCTCGGCAATCTTTTAGACCGTCGCACATATGATCAAGGGGCAAACAATACGAATTATCCAAGCACGCGATCTTTCCAAATTTACGATCGCATGGCGTAACATCGCTTAAAAAATTTGAATGATATTTGTGACCTGAAAACAATCTCAAAATTATTCTTCGTCTTGTCTCTTATCGATAAAAAAGTAGTAATATTTCATAGGTTAGTTTATTTACAAATATAAACAAAGATAATTGAGAATGAAGTACTAATAACAGTCAATGTTTAAGAGCTTTAAAACAGTTCTCGAAAACAGCATCATTGTCTTCCGGCACCCATACCATTATTTAGTTTCCTATTTAAATAAGCAGCATAGTTATAATTTATTTTTTCCTTATCAAAGAAATTCGACTATAAGAGTGCCTTGTATATCTCAAAAAATAACTAGAAAGTTTCATATGTCTAAGACAATATCAAAATAAAATTTATTACATAAAACACTTAAGTAACAAATCTTATTAATTAATAAGCTCTAACAGTTTGCCACTACAGACATGCAATAAGTAATTGATATTTTCAACGAGTTTTAGCTCTCCTTGTAACTTATGCCTAGAGTGAGTGCTCACTTCGTCCTACCCCAGAGCTCTATTAAAAATTGAGATCATAGTGAAATAACTCACGGCAATTATTTTCAAAGTCCTCGTCCGTTTTATCATCGCAATCGTAATCACCGTCGCACATCCAGAATGACGATATGCACCGCTTGCCATTATCGCAGAGGAATCCTTTGCACGTGGACTAGAAAACAAAAGCAAACAAACTGACGATATAACATATTTTATGGAAGGCCAAATTACTTTATTCCACCCCATGGTAAGTGATAGTAGAGACCAAACGCAACATATTTACAACTACATAACAACAATGCTAGATTAAGCAATCGCGGGGCCCGTAGCAATTTCTTTCGAAGAGCCCTTGATTTGATCTAATATTATGAAAAGAATCTTTAAAATAATTGTTATTCATAAATTGCCCCTGTAGGCCCCCGTTTTGCGCGGCGCCCGTAGCAATTGCTACTCTTGCTACGTGGTTTATCCGGCCCTGCATAAAAATATCTCTTTTACTGGTCTTAAGTCGGCTCATGTAACCTTACACCTAATGTCTAAGCACCATATACATGGTACAAATAATGTTCAGACAAAAATAAAAAAAAACTTACGTTTTCATGCTCAACAGGCATAGTGCAGTTGGCTTCATCACTGCCATCCTTGCAATCCGTTTCGTTGTTGCACACCCAGGAACTCGGAACACATTTCTGACCATCACCGCACATGAATTGGTGCGTTTCGTTGCAGAACAAGGCGTCCGGAGTGTGGTTAACTGGTGAAACATTACATATAAGAAGCACATTTATAAATACTGCCAGTACCATCGACATTTTTAGCACTTTATCTTCAGATTATTCAAGTAGGCAATCATCTTTATGCTGATGAACAATTTCCTGAAAACCTCTTTCATTATCTGATTCTCTCAATGCAACCGAAGTCCATTAAAAACCATCAAGCAGTTTCAATTCAAAAGAAATATCACAAATAAGAGGCTATTTTGTTACATGTTTTTTATATACCGAAAAAAACTAAGCGTTCAGATAACTTGCGATTGTATCGCTAAAAGAGCGGTCTCTCCCATTAGATAAATCCCTGACCCTTTCAGATAACCTTTGGATATACGTTCTCAGATTTGTTTTAATACTCAGCGAATACTTGCCTTAATATTATTGTTTATGTATTATTAATTTATATTAATATACTAATAGTAATATATATTAATTGATATTATTTCTATCAAATCAATCAATATTATTGTGGATGTCTACAGTCCTGGGACAGTACATAATACATCTGTATTACTTAGTACTTACCAGCGCACTGGTTGGTATTTTACATCTAAGACAATACTAAAAAAAAACATACAGACGTATTGATAACCTCCTCCTTTTTTGAAGTCGGTTAAAAAATCGTTTTTACAATAGAATTAGTGTTAGTAATGGGAGTCACTCAGGAACCAATTTGATTTCTTTTTATATCTTTAATGTATAAAATGTTGTCTATGTGCACATTACATAACGGAATGAAATTATAAAATTTATTTAAAAAAATCTATAGCCACAGTTCATTGCACTATGATTTCTAACTAATTATATGAATGCTAATGATATAGCATTTACAACAATATGTATATACAATTACGAGCCGGTTGGCGTGGTTGGTAGACACTTGCCTTTCGCGCCGCAGCGCAGGTCGTGGGTTCGATTCACACCCTGGACAGACATTTGTGAGCATGACTGTTTTTCCTGAGTCTATATAAGTATGTATTTACAAAAGAAAAGTAGTGTATCAGTTGCATGGTTTCCATATTACGAGCTCTGCTGCTGCTCTGTCCCAGGATTGTAGACATCCACAATAATATTGATTGTTTTCATAGAAATTATGATGTACTTGGTGGTAGAGCTTTGTGCAAGCTCGTCTGGGTAGGTACCACTCACTCATCAGATATTCTGCCGCAAAACAGCAGTACTTTGTATTGCTGTATTCCAGTTTGATGGGTGAGTGGGCCAATGTAATTACAGGCATAAGGGACACAACATCTTAGTTCCCAAGGTTGGTGGCGCATTGGCGATGTAAGCGATGGTTAATATTTCTAACAATGCCATTGTCAATGGGCGTTGGTGACCACTTACCATCAGGTGGCCCATATGCGCGTCCGCCTTCCTATACAATAAAAAAAAGCAAGAAGTAAAGATAAGCTAATGCTGTAATACATTTATAGCTTAAACTAAATTCGATATTCGACTTTTGCTGTCTAACAGTCCCAGGGGTAATATATTCGTTTCAATAATAAAATACTTGCATTTAATTCAAAATAAGTATATAATGAATAAATAAAATATATCAATTTAGGAGGTACTTAGGTACGTTGCGGGTTGAGGGAATACACATGTGGCAGAATTTGAGTGAAATTTGACACGTGCAGGTTTCATCACGATGTTTTCCTTCGCCGTTAAGCACGAGATAAATTACGAACACAAGTTAAGCACTTGAAAATTCAGTGGTGCCTGCCCGGGTTCGAACCCACGGTCATCGGTTAAGATTCACGCGTTTTAGCCACCGGGCTATCTGGGCTTTTAGTTGTAAAAGAATTCATAAGTAATATTCGTAATTTATATTTTTTTTATAAATCTTAATTAATAGAATGGATTGTCTAAAGAAGGTGCGAGGTTAGATCTGCAAATTAATATCTAATACCATGAAAGTGAAAGAATAAAAGAGACCATATAATGCCTCCTTGAGGTACACCGGCACTCGCTATCAAAGAACCAATAATAAAAATCCAAGACTCGCAAATACAATAACGACAGTCGATAATAAACTCATTGCATATCTTAAATTTAAATTGAAATATATAAGTTAAAGAAATAGCTGTAAAATAACAAAATCAACAGTATTGAAAACATAACTAAGTCATAATGCCATATTATAACTTCCTGTTTACCCGTGGCTAATCTTATATCGTTCATCTTCAAGAGCATCAGAATTTGTAATGGTGAATATTTTTCTAACTATATATTATATTATAGTAAAATAGCATATGGTATACAATATGCTTTCTATCTTTATAATAAGAATAAGAAATGATTATTTCGCTGTTGTAAAAGACGCTCCAACAATTTAACTATTAAGCAATTCCATATACCGAATTGATGGTAACTTAATTTTAAGCGCAGATTGCAAAGTGTTGATACAAAAATGCTTGTAAGAACCTACCTGTAGATTCAGGTTTCAAATTCGGCGATAACAGACTATAATATACGATTATATTAATTTTTAGAATACTACATTGCACTGCAATGTTAGTCGATAACATATTTGCGAAATATTTAAAACACGACCTGGTAAGATCAGTCTTAAGATAAACATAATTCGATTAATACTCGAACTATTTTTCATTGGCAATGTGTGCAAATTTAGGGGTAAGTACACATGCCAACTTTCAGAATAATTTTCATATTACTGTTACAGAATATTAGAAATAAATCTTAGTCTTGTTAAATTACTTTGGTTATATTTTAAAATAGCTACATACCAAGCAAATATAAAATAAAAGAAATAGACAATTATTCATAGACAATATGTTATTAAAATTACCCACAAAATAGAAAAGCTTTTTTTTAAATTTGATAGGTGTTCTAAACTCACGTTTAAATTTTCCTCTTTTAAAACATATGTATGGCAGCTGTATTGCACTTGTCTAATAGCTCGGCACAGACAAGAAAATTAAAAAAAAAATTACTCACAACAAAAATTCTCATCGCTTCCATCCCCACAATCGCGATTACCGTCGCAATATTTGTCTTGAGATATGCAACCTCCACCAAGACAGAAAAAGGCACCCTCTACGAGACAATCAGGATCGAAAGATTGCATCTCATCATTGAATTCTCCTTGACACGTCAGCAGCCACGTTAAAATTATTAGTAGGACAGCCATCCTGATAGAACAATAATTTTGAATGTACACTTAAATGTTTGGATGGTTAGCACAGGTAGCTTAATTGATTAAACTAGTTTGTGACATGCGAGAAAAATTAAATTTATTAAAAAAAAAAAAATATTATACCGCGGTGTAAATATCTTCATATATCTATAAGATCTTTTCACTTTACGTATCTATTTTTTTGTACTTAATATAAATAATTTAGATTGTTTACACAATTCCTAATAAATTATTTTATTTTAAAAGTATTTACATTACTTTGTCCATATATCGTAAAATAAATTACTGTTTTAATAAAAACAAAACAGAATTAAATTAAATACGCTTATTTAATTATATATAATTGGAACTTACCTACGGTAAAACGTAAAAACTGCAGACTATTTTTTTTTTATATTTAAACAAAAGTAACTATGTTCACGTGGCGGTGACTTCTTTAGAGAGTGAATAAGCTAAAAGACGAAATAGCTAAAAATATTTAACTACCCACTACAAACATTAATTTTTAATACATATACATAGCCTGAAATGCAAATATCAAACAAAAATAAACATAAATCTTATTCATTCTTATCACACCTTATCATTTATATTTTTTTACATTTTTGTTATATCAAAAACTTTTAGAAACAACTAAAAATATCTTCCACTTTTATCTCACACTATATCTGTTTTACACTATACGTCTGTCAAAGTTTTCGAACGAATTCTTGATTTCTTGCTAAGTGGATGTCTCTCACTGACAGGTCAGAGTCCAACTTTCTAGTAGTTTTTAATAACTTTTTTTGGGTGTTGTAAGAATTTTAATTTGTATTTATTTTTGTAGAAATAATTAGCAAATTCAGTGTAAGCCGGTATTCATATAAAGAGAGTCATGGCATCGCAAGTGGCAAAATCTTTTATAAAAGCAACCCGTCCTTCTTCCACAGCTAAATTCGGTAACTTTTCTATATTAACAAATATTTATTAACAATGTATTCATAAACAAATATATCATATACAAATCATTAAACAAAATCATGTTTTATTTTAACAAAAAATAAGTTATTATGAGGTATTTTAACTTCAATTCATGAAGAGTAAACTTTGGACTCGAAAGTTGGCAATAATTATCAATTATATTAATATTAACTGGACTTTGTTCTGACTATTTATGAATATATCAAGTACAAATTATGGTTTAATATTGAATAGTTGTAGGAATAACAGCTTAAAGTATATATTAGGTGTTATAACACTAAAACAAAAATGTATTTTGAAATCTTTCAATTATTTATCAAGTAACTCTTATTACTAGTTTGATGCTCTACGATACTTAAGTTTTGTATAAACAATATTTAGATACTGCCAGGCGAGCTCTCAGTGTTGGAGCAGCTTTACAACAAAAGAAGACTCTGCCTGATAAGACAGGCAAGAATGTGGTACTTGTGGACGGAGTCAGAACACCATTCTTGGTTTCGTTTACCGACTATGCCAAGATGATGCCACATGAACTGGCCAGGCATTCGTTACTGTAAGTACATAATAATATAATGGCCATAACTAATTTCATATCAGAGTTCCTTCATTTATTTTTCTTTAATGATTAAATCACATAATGCTTGAATTTGATTAATTATCAGGTGAATGTAATTTTTGTTCTACTTGCTTGACCATCTAAACTGTATAAGACAATTACTTGTCTATTAAAACTCTTGTGATCGCACACTATTTTCTTCAAAGGTTGTAAATGCTTCTTATATTCTATACATATATGTAAATATTAAGATGTTGAACATAAAATATTACTAGGAAACTTATACAATTGCATACCAGCCCAAGCTTTACAGAGGCCAGATGTATGGCATATTACTGTCATGCAAGTTTTACGATTAAATTGCGACTAAAGGATCTTGTATAATTTGTATATTCTTGTATAATTAATCACTTTTTTTACAGACAGCATTTGCAATAGTTTATCATTATTTATTATTTTTGTACAATAAGAAAGGACAGACATAACATTACATACTTGAAAATGTTTTAGCATACTTAAAAATTTTAATTTTTCTATACATAGTGGCCTACTCCAAAAAACCGGTGTATCCAAGGATATTATAGACTACATTGTCTATGGCACAGTCATCCAGGAGGTGAAGACATCCAACATTGGGCGAGAAGCTGCTCTAGCTGCCGGCTTCAGTGACAAGACTCCAGCTCACACCGTCACTATGGCTTGCATATCATCCAACCAAGCTATTACTACTGGTTAGTTGAAACACGCTTATATACTTATATTAACAATTCATTTAATTTCCCAATTTAGAAAAGACAAATAATATATTACATAATGTATGTCTCACATTTACCGATGAATAATTTTTCAAATTGCTTTGAAAAAATGTATATACTTAAACTATCATTAATGAAACTGTACAAATTAAAGTCAAACAATAGATATTATCTATTTTATATGTAATTAGCTGTGCCCCGCAGTTCCTTAAATTTGCCGGATCAAACAAACAAACTCTTCTGCTTTATATATTAGTATAGATTTGTAAACAGTGGACAAAGTTATTTAGTAAGATTAATCTGATTAAGAATTATATATTTAGATGAAATATGACACAGTTTGATGTAAATAAATAAGCAACACAAGACGAAAGTGACATAATTGGCTGTTCCAGGTGTGGGCATGATAGCAGCCGGCGCCTATGATGTAATCGTGGCTGGTGGAGTGGAGTTCATGTCGGACGTGCCCATCCGACACTCGCGCAAGATGAGGGCGTTGCTGCTGCGACTGAACCGCGCCAAGACTCCGGCTCAGAGGCTCTCGTTGATAGCCAGCATTCGACCTGATTTCTTTGCGCCTGAGGTATGGTGAAAATCTATGTGATTATATTTTTTTTATGATAAAATAACAAACTTAATTAGGTTCAGCTATGTACCATATATGATTAGTAAAGTAAGACAACTAATGTTGATACTATGCGATAAGTAATTGAGTTATTGATATAGTTTTCATAATTTGTTATTTATTCTTTAAAAGTATTGATTTATATAGTATATGGGTGGCACTGCTTTAATACATAAATGAGTAATAAAGATCCACCGGCTGCTATGACACAGTGATGGTGTGCCCCCAGCTGCCGGCCGTGGCGGAGTTCTCGTCGGGCGAGACGATGGGGCACAGCGCGGACCGGCTGGCGGCCGCGTTCGGCGCGTCGCGCGCGGAGCAGGACGAGTACGCGCTGCGCTCGCACAAGCTGGCCGCCGCCGCGCAGCAGGCCGGATACTTCACCGACCTCATCCCCGTCAAAGGTGCGCTCGGCACCGCCCCCCTGGGCGGGGCGTCACCGACTGAGAGGGGGAGGGGGGCAATGTACCGCCTAGTAGCCTCAGTGACATGTCCTAGTGACCATTGTAGAGTTGGTTGACTGTAATTATGTTTAGGCGAAAGGAAGATGCCTCCACAAATCTAATTCGCTGAAGCAGTGCTACCCACAACCTTTCTCCAACCATAAAGAAGTTAGCTCATTTAAGGGTTTCTTGGTATTAGAAAATACCATCAAGGGATATGTAGCCTAATTTATTTTTTAAGCAGGAAAAATCATCCCTGCATGCCCGACTTTTGGAGAAATCCTGGTTATGTGGTTTTATTACCCAATATTACCAGCGACGTTAGACATGCCTCAGATCTCAACAACTACTACTATTTCAAGATCGTTTTGACAATATAATATATCGAATACTAAACGCGTACCAAAATCTGAATAAAATTAAATCTATAACATATTGTTCACAGTGGAGGGTAAGGACGCTTTGGTCGAGAAAGACAACGGGATCCGTGTGTCGACTCCGGAGCAGCTCGCCAAGCTGAGGCCGGCCTTCATCAAGCCGCACGGCACCGTAACGGCCGCCAACGCCTCCTTCTTGGTAAGTCACTGTGACATATTTGTCACATTATTATTTTATCATTTACATAAGCAAATAATAGGATAGCTAGCACAAATTAAAATAAATACTGTAAGTAATTATTCATTTAATACAATTTATAGAGTCCCAGATTATTATAAAAGTGTAATATTTATGATAAATTTTATATTAATAATAAATGTGACACAGACGGACGGCGCGTCGGCATGTCTCGTCATGTCGGAGGCAAAGGCCAAGGAGCTCGGACTGAAGCCCAAGGCCTATGTCCGGGACTTCACCTATGTCGCTCAAGTAAGTGCACGTATTAGATATTATATAAATACTATATATTACAGCATGACATTATATATATATACTATATAACACTGTACATGACATTTTTCACATTTATACATCAATATGCAATCATTACTAAAAAGAAAATATACAAAAAATAATAACGATTTAATTACCATTGTGTCAGGATCCCGTGGACCAGCTGCTGCTCGGACCCGCCTACGGCATCCCTAAGATTCTGGACAAAGCCGGACTGAAGCTCAGCGACATTGACACCTGGGAGATTCATGAGGCCTTCGCTGTAAGTCCCTAGATAGCGCACTCTAAATACTTATAATGCACAGTGCACACTAGTAAATGTTTTCAAAATTAATATTTTATTGAAGATTTTTATTCAATTATTAACTATATTGCAGCATATAAACAAAACTTAGATAGAATTAAATATTCTTCTAATACTCTGTATTTTCCTAGGGTCAAATTTTGTCCAACTTGAAGGCACTGGACTCTGACTGGTTCGCTCAGACTTATCTCGGACGTCAATCTAAGGTTGGTTATATTTTATTATTATGCCAATTTATATAAGTTACAATTATTATATAAAAAACAAGAGTGAGTGTGTGAAGCTGACTGTCAACCTTCGCTAGTCGGAGAGGCATTTGAAGAAGAACAATGGCTATTTGGAATAAAAATTAAATTTATAACTTTCAATTGTTTGCTGATGAAAGTCAGTAAAATAAACAAGACATAAAAACATTATTTTTGATTATTACATACTTTTGAGAATCACAAATAAAAGTAGAAGTAAATGACTTTGAACTTGTATACTTTGAGAATTTTAATAACAATTAGATATTATTGTCTCGACTAAGCTGATTATCTAACATGTCTAACGCATATGTCCACAGGTGGGATCTCCGGATTTAGACAAATGGAACAAATGGGGTGGTTCCCTGTCTATTGGACATCCCTTCGCAGCCACCGGGGTAAATATTTATCTTTGAATACAATTATTGTAGATGTGGTAATACCACTGAATGTTTTCATTTTTATCTGTAGTATATAACATAAAAACCATTTGAAAAACAGTCTGCTTTAACACACAAGTGTACAAGGCATTGAAAATAATACAACTGTAATTGTAGAAAAATTGTAGCAGACTAGGTTACGTATTTATATGAAATTTAATCAAAATTGGTTTAGTGATTAGCCGTGAAAGTGTAAGAGAAAGTAATGTTAGTATACATAACATGTAAGGAATATTTTTTATATCACTATAGTATGGAAGTTGTACTCGAATGTTTGTTTTGTGTTTTTTGCTGGTTCTTATGTAGTCTAAATTCCAACCCGTGGTAGCTTTTCAAAGGTACTTAAATATAGTATACATTATAAATTTGTTTGTCCCCCAGGTGCGTCTGGCCATGCACACTGCACACAGACTGGTGCGCGAGGACGGCCAGATCGGACTGATCTCCGCTTGCGCGGCCGGCGGGCAGGGAGTCGCCATGCTCCTGGAGAGGCATCCCGACGCTACACCCAACTAGACCACCGCACGAGAGTAATGATGCATAAAATGTTCAATTTTCAGAGTCTATAGTAACTAGGGCGATTATTATAAGATTAAAACTGTATTTGTTTTCAATTATTCAGATAGTACTGCTGTCAGAAACGGACAAGATTTTTTTCATCTTATTCGTAACTTAAATTAGTCGATTAAATTTTGCATGTAAATTGATTATAAAAAAATATTTCTCTATTGTTTGGAACTTCATATCTGTTACATTGATTTTTTTTTGTTTTATTAAATGGAAAAAATGCCTACTGACTACTTACATATGAATTTGGAAAAGAAAGTGAAGGTGCTTATTCTACTTTTAGTTGTAAACAACATTACAAAATTTGTATTTTATCAAAATCAAAAGTTTAATCATTACTCTTAATTCAGAATTATATTTTTATGAAAATTTTCCTATATCTTCCTTCCAAGCCAAAATATTTGTATACACTAAGTTATGGCTCTCATTTAAGTAATATCAGACTCGATGGCGTCTAAATTATGTTATAATCACTTCATATAATTAGTAGTTAAGAGAAAATGTATGTATTTTTGATGATTATTTATAGTACTGCCTGTTTAATAAATATAAAACAATAAAAGATGTTTTATTTATTGTAACATTTATTTCATTTTTATAAAAACCAAATAATGATAACATAAATAAAAACATTATAAAAATACATTGGGTATTTACTTTGCCATTTACATATTTGTATATAACAGCGAATATAGAATACACTATAATACATATTAATATATTCATTGTGGTATATCAAAGGCTTTTATACTTGTAATTGACGAATACAATTGATATTTTCTATCAATCATAAAGTTATATGAACAATGGAATTCCCGGTGGTAAATGGTTGCTAAAACCCAAAAAGACAGTGTTATCTTAGCCAATGCGCTGTCATGTGATGTTACTTTTTATTTACATCATTTTTTCCACTGGCTCACCATTACACCAGAACAATACCTCTGTAGTTAGCAGTTCAATATAAAATAATTATTGATTTTCTTGCATGTGGCCAGAACATTTTATGAATTGGTACGTTTTTCCATTACATAATATTCTTGTATATATTCAACAATATTTGTAAAAAATTGTTCGTCGGTGCACAAACACACTCACTGCCAGCGAACGATTATATATTTGCTACAGTCATACATAAACCACACACTTTATATAAATAACAGTATCACCTTGCTCTGTCATAGCTTATAATATAAGGGAAAATGAAACAATGGTTACAGGGCAACGATTTATTGAGTCGCCTATATTTCCTAGTGTTTATATTAAACTAATAACCGGAGACGGTCGCGGCGGACGCCGATACAAATTACACATATTTACAAGGGCGCCTGCCAGACATACTCCAACTATAAACTACAGTAAAAATACAAATCATCTTTCAAAAGGAGATTATAAACAATAGACAATCGTCTAAGCTACGAAGCTAGGCTTTCGTATCATTAACGGATTCAAATCGTATAATTTAAAAATATAAACGCCTCCATGTTATTCAATCTTAATATATTTTAATATAATTACTAATTAATTGTCACAGCTTTTTTTCTGCTATATTGTTGGTGTTACATATTGCTTAAGATGTCGTTAAATATTCAATCTTCTATAAAAACTACCAAATATGAAAATTTATATTTTTTTCATAAAAGCTATAATATCTAAAACTATATTTTGTTTTTAGTTGATTACACTCTCGCCGATGAACGTATTTTTCTACATATATATTAGTTATTAATACCTAATTAATTTATCAGGTAATTTGGATTCAATCAATACAAATTCTTTACTCGAGTGTAATCTTAAAGAATACTAGATACACGGAATTAAGGTACAACACTTTTAATTGCTTTTATTACATTTTTTTACTATCGTCTTAGCTAATTTAATTGAGATTGAAGCTTACATTAGAAATAATCACAATTTTACAACATCCTGTCTAATAGTCGAATACTAAATATGTCCAATAATAAAAATCACAGTTTTATAACGCATTTGTCATAAAACAGGAAAAATAATTTGAAATTAAACATTATTTATAATGTACATGAATGAGAAACATATCACTAATTGGTACTTTTAAACATAAATAGCCACTACACTACAAAAACATTGTAGCATATTTTCTGAAATCTATTTTCGATACAGATATCTACTAGTATTTGTATAAAAAAAATTGCGTATTTTGTCATTATTTATTATTTAAAAATCTAATCGAGTGTATGCTGATTTGTAAATTTCTAAGCTAGAAATATTTTAAATTTTGAATAACATGTATGTTAAGGCGTATTATTGATTTTCCGAAACACAAAAATGTTATTTTGTGTGTTCAAAATTTATGTGTCAGAATACTATGTGTATATGACGTGACAAAAAAGCTAGTCAAAATGGCGGAAACGTTTTTTTTTATCAGAAGCAGTCTAAATAACTTAAAATATAAATAATAGAAGTAACTTTAAAAAATATATATAATATTACTAAGAAAAAAATACGTTAAAATTTTGCCATTTTCTTTTAAGGATAATTCCCGCCATTTTGATGACAAGCGCGCCTTTTTTAAAACAATATGAATGTATCATGCATCTATGGTAAAGGTCGAAAATTACAGGCTGATCGATATAATATATACAACCTTAGATATATTAAAACTAAGAAGTTAATCATAAAACTTTATATAGTTATTTCATTGCGTCATATAATAATATGAAATGGATGAATTTGAATAAAAATATATCTCTCGCTACGACTTAAGACTATAAGAACACCCACGGGCTTGTTTAAGCTATCGTTATAGTGGTTTTTTTTATATAATGTGTTAAAGGCTAAAATACAGATGGTATTTTAGATTAGATATGATTAGTTGTACATATTTCAAATGGTTATGTAATGAAATAATGTGTTATTAATACAAAAAATGAAATATTCAATTAAAATGAAATATTATTATTTCATTCCTTTTAAATGATGTTCGGATATATTTAATTCAATTTTAAATTTGACAAACCTTTTTTATTTTCATTTGATTCAAAATATGATTAAATTAATACAAAAAAACACATACATTATTTTCCTTTTAAATGATAGTTTTAAAAAACATTTACTTATTGTACTCATTTTTATAATCAGTAACTTTGACACAAAGTTTTATATTTTTATTATAAAATTTTCGATTGTAATTAATCTGCTTCCTCATCTCACTTCAGTATTGCAAATTATTAAATTATCAGCCCACTGACGATACTATCTATTCAAATATTATAATTGTATATTTATTTACGTGCCAATTTTGATATTATTTTATTGACTCTATAGTATCCAAAAACTTCAAGTAAAAACTGCATGTTTTCTAAGCACTGAAGTTAACCCTTCTCGAGTGTATTTTTAACTCAATAAAATCGTAGTCCTTTTCGTAACACAGACCCTCGCCCGGGACACGACTGACATATTATTTATATATAGTCTATGACTGACCCCACTTTTGTATATGTTTGTCAGTAACATATGCCTCGATGTGCGTACAAGGGTCCTGAACAAGTGTGGCGTCGCGGGCGTGCGCTACTGGAAGTCTGCGAGTGACTGCCGCCAGGTGGCGTGGAAAGGGATGCGTAGCAATTTGAGTTTGGTGTTCGGCAGTTGAGCTGACAGGAGCCGTTGTAGAGTCGGGATCGGGAGTATTTCCACCTGGAAAATGTTATTGTTTTACTTATCACTATAAATATTTTAAATAAATATATCATTAATGCTCTTTGGTGCGATGATCATCGTAAGACGAGTGGAGTAGTTTGTACCTGTGGCAAGTTAGCCACGATGCAGTAGGCATTGACAAGCGAATGTTGTATACCTGTGACTAGCCACTTACGGTGGAATAGTCGAGTGTAAGGCGGTGTGCAACTTCTACAGACCAGTCAAGCGAGCAACGATGCGGTGGTCGCTAGGCAACAAGTACCTATTTCGAGTCGACCACGGAGACGTGATCGTCGGTATACGAATTTCGGACGTTGTATACCTGCGGCGAGCCAATTGCGGTGCGTCGTTCGACGTTCGACGAAGGAGCGGTGTGTACCTGCGGAGGGCCAGCCACGGTGCGCTGTTCGTCGGGCGGCGTTTGGCGGGCGGTGTGTACCTGCGGCGGGCCGACCACGGTGCGGTGATCGTCGGGCAGGCGACAGCCGGGTACGGGTTTCAGTACGGGAATGCACTCGCCGACGTCTCGCCGCTTGCCTTCGCCCTCGCCCGCTTCACACTGGTCTATGAATAATTCAGTAACGCGAAGCAATTCGATAGTCACGCCCCACATCAAATGCGTCAACGTATCCTTCAGTCGAAGTACACCGCTTAATACCTGCGATGAATAATAATTTGTTTTAGACAATATATTATTATACTTTAAAAAAAATGTGATGTTAAACTGCATTTACTCATAAACAGCTTACCTGTTTATTGGTTGTCGCAGATTGTGACACATATGTCGGTATAATGAGCAGTCTCTGTATATTTTTACACTCCGCGAGAGCATCGTCGAATCCAACCTACAGAAGAAAAAAAGACATTTACAAAAAATATTATTTAGCAATGAACAAGCTTTATTTCACATCATCATTACATTGTTTTTAGGGGTAATAAGTTAAACAACGCTGTCTTTTTCTTTCGAATGTGAAATCGTTATGTGACAGAAAGAGAGAGATCAGAGTTGAATTTAACATCCTCAAAACAACATTTAATATGTTGTATTATTACTATAGTTATATACTGACCTTAACATCAAAATTAACAAGTTCGAGTCTGGTTAACTTTGGCAACGCTGAGAGTGCTCTAAGAAGTGCCGGTGCGGCACAGTGCGACACTCCTCGCTCTAACCGCAACCTTCGCAGTTTAACCAACTTGCTCAGAGCCGTTGCGAACGATCCACCGAAGGAACATTCGCCTAGCTCGAGTGATTCCAGCTGTTCAAGCTGTCCGACTACTTCACAGGCACACCAACCGAGCTCCTTGATCGACGTTAGTGATAAATGTTGTAGACGTGATAGTGAGGACAGGGAATGTAGGTCGCGGGTTAAGGATAGTCCAGTTAGGCTCTGTAACATAAAAACATATGTTAATACTATTTTTTTTATTGCTATGAAATTTATTTATATATATTTATATTAATTATATGATTCTCTACAATATAATATACTTAAATGTGATAGGCTCTTACGACCACTTTTGAATTATACGTCTTAATGTAAAACTATTCTTGGCTCAGAACGTAATCAGACCGAAAGTAATCAGCAAGAAATTCCATAGTTACAATTTATCCGCAATTAAATGAATGTATGTGTTGATATGTGATCACCTTGAGGCGCAGGAGCTCGAGGCGCGGCAGGCGCGCGAGCGGCGCGGGGTCGAGGCGCGCGTCGCGGATGGCGGGCGCGGCCAGCGCGCGCAGGCCGGGCAGGCGCTCGCACGCCGCCTCCACCGCGCGCGCGGGGCACCGGCACAGCTCCAGTCTGGAACACCACTGGCTCTTATACCGTCCTCGTACAACACGCCACTCTATATATATACAAGCTAGTCATCGATATTCAATAGATCTCTGTAATCAGGAGCTCATGTTATTTTGCATTAGTTACCTTTTTAAAGTAAGGTTCAAGAATGTTTTATACATAATTATACGTTCGATGGGTTGACTGTGAATGCGTAACAAACAAACATACGGACAGAGTAACTTTTGCATTTATATGAGTATAGATTTAAAGTATAAGGTTTTAGTTTACCTCTCGAGTGTATCCACGGAGCCGATGTGTTCAGCGAAGTGATCCCAGAAGACGGTGTCGTTAGGCGGTAGCAACATCTTACGCAAGTCCAACCATCTCGTGCCGTGACTCTTTAACGCTGCACACAGGCCTGCCCAGTCGCTAACCTGCGTTATATGGAAGAATATTATTAAAATTAAGAAGGTGTAGCACTGTATGTGTACACACATATATATATAATTGAGAAGTTTTGAACATAATCAGGTAATTAATTCTTACATGTGAGTTTTTCATCCGCACGTGCCTCCAGAGCGCCGGCGCGGACGCTAGCTGGCGCCACAGCCGACACACTCGTGCGCAGCGGGCCACGTCGCGCATTCCAAGGTATTGAAATATCTTTAAAAACATAAGACAATTAACACATCAATCATTATAAATTCACAGTAAACTAATTTGATTGTCTTATATCAATTTACCGACAATAAAAAAAAGAAGCCAAATAGATTGAGCAACATCTATTCTAATATATAAAGCTGAAGAGTTTGTTTGATCCGGCTAATCTCAGGAACTACTGGTTCGAATTTAAAAATATTTTTTGTGTTGGATAGTCCTTTTATCGAGAAGGTTCTAGGCTTATTTTTATTTTTTATATTTTTATTATATACTAGCTGATACCCGCGACTTCGTCCGCGTTGCTTGATATATTAACAAAGTGTTCATATGTACGAAGGAAAAAGCATCAAAAAGCTCGCAATCAAAAATATACTTTGTTTAAACATACATCACTGAACACGCAGTACATATACAAATCGTTGTTTCTTGAAACTTTAACAACTTTTTATTAAATGAAGATATCGCAATATATATATATATATTTTTTGAGAAGTGTCTAAGAAATAAAATTTAGAAAATTTCATTGAAATCTATCCAGTAGTTTTTCCGTGATGCGCGCACAACTGCAGACCTCTATCATTTTCTGTATATAGATACGCGGATGAAACCATGGGCCACAGCTAGTGTTAGTATATAATTGCACAGTAAGCAGTTGCGGCGCGGCGTACCTGCACGGCGACGTTGTAGTCGGCGGCGCGCGCGCGCGTGTGGAAGGCGGTGAAGTGGTCGGCGTCGTCGAGGCGCGGGCGGCCGCGGCGCCGCGGGGACTGCGCGGGCGGCGCGGGGGGCGCGGCGGGCGGCGACGCGGCGCCGTTGGCCAGCGTGCGCGCGCGCAGCGCCTTGGGCGCCTCGCTACCGCGAGAACGAACGGTACCATTAATACAAGCACATTCTAATTACATATGATAGTCATTTGAAAACTTTCTATACCTTAAAATATAATATAAACATACATTTGAGTGGTTCACGCCGATTACTTAAAATAATAATAAAAATAGTGATCTAAAAATAAACTTACCGAAAATTTCCTTAAGGTTTATGAAAGTAAAAATTAAAACGAATACTTTTAAATTTTAAACATTTCTCATTCGTAACATATCACCGCCGCGACGCCGACGTACACACGGCGACACGTACAACATAGCATACAAAAATAATACAACTTAAAATTATCGCTATCCTTAAAAATATACTAAACTAAATATAATGGGTAATAATATCACAATTCGACAATCCTTTCTTTGTACATATAAAAATGAAATTTTGTACCAATCAACGCTCAATTAAATACATTTGATACTAAATTTTAACACTTGAATCACATAAACAAATACGACCTGATCTACAAGAAGTAAGTATATTTTCGAAAGCTTTGAATGTACATCGACATACGACCTTCTTCAATGGCACAAGAAGTAAAGATAAACAAATATAAGACATATTAAAAGCGATTCTGAACTAGCTTTGCTATATAGTGAACTAAAACAATTCCGAATACAAATTCGCCGACGTTCATAACGCCATGTTTTCATTAATCCATAAAGAATACCATAGACATTTTCATAGTAATCCAAGGTCGAAGTTGTTTCTGTATCTTTACTCCTCCTGTAATCGGTATAGATAGACCATAGTTAAAATATAATAACTATATAACTACAGGTTATTAATTATATTTCAATAAAAAAAAGTTTTTATGACAATTGTAATTAAAAACAAAACAATATGTGCTACTATTATTAAATGTTTAAAATTCATGTGCAAAATTTCATAAAGTAATATTAAAAATTGAATGTAACTAGCTTACGAGTAATATATCATAATTCATAATGCAGACAATTTTAGCAAATCACGTTAAATCATAGTTCCTGATACAGTCTTCCTTTTTTATAACGCTAAATAAATATAGATTAAAAATATAATCATTGAAGTTATATACAAAATATTAACTATTCCCAACACTTTTTCTGTTGTCGGTCATCTGTAAAGAAAAATTATATATTTTAACTGAGATTATTTACAAAAAGTAATTTTATGACCGGTGAATGCTCCACGATAGCGTCTTGAGCAAATATTATAAGTTATTCCGCAGCCCAGCACCAACGCGCATTGGTTGGTAATGTTGGTATGTATGTTACGCGTTACAATTGGATCCAAAACGTGCCATATTTACTAAATTTCTTTACTTTTCTTTTTGTCATTGAGCCGTGACACCTTAATTGTCTTTATCATTATTTCCAGTTCATTTTTTTTCTATTTACTAATAAATAGTGTTAATGCCTCAAGCACTGTTTGTCACTGCGGGCTGGCGCGCGCGACGACGATGAACCTGCGGCCGTTGAGCACGGCCAGCGACTGCGGCAGCGCGGGCCGCGGCGGAGCGCCCTTCGCCACCGCCCACACGCGCTCGCCGTCCGGTCCGCCGCCCGCCACCTGCCGCCACATTTATACAGCTATTGAGATTCCACCAGAAACAGACCAGATTCAGCTTGTGTTTTGTCAATAATTAATATATAACAAAATATAAACATATATTCTACCAATACTATTTTAACTCTTCTATTGTTTTATATGTGAAAATTCTGTATACAAAGTTGCTCCACACCTTATTTATTATGCTTATTATTACGAGACATCATTTGTTTACATAAGAAAAAAAAACATTTTTTTACATAAAAATGGATGATAGAAAATCTGTTTGAGACTGTAATGGCCGAATACTGAAACGTCTTTCAAATATGAAGTGGGACTTAATTATTTGGAACGCCATTAATTTCAAATTTCGCATACAAAATTTTGAAATTAATGACGTTCCAAATAATTAAGTCCCACTTCATTTTGAATGACGTTTCAGTATTCGGCCGTTAGACTTAGACATTAAAAGTTGCTACAAAATCATAAAGGCTTTTTGACCAACCAATCTACTTTGATGTAAACTGCCACTAGATGCCGCTACAGCACATCAACTCTTATACCGTTCAAAGATAACCATGACATTCGGTATACATTTGACCAATAATATAAGTAATATTTGAACACATTTTGTCTGTAGTAATAATTTACTGACGAATTTAATAAGCATTTTAGTGCAAGCTGGGGTTAAGATACCAAAATGAATATGTTAAAAGTACATAATATAGATCATTTACCTTCATCCTCAAGAGTACTCTTTTGTCATTCTTCGGGACTTTCGCCGGCACCGGTACCGGTAGTCGCCTCGCACCGGTGTTAGACATGGTCGGTGGGGCGGTGCTCAATTGGGTCGCACTGGTGGTGACACCCGTTTTATTATGGACGAGTGACGAAGGTTCTAGTGGTGGTGATGTTGATTTGCGACAGTTCTGAAAATAAAATGTTATTTAATTGATAATTTCGAAAAAAAAAATCTTCCATCCATACCATACATTAAATCCTTTTCAAACTGTATATGTATTGTTTATATAATTATATTTAATTATAATGACATAGTACATAGATGTTTGTCAACATAGTCAACTTAGGCTTTTGAATGATTATAATTTATATGTATATAATATTTTTATTGGCCATACTGAGTAGTCAAGAAACTTTGATGTTACGTAACCATAAAGAACTAATAACAGTAATAATGTACTTATATCTGTATACCATGAATTTATCGTATTTATCATTTGGAAATGAAATCAAAAATCTAATTTATAAAATTAGGCTTCAGAATATGAATTATATAATGTGAATGAATCAACAAGAAACTCGGAGCATACTTTAACAGAAATATCTTTAATTTGATTGTTTCATCAGTAATATCCATAGGCAGATATTTCCACTTACTATCGATATCCGCCTTGTTATATACGAAAATAAAAGTACGAACTTTGCACAGGAAGCGGTCGGGCGCGGCGGGGTAGCCCACACAGACGGGGTGGTACAGGCACAGGCACGCGTCGCACGCCAGCGACGGCACGGCGCCGCGCCCGCACGACATCGAGCACGGCTGCTGCACCTGGCGCGCCACCGGCGGCTGTGGATAATAATATATACTATACATTATTTATTTTATTTTTATATTCACATTAAAAATATTACTATGCTTAGACTGGTTAATATTTCCTTTATCCATTTACTACTCATACTTAAGAAATAATAAAATAAAAACCAAAATATTTTTTTTACTTTCTTACTCAATCAAGGCAAGTTCTCTAACACGGCTCTAACGCCATAATATCTCACAATTATGACAAAAAAATACCTGATGGTGATGAACCGCGACGGGCTCCCTTTCCGGAGCTTGCGGAGCAGGGGTGTGAGAAACTTGCGCGGGATGCGCAGTATGTGCAGAATGAGTGGGGTGCGCAACTTGAGTAGTATGCGCATTTGGTGCGGGGTGCGCGGGTTGCGCAGGTTGCACAGGACGCGGCTGCGGCTGCGCATGCGCCTGCGTCTGCGGCTGCGGCGGCAGCGGGCCCCTGCCGTACCACAGTGTTACCTGCGCCGCCAGCGCTCAGTACCCGCATGCGAGGGTTAATTGCCAAACCTTTGTCAATTAACCCGTCGTTTGCGATATATATGCATTTTATGTTTTTAATTTAAGACTTTCAAAACAGTATAATTACCTTACGAGCACTTGCACTATAAATACCAAACGAATAATACGTGTGCTTTTAGAAGACGAATAAAAACGAAATATCAATACATTTATATAATATTCAAATACAATAAAATAATATTGAAATTTATTTAAACCGTGAACCACTCAAACATATTTGTATACTATCAAGATAATAAACTTAATAATCTATTCATTCTAAATATTTAACAGAAAAAGACAATGGCAACATTTAATTTTAAAAAAAGCCAAGTTGTATTACTAAGCTTAAATTTAATATGAAATCACATACACTATTGAAATCATACCTGGGCTTTTTCCAAGCTGCAGTGTTGTTGTTGTCTGCTGGCGCTGGCATCTGCTGTTGCTGTTGAGCTTGCGGCTGTTGTTGTGGAGTTGGTGCTTTCTTTGCTGGCTTCGGAGTTGTACCATTACTGCTTAGCCGGGAACCCATTGATTTTACCTAAATATTATGGAAAATGTGATTTCATAAACATTACTTACCAACTTAACAGTCTATTTTTTATGTTTGAGTTCATTGTAGATAATAAATACCTTAAGTTTACCAGGTGGCGACTTATGAGTTGCCGGTTCAGGGCTGGCACCTTTAGGAGGTTTGGGCTTAGGCGTCCTCTTGCCGTCCAACACTGGTGGTGGTGCCGCTGGTACCGGGGACTCCACACGTCTGATGACTTTTGCATCACTGTAAGATGAATTTTATTTTATTAATTTTTTTCATATATTACAAAAACATCATTATTTATATTTATATTTTTGGAGAAATTTTTACCAACCGTATAATTTCTTTTTCAGGATCATCAATTCCTAAAGGTTCTTTGAAGAAAGAGAAATTTTCTAATGTAAGACCCGTCCCCGACAGGTGCTCGGCGACCTAAAACAAACATTTCATTTTATCAAATATATTTAAGGATATATTAAAAATGTCTTATCGAAAAGCAATGGATAATTTTAAATGAGATATATTGAACGTTAGGAAGTCGAACTGACACATGGACCACCTTACGGAAAGATCTACATGACTTTAATCAATACGAGGTACAGACCTCCCTCGTGGAGCGCAGCTTCTTCCCGTGCGGCGTGTAGTAGTAGATGTCGGCGTTGCGGCGGCCGGCGTCGGCGGAGGCGCCCGCGGCGCGGTACACCAGCTCGCGCCGCCAGCCGCGCTCGAGCGGCACGCGCAGCACGGGCGCCGACATCTCCACCGTGGAGCGCCGCCCGCCGCGCGCCGCCGGCGACGACGACGCGTCCGTCGACAGCGCGCCCTCGCCGTCCGAGCGCGACGACAGCGCCGACGACGGCCGCGAGCTATCTACGGGTTCAGTTCGGTAGCGTTACTCACTTAAACCGACGATGTTTATACAAGCATATTCTATACACATATATGTAACTACATACTAGTGGGCTGACTATCACATTTATATAGCGAGCATATTCGTATATCGTGTATCATCCACCTCGCCGTTTTCGATTACACCTTTTTGTTAGCGACTCATTCCAATGACTTTTGTTAATAGTACAGCGGGGCCTAAATTATCCAGACGAATGATTCTTACAGGTTATCTTGATTACCGGTTATTTACATCATATTAAAAAATATATGTTAAATAATAAAAATATTTACATTTTCTCACTTAAATAAAAAAAAGTATATATATATGTATCTATATAATGTAAGTATAACAAGAAAGATTTATATAAAATCTTATTAGTATTGCAAGCAATAGAATCAAAGTCTGGATAACAGGTCCTCTGTCTGTTGTACCAAAAATGGACAATCAGCCAGTCATTACTGAATACAACAGGTACTATTCTCACCAGTACCCCGCCGCTGACGCTTCGCAGCAACTGTATCCCCGTTTTCATCTGAGAAGCTTCTCACGAAGGCAGTCACCTCCGCCTCGAGATGTTCAGACCACTTGGTACACCCACCTGTGTCTTGGCGAGCTCGTTTACTGGCTCTGATCGCTGGGCATGCCATGACGCTACGGACTGGTGTATACGTCTTGACGGCAGCTGACACCTCAGCTTCCAAGCGCTCTGTAATTAACAAGATTTTTTAATTAATTTCTTTGTCTTGTATTGCAATAATGACTTATTTAACCATTATGAGTAAAAGGTTCATTGAAAATACAAAATGTTAACCCAGAACACTGAAATTATATAAGTTCAATTACCTTTAAATCCCAATAACTTAAGAAATAAATAATAGTAGTGCTGTTATAAAAACACACGACTAAAAATTTATAAATGATCTACAATTAACACATACCAAATACATGAAAGACTTATGACAGGTAGTTGGAAAAAAAAATCAACTGTATAAGGGAAGGTTTTACCAAAATATTTTGTATCATTAACACCCACAAATAACTAAACTTACATAAATTCCTCACAACTCTGCCAACTTTGTACTAGCTGTGATTTTATTAACCAAACAAATTTTACTGGCTCACCCTCGGATTTGAACCTAGGACCTTCAGGATTTACAACTTTTACACTATTCACTAGACCAGCGAGGCAGTTGTGATATATATTTTCAAACATACAGACATTCTAATGTATATTAGTTATACTTATAACAAGTGTTTTTAGTTACAATCATATGAATTAAAATAAGTGGTAACAAAAGAATATGAGGTATGATAGTGCTTCATCCAATTTCAAAATAACTGGACACATCACCTGTTCCCTGAACCGGCTTACCTAAAACTTGACTATATCCAGTCAAACTATTGTGCTCAGTAAGGTCAAAACCTTTGAAACCATCATCACTAGATGAGGATGTTCTCCGTATAACTTTGCTCTCCTCTTCTGATAAGCATGGAATAACAATAATGATTCGTTATGAAAAATATAATCAATTCGTTTAAATTTTAGATATCTTTCCAACATAATTTATAATATGTCATTATGATTTAATATTTCTAAAACCTTTTTTAATAAATTGTTAAAAATATCAATAAGACAATAAATTTCTCTTATCCATGAAGTGTATTATTTTTCAATCATATATCAACTTTATAAAATATATATATATAAATTGAACACAGTATTATTGAAATGAAAATTCAATGATGCTTAAAAGATAAAATGGCGTACTTACCAATAATACGATTGTAGTCTGCGGTACTGCTTTTCTCACAACTGTCAAAACCTTTAAACTCTTCGTCTCCGCCATCACTAAATGCTGCTGATGCTCTACGCTTGATCCCTCTTGTCACTTCCTCATCAGTTTCCTTCTGTTCTTCGGTCGTCTCTTCTGTTTCTGGTTCTTCTGTTATTGGTAAATCAGTCGCTTGTGAATTCTCTTTTGATTCATCTTTTGTTTCCACTGCAGATTCATCTATTAGAAAAATAGTTGTTTTTTAACATGAAATATATTTATTAATAATAATATACTATAATTTGTTAATTTGTATTTTTATTTTGAAAGAGAAATAGAAACACAAATATACTCTTGGAAAATTACCGAGACATCAGATTATAATATTGGCAATCTATTGAGTGCTGCCATCATCCCCTTAGAGTTTAGACCCTAAAAGATTGAGGCCTAATCCACTTTGCTATTTAAAAAGTTATTTATAATTCAATAAATGCTGTGCCAAAAGCAAAGTGAGAGTGGTGTTGACCACATAGAAATATATACACTTTGTCCACACCGAAATATATTCCACATAGAAATATATTCTTACAACTGTGTAATGTATCATATCGAGATTATATTGTACGATTACATAATTAAAGCATCGTAAGTAGTACATAAATATATAATGAAGATGATCTTTGCTATCACACACATTGCTCCTTTATATATAAATGATTATCGAATGAAAAAAAAACTACAAGGGACCAATTATGTCAAAAATGCATGGCTTGTTGCAATAAATTAATTACTCATATACAAGAAAATAAGATTGTTAATGGTAATTTGAGACACCTTTTCGTATATCATAATAGCTATTTATTTATATATCATATAAACTTATATTTTTTTTAATTATATCAATAGTATAACTTATCTATGTTGTGACAGATGGTTATTATTTATCCATTAAAAAAAATGTGCAATATATTTCAACTATAGCAATTCATTATGAAGATAAATTAAACTTTCCATAAACTTCAACACCTCAATTTATTATATTTGTGACTTTACACAGGATAATGAAATGGGATAATATTAAGCTATAATAATTAAAAAACCATTTTAACACTGTTATTTGTAACTTTAAAATCAAATCATAATTGACTATTAGAAGATTGATTTGCTGATTGTTAAGTGGCATCCAATCTATTTTTCTCTTATAGCTGGAATTGAATTCATTCTTAGATATGAATTTATATTTTTTTTTCTTAATGTATCACTATAATTTTACAAATTATTTTTATTTCAAAATAGTTGTATCAAAGAACATTCTTCTTAGTAATATGTCTGTAAATATTAAATTATTCTTAATTTATGATTAATGAAGAAGAAAAATATACATTAAAAAAAAATGACAAGTCAAAAAAGGCAGCTGGAATCTGATAATTTTCAAACAATATAACTCGAATAAAAGAGCTTTATTAAATTTTGTTACTAAGCTAAATTATCTAATTGTTAATATAAATAAATATAGGAAATTTATCAGAAATTAAAAAATATTCATAAGAAAAAAATTACCAATCTCAATCATATCAGTTAAAACAAAATCAACCACTTTACCTAGTGGTAGAGCTTTGTGCAAGCTCGTCTGGGTAGGTACCACCCACTCATCAGATATTCTATCGCAAAACAGCAGTACTTGGTACTGTTGTGTTCCGGTTTGCAGGGTAAGTGAGCCAGTGTAATTCCAGGCCTTTCCAAGTATTATAATTATGAAATTGAAGAATTTCATCTAAAACAACTATACAGACTTTTTTTTGTAGAATGCAACATGCATTTTTGTATTTTGTATTCTATAATCAACCCCTCAGTTTCAATCAGATTTGATATTAAGCTTCTAAAATTTTGAGAGTAGCATCTGATGCTGTGTCATCTCTTACGCACTTATATAGATAATAAAAGGGCTTCATTTTATTAAATAAAATTGTTAAGTAACAACTATTAAATGAACGACTACTGGGCAAAGGCCAGCCGTTTGAAAATATTCAAAGACTATTCCACATAGATATGGTCACGATCCTCATTAGTGAGGGAATGGCGAAGAAGATTTCACATAGATAACTGATGGAAGAATTATGCCTATCACATGCGAGTATATGCAAAATAAATTTAAAAACAAAAATAAGCTCATGATAACTTTGGGGTGCTTGCTCGATTCATTTCTGTAGTCTCATTTTAAAATTTAAATGTTTTAGCTACAAGGTTCTCTTATTAAACATATCATATATTTAATAAATGTTATAACATTTGAGAAAAAGAGTAATTATTGAAATTTTACCGATTCTTTTCAATATATGCTACAATCGAGCCAGTGGTGGCTTTGATATCAATTTAATCCTGTAAATAAATTCTTAAGTGCTCGTAACATTTACTTGAGTATCTACTACTGTAATATATTATGTCTCAATGCTCGGTATAAATCATTGGATAGTAGACTTATTACTAAACGTTAGATTTTGTCATATATAAATTAATAAATGTTAATTAGATACCAGAATTACATGAAAGCACTTTGAATTGTGTTATAAAAATGCATAGTTCTGTGTTAGCATATGCCGAGTTAGGAGTTCTAAAAAATTTATCTCCATCAGAGTAATAGTAACGCTAAATCAATTACAACATTTGACTGAAATAATTACATTTCAAACTCGCATTCGCAATTAACATGATTTCTTAAGCAATTATAATTGGGATATTTACAAATAGCAAGATAGAGTATTAATTTCTAAGAAACTGACTGATGATTTACTAGAATATAAATAGCAATTATTTAAAAATTAAGTTATACTCACAATAGTCTAGTTCTAATAAAGTAATAATCTGATAGAAGATGAAGATGTGATGAATGTATGTCAACAAGCAGATAAGAGGTTATGTGAAAGTCAAATTACCTTCAATATGTCCCGATGTCGCTTCAGGTCCAGGAGCTGAAGGTTCTGCTTGAGGCTCTGAAGCATCAGCAGTCTCCATGGTCTCGGTTTCCGTCTCGCCACCGTCTAGTTTTTGTTCATCTTTTGATGCGTTATCACCCACCGCCATTTCGTCCGACATTGTCAAATCTAAATATAATACCGAGATCCACTGTCAAAGCGTAAATAACCACATAACAATCCGTTACGACACTTCACTGCTTCACCCGACAAATTATCAGATATTGTGCGCGTCACAACGAAGATTTCCCGCTATATTGAAAGAGAAAAAAACTTTTGCTAAAACGAACTTAGAGTTTATTAAATATCTACCTATTTTACATCCCTGCTTCATAAGAACATGTTCTTATATTTAACTATACCAGAAATTAAATATTAACTGGTGAAATTGCCAAATTATATACAATTTAAGCCCAAATACAATTTCCAAAGGAAAATGTCGGTCATAAACAACATCCGGTCCGACGACGCCACACTGCTTGTCTAGTATTGTCTATTACATTACCGCACTCGTTTCGTCTATGAATTTAGTCATATTGTTTATTTATTTTAGATATAAATGTAATATAAATAAAAAGCTCTTAAAAATGTGTTGATTAAAATAAAAATCAAATATAGGTTTTGTATTTTCATGTAGACTCAGTTTAAGGATACATGATAAACACAACTTGTTTGACAACGTGATATGGTTATTTTTTTTATCTTTGTTTTACATTGACTTATATGTATATAATATATAAATATTTATATACATTGAAATAGTATGTACTATTATTAATGTACAATATATATAACAACTCACTGTATATATATATATATATATATATATATAGTATTTTCCGTTTCCACGTTTAAAAAAAATGTGAGCCAACGTACAATATAATGGCCTTATATTTGATATTAATAAATAAGTTTACTTACATTAAGTTAGCCAGCTTATAATGAAAATATTCAAATTTATTTTTATCGTTGAGTTTAAAATTCATAAATCAAATTCAAGCATACTGTGAAAAAAAAACTCACGATACTCATGGTCACCCTAATCATTGGTCAAAATGGTCATGGGCATGGGACACCATAAAAATTGAAAAATATTAAAAACTAGTAAAGGCGCAGCATAATACCTTTTTTGATTATTTGTCGATTCGATTATTGACTACTATTGATATTATTGTTACCTAGTATATAAACCAAATGATGAATTTATAATTTTCTTAGTTCTGGTAGTGGTGATTAAAGTATCAACTTGTTTTTCGTGTTAATGAGGAGTATATAAGATACGCATAAATAATCATGGGCTTGAAACATACTAAGACACTGCATGCATAATTTTTCATGAAAGTTTTTGTAGTTGTATTCTTTGTTTTTCAAAGCTGCACTTTTTTAACTCCATAAAAATAAATTATTATATATTCGAAGCGTTATTTTATGAATATATATACATATAAAAAACATCTTTGCTACCACGCATTAGGCCCGATGATAACAAGGCCAATTGACCAGCCAAAAAAAAAAAAAACTAACACAACCAATAAATAAAATCCCAAAAACAACTCAAAAAATATTTATTTATTCTTTTTACGAGCACCTTGCTTTGGTCCTTGCGGTTTTCCGAATGTTTTACCCTTGGGTTTACCCTTCGAAGGTTTACCTTTACCGTTCTGCAAAGGTTTACCCTTTTGAACTCTATTTGCATCATAACGTAATCGTTTCGTTGAAGCTTTAGAAGTATCTGTAAATTCACTAGCAAAGTTCGTTTGTTTCTTCCTTTTCTTTGTTTGTTTGTTCTTATTTTGTGCTGGTCTGTCATCATCGTCATCCATAGTGCGTATCCTTCGCAACTTCTTCTTGCGTTTCACCATTCTTGATTGTAATAGCGCTACCTGTAACAATATTTTTCATATTAGGACAAAATGTGAGCGTGATTTGATTCAGTATCACATCCATACAATTTTACCACACACTCGCACACACACAAACACAACACATTTGTGTTATGATTTCCACATATGTGATACTATCATTTTAATGGTTATTTAATAAGCTCTCGAGCTGATTTTACCAATAATTCTATATAATAATTAGACAATGTCTCGGACTGTATCATTCTTAAAGTAAGATAGATATATGTATGTACCTTTTCCATTTCATGCCTGACTCTTTCTTCAGCTGTATCCTTAGGAGTGTGTTTTGTTACCTTCTTCTTCTTTTTCTTGTTAACATCATCATCAGAATCGTCATCATTCTTTCGTTTCTTGCCTTTGCCTTTTTGTATCTGTCCAGCTATAAAAAAAGTCGAGTTAAATATCTGTTTTTTTTTTGTTTAATAATTCACTACATAGCTATCTAGTGTTTAAATAAAACAAAAATAATTATTCACTTTTGCCAGGATGTAATGTCAAAGCGAGCCTCTCTTTCTCCTCCTGTTTTTGTTTAGGAGTCTGGAACCAGTCATGCTGCCGCTGGCTTTCAAACTTAGGACCGATTGGCCCATCTTCTTTCTTGATTGAGCCTTCTAATTTAGCTGTTTGTTTTTCCATCTTTTTGAGTTGCTTCTCAGCGTATTCCTCATCCAAGATTGTAGCTGTAAAAGATTATATTTGAATAATACCTTTGCTTGAAGTATTTCCGGGGATTGATAAGTGTGCGATGTAAACTTAATTAGACTATCATTTGACTAAAGGTTCTTTCGCGATTCTTATTAAATTAATTTCAATATCTTTCGCATTTTAACTAACAATATGTCATGTCAAAATAAAATGAATGCGTAGGTTCACCTCGATTACCATCCATCAACCAATTATTCTACCCACCAAAGCGGCTTTGTACTGCAGTTTTTTGATGACTACAATAAGTAAAGGATATAGGATGAGGGATATCAAATTAAAATATGTAGTTGGCAGCGCATCGATAACGCAATTATGTAAAAATAATGAGGAGAATCTCACCGATCTCGGTCTCCAGGCGCTCGAGCTTGAGGCGGTACTTGGCGACGATGTCGGGCGGCACCTGGCGGCTCTTGACGGGGCGGCGCGCGCGGCGCACGATGGCCTTGACGAGCGCGCGCTCCGCCTCGCCCGCCAGCGACACCGACACGCCGGCGCGGCCCGCGCGCGCCGTGCGCCCCACCTGCGCACACACACCACCATACGTTACTCTACCAGCTACCATCATTATTCATTTTTACCTATGTACTATTTAGTACGCGGTTAGCAGTTTTGTAACTGTACGGAAATTATTTGGCATTTTTTTTGGGTTTGCACGACGCGATGCTTACCCGATTGACGGATGAGATTATCAATTCATTAATTGGATGATCGGACATGTACTTATTAAGGTGGGTTAGCTTTATTTTAATGTAAATCACAAGACAAGTGCTATCCGGTTTCGGGATAATTATTAACTAATAAATTAAAAAGTTGAAATTATGGTAAAAATTTAAAGTATTTTAATATAAATATATTTTTTATAGTTGTATAAATAATAAATGGACAAGTCAATGTATATTAACGAAACTTTTTACAACTGTTTTATATAAATGATTATAATAGTAACGTGATATAGTAATATTTTAGTAAGATTCAACTTACTCTGTGAATATAGTGCTCCAAGGTAGCGGGTAGCGTGAAATTAAGCACAGTTTTAACGCCCGGTATGTCGAGCCCGCGCGCGGCGACGTCGGTGGCCACCAACACGTCCACTTGCTCATCTTTGAAGCGCTTCAGCGAGTCCAAGCGCTGCGGCTGGTTCAGAGCTCCGTGTAATTCAGCGACCTTGGTAAAAGCAAACAATTTATTAGTGGAAAAATTCATAATACCTCTTATTTAGACTAGACACATATGTGACTTAGATTTAGAATATTATTCTTAGTTCGACAACTTGAAAAGTTGCCCGAGTATACACTTGACAAACAGCAGACTATGGGATTGCTGTCCCCTAGCACTAGGCGAGTGAGTGAGATAGCTACATGTGCCGCGTACCTTGACCCCGAGCAGGCCGAGCGCGACGTGCAGGCGGTGCGCCTGCTTCTTGGTCTGCACGAAGATGACCGCTCGGTCGCGGAACGTGCGGCACACCAGCGCCGCCAGGATCGCTTCGCGGTCCGACTCCCGCTCTTTACGGATCCTAAAGAACAATTCTAATTAGTCTTTGTATATAGGATAACAATATTGATATATTATAATAAACCTTATTTTTATAAGCTCAAAATTGCATTTCGTTTGTACTGTCAAAATATTATAAAGAGCCATAAATGAAATAGAATAGACTCTATAATGCCTAACATATACATATAATGCCTTATTGTATACATTTACATTTTACATAAAATATACTATTATAAACAGAATTATAATGATATGTCCAGATAGATCGAGTTTAAGAGTTTGTTGTAGAAGTTAGGCCACATGTGATTATTGAAAAAAAACCCTTCAAAACGGAACAACAATAATAAGTATGGCTGTTTGGTGGTAGAATATCTGATGAGTGGGTGGTACCTACGCAGACTGGCTTGCTCAAGGCCCTACCACCGGGCACCGAGTACTGTAATTACGTTTTTTTTTTATTTATTTTTTTTATGTTAGAGGGGGCAAACGAGCAGGAGGCTCACCTGATGGAAAGTGACTACCACCGCCTATGGACATCTGCAACATCCGAGGACATGCAGATGCGTTGCCGGCCTTTTAGGAAGGAGTACGCTCTCTTCTTGAAGGTTCTTAAGTCATATCGGTTCGGAAAAGTCGCCGGCGAAAGCTGGTTCCACAGAGTGATTGTGCGAGGCAGGAAATGCCTTAAGAAACGCACTGTTGTGGATTTCCAGACATCGAGGTGATGGGGATGGATTATTATTACTATTATGTTGGATGATATATTATGTTTAAGTGCAATAGAGCAATAAATACCTGACAAATTCTTGTCTCAAGTTGAAAGCAACATCCTTATTTGAATCCAGGAACAATTTGACCGGTTTATTGAGCGACACCGCTGCCAAGTCCTTCACCTCCTCACTCATAGTGGCCGAGAACAGCATCGTCTGTCGTTTCGGTGAACACTGACGGATAATCTCCTTCATCTGTTCTGCGAAGTACTCGTCCAGCATTCTGGAAGTTTATCATGAGTTTAATATATAATTAAATACAAAGTACGGTAAAAGAGTTTTTCTTCATTTAAGAGCAAGAGATGAATTATAAACACAAATTAATTACATAAAAACTAAGTTCTTTTCCTGATTTACCAAATGTTCGGATAAAATTATCATGTTTTAGGGAATTTCTGTTAGTGCATGTGAAGAATTAACAATTAATATATCTTTTATATCAATAATAATGTAACCTGTCAGCCTCGTCGAGCACGAGGACCTCAATGGAATGCAGCCCAAACGATGGCGTGTTCCTAATGTGGTCTATGAGACGTCCCGGTGTTGCAATTACTATATCCGGGTTGCGACGCAAAACGCTTTCCTGTTGAAAATTTACAAATTTGTATTAAATTCCAATGGCAGAAGGATTGCATGTGATTTGCTAATAGCTCTGCGCATTTGCAATAGTTTCAAATTCAACATATATAATATATACCCTATTCCAATGGGAATAGAAATTGTCAAATGGTTCTCCATTATTATGTATTGTAAACGGTTCTTGATTAATTTACCCTTATTCACAATACAACACTATTCCAATTAACTAGTTATAACCACATTAATTTAACTTCCAAAGTTCCGAATACAACTTTGCGGACATTGAAAACGCCATCTTTTCGCGTATCCATAGTGAATGTCATAGATTATTCTAATTGATATAGATGACCAATGATATCGCATTAATTCGATGTCAAATTTGTTTATTTATGTTTATTCTTGATGTGGTTGGAATAGGCTAAGATTCATAGATCATAATCTCGACCAATCTTATCACGTTATTTCAAGGTTAAAGTTGTTTATTGTTTCATCCTTTGGCTATTATAGTACTAATCAATGCCAGTAAACGTTTTAAAACTACTAAATTTTATTTTATCTGTTATGTCACAATTTTTTATATAGAGTTAATTAAATTATAATGTGAGGAGTTAAAACAGATGGTTAACAGTTATTTTTAATATATATTTTACCTGATATTTGACATCCAATCCCCCGACAGACAATCCAATAGTGACTGTTGTGTTCTGAGATAGCTGACGAGTAACTGTATGCACCTGGACATAGAAATGGTTATACATACTTATATATTTACTTGAACAGATTATACCACAACAGATGTTTAGCCATTGTCACAATGACTTTGATGTCATCCTAGATACCTTTGAGTGAGTGGAAGGAACTTGGTGATTGATTGTTTAATGTAAAGTGAGACTTATGTCTTTACTTGTGTATTTTTTGTCTAGTTAAGTCTACATGTTTCTTTATTGAACTTTTTTTTTTATTGTATAGGAAGGCGGACGAGCATATGGGCTACCTGATGGTAAGTGGTAATCACCGTGACATAGACATTGGCATTGCAAGAAATGTTAACCATCGCTGAATCATCAATGCAACCTTGGGAACTAAGATGCTATGTCCCTTGTGCCTGTAATTACACTGGCTCACTCACCCTTCAAAATGGAACACAACAGTACCAAGTACTGCTGTTTTGCGGTAGAATATGTGATGAGTGGGTGGTACCTACCCAGACTCGCTTGCACAAAGCTCTATCACCAAGTAAACTGAACTTTCTCAAAACTTAAAATTTTTCATTACTAAGCATAAGTATACATTTGATTCATTGACATAAATAAGAAATTCTTAATTACCTGCGCCCCGAGCTCACGCGTAGGCACCAACACGAGCACGCGTGTGACGCGCTCCGACACCGCCTTGTACAGCAACCGCTCTAGAATGGGTAGCATGTACGCTGCTGTCTTACCGGTACCGGTAGCTGCGCATGCGCATATATCTTTGCCTAGCAACAAATACAAAAGAAATATATAATAATAATAATAATAAAAACATACAAATAAATATTTGTTTATATATACAGATTACGGTCATACCTAATAAAGCAATAGGTATGGTAGCAGCTTGTATAGGTGTAGGGTGAACATAGTTTAGGGTCCCAATAGCTTTAAGTAATGGACGCGAAAGGTTCATCATGTAAAATGATGCTTGCTCATCATATGCTGGAGGTTCCTCAAAGAAGTCTTCATCGCATTCAATTCGGGTACCTTCTTTTTCTTCGTCTTCTAATTCCTACACAAAAAAAAAAATGTTATAAAATAGCAAAAATAAGGAACTTGATTGTGAAAATCATTGGTTCTATTATACCGAATTATTATTAAACAGGAGACGAGCGGGTTTGAGCCGGTAGATATTTGGCTTTCGCACCGCAAGTCGTGGGTTCGATTCCCACCCAGGACAGACATTTGTGTGCATGAACATGTCTGTTTCTCCTGAGTCTTGGTGTAATTATCTATATAAGTATCTATTTACAAAGGAAAACTAGTATATGTAAGTATATCAGGTGTCTAGTTTCCATAGTATGAGCTCTGCTTAGTTTGTGATCAGATGACCGTGTGTGAATAATATCTCAGGATATTATTATCATCAGTAATTGCCATGTTAAAAAAATAATAAATTGTTATTTTCTAAGATATTTGATGATTATTAATTAGACCATACCCAAACCAAACAAAATGTACTGATTCGTAAATCGTAGTGTAGTTGTAATTAGATAGCAGATACATAAACCATGTTCTACTCATACTTATAAGTTTGATAATAATTATATCTTACTTGTTTCTGTTTCTGCTTTTTAGTCAGTTTCTTCTCTTTTGTTTTGATTGCATCTTTCTTCAGCTCATCATCAGATATTTCCATTTCATCCACATCAACATCTATAACAAGGTTTCATAATATTGTATCATATAGAAATATACTTTACCATTAATCAACCAAAGAGAAGATAATATATATCGGCGCAAATATAATATAAATAATAAATGAATAAAAACGAACGAATGTACTAGTCTGCCCCACCACCGGCGCCTTATAAAAGGCGTGTGCACCAATGAGAGCGGCATTCGTTTGTCGGCGCTCAAGCTAGACGGACTTCAGTGTTATATTATTGTGTTACTTTGTTAAATTATAATGTGTTTTATTTATTAGTTATTGTTGTAGTTGTATTTATTAGTTATTGTTGTAGTTGTATTTATTCGTTATTGTTTCAGTTGTTTTTATTAGTTATCGTTGTAGGTGCATTTATTAGTTATTGTTGACTGTTTTAATTAAATAAGCATGGCTAATGAAGATGGTATTTTCAATATAAGCAACCCTCTTCCTACATCAGAAGAGGGGATGAACCGACGCCATCAATCGATGCCTGGAAACTCCGCAACTATGGCTTTTTTAGCTAAAACGTTTAAGGATACTGTACTGACGTAAAGGAATGGGTAAACCTAATGACAAGAACACAGCAAGAGTACAAATTGAAAGATCATGAAGTACGACTTAAGGATTTTTTTGATGATATTAAAGAAAGTGGTGTTATCAAGGATGACCGAACAGGCTGAAAAAGAATAAAATATCCGCGGGGTATATGTTCCGTGAGTATGCAGCGAATGCAAAAACCGTGAACATGGAATGGTAATATATATTAGATTATAGGAAGGGACACGTTCCGAGGTGAGAAAAAAAAAAGTAATAATAATTTAATAGAAGTTTTTGACCATATTGATTAGATGTTAAAGAACTTGCTTGGCAGTTTTTAAAAGCTCCTTCAGACTGATATTCAGCAGTGGTATTAGAGATTTGCCTCTTAAAAATAAGACTCCGTTTCATGTACGGATCAATTTTCATAGAGAAATCACAATGGCACATGGCCATTCTTGCCAATGCTTGATGAAGCTTCTTTTTCAATGGCTTGCGAATTTAACATTTCCTCCTAGTCGGTTTCAGTCAAATTGTCATCTTGCGATTCAAGCAACTCTTGAATGTCAATTGATTCTATCTGTTCGAACCCATCTTGTTATATTCCATTCTTAATTTCGGTAATGTTTACAGTTAAAGTTTCAAGACGTAACCGATCAAGCATTCCTATTTTCACTTTTGTGTTTGTAGTTAGGTCTGTTTTACCATTTGTCTGATTATATCCGCGAATAAATAAATCTTTAGCCGCGAATGTAGGAATTGGTTCGCCATCGTTTTAATCCGCGAATAGTGAAAACGCGAGTAAAGGAAGCGTGAATAACGAGCTTTACTTTACGATATGAATTTCGTCGAATCAAGGACCGCGACCGATCAAGGTATGTCATGAGCAACTAAGAACCGCTCCATAATTTGGAGTCCACAGTGACGTGGCCGTATCGGCGAAGTGTAAGACATTGGAGACAAGTGAACAATCCTGGGTTCAATTCCCAGGTCAGGCCAATAAATTGTTATTGAGGTTTTCTTTCCAAATTTCTTAGTAGCAGCCTGGAGTCTGAAAGCTGGAGGTGTGTACATTGCCGTGGCCGAACTCGGACAGGAGGACCTTATCGTATAATGTGAGTTCCCAATTTTTAGACATAATAAAATAATTGCGTGAAGTTAATTAGGATTTAAAATGTGATCATTATATGTGAGACGACTACCAAAATTAGCGCCGAGGCTATGAGGTTGTCGTACTTATTGTTTTACTAAGAACTAACCAAAATTAGCGCTGAGGCTATGAGGTTGACATATTTACTATTTCAGGAGAGTCTAACCAAAATTAGCGCTGAGGCTATGAGGTTGACATATTTACTATTTCAGGAGAGTCTAACCAAAATTAGCGCTGAGGCTATGAGGTTGACATATTTACTATTTCAGGAGAGTCTAACCAAAATTAGCGCTGAGGCTATGAGGTTGACATATTAACTATTTCACGAGAGTCTAACCAAAATTAGCGCTGAGGCTATGAGGTTGACATATTAACTATTTCACGAGAGTCTAACCAAAATTAGCGCTGAGGCTATGAGGTTGACATATTAACTATTTCACGAGAGTCTAACCAAAATTAGCGCTGAGGCTATGAGGTTGACATTTTAACTATTTCAGGTTTGTCTAACCAAAATTAGCGCTGAGGCTATGAGGTTGACATATTTACTAATTCAGGAGTGTCTAACCAAAATTAGCGCTGAGGCTATGAGGTTGACATATTTACTAATTCAGGAGCGTCTAACCAAAATTAGCGCTGAGGCTATGAGGTTAGCACCCTCGGAAACATAAAATGATTAACATTTCTTTTAAGATTACTTTCTGTAGACGCAGGGACGCGTCTATCATCAGAATGGCCGTATCGGCGCAAATATAATATAAATAATAAATGAATAAAAACGAACGAATGTACTAGTCTGCCCCACCACCGGCGCCTTATAAAAGGCGTGTGCACCAATGAGAGCGGCATTCGTTTGTCGGCGCTCAAGCTAGACGGACCTCAGTGTTATATTATTGTGTTACTTTGTTAAATTATAATGTGTTTTATTTATTAGTTATTGTTGTAGTTGTATTTATTAGTTATTGTTGTAGTTGTATTTATTCGTTATTGTTTCAGTTGTTTTTATTAGTTATCGTTGTAGGTGCATTTATTAGTTATTGTTGACTGTTTTAATTAAATAAGCATGGCTAATGAAGATGGTATTTTCAATATAAGCAACCCTCTTCCTACATATATAAATCATTTATTTAAGTACATAACAATAAAATTTTATTTACTCAACAGTTACATATCACCTTATATTTTATATTAGTAAAAGTTTGGGTCAGTGTTTTTACTATAAATATATTAATGGCCATCACCATAAAATTATTAACTATTCCTTTTACTGTCAACGGTTTACCAACCTTGGCAACTAAGATGTTATGCCGCATGAGCTCTGACTCACTCACCATACAAAGTAGAACACAGCTTAACGACTCAGTTATCTTTATAAAATTTTATAATAAGTATAAATAATAACAAACCCTTTGCTTCAGCCTCTGAATCTGTGTCAACATCAACATTGCCTCTTACTTTGGCTTCGGCTCTCTTAAGTTCTATCTTTTGATCGAGTGTTCGCTTCACATTTCTTCTTACATACCTTTGTAAATCATCCCATGGATCCTAAAATGTTATAAATTATACATCATATACATTTGACTACAAGCTTTATATAAGAGATACATAGCCAAGTAATGTAAATAAATATAAACATTAGGTATAGTGATAAATGTAAAAGGAAATTTTGGGGTCATTCGGCAATAGCAATATTTGATTAATGTCATTTTGATAGATTTCAATCACGACAGCTGTCTTTTATTAAGAGTAGCTAACTGCTAAAGGCACATTATAGTGCACAAGTTTGTACACAAACACTGGTGCTCTCATAATCCTATCAGATCACACCAGTTTATATGCAGGACAAATAAATTTATATACGACAATTAAATTGTTATTACGCTTTTCTGATAAAACAAAAAGTACTTACCTTATTATATTCTTCAACGGAAGAGACAAATTTGAATTGTGGATCGAAGTCTGCTTTCCTCTTCACTTTTTGTTTTGTTGGTTGATACTAAAAATATACAAATGATTGTGTAATATAATATAAGGGATATTAGTTTTATTAAATACTAGCTGTGCCGCGCGGTTTCACCGGCGTATAATTAATAAAAATCAGCTTAGAACCTTCCTCGATAAAAGGTCTATACAACACAAAAATATTTTTTAAATTCGAACCAATAGTTCCTCAGATTAGCCGGATCAAACAAACAAACTCTTCAGCTTTATATATTAGTAAGGAGTATAGATGTACTTTTCTTAATAAATCTATGTAAACTAAGTTTAAAAACGACATTCACAATGTTTATATTGGTATGAAAGTACTCCGAGCATTCAGAGCAAAGTATATAAAATAACAAGAAAATTAAGTTGATGAAAATAAAAATCGTACGTCTTCCTCGACATCGGATTCTTCTGAAAAATCTTCAACTTCTTCATCATCATTAATTGTTTTAATAAGCCCTGGATAACCTTCTATTTCCATTTTGGTAGTGTATATAAACTCTTAAGTAATTAAGTAAATAATTTATAAATTAATTTCACTCATGATACCACGGTCTTTGAGGTTAGGTTAGCTTTCAAAAACACATGTTACAGTTTACGAATTTACATGCTAACGAGATATCATGCTACAGGTTAAAAATAACCTGTAGCATGATATCTCGTTATGTATATTACACAATAATATTGCAGATACTAAAAACCATTTAAATTATTATTTTTGCTATAATATTTTTATACGACTCTGAATATAGGTATCTAAAAAATGTAATATTAAAATTTGAAATCCATATTTATAAAATCACTCAAATCGTTGCCTTTGTCAAAGTGACAGTTAAGATATTGGCAATTATAAATTGTCACCCTAACCATAATCATTTCGTGTTGTAATTTCCATACTTTTAATCGTTAACTACCTGTAATGCTAGTTATTTTATTCAATTTTCACGGAGTTCTATTGCAAATACTATGATATAGATAAACTCACAGCAAACAACAGGAATTTATATAAAATGGCAGATCAATTGTTAATTCATGACG
Source organism: Nymphalis c-album (assembly GCA_963151315.1). NCBI lineage: Eukaryota > Metazoa > Arthropoda > Insecta > Lepidoptera > Nymphalidae > Nymphalis > Nymphalis c-album. The sequence continues at coordinate 6,482,766 of OY720610.1, forward strand.
ACATCAAGCTGTGAGTATATATTTTTTAATTTTTGAGGTGCTGGTTGCTAATTACATTAGGATTTTTTTTGGAATCATAAGACCGACTTGATAATGATTAGGTTTGGTCGTGCTTACGAGTCAATTCTCATGAATTGTAATACTATTTAGAGGGTGCATATTTACGAACTGATATTTGACTACTTACGAACTGATATTGACTTTATCATAAATAAAATTATATTATTTAAATAGATAGATAATAAAATATTTTCTCCGATTTACCGAGATTGAAATTTGTACACTTAATTATTCTTTTGATAAAATTGGAATATAATCATATTCAATTTTTTACCAAAAACTTTATCAAAAAAAAAATTAAGGTGCCTATTACAAATTTTAATTTTAATGTGGTATGAGCTCCAAATGTTTTCTGATAAATAATTTTATATAATATAATAATTTCAGGTATACAACATCTGATAAGTTTTACTTTGAACCAACTATTAATCCAACAGAAATTTTGGTGATTGATAGAATCACTGGAGAGGCAACTGTTAAAGGTAATATAAATATAAAAATACATACATTTATAATTCATATGTGAAGTCTAAATCTTTTTTACACAACATTCTACCCCAACAAGGGCACTAGTCATAGTCAAGTTATCTGTCTAGTCGTCAATACTTAGCATTAGATGGCATTTTCACTTTTTCCTTTATATTAAAATGAATTTAAAAAAAACACTTGTCATAACCATGATTATTGTTATTTAAAATGAATCCAATAAATATACTTTCAGATATAAATGCAGTGAAGATACCTATACCTCCAAATGCATACAAACCAGTCTGCGGTTTTCTTGGCTCCATAAAGCTTATATCAGGATTATACTTAGTCGTTGCTAAGTATCGAATATTGGTGAGTGATTCATTAACTATATATTATTCTTAAAGTAATACTGTTGATAATGTTGTATATATTTGAAGTTAATTCAAATTGCCATTGATTACAATGAAAGTTGGCGCTTGTAGGTATTTTCCTTGAAGAAGCTTTTGCAAGTTGTTAAAGTATATATATCAAACATTTGCAGTAAACTAAATCAAGCAATAAGTTTATATATAATGATTAGGAAATAAGATTTTAAATACATGTTAAGAGTCCTGGCAACATGGCATCTGAGTACCACTTATCTTTTATTCTACTGCCAAACAACAATCAATTATACTAGGTGGTAGAGTTTTGTGCAAGCTCGTCTGGGTAGGTACCACCCATTCATCAGATGTTCTACTGCGAAACAGCAGTACTTGGTATTGTTGTGTTCCAGTCTGAAAGGTGAATGAGCCAGTGTAATTACAGTTACACATTATTTTATTACAAACTCCAAAGTGAGTGTGAGTGTGTGAATTGAATTAAACTCTTCAATTGCAGGTAGGCAAAATAAATGGTCAAGATATATATCAATTGGCCGGCACAGACATCATACCCTATTCGCGGTCAACAACTCATTTGACTAATAAGCAGGTATGCCTAATTCATAAATCCAAAGTGTAAATATATAGTAATTATGTAATAAATTATATGGCCGATATTTCTTATAATATTTAGGATTCATAATTTTTAACTAACGACACCCTAACAACAACCTATTTTTTTTAATTTTATTTAAATATCTATGCATAACTTTCTGTAAATACCGGTAAAAAAACTAACTATTGTTGTTCATCGATTATCTGTTTGTGATTTAATTTTATATGCTTATAATGATAACATTTTCAAACATAATGACTTGGTCATAAGAAATTAGCAGAAACACCGTTTTAACTTTTGTTCAAATGACACTGGATCGTGCCATACTAATTTTTTAATTTTGTTTCTTAGATAGAAGATAACAACACTTATGAACGAATGCTCAAGTTGGCGCTTCAGACGCCTGGCATATATTTCTCATATGGATATGACTTGACGCACACAATGCAGAGATTGCACTCGGTCCCACCAGATTTTCATAAGGTAATATTATTATTTTGATTTGATGTATCCTGAAACTTATACGTTCTTAAAGCAGCTTTACAGTATGTCTTTATTTCTAGATGTCGCTGGCCAGCCGTGCGGACTCTCGTTTCCTTTGGAACGGTCACCTCCTTAAAGACTACTCCCACCAACAGTTCGCAAGATTTGCTTTACCTATTATACAGGGCTGTATCCTTTTAAAATATCCAATATATCATTGGTATAGTAGCTAGCTTTTAAGGATGTAGTTCCTGAGGTCAAAGGGTGGGTAAAAAAATTTTTAAATCAGTGAAAAAGTTACAGGCAGCACGGATCAGAGATTATAAGAGTTTAGGGATAATAAAAGTAGCGACTCCGTTTCAAAAGAGATATATTCTCAGTATGTAATGAACTAATAAGACTGTAGTAGAAGGAAAACGAAACATTTAAAAATTGACAGATTCTACTATCACCAGCCAACGGCTCAGAAATATAATTTAAGTATACAACCTTTTTGTACAAGATTATATTTTTTTCTTATATAATTCATTTAATTATTAATTAATAATCTAACAGAGAAAAAATAATGCATCTGTATTTACACACACATACTACATGCACACACAAACAGGCATATGTATGTGACAAATGCATATTTGCGTTTTATCCTGTATGTACTATGTATCACTTTAAATAAGTTGTATTATGTAAGACTATTTCAGTAAGAGATTATTGTTTCTATGTTTTGAATATTGTATGAATTCCTTAATGAGTAAGTTAGTTGTGGCAATAAACCGCGTGACGGTGAACGGTCATCAGCTGTCGTGGTCGTTGGTGTCGCGGCGGAGCGTTGACAGAGCTGGTACGAGGCTGTTCATGCGCGGGATCGATTCCCAGGTTAGTAAGGTTATTTCTCACTGTATTAGTGTCTATGGTCAGAAGTACCCACTCATAATTATATGACTAATTTAAGTACACTCATTCAAGTACAACATAGAGTAATTTTTATATTAGCTGTTTTTTTTTTAAGTTGATTACTTTGATTAATGAATAATTACTTTGATTAATATTCTTTATCTCAGGGCAACGTAGCGAATTTCGTAGAAACCGAACAGATAGTTGAGCGTGGTGGAGAGAAGTCGTCCTTCGTCCAAACCCGGGGTTCCATCCCTCTGTTCTGGACCCAGTACCCGAACCTCAAGTACAAGCCGGCGATGGCGCTCTCGTCTGAGGATCACGTCGCCGCTTACACCAGGCATTTGAGAGATCAGCTCCAGAAATATGGAAACCAAGTTTTACTTAATTTGGTGAGTATTGATTCGTATCTGTTATGAGTTTTTTTAAGACCGAATGGGTACTGGTTATCCATTCGAGCATTCGTTTGAACTTTGAATTGAAACTATTATTTAACTGAACTGCTTATACAAGCGCGTTGCGAAGGACTGTGAGTTTGATACGGGCGGATGTCACCAGATCGACCAGCACGGCAAGGAGGAGTCGCTGGAGCGCGGCTACCGCGCGGCGGTGGCGGCGGCCGCGCTGCCCGCCGTGCGCTACGAGCCCTTCGACTTCCACGCCGAGTGTCGCGGCATGCGCTACGACCGCCTCGCCGTGCTCATGGACCGCGTCGCGCACGAGCAGGTACACACACACACACACGCACACACACGGCCGCGCTGCCCGCCGTGCGCTACGAGCCCTTCGACTTCCACGCCGAGTGTCGCGGCATGCGCTACGACCGCCTCGCCGTGCTCATGGACCGCGTCGCGCACGAGCAGGTACACACACACACACACACGCACACACACGGCCGCGCTGCCCGCCGTGCGCTACGAGCCCTTCGACTTCCACGCCGAGTGTCGCGGCATGCGCTACGACCGCCTCGCCGTGCTCATGGACCGCGTCGCGCACGAGCAGGTACACACACACACACACGCACACACACGGCCGCGCTGCCCGCCGTGCGCTACGAGCCCTTCGACTTCCACGCCGAGTGTCGCGGCATGCGCTACGACCGCCTCGCCGTGCTCATGGACCGCGTCGCGCACGAGCAGGTACACACACACACACACACGCACACACACGGCCGCGCTGCCCGCCGTGCGCTACGAGCCCTTCGACTTCCACGCCGAGTGTCGCGGCATGCGCTACGACCGCCTCGCCGTGCTCATGGACCGCGTCGCGCACGAGCAGGTACGCACACACACACACACACACACACACACACACACACACACACCACACACACACACACCACACCACACTAACACACATTCATACATGCATACAGACACGACCACCCGCTAAAATAATTTTATAAGATTCTTACTATATTACAGAGAACATAAACACCCCCATTAGTTATTAATTTAAATTTCGATCCAACCAAACAATCCGTAATTTCCCTGACGTTATTGTCTTATCGTTTTTCACTTACAGACTGAATTCGGTTACTTCCTATCCCGAGGAGGCACGGTCCTCCTTCGTCAAAGTGGCGTCTTCCGCACCAACTGCGTGGACTGCTTGGACAGAACCAATGTGGTTCAGAGCCTCCTAGCCAAGAGACAGCTGGGTGCTGTGCTAAGACTGCTAGCGGTCATTACAGCGGACGATCAGCATCCTCATTTGGATGTACTGTTTAATACTGTGAGTTCGTTGTCAATATTATAAAATAAGGTCGTCCTGACCGGTTTCGATCACGGCGGTCAATCTCAAGCGAGATTAGCCAACTGAGTGCGCAAACACAGGTGCACTCACTTTTCCTTAGCTCTCATGATCCGATGGGACGGCAATCCGGCACGATAATGTCAATATTATTAATAATTGTAATGCGTCTGTTTGTCTTCATTTGTCCCAAAATATCACTAGTAGGGTCCACTCCAATATACATCAAGTCTGTTGTACTTTGGATAGTTTTCCTTTTTTTTCTATTAGCTTTTGAGTCTACATTAATAGATTGTTCCTAGATTTTATGTTTAACTTTTTAAATTAAATTTTAACATCAGTTCTACATAGAAAATATTCCCCTATCTAATAACGAATGTCAACAGGTATGGGCCGACCACGCGGATATGATATCAACACAGTATTCGGGCACGGGCGCCCTGAAGACAGATTTCACTAGAACAGGCAAGCGCACAAGACTCGGTTTGCTGAAGGACGGTATCAATTCCCTCACCAGATACTATAAGAATAACTTCAGTGATGGATTCAGACAGGTACCTTCATCTTAAAAATCTTTGACCGTATGTATCAATTCCTTGTGCCGGAATATACCTAAAAAAAAAGTAAAAACGCGTCATCGCCCGTCACAGAAGATGAATATTACTTTTGGCGGGAAGCTTGAGTGTCAAATACTCAATTTCACTTCTGGTTTGTAAGACCTATATATAATTACTTGGTACATTAATTATAATTTATGTATTTGAGTTTGTTTAGTTTTAGATAACTTGCAAATAGCCATATTTACTCGAACAGAGATAGTTATAATGAAATCACACTTCATTTATATTTATGTGTATAATTTACCGATTTTTTAATTTTATTTTGTTAATACTCATAACATTTTTCGTGCAACCAAAACAATGTTAATTTTTATTTTTTATTTGGTTGTAGGATTCGCTGGACTTGTTCCTAGGCAAGTACGTCATAGTTGAGGGCGAGGGTAACACGGCGCTTTGTCCGCTGCGTCGTCACAGAGACTGGAAATACTTAACAGTGAGTTTATTATTTGTTTATATATTTATGTTGTATTTAATAATGACTTATGTTAAAACTTTAGAATTCATACATGAACTGGTGTAGTGGTACATTTATCAAATGCAATAAATTATTTACTACTCTTTTTTAGTAATTAATTAATATATATTTGTATATATAAACACTCGTAGGTACGAGAAATAAGAGCTAGGTTAAGACTACTTTTATTTTATATTTCTGTCTCGGTGCAGTTCCCGTCGGTGTTGTTGGTGGCGGTGTCGATGTTCTGCGCGAGCGCCGCTCTGCCGACGCGTAGCTCCACGGAGCTGCTGCTCTACCTCATGTTCTGGGGAGCCGCCGTTGGAGCCACGCTCACCTTCATATTCAAGTAAATTTTATTTTATATATTATTAATATTGACTCGGTCTAGTAGCCAATGAAAACTGCCGGGTTCAAACTCTGGGTTGGACTAATAAACTATTTTAAGTAGAGTAAAGAAACAGCCTGTGAATGTCCCACCGCTGAGTTTCTTCTACTTTTTTGAGAAGAAGATTTGGTGGTTTTTCCACCACGCTGCTCCAACGCGGGTTGGTGGAATCCACATGTGGCAGAAATTGAAATTTGACACATGCAGGTTTCCTCACGATGTTTTCCTTCACCGTCAAGCACGAGATAAATTATAAGCTCAAATTAAGCACATGAAAATTCAGTGGTGGCTGCCCGAGTTTGAACCCACGACCATCGGCTAAGACGTTCTAGCCACTGCGCCATCTCGGCTAACTATGTTTAAGTATATATAAATTGTAAGTAATTATAAATTATTTTTAAGCAATAAATTCTCGTAAAGTTGTTCCTCACTTTATATTATCCGCGCCCACAACGTCTCCGTCCCCCCGCAGACACGGCACGGAGTACGTGGACTGGCCGCGCCTGGACAGCGCGCTGGTCGCGTCTCGAGCGCCGCCTCCGTCCTCGTTATGATCCAAGACCTGCCGCTCGTAGTCGTCGTCTGACACCCCGCAGAGGAACTGGTACCTTCTTAACTTATTTTTGATGAATTTCAGATCTATCCTCGCATCGAATGTACTTACAACTGTTTATAATGTTGTTTTTTGGGTATTTTTAATTATATATCCGCAAATAAGTCTCACAACAACAATTAACAAACACTGAGTGTTATGGAAACTGAGAATCATAGTATGTGACGTCACATTAAATATTCAATTATTCAGCAAGAAATTTATGATTGTGCTTTGTATTATCTGTATAACACAGTCAGAAATTTCCTCTCACCTCCTATTTTTAAATTGGGGGGGGGAATAGTTTTCGATATATAGTTCCATTGTTTTTGTGTGATTAAATTTACGGATGGATATAAAAAATTCAAAATTATCTAACTGGATAATATGTGTCTTCATAACTCAACTCTTTCGTCAAAACCCAAAAACAATAATAGATAATATATACATTTTCAAGAATTTCAGATTTTGAAAGCTTCTATGTAAGAGCAAATGTGAAAATAGAAAAATATGTCCCTTTAAATATTCAATATTTTGTGATAATTAAAAATTGCATACATTATTATATTATATAAGAAACTAATCGTTCTTTATTCGATTTTCTCAACGATTTTTATTCTTCGAGTTTTAGGTGCCAATTATATTGTAAACAAATATTGCTATCTCAATGTTTTGTTTGTGTTAAAAAGGAATAGCAAAGTTTAATTCCTATCATATTAGTTAAGAAATTGTGTACAATAGAATTGGTACTAAAAACTAATATTAATTCAGTTGTTTGGGGGTATTGGGTTGGGTTGAAAAATTTCTATCTATCTATCTACAATAAATCAGTTTCTTCGCTTATATATATTATATATGCTAATAAAGATATTTCAAATTTACTAAGCAACGAAATTAACATAAAATTTCAATACATATTCTAGTAATTTGTATATTCAAAGATAAATACATAACTATTTTAAATTATTACCAAAACCCTTGTACAGTATCGAGATTGAACTACATAAATATATTTTATAGAAGTATATAATAATTCTGATACTCGAATGTGAACCTTAAACTTCACATAATAGAGTGCATTTTCATGTTTACCTCTTTAATATTATCGCTTTAATAATAATATAGAAGCAATTTATCCTCGATGCACCTTATTGTGATAAATATTAAATCCATTCCATAATAAATCAACTAACTACATTTGGTTCATTGTTTTTATGAGAGAAATAGTGAGAACAATCGGTTTTAAGCAAGTAATCAGACGCGCCATTTTGAATTTAGGGACTGCGACATGATAAGTTATTTTTTATCATCAAGTGTGATCTAAGACTATTTTTGTCATACTCAGCATATACGCATGCTCTGCTATGATTGGTGGATATGATTTGATTGAAAATGTTATTGTTCAGCCTAAATGGTTACCCACGATTCCTAGCTTAAGACAATCTAATTGAAGGTTAAAAAAAAACTTTGTAATGCCATTAAAATAGACTGCAATAGTTTTTTATTAATTGTAAGTGAACCAAATGTATGTTAGTAACTAAAAATATATAATAGATGATTAAACACTATGGCATATTGTCTATGCTGTTTGCTTATACTAAAAAAAAACTGAACAAATTGATTTGTTGTGAAGTGTATTAGTACATGCATAATATAAATGTTTCACATAAATATAAGTTTTAGATAATTATCAGAATTAGATATTATGCCAAATTAGATTTTTTGAATAAAAACGTTTTTTTTTTCAAATGTTTATGTGAAACATTTGCAATATTAAAAATTTAGACGACACTCGAGCTGGCATTATGATATCTTTAGAAATAACATGAGCTAACCCATATTTTTATGCCAATTTTTTAATTCCATATAACATTTTTTATTCACGACCAAAAATAAATTTTAGTAATTGTAAATGTACAGCCATATTGAATTCATTCATAATTTATTGTGAAATTTCAATAAAATTATAATTTATATCTGCGTAATAATTGTCTTAAGACTATAAATACGTTAATATTACTGTTTTTGAAATATTTTTCACTTACAAATTGGCAAAAGCTTTTAATTCTATTCAATTACTGTTTTACTATTGGACATACCTCATTGTATGAAAATAATTATATGTAATTACAATAATAATTGGAATAACATTAAAAAATTGCATATTTTTTTTAAATTTTATGTTCTACTGCTATAATTAGCAGCTATTAATTAAAATTTTATGTTCTATCTTATAATATTTTCTTAATTAGCTATGAAATAAAAATGTTTCATCCCTGTTTAAATTATATCACAAGTTCCATTATAATTTTAGATTTAAAAAAATGAATAAGAAGTAATTTATATAATTTATTTATGCTGTAGTAACTAGGGACCGAGTAGCTTGTTATAAATAGTACATCTGTATCAATACCTTTGTTAAGATTAGTAAATTAAGAAAAAAAAAGTCATTGTTTTGACATTTCCCGCCATTATCAATATATTTTACAGTTGAAACTTGAACATAAAAATGTATATGTACGAATAACACAGTTTAATATAAATTTATTTAGTTAAAATTACATAATTAATAAACGTTAATATACAAACGCCGAACTAATATTGATTCACAATAACTGTTTAATAAAAATATAAATAAATTCGTATTAAAATACGAATAGCAGAATTTTAGTAAAAACAAACGCATCTAAAGATAGTTTTAGCAAAAAATAATAATTTTTTTTTTAGATAGTTACTTAAAATAAAATTAGTAATGTTATTTCTAAAAAGATATCAATTTTGTTATGTATATTTTTTAGATGTATTTAAGCATGTGTTTCCATTAAAACTGTGACGGAGTGTCCGTTCGCAGGAATTTTACGATAATTAACTTATGATTATGTGTAATTTTATGAAGGTTTTATTATTTCAATAAATTGTCAAATTATTTGTGTGTTTTTTTTTAGTCAATCTTATGTAACCTTTATGTTGTAGATGTCTAATTTATTTTTAAGGCTCCTGAAGCTGATCTTGAGGATGTATGTACGCATAAACATAAAAGATTTTCCCAGAAATTGTGACGTACATACTGTTAACACTAGGAACAAGTATAAACTTACAACCACTGTTACTAGATTACACAGTGTTAGTAAGTCTTTTATGGCACAATGTATACGCTTTTACAATAGGATTGTTAAGGAACGCACACCTTGGGAATGAAACGATCGTCTCCAGGCTGTTTCAAATAAAGAAGAATATTATTATTGTATTGTCATTGTATAATATTATAAAAATATTTTAAAAAATTGTAAATAATGATCCCACTGAGTTTCTTTCGCCCGTTTTTCTCAGATCTGAGGTGTTTATTTTCGAACCGGTGGTAGATTTTTGACAATCAATAAGAAAGTGTAACACTTCAACATTGAATAAAGATATTTGAATTTGTTCCAATTTCGTCTTAGGACAACCCAAAACTTTTGGATTGAAGGTGTTAAGTATTAAAAGTAACCTATGCCCTTCCTCGTTCTCGCTAGTTTCAAACTAAATTATATTAAAATCGGTTCAATGGTTTTGCCGTGAAAGTCTAATACACAGACGTTACTTTCGCATTTATAATATATAAGTAGAGATACTTAAGATTAAATGCTGGCAATATTTTTCACTTAATTTATTTTAGAATCACTAACATAACTAAATGGCAACTTTGCAGCGCTGTCTCTCCATTCGTACAGTGTCGTACAAAGTTGTTATTTGGTTTTGTGTGGTTATTCTCAATTTATTTATTATTTCATATATTATCAAGTAATTTTGTTGTTGTATTATATATTTTTTTAATTGACCGTGTTAAAGCGGGTTCGGAGAGTATGTCGGTAAATGACACATCAGCAGGAATACCTAAACCTAAAGAATAAAGATATTAATAATCGATTGTTAACAGAAGTTACACAGTGTGTACAAAATTAAAACATACAAATAATAATCTTAGCGACTATTCATGCGTAAACATCATGGCGGTTATTAAAAATTATTGGAAATATTAAGTACGTCAATAAATACATAACAAGGTCTAGTATTTTGGATCCATTTCAATATTTTTATTTTGAAAAACCAACTATTTTTGGACATATTTACGCTATACATAGAGTAGACAGTATTTATTTAATCGTACAATTTTTTGAAGATAGCAACCCAGTTACCAAACGGGCAATCACATCACAATACATTTTCATTTTCCTTCAGTCGTGATTGGTACTCTAAGCGTAGTGGTATTATTTTTATTTCACAGTCGCATAGTGTATTTTTTATATAAAATAAAAATTGTGTCAAATATTATTTTCCAATGAGTATCTAATATAAAACGTGGGTTAAAAAAAAATAAGCTGTTGTTTTCTATCTCTTTTCCGTGTTAAAAATAACAAAAATGTGTTAAAAGTGAAGAGATTCTGCGGCTATCAAGGCGCCAGAATGTCTGATGAATTGGAAGCTCGGATGTGGGACGAGGGAGGCTCCAGATATGAATCCAGGAACCGGGGAACTTATTACGAGTCAGCTTTCGCTTCCTCAGAACACTTAGACAGAGCTCCATTATTATCAGAGGTACGTGAATTAGGCATTGTATTTGACGATGTTTGCGCAAGTTATTGTGTTTTTTTAAATATAGCATTGAGTTTTGTTTGTTCACAAAACGTTTGTTTTGCAATGATATGACGTTTTGGAAAAAAATATAAGTGGCACGTTACAGTTGGTAATCGGTTTGTAATCGTTTACTCGTGACAATAGTTATTAACGCTTATTATTTAACGCTAATGTTTGTTTTAATTCTGCAAAATTTTTTAAATAACTATTTTATTATATAAAAATAAAGCATAATAATTGAACAATGCAAAATAATTTTTCTGTTTTTAAATTCTTAAATTTTATTCATAAGCCTAAACTTATGTTTCGAGTTACTGTTATTTAATAAACTAATTTATTTTTTCTTTTTCTGGTATCTGTATTTTTTTCTAATCAAGCACCATCGACCACACAATGGGCTGTGTGGTCGGTGTCAAGCACAAACATAACCAGTAGTCAGAGCAATTTTTCTGATGAGATATGCAAGGTATATAATATAAAAAATTGTTCATACAAACTGCAATATTCATTAACAGTGTAAATTAAAAGAAGCTGAAATGGCTTATGTGTGAAAAGATAAACATTAATATTTCATTGTTAATAAATAAATATATAATAAGACGGGCGATGACCAACACGATGAAAAATCTTCCATTTTTCTTAATTACATAAATATTCCAAGAATTGTTATTATTTGATATTGTTACTTAGACAGGCTCGCACAGTTCTACTACTGAGTAAATTATACTATAATATTTTAAATCACATTTAAGGCTACATTTTCATTAAATATGACGTACTAACACCTAGACTACAAATAGTGAAATACTACATAATTTTTTTATAGAATAGGTAGGCAGACTAAATTAGGGAAACCTAATGCTAAGTGCTCCAAGACCAAGGCCCATAGACATTGGCGGTGTAAGAAATGTTAACCATCGCTTACATCGCCAATGCGCCACCAACCTTTGTAACTAAGATGTTATGTCCCATATGCCTGTAATTGCTCGGGCTCGCTCACCCTTCAAGCTGGAACACAACAATATCAAGGACTGCTCTTTTTGCGGTAGAATATCTGATGAGCTCAGACGAGCTTGCACAAAGCCCCAGTGAATATTACAAAGAATTATTTATTTTTTTAACTAAAAATCTGTATTCAATATACACATATAATACATTATAAAAGATGTGTAACACTTAAAAATATACCCCAATTGTTTCTACTATATAAGGTGACTTACACTTAGTGAGCTACTTTCAAATTGATTAAATTGGACTTTGTCCAAAATGTAATGTGCCGTTTGGACGCTCTCATGAATTTCAGTTTTATATTTATAAAATAAATTTTAAATTTAGTTTTGAAGTGACACCATTTGTTTTGTTATTTACTCTTCTGTTATAATAAATTTTAATGTTTACTTTTTTAATAATTATTTGTGTGTATTTGCACCATATATAGGGTCAACTGAAAGATCTTCTTTGACATTGTGCATTTTATCTTTGCATCATTTGTACAATTAAATAAATATGTACCTATATCTGTCTGAACTGAAGTGTAACTATCTACTTATATAATTAAAATTCATCTGCATAGACATGACATTTTCTTGCCAATTAGTATGTATATTGTATGTATGTATATGCTGTTACGACTGGTAGCTTATCACATAACACACAAAGTTGAGTCTATTTTAACTTCAAATTTCCATACCTACTGTATTTATTTTGATAATATTCATTTCATGAAAAACATAAAAACGTAAAACTATTTACTGATAATATTTTATTATGAATATTGCATAAAATGAACAATGTATTTTAAGCTGTATAAAAACTTACTTTCAACATTGCATTTGTTATATCTATAAATTGTAGTGTAGAATGTTGTATTTATTCAAATCAAACCAATCCAAAAGGAAGATTTGAATATAGAATCTGTATCTGTACTCAAAAAATCGGAATCGACTTTACACTACTGAGCTTATACAGTAAGGCTTTTCTGTAACAACAAACTCCAAAACTCACCGTCGAAAACGTTGAAATGTCACAAAGTGATATGCGACATTGACCATAACAATTATAACATTTCAAGAAGTCACGCATCAGAATAGTCTGTTGTCGACTTTTCACGGGTGAGTTATGGTGTGGGTTCTTACTGAGTACCACTGCATATCGCCCAACTTACGCCTTTTGTACGCTGAAGCAAAATTTGGAACAAATAATCATTAAAAAATAGTAAATTGTCTATGGTTTAATATTAATATCTTTGATTTGTTCTTCTTCATAATAATAAACAAATGTCTTTTACGTTATAATTGTTATAATTACAATAATATCGTCGCAATTCTAATTATATAAGCCACGTTTATCCGTCGCTACGTTTCAAACCAGTTACTTAAACGCGTAGTTTTTCACTTAAACTGTTTTCATAATTTTCTATATGTTAAATAAATGTATGTAAATTTATGTAATAAGTTTGTTATTTTAATACATATTAGAGGAATTATTTAACTCGCTATTCAAATTACCCGTATCATAATATGCGAATGGAACTCTGTCAGTATGTCTGTTGGGCTTTTATTGTAATACAATTGAAATGATTTTGATCAAATTTGGTTTGACGCAAGACTGACCCAAGAAAGGGTATAATATGCTAATTTTTATATACTTAATAGTTAATACCAACACCATGCAAATTCGGGCTCATGCTCATATTCGGCTACTGAGCTCAGTGGCGTGTGGGTGAGGCTTATGTCCAACAGTGAACGACGAAAGGTTGATAATAATGATGATACTAATTTTCGGATGGGATACTAATCCGATACAACGGGGTAAGTGTAGCTTTACGTGCTTTCCGAAAGAGAGAGAGAGAGAGCTATATTTTATACGCACGGAGTTTCAAACGGTGTACCTTAGTAGAAAAGCCCAATAACGTCTTATAGGCCCTCCCTGAGATTTTAAACTTAGTCCTGTTCTTTTAACCCAGGGCCTCTGGATCCTGAAGATTTCCGGTTCTTAAGTCAGGTCTCAGATAACCGTGTTATCGGGGACGTTTTCCCATTAAACGCCAAATGTGTGACGATGTGTGCTCACAACATATTATTTATTAGAGAGATGCAGATCGTTTCCATAAATATGCATTCGCTGCCTCTACTGCTGCCCGTGCTGATCTCCACCCACTCTTAGAACGTTGGGCCCAGAGTTAGAACGTAGTTAATATACAACGGGGAAATGGGAATGTAACGAACGACTCCAGGGTATTTCAAATAAAAATATATTATTCTGTTATTGTATAAACTTCCTTTATTGTAAAGATGAGTGATAAAAAACAACCCCCTGAGTGTCTGTCGCCGGTTCTTCTCAAGTCTGTGGTGTTTATTTCCGAACCAGTGATCGATTTATGACAATCAATAAATAAAGGTAACACTTAATGAATGGAGATTTTTGACTTTGACAGTTAGTTCACTGTAGTTTGACCCATTTGGACTACCTCAGTAATTTGGTATTTCTATTTCGGTAGTAGCGATTTTTTTTAATTTCTTTTACCATTTCATTTTGATTATTACGCTTGTACGTCAAAATGGATTTTTATCTTTTTGTGAGCCGTAGTCGAAAATGGTTATTACCAGCGAAGTATTGCCATGTCGAGTTTTTTATTAATTAAATTTCGAACAATGGCTACGCTCGATGCGCCCACAGAGTACTGTAGCTTGCGTTTTTTTTTTATTTGTAACTTTCAGATTCAGACCAATATCGTCCTTAATACTTTTATCATGAAACATTTTTTGTTATATAACAAACATATTTTATGTAAAAAATATTCGTTCAACTTTACATATTTTCTTAATGGAAAGCTTTATTTAAACATTCATAAGCAAATTCATTTTGATATTAATGGATACTTGGTGGTAGAGCTTTGTGCAAGCTCGTCTGGGTAGGTACCACCTACTCAACAGATATTCTACCGCAAAACGGCAATACTTGGGATTATTGTTTACGGTTTGAAGGGTGAGTGAGCCAGTGTAACTGTAATTACACTTACACAAGGGACACAACATTTTAGATCCCAAGGTTGGTGGCCCATTGGCGATGTAAGCGATGGTTAACATTTCTTACAATGCCAATGTCTATGGGCATTGGTGATCATTTACCATCAGGTGGCCTATATGCGCGTCCGCCTGTCTAGGCTATAAATAAAATTCAAGTGTATATTAAATCAATATAGAGAATCATGATGGCGCAGTGGATGGTTTAGCGGATCTTAATCGAAATAGGGGATTTAAATCGAATTTTCACCAACCAACTAATTTCCGGCTTCGCCCATGTTTGAGAGGGATGGGAGGTGTTACGCTTTGTCATTTTCTGTACAAATGACAACGGATATACGAAACGATCGATTGATTGACTTTTACGTTCATAATATGTATCAGTAACTATACTAAATACGTTTGCCCAGAAGTAGTGCATACACAGGCTAGATACTATCATTATCTTAAAACGAGTCTAGTGGCTAAAAGCAGATACCAAGGGCCTGGGATCAATCCCGGTCTGATCAATATATACAGGGTTATTTTTAATGACTCAGCAATCTGGCAGGGCTAGATAGCTAAAAACATAAGCAACAACTTTTATTCTACGACTTCGGACATAACTCAATATATGAAAAAAAATAACTCATGTTTTGAAAAAAAAAAAATGATTTTACAGATTTTTGTCGTACTGTCGTGACATTTGTAGGTCTATATTTCATTCATATACGAAATTTGCGTTGCGCGTAGATGTATAAACGTTCAAGCAGGAAATTAAATTAATACTTATTTTTGTATGAAAATAAAATCTAACAATTTATCAAAAGTGCTTAATCCTTCAAAACAAACAAATGACAAGTTTTTATTTTCAGTTTTTATTTTAATATAAATATGATTGGGTTTGTAATGTCTTTTTTTTAATTTTAGTGTTTGATAACAAACGTATACATTATTCCAAAGTAAGCTATCATGAAACGGATATCCGGCACATTGTGTCGGCGCCACACGCTGAAGTCTAATATTGTAGAACAAACTTGCACGAACTGTGATTATATTTAAAATATATTATAATATTTATGCATTATTTATGCTGTTTATGTAGTTTTAGTAACGATTTTTCTGTAAATGACTAGTTTTCCCCTTTCCGCCCTGATGGCGGGGGGGGGGGGGCAAGTATTAGTTACCTTATGTCCCTTTATTTACCACTAACAGTGTATAAGCAAAATTTAATGATAATTGGTGTTGGTTGGTTGGATATGGAGTGGTATTGGTGGTGAGTAAACTCTTTTTTATCTCCTTTTTCATTGTCGAGGGAGCACATAGATTTGTAACAAGCATAATTCATTTAAGCATGTCATGTGTGTGTGTGTTGATGATCATAATGAAATAGAAGAATTATTTTCAATAGGTAATGCAACCTGTGTTAAAATGTTTTAATAGGTAAATCTATAAGTTATTTTTGTTTTTTTTTCTTTAATGTTGTTTGTCGTCTGGAGAATATTATTAATAATAATAACGATAATTATTTACTAGAAAAATATACTCAGGAGTGCTTAACTTGACTTGTTGCTGTTGGCCCAAATGGCCTCGACAGCGTCAAAAATAAGACTAAGCGTCAGAAATAAGCTTCCTTAGTATAAGTACTAATTATTACCTTTACTTGGTGGTAGGGCTTTGTGCAAGCTCGTCTGGGTAGGTACCACCCACTCATCAGATATTCTACATACAGCAGTTATACAGCAGTACTTGCTATTGTTGTGTTCCGGTATGATGGGTGATTCCGGTATGGTGAGTGAGCCAGTGTAATTACAGGCACATGGGACTTAACATCTTAGTTCCCAAGGTTGGTGGCGCATTGGCGATGTAAGCGATCAGGTGGCCCATATGCTCGTCCTTCCTATGCAATAAAAAAATAAATGGTGACTTCTACGGTGTAAGTTATTGCTACCCACCCAAGCCGTTATTGATCCGTATGTCTTTACTCTTTGATCTAAAGTACATTATGTATAAATCTTTTGTATTTTTTATCTTTTGTATCTTAAGGTCAATTGGGAGAGATATATATACATATATATATAGCGATAACTTGGCCGCCCTTTGAACAGTATTCAATGGATTTACTCAAAATCAATGTATTATTTGTTCAAGTAGTCTCATGAAAGCACTCTTGAATCGTCTAGCCTCGACTTTGGGCGGGGAGGACGATAATTTTTTTTTGGATAGCTTCTGCGTCGCGAAAGGATCTATCAGCTAACTATGCGATTCTTGTGTTTCTGATTGATGATTGTGGACACAATTGCAGGCACCACTGATTTTTTATGTGTTTTTTATTTGTGTTTATGATTCATTTTGTGCACGTTGAAAAAATATAACTAAACCTGCATGTATCTAATTTCACTGATATTGTTCCACATGTGTAATCACTAACCCTCAGTGGAGCAGCGTGATGGAATAAACTCTAAACCTTCTCCTTCAATGGCTTTAGACTAGTAGTTCACTTACAGGCTGTGACTTTATTTTTACCGTTAATCAGCTAATGGATGTGATGATTCTTGTCTGTAATTACGCTGGCTCACTCCCCATTCAAACCGCAACACGGTATTAAAGAGTATTGATGTTTGATCTAAGAATAAACGTGGGATGTACTCAACCCCGACGGGGCCAACACAATGGCCTGACCGGTAACATATAACATCTCTACTATATAAAATGTCATTATTTTATTTTATATTATTTTTTGACTGTATAGGTAGGCGAACAGGTGGACCACCTAATGATAAGTGGTCACCGACGCCCATTGACAATGACATTGTAAGAAATGTTAACCATCGTTTACATCGCCAATGCGCCGCCAATCTTGGGAACTAAGATGTTATGTTTCTTGTGCCTGTACAAAGTACTGCTGTTTAGCGGTAGAATATATGTATGGTACCTACCCAGACGAGCTTGCACAAAGCCCTACCACCAAGTAAAAAGTTTAAGGTTGCCAGTGTTTTTGACAAAGAAGTATTTAATCGTTTCTTATCTTTTCTTTTTGTGTAAGGTACCAAATTTCTCTTAAAGGGGGCTCTTGCCTTATTCATCACTTTCATGAAAATAATGTATTCTTAAATTACTGCTAGCTAATAATATACTCTGACGTCATACGGCCACGTGGTAATGAGATTAGTGACGTTAATGTCGTCGCTTTAACCTGAAGTTTGTTTATAATAAGAATTTCATGGCGTACATGGAATAGAAATAATAACATATTAGAATATAGTATTCTGCTTATTCAGAAACGATCATTGACATCGTACTGTGACAGCCTGTTAATGACTCACTGCTGGACTAAGGCATTTTTTTCTTTTGAGGAGGAGGTTTGCTTTTTCAACCACGCTGCTCCAATGTGGGTTGGTGGAATACACATGCGACAGGATTTTAGTGAAATTTGACACATGCTGGTTTCCTCACGATGTTTTCCTTAAACATTAAGCACGTTATACACAAATTAAGCACATGAAATTCAGTGGTGCTTGCCCAAGTTTGAACCCACGATCATTGGTTAAGATTCACGCGTTCTTACCGCTGGGCCATCTCTGCTTCGATCATAATATACTAATGTACAATAACGATTGGTTAGATATTAAAGTTATTGTTTGATTAAATATACCTCGAGTAATGTATTTCTTACTTACATTAATAACTACTGATGCAAATAATTAATGACGTCAATTAATAATAATTCCATCAACCAGACAATCCCTGATTATATAGCTTTTTTATATTTCATATCTATACTTCTATACTAATATATAAAGCTGAAGAGTTTGTTTGTTTGATCCGGCTAATCGCAGGAACTACTGGTTCGAATTTAAAAATTATTTTTGTGTTGTATAGTCCTTTTATCGAGGAAGGTTCTAGGCTGATTTTTATTCATTATATTTTTATTAATTATACGCGGGTGAAACCGCGTTGCACAGCTAGTAACTTATAAAACAGCTTCGATAAATATAGACAATATGATGTCTGTATTATTTTCCTTTGAGGACGACGGGCTCCTTCGGTTAGAGATAATCCTGAATTGACAACGTGATAAATTTCAACTCCTTAGGATAAGAGGAAGCGATTCTGATTCATCTTATAAGATTCGACCTAAACAATCTAATAAACAAAATAGAAAATAGTTGCATAAACAATACCTACGTCCTACATTAAAATTTTTTATTACGTTCTTGAGGCAAATGTACAAAATTATAACGCCTAATATTATTTAATGTAAACAGTGTATTTATTTGAGTAAGTTCATTAACACGAGTCAGTGTTGATAGTCGAAATCTTTCAAATCTACCACAGACTGTATCTGTATCAACGGCCAGAGAGGAATCTATTAAATAACGGTCCGATTGTTTAATTTTATTAACCGACAGTAAAAAAAGGAGGCTCTCAATTCGTCCTTTTGCATTGGATTTAGATTCTCCCTAAGTGGTACCATCGTACCTTCACTGTATTGGATATTATTAACATGTTATATGAAGTGGAAATTCAGGCAACCCGCAAGGATAAGAATCGAACCAACGAGTTACAAATCAATATTTACTGTTGAGCTATTTAGGCATCATTTTGATTAAAATATATTATTGCATTTGCAAGTGATTTCCGATAAAATTTAATTTGAAAACGTGACCGTTTTAATTCGCTTCGCGAAGCAAGTAATTGGGTCGACGAACATGTCGTTTATAATCGAATTGTGGTAAACATTTGTGCTAATTCTGTTTAACATAATCAATCAAAATGATAACGGGAGACAGAAGTAAATTTAATTTCTCTTAATGGTGATTAGGACTTAAAACAAGTATTTGATTTTGTTTGGAGATATATCTAGAAATAAATTGTAAAGTAACAGCATGTGCTTGCCAACCACTGTTGGGCAAAGTCATCTTCCCTTCTGTGGGAAATGGCATGGAGCTTATTGCAACAAGCCGCTCATGTAAAGAGGTTTTTATATCATGACTGCGCTAGGTAGAAAAAAAGGTTGCCATTTCCCCACCTTATATAAAGCACGAAAATTGATGTATAAGGATTAATGTGTACAGACGTCTTTCTGATTTTTTTTAAAGTTGCCACATGAACAAAAAATATGAGATTAAAGAAAAATGTTTGCTGTTGAAATTTAATAACGTTCTCACTAAATTCTTTCAGTATAATTCATATTATATTATCTTTGTATATTATATTTCAATTGTTCGAAGACCAGACAGCGTAGCTAGTAAAATACAATTGTATTTACTCGGTGGTAGGGCTTTATGCACGTCTGGGTAAGTACCACCCACTCATTAGATATTCTACCACAAAACAACAGCACTTTGTGTATTGTTGTGTTCCGGTTTGGGTGAGCGAGCCACAATAAATACAGGCACAAGGGACATAATTTAGTTTCCAAGATTGGACCATTGTCTATGCCCATCTATGCATTGGTGATCACTTTCCAACGGGTGGCAGTGGCACATATGCTCGTCCGCCTTTCATGTAAAATAAAAAAAAATTGTGAAAGTATTTTTTTTTAATCTTATTATATTTGGTAAAATTTTATTTTATTTTATAATTTTATTTGGTAAAAGCAATTTTCATAACAAACAAAACCAATCCAAGAAACAATCGGAACATTTTCACCCCTACCCGCGTTTCTCGAGTCATTATGTACAAGTCTGTCGCCGCAGTGACATCAAATTTAATTTACAATTCGCTTTGATTCCACCACGTTGTTATTGTATAAATTATAATAAATTTTCAACTTTCTTCAACTTCGTCGAGATGAAGCAGATTCGAGTGAGTTTTGTTGTTGTTTTTTTTTCTCTATTGTTGTAAATAATTCCGTGGTCTAATTCTAAAAGGGACAAAGGAAATTATTAAGGCAAATGTATTCTGCCATTTGCCAAATCATTAAAAAAAATTTTTTTTGTGCTTAAATATATTATGTTATATATATAAAACATCTCTTATTACTATTTTTGTTATCAAAAGTTAGGGTTGCTGATATTGGCCCCTTTAGTACAAGATTTTATTTCCAAATGAAATTCTTGTGATGTCTTATACGTTTTTGTGATCTTGATATACAATTTTGATTTGATTTTGGTAAGTTTTTGAATGTCATGTTCTGACAAGTTCCATTCGAGATGGTTATTATGAGCGCATTTGAATCGCTATGTTATTAAGTGACAAGTTCATATCTTGAAGAACCTTCTAGAAACTCTGTATAACTGTTGTTATATAGTTTATCTCAAATGATATTGTTTGTTCGAAATATTGTTGATTATTGTTGATTAATTATAGTGATTTTTTTTTCTTAAATACTAAATTTTTAAATAGTTATAAAACTGAGCTGAATTCGATTCAAACCCAGAAAGAAAGACTTGAAGATTATTTCAAATATTTTAATGGCTTGATATAGGTATATTTTTTGTATTTATAATTTTTTTATAAAAGTACAATAATTTTACTATGTATTAAGTATATTGAGCATATTTTTTACATATATATTTTTATGTATACAATTCAAGTAGCAATTAGGTACTTGAATTTTCCTGATTGGAAAGCTATTGACCCGGATAGAGATAAAAACCGTTTGAGGTTTTATTCAAACTTATTACCTACATATGTTGGGACGAAATATGTTAATATTGTTATTGATTATAAGTTATCCAAAAGTAATTTATAATCAAAGTAACTTGTACGCCGTGAATTTAATTTGAAGGCGACGCTTATATGGTTAAAGCCTTGTCTTAGTGCACGTGCGTGGACTGCGTAGCAATGTACACATATATAATTATGTATATGTATATATGTGTACATAATGGGTGTTTAATGGTGCGTGTGGGTATGTCAATTATGTTTTTCCAATCGTTTATAGTAGATGTAGATTCCTGTCATTTGATAAAGAAATTCAAAATATGTCGATATTTTTTTGGCAGAATTACTATTAATTGTTTAAAAAGTTTTTGGCGGTTGTCGTGATTGGTAGATGCCCTGCCTTTCGCGCCGCAGGTCGTGGGTTCGATTCCCACCCAGGACAGACATTTGTGTGCATGAACATTTCTGTTTGTCCTGAGTCTGGTTGTAATTATCTATATAAGTATGTATTTACAAAAGAAAAAGTAGTATATGTAGTATATCAGTTGTCTGGTTTCCATAGTACGAGCTCTGCTCAGTTTGGGATCAGATGACCGTGTGTGAGAAATGTCCCACGATATTATTATTATTATATTAATCTCTATACAAAGTAGTGGTTCCATTAATAATTTAGGTATATCTCAAATTATACAAGCATAATTGTCATAGTTAAAGTATATGTATAGTCCCCTCGTATATAAATAAAGGTAAATTAAATCAAGAACTGTTTTTAGTGCGTAATACAGCAAAACAATTAGAAAACCGTTTTTAAGTTGTAAATGTGTGCAGTGACTTGATTTGATTAATTGTGTCTTTAATTGACCTTATATGAAATATTCTGTTATAATGTCTGCAACTGGAATGGATTTTGAAACTTTTTGGTGTAGATTGATCATTTGTCAAAAGTTTCTCGTCGATCGTTAGACATGCCCAGGTAACCCCATGGGGAAAAAATAATTATAAGACAGTTACATACAATATACATAATATATTATCATAAACAAATCAGTAACAGCCTGAATGTCCCACTGCTTGGCTAAGGCCTCTCTTTTTGAGAAGAAGGTTTGGAGCTTATTCCACCACGCTGCTCCAATGCGGGTTGGAAATGTTGGAATACATATATTACAAAATTTCAGTGGAATTTGACACATGCAGGTTTCCTCACCTTTCCTTCATCATCAACTATGAGATGAATTATAATCACAAATTAAGCACATGAAATTCAGTGGTGTTTGACCGGGCTTTGAACCCGCGGGCCGCGATCATCGATTAAGATTTATTCTTATCACTAGGTCATCTCGGCTTTTAAATTAATAGATATGTAATTCTGTTGTAAATTCTGTAACTGAAGAAGCAAAAACAGATTGCATCTTAAAAAAATATTTACGTTTTGACGTCGAGATAAGTTTTAATCGTATTTACATAAGCCATGTATATAAGCTCCTTAGTATATATTTACGCTGAATTGCCTCACGTTGCGAGTTAACAGCGAGCCGTTTGATGATAACACTTTATAACGTTTTATTTAGCTTTTAAACGTTTGCGAAAAAGGTCAGCTGTTTAAAGGTTTGCGTATTTTTGTTCGCTGTTTTGAAATTTATATTAAATTATATTAACATTATCGTTCGTAACATCGGCACTTACTTTTTAACCGACTTCAAAAAAAGGAGGAGTAATTAAGCAAAAGTAACAATAATTGTAAATAAATTATCAACCACACAACACATTCGTACCTACATATTGATGAGTAGAAAATAGTAAGTTAATTATCAAATTATAGAAGAATACACAATTATTTTTGAACTTTTTAGTGCATATAAATTTTTTTTCCTATGAAGTCGGTTTTTGTTTTGTAAAATTTTTATTTATAATATGCTGTGAAGCGTTCTTCGAATGAATTGTTTGCCAAATAACACTATGTCAAACTAACTAAATAAATATAATAATCAATATTACCAATCTATACCATAAAAAATAGCCGTTTAAATAATCGGACCATGACGAAGTTCAAATTAGTACCACCAACCTTATTCTAATCAGATTATAACGAAATGAAACAGTTTTCAAACCATCCTTTATTATAAAAATGTTAAAATAGCACATACACATTACACACACATAACACACATACAAACAAGAACACACAAACACTGACGCTCGTGATATCGCACACACATATTAAAATAATGTAATATATACAAAAACTAGTGTTTCGCCGCCGGTTTCACCCGCGTAGTTCCCGTTCCTGTGGGTATATGGAGACAAAATGTAGACTATGATACTCCCTGATAATGTAGCTATCCATTGCTGAAAGAATTTATAATTAGGTATTATAATAAATTAATAAAGATAAAAGTTACCTATATGAGTAATCCTTACTAATATTATAAATGCGAATGTAAGTTTGTTTGTTACGCTTTCACGCCTAAACCACTAAACCGATGTTAAAAATTCTTTCACCAATGGAAAGCTACATTATCAGCGAGTAACATAGGCTATATTTTGTCCCCGAATTCCCAAAGGAACGGGAACTCCGCGAGTGAAACCGCGGGCAAAACTCTAGTCAGTATATAAATTATTATAACCTATTACAAAGGTAAGTCATTATCATAAAATCCATTAAATAGTTCGTGAAAGAAACAATAAAACATAGACGGTATATAACTAAAGCTATTATAAAGATTGTCTCTTTGTTAATAAAGTTCTATAAATCGATATTTTGTTCGTGCATTGGTCATTATTTAATGTTATTTAAAATTATATAGTTTTTATCTAAATAATCAAACAACTATTATTTATTATTAATATACATAGTTTTTAATACATAAGAAATCTTACTAACATAATGATATAACATAAATAAAATCAACGCCTTAAGGAGCACATCAAAGAAATATAGAAATCGTGTGTGACCGACATACGAAGTTGAACTTCCCTTTTTAATGTCGATGTCGGTTAAAAATATATGCGATTAGCTTCACGACCTTGCGATGCACAACTGGCGTTGCGTAAAACGGAAATACGCCTCTATGGTAATCATATTAATACCGATTAGTCTTTTAAAAATATTTTATTTTATTTTTTATAGTATGTAGGCGGACGAGCATGTGAGCCACCTGATGTTAAGTGGTCACCAACGCCC
Source organism: Nymphalis c-album (assembly GCA_963151315.1). Lineage (NCBI taxonomy): Eukaryota > Metazoa > Arthropoda > Insecta > Lepidoptera > Nymphalidae > Nymphalis > Nymphalis c-album. Next base: position 6,507,866 of record OY720610.1, read on the forward strand.
ATAGATAATGGCATTGTCAGAAATATTAACTATCGCTTACATCGCCAATGCGCCACCAACCTTGGGAACTGACATGTAATTTGACATGTTTCGAACGCGAATGTCAATCTCATACATTGATTATTATTTTCTATTCTATTCTATTAACGTAAAAACCTATGGGCCCTGAAATGTTATGTCCCTTGTGCCTGTAGTTACACTGGGTCACTCACCCTTCAAACCGGAACACAACAATACAAAGTATTGCTGTTTTGCGGTAGAATATCTGATGAGTCGGCGGTACCTACCCAGAAAAGCTTGCACAAAGCCCTACCACCAAGTAAATTACTAAATGGTTATGGTTTAATATTTTTTATAAAAAAAAATCTTATATATACTTTTCTATTTAAAAGTCCAATAAAAATTCGTTACTATTTTGAACCAGAGTTCCATTTTTAAAAACCGATAAGAAAACATCACAGAGGCTCGTTTTATTTACTACCAGTCTTGTGTTAAGCGAGCCAACGACCAATTACGAGTAAAATATCCCTCAGCCCGCGCCAAGCAATTTGCTCGTTGCCTACGTAATACCTATATAGTGTTCGGAAAAAATCTAGGCTAGGAACTTAATTGGAAAGCGGAAATGGTATCTATGAATTACATTTTAAGAATAATATTAGTTTAGCAAAACATTTATTTTCTATTGAAGTAGTGTATCTTAAGTGGTCACCAACGCCCTTACCATCGAGTCGCCCATAAGCTACTCGTCCAATACCTATACAATAAAAAAAAGTAAATGTAAATCTTTGTAAATAAGCAATTCTTGTATTATATAATGTGAATCACGAAAACGGCTGTAACGATTTGGCGGTTGTAACGAAGCTCGGTCGGACATATACTAATAATAACAATAATAATAGACAAGATAAATAAGCATAATTTATGAAATAAAATTGAAATTATTCTAAAACGCCAGAAGATTTTCGCAAAACCGACAAAAATTTGAATAATATAAATATTATGAATTTGTGCAAAATATATGTTCGGTCTATATGAAACGTATGACCACGTAACACGTCTAATGTAATAACTATATGCTGTCTCGTTCTTCCAAACTAGTCCAGTCTTGGAAACGAATAAGACAAAACATTGTACGCGAAGTAATCAATAAAGTTTTCTATTCTTTCTTCTTATTGGACCGAATAACATTCGAACAGTATTGCAACACGCCATAAAATCGAGTTTCAATAAAATATCAATATTCATGACAAATAATTTATTTTACTATATTCAAGAATCGATTAGTCTAGTAACAGCCAGCTCTCCTTTTGAGGAGAAGAATTAGAGCTTATTCCACCACGCTGCTCTCCAATACGGGTTGGTGTAATACACATGTGGCAAAATTTCAGTGAAACACGTGCAGGTTTCCTCACGATGTTCTCCTTCACCGTCAAGCATGACTGTACTCACAAATTGAGCACTTAAAATTCAATGGTCCATCTTAACCGATGTTCGTTGGTTCAAACCCGGGCAACGCCTCCTTATCCCTGAGTTTATCACCGCTTTTATCGATTAGTCTACGAGCCCTTATTCTAGTGTCTCAATAAAAACGCTTTGTATGTTTCCAAAATAACAAATCACATGTATGTATATGTGACTTAAGAACTTAAAAAGCTATCGGTTGCTGTGTGCAAGCCTGTCTGAGTTGGTACCACTCACCCGCCAAGCAGTAGTAGGTACTCAGTATTGTTGTGTTCCGGTTTGAAGGGTGAGTGAGCTGGTGAGGTGTGTGAACTACAATCACAAGCTTCTTAGTACGCAAGGCTGGTGGCACATTGGTAATTTAAGGAGCGGTTAATATTTCTTAGAGCGCCAATGTTTATGGGCCGTGGTGCCGAATTATCATTAGCTGGTCCATGTGCCTTACCATTATGGGTCACATGGACCACATGTGCCCGCTTCGCTCTCGTTTTAGGGGGAGAAGGGCGGGTGATCGGTAAGAAAAGTAGCCTATGGTCCGTCTTTGGGTTTCGAGCTTGTTTCATAGAAAACGTAACATGCAGATTTTCGCATATATGTTAGTATAGATACAAAACGCTTATGTACAATAACGATTCGTTGAATATACGAACCGGGTATCGCACGAATTAAAATACCGTTGATTGCAATACGAAGCGTTAAAATAATACGGATTGTTTGTTATATTGGAATATTTATTGGTTTCGAATCTAGGTCAGGAAATTTTTCCAACAGATGAATATATGTAGTGAGGATATATTTTTTTTATTTCCCCAAATAAAAAAGATTTGTTAGTTCACATAGTATAACGTTGAATAAATTAATTAATTCTATGACATAATACAATAAAGTTGCCACTGATAAAAAAAATACTTAATCTGTGTACTGTTAAAAGAAAAACCTAAAAAGCCACTAATGCCATTGTATGTACTATAATAATTATAAAGCAATTGTCTGTACTTGTATGAATGTGGTCTATAATAAATACTTCTATAGTTGTGAACTAATATTATCAATGCGAAAGTAACTACGTGTGTGTGTGTGTGTGTGTGTGTGTGTGTGTGTGTGTGTGTGTGTGTGTGCGTGTGCGTGCGTGCGTGCGCGTGCGTGCGTGCGTGTGTGTGTGTGTGTGTGTGTTTTGTACGCTATTCCGTCTTAATCGATTTTATTAATCCTTGATATGAAGCAAGCTTGGAGCTTTTTATAACTTACATCTGAATCGACTCCTTTACCTAATACGCGAGCGATAACTATTAGCTACTATATATAATAGCATATGGTACGTGTGTGTGTGTGTGTTTTTGTTAAGCTTTTCCGTCTAAATCGATTTTATTAAACCTTGATATGAAGCAATCTTATAGCTTTTTATAACTAACATCTAAATCGACTCCTTTACCTAATACGCGAGCGATAACTAGTAGGTACTATATATAAATAGCATATATGGTACTGCCCGTGTATATGACAGTATGTTTGAATAATGGTGATCGATTGAACGCTATAGAAGTTGGTGTGCTACAGTGCCATCTAGCGGCGAGTTATATGTGCCGACGTTAAGGTAATCGGTCAAGCGGTGTCGAAGTCTATTAATCTCAAACAGATGTACCAGCATCCGTTATTATAATTGTGTACACAGTTTTCTGCGTTCAGTGAAATTCGACTGTAACTATTATTGAAATAATACAAGTGAATTTACACGTTTCGAACCTGGTTTTTACTGCTCTTATTTCCGTTTTTTTTGGTTGTCATATCTTGCTAACAAAAAAAACAAATGACAAAACGCGCAGAAAAAGTTACTGTTTATTTATAAGTATATAAATTATTATATGATTTCAGAAAATAGAGCTCGTATAGTGTCTAGAGCGCGTGATACTTAAACTTACGATTGGCGGCTGGTTCAAACACATCAAGCACTGCTGAATTTTCATTTGCATGAATAATTAATCTCGTGCTTGACGGTGAAGGAAAACATCTTGACCGTGAGGAAACCGCGTATCTAATATCTCTGAAATTCTGCTACGTGTGTATTCCACCGACCCTCATTGGATCAGCGTGGTGGAACAAGCTCCAAAATTTTAAGGTTTTTATTATTTTTAGGTTATAGTACCTATGTAAAGTATAAATGTATTTTTGCCGTGCGAAGTCGGGTCGCGTAATAAACCTACGCAGAGAATGTTGTAGTTGTAATACAGGTTATCTAGCGCGACTTCCACTTTCCTATAGCAGATAGAACTTGTTTACTTGAAATAGATATAGTAAAGATTTTTTATTGTCATATTACCCTTAACAATAAATCTATCGCTCGATCGTTTGATGTTATTATATTCTATTGCAATGTTATGTAACAGAAAATACTGAAGACGATGTCCATACGCAAAGATCGAACATTAGCATAAGACCGAATACTGAAACGTCATTCGAATATTAAGCGAAACTTAATTATTTAAGACGCCGTTAATTTAATAAATTAATGGTCGAATACTGAAATGTCATTCAAATATTAAGTGGGACTTAATTATTTGGAACGCCATTAATTTCAAATTTAGTATGCGAAATCTTTCCTTATGCGATTTTTTTTGCATATGCGAAAGCTTTCTTCTCTTTCAGAGGATTGGTAGCAACACATTGCTCTTGAATTATTATAAACACAAATTAAGAAAACACGTAGGTAATACGTGGTAAACCTGAATCACGCTATCAACATTTTCTGTTACAGTTACTATATAAACAATCATCTGCTTCTGAGGATTTTATCCTCAGTAATTTCTACAGTGCCAGTGCTTTCGCACTCGATGTCAAAACTCAATTTTATTAGCAAGGTATTACGATCGAATTTCGTTTAATGAGTTATCGCTAGTAAATATATAAAGGTACATTGATCTCTGTTAGAAAAAAAACGTTCAAGAATAAGCTAAACGTAATGAGGCTGCGAACGTCCAATCGACCGGAAAGGTTCGATACTCTAAAGATAGGTGATTTCTTACGAAGTTCGCGTCTGTTTCCGACCCTCGCTTTGTTTTATTTATGACGAGGATTTGTTACGATTTATAATCTTAGACATGTTTTGAATTATTATAAAACTACCTGTGCTCCGAGGTTTCACCCGCGTATAATAAATAAAAATATAATGAATAAAATGGAGCCTAGTGACTTCCTCGATAAAAGGACTCTAAAACAACTTCCTGTGATTAGACGGATTTATTTTTTTTATGTTAGAGGGGCAAACGAGCAGGAGGCTCACCTGATGGAAAGTGACTACCACCGCCCATGGACATCTGCAACATCCGAGGACATGCAGATGCGTTGCCGGCCTTTTAGAAAAGAGTACGCTCTCTTCTTGAAGGTTTTTAAGTCGTATCGGTTCGGAAAAGTCGCCGGCGGAAGCTGGTTCCACAGAGTGATTGTGCGAGGCAAGAAATGCCTTAAGAAACGCACTGTTGTGGATTTCCAGACATCGAGGTGGTGGGGATGGCATTTGTATCAATGTATATTTATTTATTTATTTTTACTTGTAATCAATAGTGTTACAAAAATGATTGTACGGTTATTACTTATTACTAAAGTAAGTCGACATAGGTTTACAATAAACTTATATTAACTTCTAGTCGCGATAGACCCATATCAGGGTTAGACCCGGATAAGTGACATATGGTTTTTATTAGTGCTTATTATTTACTAGTTTTACCTGCGTGAGGGTGTTGGGTATCCTATGTCCTTTTCTTCACCCCCGAAAACATGTATGCAAAATTTTATAGTAATCGTTTAGACGTTAAAGTGTAACAAACAAACAGAATCATTTTTAGCATTTATTTTAATATCAGTAAGGATGTGAGGACAAAATCACATGTACATGACATACATAGCTATAGGACAACACTTCAATAGCCCTTTGCTCACAAAAGAACGAGCGGTTACTGATTAATGATTCAAAATAAAGGCTTAAAACTCTAAATTGAAATACACATTGTTTAGTTATAAAACTTTGAGATGAATCTTCGTCATCATAGACGTGAACTTTTCCTTGTTTATCAACTGTATTTATGGGATAAATCTTTGCCAAAGATTAAGTAAGTTTTCTTGTTTGTGAGTTCGTCTTTTAACTTGGTCGCTTTCAAAGTTGGTGCCATTAATGTTTTAAATGACGAGCATTTTGACGAAGATTATTTTTTAAGGACTTAATGGTTGGGTTCTTTGTAAACCCGCCTGGGTAGGTACCATCCACTCATCAAATATTCCATCGCGAATCAGTAATACTTGGTATTTTTGTGTTCTGCTTTGTCAATTTGAAGTGAATGTTAAGCTGAAGACAGATGTGAAAACAGATTTTTATAAGTAACTCGAATCGGTCTATTCTTAAATAGACAACCAAATCATATAAATTGATGTTAAATACTCACTCAATTACTCTTTAAATCCAAATAACACATTAAAACACATAACAAATCACAAGTCACGTCAATAATGAATTAATTACCTTCCTTTATGTGCACTAACAAGATGGCGGCGGCTTTATATTAGCGCGCTTCTTTTTTTTTTTATAATAACGCTGTTGTATGGTCCAAGGAGTCTCCTAACTATATATGTAGTATATTCTTACGCAGCTGGCGTAAGACTGTCAAGTTTAATTCTAATCCCGTAATATATTTGTCTATTATAAAATTAACAAACCTTTTCATTTGCCAACTCGTTGTAAGGATTAGGAATGAGCCTCCTACGCCAAACTATCGCAACATTAGCAAAGGATTAAGTGTATGGTATGTAGTAAGGAATATGTTTAGTATAGTTTGGTTGACAATGTAAAAAGTTTTCGCAATAAATGTTCCACTACTCGGTATTGGCTTATGGATATATTTGGGGCTTATACCGCCATTCTGTTCCAAAGCTGGCTGGTTAATAAACTCGTACATACGTGTCAGAATTACTTTCATAGGTTATTGACTCCTTGCAAAAATGTAATTGCTTATACAAATTATGACTATGATAATTCATTTGTTTAGCCGTGATTTGAACCGATCTTCGAGTAAGATCTCTACTTGTTGATAGAGCTTTCTGCAAGCTCGTCTGGGTAGGTACCACCCACTCATCAGATATTCTACCGCAAAACAGCAGTACCTGGTACTGCTGTGTTCCGGTTTCAAGGGTGTGTGAGCCATTGTCATTACAGACACAAGTGACATAACATCTTAGTTCCCAAGGTTGGTGGCGCATTAGCGAAAGAAGCGTTGTTTAACATCTCTTACAATCCGGATGTGTAAGGGCGTTGGTGACCACTAACCATCAGGTGGCCTATCTGCTCGTGCGCCTACCTATGCTATAAAAAAGATCAACAAATAAAATCCCGAGTTATCTCGGCTATATATGTAAATATGATCAGTTATATCAACCTTCTACGACTTATACTGAGTTAGGGTCTTTATATAAAAATGTGCATTGTGCTTGTCTAACAAATGGCTATCCATTAGAATAATTCATGCGACGTCGTTTGCTAGAGTGTATACTCCAATGGTATGAGGGAAAGAGATAAACGTACTTTTGAAATACTGGCTACACGCCCCAGCTTCGAACCCTTATATATCATAGGTTTACGTCATAACTATAGGTTCAGCTGTCACTGATGAAGCTCTCAGTCGACGTGATATTTTTGAATTTCGACGTCATATTTCATTTAATTTACACAAACCATAACCACGTCATAAACTTTTATTACGAATCACTCCGTCAATTACTGTAAGACGTATGAATATCTGTTGTTTAGTGTTTAAGTTATCGCGTCAATCATATTTATCAGAAGGACAGACAGACGCGACATGGGTACTTTGTTTTATAATATATATAGTGATTCAATACAAAAGAATCATCAATTTTATATACATAAATATTAATAAATTGGAATGTATATAAAGATAATCACATACAGTTCTGTCTATGTATTCTATCGGCGGAATGGTGAAACGTCGTTCAAATATTAAGTGCCAATTAATTATTTGAGACACCGTTAAATTAAAATTTCGAATACTAATTTTGAAATTAACAGCGTCTCAAATAATTAAGTTGCACTTAATATTTGAATGAAGTTTCAGTATTCGGCCGTAATGTCATAAATATAAATCTTATTATATAATGATATCAACACTGTATCGTAATATTGATTATTAGAATATAGGAATCGATAACGGATTATATTCGCTTCGTTGAGCTGAAAAATGAAATGCGTCCCGTTCGAGGTCCGTTGAACAGCTTTTGTAGACGTCGACAGCTTCGTGTTTATTACGGCTACGATCCGATATTGTCCAGTGGTAGAATGAGCTTCAGCTCAATATTGAGGGTTCGGGTACCGGGCAAAACATAAGTGACGTAAATGTTCAGTTGTGCATGCTAAGCATTTGTATCTGTCATAAATCTATATAAATAAAATGATAGAGGTCTGCAGTTGTGCGCGCATCACGGAAAAACTACTGGATAGATATCAATGAAATTTTCTAAATTTTATTTGATAAGGGCCAAGATTGCGATATCTTCATTTTTTATGAAATGAAAGTTATTAAAGTTTCAAGAAACAACGATTTGTATATGCGCTGCGTGTTCACTGATGTATACAATATATATATATATATATATATATATATATATATATATATATATATATATATATATATATATATATATATATATCGGCGCAATATCATTTACTTAAGTTACTTGAGATATTGTGACTTAAAACTAGTTACAATTATATGAATGATTTATTTACATTGTCTAAAGAGGTTCTCATAAAAAACTCATTTGATTAATATTCTAAAATTGTTATTTTAAATTATAAATTATTAATTGTCATTATTTTGAATTTAGAACTGTCGTTTGGTATAAATACGAGTAATGGTCTTTACATAAAAAAAAGGTTCAGTATAAGCAGCCGAGCTGTACGGAGCTCTACTCTGTTATTAACATTCAATAAAAGTGTTATTGGAAGAAGTTGTCGTTTTTAATTATTACTACTATGAATAATGAAGATAGTAATGCAACGCTGACGTTATTATTTTTAACAATACGACGTCCGGACCTTCGACAATCAGTCCACCCATCTCCGATATATATATATATATAATCAATAAATATATTATATATATAAAAATATATATATAAACAAAGTATATTTTTGCTTGCAATATTTTTGATGTTTTTTCCTCCGTACATAAGAAAACTTTGTTAATATATCAAGCAACGCGGACGAAGTCGCGGGTATCAGCTAGTATAATATAAATATATATATGATATTATTTTTTAAATGTGAAACATCTAATGGCGGGTTGTAGCTTGTAATGCTGAAACGGCATGCGCATGCATGACGTTCTTATATGCAGTCATGTTCCTCCCCCGTTGCTCTGCACTTACGTTGTTGTGCGTGGCGTTGCTTGGGGTGCACGCATACTTAGTTTCTTGCTTTATATTGTAATTATAATAAGAAAAAATGATATGTTATTATTAACGAAATCGTGTTTTATTTATAAGCTACGCCTTAACATCTACTGGGCGTCCTATAACGGCCACCTTTTTATTTATTTATTTAATACAAGCAAAGGTCCGTTCTGTTCTTATATATATTTCATTTTGTTTAACAACGTATTAGTAAAAGATGTAAAGTTGAAGTAAAGCTTGTCTCGCATTTTATATTTAAATTTAGAACATTAATTTTCATTTCCCAGGAGAGTTATACAGAGGTGCCGGTGGCGCCGCCCAGCGAGTCGGACGAACACTGCCACTGGACGAGACCTGAACCACCAAGTGCTGTTCCTCAACTCGTCTGTGCACTTATACTATGCGCTGTTTTTATGGTAAGTAGTAATAAAACATTATGAACACATAAATAAAGTATATATCATCCAGGCGTGAAAATGATTTTGTGTGAAAACTTCGAATTGAAAACATAACACCAAATCATAGAAATTGATGTAAGTTACTAATTCAGTTACCCATAAAATTCAAATAACACAATTGAAAACAACCAACAAATCACAAGTCGCGACAGTAATTAATTAATTACCTTTACATTTCTTTACATATCAAAAGCCGAATTGGCCCAGTGGCTACAACGCGTGAATCTTAACCGATGATCGTGGGTTCAAACCCATTGAATTTTCAAGTGCTTAATTTGTGTTTATAATTCATCTTGTGCTTGACGGTGAAGGAAAACATCGCGTGGAAACCTGCATGTGTCAAATTTCACTCAAAATTCTGCCACATGTGAATTACACCAATCCGCATTGGAGCAGCGTGGTGGAATAAGCTCCAAAACCTCCTCAAAAAAAAAGGAGAAGAGGCCTTAGCTCAGCAGTGGGACATTCACAGGCTGGTTACTTTACTTTACTTTTCTGTCCACTAACAAAATATTGGTTTTCAAATTAGCGCGCGTCTTTTGTTTTTTTGTTTTTAACAACGCTGTTTTATTGACCAAGGAATTCCCTATTTTATATAAAAATGAAAGAGACACTTAAATAAAATTACTAAAATTCAAAATAAGTAACTGAATCTGTGTATAACTTATATAATAATATAAGAGAATAAAAATTAAAAGTAAAAACTTTTTTAATAAACAAGCTTTTATTTAAATTTGCTAAATAAAAATTAAAAAAAAAAACGTTTAAAAAAGCTTGTAAAAAGGTTTAATATAAGATAAGGCATGTCTCTTTTATTTATTTGTTATTTTTGAATGCCCCAAAATGTATGTAGAATGATTTGTTAGTATTTTAATTGACCTACATCTTCCGACCTAGCCCGGAGTCCGGGGCCCGGAGCACTCCCCAATTGCGTAGTAGATATTAAAGTGCACCAGTGTGTAAGCTTATTCCAATCGAAGGAGCACACATAAACAAGCATAGATTTACATATACCATGTTCTGAACGGCTATATTATGCACTGCAAACATTTCTTGATTAATCTATATATATAAAAGAGGATGTTTGTATATGTATGACATCGATAAACTAGGAAACTATTTGATCGATCATTATGAAAATTGGTATGTATATGTATTTTTCCACGGAGAAGGTTTATATGATATGCCCACTCACTGATGTAACTCGCCACCAGGCGGCGCTGTAAAGTATCGACTTCCGCCCCGTTCAACCGATTGTCATAAAACTTCAAATATTTCATTTGTTTTTTTTTTTTAATAAAAATAAAGCAATTATAAAAAAATAACAATTATTATTTTAGAATATTTAAAAAAAAAAAAAACGGTTTTTCACGAAAATCTTGAAAACGGCTCAGCCGATAAAAGACAAAACTATTCCGAAATTGCATCTAAAGATCTCTCGATTTGAACCATGGACCTGCAGCCGTATGACCTCTAGTCTAGCTGCTAGACCAACGATGTCTTTCAATTACATATACAATCTTGTTATAAAATGATTATTTAAAATACGTTACTTGATAAAAGTTATTTTGATTTATATTATGACACTAGTTTTTGCACGCGTCATTGCCTGATTGTTACGGAAGAGGGCAGCTATTTAAAAATAAGTCCATGTTCTTCCTCGGAGATGAGACGAGCCGGTTGGCGTGGTTGGACACTCGCCTTTCACGCCGCTGGTCGTGGGTTCGATTCCCACCCAGGACATTTGTTTGTATGAACATGTCTGTTTGTCCTGAGTCTCGGTGTAATTATCTTTACATATAAGTATGTAGGTATTTACAAAAGAAAAGTAGTGTATTTAAGTATATCAGCTGTCTGTTTTCCATAGTACGAGCTCTGCTTAGCTTGGGATCAGATGGCCTTGTGTGAATAATGTCCGTCCCAGGAGATGAATTTTTCTTCATATTGAATTACATCAAAATTGATACAGTGGTTTAGTGTTTAAACGTAACAACCAAACAGATAGTTACTTTCGCATTTATAATATTAGTATAGACATGATTATCTTCGGTTGTTTATGGAGCGACGAAATTGTCTCTGAATTAATTAATACTCGCTAGACGTAAAGCTCGTCCTTGTGACTTTTGCATCGACGTCTGTCATCTCCCAACCACCCGAAACCCCCCCTTTGAGATTTAATCCGGGCATCGATCGCTCTATTACTGTGTAATTTCGTCTTTGTTGTCTCGCTGCGTACATGTCTCGAATAATGATTTTATATTGAACAATGGAATTTATTGATGTACTGTTTTTTTTTTTTAATTTATTGCCACTAGTCCCTGTGATACGACGGTCTATGACGTCACTGTTAAGTCAATACGTAGGATTGAGGGTTTCGTATGACATTTATCCGCCATCTTTTTAACTGGTGGTAGAGCTTTGTGCGAGCTCGTAGGTAACACCCACTCATCAGATCTTCTACCGCAAAACAGCAGTGCTTGTCATTGTCGTGCTCCTGTTTGAAGGGTGAGTGAACCAGTGTAATGAGAGTCACAAGGGACATACCATAGTTCCCAAGGTTGGTGGCACATTGGCGATAATTAACATTTTTTAGAATACCAATATCTATGGGCGTAGGTGACCGCATTTAATAAACAATAACGGCCTTCCTTATCAGTGGCTAGGCCGGAATACCCATTAAAAACCAACAGTACCCTCACAGCCTCTTGGGGGGTCGTTCCATGACGCCACGACGTTTGGCCCACCTTTTTTGTTTAGTTGTACGTCTGCCTCGACGACGCCCTCTTCCTGCAATGAATATCAGTGACAGCTTGTGAATGTCCCATTGCTGGGTCAAGGCCTCTTTCCATTTTTTGAGGAGAAGGCTTCGAGCTTATTCCACCACGCTCCAATGCGGGTTGGTGGAATACACATGTGGCAGAATTTCAGTGAAATTAGACACATTCAGGTTTCCTCGCGATGTTTTCCTGCACCGTGATTAAGCACGAGATGAATTATAATCACAAATTAAGCACATGGATTTCAGTGGTGCTTGCACGGGTTTGAACCCATGATCATCGGTTAAGATTTACGCGTTCTCATCACTGGGCCATCTCGGCAAAAATATATTTATGTCAATCAAACATCGCTTCATGACGAGTCCAATTTTTCAGCGCGTTCACGGAATTTAAGTACATAACGCATAAGCCACCGACGCGCGAGGCCGTAAACGGTTGCCCACGTCGCCCTCGCCAAACGCCGCCTCTGTTACTTATAAACGTTGTGTCGTTGATTAGTTATATAATGCTGTCTTTTTCTTTCGGATGTCAAATTAATAATGACAGAAAGAGAGAAATCTCTGTAACTAATACATATATAAAAAATACTAATCAGTGTTGCTAACTAAACAACTAAGTCTTATTAAAGGTAAGTTTACTTAAATAAAACCAAAGATAAAAAATGCATGAATGAATCCTTAAGGTAAAAACTTAATATTGAAATATTTACAATATCTAATCAGTTATTTTTGAAGTCAGCTAAGTCAAGGCATGAGAAATCTTAGATTATATAAACTTTGATATGAATAAAATTGTTTTAAATTATGTCCATTCGTACATGTTCATTTAATTTATATAAGTAATAGTGTAGGACGCCCTGTGGCGAGATGGACCGTTGATTTAAAAAAGGTGGTAGGTACGGGATGGATGCCGGCTGCCCAAGATCGGAATGGTTGGCGTTCTTTGGGGGAGGCTTTCGTCCAGCAGTGGACGGCGATAAGCTGAAAAAAAAAAGTAATAGATTGAGTATGGTAGTATCGTTAGTTTCACTCACTCGTACATTTTATTTATTCAGTGTGCCCAGTGTAGGATATTAAGTAATGTAAATGTAAATTAGGAGATTCCGGTTTGAAAGGTAAGTAAGTAAGGAGAGCCAGTGTAACTACAGACACGAAGGACATAACATCTTAGTTCCCAAGGTTGGTGGCGCATTGGCGATGTAAGTGATGGTTAACATCTCTTACAATGCCAATGTCTATGGGCGTTGGTGACCACTTTCCATCAGATGGCCCATACGTTTGCTGCCTACCTATACTTAAAAAAAAAAAACAAAGCCACGAGCGAAATGTAATGGAGTTATAGTATATACGTTTTTGATTTCAGATATGCGAGCTGGTCGGTGGTTACCTGGCAGGCAGCCTGTCGGTGATGAGCGACGCGGCGCACATGTTAAGCGACTGCGGCGGCTTCGCGCTGGCTATCCTCGCGTTCCGCTGCGCCGGCAGGCAACCTACCGCGAATATGTCCTACGGATATAGGAGAGCTGGTAATGAAATAAAACCTTGTTCCGATATTAACTTATTTTTAGATATTTTAAATAAGAAGGTATATAGGCACATTATGAATTTCATCAGGCACAGAATCAACGTCGATAGGTGTGGATTCCGATGATTCCTTTTTCGTTCATTTCGCTCTTTCATTCAAAGTGTTAAGTGACACACGTTTAAACAAAAAAAAACAACAAAAGTGAATGAAGGTGAATGATGGCATTCCATATACAAGTGACTCGAGGTACACTCGAGGCAATATCCCTCGGAGTTAGTTATTAATGTACCGATGTTACATCCAACCAGGGAAGCAATAGGCTTATTGCGTAATAACTAACTCGAAACTCTCCGCAGAAAACGGTCGCTGTTATCAGAAAGTATTATGCGCCATAGTATTTTTTTTTTTATTGTATAGGAAGGCGGACGAGCATATGGGCCACCTGATGGTAAGTGGTCACCAACGCCCATAGACATTGGCGTTGTAAGAGCTGTCAACCATCTCTTACATCGCCAATGCGCCACCAACCTTGGGAACTAAGATGTTATGGCCCTTGTGCCTGTAATTACACTGGCTCACTCACCCTTCGAACCGGAACACAGCAATAACAAGTACTGCTGTTTTGCGGTAGAATATCTGATGAGTGGGTGGTACCTACCCAGACGAGCTTGCACAAAGCTCTACCACCAAGTGAAGTAATTATAACATTAAAAACATACACTAATCCAAATAGTATCACCGAAATTCGGGACTCTCCTGGTCAGCAGTCGTACAAACGCAATTTACCAACGAGGCAGTATCAGTATTGTATCAAGAGCCACGTATTGACCTTATCAGTTCATATTATCATAACAATACCTACTGGATTATATCTTATCTATATCTCTTTGAAATATTTATTATTATATATTTAGTACACATCTCTTCGTAAACTGATACATGATAAATATCATAATCCTATTTAAGGTCATGTGTTTGTTGTTTTGTTCGCGCTTATCTCAATCAACATTTTCATTAGCGTTTCGGTTCGAAGAATGAGTGAGCCAGTGTAGCTATAGGCATATGATGCATAATATCTTAGTACCGAAAGTTGGTGGCGCATTACCGGTGTAAGGAATGGTTAATATGTCTTACATTGCCAAATTTTTTTGGGCGGTGGGGATCACTTACCTTCAGGTGGTCCATCAACTTTAAAAAAACTGATGTTATATATTATATATATAAACATTGTATGTACGTCTTATAGTAAAACTTCTGGTTGTGGGATGTAAGGCATTCCGATAATTTGCGATATATTGGCGTAACCAGCGTTCTTATGGGGGGGCGGTCTTTTCTCAGGGAAACCTTGCTGGAAGCCTGGTTTCACTTATATACTCACTTTGGACACATTTTGATGTCAACGTTAATATATTAAGTTTTGCAATTGTTTAAATAATAATATTTAATTTATATTCTACTTTTTTGTTATATAATATGACATTATTTACCATAGTTAACCGCCATTAACAAATTAAAAATACTTTTGCATAATTACTTTTGCACATTCGTTACTAACCTATTTAATTTTAATTTTTTATTTTATTTTATTTATTTTAATTTATTTGTTTTTATTATTTTATTTTAATTTAATGTTAATTTTAATTGAATATGGATTGTTTAATCTGAAATAAAGTATTATTTGCCTATGTTATGAAACCCCAATTATGATTTTTGTTTATTTACATATTATGTAATATATAAATTGGTAGAGGTATTGGGCGCGATGACGTCGGTTCTCCTGATATGGATCCTGACGGGAGTGTTCGTGTACGTGGCGGCGCTGCGCATACACACGGGCGACTACCAGATCGAGCCGGACATGATGATGATCGTGTCGGGCTGCGGCGTGGCCTTCAACGTGGTGCTGGCGTTGGTGCTGCACGGCTGCGCGTCGGACATCGGTGAGTTGATATAACATATCAATTTTGCTGTTGTCGGTAGGGCTTCAGTCTATCTCCAGATGGGACTTGGGAGGACACATACTTATTATTACTTTGCAATTAGTACTAGAGAAAACCTCCAGGAAAAAATAGTAGTTTAATTAATAACGAAAAATTAGTATTAAAAAAAAGTATTAAGTATTGGAGCAGCATGATAGAATAATCTCAAAACCTATTCAAAGCGAAACAATGTGAGACCGTTAGTTTAGTGGAGTGCCCCCGCAGCGCACCACCACTCGCACGGCGGCGCGGCGTGCTCGCGCGCGCACGAGGCGCGGCGCTTCCCGCTGTTCCGGCGCCACAAGCCCGCCGGCGCCGCGCTCGCCAACGGCGACTACGGCATGAAGGACCTCGCCGCCGCCGACGCGCACGTGGCCACCTCCACCGCCAGGTTACTCACACAATACCAACTGTACTAGCCACGTGTGTTGTCTCTTTCTATCATCACTCATCACTGATTTCACCTTCGATAGAAGAGTTCATAGTTTATCTAATCATCCCCTGTTAGTATTCGGTATGGCCTTTTATATGGGATCCCATTTGAATAAAAGCCTCCATCCTATCCATCCCTTCCAACTTCCCTAGGCATTACTTATACCGTTTGTTTTAGGCTACGTTAGTCATTTCTTTAGGTATCTATTTATCATTAGGCATTATGTACCCAGTTTTATAGTCTGTTTCAGTGACATCTACAGCCCAATTTTACTCTATTGTACCATTTTATCAATTGCCTTTTGGTTTGGACCACATAATTCCAATCAGTAGATTTCAATGAAAGTTCTGACTAAAAAAAAAACAGTTTATCTTATCCTCAAATTTACAAATAAAATAATAACTTACATCATTCTAATTTATTTCTGATAGCTGATTTAATAAATGATATTTAATTGATTCTTTTTTATATATTTTTTTCTTGGTTGACTTATTTTGTATCTGTATTCGATTATTTCATTTACAGGAATATAAATCTCCGAGCCGCCTTGATCCATGTGATCGGTGACCTCATCCAGAGCTGCGGGGTGCTGCTCGCTGCTGTTCTCATCAAAATATACGTGAGTTAATAATAATAATAAAGAATTTATTTCGACCAATAATATGTACAATACAATAGACAGACAATAATTACAACAATAATATTTTACAGATTATAAAACAATATTACAATAGATATGTCATAAATTAAATTGCAATTAAAGAATTAATGGAATTATATACTTTTGATCATTTCTAATAATTGAAGTGATCTTTATTCATTTCGAAGTCGTTATTTTCACGTTAGTGGTTTTCTATTACTGATTGTAAATTCTATTGACAAAATTGACAACAAATATGCAATATTATCTTTATTAAATTCAAAGTCATAGATTGTACATTTAAATGACAAGAACTGGCAAGAACAGCCTTTTTTATTGTAATGATACCGTGTACACCTGATGGGAAGTCGTCACCAACGCCCATAGACATTGGCATTGTAAGAGATGTTCACCATCGCTTACATCACCAATACGCCACCAACCTTGGGAACTATTTATTTATTTATTTATTTATTTGGGAAACAAACAATTTTAAAAACACTGTAATATAAAACAAAAATAACATAAAACACAAATCAATCAAGTTTCCACTTAAAGGTAAAACACAAAAATATATTTACAATTTAAATTAAAATTAAAACAAAAATAAAAACAGCATATAAGTACATTATCAATTTAGAAACAGTTAACATTTTAAGATATCACGAACTGCTTTATGATGATATTATGATGATATGTCCCTCGTGCTTATAATTACACTGGCTCGCTCACCCTTCAAACAGGAACACAACAGTACCAAGTACTGCTGTTTTGCGGTGGAATATCTGATGAGTGGGTGATACCTACCCAGACGAGCTTGCTCAAAGCTCTTAACACCAAGAGCCTTACTTATAATATTGTTTGAATTTGACACCGATTTATTTCACTCTTCCTGTCATTATTGATATATAGAAGAAGACACAGCATTGTTTTTAACTAATCGCATTACTAAAGATTGTTTATAGGTAATCCCTTATGGCCGAATACTGAAACGTCATTCAAATACGTTTCAATATTCGGCCGTAAGTGTTTTAATTTGTTAATTTTATTTACTTTAAAAGATAAATTTCATTTTTCAAATCTTGCAGTCACAGATTGTGAATGTTCCACTGCTGGACTAAGGCCTCGTCTCCTCTTTGAGGAGGTGTGGAGCTTATTCCACCACGCTTCTGCAATGAGGGCTGGTGGAATACACTTGTGGCAGAATTTCAGTTACATTAGACACATGCAGATTTGCAGGTTTCCTCGCGAGGTTTTCCTTCAACCGTCAAGCACGAGATGCACTAGATGAATCTTGTAACATAAATTTAATCAGACTGTAGTATGTAGACAATTGTAGTAATTTAAAGTGTTATTATTTAATATCTACTTTTTTTTAAATATTTCATTGATGATAGCAAACGTTGCGCCCAATTTCACTTTGTTTTTTTTTTCGGGATGTGCCATAGACATAAGTATTGTAAGACGAATTACCTCTTCGCCTTATCAACGCCAACTTGTACTTTACCCTCCCACTATGTGTGCCCAGCCCGACGCGAAGGTGGTGGACCCGGTGTGCACGTTCGTGTTCGGCGTGCTGGTGCTGCTGACGTCAGCGCGCGTGGTGCGCGACGCGCTCGCCATGCTCATGCAGGCCGTGCCCGCGCACTTCCGGTGAGTGCCGCGCTCTGGCGACTGAGCTAACAATCTATTTTTTTTTATAGAATAGGTAGGCGGATAAATAAATGGGCCATTTGATGGTAAGTGGTTACCACCGACCATAGACATTGACATTGAAAGAAATGTAAACCATAGCTTACATCGACAATACGCCACCAACAATGTGAACTAAGATGGTATGGAAGATATACCTGTAACACACTGGCACACTCATCATATCTGATGAGTATGGTACCTTACCCAAACATGGCCCTGCCAACAGTGTTGGCAAAAATAGTCTACTATAGTAAATGTTCTTAACGGATAGTTAATATTAATAGTGATTTTGATCATTCATACATAGTTTCAAAGTAATTATATTAGTAATGTAATTAATGTTTTTTCATTAGGTATAGAGAATGTGTGGCCTCACTGTCAGCTGTGAACGGCGTGCGGCACGTACACTCCGTCCACGCGTGGGCTCTGTCGACCCACCACACCGTTTTAACAGCACACATTGCAATCGGTAAGATGATTTATTTTAATTATAATGGCCGTCTAGTCTTATGAAAATAAAATTCTTGATGGAAGGTTCTTAAATAATTCTGATAACAGCCTATGTTAACTATTTTCAGATGAACTGGCCGACTGGGAGACCGTTCTCCACAGCTGCCAGCAGCTGGCGCGCAGTCAGTTCGGTGTCGCCAGCGCCGCCTTCCAGGTGGAGCGCTACTCCAGCTGCATGACCACCTGCCAGCACTGCAGGCAGCCTGCCGCCGTGCCCTGACCCCTGTGCACGCTGAGCCGCTAGCCGGTAAGCATCACCACAACACGACCGCCTTTTTCTGCTGCAGACCTATTGTAGAATTCTAACCAAGTTACACTAAGTGGTACCCATCATCACGTGACCTTCTATCAGCCCACTGAAATGTCTCTAACATGATCAGCTGTTGCTGTCACCAGTCTTGACCCACTATGACGTCACACAAACTAATTCTTTATTCAAGTAGCGAAATTAGGGGGGGGGGTGCTGGTTCATATATATTTTTAAACGAGCTTTACGTTACAGAATGTAGAATAATGCGGCTGAGCGCGAACACCGGGCGAGTTTAACACAAGAAAGAAGTGATAATAATATAATGTGAATACGAGGTGAAAAGATATGTTATCGAGTTGAAGAGAGACTAGAAATTATTGAAATCGTCACTCGTGTTATGTGTAAGATAAGTGACGGTAACGGTGAACGGAACATTCCAGAAGTATTACTATATAAGCATATAACAAATTAGTTTGTAAGATATTTGTAGCTTTGAAATATATTTAGTCGCTGTTCGTGTGAAAGGTCGTATGTGCAATTATGACCAAAGAACTAATTAGTAAGGGTTCAAATCCTCACAAGCGTTACTGAATTTTGATCAAAATTTATGTTTATAATGTATCTCGTGCTTGAGGGACATTGAGAGGGAAACCTGTATGTATCTAATTTCAATTATACCAAATCTATATCTATCTACTAACCCGCATTTGAGAAGCGACCACGCTTCTCACCACCAGGAATAAGCACCAAACTATCTCCTAAAAAGGACAGGCTTTAGCCCATCAGTAGGTTGCATTTTTACTTAATATAAAAATTTAATTGCATTGTACACTAGCCGGCCAGTCTTATAGCCATTTCACCCGAACAACCCAATCCGAGAGAGGTTTAACCATAGACTAACAAACAAATATCGAAAAAGTAATATTTATATCTTTTGTTTAATTACTTGAAAAGACAATTACACACAGTTTACAGTAATTTAATCGTTACAGTTACGACCTTTTGCATTGACAGCAACGAAATATTAGTGATAAGTCGTCATATTTCAAATAGAAACCGCTTGTGCAATGATATTGTTGCTTTAAATATCTATTTATTTTAATTTCAAACATACAGAAGCTATTTTTTTATATGAGTACAATTTATTTTGTAATTCTTTATAACTGCTAATAATAATTGTAAATAGTGCGGTCGCGTTAAAACGACTTCTAAGTTTTAAATTACGCTTACCTTATGCTAGGATCTTTGACCGGTATCTGTCAAATACCAGCGTAGACAAATACATACGATTCGAAGTGATTCTTATAGTCTATAAGTCTGATCTGTTCCAAAACACGGTCTTGTATACAGGTCTATCAACAAAGCTCAATATTTCAATTGGTGCGATTGTGATATAACTTTTAGTTAGCGACAACGCCCGCTGTACGTCGTTGCTATCGGTATATGCGGTCACGTGCCGGTAGAGTGAGGCGGTGAATATTTTTCTCCCAATTATTGTGTTATTTAATCGTTGTTATATCGTTTTGTTGACCTTTGTATAATTTTGGACAACTAGTATAGTTTTATCTTTCATATACAATATTTTTTTGAAATACGTAAATTGAACTGAGTAGCAACCACGGTACATTAAACCAACGTACCCCCACCACTGACGTTGATAGACCTGTGTATAAGACCGTGTTCCAAACCATTCACAGACGAATACGTAACTGCCAAATGTGACGGATTCTAAGTGTCAAAATGTCAGTTGACTTTGACAGTTCGTCTACAATTATTGATTAGGCGAATTATTATTATAGGTGACAATCAATTTTAATAAAACGTAATATAAGATCTTATTTTTGAAGCAAAAGTCATAACAAAAATATTATTATCAACAAAGAAAATTTAATTAAAATTCAAACGTGACAAATAATGACATATAGTCTAACAACTATCATTTTTATTCTTGAGTACGGACGCTCAGGCTCATTCGATACATTTTTACGGGAGCCCGTCCCAAACAATTTTGAAGGTGGATTAGCGCGATCCTCTATAGTATTTAAAAATGCCAAAGTTTGTAATGGAAATTATATTGTATTTGATTATTATATTATAAAAAATTAGGATAAGATTAAATATATTGACGATTATAACTATTTGATAATTAATGAAGCTTTGTTATAAACTTAAAGACACTTGTTGACTCGCATAATGTTTTTTAGATGTAAGAAAATTTAATTATTTTTGAAGTATTAAATGTTAATAGTCTCTTAATAAGTAATGAGAACGCACAATTTTGATTATGAGGCTTACGAGTTATTATTGATTGTTAGTACATGATTCATCTGTAAATATAGTTTAAATATTAAACATAATAATAGTGCGTACCACTCTTCAACTCAACTCTGTCTCTAGTCATTTCCTCAATTACCCTCTTTTCCCTCCTCATTTACCCTATTTTCTTGTAATATGTCATTCACCCATCTCATCACATGTCCCTTGATCATCAAATTTCATCATCAATGTATTTGAAATCATAATTATTGCATAGTTTTAATGTATTTATTTATTGTGTACAAATTTAGTAAATTAGTTTATGTTATATAAAATATTTAATTTAAATTATATTTATGTTAATATTATATGATTTAATTATTTATGTAAATTCGAGAAATTTCATTTTTAATTGTGGAACATTGAAATTGTACAAAGATTTCGAACCAAAATATTATTTAATGTTTTTTGTGTTATTCTTATTATTTAAATGTCAAAATAGTGCGTTCATATTCGATATGTTTCAGTGAATTGTTGTCGATATAAATAAGACTTAATTATTAATCTATGAGTTGTAAAAAATTTCAGAAATATAATTAATCTGTGTTTCAGAATTTTATATTTTGTGTAAATGTGTAATCTGTAAATTTCATCTCTGATACATTTTTCTATTTTTTATTTATTATATAAAATATGTTCAGAACTCTCTTATATATATTTAATGTCTGATGATTTATTTTATTTGAAAATTAATTATATTTACGTGACATACAAACATTTAACGTTTAGTTGAATTTCAGTTATCTCATATATCAATAGTATAATTTTTATTTGAAACAAAGAATATTTTGGCGCGAATATGTGTCATAATCGAGGATGTTATGTTTAACGTAATTATAAAAATGTATATTTAAAAAAAAAGATTATTCAAAATGTAATATTCCAAAATAGTTATTATTATAAAAAAAATGTTTAGTAAAATTATTATTTAACTTCTTCAGTATTAAAAGAGAAATGAATGCAAGGTCATAATATATAATATGAGTAATATTAATTATAAAATATATATTTATGTAATTATAAATTTGTTCAGCAATTGTGTACTTACTGTAAATACTACATTTATAAGAGTATTTAATTTCCAAAGAAAATTACCCTTTTATTTCTAATCTTAAGTTTTATTTGCAAATTGTAAAATTGCATCTAAATTTTAAATTAAACATAAATGAATGCAATTACATGCTCAAATAGTGAATTTATTGTGATAGTTTTATAGGTATTATTGTATTTATTTTTAGTATGACGTAGATGTTTGCGAGTTTTGAAAAAAGAATAACGTTATTGTATTTAAAAAAAAGATTATTTGTAACTTAAATAACTGACACGAGTATTATTCTCGAAGCTTATAAAATGGCGGACACGTT
Organism: Nymphalis c-album; assembly: GCA_963151315.1. Taxonomy (NCBI): domain Eukaryota; kingdom Metazoa; phylum Arthropoda; class Insecta; order Lepidoptera; family Nymphalidae; genus Nymphalis; species Nymphalis c-album. The sequence goes on from OY720610.1 coordinate 6,530,725, forward strand.
TTGAGACTTGCTTTCCAAGACAGAAATTATAACTTATTAAAATTGTCTTTATTCTTCACCTTTACCGAATTAAAAATATTCAACAATATCAATGTTAATATTATATTAATCATCTTTTATTTAACTATAATAACCTTTTTAATGAAATTTTTCCACATTATATGTTAATTTTTATTTGTATTTCATGAAATTTTATCTAATATTGACCGTTGTTTAAATATTATTTTCAATGCAATTGCGCTTTATTGTTAAATTATTGTACGAAAACTGAAGTAGTGCTATGATGTTGGTTAAAATGAGGTGTCAGTCGAATTAGACGCTGTGTAAATTGTTAGTTTTTATTATTATTTATTATCTGTTTCGTTCTATGTCAATGTATTTGCCGTCCGTGTATGTAATCTGTTGTAACGAATGTAGTAATGAATAAAAAACTTGAAATATTTTATGTTTTTTTTTTTCACTTGCGAAAATAAAAAAAAGGCGCTGTCGGGAGACCGCCGTCCGAAGTTCTTTGCGATATTGTTTCAAATTGAAATGTGTTGTAAAATGTACATTTTTTTTAATTATATTACTGTGTTATTGCCACATCTAAAATCGTAGTCCTCCTTTAGTCAATTCTCTTCCATCAGCTCAGATTTAGACGTGACGATTCTACCATCCTCAGTTTTCAGTCTCGTCTGTTGACTGCCTAACAGACAGATCACTGGCGAACACTTGAGCATCTGGGTACATCATTTTCCGTCTTTCCTCCATAAGCCGGGAGGGTAAGATAGGGTAGGGTAGCCACTTCGCAGTTGGCTAGGCAATCGAATCTGTTTTGGAGTTCGAGCTGAAAAGTTCAGATTTGGAAAGGTGATTGGTTGGATCGAGACCTCTGGAGATCACAGATTAAATTTTTTTTGAGTGCGCGTAAAATATCGACCGGTTAGGTTAGGTTAGGTTGCATAATTGCAGTCACTTTTACCCAGACACATTAACATGTAAAATACTCTTGATTAGAATACATATCGCGGAACATAAACTTAACTGCAAAACGACCACTCTTAATTAGTTTACGCGCCAAGCTGACCGAATAATAGAAATAGAAAAGTAGTTATTAATAGACAGTCGGTTATTTATCTAGTGAAGTAAAAACAATTGTATCGATAATTTATCGATAACAGTGACACGTGTGCAATTTGGAATACTATTTATAAGAGCAATACGATCCGTACTATTGATATTGATATTAATTTATTCTATAAAAACGATAGTGTCGATTGTATTGCAAAATACATTAGTTTTAACCAAAACCTATCGATACTATTAATAACATCGATGGTTTTGTACTATCAATTTAGTTAATGAAAAATCATTAAGATCAAAACCATCGGTGTAAATCGATAAGTTTTAGTTAAAACTAATGGGTATTGCAATACTATCTATACTATCGCATGCATTACTATCGATAATCAAACTATCGATTATTCTACAACATTACTTCTTCACATGACACGTGCCGACGCTCGCTCCGCCGCCTCTTTGAAGACGCCGACATAGCCTTTCGGCGTGGAACAGCGGCGGCTTGACAAAGAAAAATATTTTAACGAAAAATAATAAATATTGGTAATAGTTTAGGGCAGTCTTCCATCACGCTCATTAATTTATTTTTATTTTATATTTTCTTTCTCTTTAGTCTCTTATAAGCTGTGTGGTTAATGTTATTGTTTATGTTTTAATTAGTCATGGACACTTGATTGTGTAGGAAAAAAAAAATTGGTTGCCTGTAAAGTCGGTATACGGGCGAAAGTTTTACGTGACAACGACTTTGAGTGGTAAAATAATTTTAATGTGAATATTCATTCGTATAGTAGGAAGAAGGATGAAATAATAGTAACAATTTAAAACATTTATTTATACAAAGAATTATATTTAAAACATTAATTTATACAAAGAATCTCGCACTGAATTTCACTTTTTATGTCTGTCTCTCTCGCTCTTAGGCGGGCTAACCATGCCCGAGTGGAAGGGACGCGTGCCTCTCACTCGCTCTCATTGTGAGCGCATAACGTGAGCGGAGCGTAACGCAGTTTCTTGAAGTGTCACCCGGCAAACCAATTTATAAGACGTTGTCACGTCAAAAATTTTTCACTTATAAGTATAAAATTATCAGTTAATTAGTATGTGTCCCTGAAAAATTTCCATGTCCGAATCCAATCAGCTCAGATCATTTGCTGAGTGTGAGCTAGGTGATTCGTGAGCTAATTTATTTTAGTTGAAAATTAATATCGCGCTTAGTAGTAGTGACACGGCCTTACACGTTCCAGCGGCGTTTCAAAAGCACTCAAAGAAGCCGCCTAACAAATCTGGTGTTGTCACATTTCGAAAAATTTGCTCGATGTTGGGGAATTAGGCCACAAAAATGGGAATTTTAAATTACATTAACTATTTTAAATTAATGAATATGGGATTTTTAATATTATTTTTAGTAATGTCCACAAAACACCAATATTCCCCTTTCGCGCTAGATGGGGGTTTTGTTACACGCTGTATATATATGTTGAAGATAGAATATGAAGATTATTTTTGTCAAGATTCTTTTTTAGATATTTTTTATATTCATGGATTTTGATTAAATCAAATGGTTTCTCAAAACTGTGGTCTGGGGGAGCCCCGTCCATGTGATATTAGAATAAAATGAAACAACAGTTAACTACATTTTTATATTTATTCATCTGAAGGCAAGTCATTCAACTCAATATGTACATAACATACATATGTAATAATCTAATCTATTGTATTATGGCTAACATTTGTACAGATTAATATCACAACGGCGAAAATAATGACATATTAAAACTATTTTCGCGTATCATTAAACATTGTTATTAATTAAATACAAATTTATATCTCATTCTATTGAATAAAGTACAATTACAATCGATTAAAATATTGATTTTTCAATTATTAATTTGATAATGTTACATCTGGCAATACTGGCGTACTGAATAGGCCAAGCTAATAGTTCTGTGGATGATAACAAAAGAAAAAAAAATAGCGCCATCTAGCGGAACTTTTCACAATTTCATGACATTACAAGTACTCGCGTTAAGACCTCACTGGCATCGATTAAATAAACATACATGCACACAGAGACTCATAAATACTGTCTTGCACTGCACGTGTGCCTGTGAAGATGAATTTCTCACTTTCAAACTTCGATCAATAATGTACTAGATTACCGGTAAGCGCTTCAAAAACGGCCCCAAAAGTAAGAACACAATGACGTTTGTGAGGTTATTTCAAATGAGTATGGTCCAATCATAACTTATTGCTAAGGAAATAAGGTTGAATATGGAACAACCGTTATTGTACATTTCCTATGTCTTTCTGTCTATACATGGCGTAAGATTGTAAGTGAATATCAATACAATCTAAACAGCACTTTATTGCTCGGGAACAAGGCATAGTTTAGGTTGAAATTTTCTTCATTATATGGTCGGTGCCACATTCGAGTATTGTTTTCGTTCGTGACGCGTTATCTAGTAGTATTGTTGATCGAAGTTTTCAATACAGTGGATTGGTAGCTTATTGTATTGCTTAAGTTACAGGATATGTCTAACTTATAAACTTAATACTCTTGAAATAGGAAGCTGTTACATCACTTAAATGTCATGGAAATACATAAATACTTACAAAAAATAGCTACTTTGATTGCAAATAATAAAAAAATACACATTACCGCAATAATAATAACAATTGTATGATTAATACATAACATTAGTAGTTTTGGCATCACAGCCATGTCATGAATGCTCATGTACTTATAATTTAGAAATAATCAATTTTTATTGTGGACGATTATAAATATTGTATATAAGCTTTTCATTTTATTATGTAAATGTTTATATATGTACTTAATAAAATAAATAGTAGTAATAATGGTCCTCCTGACCGATTTCGGCCACGGCGGCCAATCTCAAGAGAGATCAGCCAACTGCGCAGGACATATTATAGTGCACAAGTGTGTGCGCAAACACAGGTGCACTCTCTATTCCCTAACTCTCATAATCCGATGGGACGGCAATCCGACACGACCGGAAAGAGTTTAGGCGCAGGACCAACGGCTTTACGTGCTTTCCGAGGCACGGGAGTGTTCACACTTCCAACTTCCAGACTTCGGGCTGCTATTGAGAATTTTCGACAGAAAATCTAAATAACATTTTATTGGCCCGACCTGGGAATTGAACCCAGAACCCCCGAGTTAGCAGCCTTAATCCTAGCCACTAGACCAACGAGGCAGTCAGATAAATAGTAGTATACATGTGACATGAGAGATAAGTTTAAGCAGAATTGAAAAAAATAATTGAATTCATTTTTGTATAAAATAAATGCTTATAATATTCTAGAATTGAAAAAGATTGAGGAGAGTGATGTCTACATATGTATAGGAAATTAAAAATCTTGAGTCGATACTGATTCCGATGTATGAATGATTAAATGCAAATATTAATTTATAAAAACAGCTCAATACAATCAATAATCGTCCACTTTCACTAACCAACAAATTTATTTTATTACAAAACCACACAAATATTTAAAAAATAAAAGCATTCACTGTTCCATCACAATTTGTGCTAGCACAATTTAAAAAGCGTATGAAGCGAGCCTTATGATTAGGTAACGAACACACACGGAAAAGCATTAGCTGTAATGCTACGGACACACCTGTGCTACCAAGTAACTAAGATATTGATTGAACTGGTATAACAATGTTAGCCTTATTGTTCTGATACACAACAAGAAACTTTCAGACTATCAATAAAATAATATAACTCAATGCTTATTATTAATAATTAAAAAAAAAACAACCCTCTGAGTTACTTTCGCCAATTCTTCTCAGGGCTAGGTGTATCTTTTCCGAACATGTAGTAGTTTTCAGTTTGAAAATCAATAAGTAAGTGTAATACTTCAATATTGAATAAAGTATTTTGAATTTGAATTTTGAATTAAAAAATTAAAATGACAGCTTGGCTTGTAAATATCCCACGAGGGGGTAAGGGTCCTCTCCACTGAGGAGAAGATTCGGAGTTTACACTGCCTCGCTACGCCAATGCCAGTCAGTGAATTTAAAGAATAATCATCTCTTTTCATTATACTTTCATTTTCATACTCCTCATAAACTCTATGGCTGAAGCATTATAACAATGCTATTTCAAAACATTCATACGATTTTCTAGTTGACAAACCATTGAATAGACACATAGATTTCTTGTTCTAATTAAAAAATATAACGACTCTCATTTAAAAAAAAGTATACCCAAGCACAAGGTGTGGCCGCAGCTTGAAGCGTTACACAACTCGCGCTTCGTTCAACAGGTAGGTTCGAATCATTAACTTATCTTATACTACTTAATAGTTAACAATTGTTTTTCTTCTATTATTATAATTAAATTTGTTTTGAATATATCTCTTGATATTATTTATAGATTCACTCAGCTTTCATTGATTTCATTATTAAAGTTGTTAATGCTTTTCGTTTCAAATGAATAAATTGTTATTTGTTTAAATAATATTTTCGTATGGCAACACTTAAAAAATCAATACGCCCAAATTGAATGTCCTTTTAAACCTTGAATCCAATTCATGTTTATATATTAATTAAGAAATATATTCAAAACTGTTGTACTTACATAATAGATTCACTTAATTCTATATACATAAATATTTAGATTTTTTTTAAATATTCATTACAGATTAAATATCCTTTTAAATGAGTATAATAAAACATTATATGGAAGACAATCAAAAATAAATAAAATAAAAACAAATTAAGATCTTTCTCATATAAACTTTAAAAATAATAGTCTATATTAGGGGAAATATGAAAAAATATATAATTAAATTTTTTTTTCAAGGTGCCTATGTCATTTCCTTATTTGAATCAAATTGTATATTTTTTGTGCTTCTTACATAACCTGAGTAAAATTAAAAATTTAAAAAAGAAAACCCCTATTAAATTTAAACATAATATTATTATACCGTAGTTATTTTAAAAATGAATTATTTAAAAAAAACTTTTCCTTAATGTTTCATCGTCACATTTAACCTAAAAACTTATAGGAATGACATTATAGACCCCTTTTTTAAAATTTATATAGGTAGCTAACGGCCGAATACTGAAACGTCATTCAAATATGAAGTGGAACTTAATTATTTGAGACGCCGTTAATTTAAAATTTCGCATACTAAATTTGAAATTAATGTCGCTCCAAATAATTAAGTCCCACTTAATATTTGAATAACGTTTCAGTATTCGGCCATAAGACGTTCATTCCTAGTGCCTGTTATTACACCCAAGCTTCTTTACCAATGATTCAAAAACAACCATTTATTGATGTTCAACAACAAATCGTTATGTATATAATATGACCTTATATATCATTTTTTAGACTACATAATAATAATCGAGGTGAACTTACTTTAATTATTTATTATACGCGCAATTGTCTTATCATGTACACAATGTTTAACAACCTTATGTAGTTCTAGTCGCCAACACATTATTATATGTTTAATTATTGCTTTTAATTCGATGAGATCCAATTTCATACGTAATACAACATTATTTTTAGTATAAACTATAAATTAATGAATATATTTTTTTAATATTTTTTTTTTTGGTTTATGATAGGGCTTTAGCCAAATAGGGCTTTAACCAGCTTTAGCTATATGAATTATTTCTTACTATTCCGTTAGTATGTTCCCGCTCACAACTGATTGACAAAATAACAGATCTACTTTACTATACAATTATAGTTCTTCTCAATGTATCTAAAATTCGTGGCAATTGTCTTAAATATGTAATGCTAAAGCCAGCGCCGTACTATGATAAGACAGTTCAAAGCTATGTGTTGCTATAGCAGAGCTAAATCTATAAAGAATTGCTCAATTCTATATGAAACTAGCGAAATAACAAAGCAAATATATAATATTAAAAAGTTTTCAATAAATTATATTAATATTAAACCTTCAAATAAAAAGTAAGTTTTTAATGTCAAAAATAATACTGTTAGACTGTAAAATAATAATACTAAAGAAATCATGAGTATTTTTAAAACAAAAATATTTTTATATATAAATTACTAAATTATAAAAGGTTTTGCAATTATATTATTTGACACAATGCAACATTACCGCTCTGAAGTCGCCTCTAGTTGTTTCATAGTGCAAAATTATTTGAAAAAAAGTCAAATTAATTGCAGTTTTTTTATTAAGTTATCTGTAAGAAGTTAATATAATCTGTGTATTATTTAGAAGCGAAGTGACTTCTGTATTCCTATTTCAAACAATCCAAATTTTTTTTTTTTTATACCATTTCAATTTCTTACACAATTATTCACCGTCTGAAATATTATATATATATTATAATAATTACAAAGTTACTTGAACTAACTAGCGATTTCTAATTTTATATTACTTGCCTTAAAAAATCACAATTTTTATTATTTCAATTCTCATTAATGATTAATATATAAACCTAAGAAATATATGTGCATTACGAATTATACATATATAATTATATATGTAGACAAGAGTACAGTACGGCAAGTATCTTATATCACGTCAAAATCTGAATTGATCTCTATATCAAGTCAAGTTTCATATTTGCACTGAACTTAACAACTCTTGTTCTGTAAGAAATCACTCAAAACTCGACGCAGAAAACGTGAAATATCAGAAAGTGATATGCGACATTGACGATTATAATTATGACATATCAAGAATACATCGAAATAGTATATCATGTAGGTTGCCATCATTTCACTGGCAAGCAATGAAGTGAATTTATTTATTTATTAGAGCATGCTGAACATGCTAAACTTTAGACAAAATTCGATAACAAGCGATTAATATGTTAAACATATTCCCTATATGTTTCCCTAGAAATAAGGAGATTTTATTAACTGGCAACCCTTAGTTGCCCACACTACGCGCCCTGTCAATGTCATTCGAATGTCAAAATACCTTTTCGTACTACACAACATACAATTTTAATAAATTATATTATAAAAATTGTGTTATAATGAAAAGAGCAAACGTTAACTAGCGTTCAAAGCTTGCGGTTAAAAGCATATAAATGGCGTATTTTATTTACATATTACATATTAGGCACCATTTAATAAATGGAATTTTAAAATGGCAAGCTAATATTACAAATACAAGATCATGTGTGCAATGCTTTATAATATCCCTATTGTTTATGCTCCTGGAAGAACCTTGCTATTAAAACTTGACACGTGGGCTTTGCGTTTTTTATAACTTTTCAATCAAAATTTATTCTTCTAGTTGGTATATAGACGAACGGATAATATAGATCTTTTAAAGTTGATCATTCGTTCATCACTCATTCATTGCTAGCTCCGCTGTTAACCGAACGACATTACTTGTAACTTATTAATACTTATTTTATCTGTTTAAAAAATAAAATGTTTATGAATAAATATTTAAGGAGATTTCATTTTGCAGACGGAGAGCGGTCGATTACAGGAACTCGATTAATTAGTAATTATATTGAAAATTTTCTTAATTCGTTTTCTAATATAATTTATCATACTTAAATCTATATTTAAATAAACTAGGCAAGTATAGGCGTCGCTTAATGGCATTATTAACGAAATTTATTGCGTTTACTAAAACTAGTCGTGAAGCTAATGTGTACCTTATCCAATTGATATAAGCGCTCAATTCCATCGTAGTTTACATCTAATTATCCTATAAAATGCGTGAATATATTAATGTAGGAAATAAACTGTGTTTGTAACTACGAATGAAATATAAATAATGTTATTTTAAGGTGGTTACAGACAAGCGTGTTATTAAAAAATAATTTCTTGATGTCTATCATATAAAATTAATATTAATATTATTTTTAATAACATATGATAAACACAACGGTGACGGCTTCGTATATGTCGCATCTCCACATATATTTATTCATTGGAAGTCTTTGAAGACTTAGTGAGACTTCATTCTATTGAAACTTTAAGTTTTTTTTTTTATGTTAGAGGGGGCAAACGAGCACGAGGCTCACCTGATGGAAAGTGACCACCGCCCATGGACATCTGCAACATCCGAGGGCTTGCAGATGCGTTGCCGGCCTTCAAGGAAAGACGCTCTTTCCTTGAAGGTTGCTATGTCATATCGGTTCGAAAAAGTAAATTTTAAAAGTAAATAAATAATCATTAATTATTATACTTAAATTATGTTAATTATAATAAATAAACTTTTAAATTTGTCATAATGGTCATTGTTTAATACATAATATTGCTTTTACTATGCCAGGATACTGGTCGTAAAGAATGGATCATAGCCAACAAGGTATTTGACCCCCTCCTCATACGATACTCCGACATTTGTAGAGAGTTTAGGTGAGTAGGACAATACAAACTCCACTAAGACATTCAGGCACTCATATTACGATTTTTCAACTTCACAGATTTTTGTTTAATACTTGATATGCTTTGGAAATACTATGGCTATCACTATATTATTGAATTGTAAATTAAATATCAATGTATATAAAGAATAAATCATTACACGAACTATCTTCATAATTGCGTTACTCCATCTCATATAAATAATAATGTTAAATTTTTAATAGAAGTGTTTTTTTGACAATATCGAAATACAACGGAAATGTTATCTTATCACTCAAACAATAAGGTATAAAATCGTTTTAAAAATGCTTCTAAAAATTCCAACTTGGATCAACAACTTATACACACTGCAACATTTCATATAATCATAAATTGAACATTATCCCACGCTTATAAGGTTTATAATCCTGTGACTATTACGTCAATGTAAAAACATACACATACATCAATTTTATAACATTGCAAAATCAACTTTATCGCTAAGTGAATACGGTTCAAATCGTGATCTACACGACAGTCCATTTTAATGTATCCATTTTACATAAAACATATTACACAAATTAATTATCAATTTCTCTTACTTTAATTGGTGTAAACTACAGGCAATTATTAATTCTCCGTTTTTGTATCTCAAAGCATGGTGTGCTCGTCATTGCAAATGCTACCTTATCGTAGTGCGGGAAGGTTCAAAACCGCGCCTCGGGCGAGTGCGGCGAGCGCGACACGCCGGCCAGCCGCTCGCAGACCGCCTCCAGCTGCGCGTCCAGCATCAGCGACGCTATCTGGTCGTCCGTCAGCATCTCCACACTGCAACAGAGTATTGATCTTTAATTGTACCAAGAACTTTTTTTGTAGTATAGTTAGGCGGACGAGCATATGGGCCACCTGATGGTAAGTGGTCACCAACGCACATAGACATTGTAAGAAATTTTAACCATCGCTTACATCGCCATCGACCTTGGGAACTAAGAAATTATGTCCCTTATGTCTGTAATTCCACTAGCTCACTCACTCTTCGAAACGGAACACAACAATACCAAGTACTGCTGTTTTGTGAAAGAATATCTGATTAGTGAGTGGTATCCACAAAGACGAGCGAGCACAAATCCCTACCAGCAGTAATGATATAGGGTATATTCTTCGATGCAACCGCGCTCGTTAAGGTCGGTACCTGGGCAGGCTGTCGGTGTCGGAGTAGCGCTCGTCGGAGGCGGACGAGGCGGCGTCGGGCGCGGGCGAGCGGCGCGCGCGCGGGCTGCGCGGCGCCGAGCCCGAGCCGCGCCGCTCGCCGAACAGCGACAGGCCTGGGGGGATTATCGATATAACTAATATAATAATAACACCTCGCGTGACGTCACTATAGGAGAAAAACGTCGTACAATTAGCAAAACATGAGATTTATCCACTATAGTCTTTTTCAACGGGAATCGGAAAGAAGGTAAATAAACTACTTTGACCTTGAATTGTCATGACATCGCTCAAGTCGCTGGTATAATTTGGTCGTGTAGAGCACGAGAGCTCATCGCGGAGAGCGACTCACCCTGGAACATCTCCTTGACCTTCTCGCCGGTGTCGTGCAGCAGCGCGTCGAGGCTGGGCCGGCGGCCGTGCTGCAGGTGCGCGCGCAGGGCGGCGTCCCGCGCGTCCCGCCCGTCCCGCGCGTCCCGCCCGTCCCGCGCGCGCGGGATGATGCGGCGCGGGGACGCGGCCGACGCGCGGCACGAGGGCGGGCTGGGGGGAGACTTGTCGGGGGACGAGCGCGGACGCAGCGAACACTTTTCGAAACTTATCTGTGGCAGAGTAAGGTTCACATTAGCTTCTCATCCGATAATTTAAACCATATTGTACAATCGATTACTCGTACCGCAAGTCACACACTCCTATTCCAATTTCAACCTTATAGAATACCAAATAAAGTATATTTAAGTTCGCACCTCCTCGGGGCTGGAGTAGTCGAGGTCGATCTCGGTCCAGGTGTCGGGGTCGCTGCGGTCGGCGCGCCGCAGCCACTCGCGCACGTGCTCGTCGTTGTTGTGCGCGCACAGCTCCTCCAGCGTCTCGCTCGCGTTCGACTCGCTCGCCGTGTCCGTTATCGTCGAACGGTCTACGTCTGAAATTGTTAACGATTATATTAATGACGAGCCGGTTGGCGTGGTTGGTGGATACTTACCTATCGCGCCGCAGGTCGTGGGTTCGATACCCAACCGGGACATAAATTTGTGTGCATGAACATGTCTGTTCGTTCTGAGTCTGGGTGTAATTATCTATATAAGTATGTATTTACAAAAGAAAACTAGTATATGTATACATATCAGAATCAGTTGTCTGGTTTCCATAGTACGAGCTCTGCTTAGTTTGGGATCAGATGGCCGTGTGTGAATAATGTCCCAGGATCGATAGGACTCGTCGATATTGTCAGACAGGCTGACATATCAACGCACAGTCCAAACTAATGGAGAAGACCATGAAAATTTACCCACTCATCAGATATTCTACCGCAAAACAACAGTACTTGGTACTGTTGTTACAGTGTAAATTACAGGCACAAGGGACATAGCATCTTGGTTCCCAAGGTTGGTGGCGCATTGGCGATGTATGAGATGGTTAACAACTCTTACAATGCCAATGTCTATAGGCTTTGGTGACCACTTACCATCATGTGGCCCATATGAACGTCCACCTTCCTATGAAATAAAAAAAAAGTAGAGTAGTACTAAGAAAGGATATTCGAAAATTTAACCTTTAAGGTTGAAGAAAGAACGATAGAAGTTGGTCTTTAGGACTTTTAAATAATGACGCGAGCGAAGCCGCGGGTAAATCGTTAGGTTATGAATATTACAAAAGCGGTAATGCTATGGTGGGATTAAGTTTTGCCACCTCCCTGAACATCTTCCTCAATAGCATCCTCAGGAAAAGGTTTTGCCCAGCAGTGGGACATTTACACGCTTACCTTTTATTTAACTTATTATACAAAAACTCTGTTACAAAAAAATCGTACCATTCTTAGTAGACTGCCTTCTCGATCTGTGTCGATGTATTTCATCAGATATCCTCTCCAAGTTCCTGAGAGCCGTCGAATACTTCTGCTTAGCTTCAGCGACTTGCTCCTCTAAAGTCTGGATCCTTGCCTTCTGTGCCTCTAGTGCGGCGTTTATGCGGGCCTTCTCCTCGAAATACGGTCTGAAAATGTCGTTCATCAATCGACTGAAGTGCGTATAGTGCATTCCAATGGTATGAGCGGTAAAAATGAATAAACAACCTTGAATTAATATGATATTAGTCACCACTTTATACTTTATAATAATAATACTTTATTTGCCCAAAACATGATTACTAAAAAGTTCGTACTAATCTAGGTGCGAATTCTCCGCTTGCTAGGATGTGCAACTTATATAACTATTTAAACAAAGAAGTAACAGATCTGGACATGTTTCGTGATTCTCTTTCAAAATTTAAACAGACTCTGCACAAATACTACTCCCCAAAATTGTAACTTTTTATTTACTCTTATTACTTTTGATTTATAGGCTGTGTATTAAATAAGTTATATATACATATATATATATATATATATATATATATACAATGTGTAACAATATTCGTGTCCGACCCGTGAAGGGGTTATAAGGTATCTTGAGTCGATTTAATATATGTAATCATTTTTAAAATACTAAGAAAAAAAATTACCCCGAATAAAATTAATATTTGACTAAATAAAATGACGAAAATCATATGGCAACACAGGCGTGGCGCAGCGCTTGCTAGGTACTTACCTATCGGGTAGCGAGGACATGGGGTCATGAGATCGCCTCAGTTGTAAAATCATTTGATGTAGACACTAATGTGATGGCTGCGGCGAAGATGTTGTTCCACGTATTTACCACCAACAGCGATACAGGTCAGGCACTGTCGCACATAGTTTGCTCGGACGCGTTGTAGCACATTTGTGTTCGATTTGATTTCGTCAAAAGCGGCTACAATCCGCAAACGCATTTTCGTACAAACTATGATATTCTTAACGTGACCCATCAAATAAAAATCAAGGGGAGTCAAATCTGCAGACCACGCTGGACACGGAGTTGGTCCGCCCCTGCCTATCCACTGTTCTCCATACTGCTAGTTTAATTATTCACGCACAGACACACTAACACACACACACACACACAGACACATTAACATCTAAAATAACTATTAATTAGAATAAATATCGCGGAACATAAAAACAACAACGACAAAACGACCACTTGTAATTAGTTTACGCGCCAAACTGACCGAGTGAGTCAGTGATAGACCATCGGTTATTTGTGAAGTGAAAACAATGGTATCGATAATTTATCGATAAGTGACATGTGTGAAATTTGAAATACTATTTATAAGAGGAATACTATCGATAGTAATTTATTCTATAAAAACGATAGTGTCGATAGTATTGCAAAATACATTAATTTTAACCAAAACCTATCGATACTATTAATAACATCGATGGTTTGTACTATCAATTTAGTTAATGAAAAATCAATAAGATAGACCTAAACCATCGATGAAAATCGATAATTTTGGTTGATACTAATGGGTATTTCAATACTATCTATACTATAGCATGCATTACTATCGATAGTCAAACCGATTATTCTACAACATTACTTCTTCACATTACACGTGCCGACGCTCGCTCCGCCGCCTCTTTGAAGAAGCCGACATAGCCTTTCGGCATGAACCAGCGGCGGCTTGACAAAGAAAAATATTTTAACGAAAAGTAATAAAATATTTGGTAATAGTTAAGGGCAGTCTTCCATCGCGCTCATTCATTTATTTTTATTTTATTTTTTCTTTCTCTTAAGTCTCTTATTAGCTCTGGGGTTAATGTTATTATTTTTGTTTTAGTTAGTCATGGACACTAGATTGTGTAGGATTTTTTTTTATTACTTATAAGTATAAAATTATCAGTTAAATAGTATGTTTCCCTGAAAAATTTCAAAGCCGAGTCCGATTAGCTCAGATCATTTGCTGAGTGTGAGCTAGGTAATTCGTGGCTTATTACTTTAGTTGGCAAATAATATCGCACAATATCGCGCTATATCGCGCTTAGTAGTAGTGACACGGCCTTACACGCGCCAGCAGCGTTTCAAAAGCACTCAAAGAAGCCGCCGAACGAATCTGGTGTTGTCACATTTCGAAAAATTTGCTCGATGTTGGGGAAATGAGGCACTAAAATGGGTATTTTAAATTACAATAACTATTTTAAATTAATGAATATGGGATTTTTAATATTATTTTTAGTAATGTCCACAAAACACCAATATTCCCCTTTCGCGCCGGATGGGAGTTTTGTTACACGCTGTATATATATATATATATATATATATATATATATGTATATTTCTAATTTAAGTTTATTTAAGATAGATTAAGGTGTTATCGCTTGTCATAAAACTATTTTTAGACAATGTTGTGAATACCTGTAATAGGTGTACATATGAAGACCTGAAAAAACTGTAAGATTGTATAATGTAAGTGTTGCATATGTAAACTGTTGGTGTTCCTTAATAAATAAATAAATAAATAAATAAATAAATAAATAAATAAATAAATTACTATACATTTTAATATATATACAAACATGTCCATTGCACACCACAAAGATTTATCAATCAAGAACTCTTTTTGGTTTGCACAATCGCTTGAAATAAGAACATTTAAGGTTTGTTTTTCACTACTCCTGCTGCCGTTGAAATGCACTAATGACATCATATTATTAAGACATAATTTGTTCAACTTGATATTCTTTAATTAAATTGACAATTATTGTAAGACAATAGCTTAAAAAATATATGTCGCTTGCTGATCAAAACCCTATCAAAAAGTAACCTATTAATTACGATGAAAAATTATTAAAAACTAAATTTTTAATTTTAGTTTAAAGAAAAAAGGAAAAGTTCAATATAATGCAAATGATCTAATAATAAGCGAATTAAGGTGAAAAGATTAAGGTGCTAATAGGCAAAAAAAAAATATGTAAAAATAATATACCAAACTGGACGCGAAGTCGCCGCGCGCCTGAAATAGAAATGTGCAAACTAAACAAGCAAAGAAATAAGAAAGAGATTAGCTATGAGTGTGTATTAGTGCTCCAAACTACTTAGGAAGTATGACTTAGGAGTTTTACAGGGCATAGCTTTTTTTTGATAATGGCAACATTATCTTTTATTTATCTGTTGTTTCACTCTGTTATGTGCGAAATTATATAGTAACGGATATTGGAGGAGATTGGAGGTAGAAAGAGCCCATGTGCTTACATGGTGTTTAGGCTTGTTTCATACAAAACTTAATCAAAATCAGTTCAATAGTTCAACTGTGAAAGCGTAATAGACGGACAGTTTCTTTTGCATTTATAATATTAGTATAGAAGTATAGATTCAGATATAGCTTATAATTGATATACTTATTAAATATAATTTAAAATTTGTTATTTTCATTAGCTACACATGCATGTGAAGAATTTTATTATAAAACAAGCTTACATTATGTAACTTTTTTTTTTATGAGGCATAGTCTGTATTTTTTAAGGATGTTCGATAGATTTGAAAATAAATATAATATAACATTAGCATTCTTACCTCGACTTGGCTATGTGTCGTTTCAAGCCATTCTGCAGCTGCTGCACTAGCGTAGCTGCCGCCCTGTGTGTCGCGGCTTTAGACCGCTGCGTCACCGTGGCACACGCACGGTCTGACTCTGCCTTTATAATTAAATTGTTGCAAGTTTATAACTTGGAATATTTGATGGATTTTTTTGTTTATGTTATTGAAATTAATAAGTTATACCTGGTTAACACGATGGGTTGCATGATTGAGCATCTCCTGCCACGCGGGATCAAGTGTGAGGCCACCCGAACCCTCCGCGAGTCTCGCCAAGCCTTGTTCTGCCAAGTAGACCATTTCACGAGCGGCTGCATGGGCACTGTTTGCTTTGTCATATGCGAGATTGGCTGTTTGCAGTTCCTGTGAGGTCTGTGGAACAATTACAAAACTTAAGGTGTCTACTGCCCATTGGTGCCCACTGTACCGTACCATACCATGATCGCGATATGAACATATGAAAATAGGAAAAAGCATTAAGATAAGCTCTACTATGACGATAGTTTTCGGTGACAGTTTAGTGGGCATAGTAAGGTTTTAGACCTTCCAGTGCAAAAAATATTTTTTTGCAGGACACATTCCTATAATGGACATAGTATGAAACATAATAGTCGGCAGTCCTTTATGTAAAAGGTCAAGATGTGTACTACTGATATTGAAGTAATTTTTTCAATAGTATATTTCTCCCACTCATGAAATGTTAAAAGGTCTTCAAATTTTACATGTTTAATAACATATATGTATAACATAATGTTAACCAATGTATAAGACTGGTTCTTAATATCTAATATGTTTAATAATACAAATATTACAGAATCACATTGTTTTCTATTACCCACTAAATTATTTTTTGTAATATTATAAATAATGCCAGTTACATATTGTACATAATGTTACTGGCCTCAGTAGTTAAATGGAGAAAAGAAACAATTTATGAAAAGTAAGTAAATATTGAAATAACTTCTAATATTGAAAAAAAGAAATTCAAACATGCCAAAGGAGCATTGCTAAGAATATTATCAAAAAGTTTTAAGTTATTGCAGAAATAGAAGTTTTAAAGTTTGAAAAACATTTTATTACAATTATTTTATTTATAGTTATATGTTGATCACTTGACAAGTGCAAAAGAGTTGTAAGTCTATTTAAAAAAATAAATTTTTGATTTGATACTTACAATATTAGCTCTAAATCTAGCTTCATAATAAGGCCGTGCTTTATGTACACTTGTTCCAAGTTTTTTAGTTAGTTGCTGTATTCGCAGGTGGCCTTCTGCGAGCAGTCGACGGAAGGCAAGACGCGCCTCGTCTAACTCAACTTCTAGTCTGTTTATTTCATCTGTTGCTGTGTTAAGCCTCTCCAATTCAATCTGAGATGGAAGAGAAAATATTAAGACGACAAAGAGTTAAGTAAAACCTCTTTCATTTATTACAATATTACTACAGTGGTGGCATTGCATTGTATTTTTTTTTTTTTGATAGATCAATATTTGCGGTATTTTTTTTAATCCTATAAGAAATTTATTAAAATTAAATTAAATGTCGCATAAAAAATTAATATAACGTTTTTTATGTGCTCAACGCAAACTAAGGTTTTGGACAAAGGAGAAAAATGTTATTAAAATTGTCATATAAAAATAATAACTTTTGAATTAAAATACCTGTAATTGCATAACAACTTTATTATTTCTCATTCATGAGTTTATTTATATCATAATTAACTTCCGCGTATTTATATCAATTGATCAAGATTACCACCTACAATAAAAAAGAATCTATTCTTCGCATAGTGTTTTAAAGTAATTTATAATATCGATTACTTGTACCTGTACTCGAGGATCTAATGTTTCAGAGCATTCGGCTGCACTATCGCTCATTGTCTCTCAAATAAAATACATTTTAGCCAAATTTACATTCAATGTAAAACTTCATACACGGTTTATTGCCTTTGTTCGGTGTAACTACTCAACGCCATCGCTAAAAAGCGAATATTGGGCACAAAAATTAATATACATAGCCTCGTTCCGCCTGCGGTTTTGCTTATTGTTTTTGTCTATAATCTATGGTAAATGTCAAGTTTTAACGAATTGCCACTACCATGATATTACAAGTACCATGTTCTTAATTTTAATAAAACTATTTTTTTCGCAACTACATACTCCAGAATAGATAGATAGAAAATTATATTTTTATTAGTATTAATATCAGTTCATATTACTAAATAGAGATTTCTACTATGATGGGATATTCCAATGTATTTTCTATGCAACTACTTTGTTATACCTAGTAACACTGCTATTTTCCAAAGTGACAGTTATCGTTGCCTGTCTTTAATCTGTCTGCTGTCATTAAAATACGAAAGTAACAGCAGTGCATCAGATTGCAAACATAACATTTTAGCTTTGCTGTTAACGATATTTAAAAATGGTATAAACATAACTTTTGGTATAAACAATAATTCCTTAATTTGGACGTGAATACATCGTTTTATGTTTTAGGCGACCGAAGTAGAGGAAACTATCAAAAGAATTCAAGCCCACAAAGGTGTAGTGGGTGTCGTCATCGTGAACCACGAAGGTTTGATCAATTTATTTATTACCTTAGTAACTTGTCATAATATTGATCCATTAACCAACTAATTTACTTAATAGTTAATGTTTTTGCAGGCATTCCAATTAAAAGTTCATTGGATAACCCAACTTCAGTTCTGTATGCTGGCTTAATCGGTCAACTTACAGAAAAAGCTAAAAATGTTGTCCGTGAAATGGTAACTTTTTAAATATTTTAATTTAAATAATGACTTATTTTTGGGTACGACGTTACATTAACTGCCGTCGAATTGAAGGGGGGAGGGGTGGCGATGGGTAGAATCCCCCCTAAAAAGAAAAGTTGCGGAACACCCCCTTTTCGAGTTATTTAATTTTTAGTTTTGAGAATTCTTTTTCATTTTATGGATTAAAATTAATAATAAATGCAAAAAACAAGGAGGGACCCATTTTAATCAGAAAAAAATAGGGTAACTGATTCAGAGGGATTTCTGTTTCTATTTTGAGACTGCAACGTCTCCGGCGCATATCAAATCACATGTAACGCAAAATCTACTCTCTATAATATATTCAAAAAAAATATTAAGTTTTTATTATAAAAACTTATCTTAAACAAAATTTTCAGGATTCTACAAATGAGCTGACATTTTTTAGGGTGAGAAGTAGAAAGCACGAGATATTGATTGCTCCGGATCGGGAATTCATATTAATCGTCATTCAGAGCACATCGGACTAGTCTGCTTAAATATATAAGATTAATTAAGCTTAAATGTAATTTTCATATGCTAATATATTATTGCACCCATGTTTTAAAGCCACATTACAATTTCTCATGTCTGACCACTTGACATTACTTTTATGGATTCTTATTTGTATGTAGTCCATTGTAATAGTTACTATTTCTTGTGGCTTTACTTGCAAAAATTGAATCAGTCATGATCTCAATGTGTACCCCAACATCCTATAAATGATAAACGATCAAAGAAAGATAAATAAATAGATTAATGCTGTTCAAGATTAACATTAACACAAAAAAAATGCTTTTATTAAAATGTCGCACGTACAGTAAGAATTATTAAATTTGTAATGGTTTTAAAAATATTTATTTGTACATTTTTGTGCTGGCAACATTTTCTTTATAATAAATTTAATATAAAAACAAATGAGAATACTAGGGACGTATTCAATTAAAATCAATATTGGTTTTTCGTATACTCATATTATATTTAGAACTTTTCATATTTATTAATTTATGTTCTCATGTTTAGGTAATAAGTTAATTACTTCAAATAAATAAGTCATAAATTAAATGTGTCATAATTATGTACTGTTATGGTATAGTAAAAAGTGGGTGACTCTTTAAACAATAGCGTCTTTTTCTTTCTAATTTAAAATCAATAAGAATAGAAAGGGAGAAATGTTTTTAATATAAGTTGGACATACAAGCATTCCTATTCAAATGGCAAAACATAAGGTGTCTGCCCACTATACCGTGCCATACCATGGCCGTGATATGATCATAATTTTTTTTTTTTTTAACTAATATACCTATATAATTAATAAAAAGTAAAAACATCAACTTTGGCTTTGATGTGATGTAACATCACTGATCAAGATGCAGAATATTTTACAATAGGTGGTGATATTTATTATAAAGGAGTAGAGTTAGCTCCCAACTCATTTGGGGCTATTTTTTGCGATGAAAATATTTGAAGTATGAATTGCATCAGTGTTGCAAAACAATCGATAATTGAACTCGAAAACTTAATATCGATTGTCACACGACAATACTATCGACATGCAACACTAGGAATATTTTAAATACATGATATAACGCACCAGCAACTGATACGGTAGGCAGGGTTACTGCCAACTGTACCAACGGGCTAACTCTTAGTTGTGGGTAGAGAAATCATCAGTAACAACCCGAATTCTGGAAGTTGACCGTGTTAACACTTCCTTGCGTGTAAAAGGCTGTACGAGGTATATTTTTACCATTCCTCTAATTAAAAAAATAAAACATGAACATTATGTTGTAAGATTATACAAAAACTAATTGTCAGGATTGTAAATGAAACACATGTTGCAAAAAAACTTCTTTATTAAAAAAAATATATATAGAAAAATGTTTTATTTTTTAAATAAAATAAATAAATATACATACAATGATATTATAAGTAAAAAGTAAAGATGTTCCGACTAGTCGGTAAAGCCGACTATCCGGCCGCATTTATAGTCGGCGACTAGTCGGCGACTATTCGGCAAAGACTGCCGACTAATTGGCTTCTTTTATTTTTAGGAATTACATTAAAATGAAAACATACAATGTTAATAAAGACATTTAATCTTTATTTTAGAATCAGTCTTATGCATTTTGAAATATGAAGCAAACCTTTCCTTTGGTACTCTTTAAAATTACTTACTTGTAAAGGAAAATATTTATGAAGTTGGGACGGATAGTTTTGTCCTAACTTCATACGGGTAAAATAAGGATTTTATCCCGTGCATTTTTTTCGTCGTTTTAGCGTGATGTTATAAAGCCTTCCTCCATAAATAGGATATCCGACACAAAAATATTTTTCAATTCGAAACAGTAATTTGTGAGATTAGCCGCATCAAAAAAACAAACTCTTCAGCTTTATATATTAGGAAAGATATACGATATAGGAAGAGCACATGACTCTGCTCCACCTGATGGTAAGTGGTAGTAGAGTCAAAACGCGACGACGGCAGTTAGGAAAATGAACTGCACTAGCCGCCACCGTCTTTCCGACCCGCAAAGTGCAATCATTTCACTTATCACAATATCTCCTGATGAGATGTCTCTTGATTTTGGGTCTTCACGAGACTATTGAACAGAAAAACTATCATCTATATTTGATAGCTTTTCTGAAATAAACTGACTTCTGACGTCACTGAAGTTGACGGAATAGGCACTATTGTAGGTAGTTCTACTTGGATTTGCGACTAGGAGGAGTCGTCTGTGGTCGAACATTTGATCACAGAACCTAACTGAGGTATGTTCCGAGACTTGCGCAGGCAGCGGTAGCGTCTTAAGCACGAATCAGGCGTAAACGAAGCGTCACGGGAATTGTCGGAAACCCCCGAAACCATGATCGGCTTGGCCGATTAGTCGGCCGACTAGTCGGTCTCTTTACAACCAATTAATCGGTTAGTCGGCTAGTCGGCCAAAGTTATAATCGGCACATCTCTAGTAAAAAGGTGTAGATATCTTACAAGCGGTCCGTGAGCATTAATTTGAAATGCGGCTTGTTAACCACAGTATTATGCTGCTGTTGTCAATGGATAGACGTCATGTACAGAGTCCAATTAAAATGACCCAAAATGACCGGAAATTACTTCGTGGTTTAAGATATATTACACAAATTATTCAAGCAAAAAATCAAGTCATGGAATCATATTTCATTCGTAAATTTTATATTTATCATAATATTATTTTCACAAATCAAACATTAAATTCGTAAAATATGACGTTAGAAATGAATGAATGCAACAAAAGTATACCAATGAACGAGTGCAATAGAGATCACGACACGACAGAGTAAAATTATAATATTAAACATGGCACATTTTTATCTTTATGTTGGTATAAATGAAAAAGGATATTAAATTATTAATTACATAATATTACTAAACATTTTGAAGTCTCGATCTTGAAATATAAGAATATGGGCTACACCCACTTGACGAAAATGGAAGAAATTGTTAACATAAAAAATCGTATTTTAAAATCATATGTCGACTAAAATATTTAGTTAATTAAGCGAGCATGCCATTAGACAAAACCCGACTTTAAACTACCGTATGGTTTTAATAAAAGCTATTATAGAAAAGCATGTAGATTTACGTCTCCACTCTGAACATAAAAATAACCCCGATTAAAAAAATAATGAAAAAGACAAATCAAAATAAATTAAATTTATTTGAAGACCACCGAAACCATTAGAACAAGTTAATTACAGAACTTTATTTGATAATATTTTATTTATAAAATTATTGATAATTTTTATTTACCAGTTTGCAATGCATTTTTAGTAGATTTACAAATTGAATGAGTAAATCGCATTCATAGGCACAAACGAGAGTAAGGTAAGACGATGTCTCTTCTGATTAATTATTTAATCTGTGGCGTTTCTTAGACACGAGTCGATGCACTCGCAAATATATTCGTCTCTTTTTCACTCGTGATACTTAAATCATGCCACCCTAGCCACGAATCGTAATGTAGTGTGTATATTGCACTATAAAGTTATTTATGTGTGCGTAACACTGTCATTTTCGTAGATTGAATGTTGTGTATGTTACCTATCTACACCTTTTTACTTATAAATTATAATATCATTGTATACATATATATAACATTGAAGTATCTATATGTATATAATAAAAGCATGAATGTGGTATTTATGATAAAATATGAAGTATGTAATGAGGCTTTAAATTAGTGAAAAGCGTGCAAAATAAGCGTGTTATTGTTTGAAAGAAGAAAAATAGTATAATAATATTTGAAAAAAATTGAAGCCTTTAAATATCCTACAGCTGGGCTTAGGCTATTTGGGTAGGTGAATATACATATGGCAGATTTTCATCTGAACCATTGATTTCCTCAGGAAGGTTCTCCTTCACCACCAAGCTCGAGATAACACATGATCTCAGTGGTGCTTGCCCAGGTTGAATCCACAAATATCAATTAAATTAATGTAGTCTAAGAGTTAAAAATAAAGTCATTTTTTTGTTTTTGAGGCAACCGTCACTAGAACTCAATGAAACCGTTTTTTTCCAAATTTTTATCAGAATAAAATTATTATGCCCAATTGAAATGTACTATTTTTTGAAGTTGAATTTTTAAGTTAAGTTGAAGTTGCCCATTTGGAGTTTAATTTTTCAGTACCTAAGGTTTTTTTATTTTTACTTACCTTATTTGAACGAGGATTATCGGATAGCGTTTTTTTATATAAGTGGGGGCAAACGAGCGGGAGGCTCACGATGCTGATGGAAAGTGACTACAACCGCTCATAGACATCTGCAACATCCGAGGACTTGCAGGTGCGTTGCCGGCCTTTAAAGAAAGAGTATGCTCTCTTCTTGAAGATTTTTATGTCATATTTTTAATCTGTATGTGTTTCTTTCCTGTGATTACTTATCATTCTTCCCTAAATTAGTTTAAAAAATTCAAATTCTCGTGTATAGGTAGGTAATATAAATATTTTTTACTCAATTTACATACAATTAAAGAAATATTATTGTAATTATTTCCGACAAAAAAAAGCATTTTTCATTTTATATTGAATCAAAAAATATATATATTTTAATGTGATTTATGTATTGTACATTTTAAAACTGCAATAATTTATATTTATACTTCGTTTTTGTGTTTCGTGGTTATTTTGAGTTTTGGTTTTAGACAACTTTAATTTATAAGATTTTCTGTCTAAATTAAAAACATTAAATGGAAATTTTAAATTTGTCATAATTTGATGTATAATTTACAAAATGCTTACCTTTTAATTTTATATGTTTAGATAGTTCTCTGACCACCTCCACGTTAGGAAGCTTTATTAACTTCATACATAATACGAATATAATTTATTTTATAAATTTTTAAAAATATTTTAACTTTTAATTTACAATCTCACAATTTTAGCTATCATTATTTATATACATTATAATAAAAGATTTTAAAGTTACTGGCACAATTAAGTTTCTTTTATTACTTTTGAAATACCACATAAAATCTTCAGAATGTATGTGAGCAGCATTAAAATAATTTAAAACTTGTTTTTTATAAAGA
Source organism: Nymphalis c-album (assembly GCA_963151315.1). Lineage (NCBI taxonomy): Eukaryota > Metazoa > Arthropoda > Insecta > Lepidoptera > Nymphalidae > Nymphalis > Nymphalis c-album. The sequence continues at coordinate 6,555,136 of OY720610.1, forward strand.
TCTAGCCTTTACCGCCATTTTGTAAAGCATTAATTTTCGTACTAATGGCGCGAAATTGTAACATAATATATTAGTCGCATTCTCTGGATAATTTACACATTAATCCATTTATAATTTCAAAGTGAAAATAATTAAATGTTTCATAAACGTTATTAGATTTATAAAAAAATATTTGATTGAAAAAAAGCGTTTTCGTTTTGAATCATATCACAGCCTAAACAAGGGTAGCCTAAAATGTTCAGCAGTTTAATAAATTAAAATTACGCTTTATTTTTTTTTAAGTAATTTTATTTCTAAGTCACACAATTTTTCCAATACATTTTTATTTTCTCGTTACCGAGTTTGAAGTGTAGTTTTTTTTAAGACTTTAATTACATAATTTAAGGATTAGTAAGCCTACGATTAAACTAATTCTAGTATTTGTATTTAATATCTAGATTAAAAATGTAACATTTGTGTTTAAAAATTCAACATTAAGTTGTCTTAAGTCAAAACTACTTTTGTTTAAAAAGTGAATTTGTTCTTTTAACAAAACTAATCTATCGAATATTTTTAAGCAATGCTCATGCATTGTATTGAATGACACAGAATTAACATTTTGATGATTTTTTTTTAAAATAATATTAATAATCAGTATATTTTACAATAATTTCTTTTTGATACCATTTTTTTTAATTTATTGTGTTTTTGTCATACATTAAGTTTTTCCTATTATTAACAATGTTGTCATATTATATCCTTTTTTGATATTTGAGTCCAGTTTTATTTGCTTATTTTTGCCATTCCGGTTTAGTTGTTATTTACTCACCAATCTTATGTGAATGTTTCTTCTGTGATGTCCTGAAAACATATCATCGGAATATGAATATGTTTTAATAATTGAATAAATTAATTTTGTCATTATTTTATCAAATAATATCAAAATCGATCATACAAGCAAAATAAATTTAATCAGAATCTAATTAATAAAAAAAGCTCAACAAAAAAAATGTGCGTGTATCAGAGTTTAACGATATGAGACTGTTGCAGTTTCGTTACAGTCAAGATTTAGTAAGGGTCATTGTCAGCTGTCATTACTAAAAAAAATTTGTTACTAACGGTCTTTGCTTAAGGACATTTATAATCAAAGTTAGTTATATTATATATGAACAATATAATGCAATTGTATGTAACTTGATGTGAGAGCTAGTTTTTTTTTTATATTATCAAGTTACACAATTCAATATTATTTTTCGATGATACTATCAATCTCAATAAGTCAACATGTTACATAATTTTGTCTAATATAATTATAATTTCAATTTAAGTAATTAATATATATTATATAGTATTTAATTCTATGTAGTTATGCTGTTAATTTTTTTGATAAATTATACAATAATTATAGACCATCTCGAAATTATGAAATCTAAAGTAATGTCCATGTAAGTTCATTTTTATATAAACTGTAATGTCATTGTAGGTGGATATCTAACGTGACCATACATTCGAATGGGAGTCGTCCTTTTCACTGTCATAATAAGAATTAAATTACAATATAATTTGGACAATTCCAACTTGTTTTCTAGTCTGCTATTAATTTGTCACTCAAATAAATACTTACTATTGGTAAGTGCGTCGTTAAAATAAATATATAAAATCTTTAGCATTTATGAGTTGATCTTAAACATTAAAGTTCGACCTAATCTTGTTATTTGTTTATTGTCTTGACCGAGACAACGGAATAAACTTTTAAATGCGAAAACTATCAAAAATAATACTTTTATTAGAAGAATACAAAATTATATTAAAGTTCGTAAACAAAGTTGAACAGAATGATATTTAACATAAAAAAAATACGAGTCCCAGCGGGGCGACGCTTGTTGGCGTTAAGCTAATGGTGGCCGATTCTTAGCGTTCATAACAAGAACGAGACTGAAAACTAGGCCTGATTATTATTAATCGCTAGTATCACTCTACCGTTATTTATGCTTATTTCATGGGGATAATCTATATAGAAAATATTCTATACTTGTTATGTTCTGTTAATTATTAAGCTATGACCCATATGTAGCGACGTGAAGATATAAAAAATTTGCATTGATTAATATAGGTAATTAAAGTAGTTTAATTATTAGCACAACAATTTAACAAAACATTAAGTGTCCTATCAAGAGACTAATGATCACGTCAGATACACCACACACGGTTGTCCAGAGTCGTCAATCGTTAGGAGCTCTTTGCACACACTAGTAAAGTACGAACAGCGCGGTACTACTTGGGCGCGCGCGCGTAGGGCGAGGCGCGCGCGTAGTGGCGCGGCGCGTGCGACGGGCCCGGCCGCCGCGTGCCCACGTCGCGCGCCGACGCCTTGTACTCCCGGGGCTCCTCCTTGTAGTACGAGTCGTCCTCGTAGTAGCGCTCCTGGCCGCGCTCGTAGTAGTACTCGGGCTCGGGCGCGGCGCGGGGCGGCCCGCGCGGCACCGGCGCCGAGCGCGCGTACATCTGATGTAAATACTATTTGTGAGTACACATAAAATTGAAATTATATTTCCTACAAGTAAAACCTTAACTAAATACAAATAACATTTAAAAGTAATTATTATACAAGTCGTGACCGCGTGGAATGGTGGCAAGAATGCTAGCAGCATTTCAAGTTAAAACATTATAAAAGTCAGCTACCAGAAATAATAGAATGATGTTTTTATTGTTGTTACAAATATATATGTAAATATAACAGACAATGTAATTGTATAAAATAATTTACTGAATATTTGTGGTAGAAAAATTTAGATGTGCTTGCCTAGATTTCAACCCGAGGATTTTAGTTTGATAGAAGATATACATGTTTCAAGCATTGAGCCATCTTAAATTATTATATCCATACACCCCCAAATCACAACAAATCTATAAATATGTTGTAAGCTCTTACCGGTGGTTCTGCTACAGCGTAAGGATCATCATACGCATACGACGTCTCCATGGCGGACCGCGCTCGGTCCAGTATGCTGAAGACCTTTGTCTTAGCCGGCATGGGCCTCATCGGCGCGGGGGGCATGCGTGGCGCAGCCGACCGGGGTGCGGGGAGTGGTGGGGGCGGTACACCTGGAACAATAACCAATTATTTAAATTTATATTTGCAGTGTGGTTACGAGTGTGTTTGTGAAGTGTGTAATATAGTTAATATTTTCTACAATCTTTTTATCGACTCTCATCCAATACAATAAATACATTTTTTCTAATACTAATTAGATGTCATATACACATCATAAATAAAAACAACGACATAAACTATACCAGGTCAGAACTACGATACTCAAAACGTTATTGCCATCAACTCCCCCCCCTTAATTTATCCCAATGGTATAATAATAGACCTGACCTGATATCCTAAGCACGGGATCTTGGTAGGAGAAGGAACGTTTGGTGACGGTGCAAGCACTGTATACGACACTCTTGCTATCGATCACATCTAGCAAAGGCAGCTTCGTCCCCATATCTGGCAGGTGGATTTGTCCATAAGTTTTTTTTAATTTATTTTATGTTGATGTTTCCAGGCCATCATCTGATTCAAGTTATTCGGGAGACCAGATTGCGTGGGAACTTTTGCTCATGTATTGATAAGGTAATTGTATGCCATGTAATGTACCAAGCTTAGAACTCCTATAACTTTCCCCAACCACTGGAGGAGTAAGAAAAATTAAGAGCTTAGATATTGGATTGACCGATATAATTAGTCGAGTTCTCACATAATATTATGTGATATTCATGGTGAGTTGTGAAATAATTGCCTTTTGAATGTCGGCGAAGTTGTTATAGAAAAATTTGGAAGTAAAATATTGTATTATAAGATACATTCATTGAGAACTTTTAGCGGTGCACAATAATTACAGGCCCTAAATCATATGCAGAATTTGTGAACTATCCGAGGCCAAAAAGTGTAGAAACAGTTTATTTCCAAACTCTTAGTGCAATTTATCATTGCTTACAAAACATTTGTCCTGACTGAGCCAGAAGTACCAAGAAAATTTAGAACATTATTTTATTTTATAAACTAAGCTTTTGATGAGTAAAGTTTTTTTAAAAATACCAATTGTAATGTGAGTGATAGGTACCTTTGTATTTGAATTATACCTATTTATTATATATGAAGTAGAGGGGTATCCCCAAGTATCCTATAATAAAGTAAAATACAAACCTCTCTCCATAATCTCCCTCATCTGCGTCTGTCGGATCATATCGTTGGCATCAGGGATAAGGTATTTCTTGACCTCTGCCAGTGCATAAGCGATTCTGGCATGAGCTTCTGCTGGTGGTGCCATTGCGGACACCTCTACATGCAGCTCATCAGATAAATGAGCATATTTCGGATCAAGAGAGTTACGGAGTTCCTCTTCTTTTTGTCTGGAAATGTATTATTTAATAAATTGGCATCACAACTTACGGGCCTTATTACTGTTTTATTTTTAAATATAAGTACATAATTTTGAGGCAAGTAAAGACCATTTACAAGACTATGATTTAGGTGGAACAGGAACTTTTAACGCAGGCGTAACTATTATATACTTTGACAGCCTCGTTGGTCTAGTGGCTTGATTCGATTCCCAAGTCGGGCCAATAAATAGTTATTGTGGTTTTCTGGCAGAAAACTCTCAGTAGCAGCCCAGTCTGGAAGTTGGATGTGTGTACACTCCCGTGCTTCGGAAAGCACGTTAAGCCGTTGGTCCTGTGCCTGAACTCTTTCCTTTCGTGACGGATTGCCGTCCCATCGGAATATGAGAGATTGGTCGCCGTGGCCGAAATCGGTCTGAAGATCCTTATTATATACTTTGCTACACCTATATATTACACTGAGAATGTTTAAATTATACCCCTAGGAATAAAGATTTCTATCTATACTTAGGAATATTGTTTATACCTATCCCTCATGGATCCTCTGCCGAGTACAGCCATTTTGCACATTGTTTCTTCTTGCAATTGTTTCATTGTGTTACCTTTCGGTCCCAAGAGTTTGCCAACAAAGTTCACCTAAAAACACACATATTTCAATTAAAGTCTTTATTTAACATATAATAGCACTGTGGTGAAGTCCAGTTGTGCTAAATACTCCTCACAAAAGCCATTTCTTAGCTTTGCTGGGGATTGAATAGTGCCAAGTTCTTATATAAATTATCTACAATGTGCATAATATAAGTTTAAGTTAGTCAGTTCACGGGTCAGAAAGACTTTTTGTTATACACTGTATTATAGTATTATTAAAAAAAAAAGAAAAAAAAGTAGATTTTTTTAAATTATATAAATAGACACAGATTGTGCAGTTACAATTACAAATACAGTCAATTATCATTAATTTGGTTCAGAAACAATTTAAATTCTTGGATTGTTTTATCTGTAATATGTTGCGGCTCCTAATTACAGACTAAGCATATATAGAGCAAGATCCCAGGGCCGCCAGACGTCACGTATTTTCTGACGGATGAAATGTGGACGATTGAGTAGTGTTAGTATGTACTATGATCGTATGCCTACCTGCTAGCTTGGTCAAACGGCCAATTTCCAGGTATCAGGTAATCAAGGTACATATAAACATTACTTACTTCACGTAAATTCTCATGGCTGATTTTCATATATGTTTTCGAGTGTATAGTTAAAAATAAATTGTCAATACTCCCAGACACTTTCCGTCGGCCATATTGCTTGACAGACGCTTTAAGGGTCTCAAAATAATTAGTTAACTTCACGTAACGTTGACGTGACTTTAGCTGTTGGCTGCAAGAGGGCCTTTAAATTACAATAAAGTTAGCTGTCACCTGACCAATTTTTTTTTTATTTAAAAATTATATTAATTAAAAATAATTAGTAAAAAAAATGAAAGTAAATTAGCCGACATCTAAAAATTTTTAGAATTTTTTTTATAAAAAAAATTATTAAAAAAAAATTATCATTTGTAAAAAATTTGAAAAACTATAAGTGGTATTTTTAAAAAATATTTTTTATTTCTAATTAATAAATAGAAAAAATATTTAAAAATGACGGCTAACTAGTATTATTTTTTATATGTCAATTTTTTTTCTTATTTTTGTTGCCATAATTTACTTGTCAACAAAAGTTCTAAAAATTATAAAATATCAGTTCAAGTAATTTTCATGGCCTTAACAGCGCAGTCGGTCTCACTCAGTCTCATGCGCGTAGATAATGCTCTCGCGCTCCCACTCACATAGATATTAAAATTTAGTTTAGGGGATGATTGGCCCCTTGGATCGGTCTGCCTTCTTGTCAAAGGTTTTAAAATAGTTGTCGGATGAACATATATAAAAATGGAGCGTCAGAATTTACGTGAAGTTAACTAATTATTTTGAGACCCTTAAAGCGTCTGTCAAGCAATATGGCCGACGGAAAGTGTCTGGGAGTATTGACAATTTATTTTTAACTATACACTCGAAAACATATATGAAAATCAGCCATGAGAATTTACGTGAAGTAAGTAATGTTTATATGTACCTTGATTACCTGATACCTGGAAATTGGCCGTTTGACCAAGCTAGCAGGTAGGCATACGATCATAGTACATACTAACACTACTCAATCGTCCACATTTCATCCGTCAGAAAATACGTGACGTCTGGCAGCTCTGGGATCTTGGACCAATACATAACATACCTTTGGGTGTTCTTTGACTGGTACTAACACTTTGACCGTTACTTTGACGGCTTTTTCCTTGTAGACATCTACATATTTGAAGTCCTTTGCCGGAACACGTCCTGATGCCTGTACTTTTGCTACTTCTAAAACATACAAAAATTTGGTTATTGACTCTTTTACGACAATGCTATTATATTAGAAGAAAACTTTGATATAATAAATGTGTAATATATTAAATATGTTTAAGTTGGTTGATCAATATCAAAAGAGACTTTATTTCAACAATATTTGTTTACATATATGTAAAATAACAGAAATATGTCTTGTCTTATACCTGAAAGTATGGTATCTTTTGCAAGGTCTGGTTTGGGTATCAAACTGCTGCAAGGTGATGTTATTATATATTTATTTTCATATACGGATTAAATAAATGCGTCATTAAAAAGGTCTGCTTGTTTATGCATATTTGTTTCTCTACTCAAAAGTTCTATAATTTTCGAATTGTAAAAGTTTGAAAATTAAATTTTCTTTAATGAAAAGGAAATTAAATATTGCATTTCGAATAGAAGCGAGGATTGATAACGAGTCTGAATAAGTACCGTTAATTGGTGCCTTTATTTGGAGGTCAATGATCTCACTTCATCTCGATTTTTCATTATTCTTATCAACGCAATTTAAGAGGCTAAATATTTGTATGATAAGATTATATTATATGATCGTGCAATATATGCATATGATTATATGTATTTTAGTAATGGTTACAATGCTAATTAACGATAATGCATGTTTTTCTACATTCTAGGTAAAGCCCATGATATTTAGAAAATAGTTAATGAATAAATATAACCAAACCTGCGTCAATAAGACGGGATGAAATAGGAAACTTTGAGTTATTCAATTTAATTTTTTCACTTAACAGTTCCCTCATATATTCGCCGGCTTTTTCATTAAGTTTTGATCCCTCTTCGCCATCTTGTTCGTGATCATGTTCTGCTACGTCTTGGGTCGCATTTCTTTTAAAATCACTACTGTTGTAACCATTTTTATCATATTTATCTGCCATTTTGTATATTTGTTTATCTTAAGGTTTGATAGAATGTTCTATATACAAAAAACACAATTTATGCGTCATGCAGACACAATGTCAGCTTTATTTTATCTAACCAAGTGAAGGACGCTTAAACCAAAGAGAATAGAAAAGTCAAAAGATATATAGACGAAATAATCATACCGATGTCATAGTTCGCGATATCCGGTCACATTAGTTATGGTGCAGTAGATGTTGCCAGAAACTAATTTTAACAAGAAGTAACGCAAAAAGATCACTCAGGTCTCGGTTTGAATTGCTAGTAATTGTCTCAGTTAGAAAGTTACATAACAATTTTTTTGGTTACGATTTAGTTTTGTAGAAATAAAATGTTGTTTGAAGCCTAATATTGTGCATTTATCTTGGTTTTCATTCTTTATTTTCTCAAAAAATATAATGTAAATGTAAAAATTGTGCGATCGGGGGACCCCCGTCAAAAACGAAGTTCTGTGCGATATTTTTCGACTCACACCGTATTTTAAAAAGTAGATTTTAATATTGATTAGGTATATTACTGTCATTTTTGTCACACCGAAAAGCACCTCAACCTCCTTTATATCGACATTCAAACGCAATCGCATTTGGCACATTAGTGCACAACATTCATTTATTTCAATCATACAGTTACGATGAGATTTTTTAAATCAGAAATGACAACTATTTTGGATTTTTTTAGTAACTAATTTTTAAATTAATTCTTTTATGTACCGTTTAACGAATCTCACTTAAAATAACGTTTATCACATACATTTTGTTTAAATTTAATTACTTTACTTGTTCCAACTTCTTCAGAGATTAGTTACAGGGGTAATTTCATGATGGACGTTAATGCGTCTTATTCATTTATTAAACAAAGTCAGATTTTTGATCGCCAGTCGAGTTGAACCCCAATACTGTTTTATCAATTGCTTGTATACTTGGATATACAAAAGCTTGTGGCTACATAATTTAAATTCACGAGAGCTTATAATTATGGATTATAAGCCTCATTAAATATATATTTTTGAAATCTGGATGGAATTACAGACTCCTTGAAAATCTTGTGATATATCTAAGGCATATAAATCTATCGAAATATTATAAAGAAGAAAGATTTCTTTCTTTTGTTTTTTTGTTTGTTACGATTTCATTCAATAACAACTAGACCGATTTGAATTCTTTCAACATTTGAAAGCTACATTATTACCGAGTAACATAATATGCTATATAATATTTATAAAAAACTAGAAATCCCTACCTAAAATGTAACAATGTAACCCAAAGAATCAAAATATTGCTTTAAGAAGTCAGTATTTTGCATGCGAAAACTATTGACGATATTTAAAATAGTGTTTTATTAATAGTAAAACTAATGATTGCTCACAAAAAACTCTGCGAAGGTATATGCCAGAACAGTTTTGTTTAAATTATAAAGTTCAAATGCGGGTGGAATCGAATACTGGGCATATTGGTATCATTATATTAATCCTTATCCGTTTACATGGCTTGATAATTAAGTTTTATTATGTACGTGTAAATTGCACTTTAAATTAAAAAAAAATCGGACTTTTGATACTTTCCATTCTAAAGTACACTTGAGAAGTCCTGAATTTGCTCAATTCTACTAACAAATTGTCACTTTATCGCTATCAAGTCGGAGCGTGATCGTTTATCGTGATCGTTTTAATTTAATTATCGACTATTGGCATATAAGTTAACAATTAAATTTAGTTTTGACATAATGGATACACCATTATACATCATATCGGTTCGGTTCCGACTTCAGAATAAATTTAGAATAGTCAAAGTTGGAACATATCGTTATCATTTTTTTTTATAGCATAGGAAGGCGGACGAGCATGTGGGCCACCTGATGGTAAGTGGTCACCAATGCCCATAGACATTGGCGTTGTAAGAGATGTTAACCATCGCTCACATCGCCAATGCGCCACCAACCTTGGGAACTAAGATATTATGTCCCTGTGCCTGTAATTACACTGGCTCACTCACCCTTCAAACCGGAACACAACAGTACCAAGTACTGCTGTTTTGCGGTAGAATATCTGATGAGTGGGCGGTACCTACCCAGACGAGCTTGCACAAAGCTCTACTACCAAGTAAATCATATAGTTTAGTAGAATTCGGACTGAGTAAGGCCAGCAGCAGAAAATAACAATGTCAAAACAAAATTGTAATTATCTATAGAATTTGAACATAACTATAATAAAACATAATAATTGTATTGTACAAAGTTTTTAATATTTTACATATAATTAATTATTTTATATATAATAATAATGTTGTACATAAGTAAAATAGTTAAAATGGCTACTATTTTTTAAGTTTTTTATTGTCAAGTTTAGTTTGTTTACTGGACTCTCTTGCGTGTTGCATGACAATTATATTAAATTCTAAATTTGGAGCCACCATTATTTCAATTTTCTTAGTTATGAGCCGTAATACTAACACGTCGTCGAAAATATCCTGAAAAGTATATACTCAATTAAAAACATTTATAACGTCAATGTGAAATGTACTTTACTCAAATAACAGATTGAATGATGCTGACAAGGTAGTTTTCAAAAGTTTTAACACTATGGTAAAGCGCAATACAATTCACTTGGTGGTGGAGCTTTGTGCAAGTCTGCCTGGGTAGGTCCTAGGTATACTCTTAACAAGTTCAACTACCAATCAGCTTTACTTAGTATTGTTGTGATCCGGTTTGAAGGCTGATTGAGTAATTGTGCAACAGCACAGGGGATACAACACCTTAGTTCCTAAGGGTGAGGAGACGGTGATGGAGGAGTCACGCTAGCGTAGTTGTCGATTAAAAATAATACTGTAAATATGTTGTGATTCTTTATAGGTTTAAATTGGACGTCGTCGGAAGATCTATTATCGTGCTTGGATTAAGATATATATTATATACTCTGATGAGCCGGTTGGCGTGGTTAGTAGATACTTGCCTCTCGCACCGTAGGTCGCTGGTTCGATTCCCACCGAGGACAGACAGTTGTGGGCAAGAACATATCTGTTTGTCTGAGTCGGGTGTAATTATCTATATAAGTATGTATTTATACAAGAAAAGTAGAAGATGTAGTATATCAGTTGTCTGGTTTCCATAGTACAAGCTCTGCTTAGTTTGGGATCAGATGGCCTTGTGTGAATAATTTCCCAGGATAAAAAAATATATAGCTCTTATTTCACCACTACGATGACAACACATAAAATATACTTGGTGGTAGAGCTTTGTGCAGGCTCGTCTGGGTAGGTACCACCCACTCATCAGATATTCTACCGCAAAACAGCAGTACTTGGTACTGCTGTGTTCCGGTTTGAAGGGTGAGTGAGCCAGTGTAATTACAGGCACAAAGGATATAAGATCTTAGTTCCTAAGGTTGGTGGCGCATTGGCGATGTAAGCTATGGTTAACATCTCTTACAATGCCATTGCCTGTGGGCGTTGGTGACCACTTACCATCAGATGGCCCAAATGCTCGTCTGCCTTACTATGAAATTAAAAAAAAAAAATACTCATACAGCATACACGTACAGCAGCGGCCATGGGGTCGAGCGTAAGGAGCGATTTCAGGGGGCGCGAAAATTATATATAAACAGTAAGAGAATAAGAGTTGTTTGATTTATAAATGTGATAATAATTATTATTATTTATATTACATTAACTGGATGCAATTTATGTGAAGTTAAAGCGTCGATCTAAGGGCGCTGAAAGACTATCTCACTCTACCCTGATCAAGTTCCAAGGACGTCGCTGTAAATGTAGGTAATAATAATAATGAGTCTTACAATTTCCTTAGTACTCATTTGAGTCATCTCTCCCAAGCGTTTCATAGCGAGGCCGTAGTTTGTGGCGCCCATTAGGTTTACGTTTGTTAAAATTGGTATCCCTGAAAACGATTAACTTTAATTGACACAAAGTACAAAATTATGGTAATAAGTTATAGTTCTTTTTGGGTATGAGTTTTTTTTAAGAAAGCTATTTTTTGTCCCAGTTTGCTGCTGATCAACTGGTTAACTCATACGACTATAGACCCTGAGGTTTTAGGGGTAAGAAATTTAAGAAATTCGCCAATCGCCCATTCTCGACCCATAAGATAGATTACAATCACTCATAGTCTATAACGTAATTGCGTCTATAATATACTAGTTTCAGTATGCGGCTTTGACTGCGTGTGTGCAAAGATTGAGTAGTTTCTATTTTGTTTTAAGAAAAATCAATATTATTAGTAAAGTTTAATCAGTGGCGGGGCGAGATCTAAATAAAATAAATTTTGCGAGGCCCTCTTTTTTTAAAACACCCTCGCTGGAAAATCTTTGGCGACACGGGATCGTTTTTTTACGGTTTGAGTACCGCTAATTTTTTAGTGGGTATTCCTGTGCACTGAACATTCGTGCGAACCGCGTAAATGCGTTTTTCCGGCGAGATCAAAGCCTTCTGAGCTTAAACAATTAAAAATGTTGAAATAAAGTTTTGAAAATATAAATACCTTCTTTATTTGTCATGATAACCCCTTCAACCGAGTCATCTTCCATTATTCTATCGACTACAGGATTAATTTCATTCAGGGAGGCTGTCTGTGTTACAAAAATATATTTTTCAGCCTATTATTATTCATACACTATATTATATTATTTCTTGATGGTAGGGATCTGTGCAAGCCCTTCTTGGTAGGTACCACCAACTTATCAAATGTTCTATCAATCAGCAATACTTAGTACTGTAGGAGGAAGAGTAAGCCAGTGTAACTTGAGGCAGAAGGAACATAACATCTTGGGTCAAAATAACAAGGTTGGTAGGGCATTGGTGATTTAAAGCATGGTTAATTATTTTTTTTATTGCATAGGAAGGCGGACGAGTATATGGGCCACCTGATGGTAAGTGGTCACCAACGCCCATAGACATTGGCATTCTAAGAGACGCTAACAATCGCTTACATCGCCAATGCGCCACCAACCTTGGGAACTAAGATGTTATGTCCCTTGTGCCTGGAATTACAGTGGCTCACTCACCCTTCAAACCGGAACACAACAATATAAAGTACTGCTCTTGACGAGTGGTATTTCGCTTATTTACATTATATTTTTTATATATTCAATGTCAAGGATCACAGTAATAATTAATGTAAGTGATGTAAGTCAGAATAAAAGTTACAACTTTATTTTCACAACTGTCACAACGTATCCGATGGTATATTTTCTCACCTAGAATAAATCAATTCTCTCCTTACCTATATTCCTACAATCTACTTCGAAGATTACGAGCGGGTAGATTTTTTCTATTATCTATTTCAGTTTATGTTTCCTTACAATGAAATCAATTAGATGTTTTATAAAATGTATATAAGTTTGACCATGATACATTGTACTGTTAGATAAAGACGAGAAAAAAATTGCGGCTTATGTACAATAGTATATCACTTTCTCTTACTTCCTCTTATCACAGTTGTTTCCAGTAAGCGACTTCGCAAAATTTATTACTTACTCAAAAACGAAAAAAAAAGCTGTTTAGAATAATACCTTCGTATTTTTAACTAAATTAAAAATTCAAATTACTTTAAAAGCATGTTGTTTTTTTTTTACACAAAAAAAGTAAAAGTGATAATAAAAAGCTACTTACGGTTCTGACAAGCCATTCGTCATGCGAGTCTTTTAATAAATTAGATATTATCTTCATAATTGTTATCTATGAATGAAAATAAAAACAGGAAAGAAAAGTTAGCGAGCCGAAAAATCTCGCAAAAATGTTTAATGATACGTCACAATAAATTATATTAAATTACTTTTATTTTTTTTAAATTATTACTTATTTTAAGCGTTATTTTCTTGGTTGTTTCTGTTTCGTTATCCTTTGTATAACACAACTCGTGAACTCTTTATCTGCGACCGCCATGATTTCAATCGTGTTGGTCACGATACGATAAGCGACCAATTCATCCAAGATATCCTGTGTCCAAATGTTGCGTTCAGTATTCATATTATGTTATGAGAAACAATGACATTAGAGCTATAGCTGTATTCTACTCGGTGGTAGAGTTTTGTGCAAGCTCGTCTAAGTAGGTACCACCTTCTCATCAGATATTCTACCGCAGTACTTGGTATTGTTGTGTTCCGGTTTGTAATTACACTGGCTCACTCAGCCAGTGTAATTACAGGCACAAGGACTAACATCTTAGTTCCCAAAGTTGCTGGCGCATTGACGTTGTAAGCGATGGTTAACATTTCTTACAATGAAATTGTCTATGGGCGTTGGTGACCACTTACCATCAGGTGGCCCATGTGCTCGTCCGCCTTCCTATGAAATAAAGAAAGTGTCCGATAAATGTGCCTCACGTGTATCTACGAATCATGTGCATTAGATAACCTATAAACCATCACCTTAATGTACACCTGTCCGATTAAATTCGTACCATCAATCCACATTGGTCAAATATGCGAAAATCGAATCGAGAATAAGCGTTTTACATTAGTGGAGTTTTCAATATAATTACTATTATGATTTCATTATTATAAATAATTGTTAGTAAGTAAAAAGTAAGTAACAGCCTGTGAATGTCCCACTACTGGGCTAAGGCCTCTTCTCCTCTTTTTGAGAAGGTTTGGAGCTTATTCCACCACGCTGCTCCAATGCGAGTTGGTGGAATACACATGTGACAGAATTTCAACGAAATTTGACACATGCAGGTTTCCTCACGATGTTTTCCTTCACCGTCAAGCACGAGATGAATTATATTCACAAATTAAGCACATGAAATTCAGTGGTGTTCGCTCGGGTTTGAACCCACGATTATCGGTTAAGATTCACGCGTTCTTACCACTGGGCTATGAAATTGTTAATTATATATAATATTAATAAGCAAATTATTTACTATTTCGCCAATACTGTATTGAAAGGTAGATGTTAAAACTGGCAATTTTTTTGTTAATATCAATGTCATGCTCTCTGGGATAGTGCACAGTTGAACGTTACCTGAAACACATATGAATAATCACGTTTGCTAATGCTATAGTTTTGTTTGTACGTACCACCTGTTCAGCAGTGTATTCATAAAAACGACAGCTACCTATAATTAATATTTTATGTCTTATGATTGGCGGCGTATGGATGGTGGAATACTGACCATAAACAATCTTATTAACTTGTTTAACTTTCTAAGCTAATTACAAATGTCTATGTTATATTAATTGGGACATCTTATTTAATTAATAGATAATCGATTCTGGTAACAAGTTAAATTAAATTAATGCAAATTAAACTTGAAGTTGGCAACATCGATCATAGATTCATAGACGATACAATTAAGATACTTATTTATTTATTTATTGTTTCATTTGGCAATCCGACAGTGATACAATATCTTATAAAATTTAACAATATAATGCAAAAATTATGACCAAAAAGGATTACACTATTATAACATGAATTCGAAAAGTAGTTACAATATGAAAATTTTATACTAGTTATTTATAGAAGTTAAACAATTTGTGATAGGTAAAGGTACTGTTCATAAACTGTATGTTTGTGAAATTGTGTGTGAGTGTGTATGTTTGTGAAGTTGTGTGTGTGTGTGTGTGTGTCATTATTGAGTAAGCTAGCCTAACATTTGCTTTTTATTGCTTTTTTAAACGCTCCTTTAGGTAAATTAAATAAATCTATGTCAGCATAAAATTCAATGTATGTTTTAACCGAACGATTTAAAACTGAGTTTTGTGCATAGTTCGTATTAACTTTAGGGGTGTCAAATAGATCTGTATGTCTTGTCCGTCGTTGTGGTGCTCGAAGAAATAAGTGATTTAAGAGTTCACAGCAATCGATATGTCCGTTCCAAATGGCGTGCAAGAGCATAACATCGTATTGACGACGCCTGACTTCTAGATTTTCTATGTGGTAGAATTTGGATGCATCTGTGTATGAGTTAAAATGTCTATGATCTTTAAAACTTAGGAATTTTAAGAATTTATTTTGTATGGACTCTATGCTGTTCACGTATGTCGCGTATCCCGGACACCAAATGCTGCAAGCATATTCGATTATACTACGTACATAGGAAAAGTAAAGCATTTTGATACAGTCTATATTGGTGAAATCTTTACAAACACGCTTAATGTAGCCCAGTTGTTTATAAGCTGCATTTTGAACATGTTCTATTTGATCTGTCATTAACAATTTAGAGTCTACGATAAAAATGACTGCGATTAAAGTTAAAAAGATAATTATTACTTAAAATAAAATAACTTATTTTAACGTAAACATACTTTTGTGAAAGTGCATAACTCCAACTACATTTGCGGTTTTTTCAATGCGTTTTATTGTATTCACCGTGCTCGAGTCGAATTCCTGAAAATGACGTTGTAATTTTATTATTTTTTTTTCACGTAGCGCGGGTAGGTTGACGTTTGGGATTAGAAGTTTACTAGTGATGTAGTAATAATGTAATCGAATGAAAAATATTAGCTTGAATTTATTTTCGATTACACTGCAAAAATGTTTTTTTTTTTTTGTTAAAACGCTCCGTTTTATTTTGTTTAGACACCCCAACCATCGATATAAGGACTGCATCTAATGGCATGCCACTTCTTAGCAAAGGCGCCACTTTGGGAACTAAAGATGCTATGCCCCTGTGTCTGTAGTTACATTTCGCCTGTTCTATATAAGAAAAATCTCTGTAGATTTACTGACTGTTAAGTCAGCTTATAATAACGCATAAAAGTCTGTCAAAATATTGGGCAATATAGTAAGAAACGTATGATCGTGGTTTAAAATTGAATTTAACATATTATAATATATGTATATGTTCCTTTTAGGCTATTCTCTCTTAATAAACTGATCTGGTCTTTTTTTTTTTTTTTTTCGCTGTGGAAATGCATTTACGCATACCCCTCGCAAGGTGAAAAGCGGGGGGTTATGTGGGACTCGACGGCTGAAGTGCAAGGCCGTAATACCCACTAAAACCACAGCGTATACTTCACCGCCTTTATGGGGGTGCCAAGGGATCGCGTGAGCATTCTACCCTGACACCCCGACGGATAGCCCGAAGGCTACAAGCTCCTTGGCGACGGATGCAGGTGTTGGGCTCCGCCGCCAAAAAAACACCCTGACGGCCGCAGAAGATAGGGAGGACGGCAACCTGACAACACCGCATCTCCTCTTCCTCTGCGGCCCCACCGCAACGCAACATATGGTGCGCCCCCATTCGGTCGCGGGAGATAGGGCGCGCGGCAACGCAACACCGACACGCCTCTCCTCCCGCGACCGCTCCCGGCTACAGGGGATGGACAGAACCATCCCCCACAGCGACACACCCAGCGGCCGCAGAGGACAGGGAGGACGGCAACCTGACAACACCGCATCTCCTCTTCCTCTGCGGCCCCACCGCAACGCAACACATGGTGCGCCCCCATTTGGTCGCGGGAGATAGGGCGCGCGGCAACGCAACACCGACACGCCTCTCCTCCCGCGATCACTCCCGACTGTGAGGGACAGACAGAACTGTCCCCCGCACCCGCTCCCTGGGCGCATCCAACGCAAGCCTCCTCCTGAGGCCCACGAGGAGCGCCCCACGTCCGGGATCCCTCTTAGCTTCCCCGTGGCCGACCTTACCACGGGTACTGAGCCCCCCCACCACGACAAGGTGGAGATCCCACGCGGGGGGGAAACTGATCTGGTCTGGAGATATACATAGATAACAAGTAGGAGAAACCCTTGACAAACAGACACACTAAAAACCTAAGCTTGTTTATTTGTAATATTAGCGTGAACTAATGAGAGCTGATGAAATTAATAAAATGCAATCTTACATTGGGAACGTCTTTGTTGACGATTTTCTTTTTATATGCTGGCATTTAAATTAATATTGTAAATATATAAAAAATATAATTTTATTTTTCAGAAAATATTATAATAACACAAATATAAGTTATGGTATAAATCAAGTTGGTCGTCTACAGATAAAATATAATTTTATCCTAATTAAACTGAACAGAGGCGACAGGTATCTATCAAAATTTAAAGTTAAATAATAATTATAATAATATTAATAATCACTAAAAGAAACATTATCATAAATAAAATAACAATAGGCATTCCTTAATTCTAACTAATATTATAAGCGAAAGTGAGTTTGGTTGTTTCCTTGCTCTTCGCGTGAGTGAGACCTCGTGCCAATTTTAGTAATTCCTTAAAATAAATCGAAAAGTTTTGTTTAGACGCTGACTTTGATTTAATGATTGTACACCTTTCATTTGTTAGGAAATTTTAGTCAATAATAAGTTTATTTATACACAATACATAAGACATACATGTAGCGACATCTATCTCGCCACATACGAACTATGAACAGACGTATCCTACATCGCGATATTAAAGTTATCAGAGTGATTTAAATGCAAGAACCCGACAACAATCGTCGGGGGGCAGTAGTCCACCAGACACAACACCCGTCTGGTCAGAGGAACCTCCCGTTTCAATAGTGGTCACCCCCCAATAATACCCAAAAATAATATAATATTACTCCAAGCACTTCCGTATGGGGGCCACAAATGTCAAAGTGGCTAGAAGCCTTGGATGTCCAAGTCCAGGCCTGTATTCGTATATCATTTATTATCAACAATTAACTAAATTGATTTAATTGACAGATATTAATTATTGTCACAAACAAACTGGCAACAAAGTTCGAGAAGCATTAATTTTTGTTAAAATAAAAGTTTTAATTAATATTCGTTGCTTTCAATCGAAGCTCTGTGGCTCTGAAAGTTGTCATTCGTTTAAGCGAGTATAAAGCTTACAGTCCATGAGATGACGTAGCGATATAAAAAAATATCGATTATAAAAAAAGTCACGGAACGCCATGTAGATGTGAAACATCGAAATTGCTTAGATGCGTTAATAGCGCAGTGGTATACGGTTCATCTAGAGATGTAAAAGTCGCAGGTTCTATTCTGATCTCTAGGTTTTTTTTTTTATAACATAAGGTGGCAGATGAGCATACCAACGCCCATAGACATTGGCATTGTAAGAGATGTTAACCATCGCCAATGCGCCACCAACCTTGGGTAAGATGTTATGTACCTAGTGCCTGTAATTACACTGGCTCACTCACCCTTCAAACCGGAACACAACAATACCAAGTACTATTAATAATAATAATAATTATTATTATTATTAGGATTGTTGTCCCCACTCCTAACACAAGCTATACGCGTTATTGGAGAGGAGATATAAATACGAATATTAGTAATTTTCTTAAAACGGGCATCGCTAAAGTTTCGTTAATAAAATAAAAGTATATATTATTACAACTCTTGTCCATGCTTTTTATTTTTTAATTAATAAAGAACCATAGACACTTATTTTTTATAAAGGCAACATTGCACATCATTAATACTAACTTTCAAACAAAATGTAAAAAAATATATTAATAAAAGCTCAGAGTAGCACTAGCGCTATTCCTCGCATGGATTGATCGCGGAAAGTAATCATAAAAGATGAATTTAATCACGTTCCAATTATTGAATAAATTGATTGTTTTTTTTGTTAACAATCAGATTATTTTTAAATATGTTTCTTAATAGTTTTAGGTATGTTTTTATTCTATGTATATGTATAAATACATGGATTTTAATATATAAATGTTATAGTCATTATAAATATAAGCTAATATTTATTAGGCTTTACGGGTTTATTTAATAAGTTAAAATAATCTTTGTGGAGTTAGTTGGATTTATTACGGAGAGATAATAAGACGATCACGTGATATTTGGGTTTGTATGTTATTGATGCTTTTTTGTTTATACATTTTTAAGAATTTATTGGCATCAAGAATTTAATAGAAGTTGATTACTTAGATATCTCTTATAAATTACATGTAATTAATTAATTACGTTACGAAAATAGCAATATACTTTTTATGTAAAATAGGTAGGTAAATTGCCTAATGGGGTACTTAATGGTAAGTGGCCACTATCTCCCATTGACATTTGCACTGTAAAAGATATATCGTCATTACACCGCCAAACTAGGGCACTCGTTTTTTTTTTTTTTTTTTTTTTATTTCATAGGAAGGCGGACGAGCATATGGGCCACCTGATGGTAAGTGGTCACCAACGCCCATAGACATTGGCGTTGTAAAAGCTGTTAACCATCTCTTACATCGCCAATGCGCCACCAACCTTGGGAACTAAGATGTTATGTCCCTTGTGCCTGTAATTACACTGGCTCACTCACCCTTCAAACCGGAACACAGCAATAACAAGTACTGCTGTTTTGCGGTAGAATATCTGATGAGTGGGTGGTACCTACCCAGACGAGCTTGCACAAAGCTCTACCACCAAGTGATCGTTTTGTGATGTGATGTCCCTTGTGTCTTTAGCTATACTTACTCACCCAAAGCTGATGCTTACTTTCATTGTGTTCAAAGCTGAACACAACAAAAGTAAGTATTGCTGATTGGTGCAAGACAACATGATAAGTAAGCACAAAGCCCTATAATCAAATGAACTATGAGAGAAAAAAGTCGTTAACTAATATTTTCTTACCTATATAAATAAAACGATAGAGGTCTGTCTTCTTAGTATGTGCATAGATTTGAAAAGCCAAGAGAACTTAATATAAGGACAAATTGATAGTATGTGGTCGTATATGCTAATAATAAATACGACGTGATTGAAGTAATTAATATATCCGATAATAATACGCGAAACAGATGGACGAGGAAGGAAAATAAGCAACTATGATATGAGATCATATGATTGTACTCACATATAATCTATATAAATAAAATGATAGAGGTCTGCAGTTGTGCGCGCATCACGGATAAACTACTGGATAGATTTCAATGAATTTTTCTAAATTTTATTTCTCAGACACTTGGCCGTTATAAAAAAAATAATATTGCGATATCTTCATTTGATAAAAAGTTATTAAAGTTTAAAGAAACAACGATTTGTATATGCACTGCGTGTTCAGTGATGTATGTTTAAGCAAAGTATATTTTTGCTTGCGCTCTTTTTGATGTCTTTTTCTTCGTACATAAGAAAACTTTGTTAATATATCAAGCAACGCGGACGAAGTCGCGGGTATCAGCTAGTACTAAATAATTGTTTTCCCCTGGGGAGTGTTGATCGATATTGCCCGTGGTTTCAAACTTTCTAAAACCGATGTCGTCTGCGGAAAAGTTACAAACGTCAAAATTGTAACCTATAAATAAATACAATTTATTAAAAAACATATGATCGTGGTTGAAAATCGAATTTAACATATATCATGTTCATTTAGGCTATTCTCTCTTAATAAACTGATCTGGTCAGGAGATATAACCAGATATTAGAAGAAACCCTTGACAAACAGACACACTAAAAACCTAAGTTTGTTTATTTGTTATATTAGCATGAACTAATTAAAACTGATGAAATTAATAAAATGCAATCTCACATTATACAGTCTTTGTTGACGATTTTCTTTTTATATGCTGGAAATTTAATTAGAAATATAATAAAATAAGTTTCTATGAATTTTAAGTGATTTCCACGAGAAAACTGGTCTACAGTTTTTAAAGAATAATCGATACTTGGCATTTAAAAATAATGGTTTTTCAATATTGTAAGTGGGTGCAATCGAGAACGATATTTTACATAGTTATGATTGTCTTTGTAATAGATCGATGGCGGAGGCTGCACCTGAGTCCTAATACAGTAAGTGCTGCGGAAACTAGACACGACGGAACTAACCGAGGCGTTATTCAATTTGTAACAGCCGCTGTGTATGTTATTGTTAGTATAAAAATTTAATATTAGCTACACCACTATGAAATATTAATGCAAAATAATAAAAAATATACAAAGCAATCATTCAAAATAGTAATGATTTCTTTAATAACCCTTTAATTTACAAGAACAAGACCACTTGTACTCGTATTTGTACTTGTATCATATTACTTATAGCATATACCGGTTTCGCTCGAGTAAAATAATGTGTCGTGTTAAATATATATACATATATATAGCTCTAATCAATAGAGCTATCCAATAGAATCTATTAATTTACGCGATTTTTTGTTATATACCCGGAAGGGCAAATTACTCTACTCCAAGTGATGGTAAGTGGCATCCTCGGCTCCTCCAGTGTTGTGCTCCGCACGTGGCTCCTCAAGGGTAATCTAACCAAGTTTTTTTTCACTCAGTAACGAAAAAAACTCACTTCGAAAACGTACCCGGCTCACTTGGGGGAGGAACCGGGTTATGTGGGATTCTTACCCACTAAAACCACTGCGATGGCCGGTCTCGGTACGGATCGGAGAGGCTGCTGGATCGTGTTGATATAAGTACCCGCGGCCTCTCTCGTGCTCTGCTCCGGTCGTGACTCGGCGTAGCTCTCCTCAGGGGGCAACGGTAATTTCGATGCCATCTCGCCCAGCAGTCTGGGTTATTATTTAGTTTTTATTTACAGAAAAGGACGAAGTTACCAGAGACCTGTCCCCAGCCAGGCGAAACCGCGGTCAGATACTAGTAAGCTATAGAAACAAGCCCATATTCCAAGTTCCTTTAATGCAACATTAATTAAAGCAATTTTATGGATGTTTTAATGTAGTAGTTTAAGTCTGCGGCGTCTTCCCCAAGAACTCCTGTTTACTGCTGCGTAAACTTTGCGTCATTATCCGTGACAGATGGTGTAATTGTTGGTCGGAATATTTTTTATCTCTTTTTCACGAGTTTCGGAGAAAGTTGTGAATTGTTATTGAGATGAAAAGTTAGGTACGGTGGAATCGAGTACGGTTACTATTATTAATGTTTTATAACGAGTGTTTTGAAGAGTTCTTTGGCGCAATAAGATTAATAAGTAGGTATATATTTAAAGGTCGGATTTAATCGCAATTTTTCAATGTGTGACAATTTAATGAAGAGTTTAGGAGAAAAGGTTTATCGTACTTTTCGAGGCACGTGCGTGAAACTAGTTTCAGACTCCGGGCTACTGACCTCAACAGAAACGTATTAATTTATTATACGATCTAGCTAGGTTTCATTTTTAGAAAATGTCGTTTTCTCCATGTTTTCAATAACCAACTTTATAGATAATCAACTTAAACATAAACTCTTCCTGACATCTATTGGCGAGTAATAATACTTTTTGGTTATTTGGTAATTTACTTGGTGGTAGAGCTTTGTGCAAGCTCGTCTGGGTAGGTACCACCCACTCATCAGATATTCTACCGCAAAACAGCAGTACTTGTTATTGCTGTGTTCCGGTTTGAAGGGTGAGTGAGCCAGTGTAATTACAGGCACAAGGGACATAACACCTTAGTTCCCAAGGTTGGTGGCGCATTGGCGATGTAAGAGATGGTTAACAGCTCTTACAACGCCAATGTCTATGGGCGTTGGTGACCACTTACCATCAGGTGGCCCATATGCTCGTCCGCCTTCCTATGCAATAAAAAAAAAAAAAAAAACTATTTTTTAATGGGAACAACTAACTGCTTTAATGACACAAGAACATACTAATCCTTAAATTACTCGTACGAAGTCGGAACGGACATACTAATCTAGTTATATAATGTATGTATATTAATAGGTATGTATATGCGTACATATATAGCTACTAAAGTGGTATACGTTAACTTCCGCTAAATAATACAAATTATTTATCTGTCTTGTCTTGACATCAAGATAAACAAAAACGTTGTACTTCTACATTTTTAAGAAAACTCAACAAAATTAACATTTAATAATTCACCGTTCAATATATTCCGCAACTCCAAGAATACAGCGATGTCATGTAAAATGTATACGCTCCGAGTTCTAGATACATGAAAACTTCAGAATCGATTGTAGAGCTAGACGCTAGCCTGTCTTAAGAAAACTGACCAAGATCTCGAATTATGTATGAGGGTCCATCGTGTCAGTGTAACTTTCTTAGTAATATTTTATCAATATATTTGAAGTTTCTGATGCTATAATATAATTTATAGGTAATTGTATCAGATGGACTGGTTTACTCTTAAAATAAATTAAAAAATGCCTTGGTGGTAAAGCTTTGTGCAAGCTTGTCTGGGTAGGTACCACCCACTCATCAGATATTCTACCGCAAAACAGCAGTACTTGCTATTGTTGAGTGAGCCAGTTTAATTCCAGGCATAAGGGACGTAACATCTTAGTTCCCAAGGTTGGTGGCGCATTGGTGATGTAAGTGATGATTTACATCTCTTACAATGCCAATGTCTATGGGTGTTGGTGATCACTTAACATCAGGTGGTCCATACGCTCGTCCGCCTTCCTATGTAATAAAAAAAGTACGAATATATTCGACTAATAATTTGATTAGAGGAAAGATTTAAAATAAAACTTTTTTTTTTATAAAAATTGATTGTATTCTAATTTTAAATTTACAATTATAAGCTGCCAAGTTTTGTCTCCAGTCTTCGTAAGAATTGTTTAATATCTTCAATTTCTATAGACATTTGGTCCATTTTGACATTCATCTCTTCTATAGGACATTTTGTATCTTCAATATATTCTGTAACTTGGCCTTTTACTTTTGTAACACCATCGTCTAGATTATTCAAGCGATCCAGTATTTCATCGTATTTAAGTTTTTGAATTCCTCTAACTTCTCTCTTAATAGTCTCTGGTTTTGGTTTCTCTTCTTTCTTCTTCGTTATAGCCTCATACATTTCGTCAATTTTCATTCTGAATGATTCCATATTAGTTTCCATTTCCATTTGTTTCTTCTGTTGCTGGGCTTTGTCCATGATAGCGTTACGTATGCGAGTTGGTAAAGATTTGTGTATTCGCCATCTTGGTCTTCCCGGGCAAAATGACATAACGCCCATAACTTTTCTTTTATTTCTTATACTTTTACTTATACGATTTGGTAGCATCTTACCGACGAATTTGTTATATACCAAGTTATCTAACGTTCCCAGAAATTCAACTTGCTTTGCAAGCCTTCGAATATTACCTAGTATTTCTAAATCGTTGATGTCATTAACAGCTACACCGACCATTAAATTCATAAGAACGATTGCAGCCAAAATAAGGAAGATCACAAAAATTAACCTAACTATAATTAATGATGTGGCGAGCTCTTGGGTGTGTTCTTTATCGAATAATGCTACATAATCAAATTCTGACGTCATCATGACCATCGTTTTGACTATGGCAGCCCAAGGACCGTCGAATGGTATTTCTGAATGGAACTGTATCATAAAACTTAGTGAGAATCCAATCACTAAAAATGCAAAAGTCAGGAGAATCTGAAATTAAATCATGTATTATTTTAATATCGCTAATGAAATTAGCTTTGATTATGTCAAAATATAAACTCAAACTTTTAACCTTATAACATACAGATATACAGGTAATCCTATGGCTAAACAGCAATCTCGTTCATACTACCTTTATATATTATGTATATACTTTGGTTGGAAAATATAGATTAATCTACAAATATATACATTTTCATAATATAAAGGCTTAAATACAATTCGAACTAAATAAACCCATATATTGGCATAAGGATAGTGTGAAAAATTACCTTTATCACATTTGCAGCAACTTTCCCAAACATAAGTACGTAGTAACCCCAATTTGGGAATCTCGACAAGAGAAACATGAGCTCTATCCACGAGAACAGCAATGCACAAGTAGCGACATGTCTTGGCCACTCAGCTGTTGCCAATGAGACGAAAGCTATAGTTGGCGGAAGGATGGCTGATAATGCTATAGACCAAAATTTGATCCAAGTTTCAAGTTGTAAAAAATATCTCGTACTTTTTATATTCATATAGAATAATTCCTATAAACAAAGATTGTTATTAATATAACTACACAATTATTAAATTAACTTAATAGTAACACAACTCACCTGTATTATTATTAAGCCTATGGTGGTGTAAACGATGTATCCCCATATGTTTGGATTAAGAAACGGAGGTGGACTTGTATTAGTATCTTTGTAAAAGAATACTCCTATAATGAAAATTGTAAGCGAACTCACAAAAAGGGAGTATACAGCTATAATCGTATAGAAAAATGGTAATAATGCCTTCCATTTGAGATAGAGAAAACTCTCCACTAAAGGATGTACTAGTAGTCTTTTCTGTCCGTGTCTGTTTCCAGTTTTTAAGAGAGCTTCTATAACTTTCATTTGTTCCATTTCACAGACCGTTGGCATTAATATCCTGTAGTCAACGGTCACTTCACATTTAGAATCTTGAAAATTGTTTGAATTTGCAGATATATATGAATCAAAAATGTCTTCAAAAAACGTTGTCGGTTTTGAGATATTGTTTATAATCATATCAATTGCTGTTCTTCTGTACTTCTTGGGGCCATCAGTGTATCCTGACAGATCAGCTCCTTCTCGCAAAAGAAGTGAAACGAGATCTCTACTACCGTGGTGACCAGCAGTATGTAAAGGATACCAACCTATACTGTTAACTTCATGAATAGTCGTCCTGTCATTGTTTAGAATTATTTTAGCAATTTCTTCATAATTTTTCATCGCAGCTAAATGTAAAGGAGTTGACGATTTGTGTGGACTAGATGTTGTTCTTAATCTTATATCTGCGTTTTTCGATATTAAATAACTTAAGCAATCTGTATTGTTATTAAACACTGAAAAATGTATTGGACCAAACCCTCTTCTATCGGGAGCTGTTAAAGCATTTATCATTTCATCCGCTGCATTGTCGTCATACTCAATTAAAAATTTTAAAATATCTATGTGTCCGTACTCAGCTGCTATGTGTAATACGTTTACATCACCAGGCATAGTTAATTTGATAGATGCTCCATCGTTAAGGATAGCTTCTACACAATTTAAATGTCCATTTATTATTGCTTTGATCAAAGGTGTTTCGCCTTCTTCATTTTGATAATCAATAAAATCTTTCTGTTTCGCCAAACTAAGTATTTCGTTAAGAACATCTAAATTTCCAAGCGTTGCAGCTGAATGTATGGGAGTTTCACCATCATTTGCCTGTAACATTTAAACTGTAATGTTACACATTGTAAATATTATACATTAGATATATTATATATAATAGAGTATTAGCGTATTGCTGAAGTAAATGGAGGATGTTTTTTGTTATATAGTAATGCGAAGAAAATGTAGATCGCTGATTCAGTGTGAATCAGCTTTTGCTTAATCCTGAACATTATTGCTAGTTGATTAGTTTGTAAGCTACTATTTATTAAATTGTTAAATATATTTACATCTATATATTTTCAGAAAGATATTTTGAAGTTATTCCTCATTTTATCACTAGCACGAGACGATTTATGCTTAAGTCCTTGTATATTCAATACACTTATCATAAATAGATTTATGTCATCAGATATGTTACCTTAATTGTAACGTCTGCTCCTGATTCCAAAGCGATACAAACGCCTGGTACCCACGCCGCTTTAACAGCTGCTTGCAAAACAGTATACCCATCCTTATCTTTAACATCTACCATCGCTGTTAGAGGATTCACGTCCTTATGAGCATAGTTAGCTAGAATCTAGAATAGCATGATAATAATAATTACTTAGAATTTGAATACATTGATTTGAATATTTTATGTTTAAATATTTCTCTAATACCTGTAATGGATCTTCTAGCTCATTCTTAACACACACGTGTAAAGGTGTTAGACCAGATGAATTAAGACAAGTTATGGATACGCCAGCATCCAAAAGTTCTTTAATACAATCGAGATTACCTAGCTCAGCAGCTGTATGTAAGGGCGTTTCCACGTTTAAGCCACTACCCTTCATGCTGTTGTATTTGCTACCAGCGTTAAGGAGCATTTTCACAACCTCTGTAAAACTAAAAATATATAAATAAGTTTGTGTTACAGAATTTTGTATTAATTCCAATATGTAAATGATAATCTTAGACATATTTACTTGGTAGAGTTGATATTTTTCTCGTGGTAATAAGCTAGACCTGCTACATCTAACGGTGTTCGTCCCGTGAGGTCTAGAACATTGGGGTTAGCTCCAGCTGCTAACAGCAATCTAGTACAATGTCTACGAGCGCATGATGCAGCCACGTGAAGCGGCGTCCAGCCAGGTTGTAGTAATGGAAGCTGAAAGTAAGGAATTTAATTATCTTATTTTTTTATAGCGTAGGTAGGCGGATGAACAAATGAACCACCTGATGGTAAGTGGTCACCAACTCCCATAGACAATGGCAATGTTAAACATCGCTTACATCGATAATGCGTCACCAAACTTGGGAACTAAGATGTTATATCCCTCCTGAATGTAATTACACTGGCTCACTCACCCTTCAAACCGGAACACAATAATACAATTATTGCTGTTTTGTAGTAGAATATCTGACGAGTGGGTGGTACCTACCCAGACGAGCTTGTACAAAGCTCTACTACCAATTAAATACGTAATAAGCTCCAAACTTCAAAGCTCTTCAAAAAAGAAGAGAATGCCTTAGCCCAGCAGTGGGACACTCACAGTCTTTCCTTTTTTACTTTATACGTATAGTTAACTCACAGTTCCTTTGATATCCATGCAATTATGATCGATATTGTCTTTCCATGTTTTGGGTAGAATCATGCCCACGTCGCCTAAGTCACAGCCCACGTTGACCATCTCTTTGGTACGTTGGCTTATCTTTTTAACATCTTCTTCGGCTTCTGAAGACATATCATCGTTGTCTACTCGCCTTTGAATATCTGAAATTGAAGTTTGTTTTGGTTTTTTTATTGTTTCAGTTTATTAAACTTTTATTACGAATAAATATTGTGTTGCTACAGTTACGGAGATTTTGGTCAATATTTAAATTCAATTGATATATATTTTTTTATCTACCGGGAAGGCAGGTTCTATTCCACCTGATAATATGTAATAAATATGTGGTAGTCTACTACCACATTTATGACGCTTGCAAAACCGTGGTTAAACACTAGTTCTATAGACATTAACGTCCACGCTATAAAATAAGTAAAAAAACTCGCACTGGGCACTCCGTGTATAAGGTAGTGTAAGCATTTTAAACATACATAGCGAATGATTAAGTATATAAACATAGTAATTAATTTGATATTAATACATTTTTACAGATAAAATTGTACCTATATATTTTTTTAAAAAGCTAAATCTATTTTTAACCGTCTTCAAAAAAAGGAGGAGGTTATCAATTCGTCTGTATGTTTTTTTTTTTTGGTGTTGTTACCTCATAACTTTCGACTGGGTGAATCGATTTTGATGATTATTTTTTTATTTGCAAGGGGTTCCTCCCCCGTTGGTCCCATTTTTTTTAGTCCAGTTTTGACACAGTCATCCATGACAAAACCATATAAGTCGTAAATTTGCATAAATATGTGCGCGACAAATGGACGAATAACTCGATATCTATTCAACCGATTTCGATGATTTTTTTTTGTTGGAAAGAGTGTACTTCAAGGGTTGTTTGATGACAGTTTGGTTAGATTCTGATTATAGGATCCATGACAAAGTAACGGAAATCTTCAATTCTTAGTAGCAAATTGACGATACACGGCCGAACGTACGTACGAATGTGTTGTGTGGTTGATAATTTATTTACAATTATTGTTATTTTTGGAGTCGATGTCAGCTAAGGAAATACTATAATATACCTAGCAATAATAATACGGGAATCTTTTAAAAACAAACAAAAACAACACATTACAAATTGACTTTTATTCGCCTCGTTAAGTTGCGCGTGCGACACAAGCACATCTCACCTATAACTAACTATGTGTAGTTATAAACCCACCTTGGCTGACATCGACTCCAAAAATAACAATAATTGTAAATAAATTATCAACCACACAACACATTCGTACCTACATATTGATGAGTAGAAAATAGTAAGTTAATTATCAAATTATAGAAGAATACGTAATTATTTTTAACCGACTTCAAAAAAAGGAGGAGGTTATCAATTCGTCTGTATGTTTTTTTTTTTTTTTTTTTTTTTTTTTTATGTTTGTTACCTCATAACTTTCGACTGGGTGAATCGATTTTGATGATTTTTTTTTTATTTGAAAGGGGTTGCTTCCCATGGGGTCCCATTTTTTTTTAGTCCCGGTTTGACAATGGAATCCATGAGAAAACCATATAAGTCGTAAATTTGCATGAGGTATGTGCGCGACAAATGGACGAATAACTCAATATCACGCCAACCGATTTCGATGATTTTTTTTTTATTAGAAAGAGTATACTTCAAGGGTTGTTTGATGATAGTTTGGTTAGATTCTGATTATAGGATCCATGACAAAGTAACGGAAATCTTCAATTCTTAGTAGTAAATTAACGATACACGGCCGAATCTTTTATAGGCTATCTAGATTTATCATTCACCTACCATAACATCGTTATGATCAAGTAATTATAGTACTATTGTAAAAAACACTTTTTTCTATACCGTCAATAGTTTTCGCAGCGCACGCGAAATAATAACTTTTATAGGCAACAGTTTGATACGTTGGGTTACATTGCTCCATTTTAAGTAGGGATTTATAAGTTTCTGTAAATATAATAAAGCCTATATTACTCGGTAAAGACGTAGCTTTCTAAGGGTGAAAGAATTTTTAAAATCGGTCGAGTAGTTTTTGATTTAAATCGTAATAAAAAATCAAACAAAAATCAAATCTTTCCTCTTTATAATATGAGTTATGCATGTAAGCATTAGTATATATGTATATGTTTGTAATTGAAACATATTTGAACATCTCCTAAAAGTTGAGACCAATTTTGAAAATTATACATATATGTATATATAGAATCGTATAAGTACTCTTATATACATGTTATATTTATGTATATTTATATATTGATTACTAGTGTTCCCGTGGGAATATGAGGACAAAATGTAGCCTAAATTACTCCCTGATAATGTAGCTTTCCATTGGTGAAAGAATTTTTTAAATCGGCTTAGTGGTTTAGGCATGAAAGCGTCACAAACAAGCTTACTTTCGCATTTATAATATTAGTTAGGATAATATAGATACTTCCCCTTTTTTTAATATACAGACATTCCGTCATATTTTATGGTGAAGAATGGTATAACACAACATCTATAAACATACAGTTTATTTAATTATTACTAGAAATAACTATTTGGTTATGTTATGGCTGCCCAACTAAATTACCCCACCAACTAAATCTATTTAATCAAAACATGTTAATTTATATTCATACATTTAACCATATTAACTAATATTTATTAATTAAGTACCAAAATGCATTTTTCTTTATGTTTCACTGTTTTAGTTTAATATATTTAAATAATAATATAAATGGCGCTGTCTCATATGAGCTGCACGTTTAGTAGGTCTACCCATATTCTACAAATTAGTAAGTGTACTTCAGATTCACTAAAAATCGAAAAATAAATAAAA
Organism: Nymphalis c-album; assembly: GCA_963151315.1. Taxonomy (NCBI): domain Eukaryota; kingdom Metazoa; phylum Arthropoda; class Insecta; order Lepidoptera; family Nymphalidae; genus Nymphalis; species Nymphalis c-album. The sequence continues at coordinate 6,586,203 of OY720610.1, forward strand.
ATTTTAACAAAACAAAAACCGACTTCATAAAAAAACATATTAATATGCACTAAAAAGTAAAAAAATAATTGCGTATTCTTCTATAATTTGATAATAAACTTACTATTTTCTACTCATCAATGTGTAGGTACGAATGTGTTGTGTGATTGATAATTTATTTACAATTATTGTTATTTTTGGAGTCGATGTCAGCTAAGGAAACACTATAATACACCTAACAATAATAATACGGGAATATTTTAAAAACATACACATTACAAATTGACTTTTATTCGCTTCGTTAAGTTGCGCGTGCGACACAAGCACATCTCATCTACAACTATGTATGTAGTTATAAGCCCACCTTGGCTGACATCGACTCCAAAAGTAACAATAATTGTAAATAAATTATCAATCACACAACACATTCGTACCTACACATTGATGAGTAGAAAATAGTAAGTTTATTATCAAATTATAGAAGAATACGCAATTATTTTTTTACTTTTTAGTGCATATTAATATGTTTTTTTATGAAGTCGGTTTTTGTTTTGTTAAAATTTTTATTTATTTTACTTTTTAGTGCATATTAATTTGTTTTTTCTATGAAGTCGGTTTTTGTTTTGTTAAAATTTTTATTTTCAAAATTAACGGTTAGCTTGAAAAAAAAGCGGTTTAAAAAGCATTTTTGCTTAAGGTATTAAAACTTTAAGCCAAATAAAAATGTTTCTATACCCATAAAACACGTGACCTATTCATCGATGTAAAAAAAAACATATATAATAGTGTTTTATTTATCAAGCAATTTTCTGAGTGGCATAATTGAAGTGCTGGCTATATCAAAGAGGTATTAATCATAATCTTATGATTACATTTTGACACTTGATTGACACAGAAGAAAACATTTATTTACATAAATTGCGTAGAATTTTCATAAAAGCTCGCTTCAAGGCCTTCTTATACTAAATCATGGAGATAGCCCAGAATTTCATGGTAAGTATCGCTGACAGTATAATGCGTTTCGTGGTTTAAGAGTGTCGTAAATTTTAAATTGTAAAACGTTATTGGCCTCTAAAATTTTTATTCTCCACTTTAATTAAGAAACCAAATTGTGCAATACAACTTAATACTATCACTTCGTTTATTTAGCACTGGCTATTCGATGCAAATGCCTCATCAAATTGATTTTCCCGTTAATACCAAAATTGCCATTATCCTACATTATATTTATTATATTAGGTCGATATCTAAGTAAAATTGAATTAATATATATTTAGTAGTTTAGTCGTGTTAAAACCAGACAAAATTACTTTTGCATATATAATTTTTTAAATTGCCGATGATAAGTATAATTTAATTACAATGACGTCAAATTTTTTTATTAGTATGTTTTACTTGCAAATTGAGCTAAGATGACGTAGAAGATAGAAGACGTAATTTTTGACTGAATTTTGTGATTTCATATTCAAATATCCTTATATTCAGACTTCTTAGGACTTTGCCCAGACAAGCCTTAAATGCCCAGCTGTGGGACACTTACGATATTCACTTTTTAAGTAACGTTCTTTCTGAGAAATGAAATGTTAGCAAAAGTGGAAATATTTTACACTGTGTGTGTCAAGTGCCTCTGTTTTAATTACTGCAGGGACCTCTAGCGACGAACACAATGATAAGGATTAACGAAAACGGAAACGTCGTCGGTTCTATTATAGTTAACTGTGAAGGTAAGTGTTCAAATGTAACAGTTAAGTTAATCTTATGTAATTTTTACCGATACAAACAATTTTATTTGACTTGATAACGTCTTATAAATCGACGAACGCCGACTGCATGCACGAAAAAGCATGACTCATTGTAACGTTCCGCCTACGCGCCTGAGCCGAGAGTGTAAGTGAGAGCGCGGAACAAGCAATAGAGAGGCACGATCGGCCTAAGCGTTCAACTTGTGACGCATCTATCTCTCTTCCACTCCATCGGCCGATGGGGCCGAGTATTCATCAATGTTTTCTTATGACGTTATCACGTAAAATTATCGTCCGTAAACCGACTTTACAGACAAACATTTGCTTTTTAGTTTGTAATGGATAAGCTCTGAAACTACTGAACCGATTTTTATTATTTGACCATTGTTAGGTTATTTTATCCAGATAATACATGAATTCAATTCATTCGTTTTGGTCGAAATTTGTAGGATCTATTTTCCAAACCGGTGATATGAAATGTACAGACATTTAATTCAATACTGTAACATAAGATTCAAAATTCCTTCTATTTTATTGTTTTTCTATACCATTTTCTTTGATAACATTTTTCTTCGTAACTAAATAACATTATTTTTTCTAAGCGAAGCAGCTTTCTTTTTCTTATAAATTTTCTTGCATATGATGTTTTAAATATTTGTCAATTATGATTTCCTATAAGAGTAGATTTCGCAATTTGTTATCGACCCTTAATTAGTTGACATATATTTTAAATGATCCATTGTTTTTATTATTTTAATGAAATATATGAATATGGATTAAACGGCTCTTGTAGGTTTTCCTGAAACGACAACATTGGACAGTTTGACAGCAGCCACGTACTCAACGCATATGAGGAACTTATCACATCACGCATCGAATGCTCTGAAGGAAATCGTTAGTAAAACGTTTAAATAATTAAAATTAAGTTGATAAAGGTGATAAGTCATCATTTGTAATTTTATAAAAAATGAGCATCACAATTTTTCATTTCATCAAATTCTTATTTTTCGAATATTGAAAATGAAATATGTTTATTTTCCAAAAAACCCAATTTACAAATGTGGGTCTGAATCCGTTGGTACCCACAGTAGGAGGCATGTATCGTGGGAACATATTTGAACTGATGTTGTGTGTTTTGAGATACTATTACTATTATCTTATCAATTACTTATTTTGTCATAGATACTGTTGTAGTAGTTTATATTATTGTTGAAAAATTAAATAAAGCTTACAGCTTAATTGTACATATATTCTTATTGCTTACAAGGCAATCGGACCTGTATTTTCGGAGATTTCGTTATGATTGAGTCGTATAGGGTTTGGGTCCCGGGACGTCTCGTGTCTCGAAGTCCCGGGAATTTTCGTAATTTTAGTTGTCTCGAGTCCCGGGACTTTCGGGTCAAGACTCGAGACGAGACACGACTGTCAAAATTGTTATGTAATCTTTTTTATTTTCAAATAATTGAAGGACCCTCCGGCACGACCGGAAAGAGTTCAGGCGCAGGACCGACGGCTTTACGTGCTTTCCGAGGCACGGGAGTATACAATTTCCAAACTCCGGGCTGCTACTGAGAATTTTGTGACAGAAAAACCCAATAACTATTTATTGGCCCAGCCTGGGAATTGAACCCAGGACCACCGGGTCTGCGGCCTTTTATCTAGCCACTAGACCAACGAGGCAGTCAAAAGCCTATTTTATTAAATCATCAAAGAAGTATTTATTTAACGTGTTAGTTAATTATTTAAAAGACTGACTGACTGACAGACAGACTTGAACTATAAGATTCAACCATTTAAAAAATAATCTGTGTGTGATTAAAATAAATAAAAATAGCAATTATTAAAACTGAAATTAACGTTAAAGTTATTAAGAATTAATTTTCTGTTTAATAAATGTTGTTTTTTTTAAATACCTTTTTTTAATAAGTATCACCAGAAAAATACTCAATTAAAATTTTATAAAAAAGCCCTCTTAAAAAATACAAAAAACCATTCTTAAGTCTCGAAGTCCCGGGAATTCCCGGGACTTTGATTGTAGGCTGTCTCGTGTCCCGGGACTTTGATTGTAGGCTGTCTCGTGTCCCGGGACTTTGAAAATATCGGGAATTCCCAAACCCTATTCGTAATTTGCATATTATATATATAATATAAGCCGAGATGGCCCAGTGGCTACAACGCGTGAATCTTAACCGATGATCGTGGGTTCCACCAGTAGTAGTAGTAGGCACCACTGAATTTTCAAGTGCTTAATTTGTGTTTATAATTCATCTCCTGCTTGACGGTGAAGGAAAACATCGTAAACCTGCATTTGTTAAATTTCACTCAAAATTCTGCCATATGTGAATACCACCAATCCGCATTGGAGCAGTGTGGTGGAATAAGCTCCAAACCTTCTTCTCAAAAAAGGAGAAGAGGCCTTAGCTCAGCAGTGGGATATTCACAGGCTGTTACTTTACTATTTTATATATAAATATAGGTTGAACTCGAAATTTAAGTAATGAATAGAGTGACTGTGGCCTGTGACCTTATTTATATTTAAACTTTATTATTTTCATTTTATTTTATTTATTAATGTACTAAACATATACATTTTAGTGTTTGTTTCGTCTAATTGAAGTAATGTCTTATGTTGTCTGTTACGTTTGCAGGACGTAACGGATGAATTGATGGTCCTGCGGTTGGTGTCAAGGAAATCGGAGGCTGTGGTGGCACCCGATCACGAATTCCATTTAATCGTGGTCATGAGACGCAATTGAAATCATTAGTAGTTAGGAGCTGTACACATAGCGTTCACTCCAGTTGCGAAATGTTAATTTAGTGCGTTAAAATCTATGTACGTTTTGGTATTAAAATTTTGAGTGAAGTACATTGCGTTTTTTTTTGACGAGACAACGTCTAATAAATCGGTGAACGCTGGCTGCATGCACGAAAAAGGAGGACTCATTGTCCCGTTACGCTGATTGTACGCTTTTTTTTTTTTTTTTATAGCTCGGGAGAGCAAATGACTCTACTCCACCTGATGGTAAGTGGTAGTAGAGTCCAAACGCGACGACGGCTAGTGCAATCACGAAGAATGATTTGCGCTAGCCGCCCCCGCCTTGCCGGCCCGCAAGATGCCTCTTCACGCCTCTTTTGAAGGAACCCAGGTCATAAGAGGAGGGGAACACGTGTGCTGGTAAAGAATTCCATGTTTTAGAGGTGCGACAAAGAAAAGAGTTGCCAAATTTCTTCGTGCGCGATGGAATTGATGTCACAGTTAGGCGGTGACATCGGGAGCCAGCACGCGTAGACTTGTAAAGGAATGGGGAAGCAGGAATGAGGGAGAATAATTCCTCTGAGCACTCGCCGTGATACAGCCGATAGAAAGCGCTCAGTGCCGCTATCTCTCGACGCAATTGTAAAGGCTCGAGGGTGTTGGTGACCTTTACGTCGCCAATAATGCGAACCGCACGCCGCTGCAACCGATCCAAGGCCTCCAGTAAGTACTTAGCGGAGCCATCCCAGAGGTGCGAGCAATATTCGACGCAGGACCGCACCTGTGTTTTATACAACAGGAGCAGTTGTTGTGGCGTGAAAAAACGCCGCACCTTGTTCAGGACACCGAGTTTTCTTGAGGCTGTTTTTATAACAGCCTCGATGTGATCCCTTGGATTGAGGTCGCACCGAATGTCAATTCCCAATATGGCGACTTTGCTTTGCTTGCTTGCGCCGCATCTATCTCTCTTTTACTCGATTGCAGTCATTTCATCAATGTTTTGTTATAACGTTGTCCCGATAATATCCCATAACTATCGTCCGTAAACCGACTTTACAGACAACCATTTTTTTGTTTGCGTTGTAAAGTAAAGATTTAGCCGCGTTAACATGATGGATAGGATGCTCGAGAGCTTTTCTGTTTATAATATTCTGTGGAATGTGTCTGTCTTGCATTCTTATACATTTAAAGAGGTGTTTATGGGTTTTTATATAAGACCTGATACAGACACTGTTTGGGGAATGTTTTATTGTTAGAAGCGTTTGAATATAATCGTTCTGAACAAAAAAGCTCGTGTGTACGGGCCGTATTGATTTTCAGAATTCGTTTTAAAATTAACATTGTAAAGAAAAAAAAAGATAAATTGGAATATTTTCGTTCTAATGTCATAGACATTAAGGATTCATTTTCATATAAAAAATAACAATATAACTTATATAAAAAAAACAATAGTCACTACGTATGCAGTAGTCGTAGTACACTACAAGACTAAAGGTAGTCCCTTTGTGTTTTATGAGTTTCATTTGTGATTAAACATTTTTTTTTATATTTCCAAGAATAAAGGTATAGTAATAATAGATGATCAAAAATTTATCTATATAACTCGATTTTCAAAAATGAGTGACAACTGAGTCTCTTCTAGTTTTAAAGTTAATTAACGGCCGAATACTGAAACTTCACTTAACTATTAAATACAACTTAATGATTTGAGACGCCGTTAAATTCAGATTTCGCGTACTAATTTAGGAGCTTCTCAATTTTAATTAGTGTTTAACTTTGAGTGACGTTTCATTATTCGGCCGTGAATCTTGTAAAACTAACTTAATTGTGATTATAAGAGCCTACTCGAATAAAGATAGAAAAAAATAGTAGATATATATATTTATTTATTTATTTATATATATGTATATGTTATATGTATGTGATATGTATAAATAATAGATATTCCATATATGGTATTTGATTTATATAATATTCGACATACCTTCCGGAAAGTCCAACAGTACCGCCATCTGTCTCGCGTTTCCCGCGTAGGCGGCTAAATGTAGCGGTGTTCGGCCGAGTCGATCCTGTCGGTTCTTCTCCGCGCCGTGTTTGATGAGAAGGTCCAGGGCATCGCCACCGGCTAGGGCCGCTAAGTGGCACGCTGATACGAGATCCAGACGGCATGTTGCGTTTGGATTCGCTCCAGCTCTCAGCAACCTGAATTATACTTATTTTATTTATCACTTTTGCTTCCCTGACGCCACAACCTGGTGGTATGTGATATGACCTTTGTCTATATAAAAATGAAACCTAAGGATATTTACTTTGGACATTTAATAAGCTAGTAATATATAAGGCCATATTACGACATGAACTTTTTGTTGTATACTTTATTCAGAAGACAATATAAAAATCACTTTTGTATCTGTATTACGTATTAAGTAAATAGCTGTTGTGAGCTCTAAACTATCTGAAAAGCTCCGTGAGACCACTCAATCATACGCGAATAGAGGGAGAATATGTGTTTGGAGGGCCGAGACAAGGAAAGACCTCAGCTGAGAGGATTTGGCGCAGTTAGCAAGCAATAAAGAGTATTGACTACTAAACATTCTCAGGCTGCAACTCGAGAAGGTGCTCAGTCGGTTAGTTACCGGTATCATCATCAATCATCGTCATTATCATCAAGAATTTGTGGTTGTTCTTACCTTTCTACTTCTTCTACGTTATGAGCCTCGATCGCTTCCAGTAATTCAGTGTTGAGCCGCCTTAGCCTCCTATCGCTTCGTCTCCATTTCTTGGGCCACTCAGCCGTATCCGGGGCTGGTGTGTCATCTGGTGTGGATATTACTGATGGCGGTTCCAGCTTCAGCTTTTTTAAGGGAGAATGACGGGAGGGTGATCTGTAAATAACTTCTTGAGAATTGATGACATTTGAATGAAATTATTTAATTTAAGAAATTCTTATATAATAATGTTATACGAATATTTTACTAGACATATATCTACACAAAACCAAATATTGTTATCTTTGGTACTCACGGAGCTCCATTGTTTTTTACGTGTGATTTCTGTGGTCTGAGAGGTCGCAATCTACCGCTATCACTTGGAGGAAGTAGAGGCTTTTCGTTCTCATCTTCTTCTGGTGGTCCCTTCTCTACATCTGGAATGTTATCAGTATAATCAAATAAACATCGTTTTTTAACTGGGACATTACATGAAATTCAATTATTTATTCTTAGTCTGCCACCTGTTATGTATGTTGATATTTTGCAAGTGGAATTAGAAATAATGAAAGGCATATTTATTACACTCCGCTAGTAACAAATTGTAACTGATATTATTTAATTATATAATTTGTATTTTAAATATTCCCTCATTAATAACTAAACTTCAAACAGAAAGCCCTATTGAGTTATTTTTTAACTAATTCTGCATTTATTATTTTTAAGCCAATTTATAATAATCAGTGGAGATAACGACTACATACTATCAGTAAGAGAAACACATTCTCAAGGAAGAATAGAACGCGCAGAACGTATTATAGTGTTCAGGGGTTTTAGGTGTAGGACTAGGCTGTATAAGTGCCAGTGTCCATGTTAAGAATATCTCGTCAGTAAAACTCATTTTGCTCAATATTCTGCAGTCATTAGACCAATGCGACAGTCTCTTGTAGGCACACGCAAGAGACAAAACACTTATTAGAGTAATAAGCGAATGAGATGCCGTGGTGCCCTCCGGAAAGACGGCGTGGGTGCCGCTGATTTTGTAGTAGGCGTTCCGGCGTTAAAGACACACCAGGTGCGCTGGTTAGTCCCATATAGTTATGTGATCGAAAAAAAGGTAACACACCCACATTTTTCACTTCATATATATATATTAAACTATTACCTCTCAAGCATAAGCTTGCGAATCTTCCTTTCTTCCACATTTAATTGAACTTCACAAATCGAATAACAAACATAAAAGCATTAATTTCGTAATATATTCAACGTTCATTTTAAACGAAGATCTTATCGTGACTCAAAAAATTACTCATCACTAGTATGGCTGACTAGATAACTGAACGTGAACTGCTTATACTCTGTATCACTGTGATTTAATTTTTTTATTAACACCTATTGGAATATAACCTCTTTAAAGTTATCGCGTGACTAAATCGGAAATAAATATTTGCTCAAACGGCCAAACGGAGGTCGCGATAGAGATGCGCAGGAGCATCTATCGCGAACGTATTTTATTAGTCACTTAGGTACTTGTATGTTCGTAAATTATCACAGTATAAAACACTATTATGTTAAGATTTAAGGTTCGAGGTTTGTTTAATAACAAATGAAAAAGGTCTTTGCTTATACATTTAAAGAAAGACTCATAAATTTATTTTATCTCCTTAATTTATAAAAAAAACTGTTACATAATTACTTGTCGGTTCTGGATAAAATCTACAATTCGAAAAGATTTCACATAATATTCGTTATTGTGAAGAGAAATGTATCTTAACTGAAGATAGCGGGTTTAAGTCTGTGCAGGCATGCCGAGTTTTATATGGTCAAGTTTTGTATACAATTAATTATCGTGGAATTTGTTCCAAACTCACGCAAACTATCTCATCTGTTGTATGCATGCTAATAAAAAAGGTAATTAACAGCCCGTAAATGTCCCTCTGCTGAGATAAGGCTTCCGGCCTTTTTGCGAGTTTGAAAATTCATTCGATGTAATTTCCATCGTCTCATTCAAGTGTTTAGTTACGTGATAAATCAAACTCATATTATGTTATTTCTTTAAGTGATTACGATTGTGCCTAGTGCGAGTTTTTTTTTCATTATTCTATAGCGTTGACATTGCCTGTTTGTTTGGAATGAAGACAGCGCCGTCTAGTGAAAATAATCGGAAACACAGATAACACAGTTCGATAACTGTGATCTGTTAACGTTTTACTCGGTGGTAGAGCTTTGTGCAAGCTTGTCTGGGTAGGTACCACCCACTCATCAGATATTCTACCGCAAAACAGCAGTACTTGTTATTGCTGTGTTCCGGTTTGAAGGGTGAGTGAGCCAGTGTAATTACAGGCACAAGGGACATAACATCTTAGATCCCAAGGTTGGTGGCGCATTGGCGATGTAAGAGATGGTTAACAGCTCTTACAACGTCAATGTCTATGGGCGTTGGTGACCACTTACCATCAGGTGGCCCATATGCTCGTCCGCCTTCCTATGCAATAAAAAAAAAGAGTTAACGCTATCGAATAAGTTTAAAAACTCACACTGGGCGCACAGCATTCTGTAAGAACGGACATCGTATCTAATAGTTGAAAAGTTGACTTACATTGATAGACTACATTCAAACAATCGTAAATAGCGTATCTGCATAATTTAATTTGATTTGATTTATTTTAATGAATTTAATTTGATTTGATTGAATTTGAATTGATTTAATTTAATTTTGTATTTTGATTTAAGTCGAATGAATTTAATCTAATTTATAATCTGTAAAATCTTTAAAATATTATTATTGTAATTTTTGGTCGAATAATAATATAATCATTTATATTATTATTATTTTCATATATTTATATTTCTCAGCTCGTGGCTGTAATGCTTACTTTTACGGGCGATAACCAAGTAAATGCGGCACGTGGTGTGTTAGTATTCTACAATTATTCAATATGGCTGCTTTTTGTAGTTATTATTATTATTGTTGTTAGAGATATTATAATCATTGTCGCTTATCTGACGTTTCACAATCGTTGTCTGCGGTGGTTATCGAGTTCGTCCTTACAGAATAGATCTATTGTAACTTGTCTAATCTCACTGAGTTCTATTTAAAAACCATTGGAATGACGTCACATATCACACACATCGTTTTAATATTTATGTATTCACGCTGGACTTTTCTTAACAACAATGAACTTATGGATTTTGTTTTACCATTTTATACCATTTCTTTAAGGAGTGGTATTGAGTGGTTTATGGCTTTTAGTGGTTGGTGAACTCTGTTAATGGTTTCGCACTTAAGACATTATCAACTATGAAAATAGTTTGAATTGGGATCAAATTTACTTAAGTTTTTTTTAAGTAAACTTAAAAAAAAACATCATTTTTCTTTAGGCTTTCTAGTAAAGAGTCTATAATAAAGAGGTTTGTCGTCTTACAGGATTAAATAAAATGTGAAACTAAATACAGTTGGTAATGTAGCTTCTACTTAGAAACTAGAAACTCAGTACTTACTTTTATAATAATAATAATACTTTATTTTTTTTATCATATTCATATACATACATAGTGCGTTAACAAAATACGATTTCATTATTTGTTAATTATTCTTACCTACAAAATCAACAAGACTAAATCCATGCATCTATATTAATATATAAAGATGAAGTTTGTTTGTTTGATCCGGCTAATCTCAGGAACTACTGGTTTGAATTGAAAAAATATTTTTGTGTTGTATAGTCCTTTTATCGAGGAAGGTTCTAGGCAGATTTTTATTAATTATATTTTTATTAATTATACGCGGGTAAAACCGCGGGGCACAGCTAGTCATCTATAATACTCTTCTATAGAGTAAAAATCCTTATTTACCTTTCAATGTTTTGAAGAACAAAGGTTTGACCTTAATGCACATAGGTTTGACCTCAATCTATGAATATATATGCGTTTGTTATCGGCAAATAAAACAAGTCGTTTTTTTACACCGACTAAGAAAAGACTACCCTTAACGAAGTATACTGAACCGTAAAATAAAAGTACTAGCTCGGTAAATAATGTATAGAACTGTCTAATAATAATAATAATAAGAATAAATGTCTTCTAAGAAAGCATTGAAGCATTCTCTCTAGTGAGATCGCGCTCTCTGAAGTCGTCCTTCACAACATCGAGCCAATGCTTCTTGGATATGCCGTGGGATCTAGGGCTTACGACAACAAAGTCTAGGCAACGATTTCCGACATAGTCAACATAATTAGCCGTCTAATATATGTATAAAAAAATCTTAAAAATGTCATAAAAGAAATAACATACCTCTAGACGTAGACATGTTGTGTTTAATAACATAAATTACACAAATAACACCACATAACACTCGCGTACGCGTTGTGTTTAATTCGTATGTTTAATCGTGTGACAAGTATCGAAGTGGCGGAACGTTTCTTATCAATTTCCTTAACGAAATCAGTTTCGTGCCTTTCAAATGTTTAGAATTGGCACATAAAATATTTTAATATTTACATAGTTCATATACGGTGTCGTTTGAATTACAAATGTCTTTCGTTTTACTAATAACTAACGATAAGCTAGGAGTTATGCAACGTTAACAAAATTGGTGGCACTCTTCGCTCTAATGGTGATTTTATCATGTTAGAATAATACAGATATAGTTTTGACAAGATATGTAATACAATTAAGTCAAGGATGAGACAAAGTTGATGTTATTTAGAAATTATTTTTTTGTTCTAGTATGATATTCGTTTGTTTAATTGAACACTGATTTATCTCTCTCTCTCTCTCATTTTTGATTTGACATTTGAAAGAAGAAGACAAAGTAGAATTGAAGATCTCTGGGATAGTCGCGATTAGAGTAGCATTTTCGGAAAAGCAATGGTATTATAATATACAGCGTTGTATTATTTAAAATAACTAATTTTATTACCAAAAATTATTTATTATCAAACATTTATTTATTATAAATTATTTAATATTTTTTCTTTAAAAGTAAATTAAAAAAATAATTACCAAATTTAACTTCAATTCGAAATCTTTAAAATCGATCTTATTAACGTTACTTTCTAAAATGTATACTTATATATATAATTGCTTAAGATATATAAAAAAGCTTAATCACCAGCAAATTATGTAAAAAAACTTGATCAATTAGCATTTAAATGTTACTATAAATATTTATATACGATCTATTGTGTTTGTGTGCGTGCCAATGTAAATACTGAGTGAGTCATTAAACTGTAATAATGCATCATAGATATAAAAGATAATTAGCCTCTTAATGTCATTATTTAAACTTTACCACGTGACTTTTATCTATTTATAGATATTAAATAGAAATATAGCTTACAATGTTATTTCCCTGACTATGAGTTCATATATAATAAATAAAAAATTTAACAAAACAAAGCCGACTTCATTGGAAAAACTAATTAATATGCACTAAAAAGTAAAAAAATAATTGCGTATTCTTCTATAATTTGATAATTAACTTACTATTTTCTACTCATCAATATGAAGGTACGAATGTGTTGAGAAAGCAAACCCTTTCAAATAAAAAAAAAAATCATCAAAATCGATTCGCCCAGTCGAAAATTATGAGGTAACAAACACAAAAAAAAACATACAGACGAATTGATAACCTCCTCCTTTTTTTGAAGTCGGTTAAAAATATATAAAACGGCACCTTGTTACTAATACTCCGCTGTCCGTCCGTCTGTCCGTTTTTCATCAGGCTGTATCTCATGAACCGTGATAGTAAGACAGTTGAAATTTTCACAGATAAATGATAATGTATTTTTGTTGCCGCTATAACAACAAATACTAGAAACAGAATAATATAAATATTTAAGGGGGTTCCCATACAGACCTGATTATTTGCCGTTTTTATAGATATTTGTACGCGAGGCCGACTCGCACTTGGCCGGTTTTTTTTAAAATATAATTGAAGTGCTAATTGTTATCAGTAATGATAAAACTAATTCCGCTATTAATGGAAGTGACATATTTATTGCCATGTCTATTTTTTATTTAAGTCTATGGTTACTCACTTATCTGTGATAAGGATGAGATACTCCACAATTTAGGTAAGGTAGAAATAATTATGACTGACGCATATTGCTTTGCTATTTACCGGCTATTGCGTGGCTAAGGAAGGTTTTCTATTACCACTTATCTATACTAGTATTATAAATAGCCCAGGATTTATAAAGAGCCCAGACCCTAGTTCTACAAGCCTATCCTTGCTAGCCAAGGAGCCATTCAGCCAAGTATCGCATATTTTATTCAAGAATGGAGGGCCTAAAATGTCAATGTGCCTATGGGCCTTGGATTTCTAAGTCCGGATCTGTTTGTAAAACTGAAATGGTTTTTGTATGAACACATTAATCTTAGAATCAAGTAATCCGATTAAAAGAATATTTTTTAGGTTAGATTGCCTGTTTATAGAACAAAAAATTATGGAAAAAAATAGTTTTTATATTTAGAAATATGTATGTAACTTTGAAAAAAGTAATGTATAACTTTATAGTTCATGGCTGTATGTAAAATGATCTTCGTGTAAGCACGCTTGGAAAAAATTGTTACGTCATGAAAAAATGTGAAACGCCAAAATCAATTCAATTTAATTCTTTGCCTAATGAAAAGGTATTTTTATTCTGTTGCAGTACAGTGTTTGACGTTGGATGATTTAAAAACCGTTAAAAAACACTGTGTCTTGTTCCCGAGCAATAAAGTGTTGTTTAGATTTTACCCCACGAATATCAGAAAGACATAGGAAATGTACAATAACGGTTGTTCCATATTCAACCTTATTTCCTTAGCAATAAGTTATGATTGGACCATACTAATTTGAAATAACCTCACAAACGTCATTGTGTTCTTATTTTTCGAGCCGTTTTTGAAGCGCTTACCGCTAATCTTGTACATTATTGATCGAAGCTTCTAGTAGTGTTATTACATGACTGCGCCGATTAGTATAGAATTGATTTTTTTATAAAATGGTGGGAAAACTAGCAATACTTTTGCCATCAACAGTATTGCTAGTTTTTACAAAAACATTTTATAAAAAAATCAATTAGTTACTCACTAATCGACAGTTGATTGGGTTGAGTGTATGTGAGCCGAGTGTATAAAGTACTAAAATGCGCGAAAACGGCACATCTGTAACCAATCTACATTTACGAGAATACTGGAAAAACTACGTATTTTTATTTATTTTACATTTATTAAAAATAAAAAAGCTTGAATTTTTTTTTTCATTTAAGCACGTTAAAATATTCTTTAATTTAGTCTGTAATAAAGCAAGGTCAGTTACTTCTACACTTTGATCTTAGCCAAAAGGCCGAGCACGGTAGCATGCGCTAGCGATCCCGTGGCACTCCCGTTAAGACGGGAAGGGCACCGCTGGTTTTTTTGGTTCCTCTATATACTTGAAGTATTATATAATTTATAAGAATTCAGAGGAGCTTGCCTGGGTTTTAATCATAGTCCTTCGTAAATTCAAATATAGTCCTTTTATCGAGGAAGGTTCTAGGCTGATTTTTATTTATTATATTTTTATTAATCATACGCGGGTGTAATCTTATAAAGAAATAAACGTATGCATTTTACGCGTTCCGAACGCAAATAGCTAGTTTACAATACAAGTATGAAGTAGTAAACATATTGTCTCAGAGAAAGTTGAAGTAGGCCTCGTCTGGCAAACGGGCCACAGGTCAGAGGTTTTATTTGATAAGACAAACATAGCCTTCCAAAACTTCACGTATTGTGAACCCTACTATTTGTTTTCGAGTTAAAGTTAAAAAATATATTTTGACGTCACGGGCTGCCATGGAGATGTAAAATATCGATATTGATAGTTATTCAAATAATTTATAATTAAAGAAAATCTATAGAAAAGTGGTGTGAGAGCAAGGTACTTACCGAAAATGTATGTATAAGCTAATGTACTGATGTCACGAACACATTAACGCACTTGCAATAACAAATCTTACGCTGACGTCATATGACACCCGAAATCTTACTCTTACTCGTGACGGTCGAAGTCTCAGTTAGGTTACACCTAAATAAATAGTAGTGGGCAAGATCGCATACTATTTTCTGACGTTTCACAGTCTTTTTCTCCGGTGAGTTTGAGTTAATTCATACAGACATACAGCATTTTGAGAAAGTATCTCACTCGTGGAATATTGAAACCCGATTTTCCGTGATACGCTATTTTGATACCCGTATCCATCGAATGTCATAATTATAACTGTCAATGTCGCATAGCACTTTCTGACATTTGAAGATCAACAGTGTGTCTATCGCGAGTTTTTTACTTATTCGATAGCATTAACATTAACTGCGATTTGTGTAAAATGTTAGCAGTGCCCTCTAGTAACAACAATTGGAGTTCCATACAAATCGTAGTTTACATTAGCACCTCCACGGCATCGACTGCTACCTACCTCGGGAACTCCTGCTATCGTTTGTCATCAGCCCTGCAGGCATCGATGGCAGCGACGATTAAAAGAACGAATAGTAGGACGACAACCACCGGACACGACAACAGGACGGAGAAGAAACACCGGACACGACACAAATATCCACTGGGTTATTGTAACCCTTGGCAAGATAGCTTGCCGGAGAGGAAAAGCCCGGGGAAAAGGGGGCAAACCCGAGGCCGTACCCAGACTGGCTTAATGGGCCACTCAAGAGGAACCCTCACACATACATTACCACTATCGACTAAAAAACTCGCACACCTGTGTGCCTAACACAGAAGTGATACTGCATCGAGTTGTAACATTAGTATCGTCTAACATGTCCACAAACTTAGTTTAGCTTGTCTCGTTTAATCTAACTTCAGTCTAACTTCGTATGAGGAGCGAGTTATTCCTTCAGTCACACTTGATTTTTGTCAACCGCTTGTCACGTCTTTGGTTTTCTTCGAGTGGATGTTAGCTTATAAGATTTTTTTATGTAGCGTAGGTAGGCGGAAGATCATAAAGACCACCGGATGGTAAGTGGTCATAAATAGACATTTCATTGTAAGAAATGTTAACCATCGCTTACATCGCCAATGCGCCACCAACCTTGGGAACTAAGATGTTCCCTTGTGCCTGTGGTTATACTGGCTTATTCACCCTTAAAACTGGAACACAACAATGACAAGTACTGCTGTTTTGCGGTAGAATTATTAGATTTATTAGAAAACCACAAGTTTTTTTACCAGCATAAGTATTCTCTATTTTTATTTTATTTTATAGCATATGTCAACGGACGAGCATATGGGCAACCTGATAGTAAGTGACGCCCACAGACTTTGGTATTGTGAGAGATGTTAACCATCGCTTACATCACCAATGCGCCACCACCCTTGGGAACTAATATGTTATGTCCCTTGTGCCTGTAATTATACTAGCTCACTCACCCTTCAAACCGGAACACAACAATACGAAGTACTGCTATTTTGCGGTAGAATATCTGATGAGTGGGTACCTACCCAGACGAGATTGAACAAAGCTCTACCACCAAGTAAATAATTTGAAGAGCAGTAAAGAGATGTTTAGGAATATATATGAAATAGCTTCGTTTACGGGGATAGTAGAGCTAGCATTATAACAAAGAGTGGTTAAGTATTTATTCACCACCTTCGCCCGGATTTTTTTTATTTTTTTTATTTCATAAGAAGGCGGACGAGCATATAGGCCACCTGATGGTAAGTGGTCACCAATGCCTATAGACAATGGCATTGTAAGAGATCGCTTACATTGCCAATGCGCCACCAACCTTGGGAACTAAGATGTTATGTCCCGTGTGCCTGTAATTACACTGGCTCACTCACCCTTCAAACCGGAACACAAAAGTACCAAGTACTGCTATTTTGCGGTAGAATATCTGATGAGTGGGTGGTACCTACCCAGACGAGCCTGCACTAAGCTCTACCACCAAACGAAATATGGCTATGAACTAACTTACTCACCGAACGATCGTGAAATGTCAGAAAGTGATATGCGACATTCACCACTATAATCATAACATTTTAAGAATTCACGCCTCAAAATCGTATATCAACATAAGTCTGTTGTCAACATATTACAGGCTAGTAATGAAGTGAATCATTACATAATACCAATGCTGGATCACTTAGGATTGAAATCAAAACAAAACGATATCAAATCTAATAGGAACACTTGGCTACTAATATCGCTGACACCAATAAACTTTAATTCTCTGAAATAAACATGTTTTTTTACTAATTTTATATACGAACAATGTCTAGAGATTGATAGATAGATAGATAGATAGATAGATAAAGTCTTTATTTGGATCACACCACATGAGTAAAAATAAGAAGATAAAAAAGAAATGACAAAAGTAACACAGAGTTTAAGTTAATTTAACACGTAGAAAAAAGATAAATAAAAATAAAATAAAAAATTAACTAACAAAAATATTTACAAAAATATTTTGTTTTTTTGCATTGCATGTTAGTCAGTTACTATGGCACGAAGATACTACTTAAATATTTTATTTTGGTGTATTTATGGTATTCTATAGAAAGTGTTTTCTATTTCCCAAAACGGTCAAATTTGTAGTATGATGTGATAATTTGACTTCTAAAGTGGAGCGTGAACTAAAATTACATTTGAGTTGTTAAATCATCGAGGGACGATAACAATTTCTAACGTAGACCGGCTAGACTAAGATTCTTGTCACGTTTGCAGTTAAGCGAATTTCTAGAAATTGCATTATCTACGACAGGTATTGGATGATAAAGAATAAAACACTGAATTCGGTCGCGATAATGATATAAATTGAAGTAGAACTAGTTTCATGCCGTTGTACTATTGTCTATTTACTTACGAGGGGTGATCCAAAGTAGATCACTATTGTCACATATAAATATACACATACCCCGACCCTCAGCAAGAGCAATTAATTATAAGCCACTGTTTATACCCCAACGGAAAAATAAGTATGGATCAAATTCACCAATGGTACAGGGTTTTAAATTATATAACTCTTTGTATCATCAATGCAATATAGATATTTTTTCTGATAGTCTATGCAATTTCAAAAAAAGGTTGTATAAAAATATATAAATATAAAAAAAAAGTAATAATTCAGTCATCATTGTAATTACTGTGTGTTATTTATATATCTATTTACTCTATCGTAAGTTGTCACAATTTGTAGTGTTATTGTAAAATATATAAAATTAATGCTGTGCATACTTGTAAGTTAAATTTATATAGAATATTTGTTAATAATTATGTATAGTATATATCATGCCACTATGTAAATTTAGTAAGTAAGCCTTTTTAATAAAGAAATAAAGAAATAAAGAAATAACAGCCTGTGAATGTCCCACTGCTGGCCTAAGGCCTCTTCTCTTCTTTGTGAGGAGAAGGTTTTGGAGCTTATTCCACCACGCTGCTCCAATGCGGGTGGGTGGAATACAGAAATTAGACACATGCAGGTTTCCTCACGATGTTTTCCTTAACCGTCAAGTACGAGATGAATTATAATCACATGTGCTTAACACGTGAAATTCAGCGGTGCTTGCCCGGGTTGGACCAACGATTATCGGTTAAGATTCACGCGTTCTTACCACTGGGCTGTCCAAATCGGCCTTAGATCGACATTATCCAAAATTTGATTATCTCCAGTCCTTGTAAAAATCCAAAAACTACTTTTTGTTAGCTCATATACCTACTACTTTACCATAAAAAATCATATAAATAGGACACTATTTCCGGGAGATACATTCATTTGAATACGAATCGTCGAAGAGAAAACATCAAAATGGTGATGCCATGGTTAGACAAAGACTTATCTTTATTTATTTCCTCGTTAGGAGATCATTGTTTAAATCTACAATCCCATAATAACCCACCGCTGGGCAAAAATTTCTTTAAAGATATGGATTTAAATTCATATTAATAACGAAAAATTTCATTTGATGTAATGATACTTTGTAGACTTCGGAAGGATTTATTGTTTATATTAATCATCAGCCAATCTCAATCCACTTTTTTTTTTTTTTTTATAGCCCGGGAGGGCAAATGACTGTACTCCACCTGATGGTAAGTGGTAGCAGAGTCCAAACGCGACGACGGCTAGTGCAGTCGGGAAAAATGATCTGCACTAGCCGCCCCCGCCTTGCCGGCCCGCAAGATGCCTCTTCACGCCTCGTTTGAAGGAACCCAGATCATAAGAGCTGCTGGACGTAGCCTCTCCAGAGGTGTTTTTAGATTATTCCACCTTCCTCATCCAGTCGGGTCCCACCTTCTTGAGATCAATATGATTTTACGGACAGGAGGCTCATCTCATATTTATATATTTTGTGATGATAGCTTGATCGAATTGATTTAAATACAATAATCCATGTCTCAAGTATTTCTATTGTCAATTTTTTTTTAAAAATAAAAATTAAAAAGTGAAAAAATATTAAAATGTTGTAATTATTAAAATGTTATGACACGATCGTAGAAATTGGTCTCTCACCAATGAAATTGGGCTCTGATGCAAGACCTGTATATAAGACCGTGCTTCAATATCAGACAAATAAAAAAAACGTAGTTTTTTTTCACTTCTTTTTACGTTTATTTTTTTTTCGTTAAAAACACGAAAGTGAAACAAAATATGCCATAAAAATATAGTATATTTAAAAAAAAAAAAACAAATCATAAATAGATTAAAGTAATCCGGCTTGTGACCGCTGTAATCATGCCTCTAATGTTGATAAATTAGGTAATAAAATTTTCAGTGAGGAACTCGCAAAGAATAAGCTGGTCGAGTGGATTTTGAATTATTGAAACCTGCCCAAACATTTTACTGTAGTGTACCGTGCACATTACACAGATATTTTATTTACCGATTTCAGACCAGCCAAAGGTCTAAAGTCAGACGGAAAGATTTACGATTATTATACTCTGTGTTCTTTAAAGTTCTCCAGTGACGCCCTTGGCTTACCTGTATACAACCTGCATAGACCTATTTTTATATTCTATAATTATAGTATGACAAATTGTGGTTCTTTAAATTGCGAATTTATATTTAATTCGGGTATGGTAAGTAAACCTTCGTTTAGTTTTGATGGCAATGGTTTTTTAATGTAAGCAGAAACTGATTCTACACCCAGGATTGGTTCGAAAGAAAGTAATTCATAGACACAGTCAAAAACATAGACACGAAATTACTTTTTTTTATTGTTTTATTTACTCTGTACGAATGGTAGCGAACGATATAAAAAGTTTCATGACTATTAAAAACAGTATCTAAATTAAAAAAAAGAAATTGTATATACACGAAATAAATAAGGAGTGTTAAAAAATAATACAATAAGTAAATTGTAATTTTTTTTTAATTCTATAGGTAGGTGTGTGTACAGACCTGTTTTATATTATTTTAATAAAACATGTGCGTTGTCATGTTGCTTAGAAAATTGTGCTCAAATTTATGACGCCTTATCCCCTACATATTGTATGACTTTGTCTCGCGCATTTTAAAACACAGGCATTAATGTGCTGACATATAATTTTTAGGTCACCTTTTGACCTTAAGAGGTGTCACTAGACATGTTTGACAATTTAACGAGAATTCGTTGTTTTTCATTTACACAATAGGCGAGGGTGGCGGATCATACAGCCTTTATTTAATTTCAATTGCAACGGTCACTTATTGTGGAAGAATTTGTTTTGAAAACTTATAGCCAGAATAAATCACCTATATTATAAATGTGTTTCTTTATTGGACTGTTAGGGATTAGCTTATAAGACCATAGATTCTGAGCTTCTGGGTTTAAAGTCCCGTGTAAGGTCAGTATAAAGTTATTGGTTTGAAAGAATAGTGTACTTGTTTTGAGAACACATTTGTGCGCGATAATATGTTTGCTCGTGACCGATATCGGCGACGAACGGTAGATTGGAAGGAAATTGGAAATAGTAACTTATAGAAGTCTGAAATTATGTATCAACAGGAGTTTTTACTTTCTATTATCTTTTTCATAAGCAATACATTTGTAATATTTATTTATAAGACAAACATAGCCTTCCAAAACTTCACGTATTGTGAACCCTACTATTTGTTTTCGAGTTTAAGTTAAAAAATATAAGTTGACGTCACGGGCTGCCATGGAGATGTAAAATATTGAAATTGATAGTTATTCAAATAATTTATAATTAAAGAAAATCTATAGAAAAGTGGTGTGAGAACAAGGTACTTACCGAAAATTGATGTATAAGCTAATGTACTGATGTCACGAACACATTAACGCACTTGCAATAACAAATCTTACGCTGACGTCATAATGACACCCGAAATCTTACGTTTACTCGTGTGACGGTCGAAGTCTCAGTTAGATTACACCTAAATAAATAGTAGTGGGCAATACCGCATACTAATTTCTGACGTTTCACGGTCTTTTTCTCCGGTGAGTTTCGAGTTAATTCATACAGACATACAGCATTTTGAGAAAGTATCTCACTCGTGGAATATTGAAACCCGATTTTCCGTGATACGCTATTTTGATACCCGTATCCTTCGAATGTCATAATTATAACTGTCAATGTCGCATAGCACTTTCTGAGATTTGAAGATCAACAGTGTGTCTATCGCGAGTTATTTACTTATTCCATAGCATTAACATTAACTGCGATTTGTGTAAAATGTTAGCAGTGCCCTCTAGTAACAACAATTGGAGTTCCATACAAATCGTAGTTTACATTAGCACCTCCACGGCATCGCCTGCTACCTACCTCGGGAACTCCTGGTATCGTCATCAGCCCTGCAGGCATCGATGGCAGCGACGATTAGTTGAACGAATGGTAGGACGACAACCACCGGACATGATAACAGGAAGGAGAAGAAACACCGGACACGGCACAAATATCCACTGGGTTATTATAACCCTTGGCAAGATAGCTTGCCGGAGAGGAAAAGCCCGGGTAAAGCGGCCAACCCTGAGGCCGTACCCAGACTGGCTTAATGGGCCACTCAAGAGGAACCCTCACACATACATTACCACTATCGAATAAAAAACTCGCACACCTGTGTGCCTAGCACAGAAGTGATACTGCATCGAGTTGTAACATTAGTATCGTCTAACATGTCCACAAACTTAGTTTAGCTTGTCTCGTTTAATCTAACTTCAGTCTAACTTCGTATGAGGCGCGAGTTATTCCTTCAGTCACACTTGATTTTTGTCAACCGCTTGTCACGTCTGTGGTTTTGTTCGAGTGGATGTTAGCTTATTAGATTTTTTTTATAGCGTAGGTAGGCGGAAGATCATAAAGACCACCGGATGGTAAGTGGTCATAAATAGACATTGCATTGTAAGAAATGTTAACCATCGCTTACATCGCCAATGCGCCACCAACCTTGGGAACTAAGATGTTCCCTTGTGCCTGTGGTTATACTGGCTTATTCACCCTTAAAACTGGAACACAATAATGACAAGTACTGCTGTTTTGCGGTAGAATTATTAGATTCATTAGAAAACCACAAGTTTTCTTACCAGCATAAGTATTCTCTATTTTTATTTTATTTTATAGCGTAGGTCAGCGGACGAGCATATGGGCAACCTGATGGTAAGTGACGCCCACAGACTTTGGTATTGTGAGAGATGTTAACCGTCGCTTACATCGCCAATGCGCCACCACCCTTGGGAACTAATATGTTATGTCCCTTGTGCCTGTAATTATACTAGCTCACTCACCCTTCAAACCGGAACACAACAGTACGAAGTACTGCTATTTTGCGGTAGAATATCTGATGAGTGGGTACCTACCCAGACGAGATTGAACAAAGCTCTACCACCAAGTAAATAATTTGAAGAGCAGTAAAGAGATGTTTAGGAATATATATGAAATAGCTTCGTTTACGGGGATAGTAGAGCTAGCATTATAACAAAGAGCGGTTAAGTATTTATTCACCACCTTCGCCCAGAATATGGCTATGAACTAACTTACTCACCAAACGATCGTGAAATGTCAGAAAGTGATATGCGACATTCACCACTATAATCATAACATTTTAAGAATTCACGCATCAGAATCGTATATCATTATATGTCTGTAGTCAACATTTTACAGGCTAGTAATGAAGTGACTCCTTACAAAATACCAATGCTGGATCACTTAGCATTGAAATCAAAACAAAACGATATCAAAGCTAACAGGAACACTTGGCTACTAATATCGCTGACACCAATAAACTTTCATTCTCTGAAATAAACATGTTTTTTACTAATTTTATATACGAACAATGTCTAGAGATTGGATGTTAGTCAGTTACTATGGCACGAAGATATAAGAACTAAAATATTTTATTTTGGTGTATTTATGGTATTCTATAGAGAGTATTTTCTATTTCCCAAAACGGTCGAATTTGTAGTATGATGTGATAATTTGACTTCTAAAGTGGAGCGTGAACTAAAATTACATTTTAGTTGTTAAATCATCGTGGGACGATAACAATTTCTAACGTAGACCGGCTAGACTAAGATTCTTGTCACGTTTGCAGTTAAGCGAATTTCTAGAAATTGCATTATCTACGACAGGTATTGGATGATAAAGAATAAAACACTGAATTCGGTCACGATAATGATATAAATTGAACTAGAACTATTTTCACGCAGTTGTACTATTGTCTATTTACTTACGAGGGGTGATCCAAAGTAACAGCTGTGAATGTCCCACTGCTGGCCTAAGGCCTCTTCTCCTCTTTGTGAGGAGAAGGTTTTGGAGCTTATTCCACCACGCTGCTCCAATGCGGGTTGGTGGAATACACATGTTACAGGTTTCCTCACGATGTTTTCCTTCACCGTCAAGTACGAGATGAATTATAATCACAAATTAAGCACATGAAATCCAGCGGTGCTTGCCCGGGTTTAAACCCACGATCATCGGTTAAGATTCACGCGTTCTTACCACTGGGGCCATCTCGGCTATCCAAATCGGCTATAGGCCTTAGATCGGCATTATCCAAAATTGATTATCTCCATTCCTTGTAAAAACTTTTTGCTCGCTCATAAACCTACTACTTCACCGTAAAAAATCATATAAATAGGACACGATTTTCGGGAGATACATTCATTTGAATACGAATCGTCGAAGAGAAAACATCAAAATGGAGATATATGTTGTTTTGACATCGCTAGACAAAGACTTTTCTTTATTTATTTTCTCGTTAGGAGATCATTGTTTTAATCTACAATCAGATAATAACCCACCGCTGAGCAAGAATTTCTTTAAATATATGGATTTAAATTCATATTAATAACGAAAAAAATCATTTGATGTAATGATACTTTGTAGACTTCGGAAGGATTTATTGTTTATATTAATCATCAACCAATCTCAATCCACTGCTGGACGTAGCCTCTCCAGTGTTTTTAGATTATTCCACCTTCCTCATCCAGTCGGGTCCCACCTTCTTGAGATCAATATGATTTTACGGACAGGAGGCTCACCTCATATTTATATATTTTGTGATTATAGCTTGTTCGAATTGATTTAAATACAATAATCCATGTCTCAAGTATTTCTATTCAAGTTTAGTCAATTTTTTTTTAAAAATAAAAATTAAAAATAGTAAAAATATTAAAATGTTGTAATTATTAAAATGTTATGACACGATCGTAGAGATTGGTCTCTCACCAATGAAATTGTGCTCTGATGCAAGACCTGTATATAAGACCGTGCTTCAATATCAGACAAATAAAAAAAACGTAGTATTTTTTTCACTTCTTTTTACGTTTATTTTTTTTTTTCGTAAAAAACACGAAAGTGAAACAAAATATGCCATAAAAATGTAGTACATTTAAAAAAAAAAAACAAATCATAAATAGATTAAAGTAATCCGGCTTGTGACCGCTGTAATCATGCCTCTAATGTTGATAAATTAGGTAATAAAATTTTCAGTGAGGAACTCGCAAAGAATAAGCTGGTCGAGTGGATTTTGAATTATTGAAACCTGCCCAAACATTTTACTGTAGTGTACCGTGCACATTACACAGATATTTTATTTACCGATTTCAGACCAGCCAAAGGTCTAAAGTCATACGGAAAGATTTACGATTATTATACTCTGTGTTCTTTAAAGTTCTCCAGTGACGCCCTTGGCTTACCTGTATATAACCTGCATAGACCTATTTTTATATTCTATAATTATAGTATGACAAATTGTGGTTCTTTAAATTGCGAATTTATATTTAATTCGGGTATGGTAAGTAAACCTTCGTTTAGTTTTGATGGCAATGGTTTTTTAATGTAAGCAGAAACTGATTATACACCCAGGATTGGTTCGAAAGAAAGTAATTCATAGACACAGTCAAAAACATAGACACGAAATTACTTTTTTCTATTGTTTTATTTACTCTGTACGAATGGTAGCGAACGATATATAAAGTTTCATGACTATTAAAAACAGTATCTAAATTAAAAAAAAAGGTGTGTGTGCGATTCACACACGATAGAAGTGATAGTTGCACAAAGAGGAGAGACCGATAATATAAAATAGTATGTATATTTCTGTCTCATTCTTTGCTGGCTTCATCCTACACATTTTTGTATTTGTGTCTTTTACCTGTCGTTTTTTCCGTTGCATCCGGTTTGAAATCACAACGATTCTAAAGAAGTTTCACTTCAAAAAAGAAATTGTATAAATTACAAAAATAGTGTTGGCAGCACTGACAAACAAAATGGAGGTTTCAGTAATTAGCAAAGATAATACGAAATAAATAAGGAGTATTAAAAAATAATACAATAAGTAAATTGTAAGTATTTTTTTAAATTCTATAGGTAGGTATGTGTACAGACCTGTTTTATATTATTTTAATAAAACATGTACGTTGTCATGTTGCTTAGAAAATTGTGCTCAAATTTATGACGCCTTATCCCCTACATATTGTATGACTTTGTCTCGCGCATTTTAAAACACAGGCATTAATGTGCTGACATATAATTTTTAGGTCACCTTTTGACCTTAAGAGGTGTCACTAGACATGTTTGACAATTTAACGAGAATTAAAAAAACTAATTCGTTGTTTTTCATTTTCACAACAGGCGAGGGTAGCGGATCATACAGCCTTTATTTAATTTCAATTGCAACGGTCACTTACTGTGGAAGAATTTGTTTAGAAAACTTATAGCCAGAATAAATCACCTATATTATAAATGTGTTTCTTTATTGGACTGTTAGGGATTAGCTTATAAGACCATAGATTCTGAGCTCTTGGGTTAAAGTCCCGTGTAAGGTCAGTATAAAGTTATTGGTTGGAAAGAATACAGTGTCCTTGTTTTGAGAACACATTTGTGCGCGATAATATGTTTGCTCGTGACCGATATCGGCGATGAGCTGTAGATTGGCGGGAAAATAGCAAAGGTAACTTAAGTACATAAGTCTGCAATTTTGTATAAAAAGGAGTTTTTACTTTCTATTATCTTTTTCATAAGCAATACATTTGTAATATTCATATGTGTCATGCTGAAAGTACTAAATTGGTCATTGAGCGAAATAATAGCTCAGGCGTTGTGGACACTGTATCTGATATGATGTGATTGTGGTCTATTGTATAATTATAAGTCCTTAGTTAAACAATTAACGTAAAAATTGAAAATTTTATCTAGGCAAAACTTATCATTATTAGAGTTCCAGTCATCTGTGGCCGTCTTCGTCATTTTTTTTACCCATAATAGCTGCTAGCGTTTGACCGTAGTCTTCCCTGGTGTTAAGCATCGATACGGTCTATTATGTAGCATGCTTTCCTAGAAGATATCTGTAAAATCTAGATTAAATATATATATATATATATATTTCTTTATATTATTTTCATAGGATATCATTTCCATTTCTTCAAATGATATTCTGTGAAAATTATTATTGTACTTATTATTATAAGAAAAATATTGTAATCCAAAATGTTATTTATTGTGATGCTGCCTGAAATAGAAACATGCAGACAAATAAAACTAGCAAACTATAAACCCATAGGAAGATACGACAAAGACACGGAAAACACGTCTGTGGAAGCTACAAAAAAAACATAATAAAAACCCGTTGCTATTTCAGAATAAAAATCTAAAGAGTGTTCCTTTTTCTAATTACGTCTTCTAGGAACTGTGACGTCACATTATACACTTCAGTATGTAGGACTGTTCCATGAACAAACTCGAAACTCAGCGCAGAAAACGGTCGTTAAATATCAGATATGTGTCATTGATCGTAATAATCATAACATTTGAAGAATAAGTAGTAACAGTAACAGCCTGTGAATGTCTCACAGCTGGGCTAAGGCGTCCTCTCTTCTTTTGAGTAGAAGGTTTGGAGCTTATTCCACCACGCTGCTCCATCAGCGTGTCGGTTTTCTCATCAATACTGCTTACGGTTTCCAACACGGTGAATTGATTTTGAAGCTCCATTTGGAACTTTTCGGAGCCTTGAGCAGCTTGGAGCATGGTAGGTCGGAGAGTAGATCTCATCATTCGCGATCAGGCTTTGAAGTCGATATCTAGCGTGCCTCGAATAATTCTAAAACAATTCTATAACACTGGAGATACCTTTGTAGATGGAGGTTTTGCGTCTACGGAGAGATATAATTTATCTTCATAAATATAACGCGTCTACTTTATATTAAAACGTACCTGTTACGAAGGTTTATAGTATTTTATATAATTCAGAACACGTTCAACCACGCACCGGAACGATTGATAGGGCTAGCGAATAAAAAAAAAACGATAAAGTACAAGTTAGATTCGTAAAATAAGGTTCCGTAGAACTGAATAAATTATTGACAACATGTATATTGTATATCAAGCATCCTCTTGATATAGTTCAAGATTAATACAATGATACGACCAATAGACCCCCCCCCCCCCAAGTACATTTTAGGTTTTTTCACAGTATAATGTCTTACGGCATTGTACTGTTGAGTAATACTGCTATCAATACGATATTAATTTGTAGTGTAGAAGAGGGATATCCGCGCAATTTATAACCTAGAAGCTAAAGAATCCATGAGACAGATATTTACAGGAATAAAAATACTAACTGATGCTTCTCAATACATATTTTATTATGTACATAATATGTTCGGTAAAAAATTAATGATTTTCTGTGATGTGATGTGATGTTATGTGTATCACATTTTCATTTTCAGTTATGAGTCATAACATTGGTACAAGGAACAAACACAAAGTAATTACTATCATTACTCGACTGCATAGTCTGTAACTTTTTTGTTTTTCAATGTATGTTCTACAACATGAACCCAAAAAGCATTCAAAATGTGTTGCTAAATTGAAAAAATTGTAAAGGGACGCTTCTTTGCTAAAGGTTTAATTTAAATTATACATATTTTTTTGTACAACGATACATGCATAAAAAAATATGACAAAAAAAAATCAACCCGCTAAGTTTCCTTCGCCGGTTCTTCTCAGAGATAGGTGTTTCTTTTTCGAACGGGTGCTAGCTTCTAGTTTGACAATCAATAAGTGTAATACTTTAATGTTGAATAAAGAAATTGCATTTGAATAACAGCTTCTAATAGAGTAATTGAGGGTTGGTTTAAAATATGAATATATTATTTTTAATTTGAATATCAGCAAATGGTCACCGCCTGCCATAGACATTGGCATTTTATAAAATATAAACCATCGGCGTTACACTGGCTCACTCAACCTTCAATACAACTATACCAAGTACCCAGACATAGATAGTATATTAGATATATGGCTAAAATAAGTATTTTAACGTTTATAATTTAAAGTGTTGTGCAATTACAATTATTTAAGTCTTTAAAGTTGTGGGTTTCGTACCTGAATATTGAACTCTATAAATTTATCCAAAGCGCGTATAAAATATATGCGTAATGTTCAACGAGAAATACCGAGTCGGAAAGATCTTTAATCTATGCAGCCGCCATTTTGCTTACGTTTTGGCGGGAAATGTAAAATATAAATTTCTTAAAACCTTATAAAATTTTAATATGTTGCAAATTCATAATTGTATTCATACGTAATCAATAGATATGATTTACCACCACTTGGTGGTAGGAATTTGTGCTCGGTTATCTGAATTGATACCGTCTTTTCGTCACAGAAACAACAATACTTGGCATTGTTGTGTTTCGGTTTAAAGGGTGCCCCCGCTACACATACTGCATCGTGATAAAAAATATAGTGTTTTTTCTAATTACCTAATTATATTTTAATAAGCAACGTATGAACGTATGAAGCCGAGATGGCCCAGTGGTAAGTACTCGTGAATTTTAACTGATGATCGTGGCTTCAAACCCGTGCAAGCACCACAGATTTTCATGTGTTTAATTTTTGTTTATAATTCATCTCGTGCTTGACGGTGAAGGAAAACGTCGTGAGGAAATCTGCATGTGTCTTATTTCACTGAAATTCTGTCACATGTGTATTCCACCAACCCGCATTAGAGCAGCGTCGTGGAATAAGCTCCAAACCTCCTGAAAAAAGGTGAGGAGGCCCTAGCTCAGCAGGGACATTCACAGTCTGTTACTTATTTTTTACTAATTTTAAGCAACGTATTAAAAATTACGAATAAATTAATACTTGAGGAGTTTGTTAGCTCCTGTCGTCGTCTTCATATTATTTTCTATCATGATGTCGAAGTCTCAAGCAGATATACCAACGATAATATATTTATATATAAGAAGATTATTCGAAACATGCAATAAACTTGTGTAATAGCAATCGTCTGGACAACCTGGAATCTCAATATTCCAGAAATAGTCGAATGGAATCCAATAAACCGTTTATGGCGAGACTTATTGAAGAATGTTCAGTTCTTATGACGTTGGTAATTATTATAAAGATATCCTGTCCAAATCCTAACTAATATTATAAATGCGAAAGTAAGTTTGTTTGTGACACTTTCACACCAAAACCACTGAGCCGATTTAAAAAAATCTTTCACCAATGGAAAGCTACATTATCAGCGAGTAACATAGGCTACATTTTGTCCCCATAATCCCACCGGAACGGGAACTACGCGGGTGAAACCGCGGGAAAAACGCTAGTATATAATAATTTTTTGACCGATGGAACTAATGTTTGCGGTAATTTTTAACGATTTTAGCTTGATTATAGAGATAATAATAATATTTGAACTTATGTTTGTGTTTTAAGATAAAAGTACTTTTTTGTTTCATAGATAGTATTGTAGTAATTAATATTATTGATGAAAAATTAAATAAGGCTTACAGTTCTGATTGATTACAAGTCAATCGGACCTGAAGTTTCAGTGATTAAGTTATGAGTCAAACTTAATTCGCTTATAATACGTACTACAATATAAATATATACAATATAAAAATACAAGTAAAACTACTTGGTGGTAGAGCTTTGTGCAAGCTCGTCTGGGTAGGTACCACCCACTCATCAGATATTCTACCGCAAAACAGCAGTACTTGTTATTGCTGTGTTCCGGTTTGAAGGGTGAGTGAGCCAGTGTAATTACAGGCACAAGGGACATAACATCTTAGTTCCCAAGGTTGGTGGCGCATTGGCGATGTAAGAGATGGTTGACAGCTCTTACAACGCCAATGTCTATGGGCGTTGGTGACCACTTACCATCAGGTGGCCCATATGCTCGTCCGCCTTCCTATGCAATAAAAAAAAAATAAACGTATAGATACGTATATATAGATATAGGTTTAATTCATTAGTATAAGGAAATGGTCTGATCTGCTCGAAATCACCGTTTTCACAGCTAAAATAGACCATAATTAATGTATTTTTTTCTCATGTTATTACTATTATAATTTTATATAATCAATTTATATGATTGAAAGCTTTATAGGCTGTAAGATCCAATAACACGCTGTTATATACAATTACCTTCATTTGTGGCTATGTAGATTATAATTAATTAATATGTAGTATCAGTGTTTTGATGTGTGTATGCTTGAAATGTTATTTAATGGTTAATGTCGCATATCACTTTATGACATTATCTGCTATGAGTTTCGAGTTGGCTCAAAGGTAATAGTTTTCTAGATATGTATCTTGTTTCTTTGGCTTTAAAAAAAAATCATCATAATAAAACAAGTTTGTATTTGAAGTCATAGAATTCAGACGACATCATTGCCTCAAATGATAATTAATAGTAGTAATTTAGTTTACTTTAAGTAAGTATGTTCACAGAAAACATGTTCGAAGGAACAAAATGTGACGTAAACTATAGCAACGTATTACGAGATTGTTCGTCGGAAATGAGTAAATCATATTTACGAACAGATCGATTAATAACAACGGTTAATATGATTTATTGGATGTAATCAAACGATACCAGGGTTGAGAGGAGTAAGTTAAGGTGTATGTACATGTACATACATTTACTTGGTGGTAGAGCTTTGTGCAAGCTCGTCTGGGTAGGTACCACCCACTCATCAGATATTCTACCGCAAAACAGCAGTACTTGTTATTGCTGTGTTCCGGTTTGAAGGGTGAGTGAGCCAGTGTAGTTATAGGCACAAGGGACATAACATATTAGTTCCCAAGGTTGGTGGCGCATTGGCGATGTAAGCGATGGTTAACATCTCTCACAATACCAAAGTCTGTGGGCGTTGGTGACCACTTACCATCAGGTTGCCCATATGCTCGTCCGACTTATGCTATAAAAAAAATAGAGAATATTTATATTGGTAAGAAATCTTGTGGTTTTCTAACGACTCTAGAAGAAGATAACGAATGTGAACTTAGTTTAACAGAGATCAATATTGTACCATCCCAATAAAAGTATTGACCAATTTAAGAAGAACTACAACTGTATACGACGTTTTATTGTGATATTTATTATTGTAAGGCTCTATTCACAGTATAACCAATATCAGATATTTACAAACTCGAAATTCATCGAAGGAAATTTCGTCAAATGTCAATAACTGACATGCGATATTGACCATTATAATTATAACTCTTTAAGATTAAGCGCATCAAAATCGTATATCACCATAAGTCGGTTGACAACATTACAAATAATGAAGTGAGTTCTTATAGCACTACAGTATTGTTTTTCTGTTTGAATTGTTACTGTTCGCGAAATGTCGTAACCGACATACGGTGACAAACTTTTTCGTCTGTGTGTTGCATGTCGCGTGACGGTCGGCCGCGGAGTAGGGATAAAGTGAAAGGCGCTCGTCAGAGCAGCCAAGGCCAATATGGCGGCGCCTATAGTTTGCAGCAGCTGACCGTGTAGTGTATAGACTATTACTTATTTGTGCCAGTGCTCCACGCTATTTTGTTTGTATAAAATTAAGATTGATACAGCGATTCTTATACCCTTCATGGAATATTATTCCAAAAATTGTTAGTTAAATGTCTATAATGTGAAAAAAAGTTTCCCTTTTACCGTGGTTTCGTAAAACCACACAATCCTTTTACTAAGTTTTTTTTTTAAATTAAATGATCGTGATTGTCTTTTACAATGAGCCCACTGATATGTTTCTATATTATTGTATTCACTTTAAATTATTGATGTTTACTAACTATGTATGGGCGACATAAGAACGCGTGAATCTTAACCGATGATCGTGGGTTCAAACCCGGGCAAGCAACACTGAATTTCATGTGCCTATATTATTTGTGATTATAATTCATCTCGTGCTTGGCATTGAAGGAAAACACACATGTGTATTCCACTAACCTGCATTGGAGCAGCGTGGTGGAATAAGCTCCAAATTCTTCTCCTCAAAAATTTAAGAGGCCTTATCCCAGCAGTGGGACATTCAAAGGCTGCTACTGTACTTATACAATAATTGTCTCTGATTCTTTTAAAAATAAATATATTATTAGTAATGTTTCGTGATGAAAGTCGTCATTATGATACCAGCCTTACCAATTCCGTTCAAATGGCCGAGATTAGATGATCTACGTTGGCGAAATAATGATATATTGTTGTTTGGTTCTGCAACAGGAAATATACTGAGGTAACAATAAATACTTGTGATGGGTCGTTTGTTTAGGAGTATTTTAGTGCAGTCATACATATAATAACTCTAACGATAGTGACATACGTCTGTATACGTTGAAAATGTAAATACATCTGTGCCGTGGTTCATCCAATAATTTACGAAAAGTATGGAGAACCTATGCATTTTTATTTTACATTTATCTATATAAATATAATGATAGAGGTCTGCAGTTGTGCGCGCATCACGGATAAACTACTGGATAGATTTCAATGAATTTTTCTATATTTTATTTCTTAGACACTTGGCCCTTATCAAAATAAATAATTATTGCGATACCTTCATTTAATAAAAAGTTTATTTTTGCTTGCGATCTTTTTGATGTTTTTTCCTTCGTACATAAGAAAACTTTGTTAATATATCAAGCAACGCGGACGAAGTCGCGGGTATCAGCTAGTTAAAAATAAAAATCTTTATTTTTATAAAATATTTTTTAAGTATATTAAAATATTCTTTAATTTTGTCTTTAATAAAACTAAGGTCAGTTACTTTTGAAGACATTGAAGATTTTCTAATCGACTCTTTTTCTTTGCAGTCCAGTGTGTGAGTATTGCATATACTGTTGTAAGTTTTTGTTTTATATTAAGAAGCACTGGAAAATTAGCCACCTGATGGTAAGTGGTCATCATTGCCTATAGACATTGGACGTGTTAGTTTTAATAATTCTTTACTTGGTGGTAGAGCTTTGTGCAAGCTCGCCTGGGTAGGTACCAACCACTCATCAGATATTCTACCGCAAACAGCAGTACTTTGTATTGTTGTGTTCCGGTTAGAAGGGTGAGTGAGCCAGTGTAATTACAGGCACAAGGGTCATAACATCTTAGTTCCCAAGGTTGGTGGCGCATTGGCGATGTAAGCGATGGTAGGAAACATTTCTTACAATGCCATTGTCTATGGGCGTTGGTGACCACTTACCATCAGGTGGCCCATATGCTCGTCCACCTACCTATACAATAAAATAAAAAACATATTCGCCAATGTACCACCAACTTTTGAAACTATGATGTCACATCCCTTGTGCCTGTAGTTACTCTGACCCTTGAAACCGGAACACAACAACACTAAGTTACTGTTTAGCAGTAGCAAGTAGTAAACTAAGCAACTAAAGTGTCCTACATTAAGTGTACTCTAAGTTATTCACCTTATGCTTGTTTAAAGTGTCTACACGAACACATAGTCTTGTATATATTATGTATTTACAAATTACACAGAGAATGAGTGTTAATCCTAAGTACGTACTAAGCACAGAGGAACAAGATAATGCCATTATACTAACAAATATTATCTTCATAGCCGTTGTAGCAATTATTTCTAATAGAGTAACATCTAAAGTTTACCGGATAACTTTAATAGACACTTAGACCAGCATTGAAAATTTGATAAAAACCATAGGCCTTAGAATATGTTAGAAATGGCATGTATTTAATTTTTTTTTTGTTATTTTTTGGCTATTTTCTTTGTATCCGCTTACCTTATGAGACGAATGTAATATTTATCTAATTACACCTGTATGTGATGCATGATTAGCTGTTGTGTACTTATTACATACTCTACCGTTAAACGTCACAAATTAATAGTTATTTGAAGCTATACAGGCCTGGCCTGTATATCCGTGTATACTCAGTAATCTTGATGTGGAAACTGACACAACTTGGGGTCATTGCTAATAGATCAGTGTCTCGAGAATAATATATCACAGTAATATTATCTACGAGAGATAATATACACTTTCAAATCTAAAAATAAAGTATATACTTTTAAATCTACCTTTAAATTAAAGATGCGTTCTAAAATCATATATTTGATTAAACTCTATAGTCATTCGAGAGTTTCGAAGGTATCAAGTTATTGTTTTAGCTAGTCTAACTTTTAGTCCGATTTCAAGTCTAATCACCTACTACATCCCCCTTACATCTTAAGGGACTACATCCCCCTTACATCTTAAGGGACTACATCCCCCTTACATCTTAAGGGACTAGCTTAATAAGTAAATTAAAAAAAGAAGGAACTAATAAAATAATAATTCACAGGAATGTGTCTAAACAGAAATGTACTCTTTACTCCTTAACTTATTTGACCATGGCCATCATGATGAGATGCAAATAGGATACGACTGGAGAGAGACCAGGGGCAGGATACGTTTACGTATTTTCCGAAGAATGAGAGTAGTGTAACTGTCTGAGCAGGCTACTGTCAGTTTTTTAATAACAGTTTTTGAAAAGCGAATAATATAATAGATGCCACTTCTACTGATCTCTCTGGTCTATGGATAAAATGAAAGAATTTGTTAGATAATGACCGAAAAACCGTTAAAAGTGAAAAGTAATTATAGGTTTTCCAAAGTTATATTTATTACAGTATTAATGGAGGTATTTACAGGAAAGTTTTTGTTAAGTGCGTTATTTGTCGATGATTCTTTGTCGTTAAGATGACTTTACTCTATGGTATGGTACCTCCCCCTACTACATGAAAATAATATACTAATTACTATGATTTACAATATTCACTCTTTGTTAACATATATAAGAGATAGATAACTATACGTGTTGTAATTTTTAGAACATCGGCTGTCAATATGTATTACTTAAAGGCAAAATTATTAAAAAAAAATTATTGGTGCATTGGAAGGTCTTATGACCTTGCCAAATGTTCAAAAGCGAACAGTCTAAATACAATTCATTTTAAGAACTAACTCTAATATAAGCTACCACCGGTTCGGAATGTAGAATCTTCATTCCATATTACATACAAGCAGATTATATATTTGTACTTATATAAAAAAAATAACTGTAAGTGTATTATTATAAATAAAAAGAGCAAATAAGAACCCACCATAGTGGGCTGCAGAACAGATAAGGGTCGGATGCTCGTGCCTTCCTGTGATCGGCACCGGATGGACCTTATTTAGAGCTCGCTCGTTTTAATATATAATTATGTACGTCTTTTTCATACTTTGGTACTATCATACTGTCTAGGATTCAATCGCATAGAGGCCTCGCGTGTCCTATTTCAGACGGCCGTGAGTATATTAACGTATACGTTTTATTTCTTAAATAGGCTGACGGCC
Organism: Nymphalis c-album; assembly: GCA_963151315.1. Lineage (NCBI taxonomy): Eukaryota > Metazoa > Arthropoda > Insecta > Lepidoptera > Nymphalidae > Nymphalis > Nymphalis c-album. Next base: position 6,622,432 of record OY720610.1, read on the forward strand.
TAGATCAGGAACCAAGATCAAAGCTAGGCTCCTAGGCTCGTAAATCATTGCGAAATTAACGTTATTGATCTTGAATTTAAGCTCTTATAACATACGAGGGATAAAGAGTACTTAACTCTTTTCGAAGCTGCTTGAAATAAAATGTTAGAAAAAATTAATACAAACTTTGTACAACATGCAAATACTCTTGAAAATGACTTATTTTCGTCAACAACGCAAATTACCCCATTTTTCCGCATTTTCAAATCCCAGTTACAAAATATCACATGGTTCGTACTCGATCTGCGGGTAATTGAATAAATGAACAGCCACTCTAGGGGGCGCTGCAGCACAAAAAAAGGTTGCTTGTTAATTCTGAAGTTACAATTTATGTATACGTTGTAAAAGCGAATTAATTTCGGTCGCCGATACAAACAATTGTTGGGGATGGAACATGGCTTAGGCGTACGCGATTGTCGTTATTAAGTTTTAAATATTTTTGATGGGGAAAAATCTTAGCACTTGGCACACGACAACTGAAACTATGAGCGTCAGAGAAGTTAATGTAAGATTTCAAGCGTGAAATGAGGTCAGTGTAAAATTTACACATCTTTACTTGGTGGTAGAGTCTTGTGCAAGATCGTCTGGGTAGGTACCACCCACTCATCACATATTCTACTGCAAAACAGCAGAACCTACAAAGTTCTGCTGTTTTTGTTGTGTTTTGGTTTGAAGGGTGAGTGATCCAGTGTAATTACAGGCACATTAGACATAACATCTTAGTTCCCAAGGTTGGTTGCGCATTGGCGATGTAAGTGATGGTTAACATTTCTAACAATGCCAATGTCTATGGGCATTGGTGATCAATTACCTTCAGGTGGCCCATATGCTTGTCCACCTACCTATTTCATAAAAAGAAACAGTTTTTCACTCATATAGCTATTTTATTTTTTCCAACCATTTTAAATGTTAACGAACTTTTTGTCCACTATTTTAATTTTTATATTTAAGCTATTCGTACCCGGAACATGTGCGGGTGACACACCTTGTCACATGTCACATCTGACAGGTGCCTAAATGGCTTGGTAGAGTGGCACGTGTGAGTGAGGTCTATATCGGTGAACTCGGTGGTAATTAAAAACTAAATAGTATAGTGTACAGTTCAATAAATGACTACAATAAGAATAAGAGACAATGTTTTCATGATAGCTTACTCATCAATTTATTTTATTAATAAAGTATTCATATTTGACGTTCAATGTATATATGCCATTCGAAATTTATGTGAAATCATATACTTAGTACCCAGAAGTGAAAATTGATTTTATAAGAACCTCGAATTCGTTTTTTCATAAATAGAATCACAAATTGTGATTTGTGACTTAATTCATAAGACATTAATTCATTTTTGGCGCGACTCACAAGTCGCATTATTTTACCTTTATGTTCACTAACAAGATGGCGGCGGTTTTAAATTAGCGCGCTTTTTTTTTTTTTAACGACGCTGTTGTATAGACCAAGGAGTCTCCTAACTATATACTATATAGTTTTTATTTTTCCTGACAACACAACAGAGTTGTTCTCCATCATTTTCATGAGCTCACAGACGTCATAAAATCTTCATTAACCACTGTACTTCTAGTCACAGGACTTAATTATCCAGGATATCGTTTCCTTTATTATTGTCATAAGTTTCTTAATATAAGCTTTTATAAAGGGCCATTTAAATTTATTAAACATTAATTGTGGATAATATTCTTTAAAAATTACTTAGTAGACTTTTACATTGAATTTAATCCTGTAAAATGACTCGTGTTGTTAAGTGCTTGTACGCTTTTGAAGAGTTAAACCTACTTCAAAAATGTATATTTTTATAATACAATTTGTAAAGTAGCAACTTTGCTGTTATGATAATTTAAAGTAGCGCATATTAATATTTGTCGCCCCTGGGCACTTAAAAATAAACCACTTATTATATTTAAGGAATTTATTGAAATTATTGCTGGCAATGCTCGGTTGTTAAAGGAATTATTAATACTTTTTTTTACCTCTATCTACTCAGGGCGACTCTGTTCAATTGCCAGCTGTAATAAAGTTATTTCATTACTTTTTGGAAATCAATAATTTTTTACAATAGAAATTTAGCTTCGTCATAGCTAAATAAGCCAATTAAGATTTTATAGAAAACTTGAAAAATAATAGTTTTTAGTATTCAAAACTTTATTGTTATTTTTATATTCCAAAATACCGTTTCAATTGCTAATCGCGCAACGATAGGGTTCTATAAGTATTTGAAAAAAGAATGTCAAATAATATACAGTAATCCGCTCTCGTCTATGACTTATGTATTATTAACAGATTTTAATCAGGGCCGGAGGTATATAAGTTTATTGCATCCCAATGACACGGCTTCGTTGTTCCGGGCCGCTTGTTCTTATCAAGATTAACGGAAACATTTCTTTGGGAATTATATATTTATTAGTGTTCGGTGGCTTCAGATGCATTTTGGGTAAGAATTGTTGATATTTGGAAAGGAGTAGAGGGGATGTCCTTTTTCACTTCGTAACAAATTTCATCAAAATAGATTCAGTGTTCTGACAGACAGATAGACAGTTACTCGTATTTATAATATTAATATAGAATAAGAAAGTTCTATGTGTTCAGTTTAGTAAGATGATCCTTTGTGATCCCTCAGGTTGCTTCTTTCGTGCTTTAAGCACAAAGCTTTGTGCAAAACTTTGTGCTTAATTTTTATTTATGAAACACCAAGTGTTCAGCGGTGAAGGAAAAGGTTGTGAGGACACCTACACGTGTCGAATGAAAATGTTACACATCTGTTACCTGTATTTAAGTAGTGTTTCGGATTTTTTTTTTTTTTTTTATTGCATAGGAAGGCGGACGAGCTCACTCACCCTTCAAACCGGAACACAGCAATAACAAGTACTGCTGTTTTGTGGTAGAATATCTGATGAGTGGGTGGTACCTACCCAGACGAGCTTGCACAAAACTCTACCACCAAGGAATAAGTACATATCATGTAATGTTATGGATGTACGGAAAAACAGTAATGATTTTGTGAGAAAATGTGATACTCATAATATTGGTACAAGGAACAAACACAAATTAATTACTCCCGTTACTCGACTGCATAGAGTCAGTAACTCTTTTGTGGGGCTATGTGTACGTTTCTACAACATTATCCCAGAAAGCGTTCAAAATAATTCAGTAGCTAAATTTAAAAAAATTGTAAAGGAACGCTTGTGTGCTAAAGGATATTATACAATTAATGAATTTATGGATGATAGCACACCTTGGGAATGAGACGGTCGCCGCATGGCTATTTATTTTTGATTTTGTTTTTGTAAAAAACAATTAAATAACAACCCGCTAAGTTTCTTTCGCCGGTTCTTCTCAGGGCTGCGTGTTTCTTTTCCGAACCGGTAGTAGTTTCCAGTTTGAAAATCAATAAGTAAGTGTAATACTTCTATGTATATATATATATATATATATATATATATATATGTGTGTAATACTATATTGAATAAAGTATTTTGAATTTTAAGCTCTAAATATTCTTTCTAAGCTGTTGAAATGTTGATTTTTTCATTGTTAATTTTCTCGGCGACTAACTAAGCTATTCTCGTCATGTATATAAGGAGCCGAAGATAAAAAGCCGAGATGGCCCAGTGGTAAGAATGCGTGAATAGTAACCGATGAAAGTGAGTTCAAACCCGGGTGAGCACTACTGAATTTTATTTGCTTAATTTGTAATTATAATTCATCTCGTGCTTGACGATGAAGGAAAACATCGTGAGGAAACCTGCATGTGTCTAATGTGTGTATTCCACCAACCCCCATTCGAGTAGCGTGGTGGAATAAGCTCGAAACGTTCTCCTCAAAAAGAGGTGAGGCCCTAGCCCAGAAGTGGGACATTCATGGGTTATTACTGGTACATATGAGCTAACGTTGCTCTGTGCAACCAGGATTCGCAGTCATAGTTATCACGATAACTTCTAACTATATATTAGTGGTTATTAGTTAAACAATTCTGCATCTTCAACCATCAAATTATTAAGTTTCTTTCACCGGTTCTTCTCAGGTCTGAGGCGTTTATTTCCGAACCGGTGGTAGATTTATGACAATCAATAAGCAACTGTAACACTTCTATATTGAATAAAAAAAATTGTTTTTTTTTGGAATGACAGAAACTGAGAAATTAGTGTTTGCATTGATTGTTTAAAAAGTCACCAAAACTTAAGTAACGATAAAAAAATTGGTTGCCTGTAAAGTCGGTATACGGGCGAAAGTTTTACGTGACAACGACTTTGAGTGGTAAAATAATTTTAATGTGAATATTCATTCGTATAGTAGGAAGAAGGATGAAATAATAGTAACAATTTAAAACATTTATTTATACAAAGAATTATATTTAAAACATTAATTTATACAAAGAATCTCGCACTGAATTTCACTTTTTATGTCTGTCTCTCTCGCTCTTAGGCGGGCTAACCATGCCCGAGTGGAAGGGACGCGTGCCTCTCACTCGCTCTCATTGTGAGCGCATAACGTGAGCGGAGCGTAACGCAGTTTCTTGAAGTGTCACCCGGCAAACCAATTTATAAGACGTTGTCACGTCAAAATATTATTTAAAGTTCCCATCGAAGAGTCATAGGATCGATGTAGAGTTGTCATTTTAGAAATTTTCTTAACACCTTAGTATCAACGTACATTATATTTAAAAAAAAACTAATTATGAACAACAGAGCGAGTATGTTACCGAGATAACGCTAATACACCAACAGTTTAACGCTACATTTATGTATTATTTAACTTGCGCGCCACTGATAAGGTCCATCCGGTGTCGAACGCAGGAAGGCTGCAGCTTTCAACTCTTATCTAAACGCGAGACGAGGTGAGAATATCATGTACGTGATGCTGTATAACAATTACGTATATATAATAAATATGTAAACATTGTTTGTTTTGTTTTAGTTGTGACAAATAACTATGGTTTTTTTTTTTATTTGTGGGATATTATTCACACACGGCCATCTGATCCCAATCTAAGCAGAGCTCGTATTATGGAAACCAGACGACTGATATACTACATATACTAGTTTTCTATTATAAATACATACTTATAAAGATAAATAGACCCAGACTCAGGACAAACAGACATGTTCATGCACACAAATGTCTGTCTTGGGTGGGAATCGAATCCACGATCTGCGGCGTGAAGAGGAAGTATCTTACCAACCATGCCAACCAGCTCGTCACAATGGAACAAAGCTTGCTGAGATGGTTTCCACGGTGCCGCTGCGGTAAGTTTTTGGGTTCTAGCTAGCTGCTCGCCCCATTGTGGGGATAATCTAAGTAAATTTACCAAAAATAATATCGGTAGAGCGGAATGGTATTATTTTGATGTTTAATATTTTTTAACATTAAATAGTCATGAGCTTGGTACACGGTAGGGGTAACTGAGACATCGTACGTCAGATGATATCAGCATTAGGTTTCGAGAGTCAGGTGACGTCAGCGTTAGGTTTCGAGAGTCAGGTCACGTCAGCGTTAGGTTTCGAGAGTCAGGTGAGGTCAGCGTTAGGTTGCGAGAGTCAGGTGACGTCAGCGTTAGGTTTCGAGAGTCAGGTGACGTCAGCGTTAGGTTTCGAGAGTCAGGTGACGTCAGCGTTAGGTTTCGAGAGTCAGGTGACGTCAGCGTTAGATGTCGAGAGTCAGATGGCGTCAGCGTAAGATTTGTATAATCAGTGCGTTGTGTGCGTGGCATTGTTACATGAGCTCACATGTTTACACATATTTTTTTCCATTAAATCGTTATCATAAACATCATGGAATATTTTATTTCAATGTGCTTCGTTAAAATTTCATTTCCCGAGAGTCTCGAGGCGTGTGAGCGGTCTGTCGAACCCAATCCCTAAACTAAACATATTTGACAACCCTAAAACACCGGATATCTTTTATGATCCCGTACAATAGAAAGAAATGATAATAATTTTATTCAAATTCCTTAAAAGGATTATGTAAAACAGATTGCTTTTATTATAAAGGTATATTTTGAGCGTCATCTTAAACTAAAACTACGTCGAGGTGGCTTAGTGATTAGAACACTTTACGTCTTACAGATGATTGGGAGTTTAAACCCAGGCAACCATCACTGAATTTTAATGACGTAATTCATCTCGTGATGGAAGGTCTCTCGGTGGTGAAAACACCATGAAGAAAAAAAACACGTTTATTTTCACACATGTATAATCACCAACCAGCATTGGAGCGGCGTGCTTTACTCGGTGGTGGAGCTTTGTGCAAGTTCGTCTGAGAAGGTACCACCCACTCATCAGATATTCTACAGCAAAATAGCATTACTTGGTATTGTTGTGTTCCGGTTTGAAGGGTGATTGAGCCAGTATAATTACAGGCACAAGGGACATAACATCTTACTTACCAAGGTTGGCGGGGCATTGGTGATGTTTTTTTATTAGAAATACACAATGCCACTGTCCATGGGCGTTGGTGACCACTTGCCATCAGGTGGATCAAATATTCGTCCGCCTACCTATACTATAAAAAAGTCTGGTGGAATAAGCTCTACAACTTCTCAGTGGAGGCCAAAACGAAATTGATATTATATGTTTCTGATTAAAAAAGAAAATTTAAGAAACCAGAGCTTTGGGTGAAAATAAATATTTTCCGATCACATTTCATTGATCTTCAAAGGGAACGTTGGGACATTGTTACTTGTATTTCAAGTGCTTTTAAGTTCAACCAAGCGTGTAACCATTGGTTTTGAATTCGAAATACTTTTATTTCAAGAAAAAAAATTGCGTTATTCGTTCTCACGTTTCTCGGACATGTATGTATATTATTTTATTTATTTCTCTTAATATTTGTTTTAGTGCCATGAATGATGAAGACCACTTACCATCTGAAGACATATACTCGTCTACTTAAATAAAAAGCAGGATATACAATTTAACCCGTAATTTAATGAAAATTTTCAAAATAATTAAGTCGCCTCAAGATTGTTTAAAACTTCAAACTGATCTCAATAGCTTAGATAATTACTGTGATAAAAACCTCTTATGCTTAAATATAAAAAAATGTAACATTCTAACATTTACTAGGAAACTGAGGCCAATATTATTTGATTATAAATTGCAGAATACCTGTCTGGTTAGAGTTTCCGAGATTAGAGATTTGGGTGTTCACTTAGACCAGAAGCTAACTTTTACCTATCATATGAATTATATAACAGCTAAAGCGTATCAAATGCTGGGATTTATTCTTAGATTGACTAAGGAATTTAAAAATAGCTTTACCTTAATTCTACTTTTCAATACTTATGTTAGATCTATCTTGGAATATTGCTCTACAGTTTGGAACCCTTGTTATAAAACGTATGTAAACAAAATAGAAAAAATTCAGTCAAAATTTTTGAAACATTTGCGATTTAGATGTGGCCTTTCTGATAATACTGACAATAATGATATCTCGGGTATCATTCCGTTAAATATGCGTAGAAGTATAAGAGACCAAATATTTTTATATAAAATTGTTCATAACATTGTTGATTCTAAGAGTCTCTTTAATAATATACTTTTTAAATGTCCTCGCCTTAACTCGAGAAACCAAACTTTATTTTTTGTACCCCTTTGTAACTGTGACTATTCAAAGAATATGTTCTTGTTACGTGCATGTAAAAGTTATAACAAACATTGTACAGAATTAGATATATTTAACTCAAAAATTAGCGAATTTAAATTTAGTTTACGTCATATATTTAAATTATAGCAGTTTCACTTGCATTTTGTGCTTTCTGTTTTTGTTTTTATTTTTAATATAATATGTCATTTGTTTGTATTAATTTTAAGTGGAAACTTGATTGATTTATGTTTTTCTTATATTTGTTTTTTACTTTTAAGTGTAATTATAATTGTTTGTTTCCCAAATAAATAAATAAATAAAGACATAACTTTTATGGCTCTTTTTATTAATTTTACATATAATAAATAATGTTAATCATTATTTAAGACCTTTAAACTAAACCGTTATTGTAGTTTTTAGTTCTGTACAAGGTTTTATGGCGTGGGGTCCAAACGACCCCATGGGTAGATTAAAGTTATAGGAATCTTAGGAAGTTAGGAAGTTATAGGAAGCTGATGTTATTTACCAAAAGTTTGAAACAATGAGTTTATATCGACTCTGGAGTATTAAAAGTACATCCTCGAATAATGTTTATTTTGTATCCCGAAAAAGTTTTGGACAAAGTTATTATAAGATGTAATATCCTTCAACTGGACACGCAGAAGCGTTTTGAAGCGAAGTTGGGGACCAGACGGTGTTGTGTGGTTGATAATTTATTTACAATTATTGTTATTTTTGGAGTCGATGTCAGCTAAGGAAACACTATAATATACCTAGCAATAATAATATGGGTTCTTTTAAAAACAAACAAAAACATACACATTACAAATTGACTTTAATTCGCCTCGTAAAGTTGCGCGTGCGACACAAGCGCATCTCACCTATAACTAACTATGTACTATGTAGTTATAAACCTACCTTGGCTGACATCGACTCCAAAAATAACAATAATTGTAAATAAATTATCAACCACACAACACATTCGTACCTACATCTTGATGAGTAGAAAATAGTAAGTTAATTATCAAATTATAGAAGAATACGCAATTATTTTTTTACTTTTTAGTGCATATTAATTTGTTTTTCCTATGAAGTCGGTTTTTGTTTTGTTAAAATTTTTATTTATCTCTCAATAATAATGTAATAATGTAAAAGCATTTTCTCACTACTGGGCTCAAACTTTCTATCCTTTTTGAGGAGAATGCTTTGAGCTCATTCCAAACACCCAGCAGCCACAAGGGACATAACATCTTAGTTCCCAAGGTTGGTGGCGCATTGGCGATGTAAGTGATTGTTAATATCTCTTACAATGCCAATGTCTATGGGAGTTGGTGACCTGTTACCATCAGGTCGCTCATATGCTCGTCCGCCTACCTGTGCTATAAAAATAGTTAGGCGGACGTGCAAAGGTTTGAGTTGCTACGTATAGGAAATGTAAGCAATGGTTAATATTTCTTACAGAGCCAATGTTAATTGGGTGGTGACAACTGACCATCTAGTACCCCATTTGACAGTCCGCCTACATATTTCATAAAAAACCGCAGCATAAATATGTACATAACATTTTTGCATCTATCTCCAGCTTTGATTTAAACACAGTGTAAAAAACTATACAAATACACTCATAGCTTTACAATCGCTCGCTCTCGCTTCGCTCAGTCGTGCAAGTGTATCACTCTCGACCTTGTGAGTTCGTTTGTCGAACGCAACGTATTCAAAGTTTGTCTAGTATTACGTTAGAAACATATAATATTAACGTTAAATTATAAACTTCGTAACAAGGTTAGTTTTGAAATTATATTATGATTACGGTCCCTCACTGGCATGTTTATTAAGGACCTCATTTTTGATTGACATCATCCAAAGTTAGTTTGCTAACGGCTGAGATTTCTGACAGCTGATGCCAGGTGTAATCGAATGACAGTTTTGAAGCGGTGGCTAGTCACCAGTCAGTTATGTAGAAAACAGCCATGTGGCATTATTGCAAATCACACACATGCTTCCCCCCGATTTGACGTGAGTTGGACTTGGAGATTATTACTCTGGTTTACGCAGCATTATATGACGTTTCAATGTTCATAAATACCAGGGCCGCAGAAACGTAATAATTGTTATTGTGGTATGTTCACAGGTACCAGAGTCGCAGAATTTTATAATATCCAATTGCAAACTCATAACCGAACTCAATCGTTATTGTTCGATGTTAAACGTACTAGGACCACAGAAGTGCAAGGGGGTAGTTTGTAAAGAAGCTATGTAAAATAATTCAGAACTTTGTGCAAGTTCGTCTGGGTAGGCACCACCCACTCATCAGATATTCTACCGCAAAATAGCCTTACTTGGTATTATTGTGTTCAGGTTTGAAGGGTGAGTGAGCCAGTGTAATTACAGGTACAAGAGACACACATACTCATAACAAAACCAACGGATCGAGAATCTCCTTTTAAGTCGGTTAAAAATAAAACAATAGAAAAACAACAGGTAGAGCGCGATTATGTTAAATTCTTTGTTGAAGCTATTTGGCTTAAGTTGGCTTTAAAGCACTAGTAGTTAGTTTTCGCTGACTTTAAAAGGAAACATCCTCGCAGCTCAACTTAAATATAAACATTCATCCATTATCCCCTCTTGGCTTAGCTGTGGACTGGTAGGACCGAAATTATATTATCTAAAGGATGTAAGATTACAAGAGTATTTTGTATGTGTTACCTGTGTAATATATGTTTCCAATCGAATTAAAATACTATATTCAATATAAAAGCATTTCGCTTATTTATTTATCAAATTAGAAACTACACCGGTGGTAGTCCGATTAATACCCTGACCTATTCTTTTTTTTCGCTGGAAAACCGCATTTATGCGTTTCTCCCACATGAATGGGTATGTGGGGCTCACCGGCACTGAAGGCGGCGGAATACCCACTAAAAAACCAGCTGTATCCTCTCCGTCTGGTCGGGGAGCGCCACGGGATCGCTTGCGCATGCTACCGAGACGCCCCGACTATTAATACCCTGACCTGAGATAAGCTGAGGAGACAAACTCAGTTTTTATTATCAGATTTTAGTATAAATAGAACTAGAATAAAGGACTGATTTGTATAATGAAGTTGTGCAGTATTGGTGACCCGCGTCAGGAATGAAGTTTTTGCGACATTTTTCAACTCAAAACGTGCTTTAAAATGTAGATTTTAATTGATTATATTGCTGGATTTTTGTCACACCAAAAAGCGCCTCAACCTCCTAGTAGACTTGTGTAAAACAACTCTTTCTAAAATTAAAATTCAATTAACATTTTTTTTATAATAATAGCAGTCCCCATTTGAAGGAATTTACAAATATATTTTTTTAATAATATATCAATCCAATTAAACAAAGTTTTAATGGGAATTGTGACGATAGCCCAAGGTTCGAACCTGGGACTTGCGTGTCATTGGTCCTTATATGGTTTTTAAGAACGTTAGGTACGTATTTTAAATAATATTATTTCGGTTGCTTAAGTTCGGTTATATTTAAGTATTTAACTTAATAATAAATTGGTGTTGTTTGGCGCTCAAAAATTGGGCATAATTCTTACCTCCAGAAGTGCACACGCAGTACTGAATTCGTACGCCCAACACCTCTAATTTTGTAGCATTTTAGGAGTAGGCATAACACTATTTCGTTATGTGACGTGACCTTGGGCCACTGCCATTTTCCATTTGCCTCTTCTGTACGCCGCGTAAAAGAACTTCGTTCCAAAAAATATAAAATATTTGTACCTTTTTCTGTTCAATCGTTGATTATACTTTATTTATTTAGAGGGGGTGGGGGTATAAATAAAATAACAAAGCTAATTAATATATTTATTTCTATATTCAGTGCATACACAACTTACAATTATGTATCAAACAATGATAGCTATGGCAAATATTACAATGAACATTTATCTTAAAATATCTTGAGTACAACGCTTTAATCTTGATACAATATGCACTGCTATGTTCTTTCCCTTATGTAATATCATATAGTTTATATAAAACAATAATAGTATTGCAGAAATAAACGATAACATATATAATAACATACATACATTGACAACTAAACCGCGACCTTCTGATTTATAGCCTAGTATAGCCTATTCCAATCTATACAAACTTAGATATTCCACGTGATTTGCTAATAGCTCTTTTTTATGTAAGAGGAGGCAATCGAGCAGGAGGCTCACCTGATGGAAAGTGACTACCACCGTCCATGGACATCTGCAACATCCGAGGACATGCAGGTGCGTTGCCGGCCTTTATTTGCTATGTTAATCCTCTAAAACTGTTTGTTAACTTGTTCTTGATTAACATATATATAATAACATATATATAATAATATGTTTATTAATAATGCAACACAACATTATTGTTTCGATGATAACTTTGTGGATATTAATAATGAATACCATTGATTAATCAAATCTTTAATTTGTTTTGTGTTTACTCTTCCTGTGATTGGAATGGGCTATAGAAATAATGGGATATAGAAAAATGAACACATAAATAAAAAGTAGAAATATATATGTAAATGTGTGATTTTCTGTTGACTGACAATTACTATAGATGTGAGTAGGGGGTAATTTGGTCATCGCTTAAAATACAAACACAAATTAATGAAAATACATAGATTAATACATATTTCTTGATATATAAGTAAATTTTGAATCGATTAAATGTTATATAATTGTAATTATTTTATTATATGTTAAATATAATTATTACAAATTTTGTTTATCGAAATTTGTTTCTAGAAATAAAAACAATTTAATTTTCTGTGCACATTCAAGAATATTAAAATTTCATATTATGTTATCTGTAATGAATGTTAAAAATTTATCTATTATATATTTCCACTATCAAGAAATGACTTTATTTCCTAATTACGTCACAAAAGCATATTATGACATGTTATCTATAAACTAAATTTAATTTAAGTTATTAATAAAATCTTATATTTCAATTTGCAATATTTTATATAAAACTGTATGTTAATAAAAAGTTCGATAGTAAAATATTTATAAAAATGTAACTGAATATAAATATTTATTTATATTATTATATTAGAGAACTATTATAGTACAACTGTGTATGCAACATTATTGCACTTCCTGTGCCTTTACAAAGAGTTCAGCAGTGCGATTCTATAAGAACTCACTTCTTTACTGACTGAAATGTAATAACCGACTTATGATGATATACGATTTTGATGCGTGTATTATTCCAATCACATAATTATAATGGTCAATGTCGCATATCACTTTCTGACAATTACGGATCATGTCAGCGGTGAGCCTCGAGTTTGTTCTTGCAGAATAGCCCTACAAGAAAGGCTGTACTAACCATGCATATTTTAATAATAATATTTTAATTTGGTTTATTATTTATTATTATAAATTTAAAGGATATTACAATGTTTTTTGCTACTGATTTTACACATAAATATAATATGCAATATTGAATATTCAGTTAAATTGATGATAATAATTAATCATAAACTATTATATTATATTAATTACAATTTTATGCTTATTATATTCCTATAAATATTAATTATCTCATGAAAATGAAATTTCAATAATTTCAAAGTTAATATTGAGTTAATCATTGGTTTATTATATAATTCCGCCATAATGTAAGGCCCAGACATTCGCGCAAATATTTACAAATCAATTCCGTCATCATCATCATTATTTATTCCAATCGCTGATCAAATTCGAAAAACTTTTCCTCGAATCATAAATTATCCTGTATTTATCATCATTACGCGATGGAAATTTATGCGAAAATCAATGCATGCATTCGAATTGAGTTTGCTAATTTATTATATTATATGAATGTGCGAATGTCTGGCTGCAGATTTATTCTAATGGGTAATATTATGTGCATGTGTTTTCTATTAAACGTTTTCATTTAAAATTACTCATTTATTATAATATATGTGCTGTATAATGTGTAATGAAGTGACTAACAATTATCTTTTATATTATACTAGCTAAAACCCGCGACTTTGTCTGCGTGGTGTTTTATATAATATCGATAAATATTGTTGGGGTACCGTCAGCGGTCTACCAGGAAAACTAGAAACATTTATTTCTTTTAAGGTGGCACAACACTTGGCTTAGTGTTCGCGTATTTCGCCTCAATTCTCAAAACACGACAATTGTTACACATTATTTACACAAACATGCGAAAGAACGCAAATACTTTGTCGGCTTTTTCAACACATCAAAGGAATCAACGATGGAATGAAAATGAATCAATATGCGTCGACTGTCATTTGATGCAGCTGGCATAGCTTTTGCGTTATTTTAGTATATTTGAGTTAAATTTGAAATCAATCAATATCCAGCCGTCGAGTATTATATTGGCGAATACAACAAACATTTGCTCAAACATTTGCTCAAACAAAGCAAACATGATATTCACATGAAGCATGCCTTTACAGTATTTAAGTATAGTACGGCCACATTGTCATTAAATATAGTTGTTGTAATGACTGATTATCACTTGACTCCTACAAAGATCCTGCGTTTTCGTATCCAAGTGTTTTTGGGCAGACACAAAGCGAGACAGAGATTTACTAATAGATATTATTATCTATGATCAAATTTAAAATTCCACCCTTAATAATCGTTTAACATTAACTACAGTTTCATTACGATAACCTAAGATATATATTTTTGCTTGTAACATCTTATTTATATACTATATTATATACAAATTATTTTCTCTAGAAGGCATAAGATAAAAAACACCGTGGTCCTTTAATTATTACTAAGTAAAAGCCTTAAAATACTGGGGTTTATGTAAATTGACTGAATTAAATTAAAACGAAGATAATTTTACATCATTTGAAATTAATGTTGATATTTAAAAAAATAGATACATAATCAAATACATTATTACAGTCCCTTTGATTCCACAGATAATGAAAATATTTCGTGTTAATAGAATATTTGGTTTAAGGTGTTTCATCTCTTTCTTTCATGCATTTGCCTCTCTTTCAATTACCGAAAAGATTTTGTTATATTTTACCATTAAGTACGTTGATTAATATATTTTTAATGAAACAATTGAACAAATAATGTAATTTAATGACCACGATTGGGATAGATTGAGAAAAGTATAAATACTATATATTATTTTCTTAAGCATACGTATTTTATTTTATGTGATGGTAATTATCGATTTTTTTTTTTTAAATAAAATATACATATTTAACCTTATATAATAACTTATTAAGAGAAGTTTTAATTAAGTCTGTTGTCACATTGTTCGAAAGAGTAAGCCGAAAACCCATCCTTTGCGTTATAATTAGAATTGAATGAAAATAATTTAAAATAATGTCAATTTATCTAGTTTTTATCCTGTCTCAAATGTATTAATTTTTAAATTTATAATAAAAAAAACATCGTTAGTAATACTTAACGCTTAGGCATCGCATTATTATTCCTTATAATCGGACAATGTGATTACGGCCTTATTTTGAAACAAATAAATAATAGACTACAAAAACCATTGATATAGTCTGAATTTTATACTGGCCAAAACTCACCGATTTTTTACTGGTGGTTCATGGTCTCAGCTGTGTTCAGACTTAGTCAATTTATGAAGAATATAAACAAAACTATTTCAATGTTTAAATGATATTTACAATTGTATCGTTCGCTGTTATTTATATTAACAGAATCTGACTAGAATCATTGTATTACGCTAGGTTGATGTTGACCCCGACGCCGGTTACAAAGTCGTCCCTTATAAGTGGAAGTAGCGCTGTGTGTCTGCAACAAAAAATAAAAAAAAATTAAAAAAATATGTGGATTATTTTTATATTTAAAAAATGTAGGGAGGCTGCTAAATGGTTCACCTGACATAACATATTGAACTAAGCAGGGTGTAACAAAATAAGTGTCCGACCCGTGAAGTGGTTATTAGGTATCGTCAGGGCCGGATCTACCATATGGCTTTTTGGGCTTCAGCTCAGGGCCCCGTGGATTCAATAAACTATAATACAAAAGAATCCATAATTTTATTAAATTAAACAGATCGTATGGTTTGCAGTCCTACGACTCCTGCGATCAATCAAACCCATTCAATTCATTTAATTCAAGTCTACTGTCTCACTGTCTACTTACTGACTCATTTTTTTCTATACTTTGAGTAATTAGGTGGGCCCCTAAGTAGTATTAGCCCAGGGCTAACAGTCCGGCCCTGGGTATCGTGAGTCAGTTCTATTTATGTAATCATTTTTAAAATTCTAAGCAAAAATTTTACCCCGCATAAAATTTAATTACTTCAATAAAAACTTTTTTATTTTTGTACTATTGTATTATGTAGGCGGATTGACAAGTGGGCTTCGCGATAGTAAGTCGTCACCATATAGACATAAGCGCTGTAAGAAACTTTAACAATCTTGGGAACTACATTACTACGACGTTATATTTCTTGCTCCTGTCTCTGGCTCACTCACCCTTCATACCTGAACACAACAGTACTAAGTATTGCTGTTTAGCGGTAGAATATATGATGACAAGGTACCAAGCCGTAGGTGCAAGAAATACATTATGAATTGATATAATTTGAAGGGCGGCGGACAAACAAATAATATAAGCGAAGTCGCTGTAAATAATTGCGCTAAAATTTCGCGAGGACTCGACTCAGCACGATCGTCTATGTGTGGGTAATTATGTTAGACACTGGGAGTTCTGCGTGTGTGTTTCAGAACTAATATTGCCAGCGTAATGAGGTACGAGGAAGTGGAGTGCCTTATATATTAGCTGTATGACATAAATTATATTAAAAACAAAATGTTACAATATAGAAAAAATATGATGCAAGATGCGAAAGCATTTTGTGATAAAGTAAATAAAGGTACTTAATTCTCATAAAATGACCTCAAGTTTTTTCAAATTTAAGTATGTTAAAAAATATTCAGTTTTCTAGTTTTAGGTGGGGGATGAATAGACTGCCTTTTTAAAAAATGATTTAAGACAGACAGAGAGAGTTGTTTTCGTATTTATAATATAAATATTAGTAAGAGTAGCAGTAAGACGTTACTTATGCAAAACAAGCAATCCCAGAAATATATTCTTTGAAACAATATTTATTTGTATTAATCTATGACATAAAAAAGTAAAGACAATAATCACGCAATTTATATTTTGACAAAACTACGTCACGCCTCACGTACTATTAGTGAGTGCTTAGCGGCGGCTGACCGGCGAACATCTTAATTTTATTTATTAAATTTGTATATGTTAATACTTGCGGTGGCGTCTTGCGTGCGGTTACTTTATACGTTATGATATCAGTTATTGGGACAGTATTATCAAACGGAATAAAGTAATATGAAGATATAAAGATTTATTTGGTCGTTAAGCTTTGTGAAAGCCCACCTGGGTAGGTGTCACATCATTAGATATTCTACGACTAAATATCGTATAGTTGTGTTCAGGTTTGAAGAATGATTCAGTGTTATTAGAGGTCAAAAAGCAATCTTAGTTCCCAAGGTTGGTGGCGCATTGGCGATGTGAGGAGCGGTCAATATTCCTTACAGCACCAATGATTATGTATGTAATAAAGAAATTAATAATACATATATAAAAATATATATATTATTTGAGATATTATAAAACACATTGTTCAATACAGGTGCGAGCTAGGCGGGTTTTAGTACAATTATAATATGAGGCACTCACTCTGGCGCAGGCCACGGCGCGTGCTTGTGCGTAGCGGCGCGTGCGCGTGCCAACAGCGTCATGACAGCGCGTTTAGTCGGCGACATGGCGGCTCGCGCGCCGAGCAGCGGCCGCTTGCGACCGCTCGCAACGCCACCCACCCCACCCGCACCTGCGGACAACGCACGCGTTTCAAAGCACGCCAATCAAATAACGAAGCCCACCCACCCAGTAAAGTATACGCGAAGAAGCGACCAAACGCGACTCACTTGAAATTAAATAAAAATAGAGCTAAGAATAAGTTACTGGCTTACATAATTGTATTTTTCAAAATAAAAATAAATAAATAATTATAATTGCAGTTGATAAAAATTGCTATGCAATAGCTTTAGCGCGGCAGTCCCCGAGTGCCACACGTTATTTTTTTTTTAAATAGGTAGGTGGTCGTGGAAATCGGCCACCTGGTGACCATTCCTTAAATCGTCAACGATCCACCAACCTTGGGAACTAAGATGTTTTATCTCTTGTGCCTGTAGTTTCACTGGCTCACTCATCCTCCAAACCGGTCCGTGATAATACTAAGTATTGCTTAGCGGCAGAATACCTGATGAGTGGGTGGTACCCACGCAGGGGGGCTAGTAAAATGTTTCTGTTATGGTAATCGAGTAAAATTTAAATAATAAAAAAAACAATACACAATGTATTTGTTGTGTGTATTCATGTTATCTGGCAATACTTTTATAGCAATGTTTCCAAACTCCAATGTCTCTCAAAGTTTCAAGTATAATAACGTAACAGAACAAAAGTCCATCATTCAGTCGAGAGTGCGGTTAACAAACAATTCGTTATTCCATTCTGCGGCAAAAATAACGCGTTACGATCTGCAAAATATCGCCCCAACAAAAGATCTCGAATCAGATTTTACTAGATGCTCCAAGTCATGAAAGAACGGCGGTTATTATGCAAACAATTGATAATACAATATAATTTGTTTGCATAGAATTTAACTACGTTTTTCAGTAAAATTGAACTTGAAATTCATTGCAAATTCATTACGTGAAATAACAAGAAGTTGTATGCGACTACGATTATTTTATCATTTTTTTTATTGCATAGGCGGAAGAGCATTTGGGTCACCCGATGGTAAGTGCCAACGCTCATAGACAAAGGAATTGTAAGAAATTTTAACCATCGCTTACATCGCCAATGTGCCACCAACCTTCGGGAACTAAGATGTTATGTCCTGTCCAAAGTACTGCTGTTTTGCGGCAGAATATCTGATGAGTGGGTGGTATCTACCCAGACGAGCTTGCAGAAAGATTTACCGCCGAGATTTAAATGATACGTTAGTAACCATTGACGAGATTTATTGTTATCAATAAAAAAATACTGGACAAACAATGGAAAACGGATTTATTTTCGTTCGTGTTAAAATCAGGAATATACGGGCAATTGTTCATTGTCAAAATTTCATTTAGAATAGTACAAAACTTTTATTGAATCGATTGTGTTCAGATTCTAATCGCTTTCGATTTATCAGTATTTGAAATCGACTAGTGTGAACACGGCTTAAAATGTCATGCATATACCATTAAAATAAAAAGCATTAGCGATTTATGTGCGTAGAATCCATAATAGAGTTATAGATTTTATGTCACGAGATAACAAACATGGCCGCTCGTGTCCGCCATTTTCAAACATTTCACAAACAATAGTTTTCCTACTTTTTTATTATTATTTAGTTTTTAATATTTAGATAGATTTTTTAAACGTGATATAAGTTCGTAATATTATATAAATTTTATAAGGCAGTTTTAAGCAGTAATAACTTGAAAATGAATACACGATAGATAATTATTGCAATCTTACTTATCTGTTGCCTTTCGTTAATTAAAAAATTAAATACCAAGAGCCATAGATAAACACTAAACAGCCAACAAACTTTCAAAACAGTCAGTTCAATAACCTATTAATTTATATACTGATGCTGTCTGTACATATAAAACATGCAGGGGCACCAATATACATATGTTACTTCCCAAGGTTGGTGACGCATTGACGATGTATAGAATGGTTAATATTTCTTATATCGCCTTAGTCTATGAGCGGCGGCCGCTTACCATCAGGTGGCCTAAAGAGCAAATAAACGATTACAATATATATAAAAAGTTAAGCAGACATCTCTTTCTTTCATCTTTAATTTTACATTAGAAAGAAAGAGTCACACTAAAGTCGCTAAGGCAGCGCGCTCACCAGCAACGTTTGTCTCCGTGACAGTTTCGTCACCCTCATCAAGTCCATGGACTTGTATGGAGATGCGCTCACGCGGCGACAAAAGTTTTGTCACTGTCACCCTCCGAGAGCGCACTCCGCTTTGGATAGCTGACATGACAGTGACAAAACTGGTTTTGTCGCCGTGACAAAGTTGCTCGTGAGCGGTATCACTAAGGCTCATACAATTACAGATTAATAACAATTATGTAATTGTGAAATACAGATAAAAAAATTAACCATAGAGTATTAAAATTGTACCACATCTGATTTTCTCATTACATAAGGAAAATCGCGAGCGGAGTTTTGACGTTTTTAATGTAACAATCGTTCGGAGTTGTACGAAATAGCCGTCATTGCGACGTTTAATTAAATCACAAAGAAATTGAAAGCCCTGTATCATGTTACCGCGGTTTGTGGTATTGTTTTAAACAGAACGCTCGAGGTGAAACAGTCGAAAGTCTAGACAATGTGGGATAGCTTTTGCGAACGGTTGAACGGTTTTGATAGAACTTGATGAATAATCCTATTATTTGAATGTCGTTCATTTAATGAAGCTGCCAATTAGAATTCCGATAAAGTCATTTTTAACTGACGCTGAAAAGAGAAATTTATTAAAGCTTTTGAACTATGATTCATATATATTTTACGTTAAAATATTATGTATATCTTTATGTGGCACCGGCGGCATTTTAGCCTGATTCCGTATAAAAAAAACTAATTGATTGATATTTTAGCAATGAAAAACGGATTTATTTTCGTTCGTGTTAAAATCTGGAATATACGGGCAATTGTTCATTGTCAAAATTTCATTTAGAATAGTACAAAACTTTTATTGAATCGATTGTGTTCAGATTCTAATCGCTTTCGATTTATCAGTATTTGAAATCGACTAGTGTGAACACGGCTTAAAATGTCATGCATATACCATTAAAATAAAAAGCATTAGCGATTTATGTGCGTAGAATCCATAATAGAGTTATAGGTTTTATGTCACGAGATAACAAACATGGCCGCTCGTGTTCGCCATTTTTAAACATTTCACAAACAATAGTTTTCCTACTTTTTATTATTATTTAGTTTTTAATATTTAGATAGATTTTTTAAACGTGATACAAGTTCGTAATATTATATAAATTTTATAAGGCAGTTTTAAGCAGTAATAACTTGAAAATGAATACACGATAAAGATAATTATTGCAATCTTACTTATCTGTTGCCTTTCGTTAATTAAAAAATTAAATACAAAGAGTCATCGATAAACAGCCAACAAACTTTCAGAACAGTCAGTTCAGTAACCTATTAGTTTATATACTGATGCTGTCTGTACATATAAAAACATGCAGGGACAATATACATATGTTACTTCCCAAGGTTGGTGACGCATTGGCGATGTATAGAATGGTTAATATTTCTTATATCGCCTTTGTCTATGAGCGGTGGCCGCTTGGCTTGGCTCAGGTGGCCTAAAGAGCAAATAAACTATTACAATAAATTTAAAAAGTTAAGCAGTCATCTCTTTCTTTCATCTTTAATTTTACATTATAAAGAAAGAGTCACACTCAAAGTCGCTAAGGCAGCGCGCTCACCAGCAACGTTTGTCTCCGAGACAGTTTAGTCACCCTCATCAAGTCAATGGACTTGTATGGAGATGCGCTCACGCGGCGACAAAAGTTTTGTCACTGTCACCCTCCGAGAGCGCTCTCCGCTTTGGATAGGTGACATGACAGTGACAAAACTGGTTTTGTCGCCGTGACAAAGTTGCTCGTGAGCGATATCACTAAGGCTTATACAATTACAGATTAATAACAATTATGTAATTGTGAAATACAGATAAAAAAATTAACCATAGAGTATGAAAATTGTACCACATCTGATTTTCTCATTACATAAGGAAAATCGCGGGCGGAGTTTTGACGTTTTGACGTGACAACGTCTTATAAATTGGTTTGCCGGGTGACACTTCAAGAAACTGCGTTACGCTCCGCTCACGTTATGCGCTCACAATGAGAGCGAGTGAGAGGCACGCGTCCCTTCCACTCGGGCATGGTTAGCCCGCCTAAGAGCGAGAGAGACAGACATAAAAAGTGAAATTCAGTGCGAGATTCTTTGTATAAATTAATGTTTTAAATATAATTCTTTGTATAAATAAATGTTTTAAATTGTTACTATTATTTCATCCTTCTTCCTACTATACGAATGAATATTCACATTAAAATTATTTTACCACTCAAAGTCGTTGTCACGTAAAACTTTCGCCCGTATACCGACTTTACAGGCAACCAATTTTTTAATGTAACAATCGTTCGGAGTTGTACGGAATCGCCGTCATTGCGACGTTTAATTAAATCACAAAGAAATTGAAAGCCCTGTATCATGTTACCGCGGTTTGTGGTATTGTTTTAAACAGAACGCTCGAGGTGAAACAGTCGAAAGTCTAGACAATGTGGGATAGCTTTTGCGAACGTTGAATGGTTTTGATAGAACTTGATGAATAATCCTATTATTTGAATGTCGTTCATTTAATGAAGCTGCCAATTAGAATTCCTATAAGGTCATTTTTAACTGACGCTGTAAAGAGAAATTCAATAAAGCGATTTAACTATGATAAATATATATTTTACGTACAAATATAATGTATATCTTTATGTGGCACCGGCGGCATTTTAGCCCGATCCCGTATAAAAAAAACTAATTGATTGATATTTTAGCTCAATTAAAATAAAGGATTGGACGGATTGGTTATCTGCTTAATATTGGAATGATGGTTGAGTTAAAAACTTATTAAATGGTGTGCTGTCACGAGCGAACTAATCTTCAAATTCGAAATACCTTATTCAATATTGAAGTATTACACTTTCTTATTGATTGTCAAACTAGAAACTACCACCGTTTCGGGAAAGAAGCACCCATTCTTGAGAAGAACCGGCAAAACTCAGCGGGTTGATTTTTTGTAATTTTTTTATGTATGAATTAATTTTTTAAAAAAAAAGAAACGGCCATACGGCGAATGTCTCATTTTCAAGTTGTACCATCTTGTCTTCATTCTTTTTTCTAAAAGAGAGAATGAATGAGAGAATGACAAGATGGACAAGATAAATTTGAAACCCTGAGTCCTGCGAAAGGGTTCTTGGCCCAAAAATAATCCTTCAGTATAAACTTATGTACTCTAACCACTCGAAGCCGGGGCGGGTAGATGGTAAAAAATAAAACATTATAGTGGATATAAATCCACTAAAGTGATTTTAGAAGTTTTTGTGAGAAAAAATTAGGATTAATATGTATTAGGATTAATATTTAGGATTAATCTGACAGTATGTGCTCACGAGTCTTAAAATTATAATAATATAATTTTTAGACTCCAAAGCCCCTGGAATCTCAAGTCAATTCTCAAGACATCTATAATGCACTATTATTTATATATTTTTACTATAGTCATTATAGATCGATATTTATTTTGTAGATATTATATGTGAATGTATGTATGTATATGTTTATTTATTATATAGTTTTATATATAACCATATTTGGTTGTGTTCCGGTTTAAAGAGTGAACGAGCCAGCGTCGCATCTTTGTTGACCACTGACACACTTAATCTTAGGTGACCAATTCGATCCAATTTGGGCCAATTTGCTAAATTGCAAATAAAAAAACTCTAAATGTATGTACCAGCAATAAAACCGACACTAGGTAGAGCTTTGTGCAAGCTTGTCTGGGTAGGTACCACCCACTCATCAGATATTCTACCACGAAAAAGCAGTACTTAGTACTGTTGTGTTCCTGTTTGAAGGATGAGTGAGCCAGTGTTATTACAGGCACAAGAGACATAACATCTTAGTTTCCAAGGTTGGTGGCACATTGGTGATGTAAGTGATGTTTAACATATCTTTAATGCCAACGTCTATGGGCGTTGGTGACCACTTACCAGCAGGTGGCCCATACGCTCGTCCGCCTTCCTATACAATAAAAAATCTTATTTTAATTTTCGTACGAAGCTTGTAATATCTTCGACAATCCATTAATTAATTTTATCACAGAATAATGAAACCGCAAGCTCTTTGACAAAATGAATGGATAAAATTAATGATAAGAGCCAATATAGAAGATTGGCATAGACATAATTCATCTTTTTTAAGTAAAAGATGTAATAGAACCAAGATGGGTCAGTGGTTAGAACGCGGGAATCTTAATCGGTGATTGCGGGTTCAAATCCAGACAAGCCATCCTGATTATCTATGAGATTAATTTGTGTTTATAATTCATTTCGTGCTAAGCGGTGATGGCAAAAAAATTAGTATGTCTCTAATTTTACTTATGTTCTGACACATGTATCCGACAACCCG
The DNA here is from genome assembly GCA_963151315.1 of Nymphalis c-album. Taxonomy (NCBI): domain Eukaryota; kingdom Metazoa; phylum Arthropoda; class Insecta; order Lepidoptera; family Nymphalidae; genus Nymphalis; species Nymphalis c-album. The sequence continues at coordinate 6,646,378 of OY720610.1, forward strand.
TATTGGAGCAGCATGGTGGAAAAAGCTCCAATATAAGGCCGTAGCTCAGCAGTAGTATATTTACAAGCTCATAACACTTTTATTTTGGGGAATAATGTTTATATAATAAAACAATAAAACATGAGTTTTTAAGCTACAAAAATGCTTATAAGATCAACCGCTAAATATATATTTTTTATGATTTCGACGAATACACTTTAATCATTCGGATCCCACTTGAAACTAATTGCCGTGTCTGGGTCTTAATATTAAGAAATTCGGGTAAAAAAGAGTAAAAATATAAATATAAGAACACCAACACGCTGTTTCGCAAAGCGGTTGTACATACTAATAGTATAAATGCTAAAGAAACTCTGTCTGTCTGTTAAGCTTTTACCGCTAAACTATTGAACCGATTTTGATGAAGTTCGGTATGAAGCAAGCTTGAATACTAAGGAAGGACATTTTATACTCCATAAATACGTGGGCGAAACTGCGGGCAAAAACTAGTAAAGAATGAAGAAAATTTATGCAATTTACAAAATAAATTTTTGAGACAACCATCTTACTTACGTGATGTAATGATTTGTTACATTTTTTTTATTTGGAAAATAAACAGTACTGAGAATATTTAAAGATTAAAAAATACAATTAACATTATCCTCTACTTGTGTTAAGCAAATTGTGAAAAAAAAACTCGAAATCTGAAACAATATTTTTGCGTCTATGTCGCAAATATACAAAACAATTGTATTCATTATGTGGTCAGGTAAAATTGCAATAAGACACGTAATTAATAGTGTGCTATTAATAAATGCTGACGTACCGACCTTGCGTTGCAAGCGCGTGCACGGCCGCTGGCTTTACACCGCGCAATGCTGGGTGCGCGTGCAACATCCCGCCCAGCACGGGGCTGCTCAGCCCGAGTATATCACCTCCGCCTGGTTTAGTAGTTAGTTAGTACTAGAATCTTAGTATGTTAAAGCTTTATATAAAATCATGCAAGTTTCCGACGCCTGTTGTAGTCTGGCCATCTGCATAATTGGTAGGTTACCTACATAAAAGATTTATTGAGTTTTAGCTTTGGTCACGTTAGTTTCAAAAGTTTAACATTGTTTTTGTTATTAGTAGACTATGGCCTAGGATATCCCACGTTGTTATGATTGAGTTATTAATGAGTTAGTAAGTTAGTTTAGTGTTATGAACGTTGGTTATTGGTTTTGCTTATGCAGGTTACGTTCGGTATAAATTGTTTATGTCTCCATTCAATTTGAATTTTCAATACATTTTTATTATTTTTATAATCATTGAAAAGCGGCTGTTTGTTTAAAAGGTGATCTATCTCTTTCTGTCATTTTACATTTTACGTTCTAACGAAGAAGACAGCTGAACTCAATGATTATGGATAGATTTTTATGTATTTGAAATTAAATAGATATATTGCATTATTTTTCTGTTTAACATTTTCTGTATAATATACTAGTTATTGCATAAATATATATTTCTGATCTGAAATGTATGTATTTAAAATTTATTAAGGAATATCTTACCTTTTACATAAAAGGCAATCAAAGAAGGGGTAGTTGAATTTCGTTTCTATATATCAAAGCCAAGGGGAAATATAATGCTTACTATTTATATATGTGTATATGTATGTATATTTATTAAGGAAAATAATAGAAGACATATATAACGTACTCAGTCTTATTAAAGTTTCATGCAAATAAATTTTATCGTAAATGCAAACACAGCAGGTGAAATAACTTACCCAATATAGAGTTCTGCGTAATTAAATGATGTGTTGGCGGTTGTTGCATCACACCGCCCCCGACCAGCACGCCGTGACCAGGGTGGCTGGGGGCCAGCTGCTGAAATAGAAAATAAAATTTGGGCAAAAATATTCGCGGAAAACGGTTCTTTGTGTATAGACATCAACAATACGGGCGTCAAAATTGCGGGATATATTTGTAGCCTCGTGTCTTGCGCTAGCAAATTTTGCCAAAACTTTTGGCAGTGATTTGCCGAAAATTCAATAATACTGGAAACACTTGAGATGTATCGATGCAATTTTATGTTATCCTTTTAGCAAGGGACATTTAGTAGCTCTAGGTTAAGGAAAGGCGACGAACAAATGGACTTGATGGTAGTAGTCCACCACCACACCGAAAGCAGCACCAAATAAGCATTAACTCCGCGACGAAAATCATTGCCTAGATGTGAGTATTGTAATTTGTCAATTTTTATAATTACACTGGCTAACTCATATTTCAAAACCAAAGCAAACAGATCGAAATAACGCGATATGGGATCACATCGAACTGGCAATAAAGAACAGTTAGGTATTGCATGTCGTGTGCTTGCATGGACTATAAAAATATATAAATAAAAACTAACCCTCTGTTTACGCATACAGTTTTGCTATTTTTTTTTAGTCGTCTGTATTGACAAACGAAAAAAAAACATGTCGATGTCCGTTGTATAGTTAGTTTATAACTCTATAAATTGTTTATTATTTATTTTGAAACTTATTTTTAAGCGTCCACAGTAAGGGGCCGAATTAGAGTCTATAACGAGTACAAAACATTTCCGAATCAATTCCGGTCCCTCGTTGAATAATCTATATTTATTCGAATCAGAGGCCCTAGCCAAGTTGACATTCTACAATTGAAAACGCTAATAGAAAACTAAACAAATGTATGAGAATGACCACGTGACTTATCGTTGAGAGATGTCATTCTCATACATTTGTTAATTGTAGAATCGTTAATTGTAGAATGTGAACTTGGCTAGGGCCTCAGAACTGAACCGATAATATCTAAACATATACCGTTACGTCGAAGTCGAGATGGCCCAGTGGCTAGAACGCGTGAATCTTAACTGATGAACGTGGGTTCAAACCCGGGCAGGCACCACTGAATTTTCAAGTGCTTAATTTGAGTTTATAATTCATCTCGTGCTTGACGGTGAAGGAAAACATCGTGAGGAAACCTGCATGTGTCAAATTTCACTCAAATTCTGCCACATGTGTATTCTGCCAACCCGCATTGGAGCAGCGTGGTGGAATAAGCTCTAAACCTTCTCCTCAAAAAAGGAGAAGAGGCCTTAGCTCAGCAGTGGGACATTCATAGGCTGTTACTTACTTTTACTATACCGTTACGTCAAAATCAAAATGAATTGTTAACTTTGATGCAAATAGTCGATAATTAAATTAAAGAATAGGAGAACGGATAAAACGCCAACGATCACGCTTCGAACAGATTGCGATAAAGTGATAATTTGTTGGTATAATTGGCTCCAAAATTGTCTTTCTTTTAGTCTCGAAATGTTGTTATTTCTTTCTTACATGTTTTACTTGGTGGTAGAGCTTTGTGCAAGCTCGTCTGGGTAGGTACCACCCACTCATCAGATATTCTACCGCAAAACAGCAGTACTTGTTATTGTTGTGTACCGGTTTGAAGGGTGAGTGAGCCAGTGTAATTACAGGCACAAGGGACATAACATCTTAGTTCCCGAGGTTGGTGGCGCATTGGCGATGTAAGCGATGGTTAACATATTTTACAAAGCCAATGTCTATGGGCGTTGGTGACCACTTACCATCAGGTGGCCCATATGCTCGTCCGCCTTCCTATGCAATAAAAAAAAATTGTAATATTCCTAATTGATAACTCGACTTCAAGTTTTTTTTCTTCTTATCGTCTATCGTAGCACGAAATCCATTGTACTGTGTCTGACTTACACTTGACTTGTTTTTCATTTCGTCTGAATAAATAAAATATGAATTCCAAATTCAAATTTCAAATGTTTTATTTACAAGCTTTATGTAGAATATCTTGGTTTTCTATTTTGAGTTGTTAAGAATTATAATAAAATTAGACAAACATGAAAAATTAAAAAAGGCTATTAAATTTATTTGAGAGTAAAGAATGATACCTTTAAATTTCGACTAGAAATTTCGACGGCAACTTCGAGATTAATTTTTAAAATCATATCACACAGTAGATACTAGACAATAGACGTGGTCGGATAAATGCAACGCCTCGCAACTTTCTAGGCCAAGAAAATTTACAAGTTCCAAAAAGGGTACATTTCGAGTAATTTTCCACGCCTCCAGCTCGTTCAAAGCTTAAAATTACTTTTTTTTTCCTTCTCATTTTAGTCCGCATGTGGAAAAGACTTCCTCAGAATACGATACTAAAAAAAAATTCGTCCTTTGTCTTGTTTTCTGTATATTTTACGAGAATAATGATGAAATGGAGAGTCGTAATGGTTGAGCAATATGAAAATGTTGATTATTATTAAGAATCCTTCATTCGAGTCAGAAGATTCATTGCGAATGATTTCGAAGAATTAATTTTGTAATCTGACGAATAAAATATAAATGCGTAAGGCAATAGGCATTCATAACAATTCTCTGACAAAAGAGTATTTTTTTTTTCATTTCAAAAGTAAAGAATTTTGTCCGTAATTGATTGTAAATATATCTTCGAATTATTATTATAATTTATTTAATAATTCAAACAGCTACATACGAGACTCATAATCGATGTTGTACGACAACATAACATTAAATACTGGCAATGATAACACAGATAAAATACTTCTGTCACTTATAATACATTACTTTACTTTACTTAGTAATATATTTGAAAATGTTTTATCGTTAATGGTGCATGTAGAATCTCGAAAAAGTGATGCGATATTGAACATAATAATGGTCCTCCTGACCGATTTCTGCTACGGCGGCCAATCTCAAGAGAGATTAGCCCACTGCGCAGGACATATAAGACTTGTGACCTTAGACCTTACTCTCACAACCCGATGGGACGGCAATCCGGCATGACCGGAAAGAGTTCAAGCGCAGGACCAACGGCTTTACGTGCTTTCCGAGGCACGGGAGTGTAAACACATCCAACTTCCAGACTCCGGGCTGCTACTAAGAAAATTCGACGGAAAATCTCAATAACATTTTATTCGTCCGATCTGGGAATTGAACCCAGGACCACCGTTTTTGCGGCCTTACATGTAACCGCTAGACCAACGAGACAGTCATAATAGTTGTAATATGTCAAGAATACGTACATCTAAAACGTATATCACCCAAAGTCTGTTGTCATCATTTCACGGGTAAGTGTGGTATGAAGTCTGTTCTTACGTAATAATACTGTAGAGCCACTTATATACATGTATGTATAAAATATTATAATATTCTGTTGGATAAATCAAGTACTTTTTGAAAGAAGAAACATTGCAATGAGGACTTAAAAAATGAACCCTCTTACTCTGTGTATAGACAGAGTAAGTTATTATCAAGTTCCAAGGCTTCGAATAGTACTACAGGTTTATTTATTTCAGAGGTAGGCGGATGAGCATATGGGCCACCTGATGATAAGTGGTAATCAACGCCCATAGACATTGGCATTGTAAGAGATGTTTACCATCGTTTACATTTCCAAAGCCACTAATCTTGGGAACTATGTTGTTATGCCCCTTGTGCCTGTAATTACACTGGCGCACCTTCAAATCGGAACACAACAATACAAAGTACTGCTGTTTTGCGAGAGAATATTATCTGGGTGATAACATTTACTCAGACGGTAAGTGTCACCCACTCACTTGCACAAACTCCACCACCAAGTAACACAGTACAGTAAAAAAAGAAATGGAAAGCTCTAAGAATTACATAATGTTTCCTTAAATTAAACCAAGTAACCAGAATATAGATATAACTTTAAAATAGAAGGTTGGATATCTTTAAAATTCGTCCAAAATATCAGGTAACTTGGAAATAAAGGTTGGTACTGATACAAGACCGGTCTTGTTTACTCTTTGTTTATTATCCTAGTTGAGATAAACTGTAAGTACATTGAGTTAAACATAAACTCGTGAACAGGATCATACTCGACCTAAATCTTAGTATCAAAGCTTGACCTGAAGTGTTCTCGTTAAAATGTTTCATAGTTACCTCGCCTTACAACATTCTTTATATCTTTTTAATTAGTTTAGACGTTAATGTCTGTGTTCGTTTTACATATTTTATTACTTGGTGGTAGAGCTTTGTGCAAGCTCGTCTGGGTAGGTACCACCCACTCATCAGATATTCTGCCGCAAAACAGCAGTACTTTGTATTGCTGTTCCGGTTTGAAGGGTGAGTGAGCCAGTGTAATTACGGGCACAGGGACATAACATCTTGGTTCCCAAGGTTGGTGACGCTCTCGCGATGTAAGCGATGGTTAACATTTCTTACAATGCCATTGTCTATGGGCGTTGGTGACCACTTACCATCAGGTGGCCCATTTGCTCGTCCGCCTTCCTACACAATAAAAAAATATATATATATATTGTTAGGTTTTGAGATTTTTAGAGGTATTTATGGTAACATTCTTAACTGTATAAAAAAACCTACACCATAAAACACAAAACACGTTGAAATTGACTCACTTGATCATTGTTACCTATTGTACGAATTATAATGAGCCTTGTAATAGAAATATAAAATATTAGTATCTAGTACTTAAGTACCTACCGGCCGAATACTGAAACGTCATTCAAATGTTAAGTGCAACTCAATTATTTAAGATGCCGATAATTTCAAATTTTGCAAACTAAATTTTAAATTAACGGCGTCTCAAATAATTAAGTTGCGCTTAATATTTGAATGACGTTTCAGTATTCGGCCGTACGAGTATCTATGTAGATCAGGATCCTACTATTTACATGTGAAAGAGAATATATTGTTGAACGTTATTGTGAAGAATTGTTTTATTGGAGTATTTTTAAATATTACCATTGATAGTGTTAAGGGAAGTAGTATATGGGCTGCCTAGCGATGTATAAGTCACAAGTTCGATGCTGACCCCTTGTATATTATCGCTCATTTATAATATAACATTTACGCTTAATTGGAGGGGTAAGTGGGAATTTTAGTGTTTCTTAAAATGGTAATTGCTAATGTTCTTTTTTAAATCATCCTTTTCAGTATAAATTTAGGTGGTATTCTTAAAACGTCATAAGCAGAAATAACCTCAATTCCAACTTTATTCGTTAGTTGTTGGTCGATAAAACCTTCATGGTTGAAGCTTACCTGATGATGAGCAGACAGATGCTCGGGTCCAGCTGCGGGTGCAGGTGGTGAGAAATCACGTACATTCGCATTGTGGTTCACAGCTATGGCAGCTGGCATAGGCGGCGCAGGCGTTTGTGGTGCGGTGCTCAACTATAAAAAAAAGATTTTTTTTTGAATTTGTGTGTTTGCGCGTGTGTGTGTGGTTTTTGTACTATGACTACACTTACGGCAATCTATTTGTCGACTTATTATATTTGAGTACATTACTCATTAGGCTTGCACCAAATCTCTAATTTATATCAAAAATATATCATTTGTCAATACGTAACATTGCATTTTGGGTATACCCACATGATTTTAAGTGAAGAGTTTTTTTATACCGCCCGTTTGTTGTATATACATATAATATTAATGTAATTGGATTATTTTTTTGAGAAATAAATTCCTAAGTCTTCATGTATTTAACATGACCACACATACAAACACAAAGGTACATACTTAAACACATCTACAAATCTAATAGTACATAATATATCACCAACAATATTTATTTATAATACAAATTGAATGATTTTTTCAATCACTTAGACATTTTATAATATTTCTTTTGTTTTTTTTTCTTGGTTTTTATAAATGGCGGGAATGCAAATGACTCTACTCCACCAATGGTAAATGGTAGTAAAGTCCAAACGCGACGGCGGCCAGAACAGGAAGTGTTCTACACTAGCCACCCCCACCTAGCCGGCTCGCAAGATGCCTCTTTACGCCTCGTTTGAAGAAACCCAGGTTGTAGGAGGAGGAGAATACCTGGTATAGAATTCCAGTTTTTGGAATTGCGACAAAGAAAAGAGTTGCCAAATTTATTTGTGCGCGATGGAATTGATGTCATAGTTAGGCGGTGACATCTACGCGTGACGCCGGCGTTAACTTGTGAAGGAAGGGGGAAGCAGGAATTAGGGAGTAATAATTTAATTCATTATTATTAAAAGAGCTTTGAGATGTTATTTTTTTCCGATTTTTTTTTATAACATACTAGAATATGTAATGTTACATTTGTATTAGATTCAATCGTAATACTCTTAAGGTCTCATCAATTTATAAGTGCGATCCTTATATATCTGACAACCTCAAATCACTTAGGATATCCGCAGTTGTAAGTAGAAAGAAAACAATATTGAAAAGTAAATAATGAGCTATAAGTGGTTAGAACATGTAAATCTTAGCTGAAGATAGCTTGTTAAAGTCCAGGCAAGCTGTATTTTTATTAGTAATTTATCCCGGCGATGACATCTTGATGAAAATTAAATATCAGATGTTATTCCATTTTGTCGTGTGCCTCTCAAGCCTTCTCTAAAGAAAAGGAGGCCTTGTTAAACTGGGTGGGTTATTTAAATTTATGGACGGGCTGTTAAACAAAATATATTAAGTCTAAAATTTTAGTCTGAAAATTAACATTTTTATGGTCCCAGAAGTGTAGGTAAATTAAACTTGAAAATGCATTCTCTATTTTGGATGTTATTAGATTCGGGTTTTAACCGCAATTGTAATTACATGTTTTAGGGTTTCCTATATTCAATAGAAAAATGTAAGTCTATATAACTTTCAAATCAGGTTACCATTGTTACAAATTAAGGAGAAAATAAGCTGTATCAGACGAATAATCTGGGAACTAAGATGTTATTACACTGGTTCACTCACCCTTCAAACCAGAACACAACAATACAAAGTACTGCGGTTTTGCGGTAGAATATCTGATGAGTGGGTGGTACCTACCCAGACGAGCTTGCACAAACCTCTACCACCAAGTAAATACTGGGAATACTATTTCATATATATCTTCATAGAATTATGAGACAGTTAGATTATTTTCACAAAGTAATAGAATAAATTAGTTAACTCCATGTAAAGTAATGTAAATCGTTTTCATCAAATAAATTCATTGTAATTTACTTTATTTTGAATTTACAGCAGAGAATATATACTGAATTGTCTCGTTTTAAAGAAACAAATCTGAGCTGATATGTACACGATTCCCCAAGTATATACATCCGAGATTGACAACTCTATCTTCTGTCGCCATTTGGGAATTGAATTTTTATCTCTAAAAGGAAAACGGGACACAAACATAAAGAGTGTGCAACAAAGTTAAAGAAATTGAAACAGGAAAGCTGATTTTCATAGAATGTGAATCGAACGACTTGAAATTTAAATTTGTCACGACTGTACTCGACTTTTATCGAATTACGTTGAAAATATGTAACTGGTTAAACAATGCTGTATTTTTCTTCTGAATTGCATATTAATAATTCATTCAAAATATTACTCCCCGCATTATTGCCTCCACTGGTGACAGGAGGGCTAGATCATTTTTCGCCCAGAGAATCGGAATTGCGATTCAAAGGGGAAATTCTTGCTACCATTCCACGCGGTCACGACTTGTAGAGTAATTATTTTTAATTTTTATTTGTATTTATTTAAGGTTTTAATGTAAATAAAAAAAATGTCAGGAGGAGATATGAATTATTGTTTAACTACGTCGTCTATTATTTTATTTTTCGACTCTCGTCTGTTTTTTTGTGTGTTTGTGTGTGTGAGACAGTTAAACGCTGTTTTCTACCTCTCCGGTATTATTGATTTCATATTTGAAAGAAGAGGACATTGATATTCTAACTGCTACACAACCTTTATAGATAGTTCACTGTCGAAGTTCAACATCCTGAGTAAACTTGCATGTGTCAGGATGCCAACCGAAACCGGAAAAACATGGCGAGCATGTGCGCCACCTGATGATAAGTAGTCACCAATGCCCGTAGAGATTTGCATTGTAAGAATCAGCCTGCGAATGTCCCCCCCCCCTGTTGGGCTACGGCTCCTCTTTTTGAGGAGAAGTTTCGGAGATTGTACCACCACGCTGCTCCAATGCGTGTTGATGGAATACACACGTGGCAGAATTTCATTGAAATTAGTCACATGCAGGTATCCTCACGATGTTTTCCTTCACCATCCAGCACGAGATTAATTATAAACCAAATTAAGCACATAAAAATTTAATAGTGCTTGCCCGGGATTGAACCGACGACCATCGGGTAAGATTGCCGCGTCCTAACCACTGGGTCATCTCGGCTTATACATTAAACCCGACATTAAATCTTTCACTTTAGTGACAGTTACAAATACGAAGCAGAGAAAAGCGACTTCCACAAAGGATCGCTCAGTAGTCGTACTGATAACGTCAAGATACTCCAACGAAATTACCTTATACCTTATTTGAATTGATGCCAGAGACAGAACAGATAGCGTAGTTGAAAGGCTTTGTAGCTGATAACGGTGTGTACTACCACTTTAAATATATAAAAACTTAGTCTTATTACAATAAAGAATTAACTGTCTCATTTAATATATAGTATTTATATATATATATCTTCACAGAATCAAAATATATTAATTCTAGTACATTACAAGCACTTTTATGTCGTCGAAAATAAAATGAATCTCGTTTTTTATTCTCTGGAGAAGGTTCTAATGAAAGAAAAAATAGGAAAGTTAAGCGGAACATTAGAAATACATAAGAAAAATTAATAACAAACACTATGTTTTTAAATAATATTTTTTTATTAATTATACCAATTCGAAAACAATATTCAAAGCTAAGACAGGACAACGTCTGTCTAGTTTAGTCAACGTCTAACTAGTTTTTATTATAAAACTAACACCGGTTCGGAATTTGTATAAAAGTTACTCTTATTTTATCAATTAAATAATTTACATGTAATAATCATATCTCCATCGAGTTATTCTATCATTTATCTAATCGACAGGATTAGATAAATGATAGAATTATATGGTTTATTTATTTTAAAAGAATCACCTCAGCCTCCGTGGTCATGTTTAAGTACCATTTATTATTACTTACAATTACCTATCCTAACTAATATTATAAATGCGAATGTGTGTTAGTTTCTGCTTTGACGCCTAAATGCGTGATGCAGATCGCGCAGTTTCACTCGCATAGTTACCGTTCCCGTGGGAATACGGGGACAAAATGTAGCCTATGTTACTCGGTGATAATGTAGCTTTCCATTGGTGAAAGAATTTTTTATTTCGGTTTAGTGGTTTAGGCCTCAAAGCGTAACAAACACACAAACAAATTTATAATACTAGTTAGGATGTTTTCATAAAATATGCATTTTCATAAGTAGCTTTGTGGAGCTTTAAATTCTATTAATTGTATGAACATTTGATATATGCACTTACTCTATGTTTGTTTACGTTGTCCCTCAGAGGCAAAGCCTCTTCACTCCCACTCCTAGACGAGTCGGGCGGAGTTAATCGCCTTTGTTCATTCTGCGATGACAAGATCTGCATTTCCAGCATCTGCTCTTGCCTTATATCGTCGTTGTAGTCCTGTAATTACATAAGCAATTAAAACATGTTATATATTATATAGAACGGATAAATTATTTTACATAAGTAAGTGGTAGCCTGTATATGTCCCACTGCTGGGCTAAGGTCTCTTCTTCTTTTTTGAGAAAAAAGGTTTTGGAGCTTATTCCACCACGCTGCTCCAGTGTGGGTAGGTGGAAAAACATCAAGTGGTCGATATGCGTGTCCACCTACCTATTCAATAAAAAATGATTTGTATTTTTTTTATTGTATAGGATGTTTTTCCACCAACCCACACTGGAGCAGCATGGTGGTTAGTGGTCCCCAACGCCCTTAGACGATGGCATTGTAAGAAATGTTAACCATGGTTTATATCGTCATTTCGCCACCAACCTTGGGAAATAAGGTGTTATGTCCCTTGTGCCTGTAATTACACTGGTTTACTCACCGTTCAAACCGGAACACATCAATACCAAGTACTGCTGTTTTGCGGTAGAATATCTCAGTGGGTGGTACCTACCCAGACGAGCTTGCATATAGCTTTACCACCAAGTAAAGTATCGTAACTTGTATGTTTATGGAAAAACATTTAACTTTGTATTGAAACTATGTGAGTATTACTGCTTAAATATAATATAAATATAAATATCCTGGGATTATTCACACAAGGCCATTTGATTCCAAACTAAGCAGAGCTTGTACTATGGAAACCAGACAACTGATATACTTACATATACTACTTTTCTTTTGATAATACATACTTATATAGATAATTACACCCAGACTCGGCCAAACAGACATGTTCATGTACACAAATGTTTGTCCTGGGTGGGAATCGAACCCACGACCTGCGGCGTGCAAGGCAAGTGTCGTAAGACACCACGCAGATCGGCTCGTCAAATAAATAAATATTATTATAATGTGTCATTTTCTTATTTTTTTAAAAGCTATTGTTTTGTACCAAAAACATATGTAAATATCTCATAAATTCTCGAATCGTGGATAAAAAACACTTCACCAAAGTGTAATTGTATTGAAAGAAACAAAGAATGTATTTCGATTTCGCGATTTGTAAATATAAATACTCTTAGCATTACAATGAATTCGTAAAAAGCGACCTTTGAGCTTCGACCTTTGAAAAATAAAAATATTAACCAAAGTTATATTACAAGAGCGTCGGTTTTTCAGCTAAATGTGACATAATTTTTATTATAACGGATTTTATTTTGTTTCACTTTTGAGAAATATTACAACGTAATATTATTGTTTTTGTTCGACGTCGAAATTTCGACGATTTGTCACAAATAACTCCCAAACTTTGTCCTTAGAGAGTTCGCTGTTCACTGATTGTCATGATAACTTCTCGGTTTAATTGAAGTTTTGTAAATAATTATATTCTGTGGATACGAATGCGTGACGATTTCAAAGTTGATTATTTCGAAGGAACAATGAAACGGCTGGATCGAAGAGAGTAGGGCTGTTCTGTAAGAGGTATCTCGAAACATTTCACTCCCTAAGACAGAAATTTAAAGAAATTAAAATATTAACTGTTGCTTCTCAATACATATTATGTAATGTTATGTATGTACGGAAAAACATTGATGATTTTGTGAGAAAATGTGATACTCATAACATTGGTATAAAGAACAAATACAAATTAATTACTCCCGTTACTAGACTGTAACTCTTTTTTGGGGCTCGTTTCTACAACAGGATTCCAGAAAGCATTCAAAATACTTCAGTTGCTAAATTTAAAACATTGTATTGTAAAGGAACGCACAATTAATGAATTTATGGATGATAGAACACCTTGGGAATGAGACGATCGTCGCATAGCTATTTCTTTTTGTTTTTTTTTTATTTTATAAAAGAGATAAAAAAGAAACAAAAAACCAAAACAATCCGCTGAGTTTCTTTCGCCGGTTCTTCTCAGGGCTGGGTGTTTCTTTCCCGAACCGGTAGTATTTTCCAGTTTGACAATCCATAATTAAGTGTAATACTTCAATATTGAATAAAGTATTTTGAATTTGAATTTGACGGGTGAGAAATGACGTAAGTTCTCACAGAATTGCCGTGCAGTTAGCGTGTATATTGAATTTTAAATTTTAAGGAGCCGTTACTTCGTATATTCTAAAATTTTAAATTTTAAGCTATTGGTAATCTATCGTTGCTATCTTGTTTTGACGATGATTGGTAATTTGAACATTCCAACTAGATGGCGCTGATAAATATAAACAAAATCATAATAGTATTTATGTCTAATCATAAAGCGAACTTGAAAGCCGACAAGAAAATGAACCCCGAAGGAACGAGACGCAGTTGACTGCATACGCGGATCTTATCTAAATATGGAGAGTTCACACTCAAAAAAGCCGAGATGGCCCAGTGGTAAGAACGCGTGAATCTCAACCGATGATCGTGGGTTCAAACCCGCACCGCTGAATTTCATGTGCTTAATTTGTGATTATAATTCATCTCGTGCTTGACGGTGAAGGAAAACATCGTGAGGAAACCTGCATGTGTCAAGTTTCATTGAAATTCTGTCACATGTGTATTCCACCAACCCGCATTGGAGCAGCGTGGTGGAATAAGCTCCAAGACCTTCTCCTCACAAAGAGGAGAAGAGGCCTTATCCCAGCAGTGGGACCTTCACAGGCTGTTACTTACTTACACTCATGCTAGCTCCATTGAGTTTTCGTATGTCTTATTTGTATCTAGAAATCGCCTCTTGAGATAAAATTATTTATCCATGCCAAGCCTGCCAAGCCAAGCCACATTTCAGAAGCATGGCGGTATCAGAGAGATCAGAGAGATCTTTTGCGTAGAAGTGGGATATTTACAGTTTATTTACTTATATTTCAATTTAACTAGTAAAAAAAGCGTAAATTACTTGTCTGATTTAGTACGTGGCGTCAGATTGTTTCACTTAACATTCACGTAACCGTTCTACTAAATGGGTCAAATTGACATTCACTTGGTGGTAGAGCTTTGTGCGAGCTCGTCTGGGTAGGTACCACCCACTCATCAGATATTCTACCGCAAAACAGCAGTACTTGCTATTGTTGTGTTCCGGTTTGAAGGGTGAATGAGCCAGTGTAATTCCAGGCACAAGGGACATAACATCTTAGTTCCCAAGGTTGGTGGCGCATTGGTGATGTAAGTGATGGTTAACATCTCTTACAATGCCAATATCTATGGGCGTTGGTGACCATTTACCATCAGGTGGCCCATACGCATAATGAAACTAAGAAGAGGAAGAAGAAGAGAAAACAATTCTACGAATCTATTATGATACGATCCGGTTCCGATATTTTGTAAACAGCAATTGTTAACTTTTATGTTAATAGTCGATGATAAAATAATTAAGAAAAGGAAAACGGATAAACGGCAACGATAACGGTTCGATTCGATAGCGATAAACTGACAATTTGTTAGTAGAATTTGTCCCAAAGTTCGTACGAAAAACAATTGCTAAAGTGTGATGCCAAATCCTGTGAGCAATTCAGGGATAGCGTTAGACATTTAAATTTATATGTACGTCATACATCAAAAGTTTATGGGTTTCCATATTGCTGTAGCTTCGTTTTTGTTCGTTCAATATTTGTTTTGATTGTTTACGGATTTTATATATATAAAATTTGTTTTATTGAAGCATAACAAAATTTATTTGGCAGTAAATTTTAGAAGAATCCGTTGAAGAATAGCTTGGATTATAGTTTAGATAGAAATATTCGCTTCAAACTAACTGCTGGTGACGTAAATTGAGTTTTAAGTTTAAAATAAAATATTTGTACCGTTTTTTTTTCTAGAATAGACGTTATAAATAAATATTTAACAAAGTACAATAGCAATGGTTTGAAGAGACGAGGATCACGTAGTAAGAAAAGCCTTAAAACTGCCCGAACAAAAGAGAGGTAGAGGACGACCTCCCGCTACGTGGTGGACCAGCATGACGAAACTCTTATCAGAGGAAGAATTGCCTGACCCGAAAACCCAGGACAGATTGTCCTGGCGCCATAAAATTCGGAGAGCCGACCCCACATAAAGTGGGAAAGTGCAAGGAAGAAGAGAGAAGAGTACAATAGGAATGGTTTTGAGATTTTTTAAATAATATAGTTAGGGGGACGGATAATGGGTCACCTGATGTTAGGTGGTCACCACTTACCACGGTCATGGAAATTGGCGATGTAAAATATATTATATATTACTAACAATGCCTTTAGTTACACTGGCTCACTTACTTGACATACCAAAACACAAAAATACTAAATTTTGCTCTTTGGCGCTGTAGAATATAAACAGTCTCGAATAAACTCAAGTTAGTTTAAAATTTACCCGGATTTAAACCTACAATTCTCTGTTAAAATTCCCGTATTTTAAACACAAAGCAATTCGGTACACGAACGTAAAATGTAACATTTCAAAAGACAATCTTCAAAGCTCGCTATTAATGTATCTGATCGGAATTCCTTTCATAGTTGCCTGTAATCGTAAATCATCAATTTTATAAGCGGACGGCGTTCAAATTACCGACGTCTCTGAAATGTTCGTAAAATAAAGTTCGCACCTGTTCGCTCTAAAGTAAGATTACAAATCCCAGTTATCTATTCATAAGCCAAAGTTTATTGGAAATTCGTTGAGCTGAACAATGTAGAATTATGGATGAAGATTGCTGTTGAAAATTTTAAAGCGGCTACAATTAGTTTAATAGGCGGATAAGTTTTTTAACTAGATTAAAATGTTATATTTGATTTAATTCAGAATATTTACTAGATTGGTTGTGAAACGGATAACTTTGGAGCATTTGAGGTGGAAAATATTCTATTATTTAAAGCTAAATTTGTCTTTGACGATGTTCAAAATTTAAAAGGTTTTTATTTTTCCGCACTTCCAATATTGGTAATCCCACCAAATTCCGCATACAGTGAGATATAAATGATACATGACTCAATATCCTGGTTATTTTTCGGTGGAATTTCTATTCAACTGGGGTAATGCTGCAGCATTATCGCCATCAATAACGTGATTATAATTTACACAGTATTATTTAATAAATAAATAATAATAAATATCCTGGGATTGAAGATCGTATGGCTTTCTGATCAATCGCAGTGATAAAATGCAATTAATGAAAAAAAAACCTCTGTGTGTTGCAAGTTTTAATGAGGCTGAATTCATGGTTATTAGGTAAAGAACAATGCAGCCCTCCCTTTTTGAAAAATTTGCCAAAGATTCGGCGTTAGTTCCAGTCTATAAATAGGTCAATTTTTATTTGGGAAAGCCGGAAAAAATATAATCGGGTTTCATTTTTGGAGGTTATGAACAGCGTATTTGAAAATAGCCCATTATAGTAAATACTTAAACTTCATGCACATAAAATCAAATGGAAAAGGATAGATAACTTATAGAGAAAAAAAACGTCAAATGTCAATTTAAAGTACCAAAATAGGGCTGACAATGTGCTAACATGATCGGATCCGACTTTATTTAATATAGATACAATATCGTAATGATTCTTAGCTATTTTAATCAATTACGAATTTGATACGGGTAGCGCTTTAATGATGTCACCATTTGACCACCATTTTCATTAAAAATAAATTGCCACCATTCCACGCGGTCACGTCTTGTACAGTAATTATTTTTAATTTTAATTTGTATTTATTTAAGGTTTTAATGTAAATAAAGTATATAATATTTTTTATTAAAGATAAAAAACAGCACATTTCAATCAAAACATAAGCAAACAGTCCATATCGATTTTTCGTTTAAATGAATCGATGCAGTAACTACTTATACTAATACAAGTACTCTACATCCCTATTTGTTGGGATGACATTTTATTGGCAATTTATACATCAGTCGATACAAGTTGATATACTTTTAATAAAAATAAATAACGCCGGCTCTAACAAAAATGAGGACATAATTAAAAAATCTTAAAAATAAGTTATTTTTTTTGCTATAAGTGAAATCTAAGGACGTTAAAAAACTTCCAGACATAGATCTACCATTGTTCTTTATGTATTATTTAGTTTCTCCCTTGAATATTAAAATGTATCTACCTTCTCTTGTAAAGCTTCATTTACCAAAGGTTGTCTGTGAGAGATAGCAATAAGCGACAAGACTTCCTTAGCGCACCATTTGTGGTTTGATTATGTCCTATAACTTACATGTTTGTTTTTTTTTTGTTGTGCAATAAGTATTAAATAAATAAATATTCACAGTTATATAAGTTCTAAATAAATGAAACAATCAATGGCTAATCGCTTATCCATTTTATTTATATGGCTCATGCGTTCAGATATATTAATAGTTGTGCTCCAGTTTGAGTGAGCCAGTGTAATTATACACCTATATGCGTTTGAGTGTATTATTAGCTATGATCCAGTTTGAAAGGTTAGTTAGCCATTGTAACTATATACACAAGGGATATTAAATTTTAGTTTCCAAGATTGGTCGCAAACTGGCGATGGAAGAAATGACTTGAATTACTAGTGGGGCTAATGTATATGAGCACACCATCAGGCGTATTTGAGCCGCCTACATATTTCAAAAGAATACAAGTTAGGTTCTGTTTAAACCGATTATGTTTAAAGGGAGCAGCAAGAATGGCACGGACGTCTCGTTCAAACCTCAAAATGACATGAACATAATCAGTGAACTTGTTGAGTCTTCTACATAAAATATATGTAGATTGAAATTTGGCGTTGTTCAACATTGTAATAAGGAATATGATGAAGCCAAGATGGGTAAGAAATCGTTCGATTGAAAATAAATTGGTTTACCTTGGGTCGAGTGACGGATCACGGCACGTCATAGAGAGTTTCACGGTTTGTTGACTTCAATAAGACTTCGAAAAGTGAATTCGGATCTACCATCATTTCATGTCATATATTAAACTACTGGTTACACTGCTTACTAGTATTGTATATATATTTTTTTTAATATTTTTTTTAATGTATAGGAAGGCGGACGAGCATATGGGCCACCTGATGGTGATCACCATGATGGTGGTCACCAACGCCCATAGACAATGGCATTGTAAGAAATGTTAACCATCGCTTACATCGCCAATGCGCCACCAACCTTGGGAACTAAGATGTTATGTCCCTTGTGCATGTATTTACACTGGCTCACTCACCCTTCAAACCGGAACACAGCAATACAAAGTACTGCTGTTTTGCGGCAGAATATCTGATGAGTGGGTGGTACCTACCCAGGCGAGCTTGCACAAAGCTCTACCACCAAGTAAATAACCACCACGTAAGTAATATATTTGTGTATATCGTCTGTTTATCTCTTTCTTACATTATTTATTTGATATAAGAAAATGAGAGAGAGAGAGAGAATATCTCCTATTGCATTGTTTTTATAAACATACAAACGTGCTAAGTGAAAAGTAAGCGAAGATTATAAGTAAAGCTGAAAATAGTTATTTCTGAAATATGTCGAATAAATATTTATACCTTTTTCTAGCTAAGACATTTCAATGTTATCAAATATATTTACCATGAATGTGTAGACTTATGAGATATTCTCATTCATTTATTAATATTTATTAAACCAGCCCACTAGATATACCCAGTATATTTTGATGCGACTTGATTCATCTTCTCCTACATAACAAGTTTGACAACACCTGCCTTATGATAAGAGATTGTTTTTAAATGTTACTATTTATCAAATAATACCTACCGGCACTAAGAACCTCCTCAATTCAGCAAGTGCATATGCAATACGCGCATGCGCCTCAGCTGGTGTTGCGAACGCACTAATCTCCACGTGTAGTTCATCTGAGAGATGTGCGAATTTTGGATCACCGGACACACGAAGCTCTTCTTCCTGTAAACAATCACTTATTAAATACTAGATATAATCTATCAATCCTTACTAATATTATAAAAACAATATAGTCAGTTTGTTTGTTGTTTCACGCCTAAACTACTAAACCGATTTTAAAAAATCTTTCACTAATGTAAAGCTACATTATTAGTGAGTAACATAGGGTATATTTTGTCCCCATAATCTCACGCGAACGGAAACTATGCAGGTGAAACCGCGGGGAAAACGCTTATAATATATAATCCTTGACAATGAATGTATGTATACTAATGTCAAATTATTTTCTATATATTCTAAAATTTAATAACCTAGCGATGATAAAAATATTGGAAAATATATATAAAAAAGAGAAATTGTTAAAAATAACTCTTCTAGTAATTGTGCTTCTATGATTAGTACAAGAATTTATTGTAAGTGGTTCATTAACATACCTTCTGACGGTCTTTCATTGATCCTCGTCCTAGAACCGCCATTTTGCACATTGTGTCTTCTTGCAGCCTCTTCAGGGAGTTCCCCTTGGGGCCCAGCAGCTTGCCCACGAAATTGAACTGGAACAAATGTTAACACATGAAAAATTGAAATCAAATCTTAATCTTGATGAATAAACTTAATATGGACACCATCCCATAATTTTGTTGCCCCCTTATGTAGTTAGTGTTTACGTAATGTAGTTCAATTTATCAACTTTTACTTTTGTAACATCAATTCAGAATTATAAATTTACTTAGCATAGGCTTTAGGGATATATTTATGATTAGTTTTAGCGGCTTTTCCCGTGTGTTAGGAGTGTAACGGCCGAATACTGAAACGTCATTCAAATATGATTGGGACTTAATTATTTGGAACGTCATTAATTTCAAAATTTAGTATGCGAAATTTGAAATTAATGACGTTCCAAATAATTAAGTCCCACTTAATATTTGAAAAACGTTTCAGTATTCGGCCATAAGGTAAAAAAGTGGCCTACGTTCTCGTTTGAAACTCAAACAGCACTGACATCCATACTCTCTGCTGCTATTGAGAATTTATCAAGAGAAAAACCCAATAAACTAACTATTGAATAACGAGGTTCGAATCCGGGACCTCACCGATTAATATAAAATAATAAGCACTTTTAATACATTATGTTAGAAAGAATCACAAAACGCTGAACTAACAGTTATTATTCTTAAGAACGATTGGTCAGGAAATATGAAAGATACATAGAAAAGACCAAGCAGCGGGTGACCGGATTCCGACTTGTAGGATATAACTAGAAGACACAGCTACATACACTTGAATCTAAGCCCGAGGTTTATTTACTTTGGGACCAGTTATATAGTTTTTAGTACAAATACGATAAGCCAGTTGGAATGTAAAATCAATTCAGTCAAAATTTATAGCTTCTGAGCCCCGAATTACATCGACATGTCTGAAGTGTTATCGAGGATCTGGCTAGGATCACCAGACGTGTAAATCCAGGAACTTGACCAATTTATGTCAGTTGAGATGTTTTATTGCATGGAGTCAGAAATATGCTGTTGTCAGTTCGTCTGGTATTGATCTGATTAACGTGACATTTTGAAACTGTACATTGTACAGTTTAATAAACTAGATAAATCCATAATGTCACAGTAGTGGGCGATGGTCATCTTTCCAATACTTGTCACCAAGTACTTTGTTTCTTTTACTTCGGCTTTCGGCTTAAATAAGCTCTGTGCAAGCCCGTTTGGGTAGGTACATAGTCATCACCGCCAAACAGCAATACATACGATAGTTGTGTTACGGTTTGAGTTGTGGGCCAGTGAAGCTCCAAGCACAAGGGCCGATCACCGATGTGAGGATTTGTCAATAAGAAATATTGATAAACAGCGTCAACTGGGTCACCCGTCCGTTCGCTATTCTATTTTAAAATAAAAAACACATCTGAAATTGTTTTCTTAAAAATATTATACTGTAAATGATTAAATAGATACAAATGTTTTATCTTCTACAAGTAATTTTCCGCAATTTCGCTGTCAAAGATCATATTTTCGATCATCATCGAAGATTTCATCTGAAATATTGGTGATAGCAATTTCTTTTTTCAATCAAAAGTATTAAGAATCCCTTTAAATCCAACACAATGGGTTTTATCAGAAGATATTATTTCAATAATACAGGAGACGAATGATAAAAATAACTTTGTCGATGTTAATCCGATTGATTCAATAATCCCACGTCTTGACTTGGATTTATTTATCTATCGACTTTCATCGATTGTTTGATTTAAAGTCTATTTTCGGTGTAATGGAAATGAATTTTATATGATATGACGGATTATTTAGAAATATTTATAAGTTATATATTATATAAAATAATGTTTATATAAATGTTAGCATGATAATATTACCGACATTAAATTCGTTGATTATGTTTGTTTATTTTGGAAACAAATGTTATTATTACATAAAATACAAAATAAGACATTAAAGAAACTAAAAATAGTTTTCAAATAAGTTTTACGTCGTCGCGTTCGGACTCTACAACCACTTACCATCAGGTGGAGTGCAGTCATTTGCCCTCCCGGGCTATAAAAAAAAATAAAAATATAAATATTATTGTTAAATTTTAAAAGAAAGATGATAGTATATTAAAGTAATGTGAAAGTGGATTAATATAACAATTTTATTTTATTATTAGCGACTCAACCTGACAACACTTTAAGTAAATCGTTTTTTAAACTCACGATTCAATTCACAATTCAAAGACCTCCCGAAACATGCTTAATTATCCTAAACGAATAACGTATTTAACCATTTGAGAATGCGTCCAAACTACTGGATTATAAAAGAGCAACTGGGCAAATTCTCCTCTCCTCTCGAGGAAAAGGCTAAGAGCTCAGAGTTTCTTCACCGTCAAAAACGAGATGAAAGACGCATTATACATAATAATACGACATAAATTAAGAATAAAAAAAATGCGTGTTCGAACCTGATGTTTTTGCTTAAGATCTACACTTATAAAACCGGTCTTTTAAAACTGTAATAAAATTAAAATACGACAAAGTCTAGTCGACACCAAATTTATTGACTCGCCTCGTTGGTTTCGTGGTCAGATAATTCGGACGTATTATAACGTCATATTTCCATGGAAAATAATGATGTATGCTATAAAAATAAACATCGAAATTATATAATATGACTTTATAATATTGCAATTCTGTCTTTAAACAATTTCGGCACATTGATGCAGATTATTAATTAATATAGCATGACAAATTATTCCATCCAATTACCAATTAATAAAAACAAATAAGGATGGAATTCATAAGGGGCCATAAATAATACTGGACAGATAAATCTCGTAAGGCAATAAAACATTTCTCTGGAATTCCATTTGGCTTCTCCGAACTTGACCTTCGCATTCAACATTCCAAATCCCGGTTGGGCAGTCCTTTCACGGGCTTCGGGATCGACCCCGTTCTGGGTAATTGGTCGGCGAATTGACGACCGCAAAGTTGTTAAAACTGTATGGTAACTTAGTTTTGCAACTGAAACAAAGGTCTCAAATATTAACTTAACTTAATACATATTTATTAAAACAAAAACCAATTGTGAATTAGAGCTTGCATAACGAGTGTTCCGTATAATATTTTTATTGAATTTATATTGAAGTCGTCCTGACCTTCAGCCGCCATTCTTAAGCGAGACTAGCCAACTGCGATGGACACAAATAATTCATAATAATCATCATCATCAACAAATAGGTCATAAGAATATGTTCCCGTAAACGCACTTTCTGTTTTCTTACTCTCATAAACTAATAAGGTGATGTATCCGACAGGATCGGAAAGAGTTCTGGAAAGAGCCGGACCAACGCTTTAACGTACTCTGATAGCAGAGTACAGACATGGGAATATAGACATGGGAGTGTAATCACTGCCAAGATCCCGATACTGGGTAGGTGCTAAACATTTCTCATTCCAAAAAACATCTTTTTAATCTTACCCAGGATTTAAACTCGAGATTTGTAGCCTGATAAGCTAACAATTACATCAACGAAGCTGTAAGGGTCCTCCAGACATATTTCGGCCACGGCGGCCAATCTCAAGTGAGATTAGCCAACTGCGCCGGATATATTATAGTGCACAAGTGTGTGCGCAAACACAGATGCACTCTCTTTTGCTTAGCTCTCATAATCCGATGGGACGGCAATCCGACCGGAAAGAGTTTAGGCACAGGACCAGCGGCTTAAAGTACTTTCCGACGCACGGGAGTGTACACACAACCAACTTCCAGACTCCGGGATGCTACTGAGAATTTTCTGACAGAAAACCCCAATAACTATTTATTGGCCCGACCTGGGAATTGAACCCAGGACAACCGAGTCTGCGGCCTTATATCAAGCCACTAGACAAACGAAGCTGTACGGACTATTTTAATCAGTCACATACAATCAACAAAGTGCTACAATTCTTTATTTATTGAATTTTATATGGCTAGGCTCGAGGGACCAATTATGTTTTCTTTAAACGGCGCTGTTTTATGCCATCATTAAAAATATCTGACTTTTGTATTACTTTTTTAAATCTTGGTGTGTTTATTTAATGTATTGTACAATATTATGTTATTGGAAATAATAATTATTAATATTGGCATTGTAAGGAATGTGCCAATGCCAATGCGCCACCAACCTTCAGAACTAAGAAGTTATGTACCTTGTGCCTGTAATTACACTAGCTCAATCATCCTTCAAACCGAAACACAACAGTAGCAAGTACTGCTGTTTTGCGGCAGAATATCTGATGAGTGGGTGGTACCTACCCAGACGAGCTTGCACAAAGCTCTACCACCGACTAAATAATTGAGGTACAAGACTTATTACTCTATTTAACTAAGAATACAAATTCTAACCTCTATTTGAGGTTATTAAAATCATTCTTATTCAAATAAGCTTTACAATACAGCGTAATAAATTTATGTACAATAATTTCCCATCTTATATTATAATATATTATACTTTGTTATTATCATAACATTTCTTATTCAAATATACTTTTAAAATAAGAAAAAAAAATCGTTTAAGAATATTTATTTTACAGAGAAAAAAGTCAGTAGTAACATTCTTGAAGTTTGTTTAATTTGCAAAAAATCTTAAACGAGATCCTTACTTTTAAATTAAACTAGAACAAACTAGAACTAACTAGTGTAATTAAAACTTAGCCACTCATTACGAAAATTAATCTTTTAATATTAATTTCTAAAACTCCGTCATAATTCATACGTAACATGACTTTAGAATAAAATATTTAAATGTAGTTTCTTCTAAAATATCTTGTATACATTAATTGTATTAAGGTTTAGCTTATAATTATTTATTTGAGTAAATATTAAACCTTATAGAAATAAAAAAAAAAGTAGAAATATTACTACACTAATTTTTTTTAAGGCACGAACGAGAGTTGGGCAAAGTTCTGATGGTGAACAAACCCACGAGAGATGGTTAGCGACAGGCAGGCAGTCTGCCATTATTATTAGTCCGTCTCGGTAGATACCACCCATTTATTAGGTATTTTAATGCTAATTATATATACGTATATACAGACACCAAGAAACCAGTTCGAAATAAACGATCGGATTGAAATATTGCACATTTGGTACTGCTGGCAAAACAAATTACACTGCATTTGGAGTCGATAGATCGATGCATCTTAGAGGAGCGCAGTACAAGAAGACACCTGCGACTATATTAAAGACTCTGGACCTCTGGGGAACCATTAAACCACTTGGTACATCGAATCACTTCTGTGTAATAAATCACCTCTTTTTTTTCTGACCGTATTTTAGTACACACAAGCAATAGTATGTTATTCCCTTAACTATAGAGATAAAATTAAAACATATAATGTGTATATGTGTGCATGATATTTATTCTTAATTGTATCTATGTCACTAGAAGTAGATGTATGTGGACGATGCTGACTATTTGTCACCAGTCTCACCTATTGCATAAAAAAGTGACATGATATTATTGATAAAAAAGAGAGAAAGTTTGTCGCCAGTTTAAATCGGTGATTCATTGAAAATATACTTTAGTAAAACGACGTTACAAAAGTGCTCGTTAGAGCTTATATAATAAGCTTCATAATTAAGATATTATTTATTTATTGTATTATATTTTTGGAACGAAGTTCTTTTACTCGGTTTACGGTAGTGTGAAATGGCATTGGCTCAAGGTCACGTCATATAACGAAATAGAGTTCATACCGTGCATGCCAAAAGCTACAAAATTCGATGCGTTGGGCGTTCGAATTTATATGGTCGATATGAAGGAGTTTAAGGTGCTTTTTATTTAATATAGAATAGTAAGTGGACCACCTTATGGTAAGTGGTTACCTCCACCCATAAACATTGGCGGTGCAAAAGATATTAACCATCCCTTACATCGCCAATTCGCCACCAACATGGGGACTACACTGGCTAACTCATCCAACAAACTGGGTGGCACAAAATTTGATGAGTGGGTGGTACCTACTCAGATACCAAAAAAACCCTACCACAGTATAAGCCCGTCGTTTACATGACTATACTAACAGATGATTAAAATAAAAGTGTCAGTCTGTTTATTTAAATAATTTCCGGTTTGTTAGCCTTTCGTATAAATATAAATGATGCTACAATTAAGGTAAAGCAAACTTTGTACAACGAATTAACAAAGAAATGACAAATACTCATTTATCTGGATAAAGTTTTTGTTTCGAGGCAAAAGTATTAATAATAATTTTAGGGTTCCGCGCTCCTTATGTTTTTTAACGCGTAACGTAAGGTGTACCTTACGTTAATTAAACGGTAAGTAAATGTTCTGGAGGACATTTACTTGAATGTCTCTGTTTTTTTTGCATTTTTAAGTATAAATATGGCGACCTGATTGGAATTATAAGAAATGTTAACCATCGCTTACATCGCGAATGCGCCACCAAATTTGGGAACTAAGAGATTATGTCCCTTGTGCCTGTAATTACACTGGCTCACTGACTCTTCAAACCGGAACACAAAAATACCACGTCCTGCTGTTTTGCGGTAGAATATCTGATGAGTGGGTAGTACCCTAGACGAGCTTGCACTAAGCCCTACCACCAGTAAATCTTATCACGACACTAGAGCTCAGATCCGAGTCGTTAAGCATACAAACGAAATGTATTTATTTACTACGGATTTGTATAGACGACAGTGAAAGTGTTAACTGTTTAAAAGCACAAGCTTAAAATGACAGTCCAAGTTCTTAAGGCTTTTACGGTCATAAAAATTGAAATAGAAAATTTCTCTCGAAAGTTCTAGAAAAGGTCTAGTCATAACAATGGACTATCGATCATAATGGTTCTAAAAGTTTAACACACATAGTGGAAGTGCTTCTCAAACATTTGTGTAGCTCGAGTTTGTAAGTATAGGCGTTGTTGTTGGGAATTTTATCGGGGCTTTTATTAAGGGACACTTTATTGCATTAAAGATATTACGAAGTTAAAGAGCAGTCGATGGTTTAAAGTTAATAATGAGCAGTCGATGGCTTAAAATTAGGTTTAATTTTAGGAAGGTGTACTTTTAACGGTAAGTCTTTGACTTACCAAACTAAATGATTTTTGATAAACTGGTAAAATGAGTGCAATTGCGGATGGGCGTTGAGGAAAACTATGAAATTAAGTTGAAGTTTAAGTTAATTCATTCATTAAGTATTATTAACTTAATAAAGCTACTTAATAAAATTAGTAAATGTATTTTAAATATATGTAAGTACATGTAAAAATTAAAACTATATACAAAATATATTATTTATTTATCTGCTGACGGTACACTACTAGAAACGAAAATTGGTACATTTTTCTCTATACGAGTATCTTTATCCGTGTAGTATGTTAATATTATGAGTGATAGAAGTTGCGTGAAGTTCTTTCTCTGTACAGTCTACATTCCGAAACGATGGTAGCTTTTGGTGGTAGATTTTTTATTTAGATTATATTATCTATGGTAAATATATCATATATTATGTACTAAAAATGACTTTGAATATTAATTTGTTTTTTTTTTCATAAAATTCGTTTGTATTTACTAGACTTGAGTCTATGATAATGTCATTTACTCTTAGTTATACTAACACCAAAGAGCAATATTTTTTAATGGTACTCACCATTAAAAAATATTGCTCTTAGTTATACTAACACCAAAGAGCAATATTTTTTAATGGTACTCACCATTAAAAAATATTGCTCTATATATTGTTTTAAATGGTATCATCATGAAAGTTACAAGGAAGATAACATCTTACCCATCGACTGGACCAGAAATGATTTATATTTATATCTGTTACATTCTCTATATAGATGAGACCTTGGTCCGACGTCATATAATAATAAAAAAAAACAATTCAAAATTTTAATAAAAAAAGATTAAATTGATTCGACTATTAAGGAAATCGAATATAAGATTAACGACGACAAAAACAAATAGAAATTTCCAGAAAGAAAATTCCAAATCATTTTAAGTCATGGTACATTACATTTGTTTCGTAAAGTATTATCTTTTTAGATAGAAAAGTCCTAATGGAAGGGACATCGTCCCCCCCCACTCGTTTCATGCAAATGAGATGTAAAGATGATCTCAGCAAAGAACTTCAGCTCCGTAATAACTTTTGTTCGTGATGTATTTTTTTATCATCATGCTTATTGCTTTATTATTTCTGAACATTAAAACCTTAAATAAATACAAACAAAAAATTAAAAATCATTACTATACAAGTCGTGACCGCGTGGAATGGTGGCAAGAATGCTAGCAGCATTTCCCCTCTGAATCGCAATTCCGATTCTCTGGGCGAAAAATTAACCAGCCCTCCTGTCACCAGTAGAGACAATAAGACGGGGAGTAATATTTTAGACGAATTTTTTGGCACTATTATTTTTTGACGTGACAACGTCTTATAAATTGGTTTGCCGGGTGACACTTCAAGAAACTGCGTTACGCTCCGCTCACGTTATGCGCTCACAATGAGAGCGAGTGAGAGGCACGCGTCCCTTCCACTCGGGCATGGTTAGCCCGCCTAAGAGCGAGAGAGACAGACATAAAAAGTGAAATTCAGTGCGAGATTCTTTGTATAAATTAATGTTTTAAATATAATTCTTTGTATAAATAAATGTTTTAAATTGTTACTATTATTTCATCCTTCTTCCTACTATACGAATGAATATTCACATTAAAATTATTTTACCACTCAAAGTCGTTGTCACGTAAAACTTTCGCCCGTATACCGACTTTACAGGCAGCCAATTTTTTTTTTTCTGAATAATTGTGAGTCGCTGTAGGGTCTATAGCTACGTTTTAAAACTAGAGCCATTAAATTTGTGATATGTGGACACACTACACTATACTCAAAATTAAAACCTTTAATTGTTAGGCTAAGAACAAAAGGAGCGATTTTCACCCGCGCCCGCCGCGGTGGTCGGACAGCAGCTTTATTTCTAATCTCACGGGATCGGAGTTCTATTCGGTTAACGCGGACATCGCGGTTTCCGACCGCGAGCCCCACACACGTAACGGGCATAAAAGGCGTTGTGAAATGTAGACAATTTTTGTCATACAATCTGTATTCTACAGAAGCCGTGAGCCCACAGCCGCGGCGGGTGCGATTGAAAACCGCTTCATGTGTTTTTAGCCTTACAACTCCTCTGAAATTGTTTTGAACTGCAAAGTTACGAATATACAATTTTGGGATGAAGCAAATAAAGGCCGCAAATATAATTTTCCCAAGGTTGGCGGCGCATTGGCGATGTAAGCGATGGTTAACATCTCTTACAATGCCATTGTCTATGGGCGTTGGTGACCACTTACCATCAGGTGGCCCATAAGCTCGTCCGCCTTCCTCTGAAATAAAAAAAAAAAAAAAGTTATGCCAACTTTAACTGAATAGCGAAATCTAACAATTTATAATACTAATAATACAATAATATGACAATATTAAGCAATTAACAGTTTTAATATAAATAAAATAACAATTATTGACCTTAAAAAACATAGAAGTAATTAGAAAAAAAATATTAAAAAAAAGTATGACAAGTTCGTATTTAACGATACTTATGTGAAAGTTCTAGGAACGTGGTAGCTAGCGCAAACCGGTTCAATCCAGATTTAGTCTGTCTGTCTGTATGCATTACACTACAAACACAAAAATCCACAAAAAAAATCAATCAATAATAAAGTATATTTAGCTAGTACAAACAGGGCCTTATCACAGGCTCATTAGTGGTTAGCGTTTGCTTTTTTAAAATCTCAAAAGTTTCAAACAAGTTAATATTATAATAAATCTCTTGAACTATATTATATAGAAGATTATTGGCGTAATTTTTTATGCTTTAAAAAGTAGACGTGTTACAAATTGGCTCTCAGTTGGCCCATTCTTTCGAATTGGCGTTTTTCTACAATGCAGTACGTCTTGTTGAACACATACGTCACTATTTTCTTACCGTTAACGCTGATTATATTTTAAAGGTGAAGTATATAAAAACTATATCATTGGTGTATTGTATTGGCTTGTATGCTGCTGCTATGATGTCGTTC
The DNA here is from genome assembly GCA_963151315.1 of Nymphalis c-album. Classification (NCBI taxonomy): domain Eukaryota; kingdom Metazoa; phylum Arthropoda; class Insecta; order Lepidoptera; family Nymphalidae; genus Nymphalis; species Nymphalis c-album. The sequence continues at coordinate 6,676,210 of OY720610.1, forward strand.
TTATTATCTCAAGTATGTCAAAAAAATCTCAGTAGCTGTCAGGCGTTTGTGAGGTACACCTTAATACCTTGGAAACATAAATGCGTTGTCGAACTCGGATAGCAGTAATAAATAGTTTATGTGTGTGTGCTCTTGTGCACTATAATAAACTTTGCAGAGTTAGTTGTTTTTTTTTGTTTGTTTTGGTGGTAGACCTTTGTGAGGCTTGGGTAGGTTAGGTTAGGTTAGTAGGTAGGCAGATATACTACCGCAAAACGAATGAGAGAACGATGAGTGAGGCATTGTAACTAAAGGCACAAGGGATACACGTCTGTTGGAAAGTTGGCGGCGCATTGGCGATGGAAGGAATAGTTCTTACATTGCCAATAACTATGGGCGATGTTAAATTATACGTCCGCATTCCAATAACATAATTTTTTTTTAAATAAAACTGGACGAATATGATTTTGATACGACACGAATCATGCGCCCATTAAACCATTTAAACCATTTATTTTGCTACACACATACATTACAAGATTATACAGAAGAAAATAATTAAATTTAAAGAATACAGTGTAGGTAGCACCCCTTGCTACCTACACTGTATTCATCTCAGTATAAGCTGTGCTAATGCACAGCACTGATTTTCAGATGGCCCCTGACTATTGGGTCATAAACAAATGCGCGCACACGAAAATAAATAAATAAAAATTAAGAGGATAGTATCCTCCTGGTGCTGTAAGCGCTAGACCATGACTGCTTTTACCGTATATATCTTCTACCTTCTATCCCTGTGTTACTATGTGAACTCTTTTTAGTTTATATATTATATGACAAGTCGGTTCAGTAGTTAAAAGTCGACTTTAATCACAATTCATTGAGTGAAATCAATGTACAATTGCTTAAGTATATTATTATTTATCATTTTTACTACCACCATATCAACAAAAGACGCAATTTACCAATGGAAAGATACTCTAGCTTTACAAAATCGTTTTATAAATCATCAAAACATATTTATTCATACATTCAAAGAAAGCGTTAAAGTTTGAAATATATTCCCGTATAACACTATATTGATTTACGATTAAGGCCGCCTGCACACGAGTCGGTTGCCGTATGAATTTCAATCGTGTGATTTCCATGAAAATATGGAATTTTTACCAGATAAACATTTTCCCTATACAATGTATCAATTTCCTCGTTTGATCGTTTTCGACGCGGTTACACCGAACGCGAAGCCTGTATTTTCGATTTTAGGGCAATGGAGATAAGAAGAGATTGTGTATGCTGTCAATAATAATACATTATGTTGTAATAATAGCATAGTATAAGCTTGATATGATTATGTTTTTCTTGCTACCCGTCTTCGCATATTGTAGTACAAATATAACTCCATTGATTTACGCGACGCAAGCCAATAAAGCTCCGAATCAGCACTATTTTTCCAGCATCTTCAACAATAATTGCCATATTTTCATCAATTTACACAAAACCTTAATTAATTATACAATTAAACCTCCATTTTTTTTATGATAGAGGGGGCAAACGTGCAGGAGGCTCACCTGATGGAAAGTGACTACCACCGCCCATGGACATCTGCAACATCCGAGGACATGCAGATGCGTTGCCGGCCTTTTAGGAAGGAGTACGCTCTCTTCTTGAATTATGAATCACTCCGTTCTCTCCGACAGACAGACGGCAGCGGAATTTGTTTTATAATGAGATAACTAGAGTTAAAAAAATATAGCGGTAAATAATATAATTTATTTCGTGAGAGATCACCATGAGGAAACCTGCATATGTCGAACAAATATCTACTAAACCGCTCTGAGGCAGCGTGGTGGAATAAATTTGGATCCATCCCCTATAGGAGGGTGTAACCCTCTGCCCAGCTTATTCACAGGCTGTTTGTTTACGTTGCTGAACTTTGGTCATATCTGCTACAAAGTTTTAGTGCATCTGCTACAGTTTTGGCAGTTCTCGTGACAAGTGCTCGACCGTCAATTTTCTTACTGTGTATGAGCACTTAATAGAATTGATATTGAAATAATAAGCTACATCCCAAGAAAATATGATAAATATGATAAACATCGTTATATACGTACTTATATATGAAAGTTCATCATCAAGGGAGGCAGTTGTTTTAAAATTAACTACCTCGTTGGTGTAGTGGTTATATACCAGACAGTAGAGTTCGAGATTCTGGGTTCAAACCATAAGACGAGCCAATAAAAATTTACTGGATCTTTTTGTCGAAGATTCTTAGTAGTCCAAGAGTCTGTAAAAACCATTGGTACTGCGTCTTTAATCGTATCGGAGTTATTAGAGTGAGGGATTAGAAAGTCTGTGATCACACAATTGTGCGCTAAAATATATCCTGCGCAGGTGGCTAATCTCGTCGGAGCGTCACGGTAGCATGCGCAAGCGATCCCGTGGCGCTCCACTTAAGACGAGAAGGGTACCGTGGTGGTTTTAGTCGGTAGGAGTCCGACATAACACTCCTTCAGAGGGGAAAAAAAAAGGTGGCTAATCTCTCTTTAACGCCGTGACAGAAATCGATCCGGAGGACATTTATTGCGATTTTCTAACGAAAAAACACAACAGCAGTTCAATGTTTGGTATTTAGCAGAGTTTACACTCCTCTGCCTCTGCATACAGTGTGCTTGAACACTCTCCGGTCGTGTCGAATTAACACTCAATCGGATTATGAGTGAATAAATCTATGCGTACACAATCGTTCGCAATAATGTCTAACAGTTGGCTATTATCTGTTGATAATTGAAACCATGTTTTATGTCGGTGAGGATATTATCAACTGTATTGAAACACCACAAAAACTCATTATATTAATATTTTAAAAAAATATTTTTTTATAGGTAGGCGGACGAGTATATTTGCCACGTGATGTATGTGGTCACCAATGCCCATAGACAATGGCATTGTAAGAAATGTTAAATATCGCTTACTCGTACATCGCCAATGCGCCACCAACCTTGGGAACTAAGATGGTAAGTCCCTTGTGCCTGTAATTATACTGGCTCACTCACCCTTCAAACCGGAACAAAACAATACCAAGTATTGCTGTTTTGCGGTAGAATATCTGATGAGTGGGTACCTTTTGCACTGACAATAAGGTTATATTTATATTATTAATTTTCAAATGTATATTAACAAAAGGATAATTAATGATACGTGATAGTGGCAAAATAATTTGTGTTCAATTATTACAAGGACAATTTATAACCCAAATAACTGTAATCGATAATCTTTTTTTTTTAATTACTTGGTAATTCTTTTTTTGAATTTAAATTATATATGAATAATTGCTCTTATGTTAAGGTAGAAGAAAAATATGTTGAAACCTAATTCCACGGCAAAAGAAATATATGAAAACGGATCTTTATGGATTCCTTCGTCAACTGTCACTGAGAAGATAGAGCGCCATCCCAATTGACGTTGTTTATTTTAAAGGGAGGATACAGACTTAATCGCAAATCAATAGTTTTAACTGATGTATCGAGGAACGGGCGAAGTGATTATTCTATTATGCCAAATAAAAACATATAAAAGTTAAAAGGGGATGAGTCTGTATGAAAATCATTTATTTTTGAAGAATTAGACATGAAAATTGGTATTTGGGAATTCTGAAATATGATACGATCGAGTAAAGCGGTATAACTCCAAGATGATAAAATAGTTGAAGTTTGTATTTGTTGATTTTCATAGTGGAATGAACTTTAATTGTATTATTGATAAAATGATTATTATATTTCCACCAAACATTATTATATTGGTTGATGCAAGGAGCAATTGCTGAGTTTTTATTGCCAGGTTAGAATATTAAATTGTCTAAGCTGGGAATGGCATATTAATCGTAAATAGTAATGGCAATAGTAAATAAATGTAATCTTGTTATTATATATGTATATAGTATAAAATTAAAAAAGTTAGCCAAAATCAGATTGATGCGTACAAGTTTAGATCTACCCAATTTTATTTGGAAGCGACCCAAAAACTGTTTAAGGAACACTAAGGTACATTTGGCGACTGTCTCGGCTTTATTAGTTCAGGTGTTGAAATGTATATACAAATATATCTATATATATATATTATTTTAAATAAAATACAGAAGGTAAATAAGCCATAAAACATAGTTTGGCTGGTTGGTGGTATCTAGACAGGATTTCACTACCACAAAAAGATTGTAGTGTATATCTATATTATACAAAGCTCACTTAGTTGTTTAAGCAGTAGCGGTAGCTTTATACTAAAACTAGCTGATACCCGCAAATTCGTCCGCGTTATACTAAACAAAGTTTTCTTATGTACGAAGGAAAAAAACATCAAAAAGATCGCAAGCAAAAGTATACTTTGTTTAAACATACATCGCTGAACACGCAGTGCATATACAAATCGTTGTTTCTTGAACCTTTAATAACTTTTTATTAAATGAAGATATCACAATCATATTTTTTTATAAGGGCCAAGTGTCTAAGAAATAAAATTTAGTAAATTTCATTGAAATCTATCCAGTAGTTTTTCCGTGATGCGCGCACAACTGCAGACCTCTATCATTTTATTTATATAAATTAAAATTGAAAACTGCTTGTGAGAGTTTACTTGAATAAAAACTATTTTGACTTTTGTCATTAAGCTGAACGCGCTAAAATCTTGATCTAACAGTCAAATAAAAAAAAAAAATCTTTGTGTCAAATAGCCCATGAAAATTTAGCTTCAAAGGTCATTGACATTTGTATCTTAGTTATATCGTCAATCTTTGTCAGGATCTTGTTCTTTGATCATGTTTTTGTTTCTCCCCTTATTATCTAGTACACGTAATTGGAAATAAACATCGGTTTTCCTGTACGAATAAGCTCCTTATAAACGCAGTCCTCATGACACAAGCTTCTGTCAATCCGATTAGTAGTTCTGATATCTCTAAGCAGACAAATATGTCCTTTTTTGATATCGTGAATATTTTTGTTTGTGTTTATTTAAACTAATTTTCATTTGCATGATACAATAGATTTAATTTAAGTATTCTTGTCAAGCTTTAGGATAAGCAGGTACTAATGGCGAAATTATTTTAAAATATATTACTAAAATTACAATAACAAAAAATAAAAAAATAATATAAATGTTTACTTGGTGGTAGAGCTTTTTGTAAGTTCGTCTGGGTAGGTACCACCCACTCATCAGATATTCTTCCGCAAAACAGCAGTACTTGCTATTGTTGTGATCCGATTTGAAGGGTGAGTGAGCCAGTGTAATTACAGGCACAAGGGACATTACGTCTTACTTCCCAAGGTTTGTGCGCATTGGCGATGTAAGCGATGTTTAACATATCTTACAGTGCCAATGTCTATGGACATTGGTGAACAATTACCATCATGTGGCCCATACGCTCGTCCACCTTCCTATGCAATAAAAAAAAGAATAACAACAAAAAACAATATAAATACACATAATGTATGGTATTTACTTAATATTATAAAAAACGAGTGCGATATGTGACTGCGTATTTGCGGAATATAGCCACGGCATCTATTTCAAAGTGCTTTTATTCAATTTTAAATTTATATTACTCCAAACGGACATTGGCTATATATACATATGTATAAATTTAAATAGACTAAAGCCATGATCATATTTATCATTTATTCATTCTTAAAAAATGTCTGCGACAGCACACAACTACCTATTATAAAAAGCTCACTAATTATATAGTTATAAAATACACAAAAGCTCACATATTATGCATAAATGTATAACATAAATATAGTTATAAATGTTATTAGAATATATAATACAACGCAAATATTATACACGCCTTGTACATAAATAACAAAATTTACTTTTATTAACGTAATGATTAATCCGCAAAATGAAACAGCGCAAATATATTTTAAGAGGTTTTATATGTACAACTCATTGCTTTATTGGTTTGAATATTATTTTTATTTTATTTATTTAAAATATCAAGATCGCAGTGTTAGATCAAAAAAATCATTCCTTTTTTAAATTTGACAGTGAACTATGACATAACTCCGCTCGTAATGGTCTCCGAAAACGATTCAAATTTCGAAGGTAATTTTATTTTAACGCTACGTTTGTTTCATAATAACGTTGAAATCGCTCGAAGGATTTATGTTAAGGCGGGACTACACTTGACAATATGAGTTTGGGTTGCCATATTAAAATTTATTTTGTTTCAAAAAATATGTTTTTTTTTATTAACAGCATGTAGTGGTTAACAATATTTATTTAATTATAAGCGTTATTTCACAAATATTTAGATGCTTTAAATTGCTTTAAAATGTATAAGAATTCTTTAAAAGTCATTTTACATAGATAATTTATATTTAAATTATTCAATTTGTAAAATCGAACAATATATATTTTTTTTGTTTTTACTCCTCCTGTTCAATGGTTGAAATTTATACTTATATTATAATAATAATAATAATAATATCCCGGCCCCCGGGACATTACTCACACAAAGCCATCTGATCTCAAACTAAGCAGAGCTCGTACTATGGAGACCAGACAACTGATATACTAAATATACCACTTTTTTTTTTGTAAATACATACTTACATAGATAATTACACCCAGACTCAAGACAAACGGACATGTTCATGCACACAAATGTCTGTCGCGGGTGGGAATCGAATTAACGTCCTGCGGGCGCGAAAAGCAAATATCTATCAATTACTCCGACCAGCTCGTCTTTTGTTTCTTACGCTTCCACGATTGTTCGACTAGCCAAGCGAAGCCACGGGCACAGCTAGTCGCTAATATTTGATTGATCTCAATTTATTTTGGAAGGATGCCATAAGTCATGTTTCTCTTATATATTAGCTCAGGTGTATGATGAAATAATGTTCAGAAAGACGCGAATTCTCTTTGATGATTTGATCGTGGAGGGGAAATGTTTTGACAGGTGAAGATTGGTTTTTAGTATGATTTATCCCTTTCATAAGGTGATGTATGTTGCAATACAATATATATATCTATCTATGTAAGTGTATAATAAGATTGGATTATAGTCTTGCTATAATGCTACATGTATATATATATATATATATATATATTATTCTAGGTGGAATTCGCTTTGTGCAAGCTCGTCTGGGTAGGTACCACCCACTCATTAGATATTCTACCACGATAAAGCAGTACTTGGTACTGTTGTGTTCCTGTTTGAAGGGTGAGTGAGCCAGTGTAATTACAGGTACAAGGGACATAACATCTTAGTTCCAATTGTAATATGATACTAAGAAGAGTAGGTACAAGTGGTTTTGTTCTTGTAAATCAAAGTATTTATTAAAGAAATCATTACTATATTCAATTATTGCTTTATATATATTTTTTAATTATTTTGCATTAATATTTCATAGTGGTGTAGCTAATATTAAGTTATTCTACTAACATACACAGCGACTGTTACAAATTGAATAACGCCTCGGTTAGTTCCGTCGTGTCTAGTTTCCGCAGCACTTACTGTATTAGGACTCAGGTGCAGAGTTTTTTTTACGTATATATTTGTTACGCTTTTACGTCTTAACTAGGATAAATATTGTCAGCGGTACATAAAAAAAACATAGGGTAAGTAATACGCCACATCGCACACAGGCGAAGTCATGATCTGAAACTAGTTCATTATTTATATAACTTTTTCAATACATAATTTACTTACTACAAGTGTGTTACAAATGTTTTTAATATATCTAAATCTAATGACACACCAATCTTCAAGTAATTAACTTCTTTATAGCTTAACTGGCATCGCCTAAGATATAACCATCTCAATAAGTAGCTTATTAACACAAGAAAACTATATCGGACTGTTAGATCTTAAGATTATCACATTCATACAAACAAACATTTTCAACTCTATAATTTTAGTATACTCAACTCATCACGAGATATATTCAATTGTCCACCCGTTTCACTTGAAATTTGTCATATCCTTCTCCGACGTAGACACTCACTAAAACGGACTTAATTATTTACAAAACCTATCCAAAATACATTTTTCCTTTTCCATACAAAGCTGGTACAATTAGCTAGTAGCTTATATAGTTTAATATAAAGTATATTTCCGATGTATCGATCACTGATTGTATGATGCAGCTCTATTCCTAATAAGCCATTTTTGATTTCAAACCACGTAGACAAACAATGTCGGAACTTTCAACAAACATAATATATGTAATCAAGTGCCCTTTGATGTTCAATAGCGATAAAATTTGTACTCAATACAATAACAAACGTGGCGAGCGCGGTTCGTCTCGAATTATAGAGCATTCGAACTTTCTGTAAGAAATATACAATATAATAAAAATCAATACAAATCAAAGAGTTCTTATTGAAATATAGTTTTATAAGTACTTATGACTCGTCTAGCAACTCTAAAATCACGCAATGATTCTATTAACCAGATGATTAAAAGTAGAGAAATGTAGAGTTATTCTTTTAATATATGAGAAAATATATATCCGCTCGTGAGTCGGCGGAGCGCAAGTCAGGAGGACAAAGTGATCTTGCTCCCCTACACTCTTCGCTAGTGCATACGGCAGCACGAGACTATTGCGGCTGCTATCCTCATCAGGAAGTTTTTGAGATTTACTTAAGTTTTACCAGTGTGGATAACACATAAGTAAAGTAGCAGCCTATGCATGTCCCGCTGAGCTAAGGCCTCTTCTCCTTTTTAGAGGAGAAGGTTTAGAGCTTATTCCGCCACGCTGCTCCAATGCGGGTTGGCAGAATACACATGTGGCAGAATTTGAGTGAAATTTGACACATGCAGGTTTCCTCACGATGTTTTTCTTCACCGTCCAGCATGAGATGAATTATAAACTCTAATTAAGCACTTGAAAATTCAGTGGTGCCTGCCCGGGTTTGAGCCCACGTTCATCGGTTAAGATCCACGTGTTCTAGCCACTGGGCCATCTCGGCTCGGATAACACATGATTCTTATAAAATACTAGCTGTGACCCGCAGTTTCACCAGCGTATAATTAATAAAAATAATAATAAATAAAAACCGCCTAGAACCTACCTTGATAAAAGGAATATACAACACAAAATTAATAATTTTTAAATTCCAACCATAAGTTTCTGAGATGAGCCGGATCAAACAGACAAACTCTTCAGCTTTATGTATTACTATGGATGTGGTCAAAGTTGACCAATTAGAAATTATCCACAAATAGCTAGAAGAAGTCTCAACTCCTATATATCTGTTATTACACAAAACATTACATGGTAATAAATATTAAAATATATAAAAATTTGAACAAAACCAAAACACTTGCACTAAAAAGTAAAAAAATAATTGCGTATTCTTCTATAATTTGATAAATAATTAACTTACTATTTTCTACTCACCAATATGTAGGTACGAATGTGTTGAGTGGTTGATAATGTATTTACAATTATTGTTATTTTTGGAGTCGATGTCAGCCAAGGTGAGATGTGCTTGTGTCGCACGCGCAACTTAACGAGGCGAATAAATGTCAATTTGTAATGTGTAAGTTTTTGGTTGTTTTTAAAGGATTCCCGTATTATTATTGCTAGGTACATTAAAGTGTTTCCTTGGCTGACATCGACTCCATGTTACCGTGGTTAGTTTTAAATTTACATCCGCAAACTTACTTCATGAACAAACTAAAGAAAACATTCTACTACAACAACACGTTTATTTCAAAGAAGAAGAAGAAGTTTAGAAGAGTGTTGTTGTTTTATATAATGTAACGAATAGATTCAATTAATTTTTCATACACTTGTTGCATTTTGAAAAGGGGGCAAACATAAGGGCAATATTACATATAATTATCTTTATTTTGACAAAGTAACATTAAAACTTGTAAAAAATCCCGAAAACATTTTCATATATCTAAATAGTTTACGTCTGAAAATCGAGACACATCCATAGATCAGGTCAGGTAAATGAGCCACCTTGTAAGTCACCACTCCATAGACACAGGTGCCGTAAGAAATACCGATCACCATGCGCCACTTACCTTGGAAAACGACATATTAGCTAACTCACCATTTCAACCGGACCACAAGAATACTATGTATTGCTGGTCGATAGCATTGTAAAGAGTAGGTGGTACCATTTTTTTTATTGTATAGGAAGGCGGACGTGCATATGGGCCACCTGATGTTAAGTGGTCACCAACACCCATAGACAATGGCATTGTAAGAAATGTTAATCGCATCGCTTACATCGCCAATCCGCCACCAACCTTGGGGACTAAGATGTTATGTCCCTTGTGCCTGTAATTACAGTGGCGCACTCACCCTTCAAACCGGAACACAGCAATACAAAGTACTGCTGTTTTGCGGTAGAATATCTGATGAGTGGGTGGTACCTACCCAGACGGACTTGCAAAAAGCTATATATAGTGAAATCAATTTTGTTATTCAAACACAATCAACTTCTATAAATAGATTTTAAATGATATTATATTGGATTTTATAAACTTAAAAATTATTTCCTTTCTCAAACAGCCCGCTACACCGTGAGTATAAGTGAACGAGCTAGTCGTTCATTTCAACGATTCTATTAAATCCTATGTATAATATCTTGGATACTCCGACGGATTTTTTCAAAGCCCTACTGCTATTAATAATGTCCTGCAGATCGATTACAGGCACGGCGGCCAATCCCAAGAGATATAAGCCAACTGCGCAGGAGATATTAAACTGCACAAGTGTGTGCAAACACAGGTTCACTCTCTATTCTTTAACTTTCATAACCCAATGGGACGGCAATCCTACACGACCGGAAATAGTTCAGGTGCAGTCCTAATGGCTTCGCGTGCTTTTACACTTCCAATCTGGGCTGGTACTGCGAATTTTAGAAAATCTCAATAACACTTTATTGACCCGACCTGGGCTTTGAACCCAGGACTTCCAGGTCTGCGGCCTTATATTTAACCACTACACTAACGAGAGTCAAACTAACTACCACTATTATCACTACCACACTTACAATTTACAGTTTAATATATTTCTCTATGTTCAAAAGTTTCAAAATTGATGAAGGTATGATCATGAAAGCGAAGCACGTCTCAATATAATGCGCTTCTAAAGTTGAGGATGAAATAAACAGCTTCGGACAAATAGCCTTGTGTTGTTGGAAAATGTGTTAATTAAAGTCCCCCGTCACGTCTGTTTGTTTGTAAGTTCGCGTTGATATTAGGAACTCTTATGTGGAGATTCATTCGATTTCGTATATGCAGATTGATTTACGAACTGCTACATTATGAATGGATATTTTGTGCAAATTAATTAAAATATGAAATAAAACAAAAAATTCGAATAATGTTTACAAGGCAAATGAAAAAAGAACAATATTTTTGCACTCTCACTTAATATCAAATTAAAATTGTACTGCTCTCTATTTACTCAAAGAAAAGGCTTGTAAATGTCCATACTGTGCTAAGACTTTTCTCCCTTTAAGGAGAAGTATTGAAGCTTCTTCCACCACGCTGCTCAAATGCGGTTTGATGGATACACATGTGCTAGAATGTCAGTGAATTTTTTCTCACGATTCTTCCTTCGCCGCTAAGCACGAGATGAATTATATATACAAATTATGAAACACATTCAGTGGTTCTTGGGTTTAAGCCCGCAGAAACGTGCTCCTTCTTCTTCTATTTGGCAGCTTAAAACAATTGAACTTTTGCAAATCACTTGACATAACTACGCTATTAAAAATACCGTTTCATATAACAATTAAAGCTTTTAGTAGTTACTTATATTTTAACATAGAAGCTTACTCTTATCTATTCTAATAACTTCTATGAATTTTTCTAAAGAATCAGTTTTATAAATTTTATTTCGTTTTTAAATGCGGTTCGAATACCTTTTATATTTCGCTCGAAGTTTCTACAAAGATGCAAGTACGTTCACTAGGGAAGGCTGGAAGCTTCGGGTACATTATCATACTAAAATTTATTCTATTGGTATAAGAGACACTTCCAGTGTAATCACAGAATAATTATGTTTAATTTGTTATTAGATTCCTAATGCTGGGTATTGAACGAAACCAAAACATCTTCAGGAAACCTGTTTAGTGAAATTTGCTGCGTACCCACTTACGTACATACTTAGACTAATTCTATTACATAATAGAGCGGATTAATTCTACTAATAAATTGTCACTTTATCGCAATCGAATAGAAGCGTGATCGTGGCAGTTTCATCCGTTTTCCTATTTTTAATTTAATGACTATTGGAATAAATGTCGACAATTAAGTTTGGTTTTGACATAATAGTATATAATAATACATCCAGGGACATTATTCACACACGGCCATCTGATCCCAAACTAAGCAGAGCTTGTGTGTCGAACCAGGCAACTGATATACTTACATATACTACTTTTCTTTTGTTAATACATACTTATAATAGATAATTACACCCAGACTCAGGACAAACAGACATGTTCATGCACACAAATGACTGTCCTGGGTGGGTATCGAACCCACGACCTTCGACGTGAAAGGCAAGTGTCTTACCAACCACGCCAACCGGCTCGACATGATCATCATATCGGTACGGTACCTATCCAAATAACTATAGTATTGTCAAAGATCGGAATTGAAGATTAGTAGAATTCCATCAGTAGATTCGTTCGTTCTAAATCAGTTCGATATTTAAAATGCTGTGTTCCTGTTTGAAGGGTGAGTGAGCCAGTGTAATTACAGGCACAAGGGACATAACATCTTAGTTCCCAGGGTTGGTGGCGCATTGGCAATGTAAGCGATGGTAAACATCTCTTACAATGCCAATGTCTATGGGCATTGGTGACTTACCATCAGGTGGCCCACATGCTCGTCCACCTACCTGTGCAATAAAAAAAATGCTTTCTGGCAAAAGATTAACCGTTATTTATGTGTGACGTCATGTGGATAATAAAACATGAATGGTCGGGAGCTATAAGTTAGATCTAAGTTTGTCGGCAATTTAGATAAAGAATAAAGGTGGAATTGGGCATTAGATGGGATCATATGTTTCCAACATAGTATGTGGGTACACCGGGAATTCGCTGACAGTTGTTTTCGTATTTTCAATAACCATTGCTCGCATTATATGATAATTTTCTATATTCAGAATTTCGTTTAGATTAAACTCGTCAGTGGAATTCGATTAAGTAGTTCTTATAGGTTTTTTTTTCTTTTAATGTTAAAATTTTTGTGTTACTTGGTGGTAGAGCTTTGTGCAAGCTCGTCTGGGTAGGTACCGCTGTAGATATTCTACCGCTAAACAGCAGTACTTTGAATTGTTGTGCTCTGGTTGTAATTATCTATATAAGTATGTAGTACCTGGATGACCGAGCTTTGCTCGGTATTTTTTTATTGGTAGATTGTGTTTTTTCGAAATTATACAACGCCATCTACTGGAGTAGCTTTAGTGTTGTTGTGTCGTTGCTCTCAATTAAAAAAATACTCGCCAATAGATGTCAGGAAGAGTTATTGATTATTATCGATAAAGTTGATTATTGAAAATACGAAGAAAATGTCATTTTCTAAAAATGAAACCTAGCTAGATCGATTTATCGCCCCCGAAACCGCCAGCATACTAAATTTCATGAAAATCGTTGGAGCCGTTTCCGAGATTCAGATTATATATGTATATGTATACAAGAATTGCTCATTTAAAGATATAAGATTTACAAAAGAAAAGTAGTATATGTAGTATATCAGTTGTCTGGTTTCCACGAGCTCTGCTTAGTTTGGGACATATGGCCTTCTGTGAATAATGTCCCAGGATATTATTCATATACTTTTTCCATTTTACCTTTCCATTATTTTATTTTATATAACATTTTCACATTTACGTGTATATTCACTTACGAATATCGTAAGATTGTAAGAGATCACCATGAAATAAAAAGATTTCCTTATATTGTATCCAATTGTAATTGCTTTCATGTTATCTTTATTGGTATATCTGCCAATGTCGATGTAGTGGCGAGCTTTTATAGCCATCGTCATGATCTTTGTACTGGGATTCTGGGCCACTAAAAGTTTATTGAGGTTTTCTTTCTTTCTCAGTATGTTATTTTTTTATTGCATATGTAGGCATTTGGGTTGCCTATGGGTCACCTGATGGTTAGTGGGCACCAACATTGGCGTTGTAAGAGATGTTAACCATCGCTTACATCGCCAATGCGCAACCAACCTGGGTACTAAGATGTTATATCCCTCCTGCCTGTAATTACACTGGCTCACTTACCCTTCAAATCGGAACACAACAGTACCAAGTACTACTGTTTTGCGGTAGAATAGCTGATGAGTGGGTGGTACCTACCCAGACGAGCCTGCACAAAGCTCTACCACCAAGTGAATTACCATTTTAATTCCATGCCGTGCAAATTTGTACAATATTAAATCTCCTGCGCAAATGACCGTCGTGTCACCACCCCCGCGGATATCATGATAGTTGTTATCAGTGAACAGGTACCCAATTACCATTCGTGATTATTCAGTAACATTAATCTTAGGTAGAAAACATCAAGTCAAATTCGAATGTTTAGAAACCAGTATGAATCGTTCAGAAACCAGTACATCCCAAGCCTTATTACAAGTAAATGCAGGTAATTTTTCACCAAGCAGACAAATGAGATCGGAACGTGATGACCCGCCGGTGTAAAGGTTAGAGAATTTATCAAATATATATCTATTACGTATGTTGGAATCAGCCAACGCAAATGTCAAATAATTTCTGCCAAATCTACCAATCCGCAATCCATGTTGGTGCCTTGTCAGTCAGAAAATGAAATGTTTTAATAATAATAGTATCCTGGGACATTATTCCCACACGGCCATCTAACCCCAAACTAAGCAGAGCTTGTAATATGGAAACCAGACAACTGATATACTACATATAATACTTTTCTTTGGTAAATACATACTTATATAGATAATTACACCCAGACTCAGGACAAACAGACACGTGCATGCACACAAATGTCTGTCCTGGGTGGGAATCGAACCCACTACCTGCGGCGCGAAAGTCAGGTGTCTATCAAACACGCCAACCGGCTCGTTCGATGTAGAAATCATTCATCGATTATTTTTTTAAATTGTTAACCAGAATTTGTCTACGAATGACGAGAACAATGATATAAGTGCTTGCTTATTTTTGAAGTTATAATAGCGCAATAGTTTAAGGGCCATCGATGAAAAATACGCAGGTTAGATTTCGTCCTCTGGTGTGTCTTCTAACAAACACTACGCTTAATAGGACAGATAAATAGGAGTGTTAGTGAAGTAACAGTAGTTCCTTTAGAAATTCTCAATAGTATATAAAATAATATGTGTAAAATAAAAGTTCACATATATAATGAAATGTGCTGTTGAATGGTTGAAAATTGTACTCACTTTTGGGTGGTCCCGTACTGGAACAACAACACGCACACACACTTTGACAGGTTTGTCACGTGTAATATCCAACATTCTCCTCTCACCGCGCCATTCGCCTGTTGACAAAAAATGTGTTATTTAAAATCTGTTTAAAACATCAATTTGTCGATTACAGATCAAATAATAAAGTCATTGTTTTAAATTATTCATTGTAAACATTTTAAAAACAAAAAACACATAATCTATATAAATAAAATGATAGAGGACTGCAATTGTGCGCGCATCACGGAAAAACTACTGAATGGATTTCAATGAAATTTTCTAAAGTTTATTACTTAGACACTTGGCCCTTATCAAAAACAAAAATGATTGCGATATCTTCATTAAATAAAAAGTTCTTAAAGTTTCAAGAAACAACGATTTGTATATGCATTGCGTGTTCAGTGATGTATGTTTAAACAAAGTATATTTTTGCTTGCGATCTTTTTGATGTTATTTCCTTCGTACATAAGAAAACTATGTTAATATATCAACGCGAACGAAGTCGCGGGTATCAGCTAGTTAAATCTAAAATCGAGAATAAAAACCAACTGTTCTAAATTTTCCGAACGCGTCGCTCAAACCGAGCGCCATATTTAATCCGCATTCGACAGCTGTCATTTTTCCCGCCCACCAGACGCCCTTTGGCGTATATTATTTTTCATTACGCCATAACCGATCACGTCAAATCAGAAATGCTTTTTTTATAAGTGGTTCATGAATTATTTAACCATTTCATGGTTAATTTCGTTTTTACATAAACACGTCCTTTGAATTATAACTGGGTGTGCGGTACACGTGTGTTTTAGTTATTTATTTAATAATTACACTAATAATAATTCCCAAACGTATTACAGATCATAAATAAACATAACGTTATTTACAATTTGTAATCGTTAATAAATAATGTATAATATGACGTAGTAAACGTATAATATGTTACGACGATCCTTGGTGGTAGAGCTTTGTGCAAGCTCGGCTGGGTAGGTAGGTACCACCCACTCATCAGATATTATACCGCAAAACAGCATTACTTGCTATTGTTGTGTTCCGGTTTGAAGAGTAAATGAGCCAGTGTAATTACAGGCACAAAGGATATAACATTCATTCCCAAGGTTGGTGGCACGTTGGCGATGAAAGTGGTGGTTAAAATCTATTACAATGCCAATGTCCATGGGCCTTGGTGACCGCTTACAATCAGGTGGTCCATATGCTCGTCCGCCTTCGTTTACAATAAAAAAAAATATGATAACAATAAATAAATCCATTCTTATAGATACAGAGCAAAAATATCAAGAGAAGAATAAAATTTAAATTTGTCAGTTAAATTAAATTTATATAAATTTATTGTATTAGTTATATAAATAAATGTGATACTCAATTAATTCTATTTTTGAATAAATTGGTATATCTTGAAACAATTGTACTATTATTTGTTCAATAATCACCAGTGCTAGTCAATTGTGAGACATTCCGACGTGGGCATTGTCTAGTTCGGATATAATCTACCCGGCACTTGGTCGTTTGATATCAGCCCGCATTAGGTAAAGCGATTTGGTCGTTAGAGATATATCTGTATTGGGCACTAAATGTATATTATAGACAATAGACCAAAGACCCGTATAATAATCCTTTATGATATTATTACCATAAAGCTTTATTTATTCTACTGGCAACACTATTTCCTTCTGTCATAAGTCGAGGTTTGTTACATTAGTATGTTGCATATTATTCGAAATACAAAAAGTATCTCTGGTTTGAAATAAAAAAATAGTTATAAGTATCTGTTTATAAGGCCTGGAATACATGAAGTTCGATTATACACTAATAAGCTTGATTAATGTTTGTTTGTAAAATCGTGATGGAAAACGCTTTTACATTTTAACTATTCAATCGATATCATGAAATGACTTCCATACACGATGTCACGGCTACAGAGAATAGAACAGCGAACATACCCCTGTCACAAGCGGGCAAAGACGTGGGTTTAAACTAGTTATATATACACGAGAAATTTTTCATAACCATATAATTTTATTTATTTATTGATATACCAACGATACATTATACATACATTTTCATTATAAATTAAATTATGGTCTAGTACTATTACAATAATCGATTACAGGTATATACAGCATTGCAGTTGTTCGGTTTATATAATTAATAAAGATAATATTTTAAATTAATTGAACTGAAATTAAAACAAAAACAACTTCAACATAAAATTAAACATTTAGAATAAAATATAAAGGTATAACATTAGTAATTAATTTGTATAAGTTTGATAGTTTTTTTTCTTAAAACTAGCAAGGGTCTCATGAAAGATATCAATGTCAGGGTCGGTTAAGTTGTTGTTTGAATTGATAAAGCGGTTTAAGGGAGAATGCTTACCAAGATTGCTCTTTGAGGGACAGGGTTTTTTACTTGGTGGTAGAGCTTTGTGCAAGCTCGTCTGGGTAGGTACCACCCATTCATCAGATATTCTACCGCAAACAGCAGTACTTGTTATTGCTGTGTTCTGGTTTGAAGGGTGAGTGAGCCAGTGTAATTACAGGCACAAGGGACATAACATCTTAGTTCCCAAGGTTGGTAGCGCATTGGCGATGTAAGAGATGGTTAACAGCTCTTACAACGCCAATGTCTATGGGCGTTGGTGACCATTTACCATCAGGTGGCCCATATGCTCGTCCGCCTTCCTATGCAATAAAAAAAAGGGTAAAAAAGTATTTTTTAGTGGATGTCTGGGACAATGAAGAAAACATAAAATAAATTCTCACAAACAAACATTCACTGGTTACAGAGAAACTTTTCTTAAAGTCATTGAAAATTACGTCATTACGGTCGTATTTAGATTGTTATTCACTGGTTGATAGGCCCTTTATCTACGTTGTTATTCCAGCGTTTCAAAATTAGCATGGAAATGTCAAACAATGGGTCTTAATGATAAATATTATTAGCCGTGGACAATGTACCTCAAATTTGTACATGTTTGATTAATTTTCAATAACAAATACATTTGTGTTAGCCAAATGTTTACACAATTGGTTGAAACACAGACGTAGGTATACAAATTGTTTTAGCTATCGCTCTCAATTTAGTCCCTGTATTTCGATAACTGGTTTTCACCGGATCGGCATTATTGAAATTTGTAACAATTGTTTAGAATGTCAATGTTTTCAAGATGTCGACTTATGTATTTTTTATATAAATGGTTCAAGGGAATACTGACGAAATTAATAAATGTATTCTAATATGGTAAAGATGAAAAGTTTGTTTGTTTGTCTGTAACTAACAAATGGATTGCATTTGAAACTCCAATTCTTGATGAAGTTCAGTTTTTTTGGTAATTTAAGAAAACTAGTAAATAAATATGGAGTAAAATAAAAACGAACATAGTTATTTTGGCAAATTTGCCAATTTTATATTGGCAAACTAGCCAAGTTAACTACGCGACATCAACAGGCGACATGGACGCCGGATGTTATGGGAGGGGTAGATATCATATATTGCCATCTCTTTCTGTCAAATGAGTTGATTTTTTACTGATTAGTACTTTACTTTTTCATTTATATTTCAATACTAGCTGTGCTCCGTGGTTTCACCCGCGTTTAATTAATAAAAATATAATGAATAAAAATCAGCCTAGAACCTTCCTCGATAAAAGGACTATACAACACAGAAGGAATTTTTAAATTCGAACCAGTATTTTCTGTTATTTGCCGGATCAAACAAACAAACTCTTCAGCGTTATATATTAGTAATGATATATAGAGATAGATATATAAGTGCATTTGATTATAATATATATATTACATGTGTATGTATGTAGCCATGTTTAATTCGAATATAACGAGAATGTAACCGCGTGGCAAAGTTAGTTATTAGTATATCATGAAATTTATTTCGTTAATTTTTTTGTTTTTCTTTAAGTACCCTACCCACTCCCATACGCTCCAGGCGCTCTTGCATCACTTCGATGCTTGATGTGCCTAGGAGTAATACAAAATTTCGACTGCAATCGTTTACAGTACGAGCTCCGATACTGTGGAATAACCTGCCGAAATCCATCCAAAACAGTGATAGTATTGAATTATTTAAAAGCCGCTTGAAACATTATTTTCTCTCACAAGCTAACCCTTCATCTTAACCTTACTTCTCCCCATGTCTTTTCTGTTTTATTTTGCATACTAAATTAACATCGATTTGTAAATATGTATGTATATGTATTTATATAGTATATATAAATAATATACGTAGTATATGTATTTTGTGTATTGTATTTTTAAGTATGTTTATGTATTATATTTTTATTTATGTAAGTATTTATATTTTCATATTTTCTATACTACAGTCTGCACTATTTTGCCCGCTACACCACCCTGTCACTCACCTCCATAGGTTGACTGGAAGAAATCTCTTTTAGAGATAAGTCCACCTTTGCCTGTACATATATTACTGTACCATCATTGTAACAAATTTTTAGTGCAATAAAGAATATAATAATAAGTACGTAGTCGGGCAAATGGGCCAGCTGATGGTAGGTGGTAACGATTCATCGACATTGTTGCCTTAAGAAATACTAATCATCCCTTATACTTCCAAAGCGCATCCAATTAGGAACTAAGATATTATGGCCCTTGTGTCACTACTGACTCTCACTCACACTTCCAAACGAAACACAACAATACTAAACATTGATGTTTGGGGGAACAACATCTGATGAGTGGGTGGTATCAACCCAAACGGACTTGCACGAAGCCTTACCAAGTATACGTTTTTAACCAAAATCTGACGTCAAGTTTTTAAAGTCAAACTAATTAAAGACAGTTATATATTACAAGGATCATAAAGTGTTAGCGTAAAAGACAGAAGTTCTTTCAAAGAGAGTTATTAAAATATCTAAATGTGAATATATATATTTTTTATTTTAATTTAAATCTTGCCAAAAATACGAGTTATTTTTTTAAATTGAGTTCGCACTCGTTAACATAAAAGTAGTTGCTAATTGGCACTTAGATATCAGAGAGAATATGAAAATTACCGCGGAGTATATTCAAATGTGATGAAAATTCGCTACGAAGCATCTAGAATGAAAAAAAAATACATATATATATATATATATATAAAATAACCATGTCAAGTTGCAACGCTTCCGTCTGTTCTTTCGTTTTATTTTATGCTATATGAATATTTTATTTTCCCGCTGAGGCACAAGATGGCTATGCTAATAGCGCCTTTTAGAATTTTCGTTAAAATTTAATTTGTATATTACTCGCTTATGTAAACTCAAGACTTTTACGATTAATATAATAATTAATCAAACACGTTATTTTGCATATTTTTTTATTTATATTTTGGCCATGGCAGCCAATCTCAAGAAAGATATATTATAGTGCACAAGTGTGTGCGCAAACACAGACGCACTCTCTTTTCCCTTACTCTCATAATCCGGTAGGACGGCAGTCCGACACGGCCTGAAAGAGTTCAGGTGCAGCTAGGTTGTACGTGCTTTTCGAGGCACGGGAGTGCACACACTGCTAACTACTAGACTCAAAGTAGCTACTGAAAGGTTCGACCTAGGGTTTGAATTCGAGATCTTTGGCTTTACGTCTAGCCACGAGACCAACGAGGAGTATCTTAACCGTATATTATTTCATATTATGAATACAAATACCCAGCGGACATGGAGTACCACGGCACTCCGACATTTGAGACGGGCCACCATTCCCAAGGGTTTCAAATATATTATATTTTTGGCTGGATCGAGGCCCCTCGTTTTGCGGGCCCTTAGGCCAGTGTTAGGCCTACGCATAATAATAATAATATATTGATACATTATTCACACAAGACCATCTGATACCAAACTAAGCAGAGGTCGTATGGAAACCAGACAACTGATATACTACATATTCTACTTTTCTTTGCAAATACATACTTATATAGATAATTCACCTAGACTCGAGACAAACAGACATGTTCATGCACACAAATGTCTGTCCTAGGTGGGAATCGAACCCACGACCTGCGGAGCGAAAGTCATTTCGCAACCACGCCAATCGGCCAATCATTTGAAAATCAAATACAAATATTATGGTAATATCAATATCCTCCAAGACTTACAGTATACATATGTACATGGACAATAAAGATTTCAATATATACTCTTAGTTTTCAATGTAACTTGCTCCAAGTCAAACGAAATGACACTTCAAAGCGACATGCCCGAAGTTCTCTATTTAACTTGACGGACGTGCCCGCAAACATAACTCAAGTTATCTAACTAATGTTATATTCTGTATCGGTCAGTTCGGGTAATGGTAATCCGACAAGTCGAAGCAGACCCTTATTCGCCTGCATGGCAATATGTTCCCTGGGTCGAAATGATTGGTGCGAACTGTGCACGAGGTCAAATCGAAATTCAAATCGTAGTCCAAGTTATATTAATTTTTTTTAAATTGTTTTATAAGTCATCATTATTCAGCCTAGTTTTGTTTTTTTTTTATCATTTCCGGACATATCTACACAAAGCTCACCTATCTTTTTTTATCTCCACTTGCTTTATAGTCAGAACCGGTCGTAGGATTCTGTTACACAAGATATTTCATTGTGAAATATGATTAACTTAGTAAAAAATTTATACCCTTATTAAATCGTTAGTCCTAACTAGCGACACTGCTAAAACTACCGAGTCTAGAAAAGTAGTAACTTAGGTTTTGTTTTATAAGATAAGCATCCGATTTTTTTTTAATTTATATTTTTAATCTGTTCGAAGTCAGGACAGAGAGTTAGTATGGAATATGAGCGTATTGACTAACTCTACTACAACTACCAAGACATTTATATTGTTTAAGTTGTTTTTTTCAGTCGTGAATCTTTGAAAATCCAACAACAAACACTACTAATACTTCAGTTTTAAAAAACCATTAACTGTCAAAATTTGCCGCCATAAATTCTCCTGTCACTTGCGCCACAGATTAAACAAACGGTCCGGGTTCGCATTATCTGCGCCGTGCTTGAGTTGGCAACGTTTCGGTCAACTCACTTCTAGTGCCATTAGAGTTTGCTTCCAAATAAAAGCTTTTACTTGATTTAGTTCAGAATTTTAACGTTTAATGTAAAATTGAAGTCGTAATTAAGTAATTAGGTGTATTTATTTAACTTTTGTTTTGTGATATCTTCACTTATAATAAGTACATCTTAACACTTAACCACGAACACATATTACATATTAAGTAAATTTCGAATGAAAAAACTTAACTACTGATACGTTTAAAGTTTATTGCAATACAATAAAATAATTTTAAAACAATATGTGTGCCTTTCTGTCTCAAAATTACTACATACTTTTTTTTTAAGTATACAGAAATACATATTTATATACGTAATTATAATTCATATATCACACACAGAAATATATACAAGTAAAAGTCTGTGACTTTCCCACTGCTGGGCTACGCCTTTTTCTTGAGGAGAAGGTTTGGGGATTTTTGCACCATACTACTCTTGCTAATATTGCTTACATAGCCTATGGCTGTGGTCGTATAGTACCATTTACCATTAAGTGGTACTACACAATAAACAATAGTTTATTTAAGTTTCGCCTTTATTTTCATTTGTTTAATAACAATTTTCATGAAAACTATTCCAACGGAAAATAACTTGTTCGTTCGGAAATACGATAACGAACGACTGTGTTCAAGCTTAAAACATGCGCTGGGCAGGACCGCTGGCTACATCATTGTTCTCGCGTGTGTAGTTTATGCTATGTGCTCACATAAATACCTAATAAACTATGTGAAGTTTTTGTGAAAAAATAATTAAAAATATGCAAGTAACATGAGACGTTTGATGTATTTTGATATACGCGAAGCTTTTTATTTAGAAATCTTCACATTTTTATCTTAAAATTTTAAATGCGACTGTGAGTTAGCTGGTTACCTTTCTGAAGGTTTCCACTTAATGGAAAAAACTAATCTCTACTCTGAAGATGGATGGAATCTTTTCTTGCAAGTTCTAAGTCATAACGGTTCAAAAAAAACCTGAGGCCCTAGCCATGTTGACATTCTACAATTGTAAACGAAAACAAATGTATGAGTGACTTATCGTTGAGAGATGTCATTGTCAATCATTTGTTTAGTTTTCGATTAGCGTTTACAATTGTAGAATGTCAAATTGGCTACGGCCTCTGTTCCTTAAAAATGACATTGTGAATTGTCAGCCACACAATCTCAAATTTAGGGAAAATTAACATACATAATATAATAAAATATACATAATATAGCCTGGTAAATGTTACACATTGATTTAAAATCTGTAAACGATATTGGTATCTGATGGAAATCTAATCGTCCTTACCATTAATTTGCATATAACAAGCGCCGTGTTATTTCGGCCTAACATGTTTGACGTTATGCATAGTTGCGCGGGAAAATTTATGTTTGACGTTTCGGTTTGTAACAGATTATAAAGTTTTGTAACAGATTAAATAGGGTCTGTATTGAATTGAATGAGGTTAGTTTCCCTGTTTTTGTTATTGCCCACAGGGCATGTTTATAAAGTTTCGTTAAATCATATTCGTATTAGGATTTTGGTAACAATACTTTAGATTAAAATGTCGGTTGACTTTGAATTCTGGTTTGTTAATTTCGAAGTTGTGATTGTTTGTTGCATATTATATTGGTTATTTTGAATAGTTTCATAGTTTCGATTTGATATTTCATTACTAATTTAAGGTAAGACTGGTCTAACGTTTTGAAAGGAACTAGTAGTTATGTGTTTGAAATTAAACTTTCATATTAATTTTGATGAATTATATATTTTTTTAACTGTTCTTTTGTTATATCAGGTTAGGTATAACTATAAGTAAGTAAATATAATATGTAGGTATATATCCTAGTTTCTGCATACATAACTTTAAGGGTACAGGTATGAGTGACCATTAGCTAACAACTCCATTCCATCCCTTAAAGGACACAAAAAGGGCTCCTTGTAATGAGGATCGTATTAGCTAAACAAGTATACGTATAAAGGGAAAAGGGTCACTATTAATGTATTGAAGCTATTAAATAAATGAAGCAATGAATACCTAAATGGGATTCAATTTTTACGTTTGAATAACATAAGCGTTTCAATTTGATTTTTTTTTAAATAGTTAAAATATAAATTAATATCAAATTATACAATTATTCATAGAATACATCTTATAACAAAAAGAGATAAGTAAACAGCCTGTGAATGTCCCAAGGCTTGGCATCGTTTCTCCTGTTGAGAAGATTTGGAGCATATTCCACCACGCTGCTCCAATACGGGTGGCAGAATTTGAGTAAGATTAGACACGTATAGGTTTCCTTCGCTGAGATGTTTTATGGATTCAAATTTAGGACTTTAAAGTTCAGTGGAGCAACTACGATCAACCAATTTAGATATTAGTTATGTTCGATCACTGGACAGACACGAGTACATTAAATTATTATATATATGTTTAGGATATATTTGATTGTTGTATATGTGTAGTATATATTTGATTTATTAAATGCGCAACTTAAATTCACCGGCGTATAAACTAAGCGACAAATAAAATATAAAATCTTGAACGCAACCACATCCCCATTGGTGAGCTATGTTATAACGTCATTATTTACTATGTGGTGTGGGAACATATGTTTATATTTACATAATACATTAACAAACCCGTATCGACAGATTACATCGCTTAGTTAAAACTTTAGGGTATTAGGAGCCATGAAGTTGTTATCTCGCCGCCCGGCCCCCGCCCGCAGCATCCGAGATCTTTAAAATAAAGCCTTTGATATTTAATTGTGATACTCTACACTCTTAAATTAATTTTATTTTTTTAAATATATACTTAGTAGTTTTATTATGTAGCCCAGCGTGAAAGGGGCATATATCATATAAATCATAATAATCGGTTTTGTAGTTTAGATGTGAAAGCGTAACAAAATAACCTGTCAAGTGCGAGTAAGAATCGCGCACGAAGTGTTCCGTATATATCTATAATAATTAAACTCAATATTCTGTAAATATTTCAAGCGTCAACCTGTTGCACGACATGCAAAAAAAACACGTTTGTGTTATGGGAACCCCCTTAAATATTAATTTTATTCTGTTATTTAGTATTTGTTGTTATAGCGACAACAGAAATGCGTAATCTGTGTTTGATCCGTTCTTATCGCTTGGCCATCACTGCTTTTTTAAATTAATATTTGCATAAATTTAATAAAAAAAATGATATCAAATTAAGATACATAATAAGATCTTTGGTATTATTCTCCATGTCATTGGACTTGATCGATCGAACTAAAGATACACTCAAACGGAACTGAGACTGGAGGCGGCCATCTTAACTGGTCTTAAGTGGTCAACGATGTGAGAGCTTGCGTACTCATGCTCAGATCTCCTCAGAGGAATGTTTAGATCAAAGTGAATGAGCAGAGATTTCATTATAACTCGCCTTTGTAGTGTATATTTGCATTTGTTTCCTCGATCCATGGTAGTAAGACTTATTTAAGGAAATAAATAAGTGTATTAAAATTTTAATTAAAAATGGCTATGACATAATTATCATGGTCACGTAAGTAGTAAAAATAGTTGAATCGCAACTCCTATATTATGGGTGAAAATAAACTGGGCTTTCGGATTGAGGGATAAAAACGGTATATTTACACGATTACCAACGCTATTTTACGTTGTGGTAGAGCTTTGTGCATGCTCGTCCACCACCGGTACCACAAGTACCACCCACTCATCAGATATTCTAACGCAAAACAGCAGTACTTTGTATTTTAGTGTTCTGGTTTGAACATAATATCTTAGTTCCCAAGGTTGGTGGTGCATTGGCGATGTAAGCTATGATTAACATCTCTTACCAATGTCTATGGGCGTTGGTGACCACTTACCACTTTACTTACGGATTTTGCAAGATGACAGTCACTGCAAGTTGGATAATGAGAATGCTCACGCTGCGTCAACAATATTGAGTTGACTTCATAATATCGTTGATGAATATCATCATCATCAGTGAATTGACTTCACCACTTTCTTTGTGGTGAATATCTCGTGAGAATTTTTCTTTTTAGACGACAAAAAATATTTGTTTGTATTCTATTTATAATTTTCCATTTCACAATCACTTGGATCTTTTCTCAAATAAGTAGTTCGTTAATTTATATTTTGTCAATTAATAAGTATATAATAGTATATAGCGCTCAATGTCATGGAATATAATTATAACCTAATTCTATCCAAAGGTTGAAAACATAGTGGTTTATTAAATTTACTACAAAACTAATGCTTGAAACTTCGTAAAATCCAGGTGCACTGAAAGAGGCTGCATCTGCCACTAGCGGTACTAACTTGTTGTAACTAGTTCAATCCAGTTAACGTCACTCGAAACCGGACTGACTCAGATACTTTGAATAAATAAAGCGTATTTTTTTGGCAAGTTTCTTATCCAATATTATTTTAATTTACGAAATTGAATAATGTACTTTTATTTTTGTATTTTTAGTAGAAAAATCACTACTAGCTACTGAAAGAGTAGCTATTGGGCATCCAGTCGGTTCTGCTCGGTTACTCGGCTGTAGAGCTTTGTGCAAGCTCATCTGGGTAGGTACCACCCACTCATCAAATATTCTACCTCAAATCACGAATACTTGGTACTGTTGAAGCGATTTGAAGGGTGGTTTGAAGAGTGACATCACATGACATCTTAGTTCCCAATATCTATGGGCGTTGTTGGGATTCTCATTTTAGAAAAATCTCAATAGCAGCTCGGAGTCTGGTAGTTGGAAGTTTGTACACTCCCGTGCCTCGGAAAGCACGTTAAGCCGTTGGTCCTGCGCCTGAACTCTTTCCGGTCGTGTCCGATTGTCGTCCTATCGGATTATGAGCGCTAAGGAAAAGAGAGTGCACCTGTGTTTGCGCACACACTTGTGCACGTAATATCTCCTGCGTAGTTGGCTAATTTCTCTGGAGATTGGCCGCCGTGGCCGAAATCGGTCTGAAGGATATAGTAGTAGTAGTAGTAGTAGTAGTAGTGGTAGTAGTAGTGGTAGTAGTAGAAGGTAGTAGTGGTCGTAAGTCAAAATAAGTTAGATTATTTTAAATTAGCAAATTCGATTTGTTATTATTCGTAAACAATATACGAACAAGCCATTTATTGCTGTATCAACTAATTGCAAATTAGTTCCAAATAGATATTAATTCAAAATTACATAATAATTGTATCGTGTATTTTCAATTAATTAAATATCAACATAGAGTGGTATTAACCTCCTCATTTCATCAGCTTAGGATGTTAGGGTGACAACATTTTTGCTGTTTACTAAATTAGGATAAAAAATATAGTAACTTTCTTCTAGTGGTATTATCAAGTCCTTTAATCATTTTACGAACATCAATTTATATTTTACTTGGTGGTAGGGCTTTGTGCAAGCTCGTCTGGGTAGGTACCACCCACTTATCAGATATTCTACCGCAAAACAGCAATACTTGGTATTGTTGTGTTCCGGTATGAAGGGTGAGTGAGCCAGTGTAATTACAAGCACAAGGGACATAAGATCTTAGTTCCCAAGGTTGGTGAAGCATTGGAGATGTAAGCGATGTTTAATATCTCTTACAATGCCATTGTCTATGGGCGTTGGTGACCACTTACCATCAGGTGGCCCATATGCTCAGGTGCATAGGTGGCAAAAAACTATTGTATGGTAACCTGAATGAAATTCTGCTTCTCTCCTATATTAACATACTGATATTATATATTGATAAGTCACCTGCTCCTTAAAGATACAATATACCATTGGCCGTTGTGTGACTGTTCGGTAAAGTAAAATAATACAGAGGTTCTTCTTTAATCTTGTGATGAGTATTAGCCCAGATTTAAATAACTATGACGCAGTTTACTCTTCATTTAATAAATTTGATATGTATACCTGTAAACCTGCTCCCTAAAAACAAACTTAAGCTGCAGAGCACGACATTGACTTTTAACGTTGAATCGAATGTATCTTTAAATAAAGACTTGATGTCAATGTTCGTGGGTGCAAGCCCGGGCACTGAATTTCATGTGCTTAATTTGTGATTATAGGTCATCTCGTGCTTGACGGTGAAGTTTGAAACAAAGTGAGGAAACCTGCCCGTTTAAATTTCACTGAAATTCTGTCACATGTGTATTCCGCTGACCCCCATTGGAGCAGCGTGGCGGAATAAACATCAAACCTTCTCCTCAAAAAGGGGACAAGAGGCCTAGCAGGACTTTCACTGACTGTTACTTCAATTGTACGAGTTTTTAGGTTAGGTCTATAGGTTATTTTTATTTTGTTTTAGTTTTTTGTTGTTTTATCTTTTATGTGTGTCAATAAAGATTATAATTTAACGAGTGTGATAGGAATGAGCAAAGTTTGAATAAAAACTTTGAGGTAGGTAATAGTAACTCTGCAGGACTTGTCCTGCAATACACGGTGGTGTAAATACACTACACGTCGTTAGGTGGATCATTTATCAAGTTGTAATGACAGTGGTAATCAAGTACAAGCGTTAACTCTATTTGTTACTTTGAGTATAGGGGAGGTCGGGGCAAAGTGAACGCTTTTTTTATAACTTATCTTTACCATTGGAAGACTGTATGTTTCATTCGCGTGGTCTTTAACTACGAAGAATTTGCATTCTATTCTTCAATCAGCTGATAAAGAATATTAAATTTATTTTATGGATTATAACTAATTATAGTAACAGTCTGTTAATGTCTTACTGTGAGGAGCCCTAGCCCAACGCTAGGGCTCCTCACCTTTTTTGAGGAGAAGGTTTGGAGCTTATTCAACCACGCTGCTCCGATGCGAGTTGGTCGGATACAAATGTGGCAGAATTTCATTGAAATTCGACACATACCCCCACGCATACATGACCCCGCGATCGTCGGTTGAGTTTCAGGCATTCTAACCACTGGACCATCTGGTCTTAACTGACAAAAGAGTTATTCAATTTTAACATTATATAATTATTCTAAAAGCAATGTGGTCAGCCCGCACTAACAACATGCCATTAAACGCGGCGTCCGTCCAACCTCCGCTTCGCCCGCATGTGAGGGTATTGTGGGAACTGTATGACGTTTTGTGTATACCAAAAATCATGATTTAGTCCAAGATTTTTAGACATTCGCTCTGCATAAAATCCCACTACTCAATATTTCGATTGGATTATGTTAGTTCTCCAACTTAGATTATGACATTTAGAGTAACGGGATTTTATGCAGAGCAAACACATTTTAAAATTCTTGGACTAATTATAGGTGGAGCAGTTAAGATATGATAACGTAACAAGCAAACAAACATTCTTTAAAATTTATAAATATTAGTTACTAAAACTACTGATTTAAATAATTTCTTAATTTTGACTGTACTACTACGAACGAATATCCCATTATAACTTGGTGGTAGAGCTTTGTGTAAGCTCGTCTGGGTAGGTACCAACCACTCATCAGGTATTCTACATGGTTGGTAAATATTTCTTACACTGCCAATGTCTATGGGCGTTGGTGACTAATTACCATCAGGTGGCCAATATACTCGTCCTATCCCAAAAAAAAAGTTTAACGGTTAAATAACCCGACACGAGGGCAAAGTCGGGAGCGTTAACTAGTTTGTGAAATATAAATTGCACTCAATACACAATTTACTAAGAGCTGCAAACGCAAATTGCTATGAGATTTTTCAATATATATTTTTTAATTTATCTGAAACTTAACGACACTCCAATCTCCAGGGAATTCATATCCCTTGATGCTGCGTTCATTTTTCTATTTATTATAACGGAACAATTAAGTTCAGGGTATTGACGTGAATAGCAAGATATTTCAAGGAGCTTCGATAAATATAAAAGTCCCACAGGAGTAAATTCTCGAGAAATTTTCTTGATTAAAGATTTTTCACAATGAAATTGAAAGCTTATTCTTAGACGCGTTGAAAAGTTTCAGAGCGTAGTTTTATTTTCTCAACTGTTACAATTACTGTACGTTGCAAATAATCATGTAACTATTCTTTATTAAGAACTAGCTATTTCCCGCGGTTTTACCCGCGTTGTTCCCGTTTCCGTGGGAATACAGGGACAAAATGTATGTCTATATTAGTCGCTGACGTAGCTTTCAATTGGTGAAAGAATTTTTCAAATCGGCTTAGTAGTTCAGGAGTGAGAGCTAAACTAACAAACAAACTCATTTTCGCATTTCACTTTTCACTTTATAATATTAGTTAGGATATCAGGAATATCGAGTGAGTATAATCCTTGTGTAAAAACACATTAACACTGAAAATTGGTTGTGAGGGGCTCTCATAGCTTATGAAAATGTCTGATGTTATATTTTAGTTAAAAACATTCATTTTAAATCTTAAGTTACAACTTTATGTTCCTGTTTTTTGTTTTTCCATTGCACTATTCCTTACTTCTGTTTCTTTTTTTTTGCTTCAGCGTGGTGGAATAAGCTCCAAAACGTGTCCTCACAAAGAGAAGAAGCCTTAGCCCAGCAGTGGGACATTCACAGGCTGTTACTTTAATTAAGCTTTTCTAAATTCTGTTTTTTGTATATAAATTTGTTACCGCTTTTCGTAATTGTGTTATGTGCTCCATTATAATTGGTTGTACATAATTATTTATATTAAATAAATGTAGAGCTTATTTTCGTACTATGTATACTATACACAATCAATGTAAAGCTTGTTTTCGATGTATATTATACACTATACAGGTATACAACCTGTTGTAGATCCAAATAAATAAAAAAATAAATACTCGTTAACCAAAATGCAATCTGTTTTAAAAAATTAATACGTGGTATTGAAATGTTGATTTTTTCGTGCTCCCAGATTTCAATAAATTCGAATATTTGGAGCGAAATGCGATGCATGCATCGATGATTTATGGAGATTTTTTAATGAAAATGTATGAAATGTATGAATACGTTTGGATTAAATAAAATCTTATAGTGTTACAATTAACATAAATGTCGTCCCTACTTTTATAATTAACGTGAAGGGAAATCCATATTAATTGCACAAAAGATTGGTATAAGATAAATGATTCAATAAAAGATAGCGGGAACCGAGGTGACCTAGTGGTTAAAACATATAAACCTTAATTCAAGATTACTAGTTCATGCCCAGACAACATTTTTTTTTAATGTTTGCTTATCGAATGTTACATAAACTATATCTTAATAAATCACGTACTAAAACTAGAAATATTTTATAAACACTTGAAAGCAAACACAGCATGAATAATGTACTTGCGCTAAATACAATTTCTTAAAAGTAAAAATATTAAATTGCTCGATTAATATATACAAAAAAAGATTACTGAGCTTTCATGTTCTTAATTTATGCTTGAAGAAGCATCGATGGCTTTAAACTTTTTGACGTACGGCTGAAACAACTTCTCGATATAGATCTTAGGACGATCAACTTTCAAATACCTCCCAAATTCTTATCTCCATAGCGGACATGTTTAGATGAAATTTGAAGGCCCAACGTATTTATGTGATTTCGTTTTTTTTTTAAATAGCCTGTGAATGTCTCACTGCTGGGCCTAAGTCCTGTTCTCCTCTTTTTGAGGAGAAGGTTTCGAGCTTATTCCACCACGCTGCTCAAATGCGGGTTAGTACAATATACATGTGACAGAATTTCAGTAAAAATTGGACACGTGCAGGTTTCCTCACGATGTGTTCCTTCATCGTTAAGCACGAGATTAATTATAATCACAAATTATGTAAATATTTAAAAACTAACTTGCTTACAAAAGAACAATTACAAATGGACGTCAGATAACAATAAACTTCGTACAACGACACAGGTTAAAACTAGCAACCGTATAAAATGCACAATTCACTAAGAAATGAATAAAGTAAAGAATTTATTCACCGTTGAATTCTCAGAACACTGGAAATTTTTTTCGTCCTAATTTGAACGCACTTCGTGAAACGGTCACAACTTAAAAAACTTTTTCACTGAGAGCATTAAACAGTGGTTTTTCCATTTATTTCTAGAAATTGCAGTATTCATAAATGAGTAGCTTTGTACGTCGGGAAATATGGTTTGCTTTTATACAACTTTCCGCTTCCGTATCGCATCGAATAGAAATTTTAAAAAGATTAACATTCGTTAAAATTTAAGTTAACTTAGAACCGAGATAGTTTAGTTAGTAGAGCATGCTGAAAGGTGCTGGTTGGAAGCTAATGTGCTTATAATTTATTAAAATCATGAAACCAACGTGAGTAAATATGCTTTGCAGGTCTAAAAAAATTCAAATAATTTGTCGACAGGTATATCCCTAACAAAAATTGTAGATGTAGTCAAAACGATAAAAAGTACTAAAAATTGTCTATGCTCTCTATTTTTTATAGCATAGAGAAGCAAACCAGCATATGGGCCACCTGATGGTAAGTGGTCACCAATGCCCATAGACATTGGCATAGTAAAAGATTTTAACCATCGCTTACACCACATTAAATGCGCCACCAACCTCGGGAACTAAGATGTTATGTCCCTTGTGCCTGTAATTACACTGGCTCACTCACCCTTCAAACTGGAACACAACAGTACCAAATACTGTTGTTTTGCGGTAGAATATCTGATGAGTGGGTGGTACCTACCCAGACCAGCTTGCACTTAGTCCTACCATCAAGTAAAAAAGACTCGCTTTCGAAGTCCGCCTCAAAGCGGCTTGAGATCAAGGTCTATGTCAGTAGACAGTGAATAGACACAAAGACTGAATACCAAAGACAATAATACAGTTTTTTCAGCATCTGCGTCTGCGCCAAGGCCTTCTCATCAGGAGATCAGGTCTTCAGCCAGCAGTTAGATATTCATGCGTTATGCAGATTGATCAATAAAAATATTATCTTTAAAATTTAAAAACCTTATTAAATCCAGAAACCTTTACAGATGATAGTAAGGAAGTACACAGATAATACAGCACTCCTTGATGTTTGATGCAGATTATTTACCAATATTAAACAAAAAATATGCTCAATTAATTTGAACAGTATTGGTACTATTTGAAAATAGACTAAGAAAAGCAGGCCAGTTCCACTCGGGCCGCAGAGGAAGAGGAGATGCGGTGTTGTCAGACTGCCGTCCTCCCTGTCCTCTGCGGCCGTCAGGGTGTTTTGGCGGCGGAGCCCAACATCTTCATCCGTCGCCAAGGAGGTTGTGGCCTTCGCGCTATCCGCCGGGGCGCGACCCCTTGGCACCCCCCTAAAGGCGGTGAAGTATACGCTGTGGTTTTAGTGGGTATTACGGCCTTGCACTCCAGCCGTCGAGTCCCACATACCCCCCGCTTTTCATCTTGCGGGGGGCATGCGTAAAGGCATTTCCACAGCGAAAAAAAAGGCCAGTTCTACTTCTAGGACTACACCGTCAACGTCTTAACATAGAAGTCAAGCTTAATCTAATAGATGACGTCACAAAGCTTAAAAAGGTTTATAAGAAAATTTTCCTTCGCGTTGATGGGCGAAAAATATAAAAGTGTTGTAAATACTTTAGATGTTTAAAATTCAATGGCTGAGTTTCAGCTTTGATCTTGGACGTTCAGTGGACTCTGTACTAATAAAGTGAGCTGCAAAAATTGTTCAAGTATCCAAATGAAAATTTGATAAATACTTTACCATATAATAAAAATAATAATATGATAGTAAATTAGTATAAACAGCCTGTGAATGTCCCACTGCTGAACTAAGGCCTCTTCTCTTTTTTTAGGGAGAAGGTTTTTTTGGAGCTTATTCCACCAAGCTGCTCCAATGCGCGTTGGTGGAATACACATATTGTGGCAGAATTTGAGTGACATT
This sequence comes from Nymphalis c-album, assembly GCA_963151315.1. Lineage (NCBI taxonomy): Eukaryota > Metazoa > Arthropoda > Insecta > Lepidoptera > Nymphalidae > Nymphalis > Nymphalis c-album. The sequence goes on from OY720610.1 coordinate 6,710,469, forward strand.
TGACACATGTAGGTTTCCTCACGATGTTTTCCTTCACCGTCAAGCACGAGACGAATTATAAACACAAATTTAGCATTCAAAAATTTAGTGGTGCCTGCCCGGGTTTGAACCCACGATCATCGGCTAAGATCGATATCACGCGTTGTACCCACTGCACCATCTCTGCTTTTAGAATAATAATAGGATAGAAGAAAACGATATAAATGTTCATGTTCTCATTTAGTATGTCACACTAGTATGTAATATAATTATATAACTACATACAAATATCTTTATGACGTCACCCGTTTTCATATACAGTGTCGTATAGGAAATAAAATAATTGAATTTTCTGGCCTAATGGATTTCTCTATTTCCAAACGCGTACAAAATAATTAATCATCATAAATTAGTAAGTTCATTTCTTTTTTATGTGGATTATTTAATCCTAATTAATATTATAAATGCGAATATTAATTTGTTTGTTTGTTACGCTTTCATGCCTAAACCACTTAACCGATTTTAAATATTCTTTCACCAATGGAAAGCTACATTATCAGCGAGTAACATAGGGTATATTCCCAAGGGAACGAGAACTAAGCAAGCGAAACCGCGGGGAAAAGCTAGCTAGTTTTAAAGTAATATTTTCAAATAACTCGTTGAAAGATACTTGACTGTCTGACTGACTAGGTGAAAGTTGAAAGAAAAAAGATAAACAGGAGAGAATTGATTGGATGCTGATGATATTTGGAGCGCAATAATGCTCCAATCTGGAAACGCATACAGTAGATTATCATATGATAAGTGCATGTTTCCTCACCACGTATTGCTTCACTGTCAATTGCGGTATTCTATATTCACATATCTGTGTTTGAACCCGCAATTATCAGTTAAAATTCACATGAACCACTGAGCCATTTCGGCTCATATGATGAGACTAAAGTATTTAACTGGAGCAGAATGATAATATATGTAATATGCAAATAACATAAACAAAATCAAGTTTGTTTTCCTTACATCTTTGTAAATCGAATAAAAACTTTACGGATACAAAACTGATGAAGAAATTTTCGATAGACTTTCTGTATTACGAGATCTGTCATACTCTGTCGCGCCTGTCTGGTGAAGTTTTTATAAAATACGTGTCAAGTATTGGAGATATGTGTAAGAAGAACTTAGATAAGCTTAGACGTCCTACGGCCTTATTTATTTGTTTATTACTTTATTGCAACATTTACTTGGTGGTAGAGTTTTGTGTAAACTCATCTGGGTAGGTACCACCCACCACCCACTCATCAGATATTATACTGCCAAACAGTAATACTTAGTATTGCTGTATTCCGGTTGGAAGGGTGAGTGAGCCAGTGTAAGTACAGGTACAAGATATAACATCTTAGTTCGCAAGGTTGGTGGCACAGTGGCGATGTTGTGATCACTTACCATCAGGTAGCCCATATGCTCGTCCGCCTATCTATACAATAAATAATTCTTTGTATTACCAGAAATATGTGAATTTATTAATATTGTTACCAACAATGTAATCGTTTAAATCTTTGAATTCCTATCCGAAAACTAAAAAGTTTCTCATCATTATTGTCACTATTTATTTGAGAGTTTTGTCTTTTAAAACGATAGAACATTTTCAAAATAAGAATGTCTAACAATACGTTTTGTGGGATGCTTTTAGTGAAATGTAGGTTACAAAATAACAAAAGAGTATGAAATATACAAATAAAAAATGCTGTAAAAAATTGGTTGCCTGTAAAGTCGGTATACGGGCGAAAGTTTTACGTGACAACGACTTTGAGTGGTAAAATAATTTTAATGTGAATATTCATTTGTATAGTAGGAAGAAGGATGAAATAATAGTAACAATTTAAAAGATTTATTTATACAAAGAAATATATTTAAAACATTAATTTATACAAAGAATCTCGCACTGAATTTCATATTAACAAAATTTTATTTTTACCTTTACACATACATACGTATTTATATACAAATATACATACAATAACTTGCAATACATTTGCGTACAATTAAACAGCGTTTACTACAACTTAAGTAACTATCTCTCTCACTCTCTCTCTCTCGCTCTGTCTCTCTCGCTCTTAGGCGGGCTAACTGTGCTCGAGTGGAAGGGACGCGTGCCTTTCACTTTTTATGTCTGTCTCTCTGGCTCTTAGGCGGGCTAACCATGCCCGAGTGGAAGGGACGCGTGCCTCTCACTCGCTCTCATTGTGAGCGCATAACGTGAGCGGAGCGTAACGCAGTTTCTTGAAGTGTCACCCGGCAAACCAATTTATAAGACGTTGTCACGTCAAAATGTGTCTGATTGTACATAAATTTAGATGAAGTGCAAGGCATTGACGTAAATACGTACGTTCTGTTCGTAAAATTAAGATCGCGTCATTTGTACTAGTTTTACTAAAATACATAAAAATATTATGCGACTCAAAATATTACTGTTAGCAGTGGACATCTTGGAGTCTATAAATTTATAAGTTACTAGCTGTGCCCCGCGGTTTTACACGCGTATAATTAATAAAAATGAACAAAAATCAGCCTAGAACCTTCCTCGATAAAAGGACTGTACAACATAAAAATAATTTGACAAATTCGAACCAGTAGTTCCTGAGATTAGCCGGATCAAACAAACAAACTCTTCAGCTTTAGCTTTGCAGTGTAATAACAGGCACAAGGGACATAACATCTTAGTTCCCAAGCTTGGTGGCACATTGGCGATGAAAGCGATGGTTAACATTTCTTACGATGCCTAGGTCTATGGACGTTGATGTCCACTTACCATCAGCTGGCCCTGATTTGGCCTGGCCAGATTTGGACTGGTCTGTGATTTTATAGATATTTCGACCTTAATAAGTTATGGTCGAATTGCGACTCTGGGCGAGCACTAATTATATTAATTACTTATTTCGTCAACACGTCTAACCAGTCGTGACCTAAAAAAAACCATTTGTCAACTTCTGACGTGTATCTATCCTATTTGAACGCAAAATTTTCAGCCAAAGTCGCGAAGACAAATGTTTTTACTCCGTTAAAGAATTCCTGTAATAAGTGTCAATTATATTTATTTATTATTTTTATAAGCGTTATTTAAACGAAGTATTATAATTATGTCTTGGTTTGTAATTTAATAGCAAAATGTATATGTGACTTGTACCTTTATAATATAATGAAATTGAGTGAGCTCACAAAGATAGCCATCTGGACTATCTCATATATTACATAGACTTGTGCTGTATTATCGAATTGGGACCGTGTCCTGTAATGGTGTATACAGTGTTTGTAAATAAATAAATAAATAAAGTGTTATGAGATTTAAATATTTAATTTAATAGTTATTTTAGTAATGGTTAATTTTAGTTAAAATACTTATGTCATAAATATAATGACTACATATTGTATATTATGTTTAAATTAATAAATTAAATTGAATTTATGTTTAGGGATCACTTAAAATGACAAGGCAGTCGTATAACGAGCTTTAACTCTGTTTAATTGAAATAGTTGATTGTAATAACTACAACAGAACTGCTAGTTATATAACTGTGACAGAAAATATTGATAGCATGGTTTTAAATCGTAAAATCATTAATAATTTAATTAAATTTACATCCATTTTATTCCCATTTTTTTTTGTTGAGACGGTTTCTTTTACGTGTCTTACAGTAGAGTGAAATGGCAATGGCCCCAAGGTCACGTGAGTAACGAAATAGCGTTCATACGATGCCAAATACAATGCAAAGTAGGACATTCAAGGAGTTTTTACTTTTACTTTTATAAGACGTTTGTTCCACAAAAAAAATGATCATGATAAACACACACACCACCAAAAAAATTATACAAATCAATCCGTATTTAAATTACAACAAAAACGAACGACAAATTTCAGTGGTTGATTTTTTGTAGACTTACGGCCGAATACTGAAACGTCAACCAAAATGAAGTGGGACTTAATTATTTTGAACGTCATTAATTTCAAAATTTTGTATGCGAAATGTGAAATTTGAAATTAATGGCGTTTCAAATAATTAAGCCCCACTTCATATTTGAAAGACGTTTCAGTATTCGACCATTATTGATGGATATTCTACTCGTGTTATTATTCAAGAAAACTAAAATTTACATAAAATTTAAATACGACAAGTTGATATAATTTCTATATAATTTGGCGAGGGAATTGGATTTCTACGTTTGAGGAAAAGTTTTTGGCTGTATGTGGCTGCCTGGTTTTAGTTTAAACTCACGTTTGCGGTATGAAATTATTGCTACGCTACAATGTATAGGAGGTAGCGAGTTAATATATGCCTATATATATTTTATACAAAACAATATATATACAATATACATGGGACATTATTCACACACGGCCATCTGACCCCAAACTAATCAGAGCTCGTACTATGGAAACCAGACAACTGATATACTACATATACTACTTTTCTTTTGTAAATACATACTTACACCAAGACTCGGACAAACAAACTTGTTAATGCACACAAATTGGAATTCATTTGTCCTGGGTGGGAATCGAACTCACGACCTGCGACGTGAAAGGCATGTATCTTACCAACAACGCCAACGTTATGTGTTCTTCCTTTATAATACGCTTTCCTTTTTCTGTGGAATGAATGGTTCTTCATACATCTACATTTTATTTTATATCTTCATATATATATTTTTTATGTAAGTAAGGGCAAACTAGCTGGAGGCTATCCTGAAGAAAAGTGACATGCAACATCTGAGGGTTTGCAGGTGCGTTGCCGGCCTTTGGCAAGAGTACGCCCTTTTCTTGGAGGTATATAAAGTTTTATATTATACTGGCCTAAAGTTTTACACATTTTGGTAAGCTGTTATGATCGTATTTTGGGAAGTACACCTCGCTTGAGTTAGTGTGATGAAATGTTATAAGTTCAGTAATAGTTGTGATATATAATATGTGTGTGATTTTAAAATAATTTTAGAAATCTATCCAGGTGCATGTGTTTTAGTATTTTTTTTTTATTTCATAGGATGGCGGACGAGCGCATGGGCCACCTGATGTTAAGTGGTCACCAACGCCCATAGACATTGGCATTGTAAGTATGTTAACCATCACCCACATCACCAATGCGCCACCAAACTTGGGACCCAAGATGTTATGTCCCTTGTGCCTGGAATTACACTGGCTCACTCACCCTTCAAACCGGAACACAACAATAGCAAGTACTGCTGTTTTGCGGTAGAATATCTGATGAGTGGGTGGCCACTACCCAGACGAGCTTACACAAAGCTCTACCACCAAGTATGAGTGGGTGGTATCTACCCAGACAAGCTTGCACAAAGCTCTACCACCTAAGCTAATGTTTCCACAAACATCGGCACACTAGGAAAATAGGACGCCGATCCGCATCGCTACTGGGTTGGTCCACAGTGGTGAAGCTTCAATTCTTGTCAATAAGAGAAAAGGATGCCTTGCTATAATAACAACCTATTAATTAATTATTTTTGATGTAATGATATTATAGCCCGAGATGACCTAGTTGTTAGAACGCGTGAATCTTAACGTGATTTAACCGGGAAGGCACCTGTAGCGACATCTATCTCGCCACATACGAACTATGAACAGACGTATCTTACATCGCGATATTAAAGTTATCAGAGCGATTGAACATAAATACAAGAACCTGACAACAATCGTCGGGCAGTAGCCCACCAGCCACAACACCCGTCTGGTCGGAGGATCCACTGAATTTTCATGTGCTTATTTTGTGTTTATAATTCATGTCGTGCGTGCCTGCATTTGCCTTATTTCACTAAAATTCGGCCATATGTGTATTCCACCAACTTTCTTCCACCGCCTTGGAGCAGCGACGTGGAAAAAGCTCCAAACTTCCTCCTCAAAAAGTACAACAGATCTTAGCCCAGCAGTGGTACATTCACAGGCTGTTAATATAATAAATTGATAAATAAACAGAGAAAATCGTCAAAATCTTAACACTTATACCGTAAAACTGTACCCAAGCGTGCAGTACAGTTTCACGCTCCGCTGCGAAGCTAAGAGATGTCTTTGAAGTTTCATTTATAAGAACACAGTCTCCAAGGGATATGGGATTTTTAATTACGTTTGGATGTCAGCGATTTAGAGGTAGGACGCTAGGATTTCATCTCTTACCTGCTAAATAGCTTACTCTTAAGCTCAAGTGGCGCACGTCTTTACGGAATTGTAAGTAATATAATATATTTTTCTTTAATATTCGTATAAATTTTATATTATTTTATTATTTTCTTGTGATATTTATTCTTGATTATATAACGCGAATCGTTATATTTTATATTTTAGCTAAATATTTATGTTTTGAACAAGTATTTGATATATAATATATACTCTATGATTTTATCGATCACTAGCTGTGCCCCGCGATTTCATCCGCGTATAATTAATAAAAATATAATTTATAAAAATCAGCCTTCCCCGATAATAGGACTAAACAACATAAAAATATTTTTTAACATCGAACCAGTAGTTTCTGAGATTAGTCGGATCAAACAAACAAACTCTTCAACTTTATATATTAGTAATAATAACAATGGTCCTCCTGACCAAGAGAGATTACCCAACTGCACAGGAGATATTATAATGGACAAGTGTGTGCGCAAACACAGGTGCACTCTCTATTCCCTAACTCACATAACCCTATGGGACGGCAATCCGACATGAACGGAAGGAGTTCAGGCGCAGGACCAACGGCTTTACGTGCTTTCCGAGGCACGCACTTCCAACTTCTAGACTGCGGGCAGCTACTGAGAAATGTTCGAAAGAAAATCCCAACAACATTTAACTGTCCCAACCTGGGATTTGAACCTAGGACCACTGTGTCGGAGGCCTTACATGTAGCCACTAGATCAACGGGGCAGTCATTATAGACGAGTATATTAGTATAGATTAAAGCGATGTTTTCTCAAATTTATAATTATCGTTATTAGAGAATTATAAGATTCCACTTTCTATTTTAAAAAAATTAACTGGCTTCAAAAAAGGAGGAGGTTCTCAATTAATAACAGACATCGACTCTAAAAATAACAATAATTGTAACTAAATTATCAACCACACAACACAATCGTACCTACATATTGATGAGTAGAAAAAAGAAAGTTAATTATCAAATTTTAGAAGAATACGCAATTATTTTTTACTTTTTAGTGTATATTAATTAGTTTTTCTTTTGAAGTCGGTTTTTATTTTGTTGAAATTTTTATTTATTTTCAATTTACTAACGGCCAAACAAATGCGACCAAAGCGCTACAGGTACACAGTGGTAATTTCCCGTCTACGTACGAAGCGCTTCCAATCCACCTTTATCATTCGCACTGCAAAACTGTGGAATACTCTGGCTGAGTCTGTATGCCTATCGGTCAAATGTTGGTGTCTTCAAATCTAGAGTGAACAGGTATCTTCTAGGCTAGCGTGGTGGTACTTGGTGGTAAAGCTTTGAGCAAACTAGTCCGCCTACATATGCAATTAAAAAGCGTTCGTCTTAGACCTTGTCGATGCTTAATATCAGGCATGACAACGGTCAAACGCCGGCTCTTGTTTTATTTATAAAATTAAAGCACTTTATGGAATGGAAAATTTCTTGACACATCCTGTGGATTGTGGTTAGAACGCGTGAATCTTAACCGATGAGCGCGGGTTCAAACCCGGGCAAGCAATGCTGAATTTTCATGTGCTTAATTTGTGTGTATAATTCATCTCGAGCTTGACGGTGTAGGAAAACGTCGTGAGGAAACTTTCATGTGTCTAATTTCACTGAAATTCTGCCACATGTGTATTCCACCAACCTGCACTGAAGCAGCGTGATGGAATAAGCTCCAAACTTTTTCCTCAACGGGAGGTCTTAGCCCAGCAGTGGGACCTTCACATACTGCTACGTTGTCAATACTAGTCCACGTCATTAATTTGTATTCACTTGAACTGCTCCTTGCTTCTTGAAGTTTCAAAGATTCCTAACCATAATAAAAACTGATATATTTTAAGTTGATGAAAGTGTATTCTTCTGGAAATTTATGAATGAATATTTTTACTATTGTAAACGCACAAAAGGATTTTTAAATGTATTATATTTTTTTAACACAATATTGATACAGGTTTTATTTATAATTACTTTTCTTTATAATATCGATAATATTAAAAATGCATTAATATTATTTGATATCGGAAATGTAACCTTAGGGCACGTTTGACATAACCAAAGAAAAAAGTAAATGGTAAGAAAATAGTTAAGTAAATCAAGTGTGTGTGTGTGTGTGTGTGTGTGTATATGTGTGTGATGTATTGGTAAACCAATGAAATTCTTCATTATAGTTCAATAATTTACTCGTTATAAATATATATATTTATTGATTTTCGTTTATTATAATTAACGAAAATTATAGATTCTATAAATTTCAATGTTTCACGACTGTCGGCCATTTGGGCACGTTTTCTATCGTATAGAGACTAAAATTTATCATCCAGGTCTCATATATTATCTAAGAATACGTATGTGATCCAGGTCGTACGCGTGCCTCGCTTTCAATTTTATTTTCATGAGCTGAATTTCAATTTTGGGTGCCATACATTTACATCTCGTTTCAGTGATAAAGTGTCTTGAACAAATAGTTTTGTTGGAAGTGTTATATGCTTCAGTGGTTGTTTCCTATTTTTGAAAGAATTCTTTGCCAAGTATCTGTAGGTAATTTTTTTATGGCATAGGAAGGCAGACTAGCATATGGGCCACCTGATGGTAAGTGATCACCAACGCCCATACACATTTGCATTCTAAGATATGTTAACCATCGCTTACATCGCCAATGCGCCACCAACCTTGGGAACTAAGATGTTATGTCCCTTATGCCTGTAATTACACTGGCTCACTCACCCTTCAAACCGGAACACAACAATAACAAGTACTGCTGTTTTGCGGTAGAATATCTGATGAGTGGGTGGTACCTACCCTGACGAGCTTGCACAAAGCTCTACCACCAAATGTAAACATAATGTTTGTTTTGCTTTTAATTAAGTTTTATTATATTTATTGTATTTTCTTTTGTAACATGTTTGTACCTATATGTAATTGAAGTCAGAGTAATAAAGTGTTTACAATCCAACTTTGGCCGTTGATGTCATTTCTATTTATAATCCAATCTAAAAATCTTAGTCGAAATTATGTTGCCAATGTTTTATTTTTGATTTTTATTACCACTTGATATTTGCACGGTATATTTATAGCGAACGGGCTATGATAATGTCCGGTATGCGTTGCAATGCTTGAAATACGTTAATTGTACTTTGTCTGATGCTGAACCAAGTGTCAACTACAATTGGTAGCTTGACGCTTCATGAGTGCTTTTAACAGTATTTGAATTGAAATATTTTTTATTTGATGTTATTTGAATTACTGTACACAATAAGAAATGTAATTGGATAATTGGTACATCCACCAATTAAGGGATAGTTTTTTTTATATGTTTGTGTGAGTGTGTTTGTATTTGTTTTTTAATTTATTTATTGCAATTGTTTCTCCACCGACGTTTTGTGCGGAAGTGTCTTTGTGTGCGTTTTTTTTTGTATCTTATCTTTAATTTAAATGTTATTTTAATGTCTCTGCATGTGTATCATCAAATATGCCACCTGATGGTAAGTGACCACCACCTATAGACATTTACGTCGTAAAAAACTTTGACCATTCCTTTTATCGATGTACGGTATGGTTTATAATTCTTACAATACCAATAATACCACTACGCGGTGGTGAGTTGGTGACCACTACTCATCAGGTGATTATCACTATACCTACCTAATATAATAAAACAAATATATATTTCATTTTATAAGTACAAAAATTTCAAATATAAATTCATAAGATATTTTACTTAGAATTGAATAGAATCGTTGGAATAAACGAATAGTTCGTTCATTCGAGCTGTCCTTTATATTTTCTTTACAGAATATTTTTATTGCTTTCGTTTTAAAATTGAATTAGAAAAATTATAGGAATTGCAAGATGAATACTTCGACGGTAGCGGGGGTTTGAGAAAGGAAATATAATGTTTAAGTTTATTAAATCCAATATAATATCATTTAAAATCTATTTAAACAGGTTGATTGTGTTTGAATAAATAAAAATTGCTTGCACTATATATATATAATTATATCTTTGTGCAATTCCGTCCTCCAGACCGATTTCGGCCACGGCGGCCAATCTCGAGAGATATTATAGTGCACAAATTCGTACGCAAACACAGGTGCACTCTCTTTTCCTTAGCTTTCATAATCCGATGGAACAGACTTAACGTACTTTCCGAGGCACGGGAGTGTACACACTTCCAACTTCCAGACTCCAGGCTACTACTGAGAATTTTCTGAGAGAAAAACCAAATAAATATTTATTTATTTGGTAGACCAACGAGGCAGTCCACTCATTAGAATGCCGTAGACCAGCAATACAAGTATTGTTGTATTCTGGTTTAAGGGTGAGAGTCTGTGTAACGACGAGCCGGTTGATGTGGTTGGTAGCTACTTGTCTTTCGCACTTTAGATCGTGGGTTCGATTCCCATGCAGGGCAGACATTTGTGTGTATGAACGTGTCTGTTTGTCCCGAGTCTGGTTGTAATGATCTATATAAGTATGTAGTATAGATGTGGTATATCAGTTGTTTGGTTTCCATAGTACAAGCTCTGCTTAGTTTGGTATCAGATGGCCGTGTGTGAATGATGTCCCAGGATATTTATTATTATTATTTATTGTTATAGGAGGTTTATTTTAGCACTCATTAACCGAATATATCCTCGCTTTGCTAGTGAATTCGTAGGTTTATTCAAACATTCGTGGATCGCGCTTTATGTCAGCGCTTTATGAGTTCTGACATTAAGCGATGACAGCCGTTGGACTTGGCATGCAATTAGCCAAAACAGTTGGTTAAGTAGTTCAGACGTGATAGTTATCAGCGGCGCTATGTAGGAACTCGTTTGGGTATCCTCAACGTCGCATATCACTTTATGACACTTTGCAATGTGTTTTACTGTGAATTTATTTCATTCGTACAGGATAGTTGTCAAATTATGACTAGCGTTCCGCCCGCGGTTTCACCCGTGTAGTTTCTGTTCCCGTGAGAATATAAACACAAAAAAAATTGGTTGCCTGTAAAGTCGGTATACGGGCGAAAGTTTTACGTGACAACGACTTTGAGTGGTAAAATAATTTTAATGTGAATATTCATTCGTATAGTAGGAAGAAGGATGAAATAATAGTAACAATTTAAAACATTTATTTATACAAAGAATTATATTTAAAACATTAATTTATACAAAGAATCTCGCACTGAAAGTCTGTCTCTCTCGCTCTTAGGCGGGCTAACCATGCCCGAGTGGAAGGGACGCGTGCCTCTCACTCGCTCTCATTGTGAGCGCATAACGTGAGCGGAGCGTAACGCAGTTTCTTGAAGTGTCACCCGGCAAACCAATTTATAAGACGTTGTCACGTCAAAAAACATACAGACGAATTGATAACCTCCTCCTTTTTTTGAAGTTGGTTAAAAATGTAGCCTATGTTACTCGCTGATAATGTAGCTTTAAATTGTTGAAATAATTTTTACAACCGCTTACGACCTGAGATCGCGCGTACCTAAATTATTTTTCCTTTCATTTTTGTCTTCCTTTTCTTGTCTTTTCTCTTCCTTTTCCAAGAAATATATTTACATATTAATTATAAAAAGAATGCTCACAGAATAATATTTAACTATATTATACATATAAAATGTTGTAAGCGTCGATGATTCAAAATTTATCCTATGAAACCTATTACGGAGATTATAAAGTTGCAGTGTAGGGTGACCATTAGTAAGGATTATCGGTGACGATTACGCCTTAGGGAGTAATTCATGATCATGGCGATCCCATTCGATATATATTTTAATCAATTTAAACCTATGTTGAGGATAAAGGGCTTTAGACTAGCAATTTATATTGATTGATATGAATGGTTCAGAACGAATGAATGAATATTTGGATTTAATAAATATCCTGGTACATTATTCACACGCGGCCATCTGATCCCAAATTAAGCAGAGCTTGTACTATGGAAACCAGACAACTGATATACTACATATACTACTTTTATTTTGTAAATACATACTTATATAAATACACCCAGACATAGGACAAAGGATGTGCATGCACACAAATGTCTATCCCGGGTGGGAATCGAAACCACGACCTGCGGCGTGTAAGGCAAGTGTCTTACCAACCACGCCAACCGGCTCGTCGTTTATTTATATATACTGCTATGTAAATTATATTTAGGGATCTCTATATACAATTAATTTTCAATTAAATTTACCACTTCTTATATACTAATGATTAAAATATATAAAACCTTATTGCAGGTACTTTGGTTTGATATCGGAGGATTATCTTAACTTCTCATAACTAATATAAAAGAATTAGAGATCACTGAAGCCTGGTGGTGATGGGCTGGCAGTTGAAGATGACAATCCTAGCATTGGTAATCAACCAACTTATCAAATAATTATCTAGTTAAGTAGGCTCATTAAGGCCACTTTAGTAGGTCATATTACAAATGAATAATTTACTTGGTGGTAGGGCTTTGTGCAAGTTCGTTTTGGTAGGTACCACCCACTCATCAGATATTCTACCGCAAAACAGCAGTACTTGGTACTGTTGTATCCCGGTTTGATAGGTGAGTGAGCCAGTGTAATTACAGACACAAGGGACATAACATCTTAGTTCCCAAGGTTGGTGGCGCATTGGCGATGTGAGCAATTTAACGTTAACATTACAATGACATTGTCTATGGGCGTAAGTGAACACTGACCATCAGGTTGCACCTGTGCTATTTTTTTCGTATGCAATAAAAAAGGTGATGATGACTATTGCCGAGAATAACCTGGAAAGTCAGTAGTAATACTATAATAGGATATCTATATGAACTTAGATTAAAAGCAATCGGCACGAATAAAGAATTTCGCGTTCGTAATCCTTCTAGAACCGGAGTGAGCTTATTTCGAAATGGAGTAACTGTGACCGGTGACAAAGAACCGCCTGTCAAAGTTATCCGTTCATGGGATTGAACGCCATTCATTTCGTGTCGAATTTCATCGAAAGTATTGTCGATTTTCGGTTCGGTTCGGTTCGGTTCGGTTCGGTTCGGTTCGCTTCGGAAACTGGCGACGTTTCATTACTAACAATATTTATTTTAGTTTATTCTTATGTTCATGATGTATGTACGATCGTGGACCACCCGATGGTAAGTGTTCATCAACGCCCCTAAACAATGGCATTGTAAGAAATTTTAATCATCGCTTACTTCGCCAATGCGCAACCAACCTTGGGAATTAAGATGTTAAGTCCCTTGTGCCTGTAATTACACTGGCCCACACACCCTCCAAAAGCCCATAAAGTGATATAAATACATATATTCATACGTAAATATATATTCATATATGAAAATAAATAATAATTAATCGGATCCTCCAGATTATCTTCATTAATCCTCAGCATCCAAATAATTGAACCCAATGTTGTGTTCTATTTATTAATATTAATTTTGTTTTTTTTTTTAAATAGAAATATTTCGAGCAGTAATAATAATAAAAAAAATATTAATTTAATTTATTCATTGGTTATTTAGTCATACATTTCAGTGACCATAAATTCGGACCTTTGTCCAGTTCGTCCGCAAGTTTTTTTTAAATATGGTCACTCTATTCTAAGCTCTGATATATTGATCATTAAATATCGGCTGCTAATGGCTTACTTAGTTAAATACCAATAAAATGAATTGGTTCCTTTAATCGGTTTTCCAGTAAGCAATAAATTAAATTCCTATGCAACAGCTCGCAATCGAGGAACGCTATAATATTATGTATTTTTAGTTAGCTCTGCCTAGAATGACCAAAATAATTAACCCTCACGTGAAAATTTGTATTATATTATCAAATATACAAATATACTTTCACGTTTATAACTTATATCATAAGTATGAAACATTTGTCAATGTTGCTACCACACTTTTTTCATTTAAATAATGTTGGTCATTGTTTAATGATCATAAATCTTTTGAAATGTTTACGTTGGTACCACCCAATTATCAGATGTTCTACCGCAAAACAGCAGTACTTGAAGTCGTTGTGTTCCGGTTTGAACAGTGAGTGAGCCACTGTAATTGCAGGCACAAGGGACATAACATCTTAGTTCACAAGGTTGGTGGCGCATTGGCGATGAAAACGATGGTTAATATCATCATCAATACAATGCCAATTTCTATGAGCGTTGGTGACCACTCGTCCATCCGTTGGCCCAAACGCTCGTCTACTTACCGATGCTTTAAAAAAATGCATATAACTTATAACGGTACACTTTAAAAAAACTTTTTTTTTTAATTTTTTTCTTTTTTTTTTGTTTAAACTTTTTATTTAAATTGATGGCTTAATTCGGCGTTTCGAAACGACAGCAGCGAAGCGTTACCCTACGCGTTGACTTGTGACGTCACGCTCAAAAGGATTAATCGAAAAACGGATAACGGTATGGTGTGAATAGATTGCCGGACAACTCGCTGTTCGGACTATGAATGCTGACATCACACAATGTGATATTACATTTGATTGTCAGGTCAGTTCAAAGTTACCTCCCGTTTTGGTGGTATTCTATACATATGTAGAAAAAACTGGCACAGATTGTCTCACTGGTTAATTAATAAGGCTGCAGGTCCTGAGGCTGTGGGATCAAACCCCAAGCGGGCCATAAAAAGTGCGCGCAGTCTCCCTTGAGAATGACTGACCTGTCCAAAATTCGGTCATAAAATCTGGTACTTGCTTGGGCTTTAACTGCAAATTTCGGTTAAGGCTTCGTCGTATTTGCGCATCTGCATCTTTTTATTTCCAGGCGACATCAAAAACAAAATTATAAGATTACAACTTTTGTGTCATTTTTAGGTGCATTCAATAAATAATTAATGTCGTGGATACAGTTGCTTCGAATTGGGTTAAATCCTAGTTAGTTCTAACTACACAGCTATTAATATGTGGGCTATTAATTATTTCCAAAAGCATTAAACGTTATATAATAAGTTATTAACAGGTCATTAACCTTTATCTTATAAATGTAAACGATAACTCCAAATGGGATTAAAATAAGAACTCGTTGCCCAATTAACAATTAAAGACATTAAAACTTAATTATGCCGCTCTAATTTCAGCAAAACATTTGTATCGTTAAGATCAGGGCCTCTCAAATATTTGCCCGTAATATTAAATATAATGATTCTTATACTGTTTATTATTGCTTTGTGAGAAATTAAACTGAGAACGGTTTTGAAATATTTACTTTTAATATTAATTTAGCGTAATCTTTAAGGCAGCTGTTATTTAATTTCTTTATTTATTTCATGATGTTTAAAAATTTAAAGTATCAATTATGGTATATTAATGCAGCCATTATCAATGAAAAAAGCCAAATGCCCAAACATATTAAAGACTAGCTGTGCCGCGCGGTATAATTAATAAAAATATAATAAATAAAAATAAGCCTAGAGCCTTCCTCAATATAAGGACTACTCAACACAAAAAATATTTTTTAAAATTGGTCCAGTAGTTGTATCATGAGATTAGCCGGATCAAACAAACAAACTCTTCAGCTTTATATATTAGTATAGATGTTTGAGTGTGTGCGTAAACACAGGTGCATTCTATTTCCTCACTCTTGTCTGATTGGAAGGCAATCTGATAAGGACCAAATTTGGCCTACAACGACTACGAAACTTTCGCCTGTGGCTGAGAATTTGATACAAAAACCTAATGACAACCTATTGTCCTGATTCGAACCCCAAGACCTCAAAGAACATAGAAATATATGAAAACATATAATTATATTACATGAGGTATAAGTATATTTTTTTAAGAACATATAATTTTTTTTTTTTATTGTATAGGAACGCGGACGAGAATATGGGTCACCTGATGGTAAGTGGTCACCAACGCCCATAGACAATGGCATTGTAAGAAATGTTACCCATACCTTACATCGCCAATGCGCCACCAACCTTGGGAACTAAGATGTTATGTCCCTTGTGCCTGTAATTACACTGGCTCACTCACCCTTCAAACCGGAACACAGCAATACAAAGTACTGCTGTTTTGCGGCAGAATATCTGATGAGTGGGTGGTACCTACCCAGACGAGCTTGCACAAAGCTCTACCACCAAGTATAGAAATAATAATAATAATAATAATTCGTTGTGAAAATTCTGAGCAATTTAAGTAATTGTTTTATATTTTCTTAAAAGCTATCGTAATATGATTTGGTCATACCTGATACGTAACTGCCTATATGATATTTCTGTCACAAACATTGTAGCCATTTGGCGCGTCTCTGACGATAATTTATAGCGAAGTATTCGACGTTATGCCAAGAGTAATTACTCTATTACCAAATAACATAACAGTGCCTTGCCTCTCGAGAGAATACCAAATCCAATCGGTAGTAATTTTATTTGACACCTTCATAAATGCCTCTATTATAAATGCTGAGCAGTGGCTTTTTAGTTAAACACTGTTCTGTTGTTTCTTTTCTATGTTATGACAAATGGGCTACCTGATGTAAAATGGTTCCCACTTTACATCAGGTTTATTTCTTTATTTATTTATTTCTATAAGCTACAAGTGACTAAATATTGAATTAAATGAATTTATGTCCGACAAGGCGGGGGTGGCTCGTGCCGATCATTCTTCCTTAGTGTATCTGACTGTACTAGCCGTCTTCGTGTTTGGACTCTACTACCACTTACCATCAGGTGGAGTAGTCATTTGACCTCCCGGAAAATACTATGAAACCATTATATAATATAATATAATAATATAATATATCCTGGGATATAATTCACACACGGCCATCTGATCCCAAACTAAGCAGAGCTCGTACTATGGAAACCAGACAACTGATATACTACATAATATACTACTTTTCTTCTGCGGCGTGAAAGGCAAGTGTCTTACCAACCACGCCAACCGGCTCTTCTATAAGCATGTATTGACATGTATATCTAATATGCACGTCAATCACAAGTGTTAAATAAACACTTCCAAATTCATAAATTAAAAGTAAAGTCATACAACAGCCAAATTGTGAGTCAGCCAGTGCTACAGCCAGCAATACCTTAACCGCTACGGTAAGGGCAGCAAATTAGCATTTTAGTTTGACTAATAATGATAGAAAATGACGTATGAAAACCTAGACACTTTTTTCACCTTCCGTGTTAAAATTTCAACGATCATTAATTATACATGAAAGGCAAAAGTCGATGAGATTATATCTCAACAATAAAACAGCGTTTAATGTCACAGTTACTTTATCACATGCATTTGGATCTTTTCCAAATTGGCCGATTCTATTTCAAAGTTGACGTTGAAATTCGCTTAATATATTTTTGTTAATTAATGTTGTTGAGATACATTTAAATCCTTTACATAAATACTAATACTAATTATTGTTTGGCGTTAGAACGGCTCTTTTTTTATTGCATAGGAAGGCGGATGAGCATGTGGGCCACATGTTGGTAAGTGGTTACCAACGCCAATAGACATTGGCCTTGTAAGAGAAATTACCATCGCTTACATCGCCAATGCGCCACCAACCTTGGGAACTAAGATTTTATGTCCCTTGTGCCTGTAATTACATTGGCTCACTCACCCTTCAAACCCGAACACAACAATAGCAAGTACTGCTGTTTTGCGGTAAAATATCTGATGAGTGGGGTGGTGCCTACCCAGACGAGCTCGCACAAAGTCCACCAAGTAAGTATGGATAGAGTCATACTAAGTTCACCGTTACACATGGAATTTTGAGAACGTTTCGGATTGACGTAAGCAAAATTAATTTAATATAATATAATAATATAATATCCTGGGACATTATTCACACAAGGCCACCTGATCCCAAACTAGACAGAGCTTGTACTATGGAAACCAGACAACTGATATACTACATATACTACTTTTTCTTTTCTAAATACATAATTATATAGATAATTACACCCAGACTTAGGACAAAAAGACATGTTCATGCACACAAATGTCTGTCCGGGGTGAGAATCGAACCCACGACCTGCGGCGTGAAAATCAAATGTCGTACCAACTCGGGAATCCCAAATCGGGAATATCTATCAATCGAATAGTCAATAGTTAAAATTCAAAGCGGGCGAAACGGTGAAACGCAGCTACTAATATAAACAAATTGCGCAGGCGGGAGATTCCCGTCAGGAAAGAAGTTCTTTACGATTTTTTTTCAAATAATAACGTGTTTTAGAATATATTTTATTTGATTATATTACTGTATTTTTGTCGAACAAAAAACGCCTCAACCTCCTTTACGCCACTCTTTCATCAAAGATTTAGGAAAGATTTAATTTTTTTAATTCAATTAAAAAAACTTATGATATGATATGATAAAAATTCAATCCCCATTTTAAGGAATTTACTAATATTCTAATATTATTTTAGTAATTTATTTCCATTTAACAAATTTTATGATGGGATTTGCTGTAATGGGATTTGCTCAATATTCAAACCTAGGGTATAAGCTATTACGTATTACGAAATATAAACCAAAAAAAAAACAATTTCAATTAATCCATTTCAAAGATTTTAAGCCAGCGTGACGAATTGTTTGAAATTCGTGGTGAAAATCCATTTGAAAAGTTTCATCTAACAGTCTCGCAGTCGTATGGGAAACGGATAAAGCTAGCTACTCACTCGTAAAGTGCAACCGTGCATAAGTGATTTGGTCACGTGCATCTAGAATTCGGGCAATTTCACCTACACTTAGCTTTAGCAAATTGATTTTAAATTGCTCGGAAATTGGGTGTGAATGTTAATTGTTTAGTGATGTGTTTTAAATTTTACTTTACGATGTGGTTAAATGTATGTTAGTTGTAATTTTAAATGTTTAGCTGTTAGATATATGGCTGCAGATCGACAGGTCCTGGGTTCAAGTCAGGTTGCACCGACAATGTTATGTGCTGTGATTGCGCACTGTTTTTGTGCAGTTAGTTAATGTGCACTTAAGATTGCTTTAGCATCATCATCATAACTTGTATTGAAATAACTCATAAACAAATAAAAAACTATAATAAATATTTGCCTACAGATTCTGTAAATTATATTATATTTTAACCAACCATTGTTTTTAAATTTATAATCCACCTATTTTATTGATCACCGCATGACCTGGTAACTGCATTTTGTTATAGTATAGGTAGGCCACCTGACAGTCAGTGGTCACCAACGCCCATTGACATTGGCATTGTAAGAGATGTTAACCAACGCTGACATCGCCAATGCGCCACCAACCTTGGGAACTAAGATGTTACGTCCCTTGTGCCTGTTATTAATCTGGCTCGCTCACCCTTCAAAGTGGAATACAACAATACCAAGGTTTGCTGTTTTGCGGTAGAATATCTGATGAATGGCTGGTACCTACCCACTTACAAGCAACTTATACAAAGGTGAAGTTAATTTTTACCCATATAACATAACCCATTTCACCGCAGTCGAGTAACGAAGACACGAACACTGTATTTGATCGAGTTTTAATTATAAAATGTAATTACGTCGAGAATAATTGAGATTGATAATTGCTTCGCCGCTTCCTGTAAAATAGTTCCAATAAAAGAGGTTGCTTGTTTGATCTGTGCGTCATTATTATCAGACTAACATAATTATATTTTTTTTATAAAATTGGAAGATGGGCACAGATTGTCAACCCGATGGCAAATGATCCATCCATTTACCATCACCTCTGTCGCTGTAAGAAGTGTTAACCATTCCATATATCGTCATTGCGCCACCAACTGAACCAATATGTACCTTGTGCAGTGCATATTAACACTGGCTAATGGCCGAATACTGAAACGGCTTTCAAATATGAAGTGGGACTTAATTATTTGGAACGCTATTAATTTCAAATTTAACATACAAAATTTTGAAATTAATGACGTTCCAAATAATCAAGTCCCACTTTATTTTGAATGACGTTTCAGTATTCGGCCGTAAGTTACCCTTCAAATTAGGATATAGGTATTATTATTTGGCTATTGTATATATGACAAAGTGGTGGTACCTTTGCAGCCGGGCTTGCACATAGCCCTTTCATTAAATGATCGGAGATTGTGTGCTCGAACCTGAACTTTCAGGCTCTTAATTTCGGCGATTGAAGAAACCTCCATGTCAAAACTCTACCACATGTTCATCTACCAACACGATTTTGAGCCGATTGATGGTTTAAGCTCAACACCTCGAGATGAGATGCCTACGGAGATGTACTAGAGTAGAGGAACATTTACAGCCATTTTATTTTTACTAGCTGATACCCGCGACTTCGTCCGCGTTACTTGATATATTAACAAAGTTTTCTCATGTACGAAGGAAAAACCATCAAAAAAAAGAGTTTGTGTGTACTTATGTACACGCGTTAGAAGTTATACTTCTTTGGCGTATGGAAAAAAAAATAACTAAAATGCAGTAGTGATTAACGATAAATATTAAAATTGATAAAAAAGATTTTATTTAAATAAAAAAGGTTTTATTAACGTAATAAAAATACTAGAATATACAACTTGAACATAGTTATCGATTTTCATGCCACCTAGAACTAACTTCACGTTGTAGAATTCAGTTGTTTAATGAGCGGTTAAGCAGACAGCTTCATACTGTTAATTTTGTGTCACAGATGCGCGCGCATCTTAAAATTTCACTTTCATCATTTTTTCATAACGCGCCTAAAGAAGTATAACTTCAAAAATCGCAAGCAAAACTATACTTTGTTTAAACATACATCACTGAACACGCAGTGCGTTATATATGCAATCGTTGTTTTTTGAAACTTTTATTAAATGAAGATATCGCAATATTTTTTTTTGATAAGGGCCAAGTGTCTAAGGAATAAAATTTAGAAAATTTCATTGAAATCTATCCAGTAGTTTTTCCGTGATGCGCGCACAACTGCAGACCTCTATCATTTTATTTATATAGATAGATTAAATTGATTCGCTTGAGCTAGTTCAGAATGTTATTCTTAAAACCAGGATCTTTTATCGTTTTCAAAATGAAATCAAAAATATATTTAGAAAATAATTTTCAAAATGGAAATTTGAAAGTACAATAAGTAACACTAATGCGACTCATCATAATAAAGAAAACTATAACACTAACGGCCGAATACTGACCCGTCATTCAAATATGAAGTGGAACTCAATTATTTGAGACGCCGTTAATTTAAAATTTCGCATACTAAATTTGAAATTTCAAATTTTTAAGTCCATATAATTAAGTCCCACTTAATAGGTGAATGACGTTTCAGTATAAGGCCATAATAGTTAATTTTCAAGAAGGTATTGAAAAACAATATTGGTTACCATATTTTGACGTGACAACGTCTTATAAATTGGTTTGCCGGGTGACACTTCAAGAAACTGCGTTACGCTCCGCTCACGTTATGCGCTCACAATGAGAGCGAGTGAGAGGCACGCGTCCCTTCCACTCGGGCATGGTTAGCCCGCCTAAGAGCGAGAGAGACAGACATAAAAAGTGAAATTCAGTGCGAGATTCTTTGTATAAATTAATGTTTTAAATATAATTCTTTGTATAAATAAATGTTTTAAATTGTTACTATTATTTCATCCTTCTTCCTACTATACGAATGAATATTCACATTAAAATTATTTTACCACTCAAAGTCGTTGTCACGTAAAACTTTCGCCCGTATACCGACTTTACAGGCAACCAAATTTTTTTTTTTTTTCATTGGCCTTAAGATCAGTCAGTCTAAAACCCCCATAAGCCCTTCCGACTTACCGCCGCTGTAATGTGAATGAATGAGGATAAAACCAGAGGTTCGAGGCCCTATACAGGGTGTTTATAGCATTTATTATTTTAGCTATATATTATACAAAAAATATACATATAATTCGATTTGTGGGCATATAAGATAGTAAAACATATTTGTTATATAGTAAGTAACAACGTACTTAGAATCATATTTTTAAAAACAAAAAAAAAACACACACTCGTAACAAATAGATGTTTCAGTTCATCTGTGGCTTGACAATTTCCTATGGTTAGGAATTTGTCAAACCACAGACCTAAGCGCCGTGCTCAAAAATGAATTAACATAGAGCAGAAAAAATCTTTACGTAAACTAATAGCCATGGTTTTCCAAACAAAATTTTAATACGTTGAAATGAACTTGTAATTTGAACGCAGTTTTAGAAATCTTCAATTGCCTTCAATGGTACAAAGGAAAGGAGAGGACTACATCTATAATGTACATATACCAAGTGTTAGCTATGTTTAGCCCTTATGTATTGAAATATATCAGTATAAAAATGATCGTGGGTTCAAACCCGGGCAAGCACCGCTGAATTTCATGTGCTTAATTTTTTATTATAATTCATCTCGTGATTAACGGTGAAGGAAAACATCGTGAGGAAACCTGCATGTGTCAAATTTCACTGAAATTCTGTCACTTGTGTATTTAACCAAATCGCATTGGAGCAGCGTGGTGGAATAAGCTCCAAACCTTCTAATCAAAAAGAGGAGACGAGGCCTTAGCCCAGCAGTGGGACATTCACGGGCTGTTATTATTTACTATTATTATAAAGTGTAGCTGCATAATGGTTGAATAGCAGAAGGGTAGTACGTACCCATGAACCAAATCTTCGGGTAAGTCGAGCCATCTCGACTTCCCTTTTCTTTTTTTCATAACAGAATTAAAAGCATTAAAAAGTGGATTTAACAAACATTCCCCAAAAATCTCAAGACGTATACGAACGGCTGTTAATAATGTCCCGATATTAATTACCGTATTTACCTATTCTACAGAAGTTGTGTTTCCAATATTATATTGTTTTACCGGTAATATTTCAATTTTACTTTTTTCTATGATTTGATATGATGGATAAAATTCTTACATTAAGTCAATAGTAGAGTAATTACTTCCACTTCATCATCGTGAGTGTAAGACTGGTAATCCATGAAACAGTTAAAATAAAATGGATATCAGATTACCAGTCTCTCAGTCGGTTTTATATTAATGACTAATTAATTTACTTGATAGTAGGGCTTTGTGAAAGCTCATCTGGGTAGGTAGCACCCACTCATCAGATATTCTACTGCAAAACAGCAGTACCAAGTGTATTGTTGTGTTCCGGTTTGAAGGGTGACTGAGCCAGTGTAATTACAGGCACGAGGGACATAACATCTTAGTTCCCAAGGTTGGTGGCGTATTATCGATGTAAGCGATGGATAACATTTCTTACAATGCCAATGTCTATGGGCGTTGGTGACTACTTACCATCAGGGGGCCCATACGCTCGTCCGCCTACCTATACTACAAAAAAGTACTAGTATTTTCTGTTGAGAGAAATAAATTTCATTTTATTTCAGTCAGTAAAAAAAAACGAGGTTCACCGCAGAAAAAGGTCGTCAAATATCAGAAAGTGACATGCGATATTGACCATTATAATTATAACATTTTAAGAACACGCGCATCAAAATCGTATACCACAATAAGTCGGTTGTCAACCTTAACGGTTGAGTGATGAAGTGCGTCCCTATAGAACTGCTGTTGCGCTATCCTGCATGTGTAGAGAGTGATATGCGATATTGACAATTACAATTATAGTATGTTAAGGATACACGGATCAAAATAGCGTAGCACAGTGAGTTATTCATATTACGAGTGAGTTACAAACTGAGTTTAGCATAACTGAGAATAACTCTGTTGTTTGTAAGCCAAATACAGTATCAGATTATTTTTCTCCAGGAATATAACGTATTTTTCCATGGTGACCGATAAACATGTTGCGACTAAAGAAAATACAGATATTTTTCATGGCGTCCTTGTGCAAGCTTTGATCGTGGTACAGATTAAATAATCTAGAGGCTTTATGACATATTTTTTATGACTCAATCTTGTATAAGATGATCGTTGGTTCAAACCCGGCAAGCACCACTGAATTTCATGTGCTTAACTAGTGATTATAATTAATCTCGTACTTGACGGTGAAGAAACACATCGTGAGGAAATCAGCATGTGTCAAATTTCGCTGAAATACTGCCACATCTTATATATTCCACCAACCCGCATTGAAGCAGCGTGGTGGAATGAGCTCCAAAACTTGACTTCAAAAATAGGATAGGCCTTAGCCCAGCAGTGTATTCACAGGCTGTAGTTAGAGTAATGAAGACATGAAGACAACATGTCATCCTGACTTTGCACAGATAACATAATCATGAACCTCAACATCATTTACAAAATCTCAAATAATTATCTTTGGGAAACCGTACAAAATTAACCATTTTTAATTGATTTGTATATTTTTTATTTATTTATTTTGATCCCCAACAGTTGTACATAAAATACATCCAAAACACGCTTTACATTAAATTAAAACTAACTACTTATGTTTTTTTTTTTTTTTTATTGCATAGGAATGCGGACGAGCATATGGGCCACCTGATGGTAAGTGGTCACCAACGCCCATAGACATTGGCTTTGTAAAAGATGTAATGTAAACCATCGCTTACATCGCCAATGCGCCACCAACCTTGGGAACTAAGATGTTATGTCCCTAGTGCCTGTAATTACACTGGCTCACTCAACCTTCAAACCGGAACACAACAACAACAAGTACTGCTGTTTTGCGGTAGAATATCTGATGAGTGGGTGGTACCTACCCAGACGAGCTTACACAAAGCTCTACCACCAAGTAAATGTACAACCAATTGTAAAAGAACACACCATTCTCACACATAATTACAAAAGAGTTATAAAAATAAATTATACAAATGTAATTAAAAAATACCAAATATAAATATTTAAATAAGAAGAACAAAAAAAAGGGGTAACTAATTTAATTTTAAAACATTATTAAATTAAAAAACAAAAGAAGTCACTAACTAACTTTTTAACTATTCTAACGTTTAAATTATTTTATAGTTCAGTATCTTGTAATGGTTTATATTTATTTATTTTTTTTTTATTATTATTATTATTACATGCATATATATCCTTGGAGTGTTCCTTACGCCGTCGGTTGCCTGGAAGAGATCGCTATGTAAAGATAAGGCCACCAAAGTTGTATGCATTTTTTTTTTTTCGTGCGGAAGTCTATCATGGATATGTGATGTAGAATGGAGGGTTATGTCGGACTCCTACCGACTAAAACCACCACGGTACCCTTCCCGTCTTAAGGGGAGCGCCACGGGATCGCTTGCGCATGCTACCGTGATAAGTTGTATGCATGGGTTATGTATTCTATTTTTAAATCTTGGTGTACAAAAAGTATATTCTATCTATCTATCTTCTCAATTACATTGAAAACACGAGAGTAATGCTTATGTGATATTGTGTATAAAAGTATTTAGTCTCTGCGTATTTATTACTCTGTGCCACGAAAGCATATTTATTTAGGATCTGCGTCATACAGACGTGAAAACATCCACTTGGATTTATGGATTCTTTCGACCCTTGTTAGGTTAGGACGTTGTTATGAGACTAGGCTCAGTGGTTAAATATAATAAATATATTTAAAAACAATTAATATGATTATATAATTTATTAAAAAAACCGATTTTTAAATGTCCTACTTCTGGACTAAACTCTCCTCTCCTTTGAGGTTTGTAGGTTATTCCAGGCTTCTCCAATACGAGTTGGATATACATAAGACAAGAGCCTTAGTCAAGCAATGGGATAGTTGCAGGCTACTATTAAGTGCAGGAAACCAGGTGAAACCACAGAGGCCAGTCTATTTTAGCTTATGATGATGATCTTTACTGATTTCACCCTCAAGGAAAACCTAATCGCGCAGGACATATTATAGTGCACAAGTGTGTGCACAAACACCACTTATTTCTTCATCCATCACGAGCGGAATGAGTTCGAACGCATAACGGCTTTATGAGCTCTCTGGAGCACCGGACTGTTACCACTGGCATATTCCAGGACTAGGACAACTAAGAGGCAGAAATCTATACTAACATTATAAATGCGAATGTCGGTATCTTATGCTTTTACTAGTAAACAATTAAATCGATGTTGACGGAATTTTATACAAAGCAAGCTGGAGCCACAAGGAAGGTATTAAATAAGGTAGTTTTTATATCTAAAACTTAACTTCCTCCCCTAATACGCGATTTTTTTTTTATGGCATAGGTAGGACGAGTATATGGGCCATCTGATGATAAGTGGTCACTAATGCCCATAGACATTGGCATTGTTAGAAATGTTAACTATCGATTACAAAGTTTAGTAAATGTATTTACTTGGTGGTAGAGCTTGTGCAAGCTCGTCTGGGTAGGTACCAACCACTCATCAGATATTCTGCCGCAAAACAGCAGTACTTTGTATTGCTGTGTTCTGGTTTGAAGGGTGAGTGAGCCAGTGTAATTACAGGCACAAGGGACATAACATCTTAGTTCCCAAGGTTGGTGGCGCATTGGCGATGTAAGAGATGGTTAACATTTCTTACAATGCCATTGTCTATGGGCGTTGGTGAACACTTACCATCAGGTGGCCCATATGCTCGTCCGCCATCCTATACAATTTAAAAAAAGGTTAGCCAATTTAGTGTTTAAGTAAATATAATATGTAAAAAACCCACACCTATTGAAGAAAAATATGGAGAGATTTTAAACGTACTTAAAACAGATACTAGAAAAGCAAATAAAAAAATAACATCTATAACAACTCAACAGCTACTTGAAGAAAGGAGGAAACTGCTACAATCAAAGAAAAGTAACCGAAAAGAAAGAAACAAGATAACAGAAGTCAGTAAAAAGATAAATGAAAGCATTAGGAAAGATAGGAAAATTAAAAGACAGGAAACATTAGAAAAACATATTAAAAGAACTGGTGGAGTAAAAAAGGCTATTAAAGAATTAAATGACAAAAAAGAATGGATGCTAACAGTAAAAATAAAGAATAAAAAACATACAAGGAAAAGACCTGAGATAATAAAGGTGGCTACAGACTATTATAAAGAATTATATAAAAGCAAGAATCCAACAATAGCTACAGAGGAACAACATCCATTAAATTTTGAACCTTTACCAAAAATATTAGAAGAAGAAACTGCTAAAGCTATAAATACACAAAAAGTAGACAAAACACCTGGGTCCGATCAAATAACCAACGAATTACTCAAATCTACTTTACCAATAATTGCTCCAATATTAACAGACTTATTTAATGAAATTATAGAAACCGAAATCATTCCACAAGACTGGACAAAATCAACGATCATTCTGCTACACAAGAAAGGAGATAAAGAGGAAATTGGAAATTATCGCCCAATCAGTTTAATGTCGAACATTTATAAAGTCTTTTCAAAAATTATTCTGTCCAGAATTACCAGAGTACTCGACGAAAACCAGCCAAGAGAACAAGCGGGTTTCCGAAGTAAATTTTCAACCATAGATCACATCCATGTTCTAAGACAAGTGCTACAAAAATACAACGAGTATAATAAAATTTACTTCTTAGGATTCGTAGACTATAATAAGGCCTTTGACTCCCTGGAACACGGGTACATCTGGGAAGCTCTGCGAGAGCAAAATATACAGGACGGATATATAAGAATCTTAAAGAAAATATACTCCAAAAGCACAGCACAAGTCAGATTGGAAAAATCAGGCGAGGAATTCTCTATAGAGCGAGGCGTTCGTCAAGGCGACCCTATCTCACCTAAATTATTTTCGGCAGCCCTGGAGAGGATAATCAGGAACCTAGAATGGGAAGATCAAGGGCTCAAGATTAACGGCGAAAATCTAAGTCATCTACGTTTTGCAGACGATCTTATACTGTTCTCTGAATGTCCTAGAACATTACAACAAATGCTACAACAGCTATCAGACCAGAGTGCAATAGCAGGACTAACAATGAACATCACGAAAACAAAAATTATGACTAATTCCTCAAAGCCACAAAAGATCACGGTAAACATGCAGGAAATAGAATACGTAGATGAATATATATACCTAGGACAGCTAATATCACCTACGAAAACCATGCATAAGGAAGTAGATAGGAGGATAGCCAATACATGGAAAAGATACTGGTCATTAAGTGAAGTTATGAAGGACAGGGACATGCCAATTAAAGAAAAAAGGAAAGTCTACAATATGTGCATTCTGCCATGTTTAACATATGGCTGTCAAACCTGGGCTTTAACAGAAACATTAACAAATAAAATAAACGTCTGCCAAAATAGTATAGAGAGGAGTGTTATTGGAGTCAAGAGAAGAGATAAAGTTAGACTAACAGAAATTAAAAACAAAACACAATTCAAGCAGGCAAAATCATTATATCGAACACTGAAGTGGCAATGGACAGGGCACATGTTAAGGGAAAAACAAGAGAAATGGACGAAAATTGTAACGGAATGGTACCCAAGAGATGGTAAAAGAAACAAAGGGCGACAAACTAAAAGATGGGAGGACGATATAAAAAAGGTGGCTGGCCCAGAATGGTTCCGAATAGCAAAAGACAGGGCGAAATGGAAATCTTTGGAGGAGGCCTATGTCGAAAGACAAGCTGTTTTTGTACCGAACGTCGATATACGAAGTTAAATATAAATAGGATAACATTTAAAAAAAAAATATATATAATTTATTTAGTTAATTAAAGTCAATGTTATGTAAGTTTAAACAGCAATAAAAGCTAATTTT
This sequence comes from Nymphalis c-album, assembly GCA_963151315.1. Taxonomy (NCBI): domain Eukaryota; kingdom Metazoa; phylum Arthropoda; class Insecta; order Lepidoptera; family Nymphalidae; genus Nymphalis; species Nymphalis c-album. Next base: position 6,739,227 of record OY720610.1, read on the forward strand.
ATTTATTTTATTTTAATATGTAAACATTTAGTAAATGTACGATATCTTGGGTAGCTCGTATTATATGAAAATCAGTGTGAAATTGAAACATAAAGTGGATCGTAAATATGAAATATGGAAGGTGAGACGCATCAGTCGAGACGGACACGTGTTAGCGGAATATATTACATATACACATTATATGTATACATGTATATATGCGGTTGTAAAACATATTTTTATGGTCTTACTTGTTTACGTTTTTACGACTTTCGAGTTGACGACAGATGTGTTTTTAATTTGTTTAATGTTGCTTGTTGAAATATGACAGACGGGAAAATTATCCACTTGGTGGTAAGTCATCAACGCTCATTGACATCCGTGGCATGAGAAATATAACCAAAGTCTTAAATCGCCAATGTGCCATTCCATGCCTTGTGCCTTGGGAACTAAGATGTTATGTCCCTTGTACCTGTAACTGGCTCACTCACCCTTCAAACCGGAACACAACAATATCAAGTACTGCTTTGCGGTATAATATCTGATGAGTGGGTACCTACCCAGATGAGCTTGCACAAAGCTTCAAAACACAACAATACTAAGGATTGATGTTAACGGAAGCTTATGTAGTGAGTGGGTGGTACCTAACTAGATGGGCTTGTAGGTACCATGCCCTGCTAAAGGCTCAGTTCTACTTTGCCAGAACCTATATATCTGTATATAAATATTTAAAAAGTAACAAAGAGATTAAAACAGTCAAAATAGTTAACAATAATTACAATTCAGTTACCGATTTAAATTAAATCATATAATAAAGATAAGATATGATGTATGTTTGTAATCGATAAACTCTAAAAATACTGAACCGATTTTAATGATCCTTTCACCATTAGAAAGCTACTTGATCCAGAAGTAACATAGACTATATTCTATATCATTTATACCGAGCTATTTATAGTTAAGCTAAAAGCGGACGAAGCCGAAAGCATTGCTAGTTTAAAATAAAAGGTTTACTTTTTATGATAAGTTATAAGTTCTCCAATATTGTTAATATAATAAAAAATGCTATAAAAAGAAAAAAAACATGTAAAACCTTAAAGCAATTGTAAGTGTTTTTGACTTCTGTTAAATTATGGGCAATGAAAAAAAATCTAGATATGGTTTACTGCATTTCAGTGGTACTAAACCTGTGGATCACTTTTATAAAAAATATATTATTTAATGTTATCTGATAATAAATATACTTAAGTTCTTTTTTTATTTAAAATCATAATAATAATGATTGATTAATAATAATAGAAAATATAATAGAGAATAATAACAATAATAGAGATTGCAATGACATACACCGTAATGGAGTGCAAAAAAATAATAGATTTTTTTTCTTTTTCTAATTCCTTTGCGGTGATAAAATGTCTACTAAAATTTTTGGATTTTCCAATTTGTTTTATATAATAATTTTAAAAATAAAGCAATAGTATTTTTGGACCAAAGGTTGGTAAGCCCTGTTGTACAGTCGTTAAGCCTAAAAAGGAAATGTAGAACGAGCTAATATTAATTTATTGTAATTAGTTCAAGGGTTGACTCAATCGAGTTGACTCAAGGGTTGAAATTAAATAATTTTAAAAAATAGATGTACTTTTAATTAATTTACACTTACAGCTAAAAAAGCCTATATTTGAAAAACTGGACATTCTTGTCAGAAATCTTGGGAACTAGTGTTAATTTAACTGTATAAGTGCCACTTACACAAGCAAGCACCACTGTACTTTTATGTTATTAATTTGTGTTTAAAGTTCATCCTGTGCTTGAAGGTAAACGAAAATATCATGAAGAATATAGTGTCGGATGCATATCTGTCAAATGTGTATCCCCAACCCACATAGAGCAGCGTGGTACAAAGAGATCGTAAACGTTCAAGAAGAGTAGGACTTACCCCACTAGTGGGCCATTTATAGGCTTTTACTGTATGCGAATAAAGTCAAAGACGCCATTTTGTTATGTTATGTACACAAGAGGCAGAAGTTCGTGTTATTGTGTACACAAGAGTATGTACGCAGGACTTTAAATTTGCTAATTTATAATTTTCATTTCCCCGAGAAATAAATCATTCACAGCGTTTCTGCCATTCTTGCGAAGTTGCCTAAAGTTTGTCCACGATCTCGTGAACTTCGTGGGCTCGGAGGGAAGAGTTTGTTGGAAATGTCATATAGATATGTCACTTGCAACAAACTCACTGAGAATCTCTTTATGAAACGATGTTTTTTTTATTGTATAGGGCTTTGTGCAAGCTCGTCTGGGTAGGTAACACTCACTAATTAGATATTCTACCGCAAAACAGCAGTTTTTTGTATTGTGACCCAGGCATTACAGGCAAAAGGGACATAGCATCTTAGTTCCAAAGGTTGGTGGCGCATTGGCGATGTAAGCGATGGTTAACATCTCTTACAACGCCATTGTCTATGGGCGTTTGTGACCACTTACCTGAACACTAAAAAAATCCTCAAAAGATTTATAAACATTTTGGCATAAGCGTACTTCTTCCACGTCCAGTGTTCTGTGTTCGGCAGGTTGAGTTTGACGTTAATATCATAAAACCCAGTAATTATTTCGTGCACAAGGTATAAAGTCACTCCACTTTGTAACTTCCTTAGCATATTTTAAGTTCTGAGAGTAGTTCATTACTTTTTTGTTACAGCAACATTTTGTCGTATAAATTTCAATGGATTCATGAACTTCATCAGTTTTGTATTTTTTTTTTATAGCCCAGGAGGGCAAATGACTATACTCCACCTAATCGTAAGTGGTAGTAGAGTCCAAACGCGACGACGGTTAGGGCAGTCGGGAAAAATGATCTACACTAGCCGCCCCCGCCTTGCCAGCCCGCAAGTTTTTCTTTTTTTTATTGTATAGTTAGGCGGACGAGCATATGGGCCACCTGATGGTAAGTGGTCACCAACGCCCATAGACATTGGCATTGTAAGAAATGTTAACCATCGCTTACATCGCCAATGCGCCACCAACCTTGGGAACTAAGATGTTATGTCCCTTGTGCCTGTAATTACACTGGCTCACTCACCCTTCAAACCGGAACACAGCAATACAAAGTACTGCTGTTTTGCGGCAGAATATCTGATGAGTGGGTGGTACCTACCCAGCCGAGCTTGCACAAAGCTCTACCACCAAGTGACCTACCTAGCCTCTTCATGCCTCGTTTGAAGGTACCCAGGTCATAAGAGGAGGGGAACACGTGTGCTGGTAAAGAAGTCCATGTTTTGGAGGTGCGACAAAGAAAAGAGTTGCCAAATTTCTTCGTGCGCGATGGGATTGATGTCACAGTTAAGCAGTGACATTGAGAGCCAGTACGCGTAGATTTGTGAAGGAAAGGGGAAGCAGGAATAAGGGAGAATAGTTCCTCTTGTAGTAGCTTAGAATGATTTTTGTTTCTCTACAGAATTAGTAGCAGTTACAATTTATGTTTAAAATACTGTTTATATTATCTTTAAAATAAATATTGTCCAATGCACTCGGTCGTGTTTTCCATTTTCTGTAACATTGTATACGATGTTCGACACTGTGTTGCGTTTGTATTACGGCGAAAGCACTGTGAGGTTTAACAAGTCACTCTTCGAGTTGAAAGTAATTGTGTGGTGTGGGGTTGTGTCGTAACGAGAGCTTCGTACTACGAATAAAGATATAAAGTCGGACACACTGTCGTTACCAACTGCGAAATTAAAGTAATTGCTCTCATCAATTGATCGAATGGCGAAAGTTAATACACTGTTTTCTACGTGACTGAGCCAGGATAAACCTTTTTCTTTTTTTTTACGCTGGAAAAACGCATGACGAGTTTCCCCCACGGGTAATGTGAGGGGTTATGTGGGACTCGCCGTATGTCCATGTTCACCGAGTTCACCGATGTCCGGGCATCGGAATACCCACTAAAAAACCAGCGGTACCCTTCCCGTCTTAAGGGGAGCGCCATGGGATCGCTTTCGCATTCAACCGTGACGGAACCAGGATAATCCGGATATCCGGCTAAGGGATTGAACAAATAGATTTTGGTATTTACTTATTGCAAAGCCAGTGTCTATGGCCAAAGACGACTTCTTAACTTAGGTGGAGTATAATCATCTTACAAAGAAAAAAATAATGTTTTAATTATGCAAAATTTCATGACAATCTGAGTAGTTAAGTCGTGAAATCGTAACAAACAAACAAACACGTTCGCACTATATATAATATTAATAAGGACAAATACATTAAATTACTACGGATACATACTTATAAATAATCATTAAATAATTGTCTCTTCTTTCTTCCATCTTACCAGCTAACAGATACCAAGATGAGTAGGAAGACAACAAAAGTTTCTCATCATTGATTCTTCCAAGCCGTGTGTCACCTAAGGCCGTAATAAGAACATCACGCTGTACCGGCTCTTGTAACAAATTGCAGCTGTCATGGGTCATGGCCACCCCTCAACATGAACCCGCTATAAAATGCAGGACTGACTTATTTTTATATCTAAAAGCTGCACCGAACGCTGACTATTGAATATAAATGGATTCGACTTCTTATATGATTCATAAACATTATAATTAGTGATATAGTAACCACTATGTGCCGAGTTACATAGAAGTTACTCGGTGGTAGAGCCTTGTGCAAGCTCGTCTGGGTAGGTACCACCCACTCATCAGATATTCTACCGCAAAACAGCAGTACTTGGTATTGTTGTGTTCCGGTTTGAAGGGTGAGTGAGCCAGTGTAATACAGGCACAAGGGACATAGCATCTTCGTTCCCAGGGTTGGTGGCACATTGGCGTTGTAAGCGATGGTTAACATATCTTACAATGCCAATGTCTATAGGCGTTGGTGACCACTTACCATCAGGTGACCCATATGCCAGTCCGCCTTCCTATTTTATTAAAAAAATTATTGTTAAAATCGGGCAGGCTCATTCCAAAAAATCAGTGCTAGACACGAAGACAAGTAAAATGTATAAATTGTATAAAACAAAGCGTAGCATGTTGTTTGTGTGTTACGCCTAAACCATTAAACCGATTTAAAAAATCTATCACCAATGGAAATCTACATTATCAGTAACAAAGGGTACATTTTGTCACCGTATTCTCACGGAAATGTTAATTACGCAGGTGATACCGCGGGAAAAACACTAGATTTAATAATTAAGAAGATATTTTTGATTACAAATTACGTTGCAACCAAAAAAATAATTAATTCGAAACGAGAGATCGGATAACTGTCGATAGTAATAAAATTGTATCGGCGGTGTGTCAGCTATTAAAATTAACCAGACAATCTATAAGCCGTACGCAAATTTTGATCAATGTTTCACAGTAAAATTACAATTCCAGCCAATTATAATTTTTTTATTTATATCTGTCATTTATGTCATCGTTTTGTTAATTAGTAAATAAAACTATTTATTATTTTGTAACTAACTTATCAATATCTTTATTAGTTAATTGCGCTGTATAAAAGCGCTGTCATCGCTTTAAACAAAATTGCAAAAAAATTAAATCGATTACCAAAAATCATGTAACAGTCAAGACTACATTTATTTACCGCGGCTGAAATCTTTCACGAGGGTATAATACTATTTAAATTTTAGTTCTCATTTATGGCGTCAAGACTGTTGTAAGTTTTTTAATTCAAAATAGAGTTTAAATAAAAAGCCGTAATTGTCACCGGGGTTAGAAAGCTTCTATATCCCAGAAACCCCATGGTAGTATTTACAAGGGATCTGGTTTTTTATGGGTATTGTAGGGCATAGCCGGTATTTTACATAACTCACAAGACGCGAGATATAAAAAACTTAATAAACGACTCAATTCTATACTCTAGTGAAGATGGGTAAGACTGTTATCGGCGACTTGACATATTTTTAAGACGTAGCAGAACTCTCTACAATTATATTTAAAAAAATGATTCAACGTCAAATTACAAATACATTTACGCGGTCACAGATAATCCAAAAGATACACAACCAACTATAAAGGTTTATATTTTGAATCAGAGACGTGAAGATCAGAGATTTTTTTTAATCATCAAATATTTAGTTGAGATTAACCAGGGGACATGTTGATCTTAGCCACAAGCTGAGGGATTTCGTTAGTACGTTATTGAGTTTTCCAAGTACGAAATGTGCGTTACAGTTATCTCGTCTTGAGAAATGTTATATAGGAAACTGTTACAATGAACACTGACAAGTATGTATGCACTAATCCTCATTAAAACTATATTTTGTTCTGGAATTACCAGATACCAGAATTTATGGATGATAGTACACGATCCATGATCGTAGAAAGTATGTTCTAAGTGGTATCAAGATATTCTTTCAATGGCGTGTAAGTGAGCACTTGTCATTTTAATTTGATTACAGTCATCGTTGTGATGACGTCATTAAAAATGTCCATGCAAGTCGTGTAATTGACATCAAAAAGCAAGTACACTCGTGACAGTGATTATGCAGCGGCAACAAGGCTCAAGCAATAATTAAAAAGAGACGAGAACTGAAAAAAAAATATAACACATACACCAAAACAATCATATCTACAGAAAACAAGCCTTCTATCAGTTGTAAAAAGAAATTTTTAATTGTCATATTCAACATTTACTCGGTGGTAGAGTTTTGTGCAAGCTCGTCCGGCCAACGCCCATAGACATTGGCATTGTAAGAAATGTTAACCATCGCTTACATCGCCAATGCGCCACCAACCTTGGGAACTAAGATGTTATGTCCCTTGTGCCTGTAATTACACTGGCTCACTCACCCTTCATACCGAAACACAGCAATACAAAGTACTGCTGTTTTGCGGCAGAATATCTGATGAGTGGGTGGTACCTACCCAGACGAGCTTGCACAAAGCTCTACCACCAAGTCAAAGCTCTACCACCAAGTGATGAAATACTTCGTTCTCTTTCTTTCTTTTACGTGTATTACGTGTACATACAAATCAGGCGAGACAAATATAATTCAGTTCATACCTACTTATTGTAACGACTTACACGATATTAATCGTTCCCGTCACTATAACTAGCTCATAATTATATTAAAATATTTGTTTATTTATTGATCAACAGTGTTGCAGAAATAGTCCAGTTATTAGTTACTATATATACATAAGATTACTCTGACACAATTATTGCTCTGAAAAAAAGCCGAGATGGCCTAGTGGTAAGTGGTAAGAGTGGTGGAATAAACTCCAAAACCTTCTCCTCAAAAGAGGAGAAGTGGCCTTAGCCCAGCAGCGGGGCATTGACAGGCTGCTACTGTTATGAAAATTGAAAAGAAAATTAAAAGTAGAATAAAATTATAAGTTAGTAATTAATATTAGAGTGAGAAAATAAAAATAAATATTTAACACATCATTTCTTTTGTAACCTAACTGCAGTGAACAGTGTTAAAAAGAAACAAAAAATACAAGAGTAAAGGATTAAACAAAACCTCACTGGTGATCCTTCGTTGCTTTATTTAAACTTTGCAAGTCTCTTGTAATTTCTCTTTGGATTATTGCGTCTGCTACTTTGGAAATTATTCTTGTATTTTTATTCAAGTCTGTATTAAAGATGCGTTTCCACTGAAAGCTTTGTTTGACTCGACAGAGGCTATGCAATTGGTTTTTTTTATAGTACCCGGGAGGGCAAATTACTACTCCACCTGATGGTAAGTGGTAGTAAGAGTCCAAACTCGATGACGGTGCGTTAGTGCAGTCGGGAAGAATGATTTACACTAGCCGCCACCGCCTTGCCGGCCCGCAAGATGCCTCTTCACGCCTCATTTAAAGGAACCCAGGTCATAAGAGATAGATATAGAGATAGCTAGAGAATGTTACCCCTCCAGTGCATGTAGAAACACAGACATGGTGTACACCTTCTCCTTATTCTCAAAATACGATGGGTAGGCGAAAGTATTCGATGGGTAGGCAAAGTAATCGAACATGAAAGTGGAAAGAGTTCAGGTATTTATTTATTATTATTATTTATAGGATAAGGAGGCGGACGAGCATATGCTTCACCTTATGGTAAGTTTGAACACAAAATCTTGGAGTCTGTAACCTTGGACATAGACCGACAGCCGTCAAATAAAAGGAATACATGTCCTAGTATAGTTACATAAGATTTACCGGTCACAGATAAACAACAAATAAACTAGGCTCAGGAGTTCATTCAATTTAAAAAAAAATACTGTATAGCAAAAGATAGCTTTCAGTGGATTGATGTTATCATAAAAAAAATACATTTCTGATTTACAAAGGAAGTATTAACACTTTGAGATGGAAAACAGTGAATTCGTGATGTTAAGATGGAAGGGAGCCTAAAGAGGAGGGAGAATAAAGGGAATTGTTTACGATAAAAGGGTGAAATTGTGAAATATTGAACTAATGACAGTCAGATTGATGCCGAATTTATTATCAAAGGCAAACATTAAGATGTTAAGGTATTTTGAAAAGGAAAACAAATGTATTTCGTATACGTAACTAATATGGGGACGAGGCAGATAAGCCGATGTGAAACATTGAAATTGTTGCTTATTAAATATAATATTAATAAATAAACATTGAGTAGGTAAAAAGCAGTTTCGTTGATTGAATAAATATGTATATTTTTCTTCATATAAACACTAATGTTATGCTTAATATTAAATCTTACATATTCAATTATAAATTGTGTTTTTTTATAGCATAGGTAGGCAGACGAGCATATGGGAAACCTGATGGTGTTATTACCAATTCCCATAGACATTGGCATTGTAAGAAATGTTAACCATCGCTTTTATCGCCAATGCACCACCATCCTTGCGAACAAAGATGTTATGTCCCTTGTGCCTGTAAGTATACTGGCTCATTCTACAAACCGGAATACAATAATACCATGTACTGATGTTTTGGGGTAAATTATCTGATGAGTGGGCTATAGCTACTCAGACGAACTTGCACAAAGCACAAGTACAATTTTAGTTAAATAAAAAAAAATGGTTGTCTGTAAAGTCGGTTTACGGACGATAATTTAACGTGACAACGTCATAACAAAACATTGATGAAATGACTGCATACTTGGCCAATCGAGTGAAAGAGAGATAGATGCGGCGCAAGCGTACAATCAACGTATCGGGACAATGAGTCATCCTTTTTCGTGCATGCAGCCAGTGTTCATCGATTTATTAGACGTTGTCACGTCAATAAATGTAAGAATTATGTTTGTAAGTTTGGTGTTGATGTGTCACATAAATAACATTAATCAATCTCATGAAAATCTTTCTCTTTCTATTAATCGTTTTACACTGAATTTAATCCTTCGATAACTTTTTACGTGCGGTATCGAATTCTGATCAAGACGAATCGATGCTATGCGATAACTCAAAGTCCGGATAGGAAGCACCGACCGCTCGTCTGGTATATTTAGTGCAGTTCTATCTGAAAACTCGATTTTGTATTAGATTGAGGGGATGGCGAATAAAAATGTTTGACTCTAATACTATTAGTATTAGATTAGTTTTATTTTTCATCGTATTTCGATCTTGTATCTTGTATAAGAAGTTCGAAATAGCCCATACTTCGTGTACATATAACCAAGATAGCCGAGAGATAGAATTGGTACTGAATTTTATGAGTCTTTTTTGTGTTCGCATCATCGCGGTTAAACTTCTTGATAACACCTTCTTGAATTTGGCGGAAGAAGATCTGCCTCTTATACTCTAACCGGCCTGACGGTACCGAAGGTAAGTTTAATTCTGATCAGTTCTGAAATCCAGAATGTAGACAGAAGTTTTTTTGAAATTTTATAGCGTTTTTCCCGCGGTCTCATTCGCTCAGAGTACAGGGACAAAATGTAGTCTCTTTTACTCGCTGATAATGTAGCTTTCCATTGGTGAAGACATTTCAAAATCGATTCAGTTTTTTAGGCGTGAAAGAGTTATTAACTCAAATTCGCATTTATAATATTCAGTTAGGATTAATAAAAAACTCTCTTTAAAAGATTGAGTAATTATGTTTAAAAAAATACAATACCAAATCCAAGTCAATACTATCTTTATTCGAGTATCTATAATTTGGATGTGATTAAGAATGTAGTCTGTGTATTCAATGATTCTGTACACATGTTTGTCACCTAACTCCTCCTAAACGTCCTGACCGATTTGTATGTCATTTTGAGTGTATATTGCAATGTGTTCCTGGATAGTTAGAAGACACAATTGAATCCGGTAGGTGGCGCTGCTGTCGGTATGTTGCCAAATGAAAAAAGATACCGACTTTTCCGAACCGATATGACTTAAAAACGTACTCTTTCCTAAAAGGATGGCAACGCATCTGCATGTCCTCGGATGTTGCTGATGTCCTTGGGAGGTGGTAGTTACTTTCCATCGGGTGAGCCTCCTGCTCGATGGCCCTTCTAAGATAAAAAATAAATAAAATGATAAATCATGTTTATATGGCAGTATGACATCTGGTGGGTCCGCTTGTATAATTATAGTATTTTATCGAATAATAAACAATCTTTGTTCTTTTTTGTCTTTTAATATAAGATTTATTTATAAATTGTAAATCAATGATATCTCATGATAAAAATAGAAGAGATAATAATATAAATATATTAATTTTTATATGAAGGGTCGGTTTAATTAATAATTTCATTACTTTCATAATATTTTCTCATTTTCTTATTTCAACACATAAATAAAGGTTGTTATTAAAAGATTTTCCTCAACATTTACATAATTTCTTACGAGATCTTATAACCTATTTTCCGCTTCATTTATCAAAAAGCTTTCCATAGTGGCGTTCAAATGCAAGAAATATAGTTTCGTTGCAAAGTTTTATAAAGTGAATTAAAATTAAAGTAATAGTCTATCCCACTGCTGGGCAGCCTCGCTTAATTTAAACACATCAATGTGATTACATATGTGACAAACGTGTTTATGTAATAGTTTATGTATAAGGATGAAGGTGCTATAATAAAACCATTTTCAATGTACCTTCGAAGAGATTTATCTAGGCCTCGTGTTCGGTAAACGGTAAAACGATTCTTTAACTTGGTGGTAGAGCTTTGTGCAAGCTCGTCTGGGTAGGTACCACCCACTCATCAGATATTATACCGCAAAAGCAGTACTTGTTATTGCTGTGTTCCGGTTTGAAGGGTGAGTGAGCCAGTGTAATTACAGGCACAAGGGACATAACATCTTAGTTCCCAAGGTTGGTGGCGCATTGGCGATGTAAGAGATGGTTAACAGCTTTTACAACGCCAATGTCTATGGGCGTTGGTGACCACTTACCATCAGGTGGACCATATGCTCGTCCGCCTTCCTATGCAATAAAAAAAAAAGCTAGCAATGCTCAATGCTTTTCAAATAAAATGTTAATATTCGTTATAAATAAATACTTAAGATTGCCATGTATGTATGTATATATATAGCATGTACTGTTGATATCACGTTACGATCTTGAGCAAGGAATCATTAGAGATATGATACTCTCTCTAATGGCTCACCGACAATTAGTTACGTTAAAGATATCTCAAAATGTATTTTGTGTACCAATAACGTGTAGACTTTTTGTGAAAGCTCGTCTTTGTTCTACTAACTTATCATTTTCTCTAGTTTCAAACACAGCTGAGATGGTCCAGTGGTAAGAACGCGTGAATCTTAACCGATGATCGTGGATTCAAACTTGGGTAAGCACCACTGAATGTCATGTGCTTAATTTGTGATTATAATTAATCTCGTGCTTGACGGTGAAGGAAAACATCGTGAGGAAACCTGCATGTGTCAAATTTCACTCAAATTCTGCCACATGTGTATTTTGCCAACCCGCATTGGAGTAGCGTGGTGGAATAAGCTCTAAACCTTCTCCACAAAAAAGGAGAAGAGGCCTTAGCTCAGCAGTGGGACATTCACAGGCTGTTACTTTACTTTACTTTTTACTTTGATGGGTGAGCCAGGGTCATTGTAACTACTACAGGTATGAAGGACATAACGTTTTATTTCTCAAGTCTGGCACGTTTGCGATGAAAATGATGATTAATATTCCTTACAGTATGTCTATAAACGGCGACCGGCTTGTCAGTCCATTTAAAAATTAAAGCAACAAGGACAAATTTTAAATATATATAAATAAAACTACCTAAACTACTACTTTTATTGAATTCATTAAGAATTCGCTAAAAGTATATACAATACTAGTCTGGCGAGCGTATAAGTATAACAGACGTAGCAGACATACGAAATTAACTTTTAACCGCAATTGAAAAATACCCCCTAAAGGTGAACGCTGTCTTGCTCGAGACTTTTGAAATTTTAATGAAAATGAAAATTTAAAACCAAGAGAAAGGGTACCGGGACAAACGCTTTTAAACTCATTCCGTTTTGTTTAACTTTACATATTTCTTGAAATTATATATATTCATGAAAATGTAGGGATATACTCAGGTAATGACTTTATTCTAAGAGTTTTTCATTAATACTCAGTAAATTTTATTATAAGCGTTTACGTAACTAGTGTATATCCGCTTCTCATACGATACGGGAGTCAGGAGATATTAGGTAAAGTAGCTCATATGTATCTTCTTCAGTAGGTAGTCAGCATCGAACACTCCCTCTTATTCTTTGCAAGGTGGAAAAGCTCTGCAGCACTGGCGACTCCCATCCGTTCCGATAAGAACGAGTTATGAACACGTGTCCGAGATATGCAAATATTATCCTTTTGACAGTCTCCAAAAGTTGCCGCTTCTGGTTGAAGCATCGCAGAACCTCTACGTTCGAGACTCTCTGAATCCAACTAATGGCTAACATACGTCTACATGCCCATATCTCGAAAGCTTCTATCTGTATTTATATATATATACATACCGGTAAGTTATCAATCTACCTACCTTATTTACTCAATACATAAAATCCTTGAAATTCTTATAATGTGGCTCATTTCACTCATATTTATAGTAGTCTTGAAATAAAACACGAAATAATATATTTATATAAAAAATGTCCGAACAAAAGCCTCTAAAATAAAAAGATAAAAACACTAAATCTTTAGCTATTACGTCGTATAAAAAGAGTGTATACGTAAATACTATACCGAAACTTACTGAGACATTACTAATATTAAATATCTTCAATACGAGACGGTGAAACAATTTCCCGGTATAATTTTCCCATTGTTCGTCTTCCTCGGGAACAATTTTCGTATATCATATATCACAATTTGTGAAGTTCATTTTGTATTGTTTATTGATTTGGTGAACGAAAAAATCATGTAACGCGTTGTTGACGAGCGTTTAGTTGTAAGGATTCTATTTTAGTTTTATAACGCATTTATCATCTTAGGCTTCAAGGTCTGGAAAATCGACATGTAGTTACGTCAGTTTCTTATCGGATTCATTTCAAAAAATTTGCCCAGCAATTATATGAATTAATCCACTCCCTCCCTTTCAATATGGAACGGTCAGGCATAAGAGACCAGAGCGTCATAGGGGGAATTCCCCGCCTACGTTCGAAGCGCTTCGAATCCACTTTTATCATTCGCACTGAAAAACTGCGGAATACTTTGCCTGAGTCTGTATTTCCTGATATGTACAACGTTGGTGCCTTTAAAGTAAGAAGGTTTGTTCTAGGCAAGCGTTACATCTACAGCCAAGACCGTGTCGATGCTAACATCTGATAAGTCAACGATCAAATGCTGGACATTTAAGGGTGAAACAAAAATCATCACAAGGCACCATTATACTGACAAACTGTAAGGCTTACATTTCTTACAGCGTCAATGATGTTGACCAATTACCATCATTTGACAGTCTGCTTACCTACGAATATTTTAAATTTGACTACACAGTATTGAATTATTTTAAGAATATTGACTTATTATATTGATTACACATTACAAACTCCATAGGAATGCATAAATGCATGCAAATACAATGACATAATTTGAACAATAATGTATATTATATGCTATAGGCATAGTACTGGTACACAATAATTTCTTTCCATTCCTTATACCGTGCAACCAACCTTAGGAACTAATTTAATATGTTCTTTATGCGGTTACAATCAGACACCCATCAAACTGGAACACACTACTAAGTACTCGTTCAAATATTCTGAGAATATCTAGCGATGAGCCGGTTGGCGTGATTGGTAGACACCTGCCTTTCGCGCCGCAGGTCGTGGGTTCGATCCCCACCCAGCACCGACATTTTTGTGCATGAACATGTCTGTTTATCCTGAATCTGGGTGTAATTATCTATATAAGTATGTATTTACAAAAGAAAAGTAGTATTTTAGTTGTCTGGTTTCCATAGAGCAAGCACTGCTTAATTTGGAATCAGATGGCCGTGTGTTAACAATGTCCTAGAATATTATTATTATATCTGACGAACTTAAAATCTGAACCATCATGATCAGTAGCCATAGAAGTTAGCCACTAAACCAGTAGCATAAAGAAATTGAAAAAGTATTCCAAACGCGTCAGTGGTTTTGACGATAATTACGGAGAGCAGATTGCCGCGTCAGATCCACGAGATAGCCAATATGCTTTCAAGTCTTGTAAAACATTTTTTTATTTCTATGAGAAGCGAGTAAAATATTCTGCTCTCGACAGACCATTACAGGATTGAAATTCAAAATAAATCACCCCTTCAAAGTAACACGTGAACCATTGGGAAGTATCTTCACGTCAAATATTCACCAGCCAAACATAGGTTTTTCCTTTATATGCATAGGAAGGCGGACGAGCATATGGGTCACCTGATGTTAATTGATCACTATAGCCCATAGACATTGGCATTGTAACAGATGTTAACCATCTCTTACATCGCCAAAACGCCACCAACCTTGGGTACTAAGATATTATGTCCCTTGTGCCTGTAATTACACTGGCTCACTCACCCTTCAAACCGGAACACAACAATACCAAGTACTGCTGTTTTGCGGTAGAATATCTGATGAGTGGGTGGTACCTACCCAGACGAGCTTGCACATAGCTCTACCACCTGATCGTAAAGCTGATCTAAGGGACGGTATAAATTTCTCACCACCAATGGTTATGGACGATGACCAATTGCCTATTTGTCAGTCTTCTTACCTTTTATAAATTTATGAAAATACCAAAAATTATACGGAAATCCAGTCATGAACGAAGCTAAGTACCATAAAGACCATTATGCTCGATTATTTTCTAATGAAATCCGTGCCATCTCGTTTTAAAGTACCACCCGAGTAATGGGACTGTTCCTGAAGGTAATACCGCTTTTACGATTCATTCATTCATTCTCTAACACGGATTTTATTATTTGGCAAAGATCTGATGCGAATGTAAACATATGGGTGCGCCATAAAAATATTTATTGGTGCTTCGAATCCAATATTAATCTCTAGGAATAGAGTACGGCAAGATCATTGTACGTCCGCTTGAGTTTATTTAAAGTGATTACAAATAAATCAATGAGAATAGGTGTGTTGTCTAATTACATAATATTAATTATAAGAGAATTATACAAAGAGATATTTCAATTAAGTCATGTAGTTCAGAAACTAAACGGAGCTTATTAATTGAACTTGATAAAAATTATGTGTCTGGTAGTCCTGGGTATAGAAGTAGGTACTGCTTATCTAATAAATAAAAATTTTAACAAAACAAAAACCTATTATATCGATATCGATTTTTAGTGAATCTGAAGTACACTCACTAATTTGTAGAATATGGGTAGACCTACTAAACGTGCAGCTCATATGAGACAGCGCCGTTTATATTATTATTTAAATATATTAATCTAAAACAGTGAAACATAAAGAAAAATGCATTTTGGTACTTAATTAATAAATATTAGTTAATATGGTTAAATGTATGAATATAAATTAACATGTTTTGATTAAATAGATTTAGTTGGTGGGGTAATTTAGTTGGGCAGCCATAACATAACCAAATAGTTATTTCTAGTAATAATTAAATAAACTGTATGTTTATATATGTTGTGTTATACCATTCTTCACCATAAAATATGACGGAATGTCTATATATAAAAAAAAGGGGAAGTATCTATATTATCCTAACTAATATTATAAATGCGAAAGTAAGCTTGTTTGTGACGCTTTCACGCCTAAACCACTAAGCCGATTTAAAAAAATCTTTCACCAATGGAAAGCTACATTATCAGGGAGTAATATAGGCTACATTTTGTTCCCATATTCCCACGGGAACAGGAACTACGCGGGTGAAACCGCGGGAAAAACACTAGTAATCAATATATAAATATACATAAATATAACATGTATATAAGAGTACTTATACGATTATATATATATATATATGTATAATTTCCAAAATTGGTCTCAACTTTTAGGAGATGTTCAAATATGTTTCAATTACAAACATATACATATATACTAATGCTTACATGCATAACTCATATTATAAAGAGGAAAGATTTGATTTTTGTTTGATTTTTTATTACGATTTAAATCAAAAACTACTCGACCGATTTTAAAAATTCTTTCACCCTTAGAAAGCTACGTCTTTACCGAGTAATATAGGCTTTATTATATTTTCAAAGACTTATAGATACCTACTTAAAATGGTGCAATGTAACCCAACGTATTAAACTGTTGCCTATAAAAGTTATTATTTCGCGTGCGCTGCGAAAACTATTGACGGTATATAAAGAAGTGTTTTTTACAATAGTACTATAATTACTTGATCATAACGATGTTATGGTAGGTGAATGATAAATCGAGATAGCCTATAAAAGATTCGGCCGTGTATCGTTAATTTGCTACTAAGAATTGAAGATTTCCGTTACTTTGTCATGGATCCTATAATCAGAATCTAACCAAACTATCATCAAACAACACTTGAAGTATACTCTTTCTAATAAAAAAAAAAATCATCGAAATCGGTTGGCGTGATATTGAGTTATTCGTCCATTTGTCGCGCACATACCTCATGCAAATTTACGATTTATATGGTTTTCTCATGGATTCCATTGTCAAACCTGGACTAAAAAAAATGGGACCCCATGGGAAGCAACCCCTTTCAAATAAAAAAAAATCATCAAAATCGATTCACCCAGTCGAAAGTTATGAGGTAACAAACACAAAAAACAAAAAAAAAACATATAGACGAATTGATAACCTCCTCCTTTTTTTGAAGTCGGTTAAAAAATGTTTCGTTATTGAAATTAAACCAACATGTTATTACCACCATTAGCACAACGAAGCGCTTCTATATCAGCTTGAAAGCTATCAGCTTTATCATAAATTAACACACTAGCATAACAAGACAAAAAAAAAGTAAAAAAAAACTAATTGTGCGATTGGGAGACTCCTCGTCAGGAACGAAGTTCTTTGCGAATTTTCTTCGACTCATAACGTGTTGTAAAATGTAGATTTTGATTGATCATATTACTGTATTTTTGTCACACCAGAAAGCGTCTCAACCTCCTTTATGCAACTACTCTAATAAAAATTAATTTACCCCTCCAATTAAACAAAGTTAATGATGGGAATGGTGACAATAGCGCAAGGCTCGAACCTGGGACTTGCGTGCGGCTCGTGAGCTTTAGTGCTATTGGTCCAATATGGTTTTGTATTACCGTTGGCATAACGCTAATTCGTTATATGACGTGACCTTGAGCAACTGGCCTTTTACTCTATTAAGCCGCGTAAAAGAACTTCGTTCCAAAAAGAGTCATCAAAAACAATTATAAAATAAACTTTATTTAAATTCAAAGTTAACTTTCAAATATAAGGATTTTTAATTCGTTATTTTAGTAAATAAATTTAAATTTACGTACAGCATGGTGGATATATTCTATCGCAAACTTTAAAAAACTCAATAGTAACTTTTTCAACAATCATAATATAGTTGGAAACATCTTGGTCCATACAACAGCTATATTTAAAAAAAATTGGCGCGACTTATGATTTGTAATATTTTCAAATGTGTTATTTGGATTTATAAAGTAATTGAGCGAGTAATTAACATTAATTTATATGATTTGGTGATTGATTTATGAATAAATCAATTCGAGGTCCTTATAAAGTCAATTTTCACTTCTGGATGCTAAATATATAATTCATACACAATGAAATGTTTCAACAAATACGTAAGAAAAACAATGCCATTAGGTAAATTATTAAGTTTATATAACATGACTATGTTCAACCATCCGATCAGAAATTCGAATATAAATTTTGCAAATTGTGATATATGGTAGAAGAAAATTGCTCCCAAGGAAGAACAGTGGAAAAATTATGCCGGAAAATTGTTTCACCGTCTCGCATTTAAATATTTAATATCTGAAATTGGTAAACGTATGATACAGTAATATATGAGGTTAAGCAATAGACAAACAGTTGGCAACATTAGTTTTAACTGGCTTTAAGTACCTGAAGTTTAATATAAAATTAGATGTTAAAGAATGTTGTATATTTTTTGTGTGTTTTTTGGAACCAAGCTAAGATGTTATATCCCTTGTGCCTGTAATTATACTGGCTCACTCACCCTACAAACCGGAACACAACAGTACCAAGGTAAGAAGAATGCCATCCCTCGATTTAGTTATTTATTTGACAACACTTGACAAACGTAGTCTTGTCATAGGAAGGTAAGTGGTCACCAACGCCCATAGACAATGGCATTGTAAGAGATGTTAACCATCGCTTACATCGCCAATGCGCCACCAACCTTGGGACCTAGATGTTATGTCCCTTGTGCCTGTAGTTACACTGGCGCACTCACCCTTCAAACCGGAACACAGCAGTACTTAAATAATGCTGTTTTGTGGTAGAATATCTGATGAGTAGGTGGTACCTATCCAGACGAGCCTGCACAAAGCTCTACCACCAAGAAAACAGGAATTGTTTTGTTTACAAACGAACAATCATGAAGTTACTTTGACTCTCGGCATTTTGGATGAGGTTTTGATAAAATAATGTAAAAGTAATTTTATATCAATGTTGAATTTAGCTTGAAGCTTATTAATTGCTTCAATGCAGTTTGACAGACAAACGTAAGAGATTTACATAAGTTGTTTTCCTTCAATACCAAACACGAGATGAATTCCACTTGTGCTTCCCCGGGATTGAACTCCAAACTAATCAGTTAAGATTCATGTTTTTCAACCACTGATTCATCGTGGTTCGAACGTTATAATGTAATATAATAATTTAGCATCTTAATACTGAGCGGGGCTCGCTTGGATTTACGTCATAATGTTAATCCCTTTTAGGACCTCCCCGTTAATCTGCTTTTAGGGCTTTCATATAACGAGAGCTAAAATTAAGGATAGTTAAAATTGAGACGGATCTTTTTTCATAATTTAGAAAGCTGTTCGTGTTTTTTTTATAATTTCTTCTTTTATATGACTTCTTAATTTTTTTTTTTTTTTTACTTAAATCATTTTAATCATTTAATCATTTATTTAAGCATCATATTATTGTAACATTAACAAGAAGTGAACGATAATAGCTGCTATAGTGTAAAACTGTGGTGCAGTTATTAAATTTGTGAAGAGGTTTTGTTTCGAGAAATGTAATACAGTAACAGCCCGTGAATGTCCCACTGCTGGGCTAAGGCCTCGGCTACTCTTATTGAGGAGAAGGTTTTTGGAGTTTATTCCACCACGCTGCTCGAATGAAGGTTGGTGGAATACACATATTACAGAATTTCAGTGAAATTTGACACATGCATGTTTCTTCACCGCACGCACGAGATGAATTGTAATCACAAAAGACCATCTGATCCCAAACTAAGCAGAGCTTGTAATATGGAAACCAGAAAACTGATATGCTACATATACTACTTTTCTTTTGTAAATACATACTTATATAAATAATTACACCCTTAGGATAAACAGACATGTTCATGCACACAAATGTCTGTCCTGGGTGGGAATCGAACCCACGACCTGCGGCGTGAAAGGCACATGTCTACCAAACACGCCAACTGGCTCGTCCTAATAAGTATAATAATAGAATGATATAAACGTACTCCTAGGATGTTGGTTTGAGGACTTTTAAATACTTTACATATTTTTAAAGTATTTATTTACTTTGTGTGTATATATTGTGTATTTATTTCACTCCTATGTTTCGATTCTAAAACCTTAAGACATTTAATCCGAGCCAGTATTTTAAGGTAGACCGTCAGAGATCCCTCTTTGGGATAAATCCACCTTTGTGTATATTATTTAAGATAATAATTATTTGTGTGAATATTTTTAATTTTACGTATACAATAAAGAGAATAAACAAACATTTTTATATTTGTCTGAGTATAAATGAGTGATATAAAGTAGGTGTGAATTTTAATATCTTTGTCTCTATCTGATTCGTATGCAAGATACAAAGAAGAAAAGAGAACGAAGTCTCTCATCACTATTAAATTCATAAGAATCAGAATCTATACTAATATATTTCAGCTTTATATATTAGTATAGGTTGTGATTTCTTTGTATGTCTGAGTTTGTTTGTTTGATCCGGCTGATCTCAGGAACTGCTGGTTCGAATTTAAAAAATATTTTTGTGTTGTACAGTTCTTTCCGTCCTATCGAGGAAGGTTCTAGGGTGATTTTTAATCATTATATTTTTTATTAAATATACGCAGGTGAAGCCGCGGGACACAGCTAGTCATTTATATATATCACATACAAGATAATATTTTTAAAAGCAGAAAACAAGAGAAAACTATTACAAATATATACATAATATATAGTTATACATTCTGTCCACAAACCCATTAACATCAGGCTTGAAACAATAACCGCGGTAAAACAAAATATATCCTCATACAATAGGTATGAAAAGTGCTTTCTATGCATATGAAAATACATTTAAAATATTAAGATACATCAAGTCCAGCAAATGCAGAGCGTTGGTAAGCTATAATATTATTGAATTTAATCGTTTTTAAGAGTTAGATAAAATGTGTGGTGTGAAAGAGCGGGTAGTAGAAGAACGATAAAATATGAGCCATTAAAATAGATAGATATTAAAAGTAAGGCGATTTAAAAAAGATTTATCTGTACGTATATATCTTACAAACACAAATTTAACGCATAAAAACATGCTTACATTAGGCAGGTCTGCCTGTGTAGGTACCACCTGCTCACTAGCTTCTTGGTTATTCAAGCGCCATCAATATTTTGAATCATGTAAAGTGTTGCATAAACTTCTTGCAGATTCTACCGATAAATATCATGTTCAGATAAATAATACCTATGTATTATTTTAAAATTAATTAAAAAGATCACAAGTCACAAGTTTCGATTTAGATAAATGATGCAGTTTGAAACGTCTATAGCGCATTGTTTACGGAGTTAAATCCTGACCCATTCAACCATCGTCCCTAATACAAGGTGTACGCTTATATTTTGGGTAAGAAGGGGGTAAAATAAATATGTATCTAATTAAAAACAGGAATTGCTATAATATACAACTGTCTATATTAATGAAAGAGCACAACTTAAAGGTTGAAATGTGTATGACACGTAAATGAATATAGCGATACATAGCGCTGCATCAGCTGTGTAACCAGCTTTAGTAAGTCATCTCCAACTAAAGTGAAGCTATATTTAACAGTGTAACATTTTATTTACTACTATCTCTCGGGGATGTGTTTTGATTTTAAATTGTATGGTTTATATAATACAAGTATATATAGACTGAGGCTTTCACCGCGGCATCGCTCGCGTCGTAATTCAAAATTGATAAATATAATTTCTCAATTTCAAATTATGACGCGAGCTTTCTTTATCTAAAAATGAAGGACTTTCATATCAAATTTCATCCTCTTTATTTAGCTTAGAAGTTATATGTTCAAAAATCCTTCCTCAGTGCTAATGAAATGAGTATAAGGAACTAATTTCCCTAGACCTAATAATTAAGCCTTTGAGGTGACACGTCCGACAGTCAGTCGATTTTCTTAAATATATATAAGAATATGAAGATTATAGTTTGGTATTCTAGCTAGGTGAGTAAGCGCTTGACTGTTATCACACCTGATGAAAAGTGGTAATACAGCTTGGAGCGCGCTTGCTTAGAAGATATCTATTCACTCTTGACTTGAAGATACCCATGTTATAGGTGGTGGGGAAAACGGAGGCCAGGAGGGTATTCCAGACCTTAGCGGTTCGTATCAGAAACGTACGTATATCAGAAAGTATCAGAAACGTACGTACGTGTCTTAAGTACGTTAACTAACGGGTGCAGATTTCTATACAGGACATAATAATAAAGAGTAAGTACTGAGTTTTTTATCAGATCTTACCGTGGTAGTGGTATCAATTATCGTTACATCATACTTGACTGCCTCGTTGGTCTAGTGGCTTGATAGAAGGCCGCAGACGCGGTGGTCTTGGGTTCAATTCCCAGGTCGGGCCAATAAATAGTTATTGAGGTTTTCTGTCAGAAAATTCTCAGTAGCAGCCCGGAGTCTGGAAGTTGTAAGTGTGTACACTCCCGTGCCTCGGAAAGCAAGTTAAGCCGTTGGTCCTGCGTCTGAACACTTTCCGGTCGTGTCGGATTGCCGTCCCATCGGATTATGAGAGCTAAGGAAAAGAGAGTGCACCCGTGTTTGCGCACACACTTGTGCACTATAATATCTCCTGCGCAGTTGGCTAATCTCTCTTAAGATTGGCCGCCGTGGCCGAAATCGGTCTGGAGTACCTCATCCTTACATCATACGATACCACCACCTCCCAAGGCCCACCAATATATATTTCACACCAAACCAATTATCTCTACAATAATTATGCATTAGTACTATAATCCAATTACAATTAACAATTATTCGGTAATTACTTCTATATAGTGAACTAATTAATTCGTCTGCTAATGGTTCCAAGTGTATTAATCGTTCTGCGTATCATGTTAATTATCAATGGCGTCTGTCACACATATTGTATATGTAAAGTAGACATAATACTATTTGAAATAATTATGATGTCATATGTAGTTCTTTCATATTTAGTTTTACTTAGTAGAGCTTTACCTGTAAGATCTACTTATCAGATATTCTACCGAAAATAGCAGTACTTGGTATTGTTGTGTTCCGGTTTGAAGGGCGACTGAGCCAGTGAAATTACAGGCACAAGGGATATAACATCTTAATTCCTAAAGTTGGTGGCGCGTTGGCGATGTAAGCGATGTTTAACATATCTTACAATGCTATTGTCTATGGGCGTTGGTGACTATTTACCATCAGGTGGCCCATACGCTGGTCTGCCTTCCTATACAATAAAAAAAAATTAATGTCCAACGAAGTTTCTAGAATACTTTTGAGTTTCTGACCAGTTTTCGATAGCATCTAAATTCCGAACCAATGGTACATTAACATTCAACTAAATACTGTAAACGACTCAAATGTCAAGTTCTTTGATGTGTCTATTTTAATAAAGAATATTTAAAAAAGTTAGTTTATGATTTTGATAGAGATAGAAAGAGAAGAGAGAGAGATAGAAAAAGACCCAATGCGCCATAACGACTCGACACCAACAGTCAAGTGCCGCATGTACCTCACCTAAAATTCAAACGAAGTTGAGCTAACAAATTAGTTCTAAATAAAATATTTTTCAAGCGCAATTAAGTAACGTACACACTGACGTAAAAATGAAATTAAAAAAAAAATCATTTTGTTACGCGAAGTTGAATAACGAGGTGAGTAAAAATTTGTAAATGATGAGATTTTTTTATTATTATTAACAATAAAATAACAATGACGACGAAATAAGGGTCATAATTTTTTGAGACTGACCACATGTGACACATTAGGGATGTCCGGGGGGTTCCTTTATGCTTAGGAACCCTTTTTACGTCGTGTGCTATCTATATTTTCATTATCTATTATATTTTCGAAGTATAATATTATCTTTGGTCATTATATTATATTATAAAAGATACTAAGTGGTCCTATTTTTCAGTTATATAGAGATGGATTGTAACTTTTATTATAAATAGACAAAATTTGTTCATATGTTTCTTTGTTCCGGTGGTAGGGCTTTGTGCAAGCTCGTCTGGGTAAGTACCACCTACTCATCAGATATTCTACCGCAAAACTATGCTCGTCCACTTACCCAATAAATAAATAAAACAAGTCATCCAATTATCTTGTAATTTTGCAAATTGCAACATATCCTAAATTTTAAGTTTCATCCCCAGGCTTCGCTCACTTTATCTGTTAAGTACCTTTTATCTCTCTGAACCACAGAAATCAACAACGTATAAGCTTCGGAGATTGAGTTTGTTAAAGTCCAGGCTTGGCAATTACAGTGGTTTAAGAACCACTTTTCAAGTAAATATTTGTTTATAATTCATGTAATGCATGGCAGGGAAGAAAAACATCGTGCCATCCTCACGTGTCGCATGTGTCGTATGAAAGTTTGACACATGTGAATACGTCGCACCCACGGACTAGACTGGAATCCAAACCTCAAAAAGGAGCGGAGTTCTTAGCCCAGCAGTGATACATTTACAGGCTGTTGTTATTTCGAGTGTAATATTTTTATATCGTTCTAGAATCAAAACAGAATGACGTTAGCCGTAGTATAGGTGTATTTTTTTTAATAAAGTTTAATATGATAACGTTGAGAATAAAACTATCCTAGGGACATTTTTGGTGAATGCTGTCGAATGTTAAGGTTGAGTCAACGAATGTTGAAAAAAAATAGTGAATCCAACCAAATCCTATATAAAAAAAAATATTTTTTATTGGCATTCAGGACAGAAATAAATCAAATCACTCAACCCACTCAAATGAATTTCAACTCATGAAATCACTCGAGTGAATAACCTTTATAGTGTATCTGTCTGAAATCACCTTTAAATAGAGACATCGGAGGTTGAATGAAATATATGTTTTGCTGTGTGATGAGGTAGAGATCACGTGACACAAAAACACAACAATACGAAGTGTTGCTATTGGGCGTTAGACTGTATGATAAGGGTTAATGAAAACAAGAAGTTAAAAAATTGACATGGTATACATTTCATTTTGAAGTGCGTTCGCACAAAGCCCTACCAATCAAAAGTAACAGCCTGTGAATGACCCACTGCTGTTTTTTTATGTAAGAGGGGGCAAGAGCAGGATGCTCACCTGATGGACAGTG
Organism: Nymphalis c-album; assembly: GCA_963151315.1. NCBI lineage: Eukaryota > Metazoa > Arthropoda > Insecta > Lepidoptera > Nymphalidae > Nymphalis > Nymphalis c-album. Next base: position 6,764,322 of record OY720610.1, read on the forward strand.
ACTACCACCGCCCATGGACACCTGCAACATCCGAGGACTTGCAGGTGCGTTGTCGGCCTTGGAGGAAAAAGTAAGCTCTCTTTTTGAAGGTTTTTATGTCATATCGGTTCGGAAAAGTCGCCGGTGAAACCTTGTTCCACAGAGTGATTGTGCGAGTCAGGAAATGCCTTAAGAAACACACTGTTGTGGATTTCCAGACATCGAGGTGATGGGGATGGAATTATCCAATTATTTTGTAATTTTGCAAATTGATTTATAATCACAAATTTTATGTTCAGAAGTAGTTTTTGGAGCACATTCCATCATTATTATTTTTTTATAGCTCGGGAGGGCAAATTACTCTACTCCACCTGATGGTAAGTGGTAGTAGAGTCCAAACGCGACGGCGGCTATTGCAGTCGGGAAGAATGATCTGCACTAGCCAAACAAAACAAATTGAACAAAATCAAAACGCTGTGTTACTTTAGAACCATCTACAAATTTTCCAACACCATTATTTCTCTTTATAACATCCCAATACACTTCAAAAAACATCGTAAAGTCGGACACGTTTACTCTGCCTTTTGTATCCGAAGCGTTCGGGCTATAAAATTGTTTTTTATAACCCATCCACGAACGGTCGACTAACCGACCTTTGTCGGCGTATGCTATAAACTTGAATAGGAGAACACATACCGTATATCTAGGCGAGGCGATAAATATTGATTTCTGCTTTTCAGGGTAATACTAATAATAGTTACATTAATAGATGTAGGTACGATTAAAAATGCCAAAAAATCGTTACAATAAATTCAATAAAAAATAATGTACTCGAGTTATTCATTTCTTAATTAAATATATTAATAAATTTCACCAAAATTTGTTTATATTGTCATTTATTTATAAAATAAAAATCTTTGTAAAATAAATCATAAGATCAGTCATAAGATATACTACTCTATAGAGAGTATATTAAAGTTGAGAATTAATTGACAAACAGAATTAAAAAATATATTTGTTAGAAAATTTGTAACTACTGAATATCATTTCGGTTATTTTTGATAGAATCTACAGTTTTACATTTAATTTTATCTTGTTAAACAAATTGTCAAGTGCTTGTAAGAACCTATTGATTTGTAAACATCATACGACTAGCGCTCGCTATACAGCAGGGCTAGCTGAGACTTCAAGCGTAAGCGTAAGCGTGACGTTAGCGTAAGATTTCGAACGTCAGGTGACGTCAGAGTAAGATTTGTTATTTACACATCAATTCTCGTGAGTACCTTGGCACACACCATTATTTTTTAATATAATGTTAACTTGGTGGTAGAGCTTTGTGCAAGCTCATCTGATTAGGTACCACCCACTCATTAGATATTCTACCGCAAAACAGCAGTCCTTGCTATTGTTGTGTTCCGGATTGAAGAGTGAGTGAGCCAGTGTAATTCCAGGCACAAGGGATATAACATCTTAGTTCCCAAGGTTGGTGGCGCATTGGTAATTTTAGTGATGGCTGCAAGTTGACACATGCAGCTTTCCTCACGATTTCACCGTGTTTAACCGGGTTTGAACTCACGATCATCGGTTAAGATTCACGCGTTCTTTCCACTGGGCCAGCTCGGGCGACTACATATAGGCACAAAAGATCAATAAACTAGATATTCAATCCACTGGGTTATCTTAGCTTTCCTTTATAGTTAGAGTTCATATTGAATACAATGCCATTTGGATTAATCTTCGCATAACACTATTCAGAATGCAGAGCAGCAATCTGTGAATGCTATTAGTCGGCTGGACGGCTTAATCCAAATGGACCGAGTATATCCATATGTTTGAACACTGATAGTAATCATGTAATCATTATATTTCAATTAATTGTATGGAAATTATTTGCGGTTTAGTTATATTATTAATTAAGCGGTAATTAATGTTTTTTAAGATTTTTACTCGGTGGTAGAGCTTTGTGCAAGCTCGTCTGGGACCTACCCACTCATCAGATATTCTACCGCAAAACAGCAGTACTTTGTATTATTGTGTTCCGGTTTGAAAGGTGAATGAGCCAGTGTAATAACAGGCACAAGGGACATAACATATTAGTTCCCAAGTTTGGTGGCGCATTGGCGATGTAAGCGATGGTTAACATCTCTTACAAGGTATTTCCTTACCAAACATGACATACGACTATATTCTCATCATAAGAAACTGTTCTATGTATAAAAAATATAATTTTTGACTCTATCGGCCGAATACTGAAACGTCAATCATTTGGAACGTGTTTGGAATCATTAATTATTTGGAACGTCATTAATGTCAAAATTTTGTATGCGAAATTTGAAATTAATGGCGTTCCAAATAATTAAGTCCCACTTCATATTTGAAAGACGTTTCAGTATTCGGCCATAGATGTCACTTGCTATAAGATGACAACATAGTCATATTTCTTGCCTTAGGAATTAAAACAAATACTTATCCATTTAAAAGATAAAAACCGGCTTCAAGCAAATCCATCGAAATGTATCCAAATCCTATTGTATTTATAAATATATATATACTCGTACCAAGCCACAAAAAAAATGTTCAAATCGGTTCATAAATGATTTATGTAATTTACTTACATCGTGTTCCATATATGATACATAACTTATCATAAAAATGTAAAATCAATTAAATAAAAAACATGCAAGCGTGACCTTATCAGGGCTAACGATCTTTTCCAAATGACCAGCGGTGTTATTAAGGGGAGGACAAAATTAAGAATAGGGGACGATATTCAGTTACACTTGCTTAACGATATAACTAAAACTGGCTCTTTAGGGATTGACTCGAAAGGCGGTGTGAAAAGTTGAGGATGTTTTTAAAGTATTACCATTCTGTAGTTTATCGAATGATGAAATGAGTGTATGTATATCGAATAGGATAATAAAATGGGACTCAACTACTTAATAACAATGGGATGGGATTTTACTGGTGGTAGAGTTTGTGCAGGCTCGTCTGGGTAGGTACCACCCACTCATCAGGTATTCTACCGCAAAACAGCTGTACTTGGTACTGTTGTGTTCCGGTTTGAAGGGTGAGTGAGCCAGTGTAATTACAGGCACAAGGGACATAACATCTTAGTTCCGATGGTTAACATCTCTTACATTGCCATTGTTTATGGGCATTGGTGACCACTTACCATCAGGTGGCCCATATGCTCGTCCGCCTTCCTATGAAATAAAAAAAAAGGATTTTCCTCTGAACTTTGGAAGTCACAGTCATTCAGATAGCCGTTGGTTCTGTGCTTGAACTCTTTCTTGACTGAGAGATTATCAGAGTAAGAGAATAGACAGAGAGAACAGACATGCAACTATATGAAATATGTTCCACGCAATTGACTATCATTGACAACAGGTTGCGTGATAAGTCAGGATGCCATCGTCTAAACTCTAAAACATAGAATAATATAATAATTAAACATTAAACAAAGAATAAAGAGAAAAAAAAATTGTGGACTTTTAAAATTTTACATTCGTCTAGTTAAGGACGTTCTATTAAAAAAATATATATTAAAAACCTCATTTCCAATGAATAGCCCGTTATATTGGATTTCAAGAACATACGGAGCGTAGCTGTCATGAAATATATAAAGAATGTCTTTTGAAAGATATCCTTTGTAACACAACGACATTTTAAGATATATTTTTAGTATCTAATATAATTCAACTTTATGTTACAATTCAATTCTATCCCTCTTGCTCTTTAGTAATTTCATCATACAATTGTTCTGAAAATAAGATCAGGCATATCTGAGGACAACTTTTCATTCTATTAACATTAAAAATATTTCAAAATTAAACTTTTTTGATCCAGTTAGCCCACTATAATTAACCACCAAAGATTGTAGGTTTAACCTGGGCTGCATGTGCTACTGAATTTTCATGTGCTTTATTTGATTATTATCGTGCCCTGCTTGGCATTAAACATGGGTTCCATCAACACAGCATTGGGACAGCGTGATGGAATAAGTTCCAAAACTTTCCTTCAAGATGTGGCTGTTACCTTGCTTTTGATATTGTGGCTAGTATATAATCTGCAGGTCGTCCACTCAGTGGGACCTGGTCCCAGAGCGAGGAAATAAATAGTGTTCTGTGTTTACCTTTGTTAGTCAGCTAGCTATATTGTATGTTTCCCTTGCGATAAGGCTTTGTGTTAGCCCGTCTGGGCGTAACCACCAAATTAAAAGATATTCTAATGCCAAATAGTCAGAATTAGTTAGTATTTTAGGATAACCATTGGCGAGAAGAGGCCTTAGCCCAGCAGTGGGACAATCACAGGATGTTACTGAGTATTTTTTACAAGAGACATAACCTCTTAGTTTCTAAGGATGATTCCCAAGTTCACATTGGCCACTTGTGAACCAATAATACCGTAAGAGATCGTTAATGTGTCAAACCGGGCCAATGTCGCTGTGTGGCGGTGACCACTTACCATCACAGCCTATTTGTTCATCCGCTTAAGTTATTTATTTAAAAAATCTAGAACATGAAAATTCAACTATAATATAAATAATTTCACTATAATAACTACAAAGTTTTACGACGTAGTCGAGTAAAAATATCAGCAATTTCTTTTCTTGAATTATGCAATGTTCCCTAACGACCGCTGTTTCATCCCAGACGTATTTGAATATAATGAAGCAATATGCCTAAATATTCATTAAATCGTGTCAGGTTATGGAAATTCACCTATTGAGATGGAATGTGTTCAGGTTTTTCTTAACAAAATAACTTAAATTATGTTAATAATATACAATTTTATCTTATATATTTAACATAAGCAGTGCCCGTGACGTCAAATTGAGTTGTGACTTTCATTTTGACCTGGTAACTGTTTGAAAATTATTTTGAAGTTCCTGGTTAGACATAGTCGTGATAGGTGGATTTAGTTGTCGGAGTGTCACGGTAGCATGCGCAAGCGATCCCGTGGCGCTCCCGTTAAGACGGGAAGGGTACCGCTGGTTTTTTAGTGGGTATTCCGATGACCGGGGCGCACGAGGTGTCCTGGACATACGGCGAGCCCCACATACCCCCCCCCCCACTGTTCCTGTGGGGGAAACGCGTAATGCGTTTTTCCAGCGTTAAAAATAATAAAATAAAGGCGGATTTAGTTCGGATCAGATCCGACAACAAGCTGGGTCGATTGCGTTGTCAGGTTAAATATGTATATATGTAAATAACATGTATATTGCTGGACCGAAGAAGATGGCATAGAGAGAGAGGCATATATCAAGAAATGGAATGAAGAATGTTCTAGATTTCGTAAGAAACGAAATGTATGACGCTTGTAACCTGCTAGCTTAAAACAAACAAACATTGCTGGTTAGTTTGTTCTTTAACGGACGCACAAAACAAAAAACATAATTTAAAAAAATATATTTTTGAAGTGAAACTTCTTTAGAATCGTTGTGATTTCAAACCGGATGCAACGGAAAAAACGACAGGTAAGAGACACAAATACAAAAATGTGTAGGATGAAGCCAGCAAAGAATGAGACAGAAATATACATACTATTTTATATAATTTTTTTCATATTTCTATTTTATGTATTACTTATATTCACTATATAAGCAAAATATTATACAGGTGTTTGATAATTAACAATCAAAATATGTTGTTTAGAATTGTTTTATGTTATCATTAAATATTCAAGATAAGATGTCACCTGAAATTCTATTTTTAACCCCAAGTTAAAAATAAACCCCAAAGTACGTGCGTGTAAGTTTATAGAAAATATGGAAGTGTACAGAATAAAACGCCTTATAATATTTCGGGCTATCAATCAAGGAGCCCTTTCCAAGTCAACCCAAAGGGCTGTAAGCACGCAACCTGCCAGCTGAAATAATTTCTATCGTATTATTGTTTTTTTTTTCTTTGAAAAGTTTCCTTAGTAATAAAAACTAAATAAATAAAAGAAAGTTACAACGGAAACTTTTTATCTCATAAAATATTCTTATAAAATAATAATGTCCCATCTTGGGCGCCAATTTTCTGTAGTGAGATTGAAAAAGTTATGGCACATTTACAATGTATGGAATATCACAAGCCGATAACTTTGATTCTGTGAATATGAATATATTTTATTATTCATTTTGTCAGTCATAACCTAGAACATAGAACACTATACCTGAAATTAAATCAATGAAATTTCATTATAATCGTAGAAACATTTAAAACAGTCGTATGATTTACGACATATTAATAAATATTTCAACCAAATGATTCGTTTAATAGCCCAACTAATATTATAAAATTTCCCTGTATATCCCGACCCGCGTTCAAGAGACTTTTTGAATCTTTAAATGTAATATATAGGCTGACAGCCATTTACAAAAGTGGATAGCTTATTAACTTTCATGACGAAGTTGAGTCCTATTTTTTCTAAATTTAAATATATATGGACCTATTTTATAACTTTATAGACTATTGGTATATAGAGAAAAATATAAAAGACAGATTTTTAGAATAAATTTACTTAATTAACGTACAATTTTGTACTAAAATTAGTCAACATTTCCTTATTATTGATAAAAATTGCAAAATTCATAAATGTCGTCTTCGAATCCGTCTCAGAATTTAAATTTAACATTTTTAAGTTATTTTTGAAATAAATAAAATAAAGCTTTTTAAATTCATTTTTAACATACATACATATATAAAAATAAAAGCAAGGTAAAGTGTTTGATAAGCCGTATATAATTAATTTCATAATTGATTGTCCGTGAAAGAAAATTATTAATGCTTGTCAAGTAACCTTATTTCGTTATAAATCTATGTTTTATCGAATCTTTGTATCGCCGCGTAATGTAATTATAGTAATTTTAAGTGTTATATTATAAAAATACGGTCGAATTACAGCGTGACATTTATATAACTTTTCGTTCTTTATGAGGATTTACATAACCTAAAAGTTATTAATATATTCATACATAAGCTATAAAATATAAACATAATATAGTTCTTAGAAATATAATCGGTGGTAGGGCTATGTGCAAGCTCGTCTGGGTAGGTACCACCCACTCATTAGATAGTCTACTGCAAAACAGCAGTTGGTATTTCTGTGTTCCGGTTTAAAGGATGTGTGAGCCAGTGTTATTACAGGCAAAAGGGATATAATATCTTAGTTACCAGGGTTGGTGGTGTATTAGCGATGTATGCGATGGTTAACATTTCTTACAATGCCATTGTCTAAGGGCGTTGGTAAATACCATCACCACCATTACCATCTGGCCCATGTGCTCGTCTACTTACATTTACAATAAAATTAAAAAAAAAACAAGTGAATATCGTAGATTGTTAGTGAAACAGAAGACAATTAAATTGTTACCTATACAGTTTATCTTAAAACAGCTTCCAGCTATTCTTTAAGAACTCACTTTATTACTCACCCGTAAAATGTTGACAACCGACTTATTGTGACATACAGCTTTGATGCGTAATGCCATACATATTGTGGTCAATTTCACATATCACTTTCTGAAATTTCACGACCGTTTACTGCGTTGAGTCCCGAGTTTATTCTTACAGAATAATCCTACTAACATTCGTAATAAAGAAATAACTGCTTCACCTCATAAATGTCAAAATAGTAAAAGCTATATTTAATGTAAAGTGTTCCATAAGTATATAAACATAAGCGCTATAATAGATATAACACGTAAACAATATATTGCCTTTTAAAAGCTAAGGGATTTTATTGTAAAATAATATTTTAAATGAAATTTCGTTCTGCTGAACAAGGGGATCATTACCAATTCCTCCACCCACAATTACGCCTCCCCTCCTCATTTCCCTACATGTGGGTCAACTAACCGAACCCTTTAATCAACCCAACCAATAGTGATCCGTATATATACTGGGAGTTGTTACAACTTATTTTAAAAATATGAAATCTTACATGTTACGAGCCGTGTCATCTTTTATATATATCATGTCTTTCTCCATATTGGATTTTCGTAAAGAAATCTCTGGAAAAACATATTTACTACTTAGATTTCTATTTATTTTTTTAATCTATTTTAGTCATAGTACATATAATAAAATGTCAAATAGCTTTGACAAGGACTTGTATCGTAATTTAGTGGATGGGCAAATAAAGTTGTTAGTAGTCAACGCTTTCCATAGACTTAGTAATAAATATTAACACCCCTTATATTTATACATCGCTAATGCAACCACAAATTTTGAAGTATGATGTTATGTGCGTTGTGCCTGTAGTTCACTCAAAGTAGTCTCACTCACTCACTCACTCACTCTTCAAACCCGGTCACCACAATAATTACAGTATTAGGCATTGTTGTTTGGCGGTAGAATATGTGATGACAATCTTAGACACGTCTTTGTATTACATAAGACATCTTGTTTTATTATTCAGGTGAATACATTACTACCTTTCTTGGTAAGAGAAAGGATTCCGAGCTTATACAGTCAAATCCATTTCAAGTCGCCAGAGATTTCAGAACATTTTTCTTGGCAATGTATTTCTTTATTTTAATCATTTGAATTTTCAAAAGTTTAAACAAAATATATACTTCTAAATATGTGTCTCAGCCTTTACTTAGCATATGTCATATGATTTTTAACACAATAAATTAATTATAACCAAATAGTTTTTCTAAATATAATTGGTTTCATGAGCTCAATATCATTCCCCAAAAATCAAAGAAAAAATATAGTTCGTAGACAATTCATTCTGTATTTTGATGTGTAGAAACAAATAAAAACTCACTATAAATTGGGGACGTCAGTCATTATTTTAATGATAGTTAATTACTATCGGAATTCATTATTTAAAGGTGATTTTTACTGTATAAGCAAATTGAACTTACTTAATGAATATTATACGTGACATATAGAACAGAATAGTATTGAAAGGGGACAGTATTCATCTTGTCATTTATTAAACATTTTTTTATTTTTCTTGATTTTTTTATAGTAGTGGTTAAAAATGTCGTGTATGGCAATGAGTAGTGTTGTTTTCAATATATTTTGTTGTTAAGAAATAAATCTTAAGGACCCCACTTTGGGCGCCAACATTATCTGTATAGTTGATTTCTTTTTGGCTGTTCTTCTTTGGTTCTGGCGGTTAAACTTAACCGATGATCGTGGGTTCAAATCAGGACAGGCACCTTTGAAATTTCAAGTGCTTAATTTGTGTTTATAATTTGTCTTGTGTTTGACGGTAAAGGAAAACATCGCGAGGAAACCTTCATTGGGTCAAATTTAACTCAAATTCTGGCAAATGTGTATTCCACCAACCCGCATTGGAACTCAAAAAAAGGAGAAGATGCCTTAGCTCAGCAGTGGGACATTCACAGGCTGTTACTTTTTAAGTAAGTATTATGCCTCTACAGTAAATAAATGAACTAAATTTAAAACATAATTCGTTGATTAATGAAAAGAAGAATCTTTGGTTTAATGAAAAGCTTCCTATAAGTATTTGTATATCCAAAAAGGGTTAACCATTTATTGTTTAATATATAAAAATCGTGTATCATTTATAATTATTTTTAATTTAAAACTCTTACAATGATTATATCGTCAAAACCATGTGATTTAAGTAGCTTAAATTTAATTATTTTGTTTGTCCCCAAATTATATCCGGCGTTGTGAACTAACGGCACGTTTGTTTGCGGTCCCACATTGGGTGCCAAACTATGAACATGTCAAACCACCCAACAATAAAGTAATTACATTTTGTGGAATTTAATATAATATATTAATTAAAAACTGTACAATTGTGTACAAAATAAGACTGACAGTACATAAACGCATAATTTAATATTATCCTGTTACATAAGATCGGTTAATATTAAGACTAAATTGAAAAAAATCCTTCCATAAGCAAAGAACAATGCACGTAAAAAAAATGTGATCTTATTAGGGACTATATCTTCAAGACATCGTTTAGGTTGATGACATTACATAATAAATTAAAGCGGCTCGGAGATAAACAGACAACAGAATAAGATACAAGCAAGTTATAGATATTTAATTATCATGAGAATTACTCAGTCTCACAGTCTGTAACTTTAACAGTTATGCGTAATGTGTGTATGTGTACTTGGTGGTAGAGCTTTGTGCAGGCTCGTCTGGGTAGGTACCACCCACTCATCAGATATTCTACCGCAAAACAGCAGTACTTGGTACTGTTGTGTTCCGGTTTGAAGGGTGAGTGAGCCAGTGTAATTACAGGCACATGGGACATAACATCTTAGTTCCCAAGGTTGGTGGCGCATTGGCGATGTAAGCGATGGTTAACATTTCTTACAATGCCATTGTCTATGGGCGTTGGTGACCACTTACCATCAGGTGGCCCATATGCTCGTCCGCCTTCCTATGTAATAAAAAAAAAAATGTACTTATTACATTGGAGGCCGAGATGGTCAAGTGGATGGTACTCGTGAATCTTAACCGATGATCGTGTGTTCAAACCCGTGCAAGAACCACTAAATTTTCATGTGCTTAATTTGGTGAATATGAATGAATTAATCTCGTGCTTGGATGTGAAGGAAAACATTGCAAGGAAACCCTGCATGTGTCTTATTTCATTAAAAATCTGCCACATTCCACCAACCCGCATCGGAACAGCTTGGAATAATCTACAAGCCCAACAGTGGGACATTCAAAGGTGTTACTACACATTACATTAAGAAAAGAAGAATTAGGCCATTCATTAAAAAAAAGTAACAACAAATAAATATAGGCCAAGGCCTCTTCTTTTTATCCAGGATCAGGCTAGGATACCTCATCTGATCCTGGCAGAAGATGCTGTCCATTTTGTCCAATAATGTAATTAAAAGTATATGCACTGGCATTGTAATCATTTGTTAACGGAAGGTAAGCCTGATTGCGGCCGAATATTGCAGGACAAACGTTCACGTCAAACCACAGCGCAATGAGGTAATTGTACCGTAAATTTGGCGGTTTTCATGATTATCTGATTTCAATTTGGCTTTACAAAGCGCTGGTTACGCAACATTCGATAATTATGAATATATTTTAAAAATACATTAAGCTATGAGGGAGGGTACTTCAAAGGTCACGTGACAAAGGGCAAAGCTTATATTTGGAAATAGAAAATAATATTTTTGTACTAGTTTTGATACATAATTTGTTAAAGTAAAATTGGTATTGATGATTTATTTGTACTTGGAACTAATTCGTTTCCAAAAAATAAAATATGTGAACGATAAATGGTTTCTTTATTTTTAAAATATAAGCACTTTAAAATACCCAATGTCGCAGAATCATCGAAACGGTTGTTAAGCAAAAAAGTTATATCTTTATCAGCTCAGCTAGCTATGACGCCACATATCGTGAGGTCCGGATTTCAAACCCCCGGACCATTTAAAAGTTTTTTTAGGTTTTTCTGTCGAAAAATTCTCGGTAGCAATACGGAGTTCAGAAATCGGCAGTTTACACTCCCGTGGGCACATAAAATCTGCGCCTGAACTGTTTCCGGTCATTACGAGAATGTGTCCCGCACAAATTCTCTCTCGCTGTCTCTCTCTCTCTCTAACATTATATTTATTTATATCATCGTCACTGTCTCTTTCAAAAGGATATCATATTTATTTATAATGTTGAAGCTGGTTAGTAAATACTTATTGCCTTATAAAAGTTGCTTAGCAACAGTTAAATGAACACAGATTTATCTCTTTCTGTCTTTATTGATTTTACATTTGAAAGAAAAAGACACGGCATTGCTTAACTAATCAAACGCTTGGCAATGTTTATATGTAAATAAGTATATAAGGTCGCGAGAAATTACTTGTAGAGTAAAGTAGAGCTTTGTGGAAGCTCGTCTGAGTAGGTTACCACCCACTCATCAAATAAACAGCAAAACAGTACTTGGTATTGTTGTGTTCCAAATACACTGGACCACGTGTAATTACAGGCACAATGGACATAGCATCTTAGTTCCCAAGGTAGGTGGCCTATTGGCGATGTTTTTTTTAAGAGATATAAAATGACACTGCCTATGGGCGTTGGTGACCATTTACCACCAGGTCACCCATATGCTCATCCGCCTACCTATACTATAAATAAAAAATAAAATAACAATTTCCAATTCTTAGAAGTTTTGATAACCATCTTCATTTTTATATTTCAACCGAAATCCCTTCTACACCGCCACAGTCTGTTCACTGAATCATGTGATGTGGGCAGAGGAAAAATCAAAGTAAAAATCAAGACATCCTTTATTCAAGTAGGCTCTTACAAAATATGCTTTTAATGAGTTATTTTAGATTATTAATTAAACTTGAAGATGCCATTGATTTGTAATATTATATGGCGATTCTGTCACTAGCACCTAGCAAGTCTGATAGTTACATTTTTAACCGACTTCAAAAAAAGGAGGAGGTTATCAATTCGTCTGTATGTTTTTTTTTTTTTTTTTTGGTGTTGTTACCTCATAACTCTCGACTGGATGAATCGATTTCGATGACTTTTTTTTTATTTGAAAGGGTTTGCTTTCCCATTGGTCCCATTTTTTTTTGGTCCAGTTTTGACAGTGGAATCCATGAGAAAACCATATAAGTCGTAAATTTGCATGAGGTATGTGCGCGACAAATGGTCGAATAACTCGATTTCTATTCAACGGATTTCGATGATTTTTTTTTTATTGGAAAGAGTATACTTTAAGGGTTGTTTGATGATAGTTTGGTTAGATTCTGATTATAGGATCCATGACAAAGTACCGGAAATCTTCAATTCTTAGGAGCAAATTAACGATACACGACCGAATCTTTTATAGGCTATCTAGATTTATCATTCACCTACCATAACATCGTTATAATCAAGTACTTGTAGTACTATTGTATAAAACACTTCTTTATATACCGTCAATAGTTTTCGCAGCGCACGCGAAATTATAACTTTTATAGGCAACAGTTAAATACGTTGGGTTACATTGCTCCATTTTAAGAAGGGATCTATAAGTTTTTTAAAATATAATATAGCCTATGTTACTTGGTAAAGACGTAGCTTTCTAAGGGTGAAAGAATTTTTAAAATCGGTCCAGTAGTTTTTGATTTAAATCGTAATAAAAAATCAAACAAAAATCAAATCTTTCCTCTTTATAATATGAGTTATGCATGTAAGGATTAGTATATATGTTATGTTTGTAATTGAAACATATTTGAACATCTACTAAAAGTTGAGACCAATTTTGAAAATTATATAATATATCGTATAAGTACTCTTATATACATGTTATATTTATGTATATTTATATATTGATTACTAGTGTTTTTCCCGCGGTTTCACCCGCGTAGTTCCCGGTCCCGTGGGAATATGGGGACAAAATGTAGCCTATGTTACTCCCTGATAATGAAGCTTTCCATTGGTGAAAGAATTTTTTAAATCGGCTTAGTGAAACCACTACACGCATAAACATGCGTGAAAGCGTCACAAACAAACTTACTTTCGCAATTATAATATTAGTTAGGATAATATAGATACTTCCCCTTTTTTTAATATACAGACTTTCCGTCATAGTTTATGGTGAAGAATGGTATAACGCAACATCTATAAACATACAGTTTATTTAATGATTACTAGAAATAACTATTTGATTATGTTATGGCTGCCCAACACCCCACCAACTAAATCTATTTAATCAAAACATGTTAATTTATATTCATACATTTAACCATATTAACTAATATTTATTAATTCAGTACCAAAATGCATTTTTCTTTACGTTTCACTGTTTTAGATTAATATATTTAAATAATAATATAAACGGCGCTGTCTCATATGAGCTGCACGTTTAGTAGGTCTACCCATATTCTACAAATTAGTGAGTGTACTTCAGATTCACTAAAAATCGAAAAATAAATAAAAATTTTAACAAAACAAAAACCGACTTCATAGGAAAAACAAATTAATATGCACTAAAAAGTATAAAAATAATTGCGTATTCTTCTATAATTTGATAATTAACTTACTATTTTCTACTCAACAATATGTAGGACGAATGTGTAGTGTGGTTGATAATTTATTTACAATTATTGTTATTTTTGGAGTCGATGTCAGCTAAGGAAACACTATAATATACCTAGCAATAATAATACAGGAATCTTTTAAAAACAAACAAAAACATACACATTACAAATTGACTTTTATTCGCCTCGTTAAGTTGCGCGTGCGACACAAGTACATCTCACCTATAACTAACTATGTATGTAGTTATAAACCCATCTTGGCTGACATCGACTCCAAAAGTAACAATAATTGTAAATAAATTATCAACCACACTACACATTCGTCCTACATATTGTTGAGTAGAAAATAGTAAGTTAATTATCAAATTATAGAAGAATACGCAATTATTTTTATACTTTTTAGTGCATATTAATTTGTTTTTCCTATGAAGTCGGTTTTTGTTTTGTTAAAATTTTTATTTATTATACATATAATACATGAACTAATTACCGAACAAATCGCAAGCAGGTTAAGAAAAAAGTATTACAGTCTACAGATTATATTAAATTACTTTATAAAAAAAATGTCAGCATTCATCAGTTCCAATAGTATCAGTTCATTAATTACGTGACTCGAGATATTCATTATGTCATGAGTTAGCACAAGATTTGAGGTTAGTATTAATACTCAAGATGCTTCGTGAAAAATCAAACATCGAAATTCATATTCGAATTTAGAACACAAGAATTTAAAAAAGGAACCCCTTCCAATTCTATTGTCATGAATACGTTGCCTCTATTGATTTGGAATTCTTTCTCACAGCAACAAAACAATCGGAGGGTTGTATTGCAAATATATACTCTACCATTACAGGGAAAATAATATTGGATGCTGGTTGTGTCGAGAATTTTTTTCTCGGGTCAAACGATTGTCTATATTTTTTGTATTATTTGGATATACGTCATTTTAAATGTATTAAAAAAATGCGATTTTTATTTCCAGACAGCATTACAATATATGAATGCTAGAATTTTTTATTCTGAGGCTAAAACGTAATTTCTTAATTTGACTAGAAATGTGTCTTGTTTATAATATAGGTAGACGGACGAGCATATGGGTCACCAGATGGTAAGTGGTCACCAACGCCCATAAACATTGGCATTGTATGCGATCAACATCAAGTACTGCTGTTTTGCGGTAGAATATCTGATGAGTGGGTAGTACCTACCCAGACGAGCTTGCACAAAGCTCTACCACCAAGTGAAATATAGCATACGATATAGTCAATAATTTTTCATGCACCAATTATTAAAAAATGGCTTATTTCACAATTCGGGACGAGCTCAGCGCGCTCTAATTTATAAACGGTGATCATAAATTAACCAGTTCACAGCACATTTATCATTGCATTTAAATATAAGCTTAATATCGAAAGGATGCCAAATAATTAATACATTTCTTGGTACAAGTCGTGGACATAGACAAATTGCTTGTGACTTTAATTTACATGATCTAAATTGAAATAATTTACAAAAAACGTCTGCCGCAAAATAGCAGTACTTTGTATTGCTGTATTCCGGTTTGAAGGGTGAGTGAGCCAGTGTAATTACAGGCACAAGGGACATAACATCTTAGTTCCCAAGGTTGGTGGCGCATTGGCGATGTAAGCGATGGTTAACATTTCACATGTGGTTACATGTGGTGGACTTGTGGTTAAGCGTGGATCTTAACAAGAGATCATCTCATCCTCATCTTGCGCTTGGCGGTGAAGGGAAACATCACACCACTACCACGTGTCTATCGACGAAGGAGCGTTGTTGGAGCAGCGTGATGGCTACTCAGAAAATGAAATTAAAAAGTTTCTCTGACACTAGCAGAAAGAAGCAATCCACAGGTAGACAGTACTATAGTATATATTTATTTTTATTTTATTGTTTTTATTTCACACAATTTACTAATATATAACAAAAAGAACAAGTAGTACATAAAGTTTGCAAAGGCGACCATATCACTTACACTGATCTCTTCCAGGCAATTTCTACAAAAAGAAACATATTTTTGTTTTTTTTTAGGCAGGAACATTAATCAGGCATAATGTTCAAAGTATTTATGATTTATTAGTCGATTCTAAAGCCAGATTCAAATGTATTTGATCGGGTTAATATGTAATTATTACAGCATAGGTAGGTGAATGTGTTCCACCTGTTGGTAAGTCACCAACGCCCATAGACAATGGCATTGTAAGAGATGTTATCCATCGCTTACGTCGCCAATGCGCCACCAACCTTGGGAACTAATACAATCATCAATACTGTCCAGTATTGACAGTATTTTTTCATAGCGAGTTGATGGCTTGAAACAAATTCCTATATGACCTTAAAAATCCATATCTCCTCTGATCGAGGCAGATAAACCGTATAAATCAAAAATCGTAATCAGAAATCAATAATGGGAACAGGTGTCCGTAATAGCGTCTGCGCCATTACCTCCTTTGTTATTAAGGTCTAAAGTAATGTCTGAAACAGATAGCCTCAGGACATTAGGTAATTCAATAATGATAATGGACATAGTTGTGACGTCACTGACATTAGTTTTTTTTTTCTTAACCAAAACCATGACTAAGTAACAAGACGTACAGAGCGGCCTAGAATTTGCGAGTAAGCAGTATTTACTCTCCAATGTTCAGAAAAGCAGAAATCTATTATTATCAATACATACTAAAATTATAAGTATATAATATAAATACGATATGTGTCTTTTAATAATTACATAGTCTCCCCCCCCCCCGGTCATTGACCTGCAAGTCAAGTCAACTATATATATAAATTAAATATTATCGGAGTTTCGACAACCCTATTTCTTAACTCAAATGCGACAGCCCTACAGCAAATTTATTTGGCCCAAGCCTAAAGCCGTCATTAGGCATAATCATAGTTTCGCCCAGTCATTACGTTATTCTGAGAAATTTCGGTATCAAAAGAAAATATATGAAAAAAGGTAATAAATCTATGAATCAGAAAGCGTAATTTCGTAAACCAATAGAAACTTGAACAAACAATTGTTATCTGATCCAATGTTGTGGAACTAAAAAAAAATTATGTTAGTTCTGCGACAAAAAGCTCTTTAGGGTACCGTAGTGATGTAGTTCCTCCTTGTTTTATTGTTTTCATTTCATTTAGATTTACCGACTGACCAATGAAATGATTGTAAGTGGTTGCCACCGCGTTGACATTGTGTAAAATTTTGAACACCTTCACTAAACTTGGGAATGATTGAATAAATTAAGTTGGATTAAATATAATTAATAATAATAAAAGGAATATGTATAAATGTATAGAGCGAAGTGCACAAGAGCACAAGTTAACCGTTTCCGGTAGTCTTGACGTAAACATCCACACAGTGTCGCTCCGAAACAAAACTCAAAATAAAATACTTACAACCGAAGTTTTAATAAACGAATCCATTCTAAGTGATTAACTTGGTGTTACAAAGTGATTGAAATAATCATCGTTGTGTAATTACTGTCACCAGGAATAATACAAAGACAGAAAATAGGACAGAATTTGGAGGTGAGCTGCCATATTAGCGAATACTTACACACTCAGGTTAGCATTACTGATCTGACAACGTCATTTACGGTCACTGTCAGTGTCAAGATCTAAGAACGTCACGGTCACCAGTGTTGCCAACGAATAATTAAAATCTCCACTATTACGTTTCATTACACGCAAAACATGGATGATCAATTTCAACTTTTATTCAACAAAATGAAAATTGAAATGCAAAACCAAACCGAGTCTATAACCAATTCTATAATGGAAAGAATGGACGAAAAATTAAAACCACTACTAGAAGAAAATAGAAATTTAAAGATACAGGTAGAAAAATTGGAAAGTAAAATAGAATATCTCGAAAGAGACAAGAAAAGCAACAACATAATAATATATGGATTGAAGGAGGGTGAAAAATCAACAACAGAACTGATTAATTTTACCAAGCAAAAATTCCAAGAAGAATTAGACATTACTTTGGTAGATTATGACATCAACCAAATATACCGCATTGGAAAAACAACAAACAAAGGAAAACCGAGGCCTACTCTCTTGTCTTTCACTAATGGATGGAAAAAGAGTGAAATATTTAAGAACAAGAAAAAATCGAAGGTGTTATTTATTACAGAAGACTACTCTAAAGAAACCCTGGAGAAAAGGAAGGCTTTACTACCACAATTAAAGGAAGAGCGAAACAAAGGAAATATTGCCTACTTAAAGTACGATAAACTAATAATCAAAGAAAATTCAGCTTCTAACGAAAAAAGGAAAAGGGTATCATCGACCTCTCCATACGCAAACTGTCAACCGAAAAAGCAACAGACAACGTCATTTTCATCAAAGAACAACAGAACTAATGCATTTGATTTGATGAGAGGTCGCTCAAATTCTCTCACCATACACCCGTCAGGAAAAGAACAATAACAACTAGCTATCGGCGAACGGAAACAAAAACCAAACAATGAATTAAGGTATATAACAACAAACACCCCTCCCCCAAGCCGACTGGTCCTCGTGGGGGAAAAAGACCAAGACCCTCCAAAGAATAATAGAAAAACAACAGATATACATATAGCAACATTCAATACAAGATCACTAAGGACACCAGAGAGACTTCAAGAGCTTGAAATGGCCATATCAGAATTAAAATGGGACATAATAGGAATAAGCGAAATGAGAAGATACGGGGAAACAATAAATGATTATGGAAACTACATTCTACACCACATAGGTGAGACACCGGGTCTATATGGAGTGGGATTCTTAATTAAAAAGGAACTAACCGATAGAATTATCGAAATTAAAGGAGTAACTGAAAGAATAGCTATCCTTAATATAACACTGCCTGTCAACAAAGAAGAAAAATGGTCTATCATCCAAGCATATTCGCCACCGGAATCGAATAATAAAGAAGATATAGCCAAAATAGAAAAATTCTATCTCGACTTACAAGAAACGATTCAAAATGCCCACAAACAGATCATAGTGATGGGAGACTTTAATGGTCAGATAGGAATATGTGATAACACAGGTGAAGAATACACAATTGGCAAATATGGGCATGGTAAAAGAACTAAGAATGGCGCAAGGCTAGTTTCATTTGCTCTCCAAAATAAACTTAGTATTCTTAATAGTTTTTTTAAGAAAAAGAAAACAAAGAAATGGACATGGATCTCTCCAAATGGTGTTTATAAAAACGAAATAGATTTTATCTTGTCAAATAACATCAAAACATTTAAAAACGTCTCTATTGTACAGAACCTGAATTTCAATTCAGATCACAGAATGGTTCGTGCTACATTGACAGGCAGGCGTATACAAAAGAACAGGAGATGGCAAAGTGACAGTTCAGCCCTGATGTGTACTGGGAATAGTGAGATGCTTATAAACAACTTAAAAGCGTTGGTGGGAACATTCAGAGAAAAACCCACACCTATTGAAGAAAAATATGGAGAGATTTTAAACGTACTTAAAACAGATACTAGAAAAGCAAATAAAAAAAATAACATCTATAACAACTCAACAGCTACTTGAAGAAAGGAGGAAACTGCTACAATCAAAGAAAAGTAACCGAAAAGAAAGAAACAAGATAACAGAAGTCAGTAAAAAGATAAATGAAAGCATTAGGAAAGATAGGAAAATTAAAAGACAGGAAACATTAGAAAAACATATCGAAAGAACTGGTGGAGTAAAAAAGGCTATTAAAGAATTAAATGACAAAAAAGAATGGATGCTAACAGTAAAAACAAAGAATAAAAAACCTACAAGGAAAAGACCTGAGATAATAAAGGTGGCTACAGACTATTATAAAGAATTATATAAAAGCAAGAATCCAACAATAGCTACAGAGGAACAACATCCATTAAATTTTGAACCCATACCAAAAATATTAGAAGAAGAAACTGCTAAAGCTATAAATACACAAAAAGTAGACAAAACACCTGGGTCCGATCAAATAACCAACGAATTACTCAAATCTACTTTACCAATAATTGCTCCAATATTAACAGACTTATTTAATGAAATTATAGAAACCGAAATCATTCCACAAGACTGGACAAAATCAACGATCATTCTGCTACACAAGAAAGGAGATAAAGAGGAAATTGGAAATTATCGCCCAATCAGTTTAATGTCGAACATTTATAAAGTCTTTTCAAAAATTATTCTGTCCAGAATTACCAGAGTACTCGACGAAAACCAGCCAAGAGAACAAGCGGGTTTCCGAAGTAAATTTTCAACCATAGATCACATCCATGTTCTAAGACAAGTGCTACAAAAATACAACGAGTATAATAAAATTTACTTCTTAGGATTCGTAGACTATAATAAGGCTTTTGACTCCCTGGAACACGGGTACATCTGGGAAGCTCTGCGAGAGCAAAATATACAGGACGGATATATAAGAATCTTAAAGAAAATATACTCCAAAAGCACAGCACAAGTCAGATTGGAAAAATCAGGCGAGGAATTCTCTATAGAGCGAGGCGTTCGTCAAGGCGACCCTATATCACCTAAATTATTTTCGGCAGCCCTGGAGAGGATAATCAGGAACCTAGAATGGGAAGACCAAGGGCTCAAGATTAACGGCGAAAATCTAAGTCATCTACGTTTTGCAGACGATCTTGTACTGTTCTCTGAATGTCCTAGAACATTACAACAAATGCTACAACAGCTATCAGACCAGAGTGCAATAGCAGGACTAACAATGAACATCACGAAAACAAAAATTATGACTAATTCCTCAAAGCCACAAAAGATCACGGTAAACATGCAGGAAATAGAATACGTAGATGAATATATATACCTAGGACAGCTAATATCACCTACGAAAACCATGCATAAGGAAGTAGATAGGAGGATAGCCAATACATGGAAAAGATACTGGTCATTAAGTGAAGTTATGAAGGACAGGGACATGCCAATTAAAGCAAAAAGGAGAGTCTACAATATGTGCATTCTGCCATGTTTAACATATGGCTGTCAAACTTGGGCTTTAACAGAAACCTTAACAAATAAAATAAACGTCTGCCAAAATAGTATAGAGAGGAGTGTTATTGGAGTCAAGAGAAGAGATAAAGTTAGACTAACAGAAATTAAAAACAAAACACAATTCAAGCAGGCAAATTCATTATATCGAACACTGAAGTGGCAATGGACAGGGCACATGTTAAGGGAAAAACAAGAGAAATGGACGAAAATTGTAACGGAATGGTACCCAAGAGATGGTAAAAGAAACAAAGGGCGACAAACTAAAAGATGGGAGGACGATATAAAAAAGGTGGCTGGCCCAGAATGGTTCCGAATAGCAAAAGACAGGGCGAAATGGAAATCTTTGGAGGAGGCCTATGTCGAAAGACAAGCTGTTTTTGTACCGAACGTCGATATACGAAGTTAAATATAAATAGGATAACATTTAAAAAAAAAAAAAAAAAAATAAACAAAAAAAAAAAATTATAATTTATTTAGTTAATTAAAGTCAATGTTATGTAAGTTTAAACAGCAATAAAGGCTAATTTTATTTATTTATTTTATTTATTTTATAGAGCGAAGTGGAAGCAAAAGACTAGGGAGGCAGACCCCACCATCAGATGGGAATAATAAATGCACAGGAGAGAGAGAGAGTATATATTACCTAGCTTTATTGCTCACTATAAAAGTGTGTATGTGTGTGTGTGCGTGTGTGTGTGTGCGTGTGTGTGTGTGTGTGTGTGTGTGTGTGTGTGTGTGTGTGTGTGTGTGTCATCATACATACACATACATAGTGTGTATGATAAGTGGAGAAAAGATTTAACTATTTAGTTGCTATCTATTTATTTTGCCAACAGCAGCCACCAGCCAACTGAAAGAGTATTTCTTCTTTCACTCACAAATTAAATCCAAAAATGATAGTTTTACCAAAATCAGAATAAACGCATAAGCTAACTTATCTGCGTTGTCGGTTAAGGAGCCTTGTTCACGTGAATATGTTGAGGATGTTGACGATCACTCAGCCTGAGTAAGTTGGTGCGTCTTCACAAAAACATTAAACGCTATTTGTACAAGTGTCCGTAAACATGCTTTGTGCGCTGTGAAACAGTTGCAGCTAGATCAAAACACTAGACGTATTATTATTTTAAGCGCTTAAAGTGCTGTATTTTCCGCTCTACCGAGTCCTTTATTCTATTTTACTAACACAAATAATCCTTATGTCACACGAATAATTTAAGCAGCACTCTGTTTCTGCTAAGTTCAATAATAATAGTTTTTTTTATATAGTATAGGTAGGCGGACGAGCATATGGGCCACCACACAATGAAATTTTCCAAAATATAAAGCGGCTGTTCCACTGTTTAATGATGATGGAATAAGTACCTAACCTTCTTAAAAAGAGGGGAGACCAGAAAGAAACATAAGCGGGCTGTTATTTTACTTACTTCGATTGACCGTAATATAAAGTACTAGCTGTGCCCCGCGGTTGCACCAGCGTATCTATACTAATATATAAAGATGAAGAGGTTGTTTGTTTGATCCGGCAAATCTCAGGAACGATCGGTTCGAATTTTATTAATTACTAGCCGTGCCTCACGGTTTCAGCCGCGTATAGTAATTAAAAAATATAATGAATCAAAATCAGCCTAGAGCCCTCCTCGATAAAAGGACTATACAACACAAAAATAATATTTAAATTCGAACCAGTAGTACCTGAGATAAGCCGGATCAAACAAACATACTCTTCAGCTTTTTCAGATAACGATACAGTATATAACAACTATTTATAAATAGCAATGTGTGGGTAATTGCGAAGAATAACTTTATCCTCGTGATTCCTCCTCCTCGTGATTCCTTCTCCTCGTGAACCTGTATCTATATGTCCTTATCCAGGTCTCAAATTATGTAGGCTACGCTCAGGTAGGCATTACAATTGGTTCAGTGGTTTAGTTTGTATAGTTTCAGTGGTTTAAAATACTAGTTTGCACTTAAGCACTTCTATAATTAAGCACTTACCATTTTTGTGTCCGTAATAACCCGTACCAGAGGACGAGCCGCTTCCAGTGGAGCCTTGCTGAGGCCTGCCCTCGTCTTCCTCGAGTGGCAACGATGGCTCCATATTGTTACCACTAGCACATCACTACACTACACAACACGGCCACTGGTTATCTGGAAAAGAAAACCTTTTTTGAGTACTCATAGTTTTATTTTATATTCTCAACAGTGCAACCTTAAATAATTTTTTAATCTATATTTTAAGATTCGAGTTTCTTACCCAGTTTGTTAAAAACTTTTATTTATACATTGTAATGTTTGTGTGTTAGTTTGTTTAGGTCAAATCTCGCAAGCGAAATCTGAACCATTTCTTCTTAGCCTACAGAATTGAAATTTTTTATGGTGTTTCAGATTCGATGACGTATTTTCACGTGACCAAAGTCTACCCCCATGGTTGGATAGATAACGGTACTTCTTAACGTTTGACATGAAGTTTTGGTAATAGAACTAAGTTTTAATGGTTTTTTTTCAGTTAATTTATTCATGTTTATTGCGAAAAATTAAGCTAGTATTCGGATATAATGAGATTTTCATGTTAATTGCATAGAGTTAAGTACAGACCCCCCAGACAATGTTAGATTTTTTGGAACCCATCATATGTATGTATTGTTAAATGTTAACATAATTTAAGTGACCCCCCCTAAAACCCATCGCCAATATTATGATATTTATAATAAAGTCTAATATTTGATACTAAACCTTATATTTTCCAGTGACTAATCTGAACCTGTAGCTCTTATCATATATAGTTAATGTAACAATGTTAATCTAATATATTTATAATATACTAGCGTTTTTCCCGCGGTTTCACTCGCGTAGGAATCAGAGACGAAATTAGCCTATGTTACTCGCTGATAATGTAGCTTTCCATTGGTGAAAGAATTTTTAAAATCGGTTTACTGGTTTAGGCGTAAAAGTGTCACAAGCAAACTCACATTCGTATCTATAATATTAGTTAGAATTATTTATAAGTGTAAAATTAAGACCGTAGCTTAACTATATCGGTTAACAAACTTAAGATAAGATACTAATTCCAAGCGATAATAAGTTAGTCTTATAGGTGTAATAGATTACTAAGTTAGAACAAGAGGTACAACAACTTAAGTTTCAAACGTGTAACTTAAGTTAAGCTTTGGTGTGTTATTACACTGGCTCACTCACATTTCATCCTGACTTAGAGCAACATGAATCATTATTGCTTAGACTGAAGATATTTATTAGATGGACTACATGCTCCGCTCAATCCATCCGCTTGATGTTAACTATAACTTATGTATGTAGACTAACTGCCTCGTTGGTCTAGTGGCTAGATATAAGGTCGCAGACCTGGTGGTCCGGGATTCAATTCCCAGTTCGTGCTCATATGAATTTATTTGGTTTTTCTGTCAGTAAATTCTTAGTAACTTCCAGACTCCGGGGTGATCCCCGGAGTCTGGAAGTTGGAAGTGTGTACACTCTCGTGCCTCAGAAAGCGCGTAAAGCCTGCACACATCGGATTACGAGAGTTATGGAAGAGAGTGACTCTTCCTACACACTTGTGCACTATAATATCTCCTGCGCAGTTGGCTACTCTCTCTATTGAGATTGGCCGCCGTGACCGAGAACGGTCTGGAGAACATTATTATTATTAGACTTTAACATTCTCAAAAAATGGCCTATCGAACGCAAATATTTTTATCAAATAGGATTGGTAGATCTTGATCATGTGCGGTGTGTTCAAACAAACAAATGCTGCAGCCACATAAGTAAATAATAACAGATAATACTAATAACAATATATCACCCTAACCTCAACTAACAACGCTAGGAAGATGGTCTTCTTAGCGGCAATCCTCAGCTGGCTTCAAATATTTATGTAAGGAGTAACTTAATCTTTATGTATTTTATAAAGGAAACCTACATGTGTATAATTTCACTGAAATTCTGTCACATGTGTATTCCACCAACCACCTTTGGCGCAGCGTGGTGGAATAAGCTTCAAAACTTCTTCTCAAAAGAGGACAAGAGGCCTTGGCCGACCAGTAGAACATTCACAGATTCCTCACGATTTAATCCTTCACCGTCGTTATAATCATTAAATTAAATACAAGAAATTCAGTGGTGCTTGTTCTTGCTTGTAAGATTCACGCATTCTCATAACTGGCCCGTCTCGGTTTTTTCTTATCACCTTTGTAACTAACCGTTGTACATAATATTCCGTGTATTAAATATTAAACAGCTCGTATTTCATTTGTATATAAAGTAACCTTGACCTACGGTTAATATCGAGGTAGAATAATAAATCGAGGGTAAATCCTAGCCTAGCACAAAATTAAGATTTATGTGAGAAACGCTAGGCAATTAGCAACAGGGTACATCCTGCTGCAAATGGCAATATAACTATTATTATATTTCTTTACGTGATACAAATACATGAACTGTTTAAAAATATATATTATATTGCTTTGAGTATTATTATTTATCTATAATAGTTTATTTTATCTTTACTTTGATCTTATAAAAGAAGCATTCAAAAGAATTATTCATTTTTACAAAAAAAAAACAAAATGTAAATAAATCACACTTAAATAACATCGTGTCTGTATAATGAAATACCGTTATCAAAAATAAATTATAAGCAAAAAGGTTAAAGTTCTATTACAATTGTAAAGCATTCGGAATTCAAAATTAGAAATATAATATTGTGATTAAAATTACTCTTATTTTTTAAATCATAGCATACAATCGTAACAATAATTACCTGTATTCGCGAGCTAACATTCATTTACAAAAAAACTCCATAATTAAAACACAGATTAAAAAAAAAACAATTTCGATTCACAAATTCGAACCGTCGAAACTAGTAAATTGAAGCGCGGGTGTTTTAAATTTCGAAGCAGCGTTCTAATATTAAAACGGTTGTTTTCGACGCAGCTTGCAATAAACTGAGCACTCTGTGTGGAGCGCCACTATTTTTACAGATGTTCTAAAAGTAGGCCAGGAGCTGAATATATATCTATATATACGATTTATCTTTCTGTATTTTTTTTATTTATTAATATTTTATGTATAAATTAAAATGGTGTATGTTTTAAATTATAAATACTTTTTAGACTCGTTGAATAATAACCCGTTATAATAAATTAACGAAAAATAACACTTCCCTAATTAAATTTTAATCTCAGACCACACACGCGTTAACCCTGTAATTTATACTGAAAGTATTTTAATTATTACGTTCTTATCATAATTTAATTATTAAAACACCGAATAATTACTGTTACCAGTAAGAATAACAAATTTTTAATGAGTCAATGATTGTTATAAAATTTAATTCGCTTCCAACTTTGCAGCAAAACTCGTTTCATATATCGTAAGCAATACAAATACATATTTTCATATCTAATTTAAACCTTAATCAATGAATCTTGGTACCTACTTTAAAAATATAATATAATAATAATTAATCCTGGGACATTATTCACACAAGGCCATCTGATCCCAAACTTAGCAGAGCTTGTTATATGGAAACCAGCCAACTAATATGCTTAATTATACTACTTTATTTTTTGTAAATACATACTTATATAAGCCGAGATGGCCTAGTGGTAAGACCGCGTGAATCTTAACCGATGATCGTGGGTTCAAACCCGGGCAGGCACCGCTGAAATTCATGTGCTTAATTTGTGATTATAATTCATCTCGTGCTTAGCGGTGAAGGAAAACATCGTGAGGAAACCTGCATGTGTCAAATTTCACCGAAATTCTGTCACATGTGTATTCCACCAACCCGCATCGGAGCAGCGTGGTGGAATAGGCTCCAAACCTTCTCCTCAAAAAGAGGAGAAGAGGCCTTAGCCCAGCAGTGGGACATTCACAGGCTGTTATTATACTTATATACACCCAGACTCATACAAACAGACATGTTTATGTACAGAAATGTGGCGTGAAAGGAAACTGTCTTACTAACCACGCCAATCGGCTCGTCATTTGAACATTAAGAAAAAATAATTAGTTATAGGAATTTGCGCCCTCTTATCACATATTCTAAGGTAAGATATGTACAATTATTTAAATTACACTTCTTCTAGTTAACTATTACACAAAGGTAAGTAATACCTAATCATGTAATAAACTTATCTACAAGAAAATGTTATTATTCAAATACTCGAATTCATTTATATTTTTTACTATAACAATAATGAAACTCATAAGAATTAATTTTGCACCATCGGCTCCCAGTCTGTTCCAATTCTGGCAAACTTCCCGCGACAATTTTGACATTTCAAGTGAAAAAGCGCGTTTATTTTTTTTTTCTTACATATAATATCATTTTAGAAGATTATTAGAAATATGTGCAAACGTATTTTGTCTGTAGTATTATTATTTTAATAGTGTTCGTCCGAGGGTTCTCTTACATGTTAGATTAGATTTACTTGGTGGTAGAGCTTTTTGCAACCTCGTCTGGGTAGGTACCACCCACTCATCAGATATTCTACAGCAAAACAGCAGCACTTGGTATTGTTGTGTTCCGGTTTTAAGGGGGAGTGAGCCAGTGTAATTACCAGGCACAAGGGACAAATTATCTTGGTTCCCAAGGTTGATGATATAAGCGATGGTTAACATCTTTTACAATGCCAATGTCTATGGGCGTTGGAACCACTAGCCATCAGGAGGACCACATGCTCGTCCGCCTACCATGTTATAAAAAAATAAGAGTGGAAAATCAGTGTGGGAGGATTTTATAAATGCCTTATGTCCTTCCTCGGGGATCAATCATAAAAAAATCATAAAAATTGGTTTTAGTATACTAGCCGTAAAAGCGTAACAAACAAACAGATATACTTTCCCACTTATAATATTAGTATAAATATTGAAATATATCATACAAAATTTAAATAAATATATTTACAATAGGAAAGTGTCAGTATATTTAAAAATGTTGGCGTTTGGTGACCTATGTCCTTTTCTGTACTCCTGAGAACGTGTATTCAAAATTCCATGATTGGTTGAGTAGTTTAGATGTTAGCGTAACAAGCAAACAAACTCGCTTTTTATATTAGTATAGATTTATCCACGATATATGTTATAAATATTTGTTTTAATGCATTATTTCTAAACAATAAGTGCTCATACGCTCTCCTGTACAAATGTTTGACTTTCAAGTTACAAGTCATGTTATTTTAAGTATAAAAAACTTATTTAAAAAAAAACAACAAATTTATAAAAAAAATTATTTAATATTAAACAAAATAACTTTATGTTTCTTTGTCTTATTTTTCATTTCTCTAAAAGTAATTTTCGTAATTCAAAAATATAATAATAAAAAAAAAAAATACAAAAAAAATTTAACTCATTTGAAATAGTATTCCTCGTGCTGTTGCTATTGAAAATTATATTGAATAGTCCGAAATACAGTATAAGGCTAGCTGTGAACAACGCTGGGCTGCTACTGAGAATTTTCAGAAAGAAAAATCCAATAACAATTATTGGCCCGATCTGTGAATTTAATCCAGGACCACAGGGTGTGCGGCCTTATATCAAGCCAATATACCAACGAGGCAGTCAATCATATCATATAAATATTCTATTTATTTATATTTCATTACAAATTTTGATGACAAAAAAAAATCTCATGTATCATTATTTCGTCCAGCAGTGTACGGACGATTCAAATAAGAGGCGAACAAATTGAAGTGGACAAAACGTAGCTTCTATTTTATTCACCTCTTTTGAGTGTACTTAGATTTATAACGACTGTGTACATCATTATATGAGTCGTAATGGATCAGTGGTTAGGAGACATGAATCTTAACCGATGAGTCCGGTCTAAGCATGTCAAGCTTAACGTTCCTTTGCTTAATTTGTATTTATAATTCATCTCATACACGGCGGTGAATGAAAACTTCGTGAGGTAATACATGTTATATAAAAATATAGATAATAAATTTTATATCTGTAGTTACACTAGCTTGCTCGCCTTTGCAACATGAATATATAAATACTAAAGTAACAGCCAATGATTGTCCCACTGCTGGGCTGAGGCCTCTTTTCCTGAGGAGAAGGTTTTTACAGCATATTCCACCACGCTGCTCCAATGCGGGTTGGTGGAATACACATGTGACAGAATTTCAATGAAATTTGACACATGCTGGTTTCCTCACGATGTTTTCCTACACCGTCAATCACGAGATGAATTATAATCACAAATTAAGCACATGAAATTCAGTGGTGTTTGCCCGGGGTTTAACCCACGGTCATCGGTTAAGATTCACGCGTTCTTACCACCGGGCCATCTCGGCTCAATAATATAGACTAAGCATTGAGGTATAATATTATATAGATGGTATCTATCCAGGGATGGCGCTGTACGCATTCGAATTAACTAAAAAAAAATATGCGGTCGGGGGACCCCCGTCAGGAACGGACCCCCGGTAGGTTCTGTGCGATATTTTTCCGACTCAAACCGTGTTTTAAAATGTACTACTATATTTTTTTCACAATAAAAAACACTTCAAGCTCCTTTATTTTAACGCCCAACGCACTTTGTAGCATTCAGTAGGCACAGTATGAACGCTATTTCGTTACTCACTTGACCTTGGGCCACTGACATATCACTCTAAGCCGCGTAAAAGAACTTCGCGCCAAAAATATTTTCAAAATTATCTTAAACAACCGCAGGAAGAATGTAAGTAGAAAATTAAATAGATCGGTATATTACATTAGCGGGGTAATTATTTAGAAATGTAATTAGTGCTTCGTGACGTAGGGTGTGGTGGGTGGGGTGAAGGCACAGCGGTCGTAACGAGTGCGGTGCAAAGTTGTTATTTTTCCTTTTTTTTTTCAATTTCTTTTTGAGCACTTTTTCGACGAGCCGGTTTGTGTGGTTGGTAGATACTTGCTTTTTGCGCCGCAGATCGGGTTCTATTCCCACCCAGGACAGACATTTTTGTGCATGAACAGGTAAGCTTGTCCTGAGTTTGTGTAATTATCTATATAAGTATGTATTTACAAAAGAAAATTAGTATAATTATGTGGTCCTCCTGGTCCTCCTGACCGATTTCGGCCACGGCGTCCAATCTCAAGAGATTAGCCAACTGCGCAGGACATATTATAGTGCCTAAGTGTGTGCGTGGTGGAATAAGCTCCAAACCTTCTTCTCAAAAAGAGGAGAAGAGGCCTTAGCCCAGCAGTGGGACATCACGGGCTGTTACTGTATATAAGTTTATATCTAAGATATCTCAATAAACATGTATATAAAGAACTAAACATAAAAGCCACCGTTAAACAAAAATATACTTCATCATCAGAATTTCATAGTGCACTTAGTAGCACACGGTTCTAAAACCCGCATAAAGACGTACTGTTTTAAAACAAACAGTTATCCCGCTTGAGAACTTGTCAAAATTCAACATAAAACTATCAAAATGGCGGCGAGAATAATAAACGTGGCGTGACGGACTACCGGTAGTAATGGGATCTGAATTATTTACAAAAACAGAACAGTTATGGTTTATTGCGAGAATTTTTCCCTCATTTTATTATTAAAATAGAGTTCTACAGAAAAACGTAAGAATACATTGAAACGTTAAAATCTCATCAGTCCCACAGCTGGGCTTTTAGAACTTTATCCCAATAAGCTCCGAACTCCGTATTTCCCACCACCTATGATATGGGTACCTTCAAGTCTAGAGTGAATAAGCACCTTCTAGGCAAGCGCGTTCCACCTTAGGCTGTATCATCACTTCCCATCAGGTGTGATAACAGTCAAGCGCTTGCTTAAATATATATATAAAAAAAAATTAACAAAAAAAAACCGACTTCATAGGAAAAACTAATTATAATGCACTAAAAAGTAAAAAAATAATTGCTTATTCTTCTATAATTTGATAATTAACTTACTATTTTCTACTCATCAATATATAGGTACGAATGTGTTGAGTGGTTGATAATGTATTTACAATTATTGTTATTTTTGGAGTAGAAAAAAAAAAAAAAAAGAAAAATAGCACGAATTGATAACCTCCTCCTTTTTTTGAAGTCGGTTAAAAAAACGCTTCAGTTTGGTATGAAGGAGTTGCCCATGCAGGTTTCCTCACGATGTTTTTCGTCAAACGATATGAATGAAACGCAAATTAAGCACATGAAAATTGAATTGCGTTTGTCTGGATTTGATTCCGGTATCATCGTTTAAAATTGACGTGTTCCACTCAGAGTTCCATGTTCAAATATATCTGTACCGTTTTGTAGTAGTTGAGTAGTGGAAACTGAGTGATGTTTCAGGATTTCACCGTACGATCATTGGTTGATGTTCATATATTTTCGACTATGTAAGTGTACGTATAAAGTTACATACGAATACAATATGCGCCTGTGTGTGTGCAAGTTCAAGATCACGTCAATTAAAGCAATTGACCTTTTACTTAGAACTCCAAAAATCGTTTGATAATATAATTCATAATAATTAAAGTAATTCATATAACTAAATTAATTCATATAACGTTATTAGCAATTTTATAATTATATTAATATATTTATTTGATTATTGACTAAAGCCGTTACTCATTATCACTTAAACGGGTGAACAGTTATTAATTGTAAATAAAAATGTAATTAATAATTAAAATTTGAACTAGTATTAGAAACGCTGATAAAAAATAAAAGAATATATGAATAATAAATATATTACAACTTGTTTTGCTGTCGGTAACAAATATTCTTCGCTCCGTAGCTTCACCGTAGTCGAATAGAATAAACATGTGCATATCCAGGGCGGAAATACGAGATGGGGGACTAAAGGCCTTAACTTTAACCGTTGTAGCTATAAAATAACCTTTATAGGAGTCTGCCTTTACATTTTTAAACATTTCGACCTGCATTCGCAGATTTTGAGAAAATTGTACAGTCAACAAAAACTAATTTAATTAATTTTCTTAAATTTAATTTGCAATAACTTATATTAATATTATTTTAATTATTAAAAATCGTAAAATAAGTTTCGTGTATGTATGATATATTTTCGTGTTCTCGAAATAAAAGATTATGTTTTTGTGATAACAGTATTTGTACAAGGAAAACATTTTTAACTTTCATTTTCTTAAATGGCATTGAAATAAGAAATTAAGTTAGGTTAAGTGACGGATTTGTGTGTGTGCGTGTGCTTGTACATGTTTGCGTGAATATATTATATAGAAATTTTGGTAAGAAATTCTA
The DNA here is from genome assembly GCA_963151315.1 of Nymphalis c-album. Taxonomy (NCBI): domain Eukaryota; kingdom Metazoa; phylum Arthropoda; class Insecta; order Lepidoptera; family Nymphalidae; genus Nymphalis; species Nymphalis c-album. Next base: position 6,796,537 of record OY720610.1, read on the forward strand.
AAACGAACAAAAACATAAATATTTAACATAATACATTATGTTGTGAGTTGTGTCATTTGCCAGTTTTTTATTGCAAAAAATTTGGTATTTAAGATACTACAGTTCTTTTGCTCAGAATTTTTACTCGACAATTGAGGATGATTTCAACGGATATGTATGTAAGTACGCCTGCTCTCACATAACTTCTAAACTACTTATAATAATTCGTCGAATGAGTTATTGTTAGAAGCATTTCGATAGCACACTGGTTATAGGTTATGTGACGTCACTGCAAATGCAATATGGCGTCGTTTAAAGATCTTGGTTTTTATCGTTTCGTATCGTCATTCGATATTCGGTATATAATATATTTGGAAATCTCGCGTGAAAGTAAATTTGGAACTTTGCTCTGCAGAGATAACCGCTTGTACACTTACTCGATGCGAACTTAGTCTTCTTACTACCTATTTAGTTTGGCACCGATTTTAAACCGATGTTATTAATATAGACTAAAGATTTGGTCAGGAATTGTCGCATTGTAATTGCATAAATAAACCAACATGACTCGTTGGTCTAGTAATCTAGTTGCTAGATATACGTTAGCAGTTCCCAAGGTCCTGGGTTTACATACCGGTTGACCCAATAAAAAAATGTATTGCATTTTTCTGTCGAAATCACAACACCAGTCCCGTGATTTGGCGGGCAGCTCAGGAGGCCATAATTATTATAAGATTTAAAAAATCTTTCCATCGAGATCCTTCCAATAAGATCAAAAACATCAACTTCTGTGAGGTTGGGTATCCTGCTGATTCTAGATGATGCTGCAGTATCAGCTCGACACTATGAATCAGCAGGATACCAATGTAATTAAAATAACACATCCTCTGACTTTTTCCTCTGACTTTTCAATTGATCAGATCAGAAGAAATCAACAAAGTTTTTGTCGTGTAAACTTTAACGCCATTACGGTTTATCCTTACGCCATACAAACTTTCACAGTTGTTAAACTCGGCAAATAATAATCACTCTCTAAATATACACATATATACATAGTACTGTTGCCTGTATAAAGCCTTGCCGTATTAATTGGCTGACTTCAAAGTGTATACTATACATATATACATGTTATTTCGTTGTATAATTATAATGCATGTTTCACTATTGCACAAAACTTTGCATCAATCTACAATTTTTGACGTGAATACCCGTCCAAATTAAATATCCCCCCGCTTCGAGCGCTTTGTGTGCTTGTTTGCTTTTAATAACGTATGATGGAGTGCTCGACGAAATTTTGTCATGTATTCTGTGTGTATTATGAAGTTTTAACGAATACGCCTTAATCACTATTTGAAAATGTATTCGAAATTAAAAATATATATATATTAATTATTATTATTTTGTATACCATAATCAAAGAAAAATGATGATAAAATATAAATTGTACCCTTATATTTTATTTATTTTTAAATATATGTATATAAGAAAACGTATGATGAGGTAAGACAAGATATTCATATAAGAGTTTCACTATTAATGCTCCACTATACCAATAATCACAATATAATTGAGTTGGCCAAAAAAGTACATTCTACGCAAACATGCATAGTGAAATTTTTAACCACTCTGGGCTTGGGAGTTATTATTTCAAAACATCATGTAATGCAAGGTGAATTTTAACTGGCGTATGTCAATTTCACCATAATTGACCACAGAGAAAGAATACTCATCAAGCCACATGACATTATTGAACATTTTTATAGCAAAACCATAATCTATACTTATGGACAGCAATCTTATTAAAGGATTTTATGAAAATGTTTACGTCTATTTTTTTGTAATACCGAGTTATTTATTTTTATTTACAGATATTTAATGTCCCAATATCCACGAATATAAAACACCACAAGTCTCTGTTATGAATTAACTTCGATACCTATACAAACCACCATACAGAATTTGGTCATGTCCTTTAATAAAAAAACGCGTGCAATTCACACGTGGTAGAAGCGAAACCTTCAAAAATGTTGGCTTCAACTGTATAATCTCTTTTTCTCCCACGTTAAATCTTATGAAATTATGTGTCTGTCTCTTTTTACTGTCGCTTTTTCGTTCCATCGACTTACAAATCACAACGATGCTAAAGAAGTTTTCACTTCAAAAATTAAACACTTTAAATCTCAACGGTGCTTGTCTGTTTGTAACCACTATATATGATAACTGAGCAACTGAGCTCTCTTAGCTTTTATATAAGTATACAAATATATATATATATATATTTCCTCAACATATCCTTTCGATATAAGCATTAAGTTCATATCATTTACGCCTCAGCGCTTGTCCCAGATATATGAAATGTTACTAGATGCAAATACATGTGAGCTTAGTTATTGAATAAAGTATATATGTATAGGGCCCGGTTTGCTATGCTTCGCAATATCTATTTTTTGACACGCATGACACCTATTGTCATTTGATGCTATACCGGGAACTATATTTATTTTTATTGACATAGGCAGTAAGTTGTGACGACAGTACATTAACTTGTCGCTTTATGAAACATTAACCAATGCAAGTGCATGTGGAAATGAAGATATTATGTCACATGTGCATGTGGTCAAATTCACCTTTTACCCACAAATCAGGTCCAAACCATAGAATGAATATTTTAAAACAGAGAAACATTAATTTCAATATTAATATTTTTTACTTAATTCGTATGTCTCTAATTCATACAAATTAATACTTATGTTTGTTCGTGCTATGTTTATAAGAAATGTTATTAATATCTAACATTCATATTACAGTACACTGTAATATGAATGTATATATAATACATTTGTAAGCCGTTAGTAAGTTTGTTTGTTTATACTACTACTCAACTGATCTTCGTGAAATTTGGCATACATGTTATCAGGTTCACAAAAAACTTACCTTACTAGATACCTAGCACCAGCTCCCCTCCCTCATACAGATGAATACGCGGTAACAAACTCACTTTCACATTTTTTAATATTATTTAGGATACCAAATTATCATATGGCTTGTAGTTAAGGATATTGTTTAAGAAATATACATAATATAAATCGTTCTTGGCCGTACTGAAATCATATTAACAAAGCATAATTATGCGCAGAGGTTATTTTAGTGCACCAATATTTACGCCAATATACAAACCGTACTCACTGAGGCACAGCCAACTTCCAAACTCCAAAGCATAGGAACTCGGCCAGCGAAGACAAAGTTATATAATACAAGAATGCTTTGCCCAAAGAAGTTTTTTTTTATCGTCTATAGGCAAGCGTTTGTCTTGGCTGATGTAAAGCATCGATACGGTCTAGGATGTAGCACGCTTGTAGCAGAGACCTGTTTACTCTGGATTTGAAGACACCAACGTTGTACCTATCAGGAGATACAGACTCAGACAAGATATTGCGTGACTGCACCCAGGTTTGTAATTCCGCCGCATTGCTATTTCTTTTTATTCGTTTGTACTATACATATAAAAAGCGATAAAAAAAAGAACCCGCTAAGTTCCTTTCGCCGGTTCTTCTCAGGGCTGGGTGTATCTTTTTCAAACCGGTGGTAGTTTCTAGTTTGACTATCAATAAGCAAGTGTAATACTTCAATATTGAATAAATTATTATTAATTTGAATTTGAATTGGAATTGGAATATTTTTACACTGGAATGTACATAATTTTAGTTTATAATAATCAAATAAATTTTATAAAACAAAACCTATCACGAACATCGTATATCTATCAATATGTTCAATAATAAACAAATGATGCAATTTCGCCAGAAATAATGGATACGAACGAGCTACGGAAGCGATGATCGTACCGTTCATTCATAAATACAGTGTTGAGAACGTGCCAAATATCGGCTAAGAATCTTATATTATATACTAAGATTGAGACTAAGAACCAGTCTTAAGTACAGACGAGGTTGTTAACAAAATGTGTAAATAATGGCGCCACCATCTTGTTTTTAAAGCAGCACGTGCAACTGTGATAAAAAGCCGAGATGGCCCAGTGGTAAGAACGCGTGAATCTCAACCGATGATCGTGGGTTCAAACCCGGGCAAGCACCGCTGAAATTCATGCGCTTAATTTGTGATTATAATTCATCTCGTGCTTGACGGTGAAGGAAAACATCGTGAGGAAACCTGCATATGTCAAGTTTCATTGAAATTCTGTCACATGTGTATTCCACCAACCCGCATTGGATCAGCGTGGTGGAATAAGCTCCAAAACCTTCTCCTTAGCCTTAGCTCAGCATTGGGACATTCACATGCTGTTACTTACTACTACGTGCAACTGTCAAACCCCTCCACTAAAACCCTATAAAATGCAGGGCTCGAAAAAGCTTTACATCAGCAGCACACGCCCCGAAGCTACTCCTTCTGTAACTAGACATCCGCCAAGATACAGACATCCAAAGAGCAGGTCGTTCGCTGGACCTCCCCGAACAGACATAATTAACTTATGCTTCATTTGCTATTAATTGTATGAACTCCATAATTCCTAGGTAATTACTAAAGGTTTTAGCATATTAACAATTAACATACATAAATATTGAAAAGTGACAGTCAGTATTGTAATTTATTTATTAAAGGAACATTTTACAGCACTTTTTGACTCAATAACGACATTACTTGCTATTATTGTGTTCCGGTTTGAAGGGTGAGTGAGCCAGTGTAATTACAGGCACAAGGGACATAACATCTTAGTTCACAAGGTTGGTGACGCGTTGGCGATGTAAGCGATGGTTAACATTTCTTACAATGCTAATGTCTATGGGCGTTGTTGACCACTTATCATCGTGGCCCATATGCTCGACCGCCTTCCTATGCAATAAAAAAAAATTAACTTATGCTTCTTCTGCGATTAATAGTAGTTTTAGTATAGTAGTTTCAGCATATTAACAATTAACATACATATATATATTGAAAAGCGACTTAATTGAAGTAAATAAATTACGTTACTGATTAGTATTGTAATTTATTTATTAAAGAATCATTTTACAGCACTTTTTGACTCAGAAAAACGTATATACAAAATGTAGCAGCTAGCTAAGCTATAATATTACAGACCACACAGTGTATTAAGTCAATTCACACTGTATTCTATACTTCTGTTAAAATTACACGGTACAAGCCGAAATAACATGAGCGCGGACTACATATGACTGCAATATGAACATAATTACAGCAACACTGTAGGCTTGCAGAGATTCCGTTTTGTTCTACCGCATGTTGATATGAGTTTGTGTCACGCTCACAACCTAATTACGCTTTGTTCATTTGAAAACATATATATTGAAATGTAAGTAAGTCTTACATTGCCCAGTGCTGGTTTAGTGCGGATTGGATACGCGTGTAGTTCATCTTAATTGGTAGAACCTTGTTTTAGATATTCTACCGCAAAACAGCAGTACTTGGTATTGTTGTGTTGAGGTTTGAATGGCGAGTGAGCTAGGGTAATTACAGGCACAAGGGACATAACATATTAAGTTCTCAAGGTTGGTGGCAAATTGGCGATGTAAGCAATGGTTAAGATTTCTTACACTCTCAATGTCTAAGGACGTTGGTGACCACTTACCATCAGGCCCATATGCTCCGCCTACCAATAAATTACAAAAAATCATATGCAGGATTGAAATGAGTGGAACATTAATTAAGAGAATATGTGATTTTTGTTGCAACGATACGACCACGACACGACATACCCTGTTATTGTATTCTGTAGGTATTCAAGACTTTATTTTGTTATGATAGAAATAATTTGATTTAGACACATTTTCGAAAAATATGATATTTTTGAAGTGAAACTTCTTTAGAATCAGTGTGATTTCAAACCGAATGCAACGGAAAAAACGACAGGTAAGAGACACAAATACAAAAATGTGTAGGATGAAGCCAGCAAAGAATGAGACAGAAATATACATACTATTTTATATTATCGGTCTCTCCTCTTTGTGCAAGTTTCACTTCTATCGTGTGTGAATCGCACACACACCTTTTTTTTAATTTATAATAGGTAGTCAGTGTGGCTATTGGGCGACCTGATGAAAAGCGATCACCCTTCTCATATACATTTTAAGAAACAGTAACCATTATTTACACCGCCAAGTGGCACCAACCTTGGCAGCCCAGATAATATCCCTTGTGGCTACTAAACGCTCTTATCTTTAAAGTAGTTTTCATGTAATACTTGAATAATTACAACAAATGTTTGAGAGATATAATATTGAAGCGTGACGTACTACAGGGAATTGTACCACTTAGTAATTATTACATAAGTACAACTTTAGCCTTAAATTATTACATAAGCACGACTTTTACCATTTATCCAAAATTCAATTGAAAAAAAAAATCAAATTCATCGTATAAAATAAAGCGATGCCACATGTGGCAGAATTTCAGTGATATAATACACGTGCATGTTTCCTCACGATCACTTCCTTCACCGTCAAGCACGAAATGAATTATAAATACGTATAAATGCGGCTCGTCCATATATATATTAATCGAGAAATGTTTGTAGTGCATAATACGCAGAGCTATTAGGAAATATGTAAATCCCAGGTTTGTTTATCCTCTGCCAATGGAATTAACTATATATATTATATACATAAAATATATAAAGCAGGTATATCTAAATAGATATATAAATATATATAAGCGAAATACCACTCATAACGAGATCTCCTAAACTGTAACTGATAAGTAGCAGACTCATTTACATATTATGATATTGCACAAATATCTATATTTACAATTACTAAGTATAAGAAGCTGTAATTCAGAACATATTTTTGGTTTATTTTATTTTTAAGATGGTCTCCCCACCACCAGAGGGGACAAATAGGTTCAGTAACTATTTATTGTAGTATTACTTAAAGTTTGCTTACATACTAATCAATGAAATGATCCATATCCTGTTTGCGATATCTTGACTTAAGCCCATGACTGTTCTCCCTGGATGCCCAAATTACATTCAGTTGCAACGAAGAGCTTCAAATGTCATAACTGATGGATTCCCAGACGAACTTATAACGTGACGAATTCCTGGACGGACGCATCTTTCATAGTTAAGAATAGATGGCGTGGCGCCAAGTTTTATAATTCACATAAGTCCTAGGCGTCGTTTACAGGCGACATTATCACTTTGAGGCAGGCGCGGGCGAATTTATTTGAAATGTTGAACATGAGCTTACATTTGTTTTTGTAACTTTTTTTTATGAAGGAAGGTAGTCTGCCTTTTGGCCATTATGGTAGGTCAATCATAGCTATCTACGTTATTGAACCGTCAATCTAGGAAAATGTTATAATTAAGATTTCATTTATCTTCTGACATCAAATCCCTTGTATAATTTCATCACTCACAAGTCAAATCCACTGCAAAACTAGTAAAACTATCTCTGTGGTCATTGATGTTGTCACTGATTTAGGATTTAAAAAATGAAAACCTTGCTTATTATTTTAAAATAATCATACAAAAAGTACCTAAGAAAAGTGGAATCTAATCAAAGGCTTGTATCTTAGAAAAGTATACAAAGGAATAGAATAATCTAGGTAGAAACTAGGTAGGGCTAGATGATAAGGAGCCAAACTGAAGGATTGCTTTAGACAGAAAGCATTGGAAGGCAGAGGCTCATATGAAGATGAATTTTAAGTTCAGTAAAATCTAAAAATAGTAATAATAGTAATAACAGCCTGTGAATGTCCCACTGCTGGGCTAAGGCCTCTTCTCCTCTTTTTGAGGAGAAGGTTTGGAGCTTATTCCACCACGCTGCTCCAATGCGGGTTGGTGGAATACACATGTGACAGAATTTCGGTGAAATTTGACACATGCAGGTTTCCTCACGATGTTTTCCTTCACCGCTAAGCACGAGATGAATTATAATCACAAATTAAGCACATGAAATTCAGCGGTGCCTGCCCGGGTTTGAACCCACGATCATCGGTTAAGATTCACGCGGTCTTACCACTAGGCCAAATCTAAAAAGTGCGACATTATTAGACATTGGCACACCTTGGGCCAAACCTTTGTAGCACTGGATCATGATTGTTGACAAGTTCATAAAGATGATGATGATGCTGTAGATGGCTAGGTTCTCAATGTTTAAACAGCACTACTTCGCCTCTGTGAACTGTAGCGTAGTAATATTTATTCTACTTTTTTATGTAAGAGGCTATGTAATGTATGTTTTATTTTAAGCTGCGCTGGTAAATTCTGAGATAAGCGAGCAAACCCAACAAAGTTTTCAGCTTTATAATCATTGTAAGATTTTAAATTCCTCGTGTTAACAAACTATAACGTAGAATACTAATCACAGCGCAGTCTTAATCTAAAACTAATTATTTATTAATAAATGTAAAATTCTTGCCGACTTGCTAATTCCGCTAATGCAGAAGGAAATATTGAAGATGGAATAGATGGATGGAAATGCTTGAGATCCGTATATTTAATAAAATATTAATTCGTCTGTGAGATCTTAACAGTTATTTATCTAAGATTTCAAAGCATTCTCCATATTTGAAAATTTTAATTTTAAGAAAATTTTAAATATTTATTGACACAATTATGTAAAGCTCTATGACTTAATGAAGATCATCAAGCATGGATGGCTTCCTTGAAATCCCGAGTAGGACTAACATATACATTGCATTTATATATCAAAAAAGTTTCATTAGCGGTGTCTATGATCAAGTAAATACACTCTTATACCTTGCAAATAATGTCACAGCCTATTTGTAACCCAAGTATACAAAGGAATGGAATAGATTATTCCATTCTTTTGTATAACACTGGGCTAAACCTCCTCTCACCTCGGTAGGTTGACGAACAAACACGTGGTATTACCTGACACATGCAGGTTACTTCACGATGTTTTCCTTCAACGTCGAGCACGAGATGAAGTTTAAACACAGAAAAGTGTGTAAGGTTTAACCAGTTCACCAACATTGGTCCCAACCTTGGAAGGCATGTGTATATTATTCTAAATGAAATTCCGTACTATTTTACTTCAATTCATAACGTTTTTATTAAGATTATATTGTGAATAGAGCTTAAATTTTATCTCCTTGCATCTCAACCGTCTCGGAGTATATCCGTTATAATTAAATTATACTTTCCCGTCCTATAAATAAGAGATCAAATCGCTTGACATATCAAATAAGTAATTTACAGTTTAGCTACAAAATATTCTATTTACGAATGATGAAGAGGTTAATTCACAGTTCAATGATAATATTACAAGCGATACAAAGGATTATTTTTCGAAATTTTAGGTGTTTCTACGGTTTATCCGGAATTTCTCAATTATCTTTATTTTACCAATTAGTTTCACCAATTCCCGTTTTTTTATTGAAATGACTGACATTCTTAACAATAATTATAGCTTAAGTGATCAGGATTGAACCTGCGACTTTTACATCGCTAGACGACACGCAAGCCATCACGATATTGACTCGACTCGATATTGATTGATCGAAATATTCCTTATTCATGTAGGGCATAAAAGAAATTTTGAATCGTCATGATACAGTATTTAATGCAAAGCAATTTTCGCAATGTATATCCACTAATACAATACAGTAACTAAATGTAAAGTAAAAACCTGTCATTATAGAAAAACATATTTATTTATAATATCCTGGGACATTATTCTCACAAGTCCATCTGATTCCAAACTAAGCAGGGCTCGTACTATGAAACCAGACAACTGATATGCTTACAAATACTACTTTTTCTTTTGTAAATACTTACTTTTATATATAACTAGCTGATACCCGCGACTTTGTCCGCGTTGCTTGATATATTAACAAAGTTTTCTTATGTACGAAGGAAAAAACATCATAAAGATCGCAAGCAAAAATATACTTTGTTTAAACATACATCACTGAACGCGCAGTGCATTTATACAAATCGTTGTTTCTTGAACTTTAATAACTTTTTATTAAATGAAGATATCGCAATAATTTTTATTTTGATAAGAGCCATGTGTCTAAGAAAAAAATGTAGAAAAGCGCGCACAACTGTACTCTATCATTTTATTTATATAGATTACACTCAGACACAGGACAAACAGGCATGTTCATGCACACAAAGGTCTGTACTGGGTGGACACACAATCGCACCCACGACCTGCGGCGTGAAAGGCAAGTATCTTACCAACCACACCAACCGGCTTAAAATATTCACAACGAAAACGGTAATTCTTAACCTCTAATATCTTTGATTACTGGTTTGTAACTTGGAAGTATTCCAAATTTTATTTCGTTCCATGACTCAGTTGTTAGTAATAGTATATTGCCTATAAATTACAGACCTCGTAGAAATTATTACAATAAATATTCCAATAAACAAATTTAACATAAGCGATGGAAAGTTTAAATTTTTATAACTCATGTCCTCGATACTCGATAGAGATTAACCAATCGCTCTGAACATATATATTTATAAAAGAGTGTGCAAACACAGATGCACTCTCTATTCCCTCATATAATCCGAAGGGACGGTAATACGCCACGACCGGAAAGAGTCATAGGATCCACGGTTTTACGTGCAATACTATCAACACTATAGATATTAATTTTTAGGGTTCCGTAAGCAAAGGGTAAAACGGGACCCGTAAGTTATTACTAAGACTCCGCTGCCCGTCCATCCGTCTGTTCGTCTGTCACCAGGCTGTATCTCATGAACCGTAATAGTTAGACAGTTGAAATTTTCACAGTTGATGTTTTTCCTGTGCCACTATAACAACAAATACTAAATAAAGAATAAAATAAAAATTTAAATGTGTTTTAATATTTTTGCCAATTGGTTGATCTATCTTGAGATTGGCCGCCGTGACCGAAATCGGTCTGGAGGACATTATTATTATTATTATTATTCTATTCTATCTAGTCCATCTGTAGCTGTACGTATCCCCTTTGATCATACTAGGAGAAATAAGATTTCTCTGAAATAAAAAAAAGTGTTCAAAGAATGAATGACCACAATGTGTTGTCAAATTTGTCATCTACCGTCCAAAAAATAATTAAGTGTATCCGGTTTTATTAATAGCAATAAAAACGATTTGTGTTTCTCACAGTTTGGTTTTATATTTGACCAAAAAAAAAATCCTTATTGTGTTATAAAAGTAAAGTTTTTTATTGATATTCAATTATATTGGAACAACGCGGAATGACTCTACAACGACGACGACTTTATAAAGACGAGCCGGTTGGCTTGTTTCGTAGACATCTGCCATTCGCGCCGCAGGTCGTGGGTTCGATTCCCACCCAGGACAGATATTTGTGTGCATGAACATATTTGTTTGTCTTGAGTCTTGGGGTAATTATCTATAAAAGTATGTTTTTGCAGATAAAAGTGGTATATGTAGTATATCAGTTGTCTGGTGTCCATATTAAAAGCTCTTCTTAGTTTAGGATCAGATGGCCAATGGCCATATGTGAATAATGTCCCAGGAATGAAAAAATCTTTAGTAAAATTTAAGACAGAACGAAGAAGTCACTGTCAAATATTGATTTGAGAAAATATAATTATATGCAATCCTTTTTGTTTTGTATAAATACACCGATAACTATAATAAGATATAAGAAAATTATGAAATTAGTTTTTCGTGTAAGTGTACATTTCCTAAGAGGAAAGAAACTCTTGCCCAGCTGTGGGACATTAATAATTATAGGTCAGTAACATTGTTAGTCTTCGAAATTTAAAGCACAACCCAAAATTTATTTATATAAAAATCAGTCCCATCTTCATACACTACAATTATCAAACTATGACAAAAGTTTTCTGAATTTGTTTTTTAATGTTAGCAATTTAAAATAAAAAGGTAAAACCTTTTCTAACAAAAGAAAGTTCTACCCTTTAGGTATTGAGTGTGAGGTCCGATAAACATTTTCCGGTGAAATGATCGGGTATTCCAACCAATAGATCTGATTAAATATATGTACGTTGTAATTGAAGAAAGTTTTTATTTTTTATAGCATAGGTAGGTGGACGTGCATATGGGCCATCTGATGGTAAGTGGTCACCGACGCCCATAGATATTGCCATTGTAAGAGATAATAGCTTACATCGCTAATGCGCCACCTTGGGAACTAAGATGTTATGTCCCTTGTGCCTGTAATTACACCGGCTCACTCACCCTTCAAACCGGAACACAACAATACATAGTACTGCAGTTTTGTGTTAAAATATCTGATGAGTGGGTGGTACCTACCCAGACGAGCTTGCACAAAGCTCTACCACCGAGTAAATTTAATAATTATGGAAATGTTCTCAGACTTATCTCATTAACCTTATATAATGGGCAAAGATACGTTTTATGATTAATTTTTGGTTTGATAGTTATTGACGAGTATTTAGAGATGTCAATGAAATATTATTATGTATTAAAAATATGAGTAGAGATTTTTTTTAAACATGCAAAATCATAACACTTTTTACATAAATATGAATAATTTTAGATTATTTTATGATAGAGGGGCAAAAACGGGCAGGAGTATCACCTGATAGAACGTGACTACCACCACCCATGGATATCTACAACACCGAAGGGCTTGCAGGTACGTTACCAGACTTAAAGGAATGAGTACTGTCTTTCTTGAAGGTTTCTATCATATCGGATCGGAAAAGTCGCCAGGAGAAGCCGGTTGCATAGAGTGTGAGGCGGGAAATGCCTTAAAATTCGCGCTGTTGTTGATTTTCAAACGTCGGTATAGTATGGATGAAATATTATAATAGTTCTAGATTTTTAAGCTGGTTTGGGTGATATTCAGTCTCTCTCTTGTAAGAATCTCTATTACAAATCGACATTATAAAGTTGTAGTCCGATACCTTTGTTGTTGTTGGTGCCCTTTTCATCAGTATCTCTGCTGCTTTCCTAATATCATAATATTATCATATATCTCTTATTAATGAGGTTTTGTAATGATTTATTAGTTAATAATTGTTCTGAAAATATAGATCATAAATCACAAATGTTATGATAATTAATTGATACTGTTATCTCTTATATATATTACAAGAAACAAAAGCTTCTTAACAAACGTATGAGAAATTTCTAGGAATACGAGTGATGTATAATTGATATTGTTTATATACCTACTGTGAGCGAGGTTAATAACCTTTTCATTGTTCTTCAAATTTTTTTTTCTAATTTTTATCAAACTGATTTCATTCAAACAGATCTAACAAATACAAAATATACTTATTACCATCGATTCATAAGAGCTAATTTGAACATTCAATTTACAAGATTTTAGCATATGAAAAGCAATTCTAATATAGATAATACTGAGAACGACCAGTAAAGAATTTAGGAGTTACTATTTTTCAACAATTAAATAGAATAGGTTACAGTAAAAGCTTGTGAATGTCCCACTGCTGGGCTCAGGCCTCCACTCTTCTTTTGAGGAGAAGGTTATAAAGCTTATTCCACCACGCTGCTCCAATGCGGGTAGGTGGAATACATATGTGGCAGAATTTCAGTAAAATTGGACACATGCAGGTTCCCATTTGATGTTTTCCTTCACAGTCAAGCACGATATGAATTATAATCACAAATTAAGCACATGAAAATTCAGTGGTGCTTGCCCGGGTTTTAACCCACGGTCATCGGTTAAGATTTACGCGTTCTTAATATGTTAATTATAATAAATTACAATTAAACTTTGGATGTGGATGTGGTGGGCATTAAGATGACAACGAAAACTGACTCCACGCTTATATATCAATTGTTTTTTATCATAAGATTTAAATATATTTGGCAAAGTTACAATAATAGATAAAATATGAAGTCTTGTGTTCTCATTAATAATATAATTATAATTAATGGTGCCTGGACTGTTTTAAGCCACTGTAATATTAGTGTTTAGTTAACTAGGCTCTATAATAATAGATCGACAGCTAGAGAACTAAGGGTATCGCTGGTTTTTTGTGGGTTTTACGGTATCTTTATTTTCGGCGAGTCCCGCATATCCCCCCACCTCACGTGGGGTAAACGCGTAATTGCGTTTTTCCAGCGATAAAAAGAATTACATTATACATATATTGATATTGATTATTACCGATTTATTATATAGTAAATACGATGACTTTTCAAACTCTTACGAGGCGGCAGTCCGACACGACCGAAAAGAGTCTAATCTGGTGCAGAACAAGGTCTAAGGCTTGAGAATGTAATACTACCAACTTCCTAGATCATGGTTGTTCCTGAGAGCTCTTCGCAAAATATTGTCCCAATAAGCTAACGACTAGATCAATGAGAAACATTCATTATGATAATAGTGCCTCCTGACCGATTTTGGCACCGGCGTTCAATCTCAAGAGAGATTAGCCAACTGCGCAGGACATATTATACTGCACAAATGTGTGCGCAAACACAGATGCATCCTCTCTTCCCTTGCTCTCATAACCCGATGGGATGGCAATTCGACACGACTGGAAATAGTTCAGGCGCAGGACCAACGGCTTTACGTGCTTTCCGAGACCCGGGAGTGTACACACTTCAAACTTCCAGACTCCGGGCTGCTACTGAGAAATTTCGACAGAAATTTATTGGAACATTTTATTGGCCCGATTGAACCCAGGACCACCGTGTCTGCGGCCGTATATGTAGCCACTAGACCAAGGAGGCATAATTACATAACGTATTATGATACAATAGTACATATTAACTATTGTATATGAGTCGTATCACATAATGTACAACATACATACCTACATTTGATTTAATCGCCACAGTCTAGAACTAGTACATTAATAATAGTCAGACAAAATCATCGATCAAGAATATGTCATGTCACGGCTCAAAAAGCCCGGTAAATTGCATCTTGGAACCTAATGCATGCGTAATTATATCTTCAGTTGCACACAATAAGGTCGATAATGGCATGTATGTTTCAATGCATTTATATTTTGTACTAATGTCAAAAATGTCTTTATCAGCTCTCGCGTATGACAGATAATATTTATGTTAGGATTTGATATAAATAGAATACCCATCGTCATGTTCAGCTGTCATGTTATCATGGCTTCATTAACCTATATTATATATCATATTCTCATGCGCTCGTAATCTATTTTTTAAGGTATTGAGAGGTGTAATCCATAATGCTGATGTATTATGCCAGGTGAGGCTGTTTTTTTTTATTTCATAAAAAGGCGGGCGAGCATATGGGCCACCTGGTGGTTAGTGGTTACAAACACCCATAGACATTGGCATTGTAAAACTTACATCACCAATGCGCTACCAAGCTTGAGAACTAAGATGTTATGTCCCTTATGTTTGGAATAACACTGGCTCACTCACCCTTCAAACCGGAACACAACAATAGCAAGTACTGCTGTTTAGCGGTAGAATATATTTAAGGATTACAGAACAGGTGAATGAACTTCCGTGTATATAACGCTTTTTTTATAAAGTAGGCACTATAAAAACAATAATACTCAACGGTAATTTCTTCGACCAGCAATCTAAGTAACTCATTGATTGAACAAGTCGAAATAAATCAAGGGTCTATTCACAATCAAAATTTAAAGGTTAGGACACACTTAGTTGTATAAATAAAAATTGTACGGTCGGAGGACCCCTTTGTAGCATTTGGTAGGCACGATGTATGAACGCTATTATGTTATATGACGTCACTGACGACCTTGGGTCACTGCCATTTCACTCTACTGTAAGCTGCGTAAAAGGACTTCGTTCCAAAAACCCCCAACCATACAAAGCAGTAGTAGATCCTGGCAGTACGTATGTATGTACTATAAAGAATAAAATTATCTATGGAAATACTTGATATGTTTTAATACTATATTAAAAACCATAAATAAAGGATTTTATCTGTTACTTTTCGCTTTTACTTTGTTAATAAACAAATGACAATATTATGCTAATTCTCTAACAACAAGTGACGTTTAAAATTGTAATCAAAATTGTAATCAAAATAATAGGAACAATAAGTGTGTTCCTAACCTAAAACATCCACTTAACTACATATCCGTTCAACTAACATTTCAGGCAAAACAACAAACGTATCGTACATGCAATATTCGACTTTATCTATCGGACATAAAATCTAATTTCCGTTAAACATGAATACAGTTGTCTTCTATCACATCAGTCATGCCTACATTTAACTATTAATAGTGCTCGGTATATTTCAGTGTGCTGTCACAAATTGGAAATATTTTCAAACGTGTGACAGTGTAGACTACTCGGTGGTAGAGCTTTGTGCAAGCTCGTCTGGGTAGGTACCACCCACTCATCAGATATTCTACAAAACAGCAGTACTTGGTATTGTTGTGTTCCGGTTTGAAGGGTGAGTGAGCCGGTGTAATTACAGGCACAAGGGATATAACATCTTAGTTCCCAAGGTTGGTGGCGCTGTGGTCATGTTGTTTTTTTAAGAAATGTACAAACCACTGTCTATGGGCGTTGGTGACCACTTACCATCAGGTGGCCTATACGCTCGTTCACTAACTACAAAATTCTATAAAAAAGTCCTTTTTTTAAATCAATTAAGAGTTGACGTATATTAAGATCATCTTGCGTTACTTTGGAAATATTATTAGAAATATATATCAAATTATTCTTTATTAAAGTAGACTCTTGTAAGTTATTTTGCTTACATTAAAGTAGAACCGGTAAGATTCTGATTAGTCGTTCTTTTATACAAATGAAATACAATATAAACAAATTTACTTTTTACTTGGTCAACAAAATACCAAACCTAAGACATTGCGTATAAAAAAATAAGTCCATTTTTTATTCTTCAATCTAAATGAATTTAGTACGTAGAAAATCAATATTATTCTATAAGGTAGACAGACTGTTATTTGATGGTAAGTCGCCACCGCCCATAGACTTTGGCTTTGTTAGACATAATATTAACCATCATTTTAGGTAGTAGGTTGTTATGTCCATTGTGCCTGCATTATTTCCCAAGATCAGCGGCGATGTAAGGATTTGTTAATATTTCTTAGATTATGTCTATAGGCCGGTCCACTTGCAGCACTTGCGGCGGCAGCCTGCCTACCAAACACAATAAAAAAATTAGAAAGAATATGAATTCAACGCATTTTTTATCTCCATAATATATATCTATTCTTATATATTTGTAGCGGCATCTATCTCGCCACATATGAACTAAAAACTGACGTATCCTACATGGCGATATTAAAGTTATCCGAGTGATTGAACATAATTATATTGTTTTACTTACTTTTACAGTTTCTTTCATATATTTAATTCTATTAATAATTTATTAAATTTTATTTTAACGTAAAAGTTAAATTCAGTGAAATTTATAAGTCATTTACAACAATAGGGCTCAGAATTATTATATTAAATATTCATAATTTTGTATATTTATTGAAAACTAAGAAAAACTGTATCGATCAATGTGATCGCTACTAACGCACGCAGTTGGCCCGCAGCCAGCCAGCTTTCATTCAGCACCACGGCTCGTACATTTACTGTTTGTTTTATTAAACATTATTTTAAACATATTTAAAAGCACTACATATAATTTATATTAGATCATTATCTGTAGATGCAACTTGCTGCGGCCTCCAGCAGGATCAATGATGTAGTTGGCGATACCTGACTTGACGTAGAAGGCGGTGTTTTGGCGCACTTTGAGGAGGCCTAAGTACATATGTAGACAATTGGTTAAATAATGATGAAGTAAAACATCGACAAATCAATTAATTTGAGAAAAGTTATTCCCAATTTCAATGAATTATTCAAAGGACAAGCCTCCTCCTTTTTTTGAAGTCGGTTAAAAAGAAAACAAAACGCATGACTACAACGAGGTACATACAACTGCTATATCGCTTTTATAAAGAAAACAATATCAAGTTTTTTATATATTTTTGAAACGAAGTTCTTTTACGCGGCTTACAATAGAGCAAAATGACAGTGACCCAAGGTCACGTCGTATAACGAAATAGCGTTGACACCCTCCTTACCAAATGCTACAATATGCGATGCGTTCAACTTTCGAATTCAGTACTGCGCGTGCGCTACTGGAGGTAGAAACTATGCCAAATTTTTGCGCGCCAAACCACACCAAACGATAGAGGATATGACTGTATAGTGCACCTACCTTTTATTATGAAGTTAAATATAAGCAAACTTAATCAAAATAATTAATTTTATTTAAAATTACCGAACGTTTTTAAAAATACAAAAACTAAATTAATGCAAAATCATAATATAAGGACCAATAGCGCTACGGCTTAAGAGCCGCACGCAAGTCCCAGGGCCGAACCGTGGGCTATTGTCACAACTCCCATCATAAATTTTTTGTACGCTGTGTTCTCCTTTAAGTAATTGTGATACTAAGAATAGAGTTTTGTTATTTTTATATTACATTACATTATTTACATCAGTGTACATTGTTAGGGAACCAAATAAAATAAATAAAGTTGCAAATATGTACAAAATCTATACATATTCCAAATCATATAAGAAAATAATACAAATCTAAATAATAGGAAATTATTAGAAAACCATTCTAATGAAATCTATTATAAAAAAAAATCGATAAATTATGACCGCCATTTTGTAAATTAATAGTAGACGCTGTTGTCGTTTTGTAATCATAAATAAGCTCGTATAAAAAGCTCTTTAAAAGAAAGGTAATTTCCGATATCGTCCATGAAAATTAGAAAAATGAACAAATTTAATCAACGAATATGAACGTTAATATTATGAGCAATAAAGACGAAATTCCATCAACAAGAACGGTATTTCTGTTACATAAATATTTGCGATGAGATTTTATTGTAAGAAAATGGTATGTCAGCTATTCAAATTGACAACAAGACAATAATAATATAATTATAAAGAATGTATAATACAAGCTTCCGCTGGCGGCTTCGCCGGCATTTAATAGCGTTAGCTTTAGCATTATTTTCTAAAAAAATCACAGTAGAAAAGTGCTTGTAAAAGGCTCCTTGAATATATATATTTTTGATTTTTAATCTGTAATTATTCATCTAGTTTCAAGAGAGTAAATACCTCTCTTGAAACTAGATGAATAATTTAATGAAATATTTGAACGACATATTGTGTACGACACATATAATTTAGAAAATGTTTTGGGCTTAAAAAGCAGAAGAAAAATTTTCTGCAATGGGTGAACTTATGGCTATTTAGGAATCTCTTTTAGACAACCCAATCTGAGAAAGATTTTTAAAACATATTATACAATATATTATTTTTATATG
This sequence comes from Nymphalis c-album, assembly GCA_963151315.1. Lineage (NCBI taxonomy): Eukaryota > Metazoa > Arthropoda > Insecta > Lepidoptera > Nymphalidae > Nymphalis > Nymphalis c-album. The sequence goes on from OY720610.1 coordinate 6,815,771, forward strand.
TTTACATTTTGAGATAATAATAGTTTGACGTATTTCATCAGATATAAGCCTACATTAGTACACGTTCTCAATATGTATGGAATTATCTGATAGAGAAATGGAGCGTAATACGTCGTACACACCTACGCGAACATAAGCATAAGAGTAAGTGACGAGTAATTACATTATACTAGCAAATTATATTCATTTATTAATCATTCTGATTTTCATTATACATTGCAATTTAAAATTGGTATAATTTGACGGCTCTATCACTTGGTGGTATATATATATATATAACCGATATATATATTATATATATATATATATATATATCGGTTTGGTCGGTCCAAATCGGTTCCGTCGCTTAGCCCTAAAAGCGTAAAAGATACAGACTATCCCAGTTATAATATAAATTTATATTCATAATAATATATATAGAGTTACAGGTGTGTATTCTCTATCTGTATATACATATGTAACAGCCTGTGAATATCCCACTGCTGGGCTAAGGCCTCTTTTGCTCGTTGCAGGAGATGTTTTGGAGCTTATTCCACCACGTTGCTCCTATGCGGGTTGGTGGTATACACATGTGACAGAATCTCAGTGAAATTTGACGCATCCAGGTTTCCTCACGATGTTTTCCTTCACAGTAAAGCACGAGATGAATTATAACCACAAATTAAGTACAGGAACATTCAGTGGTGCAGCCCGGGGATGAACCCACGATCATCGGTTAAGATTCACGCGTTCTTACCACCAGGCCATCTCCGCTTACTATATACATATATCATAAATATATATGTGGTAAGCTATTTACATTCAAAACACCGGAATTGGTTTGGTTTATTACGCATAAAATTGGGACAAACAAAAGGGCTCATTTCAGTCGAAATTTACAAATACCTCATTCGTCGTCCAAATTTTATTATCAAGTCTGACGTGATATTGAAAATATATGACTTTACTTCGTATAAACTTTTTGATTTATGTATATTGATGTGTTATTTTACTTTTCTCGCTTGATATGTATCTATACTAATATATAACGCTGAAGAGTTTGTTTGTTTAATCCGGCTAATCTCAGAAACTACTAGTTCGAATTCAAAAAATATTTTTATGTTATATAGTCCTTTTATCAAGGAAGGCTCTAGGCCTCTAGCCTTATTTTTATTCATTATATTTTTATTTATTATACGCCGGTGAAACCGCGGGCTCAGCTAGTCTTGTATAATTGACTTGGTCATAGGGCGTTGCAAGCACGTCTGCACCCATCACATATTGTATCACGATACAGTACTTAGTATTATCTGTGGTAGAGCTTTGTGCAAGCTCGTCTGGGGTAGTTAACACCCACTCATCAGATATTCTACCGCAAAACTTTGTATTGTTGTGTTCCAATTTGAAGGGTTATTGAGCCAGTGTAATTACAGGCACAAGGGACATAACATCTTAGTTTCCAAGGTAGGTGGCACATTGGCGATGTATGCGATGCTCTTGCGCCTACCTATACCATAAAAAAATCTTCCAGTATGAAGAGTGAGTGAGCCAGTGTCATTAACAGCACAAGTTACAAATATGTTAGTTCAGATGTTGAAACGGTTGTCAAGTGGCTATTACCAATCGACGAAAAGGTTTCGCTGCAATTTTTTTAATGTTTTGTGTAAATTGGCTGAAATATGGCGATTATTGTTGGAGATACCTGCGCTACCCTTGCGAAGCCGGGAATGTCAGTGGTAGCTACTGGTCAATGGTCATGACCACTTACCATCCACCTTCCTATTGTAAAAAAAATAAACTTTAAATTCAAGTTTAGGTTAAGCTCTTCGATAACGCTTGGTTATTGTTTTTTTTCTCGCCTTAGTCCAGTTAAGCACTTAACTTATGTCTGTATTAAAAGTATAAAAATGCATGTTTAAGAACTTATCGTTATGAGAAAATCTGTTGACATTTTTTTAATCCAAAGCTTAAACGTTCTATTTAAAACTTTGATTTAAAAAAATGGTTGTCTGTAAAGTCGGTTTACGGACGATAGTTTAACGTGACAACGTCATAACAAAACATTGATGAAATGACTGCAATCGAGTGAAAGAGAGATAGATACGGCGCAAGCGTACAATCAGCGTAACGTGACAATGAGCGTAACGGGTCAATTTTTCGTGCATGCAGCCAACGTTCATCGATTTATTATACGTTGTCACGTCAAAAATGCTACCAAAAAATGTTTCGAAAGAGAATTTAGTATAAAGGCCATCCTTATCAATATCCAAGAAAAAATAATTAAGACAAATACGAAGCAGACATGGCCCAGTGTGTAAGATCGCATGAATCTTAGCCAATGATCGTAGGACCCGTGCAAGCACCACTGAATTAAGCTTAATTGCTTACTGTTACTGTAAAGAAATAGGGTTCATACTATGCCTTAATTTTTTATTTTAATTTTGAAATTATTAATTAATACTTTATATACTCGTACTTATAATTTCAAGTAATTTAGTACTAATCCCGACGTCTTTCAAACTTTACTAAAATCTTAAGAAAAAAGTCTAATGATGTCGAATTAAGTTATAATTGATGGCTTGAGTCAACTTATGAAAATAAATTATGTTATCTTGCAAAGTTTTTAAGTTAATTTTTTTAATAATATTTTTATTTATTTAGATTATCTTATATTCTCTTTCCTGTAAGGCCGGCAACGCACCTTCAAGTCCTCGGATGTTGCAGGTGTCCATGGGCGGTGGTAGTCACTTTCCATCAGGTGAGCCCCCTGCTCGTTTGCCCCCTCTTACATAAAAAAATATTCTAATAATTAATCAAGCGAGATTAGCATAATTATAACTACCTAAATGATCAAATCAAGAGTTATTATTTTATGAGGTTCCAGAGTTCTAAAACCCTGGAACGGGGGAATACTGTGTTTGACATTTGCTCTTAACCCTGAACTCTGGTATGGTCACGGCAACATATACATGAGGTAAGGAAGAAAACAGTTATACGAAATGGTCGTAACTTTCAGCGTCTAGACTGACTGAAAATGTTTGTGTGGTCAGCTCGAAGGCCTCGAAATCTACGGAATTATCAACTAATTAGCCGATCTAGGGTCTCAGAGACTCGTGATCTACAGCCTTATAAACTGACTATTTAGTTGTTGGTAAGTCTTTGGGCAATCCCGTCTAGGTACCACCCATTCATCACATATTCTTCCTCCAAATAACAATACTTGGTATTGTTGTGTTCCGGTTGGCTAGGTGACTGAGCCAGTGTAACTCTAGGCTCAAGGGACATAACATCTTAGTTCCCAAGGTTGGTGGCACTATGGTGATCAAAGTAATGGTTAATATTTCTTACGGCGCCAATTTCTAGTGTAAATTTGCGGTGATAACTACTTATCATCAGCCCAAGGCCGTCCGCCAACCTACATTAAAAAAAAACCCTTCAAAAAAGATAGATATTCCATTATTCCATACAGTATTATGATGCATTATAGAGTTCATTTCACCAACAAATTTGTACAGTCACCAACAAAAATAGTTACATTAAAAATAAAAACATAAATGGCAGGGACGACGGCGGATTATTTAAGAAAAGAAAAGGTCCTGGCAACGGGTTCCTGGAAATCAATTTGTAAGTTATATAGCAGCGGATCGCTTTAGCTACTAAAGTGAAATTACTAACGTTTCTACACAAGCATATCAGCAAAGTTCAATCGAATTCAATCACGTCTCGCCATTGAATCGTATGAGCTTTAAGAAGATTTGATTCTAATTTCTTTTTTAAACTTTCACAGGTATTTTCTTTTTCAAATATCACTGTAAGGCCAAATCTAAATCTACAAGGGAATAAAACAAACATAAAAAAAATTTGTGCCAAAGTACACGCACACATTAACGCACTTACAATAACAAATCTTACTCTGACGTCATTTGACGCTTGAAATCTTACGCTTACGTCATTTGACGCTTGAAATCTTATGCTTACTCGTGTGACGTTTGAAGTCTCAGTTAGCCCGAACCGAATATCGAGCGCTATTATGTTTACACATCAAAGAATCTCGGGAAAGACTTTGATTAATGATAATTTAGAATACGTAATAATTTGTATATTTATTATGTCTTTATTGCACATAATTTAATAACAATATATAAAAGAACAGGTGGATAACATAGTATGTAAAGAAGTTCTTATCACTTACAGATCTTGCAGGCAACCTCTATAAAAATAAACTTTTTTAAAAATATTTTTTTCCGTTGAAAATAGAAGTTGTGGATTTTCAAAATCAATTCTGTGTTATTTCACTATTTAATACTGGCAATACTAAAGACATATAGAACCACAGATAAGTTCTCATTCTTATCAAAGTGATTCATATTAAAAATTTCATATATTTTATCCATATACCAACTTTTCAAATCAGCTTTTTTTCAATTCAGTCCACTATTATCCTCACTCACCAACTCCAATTACTCAACGAGCGTTGCCATCATTCGACATCACGAAATCATTTTCCAAATTTAAATACGTATTCGAAATTCAAAACGTACTTCGTTCGAGTATACTTATAGTTGCGAAGCATCAATTAACAGGGTTATAAAGCTGTTTGCATTTAGGATTAACAGAATAGTCAGTAGTTATCTTGCAAAAAATAAATATCTAATAGGTATGTAAATAAAATATTATTCGCAATATTAATAATTGTCTGGGCAGGTTCCACCCAATCATCAGATATTCTACCACAAAACAGCAGTTCCCAAGGTTGGTGGCGGATTACCAATGTAATCGATGGTAAAAATATTTTACAATGCCTATGTCTATGGATGTTGGTGACCACTTACCATCAGCCCGTAAGCTCGTCTGCCTTCATATGCCATAAAAAAACATTAACTTTAATTTATTTATGGTATATCAATTCCTCTAGTGTAAGGGCGGGAATATCTTACTACAGTATAAAATAAAACACTACCAATCTTCTAAGTTGACGATTTATTAAGCTGACTTAAAAAAAAAAACCATTATAATTAAACTGATTGGAAAGGTTTCCACGAACGCGAAGCACACTTTTCACCTAACTTTAACACATACTGAATGGGGTGAAACAGCAAGACCCATCATCAAGAATTGGATGCAAGATGCTTGTGAATGACCAAATAACATAGGAAATTTTACTTTTCCACCAAGTAAAATCTGTGTCTTAATAATTAAAAAAAAAACTCATTTCCTGAAGATAGACCCAACCAATGGTTTACGATTGGATCATGTCACAAATTAAGTGAAGATTGCCCGTAATCTTCAAATCAATTAAATATAATCAATCTTAACTTAATCACCAGCCAATTCCTGATATGTCGTTGGTTAATAGGATTATCGCGTCGTAAATACGGAATAATGCACTTTAATTCAATACAGATAAGGAGGAAATTGGTGCTAATGATTAATTGAATTAAGTATACATATAACGTTTTGTTCACGTAGTTTAGGTAGAGTTTTGTAGCCACTTAAGGCATCATGTCAGGGGTAGGAGTCCTTGGAAGTAGTATGTTTTTTATAGAATAGGTAGGCGGACGAGCATATGGGCCACCTGATGGTAATGTCACCAATGCCCATAGACAATGGTATTGTAAGAGATGTTAACCGTCGCTTGCATCAGCAATGTGCCACCAACCTTGGACTAAGGTGTTATGTCCCTTGTGCTTGTAATCTGGCTCACTCACCCTTCGAACCGGAACACAACTATAACAAGTACAACTGTTTTGTAGTAGAATATCTGATGAGTGGGTACCTAGACAAGTTTGCACAAAGCTCTACCAACAAGTGAGTGTATCCCCAAACCAACATTGGCACTACATGAAGCACTGTTTTAGACTGGCTGACCCTTGAAATCGTAACATAATACTAATGCTATTTGGCAATAGAATATGTGATGAGCGATTGATACCAACCCAAATAGATTGCTTGACCAAAGATCCAGATTCTGCTATTGAAAATGGAAGTTTTATATTGATTGTTTTTTTACAATAAATATTATTATTTTGTTCATTCAATCCTGTAATTTATTAAATTAAGTCATAAAAAGTTTTACCTCAATTTTTATTTTTTGTGAATGTTTAAAGTATTATAATTTTGTTATTACTATTATATATAAATATTTGTAAATATTATTAATTCTATCGTGTATTTTTATTTGTTTTCTTATGTTTTTATTGGCAGGAGTAACTGCGTCACAGTTTTATACTTGCTTATTTTATTGCATTATTTTCCATTCACATTTTGTTTCTGTTCTTTTGAGGATTCTTAATTAACAATAATAATATTAATTATTATTTCTTAGGTTATGTATGTAGTTCTTTTCAAATGAAAGCAAAAATATTAGTAGATATTCCTATCAAATTAATTACAGAAGATGAGAGAATATAGCTTTTTGTTCATCGTTATTGAAGTTATACTTCTAATGCGACTTCCAACAAGGTCGCGTTAAACATTTAACGCTACCATGGAGGGGCTATGAAAGCACTGTTGCGTTAAACGTTCAACTCTCCTGGGGAGTGGTAACAGAAATAATAATTATAATAATAATAAATTCAGAATGATGGTAAAGAAGTATAACTTCTCATGCGCGTACATAAGTACACAGTTTTATTTTATTATATTGCAGCAGAATTACTTTGATCGTATGAATATGGTTGCGTTTGTTAAAACTATAACGCCTCCTAAAGTGAAATGTAGCGAGTTAAGCCAGAGCTTTTCAAACTTAAATTCGTTATCCTCAAAGGCTGTAATAAAATATAACCCTCTCTAGACACCATATATCATGATCTCGCAGACGTTTACTGGAGGTAAATTACTCATGCATAGGGATAAAATCGCCTTGAAATGAAGAATATCGCGAATGTAGCAAAAAAAAAATCTTCCAAGATAATATTTTCATTTGAGACGAGAATTGTTAAAGTATTTATTCTATATGGGTATATCTTATGTTAACCTCAGGGGGTGCAAGAAAATGGAATTAATTGGAGACTAGTTCTGCCTAAGCAAACGAGCGTATTTTCTTAATTTTTTTAAGGAGGGAGAGGGCTTTTAGTCGTGAGTGTGTTAAAGTATAGAATATGTTTTATCCCAATAATATTGTATCTATACTAATATATAAAGCTGAAGAGTTTGTTTGTTTGATCCGGCTTATCTCAGGAACTACTGGTTTGAATTTAAAAATTATTGTTGTGTTGTATAGTCCTTTTATCGAGGAAGGCTCTAGGCTGATCTTTATTCATAATATTTTTTATTAATTATACGTGGGTGAAACCTCGGGGCACTGCTAGTACTGTATAAAACTGTAAAGTTTTATCTATGAATATAAAATTGATCTATCTATATATATAAAAGAATGACTGGCGGACATATCAATGCACAGCCCACACTACTGAGGCTGACCCCTAATGTGATTAAGGGTAGGAAAGTTTGTATAAAATATACTTTATTTTTAAAGATTTACGGAAATTGGTATTTTTCCAATTCTGAATTATAACGCGAGTGAAGGCGCGGGTAAATCGCTAGTAATATCATATATGATGAGTTAGTGGTTACTTAGAATAACTTGTGTCATAAGAATAATAAGTAAGCAAATCGTAGAAGCTCGCACGCCAAACGCTTTCAAGGTACGACAATACCTATACGCGATTGCTTAACAATCCATCAGAGCCTGCGTTGCAACTACAAACTTGGCCACTTTAACTTAATACAATAACAGAATTTTAATTAAGTTTTTTATTTTAAATATGTTTTTATTTTTATAATCACTTTTAGGAGATCCATTATAAGCTTAGCGAAGTCATCCTTAGGAAGACAGTGATGTGAGGTTTTAGCGACGCGGAAGTTGTGTTAACAACGCGATATTTTGGACAAAAAAAAATTCCACTCCTTAACAGTAAATATATATAACTAATGGTAGGTCAATGACCGACAAAAAGAAAGCTATATATATATATGAAAAACAACGAAGTAAAAGTGTAATAAATCCAAAGCTAACATCACAAGCAATTTCTGTGATGAAGTTCAGTATTGTTTGCCACGGAATCAGTTAGCTGGTGATTGATTGCGGTCATTTCCTATTTTGACGACAGACGTACGAGATTAAACGAAGAAGTACGGGTGATGATACACAGAGTAAAAATTACAGTCAATCTGTTAATTTATTGCCCTATTTAATATTTATTACTTTGTTAGATTCTGAGAATTCCTAAAAACTTTGTTTTGGATGACTCTAAGCAAAGTGATGTTATTTATATATACATATATACGAATAAATAACATTGAAGTGTCTGTCTGTGATTTGAAACTGCCCCTTTTTAATTTAATTTTGTCTAATTGGAGTAATCCAAATTCAGTCAGTCCAGAAGCCACGTCAGACAGTATTATGTAAGAAGGACCTATGAAACATTTTGATGTACACACAACATTCAATAACACTTACGGCCGAATACTGAAACGTCATTCAAATATGAAGTGGATCTTAATTATTTGAGACGCCGTTAATTTAAAATTTCGCATACTAAATATGAAATTAATGGCGTTCCTAATAATGAAGTTCGACTTAATATTTGAATGACGTTTCAGTATTCGGCCATTAGTAATCAAGAAATTTACGGCCGAATACTGAAACGTCATTCAAATATGATTGGGACTTAATTATATGGAACGTCATTAATTTCAAAATTTAGTATGCGAAAATTGAAATTAATGACGTTCCATATAATTAAGTCCCACTTCATATTTGAAAGACGTTTCAGTATTCGGCCATTAAACTTTTTCAGTTTAAAATTGTATTATTAAAGTAAAATGACTGAAGTAAAATTTATTACATCTTATTTTTAATTAGTCTTAAAAATGCTTACTTAATTATATGGAACGTCATTAATTTCAATTTTCGCATACTAAATTTTGAAATTAATGACGTTCCATATAATTAAGTCCCACTTCATATTTGAAAGACGTTTCAGTATTCGGCCATTAAACTTTTTCAGTTTAAAATTGTATTATTAAAGTAAAATGACTGAAGTAAAATTTATTACATCTTATTTTTAATTAGTCTTAAAAATGCTTACCGCTTAAATTAGCAATATAAGAGTAATAGTGCAAAAACTTTCATTAAAAATTTAACACTCCATCTTAATGCTTTTACTGATGATGGGTGCGCTGGTCAATTTTTCGCGTAGAGGATCGGAATTGCGATTCAAAGTGGCAAAGCTAGTGGAAGAATCCACCATTACATTCGGTCACGATTTGTACAGTACCATTTTTTTTGTTCAATTTTAATGTAAATAGTTTTATATATGTATATACGAAGATAGTATAAAAAACCGAATCTCTATTTAGCAATAAATACACATTTTTGACAAACACCATGAAATGTCACTCGTGCCCGTAGCTAAACTGGCTCACTGAACTTTCAAACCGGAAGACAATAATACTAATAAGTGCTGATACACACATAATATCTGATGAGTGGATGGTACCTATAGGTAGATAGACGGGATTAAAATAAAAGTAAAAAATCCCGATGAGTTTCTGTCGCCGGTTCTTCTCAGGTCTGAGGTGTTTATTTCCGAACCGGTGGTAGATTTATGACAATCAATAAGTAAGTGTAACGCTTGAATATTGAATAAAGATTTTGACTTTGACTTTGCATAAAGCCTTACTAACTAGGATTGCATCTTCAGTTCTTACCTCATGACGTCTTAAAATGTGCATGTAGCCTCTTATTTATTTCTGCCTTGGATGACATGTTCTTTATCTTTCCATTTCAAACAAGTGAATCAAATTATCTTTATATCTATCGAATCGAATCGTCCTGTACAGGGGGTCTTTTACGCAAATCACAGACGCTCATTAAATGTATCATTTAGCTTCGCATTGTAAAGCTTCATTTAAATAATTTATTACGTAAGAAGTAAATGTGCTAATCAAGCAATCTTAAATTAAAATTTTGATGAGATTTTAAAATTTTGTTTTTTGTGTTCATTTTTTAACTTAATATTTGGATATTGTTATTTAACAATAAGTAAATAACTACTACAACTTAAAGCGTATGAAAAGTCAGTTACTTACCAAGGTTTGAAGCCTAAATGTTTGATAAAGTATCATAATTATGTTTAACCATTGAACTATCTATAAATCTAGATAAATAGTCCAGATTTTATCCATTATTTTTAACCGACTTCAAAAAAAGGAGGAGGTTATCAATTCGTCTGTATGTTTTTTTTTTTTTTTTGGTGTTGTTACCTCATATCTTTCGACTGGATGAATCGATTTCGATGATTTTTTTTTTATTTGAAAGGGTTTGCTTTCCCATTGGTCCCATTTTTTTTTGGTCCAGTTTTGACAGTGGAATCCATGAGAAAACCATATAAGTCGTAAATTTGCATGAGGTATGTGCGCGACAAATGGACGAATAACTCGATTTCTATTCAACGGATTTCGATGATTTTTTTTTTATTGGAAAGAGTATACTTCAAGGGTTGTTTGATGATAGTTTGGTTAGATTCTGATTATAGGATCCATGACAAAGTAACGGAAATCTTCAATTCTTAGTAGCAAATTAACGATACACGACCGAATCTTTTATAGGCTATCTAGATTTATCATTCACCTACCATAACATCGTTATAATCAAGTACTTGTAGTACTATTGTATAAAACACTTCTTTATATACCGTCAATAGTTTTCGCAGCGCACGCGAAATAATAACTTTTATAGGCAACAGTTTGATACGTTGGGTTACATTGCTCCATTTTAAGAAGGGATCTATAAGTTTTTGAAAATATAATATAGCCTATGTTACTTGGTAAAGACGTAGCTTTCTAAGGGTGAAAGAATTTTTAAAATCGGTCGAGTAGTTTTTGATTTAAATCGTAATAAAAAATCAAACAAAAATCAAATCCAATCAATCCTCTTTATAATATGAGTTATGCATGTAAGCATTAGTATATGTGTTATGTTTGTAATTGAAACATATTTGAACATCTACTAAAAGTTGAGACCAATTTTGAAAATTATATAATATATCGTATAAGTACTCTTATATACATGTTATATTTATATATTGATTACTAGTGTTTTTCCCGCGGTTTCACCCGCGTAGTTCCCGGTCCCGTGGGAATATGGGGACAAAATGTAGCCTATGTTACTCCCCGATAATGTAGCTTTCCATTGGTGAAAGAATTTTTTAAATCGGATTAGTGAAACCACTACACGCATAAACATGCGTGAAAGTGTCACAAACAAACTTACTTTCGCAATTATAATATTAGTTAGGATAATATAGATACTTCCCCTTTTTTTAATATACAGACATTCCGTCATAGTTTATGGTGAAGAATGGTATAACGCAACATCTATAAACATACAGTTTATTTAATTATTACTAGAAATAACTATTTGATTATGTTATGGCTGCCCAACTAAATTACCCCACCAACTAAATCTATTTAATCAAAACATGTTAATTTATATTCATACATTTAACCATATTAACTAATATTTATTAATTCAGTACCAAAATGTATTTTTCTTTACGTTTCACTGTTTTAGATTAATATATTTAAATAATAATATAAACGGCGCTGTCTCATATGAGCTGCACGTTTAGTAGGTCTACCCATATTCTACAAATTAGTAAGTGTACTTCAGATTCACTAAAAATCGAAAAATAAATAAAAATTTTAACAAAACAAAAACCGACTTCATAGGAAAAACAAATTAATATGCACTAAAAAGTCAAAAAATAATTGCGTATTCTTCTATAATTTGATAATTAACTTACTATTTTCTACTCAACAATATGTAGGACGAATGTGTAGTGTGGTTGATAATTTATTTACAATTATTGTTATTTTTGGAGTCGATGTCAGCTAAGGAAACACTATAATATACCTAGCAATAATAATACGGGAATCTTTTAAAAACAAACAAAAACATACACATTACAAATTGACTTTTATTCGCCTCGTTAAGTTGCGCGTGCGACACAAGCACATCTCACCTATAACTAACTATGTATGTAGTTATAAACCCATCTTGGCTGACATCGACTCCAAAAGTAACAATAATTGTAAATAAATTATCAACCACACTACACATTCGTCCTACATATTGTTGAGTAGAAAATAGTAAGTTAATTATCAAATTATAGAAGAATACGCAATTATTTTTTGACTTTTTAGTGCATATTAATTTGTTTTTCCTATGAAGTCGGTTTTTGTTTTGTTAAAATTTTTATTTATAATGAGATCATTTTAATCAAAAGATTATTTATTACAATAATTCAAATCGAGTGACATGACGAATTTAAACATATTTTTATTCCTCATCTTTAATACAAAACAAACAACTGAATTCGAAATTCGCTCAAAGCGTTTCCGTTCTGGACTTTTCAATTCTGTCGACTGGCTTTATTGAATTAACACATTCTCTGTTCGACCTTTCCTAGAATACAAATCGTCGAATTCCCTAAGGGCGCCGCACTCTGATTTATACTCCTTGAGGGTGTATTTTAAACGTATTCGTTGAAAGATTAAAATGACGAAAAGTTTCCGAATCGAAGTCAGCCGAAGTTCAATTTCTTTTTATTTTCAAATTCGTAGGTTAATAAGATTTTGATTTATGTAATGTTTCTCTTAGTTCCCTTTTCCCTTAGTGTAATCTCTTACATCATTTCTTTATTTTCACTAATAGAATTAAAACAACCAATTCATAAAGAAGTTACATGGCAAACATTTCTAACGTTACTGATGCAAATTCCCCCAGGGAAATTCCCTTTGTTGGTTGCTTCTGATCAAAGTGCGTCAACGCTTTATACCCTAAGTCTATTCTTATAACACCCACAGGTTGAGATAAGGCGCTGTTCCATTCGGAATCACACGGCATAACTAACTATCCGCCTGATTATCTTGAAATTTGTCAGAATTACTCCTTCCCTAACGAAGACGCTTATTAAGAACACATTTTACGCAAATCCTACCCAATGTCGCTTTTTCTTCTTATCTACCCTTGCGTAGCCATATCGATGAGCTAGTATACGTATATTCTTACTCACTAACTTACTCACAAATGGTTCACTCAAATGTACTCCGTATCATACCTGTAACAAAAATAAATATTAATTAACAAATTTAAAAGGCGATGATTTAATACTAAAATAATTTAACATGACTGTTGCAACGTTATAATATATTGCTTAGTTTAATAATAATTTGTCTCTTTCTGACATTATTGATTTGAAATTTGAAAGAAAAGGACAGAACATCGTTTCACTAATCACCCGCTAAACAACGTTTATAAACTTAGAGCGAATCAAATAAAAACGCCGCTTGGCGTGGTTGGTAGATATTTGCCTTTCGCGCCGCAGGTCGTGGGTTTGATTCACATCCAGGACAGCTATTTCTGTGTATGAAAATGTCTGTTTGTCCTGAGTCTGGGTGTAATTATCCATATCTGTGTTAATACAGACAGGTGATTGGCCCCTTGGATAGGTCTGTCTTCTTGTCAAAGATTTTAAAATAGTTGCCTGGTAAACATATATAAAAATGCAGCATCAGAATTTACGTGAAGTTAACTAATTATTTTTAGAGCTTTAAAACGTCTGCAAAGCAATATAGCCGACGGAAAGTGTCTGGGAGTGTTGACAACTTATTTTAAACTATATACTCTAAAACATATGTGAAAATCAGCCATGAGAATTTACGTAAAAGTAAGTAATGTTTTTATGTACCTTGATCACCTGATACCTGGAAATTGGTCGTTTGACCAAGCTAGCAGGTAGGCATACGATCGTAGTACATACTAATACTACTCAATCGTCCACATTTCATTCGTCAGAAAATACGAGTACGTGACGACTGGCGGCCCTGGGATCTTGGACTATTACTTTTCTGCACGTTAAGTACACGTACAGAAAAGTAATAGTCCAAGATCCCAGGAAATAGGAAATTGGAAACGGAGTATATGAAAAGTCATCACTGTTTTATTTACTAACGCTTCTATGTTTTATAGTTTTATTCAAATCGTTACAGAAGAAGATTAAGAGTTTAATCCACCATGCAGCTGGAATGCTGATTGGTGGATACATATGCAATAATTTCATCGACTCATCCATATGTTGACATGATATTTTTCATCACTGCTCAGCAAAAATTTTAAACTTAAATGAAGTATGTAAAAATATAGTAAACGTGTATTCGGATTTGAGTTTGCAGTCTTCGGTAAGGATTCAGGTATTTTCGACCGTAACGGCTCACCTTGATGGAGATGATTAAGATTACCGTAACAGCCTGTGACTGTCACTGGGTTGGTGCTGGTCTCCTCTCTTTTTTTGAGGTGAAGGTTTGAGCTTATTCCACTACGCTGCTCCAATTGTTGGTAGAATACACATGTGGTAGAATTTCAACGAAATTAGACAAATGCCTTATGATGTTTTCCTTCACCGTCAAGCACGAGATGAATTATAAACTCAAATTAAGCACATTGAAAACTCAGTGTTGCTTGCCCGATAAACCCACGATCATCGGTTAAGATTCACGGGATCTAACCACTGGGCCATCTCTACTATTAATATTAAAACACGTTAAAAAATAAATTGAATTATATCACTAATATTAAACTATCTAATTTCCATATGCAAGAGGCTAATGAAACGCTAATTAATTACAAAGCTCATTACACAAGCAGGTTAGCCGAAATCCCGTGTTCAATCCCGAAACCCGCAAGTTACGGGATTCGTTAGCACGGGATTAAAAGTAAGGTGGGTTAAAACTGCAATTTACTATCAGGTGATATTTAAACTCATATAATCACTATCAAGTAGGATTTTGTGCAAGCCCATAATAATGTTTATATATTTTTTCACACACGGCAATCTGATCCCAAACTAAGCAGAGATCAGAGAACTAATATACTTACATATACTACTTTTCTTTTGTAAATACATACTTATATAGATAGTTACACCAACTCAAGACAAACAGACATGTTGATACTTAAAATTGTCTGTCCTGGATGGTAATCGACCCCACGAACTTCGGCGCGCGAGGCAAATATCTACCAACCCTGCCAAATGGCTCGTCAATAGTATATGCACAATTGCACTGCAATAGTATGTACCATCAGGTGGTCCGACCGCCTACCTAAAACTCCTAAAAACGTCTCATCATTAATTTGTATAGATTTAGAAATAACATATAATCATATAATATATCAGTAAATAAAATATATCCCACAAAATGTAACAATCCCTTCTACAACATAACATAAAGTCGAGGACCTAGCAGCTCATATAAATTTCTGCAGACGATGCCACTTCGTGTTATATTTTCATTCCTAAGCAATCGCGTTATTTGCAACTTCCTCTGGAATCATGCCAGTACTCCTCGACACAATCCCAAAAATATATTATCTAATTTCCCTACCCAAGCAATCAATAACATATATCAAACATTTTGAGGGAAAAAAAGGTATACGTCTGCACTAAATATCAGATAACATCAAGATGGTTATTCTTGAACGTTTATTCGTCTAAAAAGGCTAGTGAAATATTCATACATATTTATATATAAAGCTGTCGTCTGTTCCTAAAATAGATAACTTAAAAGCTTTGCTATAGGCACTTAGAAGCCGTTACAAAAATATTATGTATATTTCCCTATATTCAAATTCACCTGCATGTTAATAATAAAAAAAATCATCGAAATCGGTTGAATAGATATCGAGTTATTCGTCCATTTGTCGCGCACATATTTATGCAAATTTACGACTTATATGGTTTTGTCATGGATGCCAGTGTCAAAACTGGACTAAAAAAATGGGACCAACTAGGGAGCAACCCCTTTCAAATAAAAAAAAAATCATCAAAATCGATTCACCCAGTCGAAAGTTATGAGGTAACAACACCAAAAAAAAACATACAGACGAATTGATAACCTCCTCCTTTTTTTGAAGTCGGTTAAAAATTAGTGATCGTTCATAATCATAGACGTCAATAAGTATACTTTACTATCACAATGCAAATGAATTGGCAAGCCATTAAATACCTTACTGACATTATATTTCCAAATACAAATTGCTGTTCCTTTAATGGTTGATATCGAGTAAATAGACGGGACTTGCTCAACAAGCATGCACTAACCTCTACCACGAAACTATATTCAGTAATATTGGCAATTTATATGGAAAGGTCCTAGTGCAGGAGACCGTTGATATGTTCTCTTTGAAAAGATATTTTCACATAAATACATCGAAAATAAGGTAATTTAGTTTTTTAGGTATTTTGCAATAAGTAAGGTTATTGCGATCTCCTTCTTCTTAGTCGATACACTCTTGGTGGAGCGGTCGTGGTCGTCATGTAGTGGCTGATGTTATTATTTTCAGGATGTTACGCTATCTCTCCCTGTCAACTGTCATCCTATTACACCTATGCAATGGTTCAGTGGACGCAATAACAAAATGATTATGTAAATTGTATATGAAACAGTAACTGTTATCATAAGTAACATGAAAGATTTTTTGTGGTCGATTTTTGATTACGAAATTTTTTGTTTGATTTATGTACACACATTTTGCGGCAGTGACCGTAGTTAGCAGTGACCCTGCCTTCCGCTCCAGTGTTGCAGATTTGATTAGATGTATAAAAGTATGTATCAAGTATTTAACACATATATATATAATATATGTAAATATGTATACCAGTCGACTTATTTGTAACAGAGATTTTATTTATAACAAATTCGTGTAAAAAAATAATTATTATTATCACACACACACGCACATACACACACACACACACACATACATACACACACACGCACACACACACAAATACAGAAATACACATACGCACAACAGTCTAAGCATCTTTATCAACTAAACATTCCATCGGTCTATCTGCATAAACAGTTTCTTTAATATATATTGCATACACTAACTCAGGGTCTCTTCACATTGAAATAAAGATTTTTTGGCAGTCATTTATTGAAATAAAATGAAAAAGTTTCTTTTGTGAACTTGTACAATTCTCGTTTAAAAGGTTGAGAACCTCTAATGAGTATAACAGAATAATCGTGACAAAGGAATTCGTTTCCCATTTATATGACATTTTAAAGACTTTGAGTTTTATCTAATAGGACTGAAATATCACTTCATCCATTTGGTATGTTATATACTTTTTTTATAGCTTGATGGTAAGTGATCACCAACGCCCATAGTCATTGGCATTGTAAGAGATATTAACCATCGCTTACATCGCCAATGCGCCACCAACCTTTGGAACTAAGATGTTATATCCCTTGTGCCTGTTAATACAATGGCTCACTCACCCTTAAAACCGGAACACAACAATACCAAGTATTGCTGTTTTGAGGTAGATTATCTGATGAGTGATTGGTACCTACCCAGAAGAGCTTTCACAAGGCTCTACCACCAGGCTGTAAGCTGCGAAGAGATAGCAAATGTCCCAGCAGATTGGACACATGAATACCAGTGGCTTGTCATACTTAATTTACATTTATAGTGATCATGGCGCGGGCTTAGCGTGGAAACCTACTTGCGGATTGAGTTGGTGGATACGGGTGGAGTGTGGCACAATAACAATCCTAAGCGTATTCTCAATATAGGGGGAATAACTATAACAGTGGTAATATTTACATGCTGTTACCATATCCAGTATGTATAAAGACAATATATGAGATGGAGTAAAGTAACAGCCTGTGAATGTCCCACGGCTGGGCTTAGGACTCCTCTCCTTTTTTGAGGAGAATGTTTGAAAATTCAGTGGTGCTTACTAGGGTTGAACCCACGATCGTTGAAGATTCAAGCGTTCTAACCTCTATGCATCATCTAGGCTTACACAATATGGTACTTATCCTTCCATAAAGCCGACTTCAATAGTCCTCAAAACTTGACAAGACTACGGTCGTTAAAAGTTGCCTCAATTATTTATATATAGGTAGGCGGGACAAGCAAATCGACCACCTGATGGTAACTGGTTACTGCCGCTCATAGACAATGGCATTGAATGAAATGTAACCATCGCTTAAATCGCTAATGCTCCACTTACCTCATGGGTGATTTAAGGAAACTTATGTACTGATTATTAACCACCATTATGTGAAGTTAGTTTTTTTTCTTATTTAATCACATTTTTGGAATACTGAAGAAATTCTCACCTACTAAAAAGACGTGCAGTTATCGTTTATGGGAAACGGAAATTCCAAACATCAGTTCCTTCATTACTGTCTTAGCTCTAACCCTGTCTTATCCTGTATATCCATTATCTTCTATAGTACAAAAATAATAAAAAAAATGTTTTTTTTTATTATATTTTTTTAGGTTTTGGTTATCAAAAGAATTGGTTAAACTGTAAGTCATTGTTGGTATTTATAGATGTAAAAAAAAATTGAGAATAGAAGACGAATTTTCGTCTTCTAATTAGGTAATCAAATTCTTGGTGATAAGCTGTCACCGTCAAGGGTGACCACGAGATGAATTATAATCACCAAATGAAGCACAAGATAATCAGTGGTGCTTGCTGGGGTTTGAACCCACGATCATCGGTTAAGATTCACACGTTCCTAACGCTAGGCCATCTTAATTAAAACAACTAAATATTTAATTAATTTAACATCGTCGTACTAATATTTTATCAATATTGTATCAACAAATAAAATTATATGACCAAATTAAACAGTACTTCTGGATAATGAATGAGTAGCCAATTGCGCAGGAGATATTATAGTGCACAAGTTTGTGTGCCAAAACACTACCAGCTTAGCGCATTTTGCGTTCTCTCATAATCATAATCATGATAACAAATCTGCAACGACTAAAAAAAGGTGAGGCAGCACCAACGGCTTTGCGTTCTTAGACATGGGTGGATTCCAAATTGCTACCGATTTATAATACCATAAATAACCGATAAAAATACCAAATAATTTCTATTAATTTAGGTTGAGTTGATCGCGGGATCTGCAGTCTTATATGCTTGTAACAAGACGAACCTGGCATTTGAGTTGTGCTGTCACTTTAAGCCCAGATGGCCCAGTGGTTACAATGGGTGAATCTTAACCTATGATCGCGGGCTGGTGCGGTGACACCACTGAGTTCTCATTCACGTAATTTGATTTTATAATGCATCTCGTGCTTGACAGTGATAAAAAACATTCTGAGAAAACCTGCACATATCTAATTTCACTGAAACTCATCGAATTCACATATGTAATCCACCAACACCAGCGGTAGGACTATCGCAGACCGTTATAGTACTTACAGAATAAAATTCATGTTCCAAATTTCGTATAACTTCAAAAAATGCCAATAATGATAATGAAAAGCTAGTATCTCGGACCTTTCACTTCAGTTTAATCCATGCAAAGTCAAAAGCCAGTTATTTCCTAACCTAAAACGCGAACATACACCGAGGCCGTACATAGCGCGATCGTTCCATACACCTCATAAATAAGTCAGAACACACAGGTAAATTTGAAACGTATTCAGATACAAACAGCGGAGTTTAATTAAATCTCGCCCTGACATTTCTGAAATAGAACCCTCAGATTGCGGTTAATTCGCGCTAACTTGTGTTATTTATTGCAGCTAATAACGAATTTGTGAACTTTCGTTTGCTTAATTCTATTTCTAATCATGATATTGTTAACTGCCTCGTTGGACTAGTGGCTAGATATAAGGCCGCAGACCCAGTGGTCCTGGGTTCAATTCCCAGGTCGGGCCAATAAATATAATAATAATATAATAATAGTTATTGGGTTTTTCTGTCTGAATCAGTCCGGAATCTGGAAGTCGGAAGTGTGTACACTCAAAAACCAACGGCTTTACGTACCTCGGAAAGCACGGAATCTTGAAGTTGGCAGTGTGTACACTCACCAACCAAAGGCTTTACGTAGCTCGGAAAGAACGGAATCTTGAAGTTGGCAGTGTGTACACTCACCAACCAACGGCTTTACGTGCCACGGAAAGCACGGAATCTGGAAGTTGGAAGTGTGTACAATCACCAACCTCCTGCGTCCTGGTCCTGCGCCTGAACTGTTTCCGGTCGTGTCGGAATGCCGTCCCATCGGATTATGAGAGCTAAGGAAAAGAGAGTGCACCTGTGTTTGCGCACAAACTTATGTACAATAATATTTTCTGCGCCGTTTCTCTAATCTCTCTTGGGAATGGCCACCGTGGCCGAAATCGGTCTGGAGGCCGTTATGATTTCTATGCGATCATGAGAAAAAGATCTGCATCTCTGATACGTAGAATCAGAGACAGTACCAACACTATCTTAATGATGATTGCAAATGACGTTAATGGCTATATGATGAGGCGGATGATCCAGAAGTCGTTTAATAATCTGGTTTATGCGCCTCGTACATAAACAATTATTGTTACTTAATTCTAGTCGTATATTATATATATATATATATATATATATATAAATTGTATTTGTTATGTGTTTAATTAATCAATAATTCTTATATATTTTAACTGTAATTTTTATGATTCTAATTTTAATTTTAATTACTAATGAATGTTTTGTAATTATGAATATGTAATCTGTAGACAGTTATGGGCCTCGATGCCTGAATAATAAAGTTATTATTATTATTATACATAGGTTATTAAACTTTGTTCGGTATTATATCACAAGCAGCAAGCGAGCAGGTATAAAGTAATGTACGAATACGTTATGCTTATTCCTTATATTTTTAAATTAATTACATCAAACGCTTTGAAATATTCCAACAAGATTCTGGTAATAGTTCTCATTCTTAACGGTGACTAACCAAACCATGAAATTAGTCCATGATTAGGTTTAATTTCACTGGTGGTATGGCTTTGTACAAGCTCGTCTGGATAGATATCACCCACTCGTCAGTTTTTCTACCGCAAAACAGCAATACTTGGTACTGTTGTGTTCCGGTTTGAAGGTGAGTGAGAGTGAGCCTATGTAATTACAGGCACAAGGGACATAACATCTTAGTTCCCAAGGTTGGTGGCGCATTGGTGATGTAAGAGATGTTTATGGGCGTTGGTGACCACTTAATATCATAAGGATCCCTGCGCGCGTTGGATGTTATTTGATCAAATGTAATACATTCACATGTATGAGTGTGTCGCTGTATATGTATGTGTGAGTTTTTTAGCAAAACTTCATAACATTAGCTGTATAATGCCGAAGTAAAAACATTGTACTGTTAAGCTTTACTTAATTGTTTTCTTCAAATATGCCCGACGTTAACTAGTTGACTTAGTATCAAAGTTATACCTACCGAGATAAAGTGAAAAGTTCATCTGTGAACAGTCGTTTCAAGATTCTCGTATTATTTCGCTTAAAATTAAAACGAGGCGAGTTTATTTTATGAATCATTTCGATTTTTTTTATTTTAATTCGTGTTTATATTTCATCTTCAACTTGATAGAAGAAAAATATTTTGAGAAAATCTGAATTTGTTGGATTAATTTCTGCTGTGAGTCCACCAGCTCGCACTGAAACAGCGTGATGGTACTGGTGGCACTTACACAACGTTCTACCACCAATTACTACTGCTTTTCTGTAGGTACGTGTAACACTATCTACTCGTAAACTATCTCCGATAGTGATTAAGGAGATTTATAAATATTTCATATTAATAATATATTTATGTTAATTTCTTTTCTCATTTCATCGATGTTGTGACTTTATAAATAAGTATATCGTAATATATAAGTGGTAACTGTCTTTTGTTATTTTAAGTTGGCAAAATGGTATTTTTTAAAAAAAGGCGGTAAAATGAGAACACAGTGTTATGAATCGCTGCCGAGTTGGATATTTGGTTTTTAATTTATAATTGTCGTCCACGCACCTTCGTCTACCATAAAATACCACAAAAACGCGTTTAAAATGTGTAAAATTTTATAAATAATTTTATTATTATGTTATAATTTTATTCGCGTTGAACTTTAAAAGTCATAGCTTACAGTATAAACGCCATAATGTTTCTTGACGACATCGTAAACCGAGTTAGCTCGCAAACTTGATCTTGGATTTAGATAAAAAAATATAATTTCCTTTCTTGTAAACCGAGTCGTACATTTGAAGAAAATATTTTTATATATAAATATTATTTCATATGCGTTTTCATTTGCGTATTAAATTTATTTTTGAATGTAGAACATTTTTTTTATATATGGATTTTTTTTTATATAATTTGAACGGCAAAGACCCGAAAGAGTTCAAGACCAACGGCTATACGTGCTCTCCGAGGCATGGAAGTATACACTCTTCCAACTTCAAGATTTCAAGCTGCTACTGGGCAGTAATACCCCATAACTCAGGACTTATAAAAGGGACTTACAATATAAACAAGAATCTTACGTAAGTAAGCCTTAAAACGTTTACACTATCGATTACATAGAACACTAAATTGTTCGAAAATTACTAAGCATAGTGAAAAACAATTAAAATATATCAGAGTTAAACAGACGTAGAATCTAAGTGAAACAATATATTATCTACCTAAGTTTTGTTTGTAGCGCACTCCATCGCGAAGCCTTCAGTACTAATTACTATCTGTCCGCATTTACACCGATGACGATGAAGAATTTTCCTTTTTACATATTATTAAATTTAATTATTCAACATTAAATAAAAATTGAAAAATACCTGACACAAAAATCTCTAAAAAGTAAAAAATCTAATGTGTTTGCTTTTATATTGTATAACTAGATGGACGAGCATATGGGCCACTTGATAGTAAGTGGTCACCAACGCCCAGAATAACATTGTAGAAAACTCAACTACCGCTTACATCTCCAATGCGCCACCAACCTTGGGATCTAAGATGTTATGTCCCTTGTGCCTGTAATTACACTGGCTCACTCACTCTTCAAACCGAAACACAACAATACCAAGTACTGCTGTTTTGCGGTAGAATATCTGATGAGTGGGTGGTACCTACCCAGACGAGCCTGCACAAAGCTCTACCACCATGTTAAATTACGATTCGTTATTAGATTTAAAAAAAGATTTTAAAAATCGAATCCAATATATGATAGAACGTTTTTTTTTTATGAAATAACAAAGCAACGGTGTGACACGTGGCGCAGATCGTAAACAGTCGAAGTGGGGCAGTTAGCGAAGTTAAATTGGCTAAGTCCCAGGTTTCGTTTTAATCCAATTTTTTTGGCGTCAAGAGATTCGAGTCTTAGATATTTTATTGTTTTACTAAATTATAACACCGTCTCGTTTAAGTTCTGGATAACTGGTTTGCGTTGAAAACATCGGTAGAAACTTTTCAACAAACACAGTTCGTGAAAGTTCGATAAAGTAAGTCGTATCTCAAACTTTTTTGAATAATTATGACTTATAAGAGTTTCTTTCACATGTTGAATATATGCTTTCTCAACTCGTATGCCGTGAAGGAAACGGCATGATGCTCTTTTATGACGTCGTGTCTCCGTCAATGTTGTATCCTTGTGTGTGTGTGGCGCATTTACTTTGAGTATTATTATATTAATAAGGAAATCATTTTTATTTATTTTACTACTTTTTTATTTAATATAGATTTACTGAATTATAAATTCGTTCAATATTATTTTTAATAAGCATGTGATGGACCTACCTTTCAATACATTGATATAAAAGAGAAAATCAAAAATGCACGTCAGTTAAGAAATAAATAAAACAGTACATAACATATAAGTCATTATTATTATATGTATATATTATATTTGCCTGCGGCTTTACATGCGTCATTATATTAGTATCAATCAATCAATCAACAGCCAATCGTTGTCCACTGCTGAACATAGGCCTCTCCCAAGGTGCGCCAAAGCTCCCGGTCCTCCGCCTTCCGCATCCATTCGGTACCCGCCACTTTATATTAGTATACCTATAGTAATTATATTAGTATATTGAACTAATGTTTTCAAACTTGTTTGTTTTTTTATAAAATTGGTAAGTGGACTGGCAAATGGGAAACCTGATGGTAAATAGTCACCACCATAAATAGACATTCGCGTTATAAGAAATATCAACCATTCCGTACATATCCAATGCGCCAACCTTGGGAACTAAGACGGTATGTCACTCTTCAAATCGGAACACAACAATTAACAACAACTTAATAACATTTTCACATTCGAAAGCTGAGATGGCCCAGTGGCTAGAACGCGTGAATCTTAACCGATGAACGTGGGTTCAAACCCGGGCAGGCACCACTGAATTTTCAAGTGCTTAATTTGAGTCTATAATTCATCTCGTGCTTGACGGTGAAGGAAAACATCGTGAGGAAACCTGCATGTGTCAAATTTCACTGAAATTCTGCCACATGTGTATTCTGCCAACCCGCAATGGAGCAGCGTGGTGGAATAAGCTCTAAACCTTCTCCTCAAAAAAAAAGGAGAAGAGGCCTTAGCTCAACAGTGGGACATTTACAGGCTGTTTACTTAATAACATTTGGCGGCAGAATATCTGATGGGTATGTAGTGCCCCAGACTTGCACAAAGTCACCAAGTAGTATGTAGTTAGTTTATCCTTTAACAAATTTCATAATACCTCTAAAATATTCTAAAACGAGCAAATAGCTACGTGTCAAATGACGTCACATCGTTTCAACGAACGCGTTAATTTGGATGTGATTTATGAGATATGAGGGAAGATTGACTCGTAAATAATGTTACAGCGAACTCACTTGCAGCGATTGACTTGTTTATGGAGACGTAATTAAAATGATTTGATACACCTGCGTTGGGTTGGTTGTCATCAGGTGTTAATTTCAAAATTTACATCAGAATCAGTCCATGTTTTTGCGTAATTAAGTAACAAATACCCAAACATACATTTATAATATTAGTTGTATTTCATGTCACGAATGTTGCAAATTATTAATTGACTTTCCTTTTGACTTTGATTACTTTCCGCCCGCGGCTTCGTTCTCATTTCAGAGAAGAGGGGTTAGTTACCTTATGTCATGTTCTGTACCTCTGACAACACATATACAACATTTCAAGATGATTGGTTTAGATGTGAAAGCGTAACAAAAAAACAAACCAAACACTCACTTTCATATTTATAATATTAGTAAGGATTAATATTTTTTATTTATCTCTGTGATCGATAACATAATATAAAAATTGGCGGGAACTCAGTTATAATTTATACTTGCTGTGCCCCGCGGTTTCATCCGCGTATAATTAATAAAAATATAATTAATAAAAATAAGCCTAGAGCCTTCCTCGATAGAAGGACTTAAGGAAAAAATATTTTTTTAATTCGAACCAGTAGTTCCTGAGATTAGCCGGATCAAACAAATAAAATCTTCAGCTTTATATAATATTAGTATAGATTAGTATAGATAATACTTATCCTGACTGGAAATCAACAAGTACCCACTCCACGCCTTCCTACCATTTTTATAATATTGTTTTGAATAATGGGCCTTATAATATATTAAAGTTATTTAACAGCCGTTATTAATTAGAAAAGTTATAAGAATATTTTAATAACTATAACACATAAATACATGAAAAAAACATTAAGTTCCATTTTATCCGTCGCCTAAATCCGATCCACGGGAACATAGTCATCCATTCACTAAGTCGCGCACAAACGGACATCCGCCATCTTGAACTTCATATCGTATTTATGACGTCACTGTGCCACAAGCAAACGCTTTTGAAATATTAAAAAGTTTATGCCGTGATCCTGAAAACTTCCTGTCCAAGCTTAAAACTTCGAAATTGCCTCAAACCAGCTACCGGAGAAAAAAATTACTGATAATAAAATAGCATTAACAGTTCCGGTTTGAAGAGTAATATCAGAGGCACCTCACGTCTTGCTGTCCTTACGAACGCTCTAATTCATGGGAGGTAGCGTTTTTATCGTTTGTTTTTGAAGTGATGACGTCTCAGAATCGATGAACGCTGACACGCACGAAAAATCATGACTCGTTTTCACGTTCCGCCTGAGCCGAGCGTACAAGCGAGAGCGCGGAACAAGTTATAGAGATGCACGATCAGCCTAAGCGTTCGGCTTGTGACGCATCTATCTCTCTTCCACTCCATCGGCCGATGCGTTCGAATTATTCATCAATGTTTTCTTATGACGTTATCACGTAAAATTATCGTCCGTAAACCGACTTACAGACAATCAATTTTTTTTTTAGATAGGCAGCTACTCGCCTTAGACACAGTAAGATTTATTGACGAAGCCTTATACCGTTATACCCTTATCCCTGTAGTCACAGTGACTCGCTCATCCTCCAAATGAGAACACAACAATACCAAGTATCACTTCTTGCTGGTAGAATACGCAATGAATCAGTAGTACCTACTCAGCCGGACTTGCGGGACCTACCGCCAAATCATAATAATTTCCTTATGTTTGGTAAATAATCATTATGTTTGAAGTAATGTAAGCAAATATATTTTTTATTTCACAAATATCAAGTACAATACAATTTAATCAAATAAAATATTTTTTTATCTTTATCTTGTCAGAATCTTAGACATATCTTTTTTCTCTTTCGTTTATAAATTGCGCCAAGCACTCAATATCGCCGCGAAACTTACACTACTGTCCTACTTTGTAAGATGTTATAGATTCAAGTTTTCACCGTAGTGCTCCGATGGAGTTTTATTTTCTTATTAAATACTTTTTTTTATTTCATCTCGACTACAGATCACGGGAGCTCTTAATTACTTTCATAAATTAATTTAAAAAGTTCGAAATTCAAACTTAGGAACTTTTATTTTTTTATTTCAATAAAGAGTTTTGATTGGGTCTTTTATAATTTATATTAGCTATTTATTTAGTAAGTAAGTTTTGATTATTTATTGTAATTTTAATGTATTTAATATTTTACATATGCTACAATATATTACATATTATGATATGTTGAGTTTTCGAGATGAAGTCCTTTCGAAACGAACGATATTATTAATGATGCAAGAAAACTGCTTTCGAAAGAATTATGGTGTTTTTTAATATCATATAATATGTTTGTTTAAACGCGGTAATTTCGGACTATATAGCTCATGATAAAGATTATATATTATATGTTATACGACATCGTAGCGTTTGTCGGGTGAAGCCGCGTGGGGCAGCTAGTAAAATTATCTGATTTTTAATTTTAATGTGTCATAGTTACATACATACATTATACTTGATATAACAAATGTGTGTTAAAGTTTGAAGTTACTTGACGTGACAAACAACTTAATGAGATTAGTGAGAGTTTTTTCGCGCTCACAGAGATTACTGAAACTATTTTAATGAGACGACAACTTGACACGTGTATGTCGAATATAATATATCTAAACTTTGTATATTAATTTTAAAAAAAGAATTCAAATCTTTTTTTAATTTTACTACGTGGAAATGCCATGAACATGTCATGACGTGTAATGACAGGAAATAATTCAGGCGTAAGACGAATGACATTGTAAGCTTCGGAACGTACCTCGGATAGGAGGTGTCTGTAAAATCTGTAGATTTATTTTAGTTATCCTTATAAGGTAACCTTTTTTCTTCATGCAGTGGAAACCTTCAAAAGTTACCCGGCCCTTTGGGAGGACCGGGTTATGTGGGATATAAATGTAATCCCCCCACACTCCTCGCTAGTGCTTATGGCAGCTCGAGGCCGTACCCGCTGCCGACCTCTTCGGGGCTGTCTGAAATAGGACACGTGAGTCCCCAACCACACGCATACACGGCCGTATGGTTACGCCTTATCTTATAAGCCCCGGGCGTCGAGGCTGTCTTATAAGGTAACCTAGACCAATGAAACAGGAATTGAACCTACATCTTACTCGTCATAATATATTTAAACTAACTCTCAATTATTATATACATAGACATTATAAGGTACTCCAGACCGATTTCGCCATTGCGGCCAATTTCAAGATATTTTAGCCAACTGCGCAGAAGATATTATAGTGCACAAGTGTGTGCGCCAATACAGGTGCACTCTCTTTTCCTTAGCTCCCATAATCCGATGGGACGGCGATCTGACACGTCCGGAAAGACTTCAGGCTCAGAACCAACGGCTTTTCGTGCTTTCCAAAGAACGGGAGCGTACACACTTCCAACTTCCAGATTCCGGGCTGCTACTGTGAGTTTTCTAACAGAAAAACATAATAACTATTTATTGGCCCGACCTGGGAATTGAACCCAGGACCACCGGGTCTGCGGCCTTAAATCTAGCCACTAGACCAACGAGGTAGTCATATACATACACAATATATAGCATTGTACATTGAATAGAAACGTCAAAATTCCACTATGAAATGCAAGAACACGAAGTTTAAGTTAAAATTCAAATGCAACGTGCGAGGATTAGTATAATCCCGTACGGGGGGGGGGTTGAATAATCCGTGCAGTAACGACGCAGCCAAATCCAATCAGGGCAACCACAGCTGCATAATTAAGAATAAATTCTCTGTGTGGAATGGTTTATTGCAAATTTTTATTTTTATACTTTGAAATTTTAGTTATCTATAGGTGTAGTGTTGCTGGGAAAAAGCTGTTATGGAAAAGGTTTGGTGTTTAATCCACCACGCTCTTATGTGGGTTAGTGGATATACGTGACCGATTTCGACAATATAACCTGTATATCATAAAATATTTCGTGATTTCCAAATGTTTCCAATTAAAAAATTAACATTGCATTTTAATCTTATGTCGCACTTATAATTAATTGACGAGCCGGTTGGCGTGGTTGGTAAGAAACTTGCCTTTCACGCCACAGGTTGTGGGTTCGATTCCTACCCAGGACAGACATTTGTATGCATGAACATGTCTGTTTGACTTGAGTCTATGTGTAATTATACATGTAAGTATATATTTATAAAAGAAAAGTAGTATATGTAGTATATCAGTTGTCTGGTTTTAATAGTACAAGCTCTGCTTAATTTGGGATCTGATGGACTTGTGTGAATAATCTCCAAAAAATGGACAAGGTTTCAAAATATTTTCCAACTAAAAAAATAACGTTGCATTTTAAATCATTTGAAAAATCATCAATAGATAACACTTATAATTTATTAATTGTCAATTTTCAATTGATCCATGGAACGTTGTATGTAGACATGTTGTCCGTCCGACTCTAATCCTGTTGACAATCGCAATGTGGTCGAATTCAATTACGCAGTTCATAACTGTCGCATAACTCAAACGGATTACCGTATGCATAATGAATGATAAAATAGACAAACAGTATCAGTATCAGCATGTGAACGTCCCACTGCTGGGCTAAGGCCTTCTTGTTTTGAGGAGAATATTTTGGAGCTTCTTCCACCATGCTGCTCCATTGCTAAATTGTGGAATTCACATGTGGCAGAATTTCGGTGAAATTAGACTCATGCATGTTTCCTCACGATGTTTTATTTTATCTTCAAGCATGAGATGAATTATCAAAACCAATTAAGCACATTAAAATTCAGTGGTGGTTTATATTTAAAAAGCCGAGACGGCCTAGTGGTAAGACAGCGTGAATCTTAACCGACGATCGTGGGTTCAAACCCGGGCAGACACCACTGAATTTCATGTGCTTAATTTGTGATTATAATTCATCTCGTGCTTGACGGTGAAGGAAAATATCGTGAGGAAATCTGCATGTGTCGAATTTCACTGAAATTCTTTCACATGTGTTACACAGTATACCACCAACCTGCATTGGAGCAGAGTGGTGAAATAAGGTCTTTCTTAAGCAAACCTTCTCCTTAAAAAAGAAGAGAAGAGGCCTTAGCCCAGCAGTGGGACATTCACAGGCTATTACTGTACTGTTACTGTTATTGATATTTAAAAAAAAAGGCTATTATTTAATTGAAATTAACTCCTAAAGCACATTGTGTTCATATGGTAAACTTTTATTAATGTAGTCGCTTATATGGTGCAAGCGAAAAAAGCTTCTTTTGTTATGTGACACAATAGAAGCTATTTTCGCTTGCATTGCATTTTGCTTTGCCTCGTCACTGCGAGGCAGGGGCAATATTTAGATTTGAGATTGTGAAGGTAATATATACTTTTAAATACAAGGATATGATTATTATAATCTAACCGGGCCCAGTTGCTGAAACACGTGAATCTAAGCCGTAAACTTTCAAGCAAGTAAGCACCATTGAAATTTAATTCGCTTATTTATATCCACAATTTAATGTGATAAAATTAATTAAATTTTATTTAATTAAAATTTGTTACATTTACCACACCTTTATTGATTTCAATTTTAATTATATTTAATACCAAGTATGTAATAATATAAATTTAAAAAGTCACAGTGAAATATTACACCATGTTCCACTAAAGTTAGTAGGATTAGTGTAAACAACTAATAGAAATGGCAAAGTTGACGGTGAACGTGAGTGACATAAATACATACGTCGCTCTCAAAACAAGACTTCTATTCAGGAGTCCGGTGAGAGTTGGTTAAACTTACTAATTTCTGATTCGACTTTGACACCTCGTTTGTTTAGTGGCTAGCTTATAAAGCCACAGAGCTGTCCAGACCAGACGAGACCAATCCAGTGTTGCAACTCTGTTATCACAGAATAAGAAATTATTTAAATTATTAAATTCAATTAATATTTTATATTACGAATTACAGTATTTTACCCCTCCAATCAAAGTTCATGATGGGAATTGTGACAATAACCCAGGGTTCAAACCTGAG
Organism: Nymphalis c-album; assembly: GCA_963151315.1. NCBI lineage: Eukaryota > Metazoa > Arthropoda > Insecta > Lepidoptera > Nymphalidae > Nymphalis > Nymphalis c-album. The sequence continues at coordinate 6,846,434 of OY720610.1, forward strand.
GATTGCGTATGGCTCGTAAGCCGCGAAGCGTAGCGCTATTGGTCCTTATAATATGGTACATACCCATGACATTAAACTATTCGGGATTCCCCTATAATAGTATTTTCCTTAATGTTGCCTACAAAAAGTAGCCTCTTCTTAACTGCTTTTAAATTAACAGAGATAAATCTTAAGGTTTTTTTAGGATACTTAGTAAAAATAGATTAGGGTAGGAAATCTAACAATTTATAATACCACAAATAAATTCAAACAAACTTTTTCGTCAGAAATGTATACATACATAATATTATATCTACAATAAATAAACACAATGACTAAATAAACTTGGTGGCAGAGCTTTGTGTAAGCTCGTCTGGGTAGGTAGCATCCACTCATCAGATGCCCCTCAAAACAGCAGTACTTTCTATTGTTTTGTTCCGGTTTGAAGGGTGAGTGAGCCAGTGTAATTACAGGCACAAGGGACATAGCTTCTTAATTCTCAAGATTGTTGGCTCATTGGCGATGTAACCGATGGTTAACATCTCTTACAATGCCAATGTCTACGGGCGTTGGTGACCACTTACCATCAGTTGGCCCATACGCTCGTCTGCCTTCCTATGCAATAAAAAATAAAAATAAAAAAACGATCAAAACAAATCAAAATTATTCTTCCGATACTTTTAAATTCACGCTCTGAAACCGATTTCCATTAAATCTAGTTGCGATTTTTTCGAACACAATATTGTCATCAATGCATGTTAACATGGAGCACTTTATTTTAAAAAACAATTGAATGCAAGTACCTGGAACCGTTGATTATTATTTTTTTTTATTACGAAGTATATACTCCCCGACAAGGACGGATTATAGGCTATAATATGACATTTCTGAATACTGAATTTATGACACTGTGCTAAAATCTTTCAAGCCGCGTACCACCACCACCACCCACTTATCAGATATAATACCGCAAAACAGAAGTACTTGGTATAATTGTTGGGTTCCGGTTTGAAGGAAGAGTGGACCAGTGCAATTACAGGCACAAAGGAAATCATAGTTCCCAAGGTTGGTGGCGCATTCGCGATGTAAACGGTAGTTGAGATTTCTTACAATGCCAATGTCTATGGGCGTTGTTGACCACTTACCATCAGGTCCATATGCTCGTCCGCCTACCTATACAATAAAAAAATAGGTCACTGGATAGATTCCAACGAAGAATCTTATATCGCAGGTAACATGATACTTCAATGCTGGAAATGTAGGCTTTTTGTGTCAAGGCTTTATATCAATGTTCAAAACAAGTAAAGTCGCAAGCACTGCTTGTTAAATACATAATTAATTTATGGCATAATTATTTGTAGAGAACGTTTAATATATTATGTGGAAATAATGGAAATTAGACCACAAAATATAATTAACATATAATTTGGTCAGAGTTGTACCAATTTTTGAGGCAACTATTAGGGTACCTCAGAATTCCATACCATTAATTTATTTTAGTGATAACATTTATTCGTGCAATTCTTGTTATTCAAAATATGCCATGCAACTCTGGGATTTCATACCTGATTTGTCTCACTGCTGGGCAATCCCCTCTTCTAGAGGAGAAGCTTTGGAGGTGATTCCACCATTTACCAATTTTGTTTACTGGATATACGTGTAGCATGACAGGCATTGACATTTCTGAAATCATTGTGACATGAATGCATGAATGCACAAAATGTATATGTATACCAATTACGCGGATGGCTTAAGCACATCTTCAGTGAAGTATCACGTGACTTAGTCTCTGGTCAATATGAAATCAATCCAGCAGTATATTTCCATTGTTAAATTAACCAATGGTTTCAATGAAATGTTTCATTGTTGTGAGGAGTCTCATTATGATCCAACCTCTTACAATGCAGTACCTCCACTACAGCATCGTAATGCAGTTGAATTAAACTTATGAGTTCGACTTTATGATGAGATGGTAATAATGTTACAATGCTTTTGAATTGATCAAGCACATGCTCGCTGATAACCAATTTAATGACTGTAGCGTGCTCTGATTTCAAGGAAATTTCTTGAATTGGTAGTTAGAAACGGTATTATTTAAAGAGGTTAATTGGATGTTTGTATATCTGTTTGAGATTAACAGACATTGCTTGACCGGTTACCTTGAAATTTGGCTCGTTAATATGTATTTTTATTGAGAAGGTTTAAATGTCATCAATTTTGTTGCATTTACATTAAAAGGCACTTCAGCGCTTCACCTTTTATACCGTTCAAGCGATCTGCATGAGAAGTGTTAAATGCACACAAACAGTATAATATCTTCCTAATTTGCTGATACCTGATATTATGTACATAAACCAATACAAACCAATAACCACTTACCATCAGGTGGCCAACTTACCAGTCTGCCTGCCTAATACACAATAGCTAGTTTCCAAACTTAACTGATTCTTCTATGACTAATTGCACACAACGTTTTGTCAGCATGCTGTCCGTGCATCAAATACAAAGTCACTTCTGTACCCTGTTGGCTCAAGTTAAATAAAAAAAAGAAACATTTATTATACGGAACTATCATGCTTAACACAACGTGACCAACATAATGAATGTATTATTTGGTGCAATTATATGTTATTATGAAACGAACTATAAATAACAATCAACAAAATTATTTGTATTTGTCCTATTAGCGTTATATTAATTAGTACTTGCTCCGGTCTGGTTGATTGGTTATAAATGTAATAGCTGTCTGTACATCTGTTATCTTTAACTAAACAACTTCATTGATTTTGATGAAATTTGATATGAAGTAAGTTACCTTAAGGAAGGCCATAGACTACTTGCACCTTCATCTGTTTCGATTTAACAAGCAAACGAAACCGCAAGAGACAACTAGTATCATATAAACTGTTACGATAAATGGCACAAAAATAAAGTCGTACTTATAGATCCGGAGATTAGTGCGTTCAAACAAACATACTGTTATTTTTTAAATTTCGAATAGGTAGGGGAAGTTGTAAATGAGTCTCCAGGTGGTAAGTGATGACCACCGCTCAAAGAACAACCTTGGGACCGATATTACATTACTTGTGCCTGTTGTTCTGGCTCACTTATCCTTTAACAACAATAGAGTACAATATTATGCGTGGGTGGTACCTTCAACGATTGACTTGCGGCTTTTTACTGCCTCTAAAATCTACAAATACTACACAGCATTAAGTTCTATACAAAAGCAATAACTTGTTGCGTTTTTTAAAATATGAGAATTGGTATTGCAAGTATTTATATAAAAAAATATTTCTTATAATTAAATAATATTGTTTTGGTATATTGTAAATTTTATCGTACTGAAATGGTATGTAATGAATTCAAGACGTAGTAGCCTCATTAAAATCTGGAAAATTTAATTAAATTTCATTTGTTTTCGTTCAAAGTTTCAATGAAAATCTATAACAATTTATTAAGCCTTCATTTTGATACTGCTTGCAATAATATTGGGCATTTCATTGAATTAATTAAAAATGTCAGGCAATCACGTCGCTGGTATAATCCGGTTTTATCCGGTTTTACTTGTATATTGAAAACAAATTGTTAACTAATATCGGATTTTGTGTAAATATAATTAATTATTCAGTATTTGTTGCCATAATCTATAGCGTTACGAAGTTAGCAATATATATGATACAAAATTAGAGTACATTCCGCGATTACTATTCTTAAAAGTTGTCTCTTTATGTTTTTTATCAAAGACAAGACTTGAAATTATAAAGTTATATTATATTTGAAATATTTTTGCCTCTTAACCGATTGTTTTTTTTAATTATAATTGTCATTAAAATAATTTAAGCCTTATGACAGTGTAACATAAAGCCATAAATTTTCAATGTTTTCATTAAGTTTTCGATATTAATAAATTATTAATTAATAAATAAGTAACACTCGATACTAATATTCGGATATTTCAAACTGGCAACATTTAGCGCCGTTGAAACAATCACGTAGAATTTTAATTTCACATTAAAACTTCGAACTCGAGCCCTTAAACTGTTGGTGAATTTCAGCCCTTCGTATTTAACTGCTTGAATATATCTACGATTCCAATACGTTACCAACATAAATATATATTTTAATTGCTATTGCTGGCAGTCAAAATTTTAATTCAATTTAAATATTTAAAAAGCTGAGCCGAGATCGATCTTTGGTTAGTTCAAATAAATCTTAATTAGTCTAAAGCAGTAGATTTTCAGGTGCTTAATTTGTGTGTATAATTCAACACAAGCGGTGAAGGGAAATATTGAAAGGAAACATTGCATGTACCGTTCAAATGATGACCACGAATCCGCGTTAGAGCCGCATGGTGGAACAACAAGGAATGCTTCAGCGCAGCTAAGAAGATTAACAGTCTGTTACTATCTGTTAACATAAAGATTATTTGATGAGCCGGTTGGCGTGATTGGTAGATACCCTGCCTTTCGCGCCGCAGGTCGTGGGTTCGATTCCCACCCAGGACAGACATTTGTGTGCATGAACATGTCTGTTTGTCCTGAGTCTGGTTGTAATTATGTATATAAGTATGTATTTACAAAAGAAAAAGTAGTATATGTAGTATATCAGTTGTCTGGTTTCCATAGTACGAGCTCTGCTTAGTTTGGGATCAGATGACCGTGTGTGAATAATGTCCCAAGATATTATTATTATTATAGTAAAACCTACACAAACCCGGACAATGAGTCATGAATGACTCATTAAAGCACAGCCTTATATACTTATAGTTAGAAATAATTTTTTTTTTTTTTTTGAGTTTTTGAAAATCAACTCCCGAACGGGAGTAGGGGAAGAAAGTTTGTATGGCGACGTCATTTTATTTAAAGTTAATAAGGCTATTGGCGAGTTACCAAAGCAAAACAATACTCATATTATAAATACGAAAGATCGAGTATGTTGTGATTAATTGTTGCTTCTTCAATCTTTATTACAGCTTAAATATGAAATCATTATCATATGTTGGCTTTTTTATGCCGTTTAAATGGAATTGTTATTATGACGCTGGTAAAGCCGTGGTTAAACCACTAGTTTTATATATCAAGGAACCGATGGTTCAAAAGTGTGGACATTAAATAGACATTTTAATTTGAATTCGCCTATTTGCTACTACCCTTAAAAATATTTAATGGAATATAAATTCATACCCATTTATTACAATAAAGCCCTGCGAAATATTTAGAATTCAGCTTGTATTTTTATAAAAGTAAATAATTCAAAGTCAATGCACATATTTTTTTGCATAATAGAAAAATACACTTTATTATTTACTGTCTAAAATCCATAATCCATCACCGGCTTGGTAAGAAACACTTTAAGCCTGAGAAGAACAAGCGAGTATCTCACGGGGATTACATTTTTATTAAACTATTCATCAAAATTAATAATAATCAATACATAGTAAAGCTACAGCCAGTTTTGAAGGTCGAGTCCATTGATAAGAACCAGTAAAAACTAGTGTTAACTGGATAAAACCGGTAAGCTTATAATTCTTAGCTCAACTTGAAAAGACGTAATCCTGCAGGTCACGTGAGCACCATTAAATGTCTCTTATGTCATTTCTAATATTTTATTTCTCCTTTATTTTACAATTCCAACATCTAATACATTCTCGAGCGAAGCGTCTGGCGAGAAATTGTCTACAAGATACATCTACCTGTCTCGAATGCGGTTCATACATTTTCTTATTAATTTGAACGGAGGTGGTCTTTTCTGTGGTATGGTTAAAACATGAGCGCGGTCAAGAGTTCAATTCCAAGTCTTTTTTACTCTGGTAACTCTATGCTGGTAGTTGACTGCCTCGTTGGTCTAGTGGCTAGGATTAAGGCCGCTTACTCGGAGGTTCTGGGTTCAATTCCCAGGTCGGGCCAATAAAATGTTATTCTTAGTAGCAGCCCGGAGTCTGGAAGTTGGAAGTGTGTACACTCCCGTGCCTCGGAAAGCACGTAAAGCCGTTGGTCCTGAGCCTAAACTCTTTCCGGTCGTGTCGGATTGCCGTCCCATCGGGTTATGAGAGTTAGAGAGAGTGCACCTGTGTTTGCGCACACACTTGTGCACTGTAATATCTCCTACGCAGTTGGCTGATCCCTCTTGAAATTTTATGTTATTATTATTATGCTGGTAGTAGTAACAGCCTGTGAATGACCCATTGCTGTGCTAAGGTCTCTTTTCCTTAAGGAAAGACGGCTTTGAGCTTATTCATCCACGCCGCTCCAATGCGGGTTGGTGGAACACACATGTGACAGAATTTCAGTGAAATTTGACATATGCAGGTTTCCTCACGATTACTTCCTTCACCGTAAAGATCTAGATGAATTATAATCACAAATTAAGAGTGGAAGAGAGATAGATGCATCACAAGCAGAACGCTTAGGCCGATCGCGCCTCTCTATCACTAGTTGAGCGCTCTCGCTTGCACGCTCGGCTCAGACGGAACGTGACAATGAGTCATGGTTTTTCGTGCGTTATCACGTCAATATTTAAATAGCAAATCAATAATTTTTGGAGTCATACACAAAAAACACAAACCTCCTTTTTATGTTGGCTAAACAGATCATGTGCAATACACAACAAACAAATTTTAGGAAACGTTTTGATTTAAAACGTTATATAATGACAGTTGCGCTCAAATTAAAGCATTGCACTAAATAATTACCACTTCATAAATCGCGTACACATTGAAAACAAAACTCGAATCAAATTAATCAAATCAAGTTATAGTGTTGGTACCATATCACGTATACAGACTGCGATCCCCTTCGGATACGCCCATTCATTCTTTCCATTCGATGCAGTGAATGACTAAACTTTATGTTCCCACGATTCAATCATACTTCATTCATTCTACGTAATTGAATATGAGAAATGAATCGTAACTTCTACCTTTTATGCTTAAAAGTAAAAGTAAAGTAACTGTAAGTAAAGCCTGTGAATATCCCACTGCTGAGCTATGAGCTGATGAGCTTCTCCTTTTTTCCTCCACGCTGCTCCAATGCATGTGGCAGAATTTCAGTAAAATTAGACACATGCAGGTTTCCTCACGATGTTTTCCTTCACCGTAAAGCACGAGATGAATTATAAACACAAATTAAGCACTTGAAAATTCAGTGGTGCCTGCCCGGGTTTGAACCCACGATCATCGGTTAAGATTCACGCGTTGTAGCCATGGCCATCTCTTCTTTTATGATTAATAAGTTTATATTCCAATCGGACAAGCACCACTGTATTTTTTTTAATACGAAAGTTAGCAAATGAAATACTTAAATCTAAAACAACAACTGGTCGTGTGAGAAAGTGTTTACATTTTTGTACCATTTAATTTATTATATAATATACTTCACTTATTTTGATTACCTCAAACAACAAAAACAAGAGTATAAATTTTAATAAGAATATCTTTGTGCAAGCTCGTCTGGGTAGGTACCACCCACTCATCAGATATTCTGCCGCAAAACAGCAGTACTTTGTACTGCTGTGTTCCGGTTTGAAGGGTGAGTGAGCCAGTGTAATTACAGGCACAAGGGACATAACATCTTAGTTCCCAATGTTGGTGGCGCAATGGCGATGTAAGCGATGGTTAACATTACTTACAATGCCATTGTCTATGGGCGTTGGTGACCACTTACCATCAGGTGGCCCATATGCTCGTCCGCCTTCCTATACAACAAAAAAAAAATTAATTCTAACAAAACTTGATTTTCCAGCCATTTTGAATTCTTAACCCCTTAATGACATTTCGCGACGCCATTTTGTTTTGAGTAATTATTTCCGGGAAGGGTTAAACTGTTTCCTTTTATAATAATTTATGATGGATACAAATTTAATTTAACGAAATTTCTCGAGTAATTCTCTAATCCCGTGAAGACAATTTTATTACGCTCGAAATATTTTTTACAATGGGTTTATTACGAGCAATTTATCCTGGAATAGATAACAATGGATTTGATGGTATATGAAAGAGAAAGTGCAAATAATAATAAATCAGAAAAACCCTGTCCTTTGGTGTTTTTCTTGTAATATTTTTTTCGACTCTATTTATTAAAGGAAAATTTTAGATCTTTTTAAAGCAGTAACCTATAAAGTCGACATATACGGCTCTTTTTTTAAAAATCCCCAGACAAAAAGAATATTAATATATATTATATAGTAATGGTAATATATATAGTAACGCTCACAGACATTGGCATTGTAAGAGATGTGAACCATCACTTACATCACCAATGCGCCACCAACCTTGGGAACTAAGATGGTATGTCCCTTGTGCCTGTAATTACACTGAATTAAGTTAAATTATATAGTTAATATTTATATAGCCGAGATGGCCCAGTGGTAAGAACGCGTGAATCTTAACCGATGATCGTGGGTTCAAACCCGGGCACGCACCGCTGAATTTCATGTGCTTAATTTGTGATTATAATTCATCTCGTGCTTGACGGTGAAGGAAAACATCGTGAGGAAACCTGCATGTGTACAATTTCATTGAAATTCTGTCACATGTGTATTCCACCAACCCGCATTAGAACGTTGCAGCGTGGTGGAATAAGCTCCAAAACCTTCTCCTCACAAAGAGGAGAGGAGGCCTTAGCCCAGCAGTGGGACATTCACAGGCTGTTACTTTTTTACTTTTTTACAAGTTAAATTTAACAACGATGAAATATATATATGTAAACGAGTATATACTCGTAATTAATTTGAGTTATAAACATATACACGTTCAAAGCGCACGATTAACATAGTAATATAACCGTTAAACATGTTCATATAGCGTTCCCATTTCAGACGAGACCAGACATGTTCACGCTATGAAAAACAATTATGTATCAAACAAAGTCCTAACGAATAATATTGGTGTGCGAACATAGAATAATATGTCATATTATGGATAGTAATAAGGCTGTTAATTGCTTACTAGAAAATATCTTATTACATTTAGGAAAATGATCTACGAATCTGGTGAACCAAGAGCTGGGGCTGTTGTTACTGAACAACAGAACCACTGAATTTTCATGTGTTTAATTTGTGTTTATAATTCATCCCGTACTTAGCGATAAACATAACAAAGAAATCTGCATGTTTCGGATAAAAATTTTCAACATGTGTATCTACTAACAAGCATTGGAGCAACGAGATGGATGAACCTTCAAACTTCCAAATCCCATCAAAATAAGACTATGCCTTAGCCCAGCTGTGGTACATTTACAGGCTGTTTCATTTTTTTTACTAAATACTAGCTATGCCCCGCGGTTTCACCCGCGTATAATTAATATAAATATAATAAATAAAAATCAGCCTATAATTTTCCTCGATAAAAGGCCTATACAACACAAAAATATTTTTTAAATTCGAACCAGTAGTTCCTGTAGCCGGATCAAACAAACAAACTCTTCAGCTTTATATATTAGTATAGATTTATATACTGTATGAAAATCAACGTATAAAAACTTCAAACTCTTTTGTCGTCTATATAATCATGGACAGGCAATAATTGCTTAAACAAATAAAGCTAAGCCTACCAAAAGAGTTTCCTCATGGTGAGTCACCTCCGCCCAACCATACTGTTATTTCTTAAAACTTATCCTAATTCCGTCTGTGCGCCCCCGACCTGGGTTTGGGAGTGATAATATGTCCTAACTAGTTGTAAAGAAGTTGCAAGTCAAGAAGTTGTCTTCCCTTGAACCAAACATAAGGGTTAAGAGCTCTTTTTCAAATTATATTGGATCAGCTAAAACAAAATAATTTTATAACCACTTAAACTCTAGAAATTTGTTAATTTTCTGACTTTACTGTATGAAAAAAATATATAATTTTTCTATTTACTATTCCTATTATCGAACACCAAAACATCCAATTCATCTAAGCCAAAAAAAAACATATTAATTCATAAACATACTTCCAACATTCTAGATTATCCTAGTGTCCACCCACGCAGGAAATATCTTCGCCTTATTACAGTTCTGTTGGTAATAAATTATAACATAGAACAGAGAGTACAATGGACGTGACATGAGTAACTATAGCAGTTCTTTTCTGTAGGAATGATGCCCTCGTTGGTCTAGTGGCTTGATATATCGCGGCACTTTGACTGAGAGCTTAGGAAAAGAGAGTGCACCTGTGTCTGCGCACACACTTGTGCGCTATAATATATCCTGCGCAGTTGGCTAATCTCTCTTGAGATTGGCCGCCGTGGCCGAAATCGGTCTGGCGGACCTTATATCGCGGCAGGTCCCGGGGTCCAGGTTTCTCTTGAAGAATCTCAGTTGTCTGGAAGTTGGAAGTGCCTACATGCTTCCGAAAGAACGTAAAGCCGTTGGTTCTTTGCTGAACTCTTCCAGTCGTTTCGGATTACCACCTCACCGGATAAGAGTGTAAATAGAGAGTGCATCTGTGTTTCCGCACACACTAAGATTACTGACCGACCTGAGATTCAAACAATCAAGCACCAGGACATTTTTTTTTATGTAAAAGGGGGCAAACGAGCAGGAGGCTCACCTGATGGAAAGTGACTACCACCGCCCATGGACACCTGCAACATCCGAGGACTTGCAGGTGCGTTGCCGGCCTTGGAGGAAAGAGTACGCTCTCTTCTTGAAAGTTTTTATGTCATATCGGTTCGGAAAAGTCGCCGGCGAAAGCTGGTTCCACAGAGTGATTGTGCGAGGCAGGAAATGCCTTAAGAAACGCACTGTTGTGGATTTCCAAAACAAACGAGGCAATCAGCACCATGTATATAGTCTAGTAAGCTAATTAGTATCGTATTATAATTTGCTCAAATGACTTGTACATATCAATCAAACCGATTGTGACGTTACAAGATCGCTAAATGGTTAATTCAATCATCTGTAAATTGAGATTAATTAAGATAAACATTAATTAATATTTAAAAAAATATATAGTTTTCCACCACGCTTCGGTTTAGTGCTTTTTGAGTTGGTGAAAGATTTTTTTAATAGCGTTTTTAGTGAAGCATCTATTGAAATTAAAGATGAACTAAATAAAAATATGATGATTACTTGGTGGTAGGCTTGGGTAGATACCATATACTCATCATATATTTAACAGCCAAATTACAATAAAAATAAGTAAAATAAATAACACCTTAGTCCCCAAGGCTGCTGGCGTATTGAAGGCTATTGATATGGTTAATATTTCCCATAGATAGTGGTACGAGCACTGGTGACCATTGACCATCATATTTGTAAAATTATATAAGGGATTATTAAATTCTAGACTCAGAACTTAATCTAGATATATCTAAAACGCGCAAACTTTAGCATCACGTTGATTCATCCGTGACGTGAAAGTTTAACCGTGTCGTACGAACAGCCAACACGTAAACTATTAACATATTTTGATAATCAACCCATACATGTAAATTTCAACATTATGTTGAAATTTACATATAAACATATGTATATTAAGCCTTAGGTTTCATTCTTGAAACTAAATTACTGAACACTTATTTTTAATAAAAGTTAATTAAAAGAAAACTTCGTTATTTATTATGAATACGGTACAGTACAGTACAGTACAGTAACAGCTTGTGAATGTCCCACTGCTGGGCTAAGGCCTCCTCTTCTCTTTGGAGGAGAAGGTTTGGAGCCTATTCCACCACGCTGCTCCAATGCGGGTTGGTGGAATACAAATGTGGCAGAATTTTAGTAAAATTAGACACATGCCGGTTTCCTCACGATGTTTTCCTTCACCGTCAAGTACGAGATGAATTATAATCACAAATTAAGCACATGAAATCGGCATTGCATGACCGGGTTTGAACTCGCGATCATCAGTTAATAGTCACGCGTTCTTACCACTGGGCCATATCGGCCTTATTATGAATAATAACTTGGTGGTAGAGCTTTGTGGAAGCTCGTCTGGGTAGGTTAGGTTAGGTTAGCACACCCACTCATCAGATATTCTGCCGCAAAACAGCAGTACTTGTTATTGTTGTGTTCCGATTTGAAGGGTGAGTGAGCCAGTGTAATTACAGGCACAAGGGACATAACATCTTAGTTCCCGAGGTTGGTGGTGCATTGGCGATGTAAGCGATAGTTAACATTATTTACAATGCCATTGTCTATGGGCGTTGGTGACCACTTACCATCAGGTGGCCCATATGCTCGTCTGCCTTCCTATACAATAAAAAAAAGAAAAAAAAAAAGTTAAGCACATGAAAGACAGTTGTGCTTGTCTAGATTTGATTCTGCGATGTGGGCTTGAACACGGACAAACACCGCTAAATTTTCATATACATAATGTATTCTTTTCATCTCATGTCTGATGATGAAGGAAAACATCGTGAGTCAAACATCATGACGGTTTAAATTATAATCAGTTATGTGTATCCAATAACCGAAATAAATATTTTATTTATTATGTAAGTATCTATAGTATGTAAATGTATATATTTATAATGTGTATGTATATTATATTATTATATAATTATATATTTATGGAATATTTATTTATGTATCGTATATAATTATATATACATATATATATTGTATCTATTTATTTTATGTATCAAAATAATTTGTACACCCCTACCATCCTATCTCTCTCCTCTACCAAAGGTTGCCTGGAAGAGATCGCTGTTTTAGCGATAAGGCCGCCTATTGTACATTTTTCTTTTCTTTGTTTTTGTTTTTTTTTATGTTTTTATTATTTTGTCTATATTGGTGTGCAATAAAGAGTATATAAATAAATAAATAAATAACCGTCGTTGGAGCAGCGTGGCGAAACAAGCTCCAATCCTTCCTCTCAAAAAGAAGACCACCTAGCATTGGGATATTTACAATAATGTAATAACATTTTTTATTTATTTAACGTCACAATATAAACTTAATATCATTAGAAATATAAAAGAGGACAAAACATATGATATAACAACTACTAAAAAGCCATATATTCAGACGCATTTGACGATGTCACCGCTTATTTTATACGGAAGGCGGAGAGTGCTGCATCAAGTTAGATCATAAAACATCTAAATGGCCATAAAAAGTAGAGACCCGGAGGTAGCTACGGCGCTTTCTTAGAGTGGGTGAAGCGAACGCAACACACAAGTTCATTACAACTACAAAATTAGAAATAACGAATGTAGTAGTATAATTAATAATAGTGCAATGCATTGAAAACTTTCAAACTCTCAATTTTTGTACTAAACAAAAATCTCATGTCTGGCTAATATCATCCTCTCATCACATTTATACCGGCGATCATCACGAAACTTTGCGTACACGTTGTCAGAGGTATTAAAACACAGTAGGGTAGGGTATGCGGTAGAATTAGTAAATGTACTTCACACGCAGTTAATGTCGCTTTTAAGTAGTTAAAGCATTATTTTATAGGAGAAGATATGAAGCCTTCCACCACACTGCTCCAGTGCGGTATGGTGGAATACACATGTGACAGAATTTCAATAAGTTTAGACACATGCAGTTTTCCTCACGATGCTTTCCTTCAACGTCAAGCACGAGATGAATTATAAACACAAACTAAGCACGTGAAAATTCAGTGTTGCCCCAGTTTGAACCCACGATCATCGGTTAAGATTCAAGCGTTCTAACCACTGGGCCATCTCGATTGCATTATTAATAATTTTAAACACCACGGCACGGACATTATAGGAGAGATAGTATATTGATAATAAATAATGATTTTTTCCATTATAAGATCTGTCTAAAAAAAACATGTGTGCAATTCATACATGGTGGAAGTGAAACCTTCAAAAATTTTGGCACTATGTCTTGGTAAACACGAGTGGAGGGGATACGAAGCAGAGCACAAAGAGAACCACTATCAGAAGAAACACTGTATAATGCTTCCTATCTCATTTTCTCCCACGTTAAATCTTATGAATTTATGTGGCTGTCTCTTTTTACTGTCGCTTTTTCGTTTCATCGACTTTCAAATCACAACGATGCTAAAGACGTTTTCACTTAAATACATAACAACCTACATTATTTAGTCAGGTTCTCTTGTGCCAATTTTACTGGATACCGTTATCCCATGAGGCAAGAAAATCATGATCTCTTTGTTATTATACGTGAAGTTAACAGAATCATTGGGTACTTGGTGTGATGGGACCAATTATCGGAAATCTAAATATTTACAAATCTCAATGTTGTTTCGTCCCCAGAGTTTGAATCGACTTGAATATCTTGAAAATAGGCATAAATATTAAATAACAGTACTTATGAAAATTGTCGCATATCATCTTTTTTGAAAATAATAATCGTAGTATTTTTTAGATATTTATTTATTTAACTTACAATATTACAACACAATAACACATAACATTTTAATGGTGGTAGAGCTTTGTGCAAGCTCGTCTGGGTAGGTACAACCCACACATCTGATGTTCTACCGCAAAACAGCAGTACTTTGTATTGTTATGTTCCGGTTTGAAGGGTGTGTGAGCCAGTGTACAAGGGGCTAAAATCTTATTTCCCAAAGTTGGAGGCGCATTGGTGATGTAAGCGATGGTTAACATTCCACCAGGTGGCTCATAATGTTCGTCCGCCTACCTATATATATATATATAGGCTAAACAAGAGGGCTAATTGCACTTTTAATTCTAGGTAATTAAAGCATGTTTATTATTAATTTTGTCTGAACTGAGTGAGGTTATATTTTAACCTTAATTAAATTTTCTAATCATTAATAAATAACATTTGATATGATATGACAAATGAAAACAATAAATAAATTAAATTGCAATGTATTGTACTTAGAATCGATAATAATTTTAATTGAAATAAATTAAATGTTAATTTAAACAATATTGAAATATAATCAAAGGTGAAAAAAAATATATTTATAATAAGTACGCAGACTAGCAAATGGGTGTCCTGTTGGTAAAACTATCGATAGACAGTACGACATAAATATCCACCATCTCCTACATCGTCAATGTTACCAACCTTGGGAATTAATATGTTATATTCCGTGTGTTACGCTGTCTGGCTCACCCTTCAAAACCGGAACAACAATAATATTGTTGTGTAGCGATAGAATATCTAATGTGTTGTCCAGAGTGACCTGTACAAAGCCCTAACATCAAAATTTTTTTCTCGAAAGTTCGTGTAATTCAAGAAAAAGTATAAAAATAACATTTATTACTTCTTTGAGAAACGGCTAAAGTGAAGTAAAGCGTGACAGACGGCATGATTTAAATTAATTATCTAAAGACTCACGGTACTTACGGGCCCGTCCTGAAAGCACTTCAGAAGTTTACGAAAACAAACTGAAAAATGTTTTTTTAAACGAATTTCGAAAAACGTCTTAAATCTTTAGTCTTAGAGAAGTAATAAGTTTTTTTTTATTAACCGACTTCAAAAAAAGGAGTAGGTTGTCAATTCGTCTGTATGTTATTTTGTGTTTGTTACCTCATAACTTTATTTAACTATAAACACAAATTGGTCAAATACTATGTTTAAGAAAAGATTCAATTTGGTTTGATGGTAATAGTCTACAAGGCTATCATTGTCTTTGGTCTTTGGAAGATATCCACCCCATACAGTCTGGAAAACAAGAAAATATATTTAATGATATATAATAATCAATTATTTTGGTCGTATGGACTCATGTTTGAATTTTTAAATCTGTGGGTTCACAACTACGCCAACGACTTCTCGGCGAAACATATATATATATGTATATTTTTTATGTTACCCGAGAGGACAAATGTCTCTAATCCATCTGATGGCAAGTGGTAGTGAGAGTCCAAACGCGACGACGGCTAGTACAGTCGAGAAGAATGATATGCACTAGCCGTCCTCGCCTTGCAAGTCCGCAAGATGCCTCTTCGTTTGAAGGAACCCAGGTTATAAGAAGAGGAAACACGTGTGCTGGTCCAATTCCATGTTTTGGTGGTGCGACCAAGTTTGGAGTTGCCAAATTTCATCGTGCGCAATATAATTGGTGCTACAGTTCGGCGGTGACATCGGGAGCCAGATGCAAAGTACATTCCTTTTTATTTATTCTTTGGCGAGGAGTCACCATTGAAAAGGGAGGATCCTCCGACCAGACGGGTGTGAGTCTGGTGGGCTACTGCCCCAACGATTGTTGTCGGGTTCTTGTATATATGTTCAATCGCTCTGATAACTTTAATATCGCGATGTAGGATACGTCGTTCTTAGTTCGTATGTGGCGAGATAGATGTCGCTACAATTCAAAAGAAGGTTTATATGTTTTGGTGTACAATATAGAATATTTTTATTATATCATAGCGTGACTTCGGATAATCAAAGTTAACGTGACGTTTGTAAAAATAACTTTTACGCAACAACTTTAAAAAAATTAAACAAGACTTTAATTTTACTAACTACGCGTGTAGCCTCCAGTCAGCCAGTTTTATCCTCTTTACCTAAAAGGGATGTGACCTACTTTATATATTATCTATATAAATAGAAAAGGCTGAAACGGACAGAGCCGGCATTTCAGCGTAGTCACGGCGATCCAATTACTAAATAGTTTGCCGGGCTTTTATATGAAAGGCATCAACACCCCTCCTCCCCACTAAACTGTCGGCCGATACCGCATTAATATTTGGCCGAATGCGGAAATTGCCAATAATGCTTTTTAACCAACAAAAAAAATGAGGATTACGTATTCGACGGATATATGTATATATTAAGAAAATTCATTTCAGACGTTTAAAAGTTCATGAATGGTCAAGAATTTTATAGCAAATATTATTTGATAATGGTTTTATAACAGTTTGGGTTGCTTGATTGATGAGAACGGGGAAAACTGTGAACTCTTTTAATATGGTATCGCATAGAACAAGCTCATAATTAAAGCTTAAGCCACTTCTGTGTAATATAATATAATGTGTAATAAAATAAATGAAAACTGTTTGATTTTTAAACTTATCACATTGAGAGAACAAACCCGGCAACTATGGTCTCATAATATGTACAGTACTTATATATGTATACTTACATATATATTTTACATAATTATATAAACTCCTTTGCCCAGTTACTTGAATTGTTTATTTTAATATCCATTACAAAGTCACGATAAGTAATGAATACTTCAATTTATGAATTACGTTTACCTGTGCGGTTAAACTAAGTGAATGTTTTTATTTTGTATTAATTAGAAAACCACCACTTCAATATAATTATGTAAATTATAACTATTATAAAAATAAATAAAATAATCATTAAATATTAAAGTATTTATATATATATTTTATTTATTTATTACCCATGAAAAAATAATGTTTATTTTCATTTTAACACCCATAAGTCTCGTCAGATTGTTTGGGTGTTAAACTAACAAACATAAAACTAAACTTAATTTATATTATTTAATGGTTACTTATTGCACAACAAAAAAAACATAAAATAAGTAATAGGACACAATCAAACTGCAAATGGTGCGCAAAGGCGGTCTTATAGCGCTTATAGCGATCTCTCCTCTAGCGAAGCTCAATCACCCGGGTACTTATAATACATGTTGTATTATTATAACTGCGTCGTGGGTCTAGTGGCTAGATATAAGACCGCAGACACGGTGGTCCTGGGTTCAATTCCCATTTCGGGCCAATAAATAGTTATTGAGTGTACACTCCCGTGCCTCGGAAAGCACGTTAAGCCGTTGGTCCTGCGTCTGAACTCTTTCCGGTCGTGTCCGATTGCCGTCCCATCGGATTATGAGAGCTAAGGAAAAGAGAGTGCAGCTGTGTTTGCGCACACACTTGTGCACTATAATATCTCCTGCGCAGTTGGTTAATCTCTCTTGAGATTGGCCGCCTTCGCCGAAATCGGTCTGGAGGACCATTATTATTATTATATAATACTGATTACATCTGTTTCTATTAACCATTATAATTTACTAATTAACGTTTCTGTTTAAGCTAAAGGTTGGACTTTAACTGACAGAGATTACCTTCAGGCATTAAGTTCGCCCCTTATTACAACTGCATATTGTTAAAGTGGAAATAATCAATATATTTTTTAAATAATTATAAAAATAAAAATATATTTAAAAAATACCGAGATGGCCCAGTGGTAAGAACGCGTGAATCTTAAACGATGATCGTGGGTTCAAACCCCGGCAAGCACCGCTGAATTTCATGTGCTTGCATTGCTTGCGTGTAACTATAATTCATCTCTGTTGACGGTGAAGGAAAACATCGTGAGGAAACCTGCATGTACCAAATTTCATTGAAATCCTGTCACATTTCACCAACCCGCATTGGAGCAGCATGGTGGAATAAGCTGCAAACCTTATCCTCACAAAGAGGAGAAGAGGCCTTAGCCCAGCAGTGGGACATTCACAGGCTGTTACTTTAATAAAAATAAAACTATTATTTTAAGCATCTCATTTCATCAGACTATAATATCAATCAAATTACATAACAATTTCAAACATGTTCCCAATATTAACGTAAGGTCTTTTAACCCTAATAGCAAAATCCACGTCAGAAACCCTTCAACCTAATGCTATCATAAAAGAAAATTGCTGTATTATTACATCGCGTAGATATAGGTTATAGGAAGTTCCTGAGCTTTCGTATAATTTTGCACTCACAATATCTATAATATATATTATAAATGCGAAGGTTTGTCTATCTGTTACGCTTTCAAGGATAAACCACTGAACTGATTTTGATAAAATTTCAAGCAAGCTTGAGCGACAAGGACGGAAATAGGATATTTTTTATTATGTATTACCTGCCTCTCTTCTAACACGCGGCTGAATGCTAATATATTACAAAACCTTACTAATGTAATAGTGAGGTATAATGTTGTATATTTATATATGTAAAGTTAGAAGCTACAGGTCTTTTCTTAAATAGGATAGACCCTTTTTTACGCTGGAAAACGCATGACGCGTGTGACATGTGTTCCCTCACGGGAACAGTGGGGGGGTATATGGGGCTCACCGTATGTCCAGGACACCGAGTGCACCCCGGTCATCGAAATACCCACTAAAAATCAGCGGTACCCTTCCCGTCTTAAGGGGAGCGCCACGGGATCGCTTGCGCATTCAACCGTGATAATAGGATAGACCTTACCCTAGCATAGGGACATTTACGAATTGGTCATTTTTTATAATTGAGTTTTCTTTATTTTAAAATTCACTACATATTTAAAATGCATAGCCTGTAACTATGCCATTTTTGGATTAAGATCTCGTCTGTGATTTTAGGAGCAGGGTTTCAGCTTATTAGGTGGCAGGCTTTGTCCAAGCTCGTCTGGTTAAATACCACGCATTCGTCATGTACCGCCAAAATGCAATACTTAGTAATTTTGTAAGAACAACATTACAACGCTAACCAACTTACTTGACTTATGTGCTTTCCGGAGCACAGAAGTGTTAAACCGACCCACAAACAACCAAGTACGACCTTTTTTTAAATGATGACATACGGCCTCGGATTTGAACGTGTCGCCTCCAAATCACCAGTTTTACAAACTAACCACTACACCGCCAAGGCAGTAAATCAAATACAATGTAATAAAAAAAAAACAATAAAGAAACTTAATGAGTCTATATATTTTCATTTATTTATAACACTTTCATGACCTATAAAATAATACAATTGTAAAAATATGACATATAAAAATTTAAATTAAAACCAAAAGCTATTTCTTAGTTCCGTTTACAATTTTTACCAGCTATTAATTTCCTTTTAACATCACTGTATGTTATAAAAAGTCGCCCGCCGCGACTGAATTAACACGAAAAACTCAAAAACTTTTTTTTTTTTAATTGCATAGGAAGGCGGACGAGCATTTGGGCCACCTGATGGTAAGTGGTCACCAACGCCCATAGACATTGGCGTTGTAAGAGCTGTTAACAATCTCTTACATCGCCAATGCGCCACCAACCTTGGAAACTAAGATGTTATGTCCCTTGTGCCTGTAATTACACTGGCTCACTCACCCTTCAAACCGGAACACAGCAATAACAAGTACTGCTGTTTTGCGGTAGAATATCTGATGAGTGGGTGGTACCTACCCAGACGAGCTTGCACAAAGCTCTACCACCAAGTACTACCTTTCTAAAAAAATTTTCAAGAGTCGATTGGTGTTGTTTGTAGATACTTGAGTTCGCGCCGCAAGTTTGTCGCTATAACTCAAAGTGAAAACTGTAACTAAAAGAAATTTACAAATATAATGCAGTTATTAATCAATCGATTATTTAGGTAAAACGAAAATTCTTAAATGGTGTCATTATTAAAATAAAAACAGTTACTTACTTATAACGATGATAATGAGTGATTAGTTATATAATACTATTTTCCTCTATCAAATTTAAAATTGGTAATTTTTCGTTTATTTCATAGGTAGGCGGAGCATATGGTATGGATGGTAAGTGATCACCAAAGCCCATAGACAATGATATTGTAAGAGATGTTTACCATCGTCTACATCGCCAATGCGACACCAACCTTGGGAATTAAGATCTTATGTCCCTTGTGTCTGTAATTACACTGGCTCACTCACTCTTCAAACCGGTACACAACAGTACCAAGTTCTGCTGTTTTTCGGTAGAATATCTGATGAGTGGGTGGTACCTACCCAGACGAGCACAAAGCTATACCACCAACTAATAATGACAGAAAGAGAAAAATCTAGCAACTTTTATAATTATCCTTCACCGCCAAGCACGAGATAAATTATAAACACAAATCAAGCACATGAAAATGCAGTGGTGCTTGACCGGGTTTGAACTCACGATCATCGGTTAAGATTCACGCGTTCTAGCCACTGGGCCTTATCGGCTTCTATGTTATTATAAAACTACAATATATTTAAAAATATATATAATTCTGCAAATGTTAAAATGCCAAATTAAATTAATTTGTCATTATAATTCATCTAGTGCTTAACGGTGAAGGAAAACATCGTGAGGAAACCTGCATGTGTAAAATTTCACTGAAATTCTTTCACATGTGTATGCCACCAACCCGCATTGGAGAAGCGTGGTGGAATAAGCTCCAAACCTTCTCCTCAAAAAGAGGAGAAGAGGCCTTAGCCCAGTAGTGGGACACTCACAGGCTGTTATTATTTATAAATGTTAAAATATTTAATATAAATGTTAAATGTTAAAAGCAAGCGCTAACATAATTATATATAATTTTTACCTTTAGAAAAATACAATTGCTAAAACAATGCACCGTAAATATATTTATTTTAAAATTGACGTTTTTCACGTACTTATGTAGTTAGCAAATAGGCGTGGGTGGCTTAATGGTTAGAAAGAACGAATCGTAAAGAATGAAAACGGGTTCCAATCCAGACCAGTAACGCTGAGTTTTCCTTAGCTTAATTTGTGTTTATAATTCATTTCTTACTTTGAAATAACTTACGTATTTGATAAAATTCTACTAATTTCCACGAACACGCTGAAGCTACTTTGTGAAATAACTTGGCAATTCTTTTTTTTGTACTATAGGTGGTCACCGTCGTCCCTAGACCTTGGCATTGCTAATGTGCTTGTTTTTACACTGGCACACTCACCCTTCAAACCGCAAAACAGAAGTACTTAGTACTTGGTACTGTTGTTTTGTGGTAGAAAATCTAATGAGTCTCTCCTCAAGTGGGAAGCAAGCCTCTGCCCGCAGCTTGATACAGAGATGTTCGGTACTCTATGGCCGTTTCTGTACCCTTAAAAAGTCGTATGCAAAATTTATTCATAATCCGTTAAACAGTTAAGACGCAAAACAAAATAATAAACAGACTTACACATTTATAATATTGGTTAGGATCTGCATGTCTTAACTAATAGTATAAATATGAAAGTGAGTTTGTTTGTTTGTCACGCTTTCACACCTAAACCACTGAGCCGATTTTAAAAATAATTTCACCAATTGAAGGCTACATTATCAGCGAGTAACATAGGCTACATTTTGTTCCTGTATTCTCACGGGAACGGTAACTACGCGGGTGAAACCGCAGACAAAACGCTCGTAGAATATAAGATTTAAATAGTGTTGCTTGTATTTATATTTTAACATTTGAAGTTAGCTAATTGCTAATTAAACTTCAAACTTGTGACATAATTAGCTCTTGATTACTTCCCCTTGTTTCAGGAGTATGATGACAAACATATTCTAATTAGATAAAGAATTAAATAGTCGAAATGTTTGCTAGGACCGGATATATGTTTAATTTGAGGTTTTTCGTCCAGAGAAATAGAAGTACAGCTATTTTTTTTATAATTTACTTTGAAAGCAAAATTATTGTACGAGTACGAGTAGTTTCCTAGATTAGCCGGATCAAACAAACAAACTCTTCAGCTTTATATATTATTATAGATAAATACAACAGTACCGCAATAGTTTCGAAGGAACTGAGCCGATTTTCAAAACCAAACCAAGCTTTAATATTACGTCTGAATTAATTTATCAGTTGAACGAATTCGCCAGTTGAATTGAATCTTGATTCATATTTTGTAGTACCTTGTAGTCAATGTTTGACTTTGAAGTAAAACGAGATTATTTAATAATATTAGAGAGAAACGTTTAACGCAATTTGTTTTGGGTTTAATTTTAACTTAATTATGAATGAAATTATAACTAAGTGATTTAATTGTGAACCCTTTATATAACTCCAAAACGTCTGAAATTGAGTCGTGTCTTTTAAGAAATTAGAAAGAAACAGTAAAATAATCTCGATAAGAAAATATGCTAAATAGTAGGTTATAAGATAATAAGTAAGGTTCTCCAGACCGATTTCGGCCACGGCGGCCAATCTCAAGAGAGATTAGCCAACTGCGCAGGAGATATTATAGTGCACAAGTGTGTGCGCAAACACAGGTGCACTCTCTTTTCCTTAGCTCTCATAATCCGATAGGATGGCAATCCGACACGACCGGAAAGAGTTCAGGCGCAAGACCAGCGGCTTAACGTGCTTTCCGAGGCACGGGAGTGTACACACTTCCAACTTCCAGACTCCGGGCTGCTACTGAGAATTTTTCTGACAGAAAAACCCAATAACTATTTATTGGCCTGACCTGGGAATTGAACCCAGGACCACCGAGTCTGCGGCCTTATATCAAGCCGAGCTAGACCAACGAGGCAGTCATAATTATGTAACATCTGGATTCTGTAAAATAGATGTAATACTTACATATAATAAAAATATGTATATGGGCTCGACCAGGTATTCGAACCTTGGTCTCTAGACCTACATATAAACTAGGTAATAGACCAACGATCAGTCCAAGGTGACCAAGGTCAGCCTTAGCAATGAAATTAAATTTATTTTGACTATATAATTTCAATGCCTTTTGGAATAAGAATGGAAAAAATCATATAGAAAAATTGAAGATATAAATTCTATTACAAGATCTAAATTTAAATCACAATTTCTTTTTTTTTTAATAAAGAAAGTATTCTTTAGTGTCAGTCAAAGTATGAACTAACAGTGAAAAGACAACACTGTCTTTTTTTTTTTTTTTATTGCATAGGAAGGCGGACGAGCATATGGGCCACCTGATGGTAAGTGGTCACCAACGCCCATAGACATTGGCGTTGTAAGAGCTGTCAACCATCTCTTACATCGCCAATGCGCCACCAACCTTGGGAACTAAGATGTTATGTCCCTTGTGCCTGTAATTACACTGGCTCACTCACCCTTCAAACCGGAACACAGCAATAACAAGTACTGCTGTTTTGCGGTAGAATATCTGATGAGTGGGTGGTACCTACCCAGACGAGCTTGCACAAAGCTCTACCACCAAGTAGAACTCAGAAGAACCGACGAAAGTGACTCAGCGGATTCGTCGTCAACTTGTGTATTATTATGGCGTAAATACGTATATGCAGATTAAAGTGAAAACTTGCTATGGAATTTATGACACAATACACAATCAGATGAATGAACAAACATACTCTTTTATTTATATATATTTCGTGTTCGACGGTGCGTGAAAATATCATTAGAAACCCTTGAATTTTGCCACATGTGCTCACCAAGCTGCATTAGAGCAGTGTGGTGGAATGAGCCCCAGCTTATGAGGGGAGAGCTGTACGACCTGCGTTTATAAAGACGACGCTACAAACTCAAACAGTATATGCTTAATATATGATGAAAAAATCCATATATTGTACAAATTCGATTTGTTTGTATGTTAAGCTTACACTTATCTACTAAACCAATTAAATTTTGCATAATTATCAAGAAACAGAAAAGAATAATGATTACATAGAATATATTTAAAAAAAATCCCGCTGAGTTTCTCAAGTCTGAGGTGTTTATTTCCGAACCGGTGGTAGATTTATGACAATCAATCAGTAATTGTAACGCTTGAATATTGAACTTACCATCAGGTGGCTCGCCTACCTATACAATGAAATAAAAATAAAATATTAGCTAACAAATTTATAAAAACATAATAAAAAAATTAAATTAAATTAATATTTTATATGATTAATATATAATGCTGAAGAGTTTGTTTGTTTGATCCGGCTAATCTCAGGAACTACTGGTTCGAATTTAATAATTATTTTTGTATTGGATAGTCCTTACATCGAGGAAGGATATACTTATTTATATCTATTATATTTTTATTAATTATACGCGGGTGTAACCGCGGGGCACAGCTAGTCCTTTATAAGTACTAGCGTAGTTCGTAAGCTTTTTCCTATTGATTACTAACATAATATGATTTGTGAAAATCTACAATAAAGTTATAAGTTAGTACTATTGGTATACGGACTCTTACTGTTTACGCAATTCATCTTTTTGCTCGCTGCTGTCCAAGGCTTCGAGAGGCGTCCAAACATCGGAATACCCACTAAAAAAACCAGCGGTACCCTTCCTGCCTTAATGGGGAGCTCCACGGGATATTTGTGCATGCTACCGTGATTTGTAAAAAAACCTGACATAACCTGTACCATTGTATTATAGATTTGACAAGTAATTTATAAACAAAAGTCAACACTAAGAAAGAAAAGAAAATTCACTATGTTTCTATTTTTTTTAATTTCACCAACCTTGGGAACTAAGATGTTATGTCCCTTGTGCCTGTAATGACACTGGTTCACTCACACTTCGAACCGGAACACAACAATACCAAGTACTGCTGTTTTGTGATAGAATATCTAAGTTTTTTTTTCCAACATGTATGTTGCAAGTCTTTAAATAAAAAGTCAAAATATTCTTTTTACAAGGAGGCTATTATGCGCGAAGGAAATATAGATTCCAATGATAAGAACAGGCAAGTAACAATGTAGTTAAAAATTTCAAACCCTCGAGTAAGTGAATTCGGGTACTGCTATTGTCATAAATCTTGAAAAACTTCACCGTATATTTCTTGGGAAAATAAACTCCGAGTTACGTTTATTTTTATAAAAAAAAAACTTTTAAACTCCAGTAAGAAACTGACCGCAAAACGTGCGAAACGCTTTAAAACTGGAAACGTTATACAATTATAAAAGAACTCCTTCGTTCCACCTCCATTTTTCTATTTCTGAACCTTAAAAAAAACCGTGCAATTTTTATCTCTTTCATTCACTAGATAAAATAACAAGATGCAAAATATACATTAAATACTTCTTAGATCCATAAATTAGTGTCCAGTAGTATGTTATTTGTTTTTTCATTAAATTAAATTCAGTATTCCCCTGCGACCAAGCTTGCAATTATATATGTTTAATAATAAAATTATATGCCATGAATGATAATAATCTACATACAATAAGTCCACGCTTTACATAACTCAATTAATGATTATAATTATAAATTTATCATTTATTAATAGGCAAAGTGAAAAATAACAGTGAAACCAAAATACACTAAAATTTCCGGGGTCAACAACCCGTAAAACACAACGTTCATTTACGCAGAGTAAATGAACCAATCCGAATGTTGCTTTATTGAATATCCTTCGCCGTGTGAAGACACTAGTGGACTTAGTAGTGGACGAGGTAGTGGACGAAGTGGATAATTTCGCTAGTGAATTTAGGTGTAAAAGATGGAATTTAGTTTGTGACAAAATCCTTAAATATCTAATGAGATACCTTTTAATAATATGTATTTATATACATATATAATAATTAAATTATTAAAACGGTAACTGAAAGTGGTAAGCACGCCTGAATCCTAACCGATAATCGAGGATTCAAATCGGGCAAGCACCACTGCTTTTCATGTGTTTAATTTGTGATTATAATTCATCTCGTGCTTGACGGTGAAGGAAAACATCGTGAGGAAAATACTTAAAAAATTTGTCGTGTTATACGTATTTGAATTATACACATAAAATATTTTAAGTATTTAAACAGCTTGTAACTTTCAAATAATCATATTTATAAAATATAATAATAACAGCCTGTGAATGTCCCAATACTGGGCTAAGGCCTTTTCACCTCTTTTTGAGGAGAAGGTTTGGAGCTTATTCCACCACGCTGCTCCAATGCTGGTTGGTGGAATACACGTGTTACAGAATTTCAGTGAAATTTGACACATGCAGTTTTAATATTTGTTTAATAATAAATTCGTTTAACGATATGTCTAATAGACAACAAAATACATAAATCAAAACGATTATGTATATTTTTTATATTAATACTTTACTACTATTTTTTTTTACTTTACTGTTTATATCAATTTTAAATAGTGCAACATTACTTTTTTTGAATCTAAGCCTTATATGTGAATATGAACATTACAATAAATACATTCATTACATATTGAACATTGATATATTAATTTCACAGACTTTCTATCTACTAATATTATAAATGCTAAAGTAATAAAATATTTATTCAGTTTCACATCTAAACCACTGAAGTAGTTTTGTTCTAATTTACTATGAAGCAAGCTTGAGCCTACAAGAAGGCTATAGGCTACGTTTTTTTCCTAAATCGTTCAAAAACACTCGATTGAAATAACGATTAAAAACAAATAATGTATGTAATAATAATAGTTTTACAAAACACATTCTCCATCAAGATTCATTAAAAAAAAAATTGATACACCTGATATAAAAATTCAGTATAATCATTGTTCAAGAAAATAAATTAATATATTTTAAAAACGATTTTTTTTACCCCTTAAGAGCGAAAGAAAATAACCTTTTTGAGCACTTCTTATATTTGATATAAAAAAATAACATTTTTTTGTAATCTTTTCCATGATCGTGATGAGCCACTTACCTTTATTTAATTCGTCTCTCGTTCTCGATGTAGCTTTGAAAAATGCTTAAGACACTTGATTTCACTCAAAAAAATAATTATTAACCGCACGTTTCGTTCGCGAGCGGAAAATTCAACTTTCCTTAGCGACGTCCGATCCTCGAGACCGTTGAACGGGTACTGACTGACGCTGAAAACGCGAGGAAACAGGAACATTAAATTCGTATTTTACAGGAGAGCGCATGTCTGTATTACCAACAATCTAAAATATATTATGTTACTTATGTTTTAAGGTATATTTTTCCTTGATTAATCTGAGATTTATGGTGTAATTGTTCCGAAAATGTTACCAACGCTAGCATGGTTCGGAAAATTCGTAGCACCTATGGTAATAATTGATGAGATTTTTAATAATCTATTTGTAGTAAAGTCTTTTTAAGTTGATAAGTGGTCGTGGTACCACAATACCATTTTGAGGTAAAATTTCGATACATACTTAATAAATATATATACTGGCTGCTCGTCCCGACTTCGTATGAGAAAATAAGGCTTTTTTTTTCTTGTTAAAAAGCAATATAGTTATTTATCTTCGCCAATTAATAATAAATTTAATTCTCAGATGAAAAACCTTTATCAATTAATTCAAAATTAAACAATAAAAAGCGTGGATCCAATATTTGTTGATCCAAGTACAATATATACGAAACTTACGCGTTTAATTGCCTCCGTAAAATGTAAGATGAAAAAAGTAACAGAGTACAGTATTATGGAGTTTTTTGCAAGTTCTTCTCGGTAGTCTGGTAATAGCTTTATATTTTGTTCAATATCTAACATGATTAACAAATGCCATTATAAGTCTTATTGAATTAAGAATAATTTGATTAATTGATTATGAACGTATTTCATAATTGTAAGAAATCAGTATACTTTTAGATCACTTATTGTTAAACAGTCTCATGTCTACCTTTTGCACTCCTTGTTATCTTGATGTGAGGTCGATTACCCAGAGGTCTTGGGTTCAATTCCCAGGAAAGGCCAAAAAAGTTATTGGGTGTTTCAGAAAGTTCTCATTAGCAGCCCGAAGTCTAGAAGTGTTCACACTTCCATGCCTCGGAAAGCACGTAAAGCCGTTGGTCCTGCACCTGAACTCTTTCCGGTCGTGCCGTCCCATCGGATTATGAGAGCTAGGGAATAGAGAGTGCTCTTGTGCTTGCGCACACACTTGTGCATTATAATATCTCCTGCGCAGTTTGTTAATCTCTGTTAAGATTGGCCGCCGTGGCCGAATTCAGTCTGGAGGACGTTATTATTATTATAATAATGATCTTGTAGTTACAGGTTCAAATTCCGACTTTGGCCATTGAAATTTCCTAGAACCCTGGTGTTTTCAATTTGAGATACAATCTCTTGCTCTGAAAAGCTCATCACAACACAACTAAAATATTTTATAATAATAGAGAAATTTCACTTTGTTGGCGGGCGTCACATTTTTACCATTGGAGTTATCGTTCATTCTTCGTTAACTCACACAACAAATAACTCGGTGGTAGAGTTTTGTGCAAGGTCGTCTGGGTTAGTTCCAATGGTTGGCGATTTTTTTTTTAAAGAAGTGTACAATGCCACTCTCTATGCGCATTGCAGACCACATACTATCAGGTCGCCTATATGCTGGTCCGCCTAACTATACTAAAAAACATTTTAATTTGACAAAACAAAGAAATCAAGATTAATTCATTTATTATCATGATTTATGTTATTTATACAAGTTTTAACAAAACTCCAACTGGCTTATTAGTTGCAACTCGACTTCATCAAACCTAAAAAATCAACGGCCTTTTTATGAATACCATAAAAAGCATATACATCAATCACTTTCATCCTATCAGCGATTCAGTGCTTCAATATTTGCCGAGAAAAAAAACCACTAAACAACCCATTGAATTTCGAAAAGCTGTAACGAGCGCTTTTAAATAAATAAAACAAGCTAAAAGCGCTGACAGACTGACTGTTAACGTAACGAGACCGTCGTCAAATATTGATTGGTTCAGCGCTGACAGCGACTTCTTTCGTTGGCATTTCGTTAAATTTCAAGCATATCCGAAACACGCGATGCAACATTCGGATCTTTCAAAGCATTATTTATTTATATTTCAATACAAACAAAGTATAAATATAATTATTCCAATAGCACCTAGTAGTTATAACTATTACTAAGTAATACTTCATTAAGTATTTATAATGTTTATAATTCCTCTCGTGCTCGACGGTGAAGGAAAACTTCGTGAGGAAACCTGCATGTGTCAAATTTCATTCAAATTCTGCCACATGTGTATTCCAACAACCCGCATTGGGGCAGCGTGATGGAATAAGCTCCAAACCTTCTCCTCAAAAAAGGAGAAGAGGCCTTAGCTCAACAGAGGGACATTCACAGGCACTATACTTCATTAAGTGCTACTTTATATAGAATCATTGCTTTATTTATAACTAGCACCCCGCGGTTTCACTCGCGTATAATGAGTAAAACATAAACCTAGTGCCTTCCTCGATAAAAGGACTATACAACACAAAAATATTTTTTAAATTCGAACCTGTAGTTCCTGAGATTAGCCGGATCAAACAAACAAACTCTTCAGCTTTATATATTAGAATATAGATTATTATTCAGCGGGTCTTAAGCGAAATAGTACCCCTCTGACATTGTTGATTTTACATTTGAAAGAAAAAGACAGCATTGTTTAACTAATTACCCCCAAAACAACATTTATAACTAAAATTCATAAATGTATAAAATTAAAAGAACATTATAACACATAAGATAAGGTCCTCCATACCGATTTCGGCCACGGCGGCCAATCTTAAGAGAGATTAGCCAACTGCGCAGGAGATATTATAGTGTGTGCGCAAACACAGGTTCACTCTCTTTTCCTTAGCTCTCATAATCCGATGGGCCGGCAATCCGACACGACCGGAAAGAGTTCAGGCGCAGGACCAACGGCTTAACGTGCTTTCCGAGGCACAGGAGTGTACACACTTCCAACTTCCAGACTCCGAGCTGCTACTGAGAATTTTCTGAGAGAAAACCCCAATAACTATATATTGGCCCGACCTGGGAATTGAACCCGTGTCTGCGGCCTTATATCAAGCCACTAGACCAACGAGGCAGTCAGTATAACACATAACAATACACATACATAATTTTACAATAACGCCTGTACATAAATTGATGAAACCTTTTTTTGCAGGGCGTCTTAGCGGTTGCTGGCGATTGTTAATATTTCTTAAAATGTCTATGGCTGATGGTGGCCAATTACAAGTCCTGCCTTATAATAACAACGCTATAATATAAATACATAAACATTTATTCCTTTATTGAGAAAAATATACTGCACAAAATGCAGTTTTAATGCTAATAGAATTTTCTACCAGCGGACATTAGGAAGTGCTGGAAAGGACACCTGTCTGTGCTGTACGTAAACAAAGATTAACGTAAAGTTAAAATGTATTCTAGTAAATAATACATATATTTAGCATCCAGAAGTGAAAACTAAATTATACATTGAATTACTTTAAGTAACAATTTTAATAATTTTTCAAAGTATTTACATTAAAACCTTAACTAAATAAAAAATAAAATTAAAAATAATTATTATACAAGTCGTGACCGCGTGGAATGGTGGCAAGAATGCTAGCAGCATAGTATTAGTTTTATAACAACTCGAATGGGTCTATTAAAAAATATAACACTAAATCATATAAAATTGATTTAAATTACTCACTCAAACATTCTTTAAATCCAAATAACACATTTGAAAAATGTCTTCAAATGTGTTACAAATCGTAAGACTCGCCAATAATGAATTAATTACTTTACCTTTATGTGCACTAACAAGATGGCGGCGGCTTTATATTAGCGCGCATCTTTTTAACCCCTGACGCAAAAATAAGCCTGTAAATGTCCCACTGCTGGGCTAAGGCCTCTTCTCTTCTTTGGGAGGTTTGGAGCTTATTCCACCACGCTGCTCCAATGCGAGTTGGTGGAATACACATGTGACAGAATTACAGTGTAAATTGTCACATGGTTTCCTCACGATGTTTTCCTTCACCATCAAGCACTAGCTGAAAAAAAGTAAATAAGACATATTTTATTACATTTCTATTTAATGATGTTCTGGTAGGATATCCGAAAGTAATTTTATTTTAATCACCAAAATAAAATAGTAGTTATTCCGTATTCGTAATTAAATAACAGTCATGTCAATAATGGACGCAGACAGCGGACGGGGCGGGATGGCGTCGCGACGCTGGCATAAAAACCAGATTGGATTAGTTTTTCCTACAATAAGACAGACGATCGGATAGGCCACCTGACAACAAGTAACTATTGCATGGATACTAATACTGTGAAATATATAATGAAAAACAAAAATCTTTATTCAATATAGAGTCTGGGTGTAATTATCTATAAAGAAACGTAGTATATAAATAAATATATATATATAGTATATCAGTTGTCTGGTTTCCATAGTCCGAGCTCTGCTTAGTTTAGGATCAGATGGCTTTGTTTGACTAAAGTCCCAGGATATTATTATTATTATATGTATGTATATAATTTATAGTATTTCTTCTAATATTTTATTTTATTATTAGCTTAACTGACCGGACGTTGTCAACGGCCCCACAACTGATTTTGTTATATTACATTTAAAATTAATAAAAAAAATTATAATCTTAATAAATTGTTTTATTAATGAAGCGCTCTTAGTGGAACGTACCCCTTTCACTCGTTCACCCCGTGACAATTTTAATAAGTAAGGAAATTTTTATCCTTACACCTATTAAATTGTAAACTTTTATCTGTAATTATTAATGTATGTCATGGTACCACCATGACATGGTACCACCATGACATGGTACCACCATGACATACAATAATAATTTCCTAAATAAATAAATCTGTTTATTAAAATAAACTAGTGCGGGCTCTTTACATTCTTTCAGAATTGATCATATCACAATTAACATGCCCAAGCAAATTGAGTCAGTAAAGTAACAGCCTGTGAATGTCCCACTGTTGGGCTAAGGCCTCTTTTTCTCTTTGAGGAGAAGGTTTGGAGCTTATTCCACCACGATGCTCCAATGCGAATTGGTGGAATACACTTGAGACAAAATTTCAGTGAAATTTGGCACATGCAGGTTTCCGTGCACGAGATGAATCAAAATCACAAATTTAGTACATGA
Source organism: Nymphalis c-album (assembly GCA_963151315.1). Lineage (NCBI taxonomy): Eukaryota > Metazoa > Arthropoda > Insecta > Lepidoptera > Nymphalidae > Nymphalis > Nymphalis c-album. Next base: position 6,878,793 of record OY720610.1, read on the forward strand.
ATTTCAGTGGGGCTTGCCCGGGTTTGAACCCACGATCATCGGTTAAGATTCACGCGTTCTTACCACTAGGCCATCTCGGCTTACTTATTTTATTTATGAGTCAAATATTTATGATACAAAATTACTTATGACAATAAAATCCACACCACAACTAAAGTCACAAAATCATTTCGATTGACAGGAACAAAGGTATTTGCTTTATATATTATTTAAATTTTAATTAAAAACTCGCATTACGATTTCATTTTACCACAATGTTATGTTTTATCAGTTATCGTTATTGTTATGTAGTCGTTATGTACATAAGGGTGAGGCCACAATATTACGGTGCGACGACGCGTCGTAAAAACGAAACAGCTTGTAATGTGATGCGTTAACGCAACGCAAAAAATATATGCGTATCAGAAAACTCTGTTCCATAGTTTAATATCTAGTAGACCACACAGACACAATCACATACACACACACAATGAATTCTATATCTGCATTCAGATGCATTAAAAAAAACAGAATAGAAAGTACGGGGTGCATTAATTTCTAGCTGCCATTGTCTACCTATATTTTTTACGGGTAAACCACCAAACCTTATGATGAATTTAAGTTGGAAACCAAATTTGAACCTCTATGAAGGATAAGGCTGGTTAGCTATAAAGGAGTCGATAAGTTCGCATACACTCCATATCTAAGAACAAGTAAAGCCGTTAGTCCTGAATAACAAGTTTTAAAGTAAATAGCTTATAAACAATAATATACGAAAAACGAATTCATGTGCCTTAGAGAGAGGGGCTGTGACAATCGGTCCGAGTCTTACTTGGCGCAAAGGTTGTCCAATGCCGTACAGCACGGAAACGCGGCCTGTGTGGTGGGCAGCTTTGCGTCGAGTGAGAAAGGTGAGGAAATATTTTATTAAATTTTAGTGTGGTCATTGCTAAATAAAATAAGTATAATTTATAATATTAGTATAGATTAAATATTCATATAATATATATTTATTTTAACTTATATTCGATTTCAATAATTCCTTGCTTTCATTGTTTCATCAAATTAATATCAGTTTTTGATCGTCACAATGGCGCAGGTGTAGTCAATTATGAATGTTATACTACGTACGCCTGAGAGAAAATTGATATAGGCCAGGAGTCGGTAACGTTTTACTTGCTGTAAATTGTTTCATGTAATTGTCGTTTGTAATGTACTAAATTTGTATTAAGTATTAAACAGTTAAAATAATGTTTTTATAACGTAGTCTACGTTATAAAAATGTAAATTAAATTTTATAAAGTATTATAAAATTTCCATCTGCCACAAATATTAAAACCGGTTCTCAATTTATGTTTTTAGTTTGTAATTACATGTAAATTCACGTACAGTATTAAATGTCAAAGTCTGTGACTGGCTAAAGTTTAAGGTAAAGAAATAATTATAATTATTTAATACTTAAGTTATATTATAAATGCGAAAGTAAGTTTATTAATGTGTTTGATGTTTGTTCCGCTTTCGCGTCTTAAATATTCATCTGATTATCATAAAATTTCGATTACAAGTTGAGAAAGGTAAAGAAAAAAAAGTCGCTAGTCCAAAGTGGTGGCAAATAGAACAGGATACAGTGAAGTGGACATCATTGGAGGAGGCCTTTACCCAACCTGGGGACCTTGCTAATAATTACAAATAGTGTTATAGTATAAAAATAGTAAATTAAGAAGTAGCAGGATGAAATAAAGGTGTGAGACGATTTGAACCAAAGACAAAATTAACTATATAACAAAAGAGTGATATATTACCACCAGCGCTCGGCCTTTACAAGGCTTTGACCTTAATATGATTGATGTATAAATACATTTGAAACTTCAGATACGCAAACACGACTAATTAACGTAGACGGTGAGTCTGTTTCGAGTTTTGATTTAACTCCGAGTTTAAAACTAGAATTATACTGTGGACAAGTTGTTTCATGCGGCTGCGCCTGTAAATCATCTATGCTCTGTTACGAGTAGGGTCAGCAAAAAAACATAATCCATATATTCACACAAACCATTAAAAATGAGATGAGTTTGTAATCATGACCGCGTTGAATGATGGCATGAGTACCAGCGTCATATCCCCGTTGGACAGCAATTCCAAGTTGCGTGGCACAAATTGAACCACACGACAATACACACCAGCGAAAACAATAAGACTATATTGTAAAACCGTTTTTTGCACTATTATTACAAAGTGAAAGTGTAAATGGCCATAGGCCATGATTAAATTACCCCAGAGGTTGTCTTGGTCTTGTTTTTCTTTTGGTTTATCCCGTCCGCGTCCGTGTGGTTGTCACCGTCCGTGTAGTTTGTACAATGATGACGGTGATGATGATGGCGAATTCCTCCCAACATATTTCGTCCACGGCCTTCTCCAGTAACTAAATTTCTATAGAACAATGATCTCCACGTATCTTCTACCCAAAAAATCCTTAGAAAATCTCTTTTTTTTTCTATTTCTGATATTTTAATGAATAATTACATTAATAACAATTTACCACGCGATAATAAGATAAGAGAAATATCTGATCTCACCAAAGAAATTCCAATCAAATAAAAAACAAAAAGTGATTGGGTTTAGGCGTCCTAAATTACAATAGAAATAATCTTTCTTAAACGCAATTTGAGAAAAGTGGCTAATGACTTAGCGTCCATGACTCACGGCAATATGTATCTTCTGTGCTTATGATAAGAACCATAATGCCGTAAAGTAAGTAACAGCCTGTGAATGTCCCACTGCTGGGCTAAGGCCTCTTCTCCTCTTTGTGAGGAGAAGGATTTGGAGCTTATTCCACCACGCTGCTCCAATGCGGGTTGGTGGAATACACATGTGACAGAATTTCAATGAAATTTGACTCATGCAGGTTTCCTCACGATGTTTTCCTTCACCGTAAAGCACGAGATGAATTATAATCACAAATTAAGCACATGAAATTCAGCGGTGCTTGCCCAGGTTTGAACCCACGATCATCGGTTAAGATTCACGCGTTCTTACCACTGGGCCATCTCGGCTTACTTTTCCTCGGTAGTATAGTGGTAAGTATTCCCACCTGTCGACTTTTAAGTTAAGCAAAAATACATGAAGTCGGTACTAAAACTAAACAATAACATTTCAATAAAAAAAATATTATTAAAGCCTTAAATAAATACAAATTAAAAATAATTACTATATAAATCGTGACTCGTGACTTGTGGAATGGTCGCAAGAATGCTGCTACATTTTCGAAAAAAGAACCAGACCTCCTGTCACCAGTGGAGGCAATAAGACGGGTTGTAATATTTTGGATGACATTTTTTCAGCCTTTTCCGCGGCAGCTCCGGCTTTTAATATTGTTTCCCTGATATGAGAGGGAGCCAGTGTGTTCCACAAAAGGGGACGGTCCCGTTTCCAGGGAACCAATGTCGGGCCATCAGGTCACTTGCCATCATCACGGCTAATTCCATAAGGCTCAATGAAGCTTAATTAATTTTTAATAACATTAATTACCAATATTATAAAAAAGGACGCTCTAAGCTTAGCTTATTAATGTAGTTTATTTGCAACACTTCAGAAAGGAATCAATACAAACCCAATAAATACCTCGAAATCAAGTTAGCAAACTGTCCAGGTTTGAATAGCAGTCCAAGTCACTTAAATCATTATACGAAGACGGTTGACGTGGTTGGTAGGCTTGCCATTCGCACCGCAGATCGTAGGTTCGATTCCCACCCGGGACAGACATTGTCCATGAACATGTCTGTTTATCCTGAGACTGGGTGTAATTCAAATCCTTAACACCAGCACAAAATGAATCTCAACCAAATCCTGTTATTTATTTATTTATTTATAGCATAGGAAGGTGGACGAGCGTATGGGCCACCTGATGGTAAGTGGTCACCAACGCCCATAGACATTGGCATTGTAAGAGATGTTAACCATCGCTTACATCGCTAATGTACCACCAACCTTGGGAATTAAGAAGCTATGTCCCTTGTGCCTGTAATTACACTGGCTCACTCACCCTTCAAACCGGAACACAACAATACCAAGTATTGCTGTATTTCGGTAGAATATCTGATGAGTGGGTGGTACCTACCCAGACGAGCTTGCACAAAGCTTTACCACCAAAGTTTATTTAGTTATTGTTTATTTATAGTAGATATATGTATGTATACATTTCGAGTTTGCTAGAATTTGTTTTTGGTATTTTAAATTGTTAGATTTCTTACCCTAATCTATTTTTACTAAGTATCCTAAAAAAACCTTATGATTTATTTCTATGTTAATTTAAGAGCATTTAAGATGAGGCTACTTTTTGTAGGCAACATTAAGAAAAATACTATTATAGGGGAATCCCGAATAGCTTAATGTCATGGGTAGTGTACTAGTGTACCATATAAGGCTTAGACTAAAACTTAATGTAATTAAGAGTGCCTTATGTACATAATATACATATTTTAGGTCAAACAATAGTCAGAGTAGTTACAACCCCCATTTATAATAAATAAATACCTTGAATGCGAGGTCTGGTCCTATTCATAGGATTATGCGTTTTTTTCATAATTTCCATAATATGATAAAAATTATAATTATTATATTATTATATACATACAATATAACATAAACCAAGTCATTTTAGGTTTATGTAAACATTCTTATATATAAGATATACATAATTGTATATCCTTATTTACATTCGTAAGAACTTACTTGAATTAAGTGTATTTTGATTTTTTTGTTTCGTTACTATATATTTAAATAATTTACTAAAACTGAAAATACCGCTAAGTAATCTTTTATCAATATATAAGCAATTCTTTTGTATATATTTTTTTGGTATAGAAAGGCGGACGAGCATGTGAGCACCTGATGGTAAGTGGTCACTAAAGCCGATAGACAATAGCATTGTAAGAAATGTTAACCATCGCTTACATCACCAATGCGCCACCAACCTTGGGAACTAAAACGTTATGTACCTCGTGCCTGTAATTACACTGGAAGCCTTTCCCCTTCAAACTGCTGTTTTGCAATATAATATCTAGATATATTTATTTATTTATTTAGCATGTAGACAAAGTTTTGATTTTTAATTTTACTTATATGTCTAACCTAAAAAAATCGCAATTGCTAACAAAAATAAAACTTTTTATAACCGATTATTAAAGGCAAATGCATTTTTTTGAGCTCCTTTCAAAATTTCAATCAGATAAAACAGCCACATTCGTTTTATTTTAATGAAATCTATAACAATAAAATGTACCTCTTTTGTTCCTATTCCTTCCTTCTACATTTCTTTTTAACATATAAGTGAAATATATGATCCGTCGTTAGTGAGTGCAACGCGAACTCGCTTTGAAAATAAAATTGAAAAGTTGAATTTAATATGCAACGTTTATTTCGCAAATATAACAAAGACAGTTTATTACTTTATTGTTTTGGTGAAAACTACAAATTAGTTTTAAAATTACACTTCTGTGATGAGAGTCAAGTCTTGATCAACAGGCAAGTTTGATTGCACTATTTTCATATAAATAACGTTATAATGCACGACACGACAGGCACAAGAGACATAACATCTTAGTTCCCAAGGTTAGTGGCGCGTTGTCAATGTAACCAATGGTTATTATTTCTTGGTCACTTAAAATCAAGGTTTTTTTTTTATTGCCTAGGAAGGCGGACGAGCATGTGGGCCACCTGATGGTAAGTGGTCACCAATGCCCATAGACATTGGCATTGCAAGAGATGTTAACCATCGCTTACATCGCCAATGCGCCACCAACCTTGGGAACTAAGATATTATGTCCTTTGTGCCTGTACACTGGCTCACTCACCCTTCAAACCGGAACACAACAGTACCAAGTACTGCTGTTTTGCGGTAGAATATCTGATGAGTGAGTGATACCTATTACCTACCCAGACGAGCATGCACAAAGCTGACAGCGGAACACAACAGTACCAAGTACTGCTGTTTTGCGGTAGAATATCTGATGAGTGGGTGGTACCAACCCAGACGAGCCTGCACAAAGCTCTACCACCAAGTAGATATATTTTTTATCAGATTGATTTTATATATAAAAACAAACACAACTTGTGCCACGCAACAGGTCCGCTGGGATCAAACAAGCTGCAACTCAGAGTGTGCCAATTAATATTGCATCAATTAATCACAACTTAGAAGTGACAGTGAGCCGTGTAGTTTATCTTGTATCACCGTGGGTGTAGCTAGCATTAGCGTTTAACTAGACCTGTGCTGTATTTAGGAATATAAACAGAATTACTTACATTAAATCCACAAATATAAATTGGTGGAATAAGTTGTAGGGTAAATAGCAGTATTTGTATTTATTTATATTTTAATAGCGTTTTGCCCACGGCTTCAACCACGTAGTTCCTGCTCCCGTGGGAATACGGGGATTAATTATAGCCTATATTACTCGGTAATAATGTAGCTTTCTATTAGTGAAAGAATTTTGAAAAACGCTTCAGTGGTTTAGGCGTGAAAGAGTAACAAACAAACTAACATTCGCATTTAAAATATTAGTTAGGATGATGTATTTTTAAAAATTATAATTACTAGTAGGATTGTTTTTTTATGCTACATTAAATATAATATATATTGAATGTGATGCTGGCCGGAAAAAAAAACATTCAGGTGCATACAATTTCCAAACTAGTTATATAGACTTTATTATGTGGAGCTCTAAAAAGATTGAATAAAAAACAAATAAAGGAATCCCACAAAAAATACAGTCGTAGGTAAGCGATAAGAACGCCTTTAGGCGCGATTTGTTGTTTGATATTTTATGTTATCTGTTATTTATGATTATGTTGTGCATATATGCGTATATGGAAAGCCGAGATGGTCCAGTGGTAAGAACGCGTGAATCTTAACCGATGATCGTGGGTTCAAACCCGGGCAAGCACCGCTGAATTTCATGTGCTTAATTTATGTTTTATAATTCATCTTGTGATTGACGGTGAAGGAAAACATCGTGAGGAAACCTGCATGTATCAAATTACATTGAAATTCTGTCACATGTGTATTCCACCAACCCGCATTGGAGCAGCGGGGTGGAATAAGCTCCAAAACCTTCTCCTCACAATGAGGAGAAGAGGCCTTAGCCCAGCAGTGGGACATTCTTTTTATGTATGAAATAAACAACATATGAGTCATTCAAATCCTGAACTGACCATTTGCTATAAAGTATCCGCCTTCTATTTCTTAGTTTTAAAACACTATTCTTTCATTTTTCGTTGAAAATGACTCCGAAAATCGGTCAGGCATCGCTTTCAATATGTTTTCAGCATAAAATGAATAGGTACGTGTGTACGACGTATTTGAATTTTTCGTGCTGGCGTAGTGTTTTTTAAAGCTATGGAAATACGTGAAAAATCGAATGCGAAAACGTGAATTTTTATCCGAACTCGAAACGAAATTGTTAGAATATAAATACACTTAGCTATATTTCATCAATTAAATTGCCTGGTAATATAATTTATTGTAATATTTTCACACTTAGTGTTTGCTTTGTCAAATTTAAAAGTAAGTTGTATTCCTTATATAAATATGTGTTTATTATTCATCATATATTTTAATTATTATTTGACTGCCTCGTTGGTCTAGTGGCTTGATATAAGGCCGCAGACTCGGTGATCCTGGGTTCAATTCCCAGGTCGAGCCAATAAATAGTTATTGTGGCTTCCTGTCAGAAAATTCACAGTAGCATCCCGGAGTCTGGAAGTTGGAAATGTGTACACTCCCGTGCCTCGTAAAGCATGTTAAGTTGTTGGTCCTGCGCCTGAACTATTTCCGGTCGTGTCGAATTGCCGTCTCATAGGATTAAGAGAGCTAAGGAAAACATGCATTAAAATATCTCTTGTGATTGGCCGCCGTGGCCGAAATCAGTCTGGAGCACCTTACCTTACCTAATTATTATTCTTATACTGTTTGCGATGATTTGTTTGATGCTATTTTAAAGGTTATTTAAAAAGTTTTTTTTCCATATTTATATAAGGAAGACAACTTACTTTTTAAATTTGACAAAGCAAAAACTGAGAGTAAAAATATAACAATCGATAAAGAAATATTTACCAGCCAATTTAATTCATGAAATATAGCTAAGTGTATTTATATTCTAACAGTTTCGTTTCGAGTTCGGATAAAAATTCACATTTTCGCATTCGATTTTTCACGTATTTCCATAGCTTTAAAAAACACTACGCCAGCACGAAAAATTCAAATACGTCGTACACACGTACCTATTCATTTTATGCTGAAAACATATTGAAAGCGATGCCTGACCGATTTTCGGAGTCATTTTCAACGAAAAATGAAAGAATAGTGTTTTAAAACTAAGAAATAGAAGGCGGATACTTTATAGCAAATGGTCAGTTCAGGATTTGAATGACTCATATATTGTTTGTTTTTGAACGTGTTTATTTCATACATAAAGAGAATGTCTCACTGCTGGGCTAAGGCCTCCTTTCCTTTTTAGAGGGGAAAGGTTTTTGGAGCTTATTCCACCACGCTGCTCCAATCTGGGTTGGTGGAATACACATGTGCCAGAATTTCTCCACCTTGGTGGGGCTTTGTACATGCGCATTAGGTACCACCTACTCATATATTCTTGGCAGCGGATGGAAATTGAGAGCTGAAGATCGAGCTCAGTGGCGTGTCATTGGAGAGAAGGAGGATTGGGAAAGGACCAGCAGTGGACGACAAAGGATTGATAATGATTATGATGACTTATATATTCTACCGACAAATACAATAATAACCATTGTGTTCCGTTATGAAGGATGGGATGTGTCGGTGTAACTACATAATATGTAGTTATACCATCACCAAGGTTGGTGGCATATTGGCTATTCAAGGGAACATTTATATTTCTTATTCTGCCAATGTCTATGAACGTTTTCGACCACTCACCAACAAAAACAATACATAACACAATAAATAAATATATAAATACATACAAATGTAACCAGAATTCTTTAGAATTTCTTTAGTAAAGTAATGATTCTTGAGAAATAATGTCGGAATCAAACATTGCTATGAAACGCGATCTCACAGACATAAGCGAAACTCCCCTTTCTTTGAACAAAGCGATTTTGAAACTAGATACCATTTTTAAGGGACTGTTTCGGTAACAAAAAGGGTTTTAAGAATTCATTATTTTGTGAGTTTATTGTATTCGTATAATTTTAGCTAAAATTATGATTTATGGACATTACGTTAGAATTAAATAGCGCTAAAAATATTGAAAGTGGTACCAACAATTTTGATATTAAAATACAGCGAGAAACCGACCTTATTGCTTAAAGAAGAATTGTGAGTGCGAAAACTCACAATTGTGCACGACCTATTCCCTCAATCCATAATCCGATGGAACTGCAATCCGGCATGCCCAGAAAGTGTTCATTTGTAGTTTTACGTTCTTTTTGAGACACGGCAGCGTAATTACTTCCATCTTCTAGACTTCGGGCTACTACCAAGAATCTGATTCAAAAATTTGTTTTATCTCTGAGATCTGAGATTTAAACCCAGGACCTTGGGACTCCGGTCTTATATTTATCCACTAGATCAAAAACAATCAATTGTGGCTTCAATATCTCTGAACATGTCTTAATTCACGTTAATTTTTCAATAATCCAACCAATTTAGTCTCAATACCATCAGCATTCGACGCGAGCTCTAAATCCTTTGAAAGACAATTCTTTTACAACGAATATCTTAACTTTTTCCATTAACACCCCTTTGAACTGCTTCGAACCCGCTTATAAGTTATCGGCGTACGCTTCAGGCAGTTTCTCACCGCATATTCAATTTTCTATTGCATTTTATCAGAAAAGTCTTGTAGATAAAGACTTTGTAGTTTTTATTCGCCAATCCTTTAAATACATCCTTCGTCGATAATCCTTCGTTATAGGAGTTTTATTTTTAACTATGTAATTTTCACTTGTGGTGCACACAACGCGTGTGCAACTTCCTTATTTTTTTTTATAAATTTTATGTGTTTAATAAGCATAAATCACCGCTTCACTTCATGGTAAGACTTTGGATGTATACCACCCACTTATCAGATATTCTACCGCAAAACAGCAGTACTTATTAGTCACGTGCATCCTCATCAAGTGTACCCTTGCTTCTAACTTTCACAACTGATATAGAATTAAAAAAATTCAAATAATCCTTTGATACCAATTAAGCATCAAATCCAAATATCAGTGTTTGTCCTGTAATGGAACAGGCATTCCTTTGTCCCGAGAGTCGTCCAATTAATTTCATAATAAATTCGTTAAGCTCAAGTATCCACTACGGTTTAATTGGAAAAAAAAATCTGGACCAATCGAGAAATCCAGAGAGAGATAGGTGTCGATATTTCACGTCCAAGCTGAAACACATCTAACGTCACAAGTCGAACGAGTGATGTTCCTAGCGCTTTTATTTTACCTTTGGAATATACTGATGTATATTACAACGTACAATTTCAAATTAGTTATCAAATCCATAGTGCATCATATGTTATCGTCACTTATTTTGTCATTTATTTACTAATTAGTCTTTTTTTTCTAATAGGTAGGCAGACTGACAAATGGCACACCTGATGGTTTATCTTCTATTCCACTCGTAGATATCACCAATGACCCACCAACCTTGGGAACTAAAATGTCTCTTGTCTAGGTAATTACACTAGCTCACTCACCCATCAATCCGGAACTCGACAATACCGAGCCGGTTGGCGTGGTTGGTAAGACACTTGCCTTTCACGCCGCAGGTCGTGGTTTCGATTCCCACCCAGGACAGACATTTGTGTGCATGAACATGTCTGTTTGTCCTGACACTGGGTGTAATTATCTATTATAAGTATGTATTTACAAAAGAAAAGTATTATATGTAAGTATATAATTTGTCTGGTTTCCATAGTACAAGGTCTGCTTAGTTTGGGATCAGATGGCCGTGTGTCAATAAAATGTCCCTGGATATATAAAAAAATAAAAATAAAAAAAATATAATATATAATAGCTTGGAATTTGAAGATATTATAGTGAGCGTGTTATGTGGTACATACCTAGATGGACGATGGAGCTTCGATCAATTTCTTGATCAGAGGCCTCATTAAAACCAGAGCCTATATACAAGCCACACGACCAAGAACACATTAACAAAACTAACTAAAATATAAACGGTGTTCGTGCGAAAATTCAACCGTATATCCTCATTCCTATTAAGGGGAAATCTCAGTGAGGACTTTATGTAGGTTATTTCTGAACGGTTTAATGATTTGTAAAGCCCCCCCAATAACTCACCTGCCGTACTGAATTTATACGTTTGCTGGTGTCCCTGGCAGCTAGTTACTGGGAGGAAGAAACGCTTATGACCGCGCCTAAGTGAAGGATAATATTTTTTTACAGTGACTACTGTTTCTGATTTTGCACGGAAACCAATGGTTTGATTTTTTCTAATATAAATTTAATACCCTTGCTAATTTGTGTAAATTATCTGTTAATCAACCAAGACGAAATTATGTGAATCAATAAGTCATAAAACAGACAGACAAATTTGCTACAGAAGTTCATTTCGTTTTATTAAAACAACCAATTTTCGACCAAGTATATGATCATTAGTATATATGTATATGTAAGGACTACTGTCTCCATTTAAATGAACATATTGAAGACGGAGATAAAAATTTCAACTCATAAAAATCACACTGTATGAGTATTCAAATAAAATAAATTACTGCATCAAAATTACGAAAGTTAAATTTGATTTCTCCGGGTAGTTAATTCGTTCAGCCTCAGGTATATTCAAATGTTTTCATACAAAAAATCCATTAAGTATTTTTTATATAACACGTAATATATTTTTAAGAATCCATCCGAGCCTATTGTTTGTGTTAGGGGGAAAATTACTCAAATCTTACGAAGAACGCCTTGAATATTTCCAACTCACTCCATTGTCGAAACGTAGAAGTCTGTTTCACTTAATATTTCCAAGTAAATCGTTACTGGATTGATTATTAATTCAGGCTTATTACAAAAGCTTACTTTTAACGTTCCTACCAGATTACCTAGGTCAAATAATTTACACTTATTTAAGAAGCCAAAGCATAGCACAAACCTTAAATTACATAGCCCATTAACACAAATGTATAATGTTTATGATGAGTATCAAAAGAGTATCGAACTAAATGCTACGTCCATTGCATCTATGAAAAAGATCGTACTGGGTAGCAAAAGTGATGTCTAAATTGATGCATCCTTTATCACTTATGTACTTTTTGTTTTATAGTTTTTATTATTATTATACCTTGTTTCTCTTTTTTATATAAACATTTATTTTAAGTACTTTTGAAATTAAGAAGCTACATTAGGTTAAGATGTTGAATTGTTTTCTTTTTGTGCATGCTGTGTTCTTCTTTAAGTAATGGTGACACTTAGAATAGAACTTTACTTTTGTTATATTATGTTATTTTAATCAGTGTACACATTGTTGAAGAACCAAATAAAAAAAAACAAACAAACATTTGGCTCTTATGGATGGATATAAGAATACGACATTAACGCTGTAGGTGAGTTGACACCTACAGCGTTGTTTAAAGTTAAAGTTTCATATTACCTGCCTTATCAACCGGAAGTGAAATTTTATAAAAACCTCGAAATGATATTTTTAAAAATAGAACAACATATCATATAAATTGATGTAAATAACTCACATCACTCTTAAAATCTAAATTATACCTTTGAACACATTCACCAAATCACAAGTCGCGTCAATAATAAATTAATTACATTAGCTTTCTGTCCATCAACAAAATGGCGGTTTGAAATTGAGCTGAATTAAATGGGACAAAGGAGTCTCGTAACTAACTCGGTGGTAGGGCTCTCTGCAAACTCGTCTGGGTAAATACCACACACTCATTAGATATTCTACCGCAAAACAAGCAGTACTTTGTATTGTTGTGTTACGGCTCTATCTATACAACATTTTTTTATATAAGCAATAAAATACAAAATTCTTTTCGTGCACAATAAAGCATATCCATGTCGTCGCGGTAGTATGCACAAGCGATCCCGTGCCGCTCCACCGAAGAGACGATGCAGTTACGCTGGTTTTTAGTGGGTATTCCGGGGCCTTCAGCACCGGCGAGCTCCACTTCCCCCCCCCCCCATCTCGCGTGGGGGAAACGCGTAAATGCATTTTTCCAGCGATAAAAAATATATATCCATGTCGGCTCTTGTTAAACCTAATATGAAAATACTGGTAGCTTCTCGTACTGAGAAATTATTTGAGTATTTAATAAACGTTTCATTTCAGTTTCAAAGTAAGTAGGTCGTTTAATGTTTAAGAATACAGTGAGGAGCCGTTACAGACGGACAGACGAACCGCTTTAATAATTCAAATTGACATAGAGTAGTTAATTACAGAGAAAATATATTATCATTTTGAATTTTCATTTCAGGAAATAAATCGAATTTAAAGAAACCATTTTTATTGTTTTAATGGTAAGTGGTCACTACTGACTATAGACATTGGCGGTGTAAGAAATATCAATGGTTCTCTAAAAATCGCCTGTACGCTAACTACCTTGGACTTCCTGAGCTATTATTATAATATTGTTTAAGTTATCGATTTAAATATTTCTAATCAAATAAATGTCTTATATTGAGTTAAGTGTGATCAAGTTTTATTTTGGTAATATTGTTGATTATGTGTAAGGGTCGTATTGTCCGACAGTCTGATGGTCCGTCTGACCAAAGATTTTAAATAACAGGATATCTTGTCTAAGAAAACCCATAACTATTTGACTATTATCTAATAGCCGAAATAAGGCACGGACAGTGACCACTGCTTGTTACTTTAAGTCACAAACTTTGTGTTCTTTCCATTAAAAGTTAAAATATTTCTCTGTCCTCAACTACTCTATACTATTCACTAATGAGTATAGTTAATGAACAAACGAACGACAGATGTCTTCGGAGATGTTACAAATAGATGAGGCGAATAATTTATTGATTCCTTGTCAATAGGGATAAGCGACGAGGCGAACACAATTATTTTCTTCATAACTATTTAACGAAGGGTTGTTATTAAAAAAGACAGACGAGCTTATTTAAAAATATATATAATAATAAAATATTTTATATTTCTAAATAATTAACAAGAAAATACCAGTAATGACGTCGAGAAGACTGGAATGGAATGGATTGGATGAGGAAGACGGAAAACAGGAAACTTCAGCGCACCTTGGGAGAGGTATTCCTGGACAAATATGTCCAGCAGGATTAAAGCTTGGCTGACGATGAAGATGATGATAAAATCCTTGATAATTGATGACTGGCTTTGTAAATTTGGTCATTTTTAGAACCTAGCTCTCTCTAATCTTGGTTCCTTCTTATCTCAAATGTCTGAAAACATTTTTATATATTAAGAATAATCTATCAACATTATTTACTTTAAATACTTCATGAACCTCTAATAGAAGATTATTTGTTTGATAACAGCGTCAACATTGAAATTAATTTTAAAGTTGGTAGAACTTTGTGCTGGCCCACCTTAGAAGCGAAGAACGATACACTAAGGGTACCACCAATTTTGAGCGAGCCAGTGTAATTACAGTAACAAAGAACATAGCATCTCATATCACTTTACATATCTTCATTTGGCAAACCCATATACAACACATGTGAATTAAAACGTTCCAGACTTTAGTCAACTGTTTTCAAATACTTTGAAAGCAGTAAGCGTATATGTATAAAACATGTTAGCATACAACGTGATATGAGATATTGACCATTATGATCATAACATTTCAAGAAGAAAACGCATCAAAATAGCATATCAACGCATGTCGCTTGTAGACGTTTCATGGGTGAGCAATAAAGCGAGGTCTGACAGAACAGCACACAATAATAATTATAATAGTTAATAGATATAAGTATCAAAATAGAATATCACCGTTAGTGAGGTAAATATCTGCTGTCTATGAATCAGATATGTTGTTGTCGAACCCGAAAAAAATGGAAACTTGGTTAATCTTGGCTACGTAAACCAGCTCCATCATATTATGTTGACAAATTGAGGCACTTCAAAATATTATGTTGGTCAGTGTGCTGATTTTTATATAGATTGTTTATATAGCTAGCCTTTTCCATCACGGGTTCGCTCGTTGAAACGTCTACATAGAAACGTCTTTCAAATATGAAGTGGGACTTAATTATTTGGAACGCCATTAATTTCAAATTTCGCATACAAAATTTTGAAATGAATGACGATCCAAATAATTAAGTCCCACTTAATTTTCATATTCGGCCAAATATCTCGAAGTCGATAGATAATCTTTACAAATTGTCCTAAACTATATACACATAGTAATAAAGATCTTGTCAGTGTGATTCAGAAAAGCGAATTGATCAATCAGCGCCATCTATTAGCAGTATTATTCATTACATCCAAGTCCCAAAGGGATAAACTTAATGGGTATATTTGACAAATACCCGTAACATGACAAATATTTGTTTTACAATGTAAACGAAAAGTTAAGTTCGGTTTAATTAAATATTATCCAAAGGATCACAAAATATGGATCGCGGTATGATATGCTTCGATAAACTTGTTAACATTAAATAAATACAATTATTAATACATAGTAAAAGTCAAAAAATGTATTGAAACGATGCCCATATATTAAAAGTTTTTTTCCAGCCTTTTTCCTTCCACTGCTGGGTGAAAGCCTCCCCCGTGTAGATTCTACAGAAATGATTCTTATAAAAGTAATGAAACTTATGATGGAGATGGTACCGCTGGTTTTTAGTGGTTCTGGCACACGTCCAGGACTTCCACGAACAATGGGATAGATTAATCAAAGAAAAAGAAATAAAAAGGGGAATTAAATTTACTAATATTATAAAAAATCTGTCTGTCTGTTACGCCTTTTCGGCTAAACCACTTAAATGAAAATTCATATGAAGAAACAACGTAAGGTACTTTTTATAACGAAAACCTGGGCCCCATACACGTGAGCGAAGCTACTAGCGAAAACTTGTTAATAATAAAATTAGATAACCATCGCTGACTTCGACAATGCGCCATCCTTCGAAACTAAGATATTATGTCCCATGTGCCTGTTGTAAGACTGGCTCACTCACATTTCAAACCGGAACACAACAATACCAAGTACTAATGTATTGCGGTAGAATGTCTGATGAGTGGGTGGTACCTACCCAGACGAGCTTGCACAAAGCTCTACCACCAAGTCAATCATCTATCAAAAGTACAAGTATTTATACTTTGGAAACTTCAGATTTAGTTTAATTTGAACATTCATAACGATTATATTATAAGGTCCATTTTACGTTCAAGAAATCTTGACAAAACCCAATAGTTTCATGTAAATTCCATTGATTGAACTTATAAAGTAATACAAGTTTGCCAATCGCCAACCTTTGAGGGTAGTTTATCTTAATAAACGTATTTTCTATCAGTTTAAAAGATCGTCGTCGATATTCATACAATAGATTTTGTTTGTTATAAAACTGAAATTGGCGAAGTTTAATTTAACTTAGCTGTGATAACCGCATACAATATTCAGCTAATATTTATTTATTAAGGATTTCCAACAATGGACCCACACTTATGGGTACATCGTGGAATAATGTTATAAAATATGTGTGTTTATTCTATTATAGACCACAGCAAGCGCATAAAATAATGACTAAGCTTACTTAAAAAAAAAAAGAAATGTTGCATAGTGGTACTTAATAGTGATATGAACTCCAAAACGGTAAGCAATGTTTACATTAAGAACATGTCAAGTATAGGAGGCCATCCTCCTACCACGAGTATGGTGTGCCACTGGACACGGCGCTCCACCCCCTGGTAGAGTGTGCTGCGTCGGGGGCCCCTGAGGCATTCCCTGGCGGTGACAATCGGCGGATATCTCTTTGTCGGGGCGTCGCGGTAGTATGCACAAGCAATCCTGATCTCCCAAAGAGACGAACCAAAAAAAAGACAAAAAGATGACGGTACGCTGGGTTTTTACAGCCTCACATACCCCGCCCCCCACATCATGCGGGGGAAATGCGTAAATTTCCAGTGAAAATAAGTTTATGGTCAATAAAATGGAGAAAACGGTTTAAAGGTTTAATATCAACCTAAGCTTTGCCTTGTTCCCGAGCAGTAAAGTACGGCTTAGATTGTATTAATATTCACTTACGATCTTATGCCATGAATGACAAAAAGAGAGAAGCAATGTACAATTTCTTTTGTTCCAATTTCAACCTTATTCCGTTAGCAATAAATTAGATAATAACAGATACAACATTTTACTTACGCCATTGCTGTGGATATTTCCATAATTTTTTACGTCTTAACGTTGGCTATGATTGGACCATACTAATTTGAAATAAGCACACAGTCGAATTTGTGCTCTTATTTTTGGGCCGTTTTCGAAGCGCTTACCGGTAACCTAGTATATTATTGATCGAAGATTAATTAAAAATAATAGCTTAGTTTTCCATACTACTATATAGATTAGATATAATATATAATCTGCTTCGAACGAACACAATGTCATTCCAATAACAACTAATTACCATACACTAATTGCATCGGAACATTATGTAAATCGCATCTAAATAGAGATAACAATTCAATTATTGTTAGATTAAAACGCGTAATTATTATCTGAGTGACGTCATCACAGAGTTTTGTTTACTGAATTAATATTAACCAAATCCTAACCGGATATCAGATACGACCTATTTTAGGAGATATCTCGTCGATGGTGGTCTTATTGATTTGGATTGACTAATAGACCAGCTGATGGTAAGGACACGGCCATACATAAACACTGATGGCCACTGCCATAGACATTGGCGCTGTAGGAAATATTAACCATTTCTTACATCGCCAATGCACCCCCAAAATTAGAAATTAAGGCGTTATGTCCCTTGTTGACGAGCTGGTTAACGCCTTTCGCGCCGCAAGTCGTGGGTTCGATTCCCATTCCCACCCAGGACAAACATTTGTGTGCATGAACATGTCATTGTAATTATCTATAAAAGTATGTATTTAAAAAAGAAAAGTATTGTAGTAATAGTGGATCAGATAGCCGTGTGTGAATAAGCCCCTAGATATTTAGTATTTAGATAACCAACTAATATTTTATTTCATTCATTTCATTTCTAAACAACTTACAAAAATAAAAACCGACTCCTAGGCTGTATATATTACATACATACATTTTTCTAACCATAACAAAAAATAATTAAAAAAAAAAATACAATCTAACATCTGAAGTAAACGTATGTAATAAATGATGTAACCTATTTTTTTAAATAACATATTAAAATAACTAAGTTAATGTGAATATCCAGAACGAGACGTGCCCTCGGGAAATTAGAGTAACAATGAAGTTACGTTTTTGTGGCTTGTCGTAAATGTCTCGACGTGTTAAGTTCACATTTCGAGATAAATCTGATATAACATTAATCTTTCGAGTAAATTATTATCGAAAAAAATGTGTTAAATTTCATATATAAATTAATCTTAACAATCTTCGGCCGAATGTATTAATACCTTGTGCCGAAATATATTTAAAAAAGATTATTACATTTGGCGCGAACTTTGTGTGGTTCGAACATACATTTACGTTGTAAAGGGATATTTGTCATTTTAGTTGGTTCTAGTATTGAAATTAATTGATGGTATTGTTATTTGCTATTTCCTTATTATTAACCAAAACCAAAATTCAAAACCTTCTCCCCAAAAAAGGAGAAGAAGCCTTAGCTCAGAAGTGGGACATTCACAGGCTGTTACTTGACTTTACTTTATTATTAATTGTGAAGTCATATACTTATTGTGATTTCTTTTTAAAAAAAGTCATTTTCACTTCTTCTTTGTAAGATTAGTTTATTGAAATTCTACGTCACGGCAAATCTGGCAAATGTGAAAATAATAAAGAAATTGACCGTTCGATAAAAATAGTGTGTTGTATAATTAAAATTGAATATGTGTTCATGAAATAAAATTGTTTTTGACGCAGATTAAAACAGAAATTATTATTCCTAGCCCCATATAGAATTATACATAGATATTGTCTTAAATAATTTGAAGTCCTTAATGGGATTACCTTATAAATAAATAAATAAAAAAGAACCGATACAGAATCCATATAACTACATTTAGACGAGAATTACTACATACTTTTTTACTGGTATTTCACTCTGGCGGAGCGTGAAATGGACAGCTAAATTATAATAAAATTGTAATTGAATTGTAATAAAGATGTATATACCTAACGTTGTTAACAATGTGTAAATATATATTTATACTATAAAGCTGAAGAGTTGGTTTGTTTGATCCGACTAATCTCAGGAACTACTGGTTCGAATTTAAAAATATTTTTGTGTTGTATAGTCCTTTCTATAGTTATATTTTCCTATTCATTATATTTTTATTAATTATACGCGGGTGAACCCGCGGGGCACAGCAAGAATAATATAAAATAAGAAGGCGGACTGTCAGATAAGCCACCTAATGGTCAAAGGTCACCATCGCCAAGGCGCACCCAGCCTTGGGAGCTAAGATGATCTCTTGTGCGTGTAGTTACACTGGCTCACTAACCCTTGAAAAAGGAAACACGACAGTAACGATATTACTGTTTACTATATATTGTGTTTCTTTGGTGGTACCTTCCCAGACTTGAACAATGCCTTACCACCATTTAACTGAAATCGAACTGATTTTAAACCAACAAGACCAATGAACACAATTTACACTTTTAATTGACGTTACTTTGAATTCACTTTAACATTTATTTCCATCTCAATAGAGATCCAAATGAAAAACAAAACATTATCAAAGAATTATAACCTTTATTTAATACGACGTAAGTATTATTATCCCTTGTACGATAATTATATGTTTATTTTAAGTCCCATTTTAAGCTTTAATGCTAAAGAAATAAGGGTTTGTATAACTCTTTAAATAACAAACGAACTCTAGAGAACATGGAATTAAAAAGGTAATAACTTCTACAATAAATCTTCTACCATTTAAGGTGAAATACAAAATAAATTACGCAAAAACGGAAAAGAATTAGTACATATTGACGTGCCAACGTGACAACGTCTAATAAATCGATGAACGCTGACTGCATGCACGAAAAAGGAAAGTCATTGTCCCGTTACGCTGATTGTACGCTTGCGCCGCATCTATCTCTCTTTCACTAGATTGGCCTATGTGTGCAACTAAAAGTAAATTTATCAATTAAATTGTAGATTTCATTTCACTCCTTCTTTGTATCCATACATAATAATGATAATTCAATAAAAATGATTCAATTTTATTCATAAAAGTATGCAGTCATTTCATTAATGTTTTGTTATGACGTTGTCACGTTAAACTATCGTCCGTAAACCGACTTTACAGACAACCATTTTTTTATATATATATCCTTAATACAGTTGTATAACATTTGGGGGAGGGGTAGTTCTCTCCTACAAATAATAATCAAATCAAATAAAAATATACACTATACAAATTAGATAGATTTTCACCGATCTGGGGTTCGAACTAGGGGTCTCAGGATATGCGTCCTAATAGCTTACAAGCACTATATGCGGTAACCATCTATTTTTACCTACGTATGTACCTTCGTTATACTCAAGAAAAAATAAAATAAAATATATATGTAAAATATCAATTAGAAGTGTGCCTAGCTTTTAATTATTTGCGGAGATCTCTGATCTATTATACGTATTCAACAGGTTTTTTTTACCCATCGCCTATATACCACCAAATTTGGGAACTAAGACGTTATCTCCCTTGTATCTGTGGTCACACTGGCTTACTCACGCTTAAAACCGGAACACAACAATACTAAGCATTGCTGATTGGCGGTAATATCTGACAAGTGGATAGAACCTAGACGAGCTCATACAAATCACATACCAAGTATAGAACAGTAAAGTAACAGCCTGTAAATGTCTCACTGCTGAGCTAAGGCCTCTTCTCCTCTTTTTGAGAAGGTTTTGGAGCTTATTCCACGACGCTGCTCCAATGCGGGTTGGCGGAATGCACATGTGACAGTATTTCAATGAAATTTGCCACACGAGGTTTACTCACGATTTTTTTCTTCACCGTTAAGCACGAGATTAATTATAATCACAAATTAAGCACATGAAATTCAGCGGTGCTTGCCCGGGTTTGAACCCACGATCATCGGTTAATATTCACGCGGTCTACCACTAGGCCATCTCGACTGTATAGAACAGTGTTTCAAAATAATAACTCTAAAATTTAAATATGAATTGTTTAAAAAAATATGACTCACTGAGTAAAGAGGATCGCGCGGACGTATCGTTGTGCATCCAATTATTATATACTGATATTTGAATAACTAGAACGCTGAAGCGATTGATTAAGCGTAACAGCTTTGCTAAACAAATATTAATACTACAATTTTAAGCGCTAAGTATGCTATAATTATCTACTTTAAGTCTATACAATAGTAAGTATATTATTAACACGCTTTTATTAGCTTGGGTTGTATGTAACGGAATCTTTGAACTTAATTTTCACCAATTTCCAGAAGTCTGATTAATTTGAAACTTTGCATACGTATCAAGGACCGATGACAATGCAATAATTTGATAACAGTTTTTTTTTTTCGACGTTTCGCTGGATAATCTTAGCGTGTTTTTTTAGTTTTTGACGTGACAACGTCTTATAAATTGGTTTGCCGGGTGACACTTCAAGAAACTGCGTTACGCTCCGCTCACGTTATGCGTTCACAATGAGAGCGAGTGAGAGGCACGCGTCCCTTCCACTCGGGCATGGTTAGCCCGCCTAAGAGCGAGAGAGACAGACATAAAAAGTGAAATTCAGTGCGAGATTCTTTGTATAAATTAATGTTTTAAATATAATTCTTTGTATAAATAAATGTTTTAAATTGTTACTATTATTTCATCCTTCTTCCTACTATACGAATGAATATTCACATTAAAATTATTTTACCACTCAAAGTCGTTGTCACGTAAAACTTTCGCCCGTATACCGACTTTACAGGCAACCAATTTTTTTTTAAACTATTATTATTTATTTGCGTTTGTTCTTACTCGTGACTGCCTCGTTGGTCTAGTGGCTAGATGTAAGACCGCTGACCCGAAAGTCCTGGATACAAATTCCAAGTCGGTCTAATAAAAAGTTAGAATATAACAGAATATAATATGCTTTATTGTACACATACAAGATTACAGAAACATACAATTATAAATGCTATTTAAGAAGAGTTGTAATATAAGTACAAAAGTTAATGAGTTTTTTTGCCAGAAAATTAGCTCAGTAGCATTCCGGACTCTAGAAGTTGTGTGTACACTTCCGTGCCTCGGAAAGCACGTTAAGCCATTAGTCCTGCGCCTGAAATACTTATCTAATGAACCGGGTAACAGTTTAGTAATAAATTTATATTTTCTTTCTACAGAGTAAAAAAAGTGTGGTAACTATTACAAATATGGTAAGTGAATCTGTTTGTTTGTTACACATTAACGTCTAAACTATACAAACGATCATCAATCCTTGCATTCTCGTTTTCAAGGGTAAATCTAACATCCCCTACACTCACGCGCAGTCAGAATCTAGTCTTTAAATAAAAATAGATGTCACGCCATCGGATTTCCGGTCATGTTTCATCTCAATAGATGGCAGCACTGTGCAAAGTCAAGTTCGCAATGATTGGCAGCACTGTGCAACGTGAAGTTCGCAGTAGTCAACTTCGGGGATATGCTAGCTGAATCTGATTATTCGGAAAAGTGTTGTGGAACAGTGAAGTCATATTTGTGTTACCTTAGTTTGTTAAAATAAATAATAGTTACAAGTATAAATCGTGTGTATATTCTGTTTGGTATTTATAATACATATAATTAATTAGATAACGACAAAATCGAAGTAACAAATTACTTCAAATTCACAATTTCATTCATAATTGTTTATTAATAGAACATTTCCGTACATATATACGATAACTAAATTAATTCCCGCGAGCGAGATCCGGAAAATTACATCATATTGATGTGATGAAATTATTTCAATTTACTCGAAATTTTCACGTTAATTAATCGAAAGAGGCCATAACTTTACCGCCATATTTTAATAACAGCGTCGTCGACTTGTTTTTATAAAAACTTAACTTTTTTATGTGTAACTTCAATTTAAAAAAAAGTAACATCCTGTTATTGAGTCACTGATGGGCTAAGCTCTTCTTTTCTTCAAAAAAGAAAAGGCTTAAGGCTAATAAATTAATTCCCTAGAACTACTAATTTTCACAAGATTTAACAAAATGATATCCATACTTTGTTTAAAAATTTACAAATATTATTTGGTAATTTACATAAATAAAAATTCTACTTTACTTGGTGGTAG
Source organism: Nymphalis c-album (assembly GCA_963151315.1). Lineage (NCBI taxonomy): Eukaryota > Metazoa > Arthropoda > Insecta > Lepidoptera > Nymphalidae > Nymphalis > Nymphalis c-album. The sequence continues at coordinate 6,902,221 of OY720610.1, forward strand.
GGCTTTGTGCGAACTCGACTGGGTAGGTACCACCCACTCATCAGATAATCTACCGCAAAACAGCAGCTATTGTTGTGTTCCGGTATGAAGGGTGAGTGAGCCAGTGTAATTACAGGCACATGGGACATAATATCTTAGTTCCCAAGGTTGGTGGCGCATTGGCGATGTAAACGATGGTAACATCTCTTACAAAGCCAATGTCAATGGGCGTTGGTGACCACTTACCATCACATGGTCCACATGCTAGTCCGCCTTTGCAATAAAAAAAATAGTCTGTAATTGTTTTGCTTCTAGTACATACATACTATGTAAGCTAGTCAGCTTACTAACCCAAACAAAAATACCCCTATTATTAATACATCGTAATTCTGGGAGTTTGCCTTCGATCCTTATCCCTAACCACTGTGATGCTTCGTGCCTTATTTATTATAAATATTAGTTTAAGGTATAAGGTACCCCATGACAATGTGTATGGAAAACTTCATGATAAAATCGATTGAGTACTGAGCAAAGATATGTAGCGATTTATTATTTTATTAACGCTATTTTCCAGCGGAAAAAAGTTAGTAAAGATCTTTACTAATATAATAAATGCTAAAGCAACTGTCTCTCTGTTACCCTTTCACGACCAAACCACTAAACCGATTTTAATGAAATTTGGTACGAAGCAAACTTGAATCCCAAGAATATAAGCAATTTTTTTTTATCTCATTCATGCCGCCCTAGCATTGGACGAAGTCACGGTAGAAAACTAGTAAATATTAATGAAAAGTATAATAAAACAGGCTTCAAATCTCTCGGTTTATTCAATATCCTTACAAATTCCTTGATCGTACAATTAAATAAATCCATCATCAATAAGATTGTTTCCTATCGACACCTTTTGGCCACCTTCGCCTCTTTGTGCTGCTTGTAGAACTCTGCTGAGATGGAATATTCTGGAACATAAAATGTCTAGTGATTAGATAAGGTCGTTTTCTATTCTACGACTCCACAAAGTGGTAGTTAAAATTGACATTTACGAGCAAAGTTGTGAATTACGTATTTGATTGTGTAAAAACCTATTTATAATGTAGATTGGATTACTTTTTTTTGTAAAGAGAATTAAATCTCTAACGGTCGGACGAGGTAACGTCGATATTTTTTTTTGCAAGAACGTGTAAACAACGCACTTTACTTGCAGTGTCGGTATTGATCACGTAGCAAGAGTGCTAAGGGCCCCGCGGCTAAAGTCGTAACTGGCCAGTCATGGCTAAAAAAATATATAAATTTAACAAAGATATACTTTATTTATTTTTATTTATACTTTATTGTACACCACAAAGAAAAAAACAATTACAAACATCGAAAACTTAAATAAATAGTAGGCATACAATTTTGGCGGCCTTATCGCCACATAGCGATCTCTTCCAGGCAACCAACGGTGCAAGGAGTATCCCAATGGATATGGGGTAGGTGGTGCATTAATAATAAAAGGTAATAAAATATAATAAAAGGTACTTTCATAAGATCAGATCAGATCAAGGGCCATTCGAAATAATTTTGCAAGATTTACTGCACTGGTAGAGTGTGGTTAATCTATATCTATATTAATATATAAAGCTGAAGAGTTTGTTTGTTTGATCCGGCTAAACTCAGGAACTACTGATTCGAATTTAAAAAATATTTTTGTGTTGTATTGATTAGTCCTTTTATCGAGTAAGGTTCTAGGCTGACTTTTATTATATTTTATTTTATTATACGCGGGTGAAACCGCGGGTCTCAGCTAGTATGTATATAATCTAAATTTAAACCGGGCTAAGTGCGAATTGCAGCTTATATAATATTATTATATACTTAAACCTCCGAAATGATGTGCTATAATATATACCAAAAGACCAGACTTTTAAATAACAAAAATGCCTGTCCGCTGTACGTTGGATAAAAATGCCAAACCATTATAAGTGATTTCTAAAAATATATACTTCCTCATGGAATTCGTCACGCTGAATCCGTACACATTTTTAAAAGTCGTTTACATAATTATTATTTATCAATATAAGTATGTATCTATTGTATAAGTATATATATATATATATCTTTATATATATTTTATATCTAAATGTTTATGTATGTGTGTATAAGTGCATATGTATGATTATATGTGTATAACGGCCGAATACTGAAACGTCATTCAAATATGATTAGGACTCAATTGCTTGGAATGTCATTATTTTTCAAAATTTAGTATGCGAAATTTGAAATTCGAAGACGTTTCAAATATTTAAGCCCCCTTCATATTTGAAAGACGTTTCAGTATTCGGCCATAAGAGTATTTATGTAATTATGCTATATATATTTTATGTATAGATATTATATATAATATTTTATATATATTGTATGTATAGCCCACTATGCCCGATCAATTCTCCTGGCAAAATATTACTGTATTATAGAGGTTGCCTGGAAGAGATCACTGTAAGTGATAAGGCCGCCTTTGCATACTATATTATGTAAAACTTGTTTTTTCTGTGTTATGTTGTGTTATTGTAGTGTGTGCAATGAAAAATAAATAAATAAATATTTAAATAACTTAGTAGTGTAATTTAAATAATAGTATAATTGAAACATTATAATCACCACAAAGGTTTTACTGCCAAAATCTAGCTACAATTAAAAATACATCTGATAAACAAAATAAAATAGACAGGAAACTAAAATTCAGCTCCATCGACAGAACGAACTTAACCAAACGCTATTTGCATTTCCATTCGCTTCGCAGCGAATTCAGCAGCTTATTTGTGGTCTCGGACCAATTTAATTGGAACCAATGATGGCCAATCAATAAACATTGGCCGGACCATAGTTATTTAAAGTCAATAATATTGAAATTAAACAACAATAAACGTTACTTGGTGCTAAGTATTTATGCATCGTACTTATCGTCAACGTTCAACTCAATCACATCAAACATTTACCAACAAAATAATGGAAAGTTTCTCATTGTAATAATCAAACGTACAAGGTACTAGAAAAACAACATTCAATGTATGATAAGCAACCATGTACTAATAAATTAATATTATAATATAATAATATGAGATAAATCTTTTTCCACTAACACAGGTAGCCAATTTCGTTTAAAAAAAATCGCCAATATTGGAAAAAATAAGTGTAAAGTAACAAAGCTGTAATGGACATGGTTTTAAAATATTTCTGTGTTTTTTTTTATAACATGCGAATAAAATGCATAATAACATTTATACGTTCGATTTATGAATTGTGAAAAACATGAATGTTGCCAGTTCATAAAATTGGTTTGTAAATCGTAATTAATAATTATTAAGAGCGATATGATTTTAATGGCTAATTATTATATTTAGTATAATACTTATTGCATATAATAATAATAAATGGATTCATAATAAAGATAAATATTAATAATCACTAATTGATATAAGGATATTTATTTATATAAAACAATAGAGAAAAGGTCTCATCCAAACTTATTATTTTCTAAAAACTCGTACATTTGTTAAAAAATACATCTTGAATTCCCTAAACGCGAAATTCTAAGCAAAAATTAGACATTGTAATACATTGTCGTTATTTAGTTAAATTAAATTTTATTCGGGGTGTAATTTTTGCTTAGAATTTTAAAAATGTTTACATAAATAGAACCTTCTCACGATACCTAATTACCACTTCACAAGTCGGACACATATTTTGTTACACACTGTATATATATATATATATATATATATATATATATACAGTGTCGATTAATTGTCGAGATAAATTTGCAATATCAGACAAATGCACACACAATATTCGCTCACGATCAATTTTAACGTACGAATTTCCACATGGCTCGCCTATGGAAACGAAATTCAGCTTCATTTGCGTCGTCGCAACCAGGGTATGTCATTAGCATAACTGTTTCGACTGAACTTTAGTTTTACATTCGGAGACCGTTGCTTCTATATAAGTTGTGAGAACGAATGAAATCGTACGGATGACCCGATGAGCGCGCGGTAATAATATTACCAAATAAATAACAATAATACATAAGAATGTGATGACTGCTTTTAGAAAAAAAAATGGTTGTCTGTAAAGTCGGTTTACGGACGATAGTTTAACGTGACAACGTCATAACAAAACATTGATGAAATGACTGCATACTTTTATGAATAAAATTGAATCATTTTTATTGAATCATCATTATTCTGTATGGATACAAAGGAGGAGTGAAATGAAATCTACAAATAAATTGATAAATTTTTATTTGCACTTATAAGCCAATCGAGTGAAAGAGAGATAGATGCGGCGCAAGCGTACAATCAGCATAACGGGACAATGAGCGTAACGGGACAAGGAGCATAACGGGACAATTTCGTGCATGCAACCAGCGTTCATCGATTTATTAGACGTTGTCACGTCAAAAACATATATATATATATATATATATATATATATATATCACAAACTACCATATACATTGGCATTGTAAGAAATGTTAACCATCGCTTACATCGCCAATGCGCCACCAACCTTGGGAACTAAGATGTTGGGTCCCTCGTGCTTGTAATTACACTGACTCACTCACCCTTCAAAACGGAACACAACAATACAAAGTACTGCTATTTTGCGGTAGAATATCTGACGAGTGGGTGGTAACTACACAGACGAGCTTGCACAAAGCCCTACCACCGATTATAATCAGTGGTAGGGCTCAAAGTGTCAGGCGTCAGCCCCTAAAGAGGACCGATCGCTAAGCTATTTCCACATCAATAACGTGACTGTTTATCTCATTATATCAAACAGCTATTATCTTATACATATATATTAGTGAATTATACGACAAATAACACAGTACTAGCACGCTTCGTAAACGATAAACCGAGCAACAAGCATATCCATTATCGAAACGCATTTCAGTGGAAAATGTAATAGTAGAATGAGTTTCGCGCCATTCGAACGCCTAGCCTAGCGTTGATATTTAGATAAAGTCCAATAATTTCGTGCAAATTGTTCGTAAATTTTGAGATATTCCTTAACGTGATATTGTGAATATTGACAATTTAAAAAACTACTTGCGGTCGTTAGCATAACACTTCTCGTACGAATCACTCGGATAACAAAAAACTTAAAGAGTATTGATTATTAATGACAGATTTAAGTGTGGCTATTCTCAAAAGATTAGCCAACAACCAACGTACCGAAATGTTTATTAAAACCACAAATATTAGTCATGCTTGTCCAACCAAGTCGGAGTCGGAATTTAAACTCTTGGATGCTTATCTTTGATCTGAGTTGATAGAAAATTTAATTTTATCTAATACACTAGCTTTGCCCCGCGGTTGCATCCGCGTATAACTAATAAAAATATAATGAATAAAAATCAATCTAGAACCTTCCTCGATAAGAAGACTATACAACACAAAAATAATTTTTAAAGTCGAACCAGTAGTCCCTGATATTAGCCGGATCAAACAAACAAACTCTTCAGCTTTATATATTAGTATATATATAGATAAAAAAACTACTACATTTAAATTTATTTTATTTCCTTCAATAAATTTTATCATTTTCTAAATCTAAAACGAGAATTGTACGTAACGAGCTTTGTGTACGCAATAAATACGTTTTGGAAACCACCCGGGAATCAAAGTCGGAGCCTTCGTATTTCACTCGGCTTTAAACCGAGATCCGATGGGAGTTCGTAGTGAAAAATGGAGCGAACGAGTGCCAAACTATCCGACGATACAAAGTTCTTATTGAAGAGTTGTAAACATACAGACATACCATTATTTTATTTAAAAAATAACTTGATTTTTTGATTTCATATGACTCAATTCTCTTAGAATAATAATTATTTAAAAAACATTTATCTGAAAAAAAAATACATTAAATAAAACAAAATAATAAATATAATACAAAATAGAAAAACAACGCAAATGTACAATAAGAGGAAAAATAATAATAATAAATTATTTTTGATGGTTTCAAAGTTATTATTAACTAAACTAACTAACTGTCTTTTTAGTCTTGTTGTTGATTTCAAAGCTCTATATATTATTTGTCACATTTCAACTTAAAAAATTGCAAATATCTCCAACTACATTATAATATTTAAAATTATTTCCTTAAATAAATGGACCTCTCTATTATTTCATAGGTCTATTTACATAGCGGTTAAGAGCTCCCTATCGTCCCGTTATCACCCTCACTTTCAATGTTTAAGCCCTATTTCACGTGCATCCTACCAGTACATACGATGGAACTAACCGACACCGAGGATAAATTGCTCCATGCGAAAAGCGTCCCTATAACATTTGCAATACGGTCGAAATTTGAAAAAAGCTTTTATAACGTATAGAGCTGGCATAAGAAAGGTTAGAATCTTTACATTCTAATATACCTATTACCGTAAGTATACCCCTGCGAGTTAAAAAGGCCACGTGTTTATATGAATGCGTTGAAAACAAGATACTCTTGGAGAAATCGACTTAATATAAATACTTTTCTTTATCATTGCCTTTTATTTATGATTATTTCTAAGAGAAGTTATCTTAATATAGTTATACTATTTCTATTATGTAATTATTATATTTTTATGTTAATTAATTGATATTTGTAAGGATTTTTTGACATCTAGCAACAGTTCTAATCTTTACTAATATAATAAAAGGGAATGTTACTATGTCTATCTGTCTACTCGGTGGTAGAGCTTTGTGCAAGCTCATCTGGGTAGGTACCACCCACTCATCAGATATTCTACCGCAAAACAGCAGTACATACTTTGTATAAATTGTTGGGTTCCGGTTTGAAGGGTAAGTGAGCCAGTGTAATTACAGGCACAAGGGACATAACATCTTAGCTTCCAAGGTTGGTGGCGGATTGGCGATGTAAAGCGATGGTTAACTATTCCTCCAATGCCAATGTCTATGGCCATAATGACCACTTACCATCAGGTGGCAAAACCACTGATTCGATTTTGATGAAACTCGTTGTGAATTAAGTTTAAACACCAAGGAAGTATATAGGCAACGTTCTTTAAAAATAACAACTACCCTCATTCACTTACACGCGAAAACTAATTATGTATAATTTATTATTATTGTAATTACTGTTAGTTGTGTTATTGTTATCTTAATTAGTATAATTGAACAATGTCGGTATACCCGTTAAATAAATAAATACAAAGAGTTTTATACACGCAACATATACAATTCTTATATACACACATACATGTAAAAAAGCTGAGATTGCCCAGTGGGCTAGAACGCGTGAATCTTAACCGATGATCGTGGGTTCCAGCCCGGGTAAACACCACTGAATTTTCAAGTGCCTAATTTGTGTTTATAATTTATCTCATGCTTGACAGTGAAGAAAAACATCGTGAGGAAACCTGCATGAGTCTAACTTCTCTGAAATATTACCACATGTGTATATGAATTGAATTGTATATGAATTTAATAATAATCATTATGTTATATGAATGCTTCAAATTTTGTTTATCAATTTATTTATTTTTTTATCCTTTTATTTTTATTTGTATTTGCTAATTTTGTAATAATAATGTTAATTAATTGAATTTCTTTATAATAATGTTTATTACATTTTATATTTAATTGAAATGAATGAATATTTGATGCATGTTGTGATTACCTATAAAAAGAAATACAATTATCATGAGTGTTAATCTAATATCTATGTAATATTATTGTAATTTCTGTTGGTGATCCTTATAATAAATAAATAGGCACCAAAAATTTCTCCTCAAAAAACAAATAGGAGAAGAGGCCCAGCTGTGAGATTTTCACAGTATGCTATTCACACAACTTACACGAAGAGTTACGCACACAAGCGCTCCAATATATCTCATGAGCAGTCTATGAACCGATAGATACATATAATATACTCACATATTATGTACTCGGAAGACGAAGCAACAACAACAACAACAACAACAAAGAAGTTGAATTCGAAACCAGTCCAGCGATTGAATTACTTTAAGCGTGGCTTCAAGCACTTTGAATAATTATAATAATAATATGTATGTATATTATTTATTTATAAGAACAACTTACAAAACACACACTAATATACATATATTTTATAAAAATTTACAATAACTTGCCGAGTGTTGTTTTATTTACAAGTTGCCACGGCATGGTAAAGGACAGTTTTATCTTATATTAAACTATTTAAAAAATTATATAAATGTGAATCAACTAAAAATCAACCAAGACTAAAACTAAATACAAATAAAATAATACTTAAACTAAAAGCTTGCAATAACTTTGATGATGATGAATATAGTAGATGTATAATATATATATATATATATATATATATATATATATATATATATATATATATATATATATATAAAACATAAGGTAAGTAGTTAATTTTATGTAACTTTGTAGCGAGATAAACAATATATACTTTTAATTGAACGAAAAAAAATACAGTATCTGTATGTCTGTTACGCTTTCACGGCTTAAACACTGAATCGATTTTGATAAAATTTGGTGAGACAAACTTTAACCCCCAAGGACAGGAGCTACATTTTAATATCTAAGACTTGGCCGGTCGTGACGCGAGATAAGCGGCGGATAAAAACTAGCTTTCTATAGATTAAACAAAAACCTGTATATACGTTTAATTTGCATTTTATTACCATTACTACTACAATCATTTAAAAATCGAACAACGTAACACAACATACTGCATATTTCTCCACTAGCAGACAAAAATCTCCAAGAGCTAAATAAACAAAATATATATAATACAGGTTGTAACAAAAACCCTGTCCGACCCGCGAAGGTATCGTGAGTCGGTTCTATTTATGTAAACATTTTCAAAATATGATGAGCATGCGTTTTTTTACATTCGATATGATGTAACAAAACAAAATTCAGAATTTTAAAATATTGCAAAATAATAATTTGCTTACTTTTTTTTATTTATTATCTTTCACAATCACATCAGAAAAATTATAATTTATCACTCATAAAAAATCATACAAAACAAAAACCACTGAGGTTTGTCTTGCATGATATTAATGCCAGCATCGAAGTTTGCTTCTACTATAAATTAAACACTATAATATAAATTTATTGCCAGGCTATAACAATAATAAGATTAGGCAAATAATGTGAAAACGTAACTGTAACTTACACTGGTATTCTTCCTCACAACGATGGCAACACCGCCGCCGCGGCCGGGCTTCGACCCCGCAGGCCTGGGAACTTGGCCGACGAAACATCGATCTTGGGACCGGAACAGTCGTGTTGGCTCACTATCTTCCTCGTCTGATGCTAAAAGATTATTTATAATTTTTCAATTTTACTAATTTTGACTGCCGCTGATCCAGTTATTAGTAGTCTACCTTGCATCTTCATAAAAGCAACGCCTAATCTCATTAAATCCAAAGTTTGCAATACAGATAATAAAAACATTTATAGATATGTATTATATATGTCCCTAACTTTTTATTATGTATGGAAAAACACGTAGAAAAAGTATTAATAAAGAAATTGAATAAATTTACATTAACTTATTTCTTTTTTTTTAAGTAACAAGAGTAATTCGGAAAACATTAATCATGCTTTAAAATGGCGGCGTCTGCGACGGCGGGATCTTGTCGCCATTTTGAATATAGACTATATACAACCGTCCAGGTCTTACATAAAGCTTCTGAGAACAAAATGTGCCTTGGAATACCTAACCTCTTATATTTTATTCAAGCATTGATATTCAATATTTTTTTTTTTCAAATATTTTTTTTTCTGTTTTTATTTATCTCATCATCTTATTTCATAAATTTAAATACATCATCTGTGAAAATTTCAACTTTCTAACTATCACGGTTCATGAGATACAGCCTGATGACAGACGGACAGACGGACGGACGGACGGACAGCGAAGTCTTAGTAATAGGATCCCGTTTTACCCTTTGGGTACGGACTATGGAACCCGAAAAACTGACAGCATCTCTTGTTCTTCTGGAAACATAATAAACTACAACTATTCTACAAGTTCGTTCCTTATTATTATACTTTAATGAAGAACCAACTAATATCATTACACTCATTCCGTTTCACTCGAGTATATTTTAATTAAATATACCGATGATTTTCAAATCATTAGTTTTATTAAGCTTACCTACTCAAAGCTATTGTTAGAAAAATCAATCTGGTACTCATATTTACCCGACTACGGCAAAGTACTTACTCAATTAGTTAAGTAAAGTAGTTATACAAAACTAAATTCGTCGTAATCTTGCATCACATAGCATACCCAAAGCATATATACATATAATATTTGTTTTTTGTTTCTTAAGGCTAAAACAAAAATAGTCAAATTTAAAGTGGTAGCCCGATCCCCGCCCGACACGAAGCTAACCCATGACAATGGCAAACTACTATTCTAGAAACAAAAAATACCTAAAGTACACAACACACACATAGATTGGCGTGCCAAATTTTATGTGTTTCAAAATTACTCCATCAGCTAACTTACTCGTTGCGTAGTACTTCACCGCTTCCACATTTAAGAGCTTATATTTTTGAATATAAAAGTGCTATTTTAAAAGTGAATTTTATGAAAAATATGCAAAGTTAATAGATTTTTTTTTAAGAGTTTAGTAGCTGAATGAAATGAAGTGCTCTTTGCTGTGTAACGTTATTTATCGTTATTAACGGCGTGCTTGTTTCGAAATACTTTTTAAGTAATTACCTTTAAAGGTAACTTCGTTTACATACATTAGTAGTGAATACATACCTAGGTAGAAACACACGGATGCAAATTCGTCTACACAATATTATACGAAAAATACTATACAAATATACATGTTCCACTCTATTAATTTATTTATTTATTATAATGTAATATTAATTCCAAACAATTACTATCATAATATCAAATATATTACAGCGGGAAAAACTAGAGACGCAAGCATTAACATAAAATATATATACGCATATATATTTAAAGGATAATAAGCTAATCTGACTCAAATAGAGCTGACCATAGTTGAAAATATGTGTAGTGGGAATCGAACTCTATTCACAAACGAATAAGGTGCACAATCGATTTCGCAAGATAAAAAAACTTTTATCTTACAACTATTTATTTTGCAATTTTTTTTATTGACACTGACAAGAAATGTTAACCATATCTTCCTCCACCAATGCGGCACCTTGTGACTCCACCTTGTGACTGCAGCTACACTAACTCACTCATCCTTCAAACCGGAACACAACAATACCAAGCATTGCTATTCAGCGGTAGAATGTCTGATGAGCGATGATAACGTAACCAGATAAGCTGACATTAAGCCGTACCACCAAGTAATACGATTATGCCCTTTATATACTGGTTCACACGGATCAATTTCCTGTACAAATATTATCAACTCTGGCTACTATGAGCGTATAAAAATACCTGGTTTTCGATCTTGGTGTCTTCTGTCACGTGGTCTATTCTCGCTTTAATTTCAAATCTCAATAATCCACATTTGAACACTTACATTCCATCTCTGTGTGCTTCAGTATACCGCGTAGCTTCTGCTTGAAGATCCGTTGATTGGAACGGCTCCTGCTTCGGGAATCTGGATCCGGTTCCGACTTACTGTGGACGTTGCATTTTTTCTTTTTGATATTTCCGTTTGCGAATTTTAAAATCCTACGGTCGTGAAAATACTTTTTTGTATGTAAGATTATTATTGTAAGCGTTAATAATATTTTGATATATAATATTGAACATAATATGTATTATTATTACATATTACTGAAGTGTGTGTCATTTTTCATATTAAACAACAATACTCTACATTTTTAATCTGTAAGCAAGAAAAATGACAGGTTCCCTTTTTGGCGGGAAACGAATTGACTTATAAAATATCTTACGAGCGTTGCGCGCCAAATCATATATAAGGATTTTATGATAGCAAATAATATATTAATTTCATTGAAGTCCCGTCTAATTTCTGAGTATAAGCTAGTCCTTTCATTATAGAGATTCGTTTTTTTAGTGATTTGTTGTGTATTGGTAGGTGAACAAGTGGGCTACCTGATGCTAGATAGACACCATCGATTAGCAATTAATTACATCGTCCACATCGTTAGTGACCACATACCATCAGGTGAGTTATATGCTGATCCGCCTACCTATACAATAAAAAAAAATACTAACGACAATCGCCTTTTCTTCTTAATGTTCTCCACGGAACTTGACGTGTCTTCCGTTTCCTCTGAGTCGGTGTACAGATATGGAAGTTTACCCATTTTATTAAAACGCAACAATTTGGTAATATTTTAAAACAATCACACGATCTATATAGACATTTCTCTATATTGGTATTAATATATTATCTTTATGTATTATTTCATTGTTATAATCATTTTTAGAATTTATTTTATATTTTAGAGATATATTAATAAATTTATTTTGCTATCCGACATTTTGAAATGGTATGTTTGTGACAATTGTGACATATCAAATTATAATACACGGCCACATTAATAAAATTACGTAAGGAGGTTTCAGTATACATAAATGAATTTTTATTATTAATTTTATGGCTTTAGTTATTTATATTCGATAAAAAAAATCGATAATAATTTCAATAAAAAAACGACGAAATATTTTTTTTTGTTTGTTTGAAATTTAAAATTAGAACTATATACTATTCTTGGTGGTAAAGCGTTTTGCAAGGTCTTCTGGGTAGGTACCACCCACTTATCAGATATACTACCGCAAAACAGCAGTACTTGGTATTATCGCGTTCCAGCCAGCGATCAGAGCCAGTGTTCTCTCAAAAAATTTTTTTATTAAATATGACAGCATTAAATCATCTAGAATTCTAGATTAATGCAAATAACAGTAATATTAGAAATCGTCCTATAAGTAATAACAGCCTGTGAATGTCCCACTGCTGGGCTAAGGCCTCTTCTCCTCTTTTTGAGGAGGAGGTTTTGGAGCTTATTCCACCACGCTTCTCCAATGCGGGTTGGTGGAATGCACATGTGACAGAATTTCAGTGAAATTTGACACATGCAGGTTTCCTCACGATGTTTTCCTTCACCGTTAAGCACGAGATGAATTATAATCTCAAATTAAGCACTTGAAATTCAGCGCTGCTTGCCTGGGTTTGAACCCACGATCCACTGGGCCATCTCGGCTTATAATTTTGTCTATTTAATGCGAATATATTATGGTATATAAATGGCACATTTTACATGTATACAATATCTACTATGTTATATAAATTAATCTTTTTTTTTAATAAAAAAGCAAAACAATAACTAAAATTGTATACAATATTTAAAAAAAAAATTGTTATATTTCCGCCATTGTTCAGGCAAAGGTATCTCGATAGTACAGCCTAGTGACAATCCCTTGAAGAAGGCGAGATTAAAACAATTAAAAAGAAAGATTTTCTTAGTAAGTACTTTGTTGAAGCGTCTTATACATACATCGATGCGAGATTATATCTCTTAACACATTTCAATGAATTTTAACACGATTACATTAAATTAATGCCTTTTGTTCTATCTTTCATTATAAAATTTGAAAACACTAATTAATTTAAATGAAATCACGTAGCACTCAAACCGACGGATGAATAAAAACTTCTTGAATCAGTCTTATAATGAATGCAGTATAATCAAGAGTATTAGCGTTTCCCTCCAAATACGAATTCGAATTTCGAATGCGAAGACTCTGAATTCAAATGAGCCTTAAATGCCCGCAATCCATTTCGCCGGTGCGTTAATACATTTTGTCGGAATTGAATTTTTTTTTTCCATCTGCGAAACGTTTGATACAAATTTTGATTTATAAAGTATGTTGACATGTTAATTAGGTTGTTTGTAATACTGATAAGCATTTAAAAAATACTTTCAAACGGGGTTTTTTTTTGTTGGTAATTATGTAATATTTATTTGGTTGCTCGGTATTGAAAGAACTAGCTTATACTCAGAAATAAGACGGAACTTCAATGAAATTAATATATTATTTGCTATCATAAAATCCTTATATTAAATTTGGCACGCGATACTCGTAAGATATTTTATAAGTGAAAACGTTTCCCGCCAAAAAGGGAACCTGTCATTGTTCTTGCTTTACCACCAAGTTATCTGATTGCTTTATTTTCGTTATTTCTTCGACTATTATACGAAGGTGAAAAATCTTTAGTAACTAAATGTATAAATGGGCTGCAAAAGAAAAAGGAATTGATAAAATGATATAGGAATAAAAAATAGATACAGACAAACAAATATTTTACTTTAGATCTTAGATCTATAAGTGTGAACGCATTTGTTTATTTATAATAAGATTTTGCGTATTAAAAATACTGGCAACTAACACGCACGCATGTATTACCTACAAAAATATTAAATATTTTTAAACATGTTTATATTTAGAACGTGGAACGCAGGTAACAGAAATACTGAAAAATAAATAAAATATGTAATACAAAATGGCGGCTTAGTGGCGTATTGGCGATGAACGGAACGATTAATATTTCTTACATCGTCCATGTCTATGGGTGGTGGTGATCACTTAAGATCACGTGACCATTAACCCGACCTACCGAGAACATAATAAAGCCTACGATAAACGCAGTTGAATAAAATAATAGAAAATAACTATCTATTTGAAATGAAAAATCCTTGAACCAGCATTCATTTATTTTTACGTGTTCTAAATACTGCTCGCTGAACTATAAAGTAATAGTATATACTAATATATAAACCATTATTCCGAGCAAACTCCACGGTGCAATTCGGTCGGAAATTATCGGTAAGTGCCTACTTATCCGTTCCTAGTAACGTACAATAAAATATATAGTACAACTTTTCGCCCACGGATTCGCCCGCATGTTAGGAAAAACCTGTCCTTCCTTGGGATTTGCTTGCGTCATACCACATCAAAATCAGTTCAGATTAGTTAGAATTATAGACATGAAGGTGTCACAGACCGACAGAGTATTCGTAATTAATAATAATAGTCCAGGTATTTGTTTTTTTTGTAATTAAAAAAAGTAAAGTTCAGGAGGAACATTCTATATTTTATTATCAAACTAGTGGGGAAGGAGGACTCTCAGTAACCCTAAAAACGTTGTTCATGATGATTGGTAGAGTATTTAAAACTGGAATGCGTAATAAACAAACAAAATCTATATCTGTATAATATTAGGGTACGAGGTAGGTTGCAGCATTTCTTGATTATATACAGAACTACCTCGAAATGCAGCTGTTTGATGCGGATGCAACTTTAACATATGTATATGAAGTCGGTCTGGTCTCGTGCACTATATTATCGTCGAGCGCTCCGAGATAGTCATAGAATCAAAATAGAATTATCATGAAGTCAGGAGACTCCTTGGTCTATACAACAGCGTTGTTAAAAAAAGGAACGCGCTAATTTCAAACCGCCGCCATTTTGTTTGTGGACAGAAAAGTAAAGTAATTAATTAATCATTGGTGCTACTTGTGATTTGTTATGTGTTCAAATGTGTTATTTGGATTTAAAGAGTAATTTTGAGTAATTCACATCAATTAATACGATTTGGTTATATATTTTAAAAAAGAACTATTCAAAGTTATTATAAAAATCAATTTTCACTTCTGGGTGCTGGATCTATAAATATATATTGCATAAAGCCAAACAAAAGTATTGTACAATGAAGCCATCTTAACTAATATATTATAATTATTTTTAATTTTTATTTGTATTTAGTTAAGGTTTTAATGTTAATAAAAACTGACAGTACTGTAGAGTTTTTAACTAATACTTTGTTAGCTCCGTTCAAAAGGGACATTGCGACAGGCTTGGAATGAACGCATCAATGAAAACCAAGGAAAACTTCGTGAGATAGTCTCCAGGGGCAACCAATTGTAAAAATGTAAGACAATAATCACACAACCCGCGACCTATAGATTCACGACTGGGCCGATGATGTATGATCATGATTGGGTCATACATAATTTGATACTTTGATAATATAGTATCTCCATACAACAAATTATGAAACGAACCGCGTTCATCGCCTCGCCCCGACTAGTTTTGGAACATGCTTTAAAAGTTTGCCTCCATTTTGACTTCATTGTTGTCTCATAATAAATTCTATCTAAATTCTGCTCAAAGTTTCTAACTACACCGTTAGGTCTTAACTCTTCAAATTATTTACATGAAACTTCATATGTGATTAGTCGCTCGCATGAGAGCAATGACAACGCAAGCGTTATTCGTTATTATAATATTTAATTAAAGCTAAATAACAAAAGACATATAATTATTATTGGAAATTTCTTTTCGTCAAGAAACTGGTATATTTCCTTTCGCAATGGACTTCAAGTAGGGAGACTTCCTAATTTCGTTGTATTTATTTATGTTTGATACCTCTTACTCGGTGGTAGAGCTTTGTGCAAGCTCGTCTGGGTAGTTACCACCTATTCATCAGATATTCTACTGCAAAACTGCAGTACTTTTTGTTATTGTGTTCCGGTTTGAAGGGTGAATGAGCCAATGTAATTACAGGCACATTAATTAACATTAAATATTAAGTTAGCCTATAATTGTTTATAAATTTTGTTACAATATTTTTATACATGTAATTTGATGCTTTTTTTAAATATATAACGTTGGCTTCAAATTAATATAGATAAATAAATAAACATCTTAGTTCCCAAGGTTGGTGGCGCATTGGCGATGTAAGCGATGGTTAACATTTCTTACACCGCCAATATCTATGGGCGTTGGTGACCACTTACAATCAAGTGGGTCATATGCTCGTGAACCCGCCAACCTATCCTATAAAAAAAACGCAAAGTTCTTTTGTTTAAATAGCTGATACACGTGGTTTTCAGACATTCAATTATTTATTTCCAATACTAACAAGCAAACATATTATGATAACATAAATTGATATCATCATTAAATACAAAAGAAGATTTCAAATATCTATGAAAACTTTCCTCGGAACTTGCAGGATTTTCTAGAGTTCTTGGAATAAAACAAAGCAATCTTCGCTATAACAAGCTGCTAACCGGTTACAAACTTTGAATTTAGTTTTAATTACAAAAGTAACTACGTCTGCGAGGATAATATTATCAACGATTGTGGAACTTTGTTAAAAAAGAAAAAGTCACAGAAGACAACTAATTAATTCTACATTATATGATGTTTATGAACATAGAACTTTGTTTTAGGAAATGATATATAATTGACGTAAATATATATAATAACTGGTGGTGGTGATTCTTAGGGTACATTAACCACACCAAAAATATTTTTACCCGATTTAACAGGATTTTTTTTTTATTGCATAGGAAGGTGGACGAGCATATGGGCCACCTGATCTTAAGGGGTCACCTACGCCCATAGACATTAGCATTGTAAGAGATGTTAACCATCGTTTACATTGCCAATGCGCCACCAACCTTGGGAACTAAGATCTTATGTCCCTTGTGCCTGCAATTACACTGGCTCACTCACCCTTCAAACCGGAACACAACAATAGCAAGTATTGCTGCTTTGCGGTAGAATATCTGATGAGTGGGTGGTACCTACCCAGACGAGCTTGCACAAAGCTCTACCACCAAGTGAAAAGGATTGCTGAAACGCTGATAAATCGAAACGAAATTGTTATATATAATATATTAAACAAATTCAAAATACTTTATTCAATATTGAAGTATTACATTTACTTATTGATCGTCAAACTGGAAACTACTACCGGTTCGGAAAAGAAACACCCAGCCCTGAGAAGAACCGGTGAAAGAAACTTTTTTTTTTTTTTTTTTATAGCTCGGGAGAGCAAATGACTCTACTCCACCTGATGGTAAGTGGTAGTAGAGTCCAAACGCGACGACGGCTAGTGCAATCACGGAGAATGATTTGCGCTAGCCGCCCCCGCCTTGCCGGCCCGCAAGATGCCTCTTCACGCCTCGTTTGAAGGAACCCAGGTCATAAGAGGAGGGGAACACGTGTGGTAAAGAATTCCATGTTTTGGAGGTGCGACAAAGAAAAGAGTTGCCAAATTTCTTCGTGCGCGATGGAATTGATGTCACAGTTAGGCGGTGACATCGGGAGCCAGCACGCGTAGACTTGTAAAGGAATGGGGAAGCAGGAATGAGGGAGAATAATTCCTCTGAGCACTCGCCGTGATACAGCCGATAGAAAGCGCTCAGTGCCGCTATCTCTCGACGCAATTGTAAAGGCTCGAGGGTGTTGGTGACCTTTACGTCGCCAATAATGCGAACCGCACGCCGCTGCAACCGATCCAAGGCCTCCAGTAAGTACTTAGCGGAGCCATCCCAGAGGTGCGAGCAATATTCGACGCAGGACCGCACCTGTGTTTTATACAACAGGAGCAGTTGTTGTGGCGTGAAAAAACGCCGCACCTTGTTCAGGACACCGAGTTTTCTTGAGGCTGTTTTTATAACAGCCTCGATGTGATCCCTTGGATTGAGGTCGCACCGAATGTCAATTCCCAATATGGCGACTTTGCTTTGTATCTCCAGCGTAGTGCCACAGAGAGAAGGAGGAGGGGAAAATGGCGACTTTTTCGCTGTGAGGGCGCATACCTGTGTTTTCTTGGCGTTAAACTCAACAAGATTATCAGAGCCCCATTTGGCAATGAGTCCTAACGTCCTATCGAGTTCAACAACAAGATCCCTCCGTCTCTCCTCAGTTTCCGCCCGCCCAGCTACTGCGCGTCCGTGGTATCCCCCGTGCACTGTACTGTCATCTGCATAGCAATGTATGTTCCCGAGAGAGAGCATATCATTGATATGCAGAAGAAAGAGTGTGGGGGATAGCACGGACCCCTGGGGGACCCCAGCATTCACTACATGGAATTGTGAAGCGCAACCATCAACTAAAACGCGAAGGCTACGCTTGTGTAGGAAGCTGGCAATCCAGGTGCAGAGCTGAGCTGGCAGACCGTATGCCGGCAGCTTGGAGAGAAGACTTCTGTGCCAGACCTTGTCGAAAGCCTTGGAGATATCGAGGCTGACAGCCAACGACTCCCCATGCTTGTCGATAGCTTCACCCCAGAGGTGTGTTACGTACGCTAGAAGATCACCTGTGGACCGTTTTGGCCGAAACCCGTACTGACGATCATTAATTAGACAGTGATCTTCTAGGTAATGGATCAGTTGGTTGTTTAAGATCCGTTCCATCACCTTACAAAGAACTGAGGTGATAGCTATTGGCCGATAATTTGCCGGGTCAGATCGATCCCCTTTTTTGGGAACCGCTTGCACATTAGCTTCTCTCCAAGAATCCGGCACACATCCTGTAGAGAGAGACAGCTGGAACAGGCGCGTCAACACAGGAGACAGCTCCGCTGCACACTTCTTCAGCACTATGCCTGGTATTCCATCGGGACCACTAGCTTTCCGTACATCGAGTGATTGCAGCTCTGCACGCACATCACGCTGCCTGATTTTGATGTCAGGCATCGTGTGGCCACATGAAGGTATTGAAGGTGGCAGCGCACTGCAATCATCGATCACAGAGTTATCCGCAAAGAGTTTTGCCAGAAGATCGGCTTTCGCCTGCGGACTGTGAGCTAGCGATCCGTCCGGATTCCTGAGCGGTGGCAGCGAAGGTTGGCAGAAATTGTTTTGCACAGATTTGGTCAGACGCCAGAAGCTACGGGAGCCCCTAGGATGCGAAACAAGGTCATGACCAATCTGTGCAATGCGCTGTGCATCCGCTCTTGAGTATGCCTTCCTACAGGACTTGGAGGTTTTATTGTAGGTTGCTTTCAGTGAGTCAATGTTAGATGCCCCGCTAACGCGGCCATTGATCCAAGCGCGATATGCCGCCTGCTTAGATGACACAGCATCGGCACATTCGCGAGTGAACCAACAGTTACGCGTACCCTTACTGGTGAGGTCTGAGTTAGGAATGTAGTATTCCATCCCCAACAAGATCTCACCAGCAATAGAAGCGGCGCCAGCAGTCGGGTCATTCTCACTGAAGCAACGTTCCTTCCAAGGGACTGACGCATAGTAATCGCGCAAACCGTCCCAATCTGCCGACTTATAGTGCCAAACGCGACGTTTGCATACCGTTGGTGACGGCAGCTTGGTCTGTGGCACTTTGGTAGAAATCAGGCAGTGATCCGAAGAACCAAGAGGAGCCCGAACCTCTACCTGATATTCCACCGGGTGGCTAGTCAGCAGAAGGTCCAGTAGAGAAGGCGCTTGCCCGTCAATGTCTGGGATCCTGGTGGGCTGATCAACCAGCTGGGTCAAGTCATGCGTGAGAGCGAAAGCATGAGCAGTCCTACCAGCATGGTCAGTTTTGAGGGACTTCAACCATGATTCATGGTGAGCGTTAAAGTCCCCCAAAAACACCAGTTCCGCGTTAGGAAACTGCTCCTGCGCAGCATCTGCCACCCGACTAAGATGGTCAAATAGTCGGCTTGTCTCCAAGTCACCATTATGGGATCTGTAGAGGCACACGTAGACTCGACTCTGACGAACCAAGTCCACACGCACCACTAACATGGAGAAGGAAGGGTCCTCCAAGCAGCGCAGACGGTGACAACAAACATCCGTCCTGACGAACAAGCATACTCCGGCTTTCGCTTTGAAGGATTCTTCAAAACTAGAGTCTTTTACAAAGAAAAACAATAAGAAATAGCCATGCGGCGATCGTCTCATTCCCAAGGTGTGCTATCATCCATAAATTCATTAATTGTATAATAACCTATAGCACACAAGCGATCCTTTACATAAGCATGACATAGCAGTACAGTACAGTAACAGCCTGTGAATGTCCCACTGCTGGGCTAAGGCCTCTTCTCTTTTTCGAGGAGTAGGATTTGGAAATTATTCCATTAACTGACATTAATGTTTGTTAATCTAATAGTGGTTTTTAGATCTGAATTGTTGTTAGTTGTAAGGATATTGACTGACATCACTAATTGATCTCAGGACTTCACTTAGGAGTTCTCAACGCACGTCCTAAATATGGTGAGTGAATCCTGTAAGTCCGGCCATCAGCTTCAGTCTCAGCCATCAGTTCAGGCATCAGCTGTCGTCATCATCATCGTTGGGAGGAAGGGCGGTGTATATATTACACCTCCGTAATCCTAAGCGTCTGCGGGTCTTGATGAATAAGGGACCTCTACTCTGTCGGTATGTGTGTGTACTGCTTATATTTTCCAACTAAAGAATGAGCTGTCATTAGCCTCAGTCATGTCACCATTTATTGGATGCTATTAGAGATTAGATATTGCTTATTTATTTTGTGAAAACTGTATTAGCTATACCGTTACTTCTCGGTTGAAATCGATTTAGAATCGTTATCGATTTTCATCTATAAAAGTTTTTTTCTCTTCTAAATCTTATTAGTATTTATTAGTGTTTGTGTGGGTATTTGTAGAACACGGTCACATACGTGGTGATATGAGATGTGAAGCGGAAACTAAAGATCAAAATCGATTTTATAAAAATAAACATTCAAACTCCGCTTCCAATACTTACAAATTAAGTAAACATTTTAACTGTATTTAATTAATATTTAAAAAGTAAGTCTGTAAATTGTACTACGTTAACGTGCAGTAAACCCATCGATGCTGGACCTAGACTAAAACCACAGCTATCTAGAATCTGTTCAGATGGAAACAGAGTAACAAAACCCAGAGAAAACATCTAAAATTAAAACAAATGTTCTTTCATCTCCACTTTTTTTTAATTCATAATAAAGATACATATTTACTTGCGATCTAAGTATAGGCTATTTAATATAGTGTTACACTAATAAGTCTTCAGAATAATCGTCAATATATAAGTCCAAAGTCAATTCGAGTAAGCTATAACATTATCCAAAACATAATTGGTTTTGTTCCAGCTAATTATTTTTTCGCCCTTAAATCCATCAAGGTAGTCTATCAAGCCATTCATCATCATCATGTCAGCCAAAAGACATCCACTGCTGGACAAAGGCATCCCCCAAGGATTTCCATTTTGCAACCAACGGCTTCCCGCGACTCTTAATATATCTTTAATACACCTCCCCCCCAGCGTGGGCAGGACCCCTGCCTGCCTTCCGTCTCGTGGTCGCCACTGGTGAACCTTTCTGCCCCCAGCGGCCATTACAATAATTGTATACATTTCTTTTCAATTCAATTACAGTTTTTATTATTATTATCTTTGTCGTTGTCGGATAAATAGTACATTACTCTGTATGTTCACCCACTTACAGTTAGCCAGGGAATATATCTGCATTAGTTATACATCACGAACGCCCGAATCCAGTGTTCCTGATACATCGAGAAAACATTTTACAACTAGTACATTACATGACGTGCTTTACTTATTTAACTAGCTGTGCGCCGCGGTTTCACCCGCTTATAAATAATAAAAAATATTATGAATAAAATCAGTCTAGAACCTTCCTCGATAAAACGACTATGCAATACAAAAATATTTTTAAATTCGAACCAGTAGTTCCTGAGATTAGTCGGATCAAACAAACTCTTCAGCTTTATATATTAAGTATACATATAATTATGTATGTGATATTGATTTGAAATTCTCTTTTATTGTGTTGGACCTTGGAGTAATAGTGCGAGCACTTTCATTACAAATATAACACCTCATCCTATTGTTTCAACTGGTGACAGGAGGGCTGGATCTTTTTCCTATTAAACTTGCCGCCATACCCAGCTGTCACGATTTGTAAAACTATATAATTTATATTTGTTTATTTAAAAGATTTTAATGTACACAATAAAAAAGTACGATATATTATGTATCTATTGTGTTTGCTCTATTAATATATATATATCTGTGTGTATATTTATATTTATTCATTAATTTATTAGAAGATTGCATCTCCTTTCCACTTCATATTTCGAAGTATCAGTTCCATAGTCTACGGAGTCATTTCATTTGACAAGAATAAACTATTTATTTCCTGTACATTTTAGCAAAAGTTTAGTATCATTTCCGTATATGGGTAAATTTGTAAAATAATTAGACAATTTGGATAAAAATATATTATTGTGTTTATCTAGAATACACTAGACTTCCTTATATTAAACATGCGAAGTGAGAATGGGTTGAATCTTAAACATTGTCTACGTTCCTATCTTGATTTCTTTCATAAAATTTACAAGTGTAAATATCTGATGAGTGGGTGGTACCTACCCAGACGAACTTGGCCCAAAGCTCTACCACCAAGTAATTAATTGGAACAGTGTTATATTATAAATAAGGGTAAATTAATCAAGAACTGTTTATAGTGCATAATACAGCAGAACGATTAGAATATCGCATGCAATTTGTAAATCTACGGTGTGTTTACCTTTATTCCTAAATTGAAATAGGTTATATATGTAAGCTAACTCAAATACTAATTAACACTTTAATAGTATATTGGTGTATTTAAAAAAAACTAGAAGCATTAATAGAACTAGAAAGCATTAGTTTTTATCGTTTCTTAAAATGAATTAAATTGTAAATCATTGATAAATATTTATAAATTTAAAAGGCTCACCACTAAATTAAACTCTTACTTAACCTAACCCTCAACGAGTTCATAAATCCGCGTAGCTGTTGGATTTATTCGGGTGGGGTCATAAGGACCGCAATGTGTCTGCTACAGCTATCACAAATCAAGTATGTGCGTGATTAAACCGTATGTTTTTTTTTCAATTTACGGTTTCTTTCACCTTTTAATTGTAATTTTCATTTAACATATCTACTTACAATTTTAAGCATAGTGTTTCTTTTTGTTCAATAACTGTTATTTTTGAAGTTATACTT
Source organism: Nymphalis c-album (assembly GCA_963151315.1). Taxonomy (NCBI): domain Eukaryota; kingdom Metazoa; phylum Arthropoda; class Insecta; order Lepidoptera; family Nymphalidae; genus Nymphalis; species Nymphalis c-album. Next base: position 6,926,010 of record OY720610.1, read on the forward strand.
CTTTTGGCGCGATGGAGAAAACTGATGAGAGTGAATTTTTACGATGCGCGCGCACACCGACACCTGAATTCTACATAGTGAAGTTAGTTCTAGGTGGCATGAAAATCGATAACTATGTTCAAGTCGTATATTCTAGTATTTTTTTTTTAAATAAAATCTTTTTTTATCAATTTTAATATTTATCGTTAATCACTACTGCATTTTAGTTATTTTTTTTCCATACGCCAAAGAAGTATAACTTCTAACGCGTGTACATAAGTACACACACTCTTTTTATTTTTTTATGTACAGGATTGTTGGACTATCTCATTGGTGTAGTGCTGTGCTCAACGCGCGACCTTATGGGCTTTTGTATTTTGCCCACCTGTTGATCTTCAAGTATATATCAAAGATATTTTATTGACTAGCCGGTTGGCGTTGTTGGTAGATACTTGCATTTCGCGCCACAGGTCGTGGGTTCGATTCCCACCCAGGACAGACATTTGTGTGCATGAACATATCTGAATGTCCTGAGTCTGGGTGTAATTATCTATATAAGTATGTATTTACAAAAGAAAAGTATTATAAATGCGATATTAAGTTTGTCTGTTAAGCTGTCACGTCTCAAATGCTCATTAAGCTTTTCATACACGTTGTCGGTTCACCCATTGAGGTGTCACGTGATAATCACGTGATGGCTTTTATTGAAAACTGTCATAGTGATACATCGATCCCATCAAAGCGCTAATGAAACATAGAAATGATCGAAGAGATTGAAAATGGACGAATGACTTCGATGACAGACGAATGGATCGTTAAAAAACGTGTCTGAATTAAAATTTTAGGGTTCCGTATCCAAAGGGTAAAATGGGAACCCTATTACTATGACTACGCTGTCCGCCCGTCCGTCCGTCTGTCACCAGGCTGTATCTCATGAACCGTGATAGTTGACAGTTGGAATTTTACACAGATGATGTATTTTTGATACCGCTATATTAACAAATACAATACATAATAAATAAATATTTAAGTGGGTCTCCCATACAAATGATATGATTTTTTTGCCGTTTATATAGTTAATAGTAGCCGGTAGCGGTAACATAATGAATAAAAATCAGCCTAGAACCTTCCTCGATAAAAGGACTATACAACACAAAAATAGTTTTTAAAACCGAACCAGTAGTTCCTGAGATTAGCCGGAATAGCCATACAAACTCTTCAGCTTTATATATTAGTATAGATACTAACTACTGAACTGAACTAACATTTTTCTCTTACATTGCGTAGATTCTTTTTTGTTAAATTATATTTTTGAAAATAGTATTTAATATATTAAAACCTCTTTGTATATAAAGTGTGACGTATAAAATCAGACGTGTCCTAATTCTGAGCAGCGTAAGCGCGTATGCGGACACAGCTTACCGTTTTTAAATCTTCATATTAAACAATAAAACAAAGTTAATTTTTAAATCCATCGTTTGTTTGCTGGACTTCCACCTGTGGTGCCGTGGTTTTACCGATGATCCTGGTATGTGGGGGCACACGAAGGTGTGATGAATTGATGATGACAAGACCTGTTCACCATTGAGCTATATTCTCTTAATATATACATAATACACTGCCTCGTTGGTCTAGTGGCTACAGTTAAGGCCGCCGACACGGTGGTCCTGGGTTCAATCCCAAGTCGGGCCAATAAAATGTTATTGAGATTTTCTGTCGAAATTTCTTAGTAGCAGCCCGGAGTCTGGAAGTGTGTACACTCCCGTGCCTCGTAAAGCACATAAAGCCGGTGGTCCTGCGCCTGAACTCTTTCCGGTCGTGTCGGATTGCCGTCCCATTGGATTGTGAGAGTAAGGGAATATAGAGTGCACCTTTTTTTGCGCACACACTTGTGCACTATAATATCTCCTGCGCATTTGGCATTTTAAATATATAATAAATGAAGAAACCAGTTTTTTGCTATATCTAATAAAACTATGATATTTAACTACTAGGTGGTAGTCGGTAGAGCTTTGTGCAAGCTCGTCTGGGTAGTAGCCACCCACTCATCAGATATTCTACCGCAAAACAGCAGTACTTTGTATTGTAGTGTACCGGTTTGAAGGGTGAGTGAGCCAGTGTAATTACAGGCACAAGGGAAAAAACATCTAAGTTCCCAAGGTTGGTGGCGTATTGGCAATGTTTTTTTAAGGTAATATATACAATGCCACTGTCTGACCGGTGACCAGTTATATATATTACATAAAACATATACAACAAAATGCAGATTTCGTGTTTATAACATCGGTTATAAATCAAATCAAATCAAATTCAAAATACTTTATTCAATATTGAAGTATTACACTTTCATATTGATTGTCAAACTGGAAACTACTACCGGTTCGGAAAAGAAACACCCAGCCCTGAGAAGAACCATGTACGAGTACGAGTAAGAACTATATAATATTATAATGTACTGTTATATACAATAGTACATAAGTTTCATCCGCTTTAAATTTTGAGTTTGAGGACGAGAATATCACTCAAATTAAACCCCCACTAACAGACACAATCCGATACTATTGTTATATAATGATACCGATAAACAGACATACAAATCGACTTACTGTACGCTTGTTTGCTACTTCAATGGTACACATACCGTATCTTACCATTATTAGTTTGCGAATAGTATCCATGATTACCCAATCGTACATTTAAGTACGTTTCATATCATCGAGTAACAGTATTCATCGTCGTACACTTTTACATGCAAATATAAAAGATTGATTAATTTAAAACATCCATTTGTTTAAACAAAATATAGAGTCTATTTCTGTTGATATATTTTCTTTATACGAATAATAATATAAATAAATGTTGTGTTTTGTAAGCCGTGATGGCACAGTGGTAAGAACGCGTGAATCTTAACCGATGATCATGGATCTACCCGGGCATCACTAAATTTCATGTGCTTAATTTGTGATTATAATTCATCGTGCTTAACGGTGACGGAAAAAATCGTGCGGAAACCTGCATGTGTCTAATTTCACTGAAATTCTGCCACATTTCACCAACCCTCATTCGAGCAGCGTGGTAGAATAAGCTCCAAACATTCTCCTCAAAAAAGGAGAAGAGGCCTTAGCTCAGCAGTGGGACATTCACAGGCTGTTACTTTTATTAATTATACGCGGGTGAAGCCGCGGGGCACAGCTAATATATAATACAATTTCTGAATTTCAAATAGGTACCATAAGCAATGTAATAAACAAGCCATATTTATACAAATACACAATGTTATCACTTATCACAGTGTGGAGTAAGCCTTAGCAAACATTCATTTAACTCACTTGTACCATTTTGCTACGAATGAATTTACATATTTAATTTCTTTATACACTTATCTACCATTCGTTGCAAATGCTTAACAATTGGCTTATGTAATTATTATTTGTTTTTTATTTAAGAAAAAATTATGCGGTTGGGGGCCCCCACTCAGAAATTCTGTGCGAGATTTTTTCGACTCAACCGTGTTTTAAAATGTAGATTTTAATTATTTTTATCACACTGAAAAACACCTCGCCTCGAACGCATCGCATTTTGTAGCATTTGGATAACAGTATGAACGCTATTTCGTTACTCACGTGACCTTGACCCGCGGCCATTTCACTCTACTGTAAGCCGCGTAAAAGAACTTCGTACCAACTAATTTACTTTTACTTGGTGGTAGGGCTTTTTGCGGGCTCGTCTGGGTAGGTACCACCCACTCATCAGATATTCTACCGCAAAACAGCAGTACTTGCTATTGTTGTGTTCCGGTGTGAAGGGTGAGTGAGCCAGTGTAATTAGAGGCACAAGGGACATGAGATCATAGTTCCCAAGGTTGGCGGCGCATTGGTGATGTAAGCGATGGTAACATCTCTTACAACGCCATTGTCTATGGGCGTTGGTGACCACTTAACATCATGTGGCCCACATGCTCGTCCGCCTTCCTATACAATAAAAAAAAAACCAAAAACAATAGCATTATACAAAATAATAATATTTTGACTTTAAAAATACAATTAAAAGCTAATTAATGTTTCCCATTGAATCATACAAACCTAATAATAGTTATTAGAAGTAGCAACACATAGGTATTGTTTATTGTCTCTGAATTGATTTGCAAATATCTTAAGCTAATAAAAAAAATACATTTATTTACATTAAAACCTTAGCTTAATACAAATAGCATTTAAAAATAATTATTATACAAGTCGTGACCGCGTGGAATGGTGGCAAGAATGCTAGCAGCATAATAAATAGATATGATTTTTTTTATAGATAATAAATAATATAAAATATGGTTAACATGTTATAGTTTCAATTGAAAACCACAACCAAACTTACTTAGTACAAACTAAACATTACAATTAATTCTCCTAAGTCCCCTGACAACTCCCGTCTCGTAGCAGACACCTGCGTCTTTATACTAACAGTAACACAGATTATAAATTATTTGTGTAAATATAATTGTTGTTAGAGGGAGATAGCAAGAATCTTCTAATCAAAATTAATTATTATTAATGATATTTATCTCTGATCTGATGATGATCTTGCAAGTTAAAAAATTTATTAATGTAAATAACATGCGCACATTTTTATTTAGTAGCTTTGAATCTAACTTCGCTTGTTAGTATCTTGTCGTTGTAATTTTTAAGTCAGTTCCAGACAATCGCTTGGTGGAGAAGAATTGAGCTACCGTTTTTAGTATATGGAATCAAGTAATGCATTTTCTTACTTGGACTCTTTGTATGCATTCGCGTCGAGCGTGATATTGCATATTGGTTTATTTTTAACCGACTTGGGATAATACAAAGGGTTTCCGGAGGTTACCAATTCGGTTTTTATATTTGTACGCTAATATGCGACGAAGCTTTGTGTTTGCTAGTAATAAATAAAAGATAAATACCCACTTTCCATATATGATATAAATAACCGGTCAACTGCCAGTCGGACTCGCCCACAAAACTTTGCCGTACCATTATATATAAAACCGGCAAACAAATCATGTCTATTGTATTTATTTTATTTAAATATTTATATATTGTATTTATTTTATTTAAATATTTATTTTATTCTGTTTTTAGTAATTGTTGTTATAGCTGCAACAGAAATACATCACCTGTGAAAATTTCAACTGTCTTTGTAATAGCAACAGTCTTTGTAATAGGGTTCCTGTTTTACCCTTCGGGTACGGAACCCTGAAAAGACATTGAACAATCATATATTATGATATTACAAGCTGCTATTTATAATTCTGAAATTATCAGTTCCGAGGTGATTGACCTAAATATCCGTCAATACTTTTAATGCTATCAATTTAGTATACTTTAATTTTAGTAAATTATATAACTTGATAAAGACCCTTTGATAATGTTTTTTCAAACATCCCTTATGTAAACTATATACTAATTACATATGCAAATATAGGTATATAATATTAATGGAATACTAATTATCTGGAATAGCATCAATTAAGTACGACATCCGATTGGCTGGAACTAATCGATTCCAATTCGATTGTCTCGCACACGACACGCTCGGACGTCCGGTATTGTTAATACAGCCTTCATCCAATATTCGACAGCCACTTTCATATATTTCGATCACTTTTCGAATATTATATATATATGACAACGAACCTCAGACATTCTTGATATTTTTTAACTCTAAATTTATTAATTATATTTCGAACGAAGTTCTTTTACGCGGCTTACAGCTTTAGAGTGAAATGGCAGTGGCCCAAGGTCATGTGAGTAACGAAATAGCGTTCATACTGTGCCTACCAACTGCTATAAAATGCGATGCGTTCTAATTTAAGAGGTCTATAAGGAAGGTTGAGGTGCTTTTCGGTGTGACAAAAATACTGTATTATAGTCAATTAAAATCTACATTTTAAAACGACACAACTACGTTCCTGATGAGGGTCCCCCGAGCGCACTTTTTTTTGTATGAAGTATGCTCACCATGATATTGGTGATGTAACATTATGAACTATTGTGTACATCGGCAACGCGCCACCAACATTGGTAAATGAGATGTTATGTGGCCTTGTGACTGTAGTTATACTGGCTCACTTCCACCTAATATACTCAGCTAGCCTATCGATGTTTTTTCTATTCATATACTCTACCCTATCCTAATAAGGGAAATACCCTATAAATTTTGATACCCTTGAGAGTTTCGAAATATACAATTTTTGCGGCATAAAGGGCCATATCTTTTTTACATTAAGTTAGAAGTTTGATTTTTTCACAGCTTCTGACCGAGTTGAGTTCACTGTAGACTTAAGTATATCGTCTTAATTTAAACTCGATACCTGCACGTGTTCCCGAGATAAAGGGTCTTGACACACAGACAGACGGACGGACGGACAACGTAATCCTATAAGGGTTTTGTTTTTTTTTTTTTTTTTTTTTTTTTATCGCCCGGGAGGGCAAATGACTCCACTCCACCTGATGGTAAGTGGTAGTAGAGTCCAAACGCGACGACGGCTAGTGCAGTCGGGAAGAATGATCTGCACTAGCCGCCCCCGCCTTGCCGGCCCGCAAGATGCCTCTTCACGCCTCGTTTGAAGGAACCCAGGTCATAAGAGGAGGGGAACACGTGTGCTGGTAAAGAATTCCATGTTTTGGAGGTGCGACAAAGAAAAGAGTTGCCAAATTTCTTCGTTCGCGATGGAATTGATGTCACAGTTAGGCGGTGACATCGAGAACCAGCACGCGTAGATTTGTGAAGGAAAGGGGAAGCAGGAATGAGGGAGAATAGTTCCTCTGAGCACTCGCCGTGATACATTCGATAGAAAGCGCTGAGTGCCGCTATCTCTCGACGCAATTGTAAAGGCTCGAGTGTGTTGGTGACCTTTACGTCGCCAATAATGCGAACCGCACGTCGCTGCAACCGATCCAAGGCCTCCAGTAAGTACTTGGCGGAGCCATCCCAAAGGTGCGAGCAATATTCAACGCAAGACCGCACCTGCGTTTTATATAACAGGAGCAGTTGTTGTGGCGTGAAAAAACGCCGCACCTTGTTCAGGACTCCGAGTTTACGTGAGGCTGTTTTTATAACAGCCTCGATGTGATCCTTTGGATTGAGGTCGCACCGAACGTCGATCCCCAGTATGGCGACTTTGCTTTGTACCTCCAGCGTAGTGCCACAGAGGGAAGGAGGAGGGGAAAATGGTGACTTTTTCGCTGTGAGAGCGCATACCTGTGTTTTCTTGGCGTTAAACTCAACAAGATTGTCAGAGCCCCATTTGGCGATGAGTCCTAACGTCCTATCGAGTTCAACAACAAGATCCCTCCGCCTCTCCCCAGTTTCCGCCCGCCCGGCTACTGCGCGTCCGTGGTATCCCCCATGCACTGTACTATCATCTGCATAGCAATGTATGTTCCCGAGAGAGAGCATATCATTGATATGCAAAATAAAGAGTGTGGGAGATAGCACAGACCCCTGGGGGACCCCAGCATTCACTACATGGAATTGTGAAGCGCAACCATCGACTAAAACGCGAAGGCTACGCTTGTGTAGGAAGCTAGCAATCCAGGTGCAGAGCTGAGCTGGCAGACCGTATGCCGGCAGCTTGGAGAGAAGACTTCTGTGCCAGACCTTGTCGAAAGCCTTGGAGATATCGAGGCTGACAGCCAACGACTCCCCATGCTTGTCGATAGCTTCACCCCAGAGGTGTGTTACGTACGCTAGAAGATCACCTGTGGACCGTTTTGGTCGAAACCCGTACTGACGATCATTAATTAGACAGTGATCTTCTAGGTAATGGATCAGTTGGTTGTTTAAGATCCGTTCCATCACCTTACAGAGAACTGAGGTGATAGCTATTGGCCGATAATTTGCCGGGTCTGATCGATCCCCTTTTTTGGGAACCGCTTGCACATTAGCTTCTCTCCAAGAATCCGGCACACATCCTGTAGAGAGAGACAGCTGGAACAGGCGCGTCAACACAGGAGACAGCTCCGCTGCACACTTCATCAGCACTATGGCTGGTATTCCATCGGGACCGCTAGCCTTCCGTACATCAAGTGATTGCAGCTCTGCACGCACATCACGCTGCCTGATTTTGATGTCAGGCATCGTGTGGCCACAAGAAGGGATTGTTGGTGGCAGCGCACTACAATCATTGATCACGGAGCTATCCGCAAAGAGTTTTGCCAGAAGATCGGCTTTCTCCTGCGGACTGTGAGCTAGCGATCCGTCCGGATACCGGAGCGGTGGCAGCGAAGGTTGGCAGAAATTGCTTTGCACAGATTTGGTCAGACGCCAGAAGCTACGGGAGCCCCTAGGATGTAAAGCAAGGTCATGGCCAATCTGTACAATGCGCTGTGCATCCGCTCTTGTGTATGCCTTCCTACAGGACTTGGAAGTTTTATTGTAGGTTGCTTTCAGTGAGTCAGTGTTAGATGCCCCGCTAACGCGGCCAATGATCCATGCGCGATATGCCGCCTGCTTAGATGACACAGCATCGGCACATTCGCGAGTGAACCAACGGTTACGCGTACCCTTACTGGCGAGGTCTGAGTTAGGAATGTAGTATTCCATCCCCAACAGGATCTCACCAGCAATAGCAGCGGCGCTAGCTGTCGGGTCATTCTCACTGAAGCAACGTTCCTTCCAAGGGACTGACGCATAGTAATCGCGCAAACCGTCCCAATCTGCCGACTTATAGTGCCAAACGCGACGTTTGCATACCGTTGGTGACGGCAGCTTGGTCTGTGGCACTTTGGTAGAAATCAGGCAGTGATCCGAAGAACCAAGAGGAGCCCGAACCTCTACCTGATATTCCACCGGGTGGCTAGTCAGCAGAAGGTCCAGTAGAGAAGGCGCTTGCCCGTCAATGTCTGGGATCCTGGTGGGCTGATCAACCAGCTGGGTCAAGTCATGCGTGAGAGCGAAAGCATGAGCAGTCCTACCAGCATGGTCAGTTTTGAGGGACTTCAACCATGATTCATGGTGAGCGTTAAAGTCCCCCAAAAACACCAGTTCCGCGTTAGGAAACTGCTCTTGCGCAGCATCTGCCACCCGACTAAGATGGTCAAATAGCCGGCTTGTCTCCAAGTCACCATTATGGGATCTGTAGAGGCACACGTAGACTCGACTCTGACGAACCAAGTCCACACGCACCGCTATCATGGAGAAGGAAGGGTCCTCCAAGCAGCGCAGACGGTGACAACAAACATCCGTCCTGACGAACAAGCATACTCCGGCTTTCGCTTTGAAGGATTCTTCAAGCATATAGCCGGGATAATTATGGTAGCTGGTATCGACAGGACGGAGTATTTGAGTCTCCGTAAGAAACAACATTGCTGGCCGTGCTGTCTCGAGATGGTGGTGGACAGCATTGAGGTTAGCGTGGAGTCCACGGATGTTAGCGAACTCAACCTCAAACAGCGAAGGTATGGTGGGGGTGTGCACCGCTGTACGACCGTTATTCCTTATATGCACTGTCATGAAATAGGGGGGGAGAAAGAGGAAGAGACGTGAAGCGAGCGTCGCATTGCCACGATAAGGATGGTCAAAGTGTGGAGCTGTGTTTCCCCAAGAAGCTGCCAGAAGGGAAAATAAACTGATCCGCCGGACGGAAGGGCCCCCGAACCCTCCCGGAAGTGGCCGCCGGGACCCCACCGTCCGGTCACCAACCGGCACGACGGTCCACTCCGAGATTATGCGTAGCCTGGTGGGGCAGCCTCGCGAGCTGGTTAAGAACGCTTGGGCCCCTGTACTCTGCCACGGGCGGCCAGCGGAACAACCGTTTCTACGGGTCTCCCTGACCGGCGGGTCAATATAATTTCCCCCGGCATTGGTTCAACAGCAACTTCCACCGGACCACCACATATCGCGGCAATGCGCGCTCGGGCACTGGCTGTACGCTGGCTGATCTCGAAACGCGGCTGCAAGCAGCCACTTCACGAGTTTTTCACCATGCGTACGGTGGTAACAAGCCAGGCGGATGATTGACATCCTACCACCAGATGAGCAGATGGTCGCTCAGCTATCCCTTAGTCGCCTCTTACGACACCCATGGGAGAGAGAGGGGCAGTGAATTGTATTCTTACTCCGTCACTGCACGGAGAACCTTTTGAGGTACGAAACCCTAAAAATGTCTACATTTAGTTTTCTAAAATATATTACATTAAACTAATATATATATATTCAGACTGCCTCGTTGGTCTAGTGGCTTGATATAAGGCCGCAGACTCGGTGGTCCTGGGTTCAATTCCCAAGTCGGGCCAATAAATAGTTATTGAGGTTTTCTTTCAGAAAACTCTCAGTAGCAGCCCGGAGTCTGGAAGTTGGAAGTGTGTACACTCCAGTGCCTCGGAAAGCACGTTAAGCCGTTGGTCCTGCGCCTGAACTCTTTCCGGTCGTGTCGGATTGCCGTCCTATCGGATTATGAGAGCTAAGGAAAAGAAAGTGCACCTGTGTTTGCGCACACACTTGTGCACTATAATATCTCCTGCGCAATTGGCTAATCTCTCTTGAGATTGGCCGCCGTGGCCGAAATCGGTCTAGAGGACCTTATATATATTTAATATGTGTCGCAATATATTACACAATAACATAATATAAGCAAGACAAACACAAACAAATAGACAATTCCGCATATTTCAATATGAAATCGTATTAGAAATGAAAATACAAGAATTTAATAACAACAATAATGCAACATGCCATGGTTACAGGAGAGACTGCAAATATGACGACGATATTTTCATTCGTTATATTACATCCGCTATTTTCTCGACTGCAGCGTATAACATATTAGGTATATTATATTACTACCTGTGCCCCGTGGTTTTACCCGCGTATAATTAATAAAAATATAATAAATAAAAATAAGTCTAGAGCCTTCCTCGAAAGAAGGACTATACAACACAAGATTATTTAAATTCGAACCAGTAGTTCCTGAGATTAGCCGGATCAAACAAACAAACTCTTCAGCATTACATATTAGTATAGATAGAGCTTCGTACCTCGTTGGTCTAAAAGTGTCCTGGGTTCGAATCCAGGTCGAGCCAGTTACAGTTATTGGGTTAGTATATATTTTTAAATTCTCAGTGAAAACCCAGAGTTTTTAAAGCACGTAAAGCCATTGGAACAGATGCTTGAACTTCCGGTTTTGTCGGATTAAGAAAGTGCGTGAACTGTAATAACGTCAGTGCCTCCTGACCGATTTCGGCCACGGTGACCAATTTCAGAAGAGATTAACAAACTGCGAAGTACAACATTATAGTGCACAAGTGTGTGCAAAAACACAGGTGCACTCTCTATTAGCTCACGCGTAGGTCCACGGAAATGTACGCATCTTCCTCCGGGTACCTTTCTACTGAGATTTTTACGACAGAATAATTTTTATCGGCCAGACTGGGGTTTGAGGTCAAATTCCGTCAAATTCTGCGGCCTTATATCTGGCCACTGCTTCGATAAAGTAATCGAAAATGAAAGTGCCCTTATGTATACGCCCACATTATGCTCTTTACCCTATTGCAGATAAGGAATAAAGGCAAACATCTTAGATTTAAAAATTGCATGTGATTTTCTAATCGTTATGCTGTATTATGCACTATAAACAGTTCTTGATTAATTTACCGTCATTTATCATACAACACTATTCCAATTAAATAGTTATAACCAAGCTAATTCAGCTGAATCTAAAATAAAATATAACACATTGGGATTTTGAAATGATAGAAAAAAATGTTTAAATCATTTTTATTAATAAATATGTTGCAATCTTATTCAACAGAACAAAGCTATTTTTGAAGTTTTCTACAAATTTTTTTTAACATAATTCCTTAAACAGAAACATTGGCACCGATGTCTTCATTCTTGCGTGTTGCGCGACGGTGCAATTATTTCAAAGTCGGTTAGTGGTTTATAAGTGAAAGCGTAACAGGCAGATAGACTTTCACATTTACATTTCAATACTAATAACTTCATACACTTTATACATACATCTAACGCTAACTTACAAATAAAAAAACCATTTTATAACAAGGCCACAGCCTTTTCACATCTCAAACACTTATTGCTATCGTCCATGGCATTATATTTTCTGCATCGCAAGCACTGTTGCTTTTTACTCTGTACCAATTCGATATGCCACTTTTTCCCGCCATTACTAAACAAATTGACAGCTGACAGTTCCAAAATTTCACAGAGCACACTATCATTCATACCATCGGTCACGTTCAATTCATTCAATTTCTCATACAATACCGAATTGGCGGTTAAATTCAGTTCGTATTTCTTTAAATTTTCATTCTTCAACATGACACATACGTCCTTTTTAATATCCAAAATGGCGTCCATTAATGAACTGTCAATGTCAGTCGACGTTGAAACTGAGAATTCTTTGGTGAAATAAAACGGTTCGTCATACAAGGGATGGTACTGCCACGCTTCCTCGACTAGATGAGGTAAAATAGGTCCTAAAGCCTTCGCCAGTGAGACCATTATCGTATGAATTACGTATTGAGCTGATTGTCGCTCGTTAGAACCCTTTGGAGAGCAATACAGTCTGTCTTTTATACAATGACAATATAATCCTGATACTTTATTGCTTAAAAAATTTAATATATTTTGCGCTACATGATTGTATCTAAAATTATTATAATGATTATTTATTTGGTTTAAGAAATCGTTGCATTCATTGATCATGTATTGATCAAAGTAGTTTAATTTCGGTTTATTATTAAAATCAGCTTTTTCCATATCACCGGTGACACCTAAAAGGTACTTGAATATGCTACGGACTCTGACGACTTCATTCCGACATTCTTCTAGAAGTTTCTTGCTTATCACGATTTGGGAATGTTGGGTCGCGTGGCTGGCCACCCACCATCTAAAAGAAAAAATTAATTATGTCCTTTATACTTTATATTAGTATCTAAATATATAAATTATTTCCATTTTATTACAATGTAATATGGCCGGATGAACATTCTAGATTTCATAAAATAAACTTTTGATTTGCTTTAATATATATCCTGTATATATTAAATATTATTATTTGTAATAATTTTTAAAGTTTTAAGCAAAATTTTACCCCGAAAAAAATTTAATTTGACTAAATAACAACAATTATATTGCAACACAGGGGCGGGCGTCAGCGCTCGTTAGCTCTTACCTATCGGGTAGGTCGGAGACGTGGTCATGACCTCAGTTGTCCATGAAATTTTCGTCATTTACAATTGAAAATGAAAAAAAAAAATTTTATGAGTAATTTTTTTGCATAATATTTCATTTTTTTTACATAAATAGAACTGACTCACGATACCTAATAACCACTTCACGGGTCGGACACGAATATTGTTACACTCTGTATATATATATATATATATAATTGGTTTCAGGGTTTAATTTTCCCCCTATTCGATTGCTTCAAACCAAAATACAAATAATTAGTATTTGTCATTCATGTGTAAACATAAGCGTTCGGTACACGGTAGATAACTGAGACTTTAAGCTTCAGACGAGTAAGCGTCAGATTTCCAGCGTCAGATGACGTCAGTATAAGATTTATTTACACATAAATTCCAGTGAATACTCACTGGAATTTATGTGTACTTACCTTGGCACTAACATCAATTTTTTTCGTGAAATGTACCTATAACTTATAGGATACAGATAATATTTAATAAATGAATGAACGAATGAACATTATTAAATAGAACGAATGATTTTTACCTCAACGTATCAACACCGTATGCCGGTTGTTTCTTATCACCCTGTATAATAGACTTTGGATCTATGACGTTACCAATCGACTTTGACATCTTGCGTTTCTTGTCGTCGACCACGAAGCCGTGGACGAAGATCGACCTTAAAATATATATACAATATTAAATATAAGTTTTCTATGGGTACAAAATAAATTCCTGATTACCGATCGCAGGGACACCTATCGTACTGTTACAACCCCTATTGCAAGGCAGTAAGGTCTTAATTATCATTACCATGCGGTTAGCGTAGTTGTGCTTATCAAGCACAACTATGCTATTTTATATTTACTTGGTGGTAGAGCTTTGTGCAAGCTCGTCTGGGTAGGTACCACCCACTCATCAGATATTCTACCGCAAAACAGCAGTACTTGGTACTGTTGTGTTCCGATCTGAAGGGTGAGTGAGCCAGTGTAATTACAGGCACAAGGGACATAACATCTTAGTTCCCAAGGTTGGTGGCGCATTGGCAATGTAAGCGATGGTTAACATCTCTTACAATGCCAATGTCTATGGGCATTGGTGACCACTTACCATCAGGTGGCCCATATGCTCGTCCGCCTTCCTTTGCAATAAAAAAAAAAGCATTTTATAATATTAATTATTTATTTAATTTATATTTAATTTTATATATTATTTTCACTATAAAAGTTAGTTAGATTCTAGAAGTCGTCGCGAACAGTACTTTATCAGAGTACTCATTAATGTTTGGGAAGTTCACTATTAGTATTTGTGACTTTTTTTTTAAATAAAAGTAGTTAGTGATATACAGTAGTTTTTTTTAAAAAAAGACAAACAGGGTCGGCCGTGTAACAGTACCTCCCATAAACAAAAATCGTTATTTTAAACAATGAGAGTTAGAAAATATGTCTCCTAATCAGACCTCAGTGAGACATTTAATAAATATTACTAAAACCACTTCGGAATAGGGGACCTAATATGTCAAAGTAACATCGATCTCCAAGTCCGGGTTTGCCTGGTGTTGGTTTAATTTTCAATAAAATAATAACCAGTTAATTATTTTTTTAAGCTTAATCTATACTAATATATAAAGCTGAAGAGTTTGTTTGTTTGATCCGGCTAATCTCAGGAACCTACTGGTTCGAATTAAAAAAAATATTTTTGTGTTATATAGTCCTTGTATCGAGGAAGGTTCTAGGCTTATTTTTATTCATTATACGCGGGTGACACCGCGGGTCACAGCTAGTTTGATATATAATTAGGATCTTTGGTGTGACCACAAACTTTACAGAAATGTAAAGGACACTTGATTTATTTAAATATTTTTTTAAACATATAAATAAGTAAAGGTCTTACTCATAAGGCGCGTCTCCCGTTAACGCGAGTGACGTCAGCAGTGAAGCTTGGAACCAGCCCGTCAACTGATCCACGCCCTCCGAATACAGATTAGCCTTCCTGTTCCCAAGGGTCTGCCATGACAGTCCTGAGTCCAGCCAGATGTCCATTATATCCTGATAATATATTTGAATTAAGTAACCGCTTATCATGTTATCATTCAGTAAATACCTACATACAAACGAGCCGGCTGGTGTGGTTGGTAACTGGTAAAGCACTTGCCTTTCCCTCCGCAGGTCGTGGGTTCGATTCCGACCCAGGACAGATATTTATGTGCATGAACATGTCTATTTGTCATGACTCTGGGTGTAATTATCTATATAAATATGTATTTAAAAAATAAAAGTAGTATATGTAAGTATATCAGTTGTGTGGTTTCCATAGTACGAGCTCTGCTTAGTTTGGGATCAGATGGCCGTGTGTGAATAATGTCCCAGGATATTATTATTATTACATATGTGGAGAATAGTTATTCGGTTATTGTGTAAATTGTCTATGATTGTAAAAGATGAGTTCCAAAAAAAACCCGCTGAGATTCTTTCGACGGTTCCTCTTAGGTCTAAGCTGTTTATTTTCGAACCGATGGTAATAACTCTGGGTCCAAAGCAGGACTGACTCATCAGGAACAAAAATTGCGAAAAACCACATTATAAATCTAATTTACTTGGTGGTAGGGCTATTTGCAATTACGTCCGGATAGGTACCACCTACTCATCAGATATTCAACCGCGAAACAGCAGTACTTTGTATTGTTGTGTGATTGTGTCGTTGTGTCAAATATCGAAGAAGAGTGTAGCGGACCTTTTTTTTTTACTAGAAAAACACATTACGCGTACTTCCCCCACGGGAGGTGGGAGGAGTTATGTGGGGCTCGCCAGTGTCCAAGGAGCCGATTTCACTCCGACCATCGGAATAAACACCAAAAAACCAGCGGTACCCTTTCCGTCTCAACGACGAGCCCCACGGGATAGCTTGCGCATGCTACCGTGACTTCCACACAAGTTCTAATCTTACCCATTATCTATATAATTAAATAAATAAAATGATAGAGGTCTGCAGTTGTGCGCGCATCACGGAAAAACTACGGGATAGATTTCAATGAAATTTTCTAAATTTTATTTCTTAGACACTTGGCCCTTATCAAAAACAAAAATATTGCGATATCTTCATTTAATAAAAAGTTTTTAAAGTTTCAAGAAACAACGATTTGTATAAGCACTACCTGTTCAGTGATGTATGTTTAAAAAAATTATATTTTTGCTTGCGATCTTTTTGATTTTTCCTTCGTACATAAGAAAACTTTGTTAATATATCAAGCAACGCGGACGAAGTCGCTGGTATCAGCTAGTATACAATATAATAACAGAACACATATGTATTAAATACATTAAATAAATGATACCTTTCCTTTAGTCACATCATGAGTGTCCAGATTATATTTCTTAACAATGTCGTCTGTTAGCAACTCTTTTACATCGCAAGTCCACCAGACGTCCGCGTCGTGTTTGTTTATAAGTGCACACAATTGTTCTATTATAGCTCTGGAACAGACATTATTGTCATTTGGAATTATCATTGAAATATTATTATCCAGTGAAACCAGTTTAAACCAGTTTTGAAAATTAAAGATTTTTATAAGAACGGTTAATATTATCGTCGACTACGTAATATTCTAAATTGAAGTTAAAAGCAAATCTATAAAAATATATCTTTTAACATTTTTGTTTTTATTTATAAATAAACTAGCGGCGAATAGCTTAATACTAATTTTCATAGCTAGTTCTTCAAAAATGGAAGATTTTTCGTACAATCTTTCATCTCTTTTACTCACTACCTTAAAGGTTAAATTTTCAAAAATTTTCTTTAGTTCTTACTTACTATGTGTAAGGAGCCCGTATGGAAATTTTCATGGTGCTCGCCCAAGTAGTTTGGGCTGTGCGTTGATATGGCAGTCAGTCAGTCAGTCAGTTATTCTTTTAACTTAACACGCCTAATATTTCAGCCGGTTGGCGTGGTTGATAGATTTCGCGCCGCAGGTCGTGGGTTCGATTCCAAACCAGGACAGACATTTATGTGCATGAGCATATCTGTGTGTTCTGATTCTGGGTGTAATTATCTATATAAGTATGTATTTACAAAATGAAAGTAGTATATACAGTATATCAGTGGTCTGGTTTCCATAGTACGAGCTCTGCTTAGTTTGGGATCAGATGGCCGTGTGTGAATAATGTCGAAGGATATGATTATTATTAATATTAAAAACATATTTCTGCGTCATCATAGAAAAGTAATTAAAGAAAGATGCATAATCGCTATATCGAGCCGAAAACTTGGTGTTACAGTGGTCACTTACTCATCGACTATGACGTCGCTGCCCCTGTACAGCACCGGTATGGGCACTCCCCAGGCCCTCTGCCGGGATATGCACCAATATGGCCGCTTCTCCAACTGCGCCCTGAAACCTTGTCGGGACTGTTCCGCGGTCGATGGCGGCAGAATCGCCACCTTATCCAGGGCTGCCTGAAAATCTTCTACGCCTCAATTTTTTTTTTCATTACGTATTTTTTTCTTCTAAGATTATATATTTTGCAATTTCGTTTCTCATATATCGTAATGGGAATAATGAAAACTAATGAGACAGACTTGCTAAGGATGCTATATAAGTGTTAATATTAACTGCCTCGTTGGTCTAGCGGTTTGACATAAGGCCGCAGACTCGGTGGTCCTGGGTTCAATTCCCAGGTCGGGCCAATAAATAGTTATTGGGGTTTTCGGTCAGAAAATTCTCAGTAACAGCCCGGAGTCTGGAACTTGGAATTGTGTACAATTACCTCGGAAAGCACGTTAAGCCGTTGGTCCAGCGCCTGAACTCTTTCCGGTCGTGTCGGATTGCCGTCTCATCGTATTATGAGAGCTAAGGAAAAGAGAGTGCACCTGTGTTTGCGCACACACTTGTGCACTATAATATTTACTGCGCAATTGGCTAATCTCTCTTGAGATTGGCCGCCGTGGCCGAAATCGGTCTGGAGGACCTCATAAGTGTTAATCTCTTCCACCAATAATTTAAAAAAAACCTTTTTATTTTCCAGGTGGTAGGGCGTTGTGCGAGCCCGTCTGGGTAAGTACCAACCAGCCATCAGACATTCTCCCGCTAAACAGCAATACTGAGCAAGTGTAACAAGACACAGACACATTCCAGTTCACAAAGTTGGCGACGATTTGTGAGATAGGGAAAGGTTAATATTTCTTACCACTATCTATGGCCAGCGGTGACCACTTAAACTGAGGTGGCATTTTTTTTTTAATTAGTATATATTATGTAAAAAATGGGACCCCACGGCGACCACCCCTTTCAAATAAAAAAAAATCATCAAAATCGATTCACCCAGTCGAAAGTAATGAGGTAACAAACATAAAAAAGACATACAGACGAATTGATAAACTCCTCCTTTTTTGAAGTCGGTTAATTAAAGTAGAATATTATATAATGAAAAACAAACTCACCAAAGCGCGTTCCTTCAACACCGACGTATCAATGAACCACTGATGACTCGCCCTGATGATGACAGGCTTCTTTGTCCTCCAATCCAGGGGATAGGAGTGGATATACGTGCCTTGGTGGATTATGGAGTCTTGGAGTTTCTCTATTACCACATCCTGACCTTGGGACAGGACGTGGAGTCCATCGAAATCTTGTCCAAGGTTGGTGTAGCGACCCAACTCATCGACGTTACATTCCTGTGTGAATTAATTGAGATTGAAGCCAATTAATTGGCTTAATCAGCACAATCTGCAACTTTGGAGTCACTTGATGGCACTTATGCCGTTTTATATATTGTTGTTATATAACTATTGAGGCTATATATTACAGTAACAACCTGCCCCGTTGCTGGGCTAAGGCCTCTTCTCCTATTTTGAGGAAAAAGTTTGGAGCCACCACGCTGCTCCAATGCGGGATGGTGGAAAACACATGTGACGAAATATCAGTAAAATTTGACACATGAAGGTTTCTTCACGAGGTTTCCCTTCACAGTCAAGCACGAGGTGAATTATAATCACTAATTAAGCACATAAAATTCAGTGGCGCTTGTCCGAGTTCGAACTCACGACCATCAGTTAAAATCCACGCGTTTTTACCAGTGGACCAACGTGGCTTTCAATTAAAAGCTTTTATATAATAATAGTTGTCTTCAGCAGTTTCGCCCGCTTTTGGGTAGAAGACAGGTGTTAGGTATAAAAAGCTTACCTACCTTGGGTTTCAAGTTTGCTTCATACAAAAATTCATCAAATTCGGTTCAGTGGTTTAGCCTCAAATGCGTAACAGACAGACAGAGTTTTGCATTTATAATATTAGTATAGACTACATTAATAATTAATATTCTAGTACGAATCCTGTACCTATGGTGTCCTACACTAAAACTAGCCTTGATCCAAATGTTGTAGGAAATCAAAACTTACCACAGTCATATTATTCTTCAAAGCTACCAGAAAATCATCCGGTCCGTGCGCAGGCGCAGTGTGAACCAAACCAGTGCCTTTACCCTTCGTCACGTGACCCGCTTCAAGGAATGGTAATACTTCATTAGTCAATCCGCTTCTGTATGTACAGTTTCGGAGATATTTGCCTAAGAATTGAAAAACATATTTGTAACCAGAAACTAAAAGTGACGCGGTAACCGGTTTGTATCAAGTCTTTTAAGTTTTCCATATAGGTATATATATTTTTTAGCCCGGGAGGGCAAATGACTACTCCACTTGATGGTAAGTGGTAATAGAGTCCAAACGCGACGTCGGGAAGAATGATCTGTACTAGCCGCCCCCGCCTTACCGGCCCGCAAGATGCCTCTTCACGCCTCGTTTGAAGGAACCCAGGTCATAAGAGGAGGGGAACACGTGTGCTGGTAAAGAATTCCATGTTTTGGAGGTGCGACAAAGAAAAGAGTTGCCAAATTTCTTCGTTCGCGATGAAATTGATGTCACAGTTAGGCGGTGACATCGAGAGCCAGCACGCGGAGACTTGTGAAGGAAAGGGGAAGCAGGAATGAGGGAGAATAGTTCTACTGAGCACTCGCCGTGATACATTCGATAGAAAGCGCTGAGTGCCGCTATCTCTCGACGCAATTGGCTGGTTATGTACAATATGCGTGGTGTAAATTATATACTGTTAATTACTCCCTCGTTGGTCTATTGGTTAGATAAGCGGCTGCATAGGTTCAGGGTTCAAACACAGGTCGGGTCAATAAAAAGATCTCAGTTGCAGCCCGGGGTGTAATAGTTGCAAGTACGTACACTCCTTTGCCCTAGATAGCACGTAAAGCCTTTGGTCTAGTCGTTTCTGGTCATGTCGGATTAGCTTTCACATCGGGTTATGAGAGTTAAGGAATAGAGAGTGCACCTGTGTTTGCGTATATACTTGTGCACTATAATATGTCATGCATGGTTGGCTAGTCTCGCATGCGCTTACCAGCGGGGCCGAAATCAACTCAGAAGGACAATACAACACTGACCTTCAAATTCCACTAATACTTCAATCTCGCTCGTCAGAACCATATTCAACTCTTCTATCTGATCTTTAGCTACCAGGAACTGTTCAGGCCTTGTGGATAAGGTGACCACACAGTACATCATGTTCGGATTATAGGCAATTGCTTTGTTCGCCACGAGAGTCCAGGGTGTGGTTGTCCAGACTAATGCTGATATAGGCTTCCTATAATAATTTAATCCAGAGATCAGATAAATTCAGACAGACTCGACTTATAGACTTCGACACTTGTTTCTAATTTTTTTTTTAAATACGTTGTATGCAAATGGGTCACGTGATGGTAAATGGCCACCATCGCCCATAGACAGGATGGCTGATAAAGCGTGAGGTCACAATACGAAGATTTTTTGTACACTACTCTGCTACAGTGTACAACTTTATCTCTTAAAAACATATAAATTTCATTCACTTATATCAAAGGGTGGCAAGCCAGCAAAGCCAACCACTTGGCTCATATTTTAAAGGTTTAAGCTCTGGACGGCTTAGTATTGTTGGGTTTCATCTTGAACACAATGGCCTTAACCCAGTGTAATAACTGACTCCAGGGACATTACATCTTAGTTTCCAAGGTTGGAAGCAGCATTGATGATGTAAGGAGTGGATAATATTTCTTACAGTGCCATAGCCTATGGACGGTGGTAACCACTTACGATTTGATGGTCCATCTGAACAAGTAGGATGTTAAATAGTAAATACTAATTACATAATATAACATGATTAATGTATTGAAAATATATATAAATAACTTACCCACCAGCAACACTTTTCGCTACTTCCGGCAGTTTATCCATTCCAAATTTGATATAGACCTCTTTACTTTTGAATTGTGGGTCGTATTCTAACTCAGCTTCAGCTAAAGCTGTTCTGAAAAAAGTAATAAAAAAATAACCAACTTAAAATAGAAAAAATAACTTAATATTATAAAAGCGAAAGTGAATTTGTTTGTTACGCTTTCACTCCTAAACCACGAACAATGATTTTAAAAAAACTTTCACCAAATGGAAAACTACATTATCAGCAAGTAACATCGACCATATTTTATCCCCGCATTCCCACAGGAAAGGGAATTATGTGGTGAAACTGCACAGAAAAGTACTGTACTGTAAATGCTTATAAGTAAATAATAATGTATTATTCTTATATAATGCAGCTTCACTTATTTTTAGGCAAGTTACACTTGACATGTTGTTCATTATGGTTCCCATTATCACAGAGCCTCTAAGTTGTAAATGATGACATATTTGTGATGTTATTTAAAAACACTAAGACAAGATTTCGTAATGATGGTAAGCATCATATTTATATATAGAAACAGTAATATATATGACCTACTTGGAAGAAGGAGACCAATAAACAGGTTTTAGAGCTCGGTAAATCAATCCAGACTTATACATTTTGTAAAACTGTCTCAATTGATTCTGTACATAATTTTTATTCAATGTCAAGTAGCATTGTTCATCCCAATCAGCCATAACACCCCAACTTTCGAACGCCGCTTTCTGTCGTTCAACAGTTCCCAAGGCAAATGTTCTGGCAATTTGTCTTATATGTACCGGGTCAGAAGGTTCATTATCCTGTGTCTTTTTTGTTTTTAAAGCTTTAAACTCAATAGGTAGGCCATGGCAATCCCAGCCAGGAATATAATGAACCTTATTTCCTTGAAGGATTTGACTTCTATTGTTTATGTCTTTTATTATCTGTGAAAATTTCACACACACATTCAAATATTGTACATAATCATTTAAAATGTAAAAGAATTAAGTTTTATATGTGATATCTTTGATTGATTAATAATGTTTTATTTACTTTGTTAACAGCGTGCCCCATGTGTAAGTCACCATTAGCATATGGAGGACCATCATGCAAAACAAATTCTGGTCCATTCAGATGCTTTCTCTGCCAGTTGTAAAGTTGTGAGAACTTAGCTTTCTGAAATCAGCAACATTATTTAATTTTAATTTGTTTCGTATTTTTGAAAGATAATCCAAATAGTGTATTACAAAAAGTAAATAATTTAAAGTACATATATTTTAACTTCGGTATATTTCTACTTCCTTAGAAATACATTACCTTTTGTATTTCATCTTTATTCACCGAGGATCTTGCCGGAAAATCTGTTTTAGGAAATAATATTGTATTGGAGTAAGTCTTTGTGTTCGGTTTTGCTGAACTTTTTGTTCTTATGCATATTATACAGGTCCATTTGGAATTAAATTTTTGATAGTTTGAGTGTAAAATTTTAAAATTCTTATTTAAAAGCATTTTGAGGTTGTTATTCAAATTATTTTGACAAATTATCATTCAAACAGTATGACAACTGTGACAACTGCCAGAAAACAGCTGGGCAGCCTAGACTCAAAGCAATATTATGTTGAGATATTTTATTTAAGAAAATGATTGAACAAACTTCAGTCCTATTTCATATAATTGAATAAAAAAATTACAGATAAGTAATGTGGGAAGGGAAGGGTTATGGATGGAATAAAAATATATTTAACAACTTTCAGCCTTTTAGTTTTTAGGACGTATTAAAATTTGAAGTTTTGACATCTATCAATGTCACGCGTTCTTTTTATTCTGTGTTTGCCAAAACAACACATGTTTTTGGAACTTATTTCTATATTTCAATAATATTACAATTTAAAAGTTTATCAAAATGGTAAATAAATTGAATTTATAATGAATATGAAAAGAAACATGGCTATATTATAATTCTATCGTGTCCTGTTTCAGCCGAAAGCTAAAAAGAAGTTTATAGATCGCAAGAAAGCAGTTACTTTCAATCTAGTTCATAGATCACAAAGAGATCCTCTGGTAGCTGATGAAAGTGCACCACAACGTGTCCTTGTACCGGTAAACGCTAATATACCAGCAAGGAAAGAAAAAGATCCTGTAAGTATTAATGATAGATAACCTATGCACAACTTCTGGTAATAAGATTTGTTGAATCTTTCTCATTTATTAATCCGTCACACATTTATATTTATATAATGATGGATGCGAGCTGCCCAAGATCGGGATGGTTTGCGTTCTTTGGGGGAGGCTTTCGTCGAACAGTGGACGGCGATAAGCTGAAAAAATAAATTATGATATTATTTAATAATAAATAATTATTATAACTCAATTTACTGCCAGTTTTTCATTCAAGATTCAACAGTGCTTATGAATCTACATAAATAAAATTACAATTGTTTAGGAAATAAATAATTGAGAATAATTTAAAATTGACACATTTTAGGAATTAACATCAGAGCAAAGGGTTGAAGAGCAGAGAAAATACGGAATATATTTTGATGATGACTATAATTACCTTCAACATCTTAAAGACACAAGAGAGGTCACAATGGTCCTACAGCCAGTGAGTATTCTTAGTTAGTTTATATATATGCTTAAATGTTTATAATATGATCAAAACTACATTATAAATGTTTGCATATACCATGTCCCATATTAAAATCCTACCCAGTTAAAATTTAAAGTCTCTGTTAAGAAATTCTACATACATATCTCTGTATTGTGATACATTCTGACATTTTAACTATTATATGCAATAATCCTAACTAATATTATAAATGCGAATGTGAGTTTGTTTGTTACGCTTTCACACCTAAACTACTAAACCAATTTTAGTAATTCTTTCACCAATGGACAGCTACATTATCAGCGAATAACATAGGCTACATTTTGTTGTACTACACAGGTGAAACCGCAGGCAAAACTCTAGTAAAATATAGAAATATATTTATGACCTTAATATCGTTTGTTTCACTGAAGATTTATCAATTAAATTCATGTTATATTTTCAAATAACTTGTTGTGATCGTAGAAAACCACACACAAAAGAAAGGACAAGCAACCAAACATAAATGATGAACAAGAGGATGATGATGTACCTGATATGATGGAGAACATAAAGCTGCCGAGTTCGGTATTTGCATCGGAAGTAGAGGAAGATGTTGGATTATTGAATAAAGCCGCTTCACAAGGTATTAATAAGACAAAATATAGGTAATAGGAAATTATACACAGTTTAGTTTTTATCACTGGCCTTCTTTATGAACACATTTCAGAATAGTGACTTCTGTCATTCTAGCTAACTATCTTTACATAAAATATATATGTATATATAAGAAGAGGATTGATTATATAAATATATGAGTTGCCTAAATGATAATTTCATTAGATTAATTGATTTTGTTAGTTTTAATTAATGAAATATTAAGTATTCTGATTAATTATTAATGGGTTTAACTGTTTTGTCAAAATAATAAAATGGTATTAAATCACTAATGTTTCCCTAAAGCCCTAGCTATTAAAATATTTCCCTTTTTTTTTATTGTATAGGAAGGCAGATGAGCATATGAGCCACCTGATGGTAAGTGGTCACCAACGCCCATAGACAAAGGCATTGTAAGAAATGTTAACCATCGCTTACATCGCCAATGCGCCACCAACTTTGGGAACTAAGTCTCTAATACGAGTCTCTTGTGCCTGTTATTACACTGGCTCCCTCACCCTTCAAACCGGAACACAGCAATACAAAGTACTGCTGTTTTGCGGCAGAATATCTGATGAGTGGGTGGTACCTACCCAGACGAGCTTGCACAAAGCTCTACCACCAAGTTAAAAAGTCTTTATTGTTCTATTCTGAAATATATCAAATCATATAACAGTTATATTGATACTATCAAATAAAATCTGGCCAGCCCAAGTGTGTGTTTTAGTGGATGTTCCGGAGCTATCACAAATACATTGCGTACTTATCAATGTCTTCTGTTAGATAAATTATTAATGTGTTGTATTTTTTCAGGCTTATGTTTGGATTTAGACCCCGATGTAGTAGCTGCATTAGATGAAGACTTTGATTTCGAAGACCCTAGCAATCAGTTAGAAGATAACTTCATTGAACTAGCAATGGGCGAAGGTAAGTTTTATATAAACTATGCGTGATGAGATAAATGGCTAGAAATTAATCATTTCCATTGACTTATTTCGGCTATGAAAAAGAAGAAAGTTATCAATTTCAAATGATTTTCCCCTATTTAGATCGAGCGGCCAGTCTTAAGTGATATAAGTCAGATATTATAGGGAATCCTGCACTGTGTGTGTAAACAAAGTCATGATACTCCTCATATTACAATGAGAAATACTCATGTAGATCAGAACTGCACAGTACAAAGTTCCTCATTACGATGGTAGTTATCAGATTCGCTATCTCAGATACTATACACTGCCAAGTATATAACACTAATGGCCAAATACTGAAAAGTCCCCTCAAACAAACACTTAGTTATTTAATTTATTTAAGCTTAATTTATTCCATATATATAGTACTTAAGATCTTATTGCTACTTTTATACAATAAAATATATATATAAATGTCTCAAATAATTAAGTTGCACTTAATATTTGAATGTCGTTTCAGTATTTGACCGTAAGATTGCTATTTAAAACATCAAAGCCCGACCGAACCTGCTATGAACAAACTGTAATACTAAAACAATAAGAACTAGTGTAGTATAAATAAGTATAAAGTTTACATTTAACAATTAGTTTCATATTTTAGGTGGTGACGATGAGGAATATGATGATGATGCCGACAGCATGTCTGGTGATGATGATTCTGATAAAGCATTCGCCTCCGATCTCGATTCAGACGATGATAGCAATAGATCACAGGTAAATTATCAAGTACTATTTCAAAATTAAAAGACAAGATACTAAAAGAAGATCAATAATATATATTTTTTAAATATTAACAAAACCCAGCAGACAAAGGCCTGCTTATATATAAGGTTTAGTATATAAAACCTACATCAAAAAGTATATACTTGTGCCGGCTTGGTTGTTGCCAAAATTGTAAAAATTTAATTTCAAACAAATATGAAAAAAAACCTTTTTACTAAATTCATTTTGGCCATTTTAAATAAATATAAAAAACATCTTTGTGAAAATCCAACCATAAATAAAATAGACTTATTATTTATAAATTAATTTTAATAAATTATATTTTGATTTAGATTTTTTTATGTATACATTATAACTTAACATAGGTATTAACTATATAATATGTGGTTGATGGATCACAAATCTCAAGATATAAGGTGTTGCTTTATTCACACTGAGCTCTCTGCTTGCAAAAAAAACTTGCAACATTGCCCATTTCAGGAGCACAGAGCATTTTAAGTTCACATTTCGCTATGAATGCAGCTTTAAAATCAACAAGTGTGTTATTTGTTAGTGCGCGTATATACAGAAGCACACTATCATAATCCGATGGAATTGCAAATCCGATACGACCTGAAAGAGTTCAGGAGCAATGCCAACACCTATACATTTCGTGGCACACCTTCAACTCCAAAACTTCTTAGAAACTTTCGACAAAAAAACAAAAAGTTTTCATAGGCTCAAATCGTTCGTTGAACCCAAGTCCAGCGTCAGCCGTCTTGTGATCTCGTCAATAACATGAGATTTTAAAGATATAAACTGTTATATAAATTGTTACGCATTATGTGTTATGTATTAAAACATATAAATCTAAACATCATTATTTACAATATTATTTCTGTTTTGTTTATTTTCAAACTCTAGTCTTAAAAGTTTGATTTCTAAATCTAATTTTTCAGTTTTTTTGTCGAAATAACGCGCTATAGCTAGGTTACGAGCTAGTCGTCCATCATGGTCGATTTTCTTTTTATCTGAAATACACAATAATTATTAATATATAATTAATGGTTTAAGCACATATTTGTGTTAATCTCGGTTTAATATCAAATAAGAACTACATTATTCACCTTTCTTTTTTAATTTCAATTGATCCGACAAAGGCATGTCCAAATAAAATTTAGGTCTCTCTGGCTCAGTTGTATTCTCTTCTTGTATTGCTACTATTTTTCTTTTCCTTGTCTGTATGTCTATAATAAAAATAATTATAATTTAGATGGTTGTTAGAAAAGAGTATATTATTTACGAGGTAGAAGGAAAATTATATACCTTTGCTTGGAGTTTCAATAAGCACTTCAACATCATCTGAGAGAATAGGTCTTTCGTCGTCAGCTACAGAAACGTCTTCATATACATGTGTCCCATCAACCGTATCTGACTTATTATCACCATCTAAATCAGTATTTCCAGAACTGTTTCCATTGCTTCCAAATGGTATAACAATACTAGTATTAGCAGATCCCAGGAGAGTTGATACCTTTTCCAAAATGTCATCCGGTGGTATGGCATCGAATTCACCATCAGTCTACAAACATACAAAAAAAAAAAATTTGATTTGATTTACATTTGGTGATATAATTAAGTTAAGGAACAAATAGCAAGAATTAATAACATGTTCTTTTTTAAGTCGACTGTAGTGGTGATAGTCTGCGATAAAAGAAGTATTGTCAAATGAAGTCCTATAGTCTGTGAGCTATCAGTTAGTACAGATTATCTATACTCATATATAAAGCTGAAGAGTTTGTTTGTTTGATCCGGCTAATCTCAGGAACTACTGATTCAAATTTAAAATTGTTTTTATGTTGTGTAGTAGTTTTATCAAGGATGGTATCGAATTGTACACGGTTGAAACCGCAGGGCACGGATAGTAACTAATATTTTAAAATAATTATCTATTAAGGTTTAATATTATTATATTAAATTATACCTTTAGATTATTCATTCTTATGTGTTGACTTCGTTTCCGGGCTGCTTTTTTTAAATTATCCCATTTTAATTTCAATTGTACCTTCGATCTTGGAATGTAACAGTTCTTGGCATTAAATGTAGATGTTAAATTGGTCCATGTATCCTCCTTGGTCTTGTTTGTTGTGGCATTCGTCTCCTTGCTGGTCAGGATAGGGTTGCTTTGAATTAAATCAATTAACAGAGCCACCTCGTCCTTGGTCATGATCTTCTTAGATTTCTATGAATTAAATGATTATACAATTAATGTTTGAATTAAGAAATTATAAATTTATGGTAATTACTTACTGGTATGTTATCCATTATATCCATATTACTGATATTTTATAAATTAAATTGAAGTATTGGTGATGTTATAATTGTGTTTAAAATAATGTAATTTTTTTTTTAGGAATTATTGAGTTTAAAACTTTTCCGTTGACTTTAACACTGTAAATCATTCAGGTTAATTAAATTCTAAAATTTAATTATTTACATTTATTTATTAATAATTAAAGTAAGCATGTTATGCTGTAATTTTAATTTAAATTTGTACAACAATGTTATTTTATTTTATAATAGCAAAGAGCAATATTTGCCATCGGGCTTCGGTCATATATGACGTAATAACTTAAAGAAACGATCTCATGGGCTAGTCACTCTTAACTTCAAAACGTTCGGTTAATGATTTGTAATATATAAATGGTGTGAATGCTCAAGTGAGAATTGATGTGTAAATAACACATATTACGCTGACGTCATGTTACGCTCGAATCTTGCGCTTACGTCATTTGACGCTCGAGATCTTAGTTAGCCCTTACTGTGTACGCGCTAAGATGTTTACACATCAAATATTTTGTTAAATAAAAATAATCGAATGAGTATCGTAAACAATCGCGAAGTTAGCCTTAGAGATTGACAGATGACAGTTGATACTCTACAGTACTACCAACAGTACCATCATAATGATAATACGTTTCGTTCTACGTTCTAAATAAATGTTTTGTTATTGCTTTGAAAATTTAAATCGTGACATAGATAGAAGTAATGACAGTGATATTGGATATGATGAAACTTGAAATAGAAAAGCAAATAAATATAAATATTACTGCAGCAATAAATATAAAAATACGCAAAATATAAAGTAAAAAAATAAACCACTCTTGAAACGGTTATTGGACCGATTCAAAAACGAAAAAATATATTATATTAATGCGCTATTTTTAAACAAAATATATAAATTGAAATATTATATTTTTTTACTGTAAATTATTCACGATTTCCTATGATTTTGATGAAACTTATAATAAGTATTTTATTACTTAAATATGTATATTCGACTTTCTTAGAGAGTTCGACAAATTAAGACTATTGCATGTATGTACATAATTATGATGGATGAAATAGATGGAAAAGACTGAGTTTATTTCTGACTCCACGATAATCTTCATTGAGAACTTGTGGTAGGTTAGTCTTGTAAAATGCCAAAAAAATACTTATTAAAAGTTATTTGTTAATAATATATTGTTATTTTTTTCAGGAACGAAGACCTAATATGCCATCATGGGGTGACAAGGATGACACCAAATCACGATTCTCTCAATACTCCATATCGTCCAGTGTAATCAAACGAAACGAAGGTTTATCGTTACTTGATAATAAATTTGAAAGGGTTAGTATATAAAGTTTAATATATTCAAGATCTGTGAAGAGTTTATTGGTAGTAGAGCTTTGTGAGAGTTCTTCTGGGTAGGTACCACCCACTCATCAGATATTCTACCGCAAAACAGCAGTACTTTGTATTGCTGTGTTCCGGTTTGAAGGTTGAGTGAGCCAGTGTAATTACAGGCACAAGGGACATAACATCGTAGTTCCCAAGGTTGGTGCCGCATTGGCGATGTAAACGATGGTTAACATTTCTACAATGCCATTGTCTTTGGGCGTTGGTGACCACTTACCATCAGGTGGTCCATATGCTCGCCCGCCTTCCTATATAATAAAAAAAAGCTACCTTAGTGCCTTTACTATAAGGCTTATAATACTGTAAGGGATTATATAGAAGAGCTTGAACTTGGTATTCGTTGATCATACAGGATATATAAATATAATTATACATGATTACTATATTTGTATATTTTTGATTGTTAAAATGAGTAACTACTGACTTCCTTCTTCCGGTTCTCCTCAGTAGGATATCTACATTCCGAATTTTAGGTAGATTTAAGTTAAAATTAAATTTGCAAAATTATGTAAAAAGTATTTGGGAGCCTACTTGAATAAAATATATTTTGGCCAGACTTAACTGTTTACTCTGTTACGACTCATGCGCCATGTTAGAGGCCAATTTAATATAATATGTATTTGGGATACCATAATGTGGTACCATAACATTGCGACAGATTCGATTCT
Organism: Nymphalis c-album; assembly: GCA_963151315.1. Classification (NCBI taxonomy): domain Eukaryota; kingdom Metazoa; phylum Arthropoda; class Insecta; order Lepidoptera; family Nymphalidae; genus Nymphalis; species Nymphalis c-album. Next base: position 6,956,718 of record OY720610.1, read on the forward strand.
TCGAAAGATTTCGAAACTTAAATATATGTTTTTACAGATGTTCGCCGAATACGACGACACGGAAGTGGGCGCGTTGGACTTGGAAGAAATCGAGGGCTTTATGCCGGAGTCGCACGATATGCTGCTCAGAGCGGCTGAGGAGTTTGAGGAGTCCCGGAGGAGATATCAGCTTGATAAGGAGAAAGAAATTGCAAGGTACGTAATAAGAACAGTTATATCCAGTTGTAACCAGATTATTAATTTGCGATCACCATCAGAATATTTGTATTAAATATAATACGATTTTTTTTTCTCCACCAACCTTGGCAACTAAGATGTATAGTCTCTTGTGCCTGTAATTACACTGGCTCAGTCACACATCAAAACGCAACACAACACAACAGTGCCAAGTACTGCTGTTTTACAGTAGAATATGTAATGAATGGGTGGTACCTACCCAGACGAGCTTGCACAAAGCCCTACCACCGAGTAAAAATGTAAAAACATATTATTCATTTTTTAAAATTGAGTTTTTTGCCTGTCCATCTCAGGTATCAGGTATTTCATTAATTTCTCACACATAAGACGGATATCAAGTATTGTATGTTTTTCAACGTACCCCCTAATTTTATATTTTATTTTTCAGGATACAACGCTTGCAGGAAATCGAAGAAGAGTCAGAGGATGATGATCTGATCACATTGGAGGTTGAGCCCAAAGAGAAGTGGGACTGTGAGACGATACTGTCGACGTACTCCAACTTGTACAACCATCCTAAAGTCATCGAAGAGCCGAAGGTATGTGTTAGAGGAACTTGTTACTCTTATAATACTGTGGATTCCGAAGGCACAACAGACCTAACATCTTAGATCTCGTGATTGGCAAATTATTCATGCAGTACCATTCAATGGATGAAGGTACCACTTACCATCACGTGGTAAGTGGTACCTTATATATACTCGTCTTCAAATGTATAAAGAACACTGCTAATATTTGGAGATTTAAATTGTTACTTTTTCTTAAATAATATTATATTGCACGTTACTATTCTATTATTTTGGTTTATCTTCATTTGGTTTGTTAGAAATCATGAAGCCTTTACCGATCGGAGAATGTTTATCTATCAACAAAACTTATATTTGCATATTCGACGCGATAACTTTGCTGTTTATGCGCTACACACAATTCTTAATTAATAATAATATATATTTATTTAGAATACAACACTCCTCACTCCTTTATATCAACTTCAAAACGCCATCGAGAATCATACATGATAAAATTATTTTTTTTTATTTTCAGAAACCAAAAAAAATAAGAATAAATCCAAAAACCGGTTTACCTGAGGACACTCTCGGTAAAGATAACAAGCTCACGATGAAATCACTCGCGAAATTTAACGAGATGAACGATGAAGCCGATGACATGTCCGATGAGGACGGACGGACAAATGCTGAAACTGTTCTGTCCACATTGAGTGTATTATCTATAAGGTATTACAAATTAATATATATAATATATCTATATATACTAACAGCTGATTTGAGCTTATTTGAAACACTGCTCCAAAACTCTAGTTCCTAGTACCCTGGGAATCGTCCCTAGTGAATGTAGGCCCGTATAGGCATGCCGTCACAGCATCACAGTAGCATGCGCAAGGGATCCCGTGGGGCTCCTTATTAAGACGGAAAGGGTACCGCTGGTTTTTTAGTGGCTTTTCCGATTGTCCTCCCCAATTTTTCTATGGGGGAAACGCTTAATGCGTTTTTCCAGCGTTAAAAAGCAAACCATATCATACAAGTAATACCTCTGAAAATCACAAATCGCTCCTCTCAATACCTCTTCTACCTTTTCTACTACTATAATCTTATTATAATCTCGTTATAAGTTTTTCGGCCGTAGCCAAACGGCCTAATTATAGCTATAAGATAATTTCATATGTAAGATAGCTTAAGATGGGATGGGTTTGACATGCCATAATAATAAGAAACTATTTATAAAATTGATGATAAATGCTCTTTTGTTTACCTCAATATTCACAATATACGGGGAGTGTGAATTACAATGGTAGTATTTTATTACTTTAATAAATATATATGTATATATGACAAGTTATGTTTGTTTATTTTCAGGCCTAAAGAGGAAACACCAGAAGAGAAAAAGGAGAGGAAACGTTTACTCAAAGAATACAGAAAAGAGAGGAGAATTGAGAAGAAAGCAAACAAAGAAGTGTTCAAAGAAGAGAAGAAGCGTCAGGAGAAGATTATGATGAATAATAGAAATAATGTTCAGGGGAACAGAATATTGTAAATAAGTATAATAAACATTTTGTATTTACATACGATGTTTTATTCCTGACTTACGTTATTTAGGGGAATAATTGGGGAGAGGAGGGGGGGCTCGTAGTATGTGTGATTCCTTGACGCCCCCCAAAGAGACGGAAGAGCCACTGAGGGTACACTTTTATTAAATGTAATAAAATATATGACGGCCTCAAGCGTTTTCTATAGTATACATATATATTATATATAGAGTATATAAAGATTAAAATAATTGCGATACCTCCGGTGGTCAATAATCAAACTCCCAAGCACGCCTATTTAGCGCCTTGATCGTCAACGAGTGAAAAATTCTATTCATATTTATTTATTTTTTTAACATTTTAATTTTATAAACTTTTCAGTTTTACTTTTCGTGAAATTTAGCGTATGTCCTAAGTTCGAGTTAGATATTTGAATAACATTTTACGAATTTTTGTTTACACACTATGCTTACATAGCTACGTATACTTTGTGGTAGAGCTTCCTGCAAGCTCGTCTGGGTAGGTACCACCCACTCATCAGATATTCTACCGCAAAACAACAGTACTTGCTATTGTTGTGTTCCAGTTTGAAAAATGAATCAACCGGTGTAATTACAGGCACAAGGGACATAACATCTTAGTTCCCAAGGTTAATGGTATAAGTGATGGTTAACATCTCATACAATGTCAATGTCTATGGGCGTTGGTGACTTACCATCAGGTGTCCCATATGCTCGTCCGCCTTCTATGCAATCCAAAGACGTCTCCGACTTGTTAAACATCGTGACGTCAGTTGTTATTGTAATGGCCGCACTTGTTCTTATTTGAATGGGAATTGTGCTGAGCACAGTTTTCATTACAACTTGTGTCATTTAGTTTACCAAGTAAGCTAAAGTGAATTTGTGCGTGAATCTTATTACATACGTCATTACTTAACCTACGCTACCATACCATACGCTAAATTTTCATTGTATATGAAAGACCGATTTCGGCCACGGCGGCCATTCTCAAGAGAGATTAGCCAACTGCGCAGGAGATATTATAGTGCACAAGTGTGTGCGCAAAGACAGGTGCACTCTCTATTCCTTTTACTCTCATAACCCGATGGGACGGCAATCCGATACGACCGGAAAGAGTTCAGGCGCAGGAACAGGCCGAGGCACGGGAGTGTACACACTTCCAACTTCCAGACAATCCATTCCAGAAAATCTCAGTAAAATTTGACCTGGGAATTGAACCCAGGACCACCGTGTCTGTGGCCTTACATGTAGCCACTAGACCAATGAGCAGAGATATATAAAACAAACAGTAAATAAAAGCATTTTCAATAAATATTTTAATTTCATATTATTTACAATTATTATAACAATATATATTTTATTATTGCAACCAATTAGAAAAATATATTTATCAACATGATCAATTAAAAAAAAAAACTAACAGTTAACACAAAAATTTTAAAAAAACATAAACCAATTAATAGATTTTTAATTATAATTATTTATTTTAACATAAAATCAACTTGCTTCGATATTGATCTTATATTATTATTAAATAGACTTAATTCTATTTTCGAAACTTGTCCAAAATTTAATTTACAAAATCTAATTTAAAAAAAAATGTGATCACAATTTTTTTGTAAAAATAGTGACAAATGTCGTACATTTTTCATTATATAATTACTAAGCCTAACTAATCTAGACTCTGGTGTTGGGATTGAGAAAATAACCTAAAGAACTTTAGGATCCAGGAAAGAGGTGTGATTTTTTTTTTATATAATCAAATCATCTGACATAATTACGCTAAGTTAAACAAGTTTGTAGAGCCAATGAAAATGTTTGTCTTATTTGACTTCCATAACTAAAAACCAACATGTTGGCGCACACACGTATGAAAAAATTGGTCCAACAAATTGGTATATTCGGACAAATAAAGCAAATTCAACGCCTAGTGAAGCAATACTACAACACATTAAGATACAACAGTATTAACTAAATGAAAGCAACAAAATAATGGGTTTGTAATACAGTACATGTGATAGAAGAAACGTTCTTGACAGAATCGTTACACAAAAACGATGCACATTTATTTGACTTTGAATAATCGAGGCCTTTATTGTATTAAAATTTGTAACAAATATCTTTTTACAAACTGGCGACAATTTTTTGCTATCAATCTCTTACTATCAGCAGGCCCCTCTTTCCCAATGGGCAATCTGGACACGTGCCCAAGGCCCCGCCTTCGATTGGGGCTCCCTAATCCCTGCCAGACCATCAATCTATAAACATATTTTATTTCCGAAAAAAACATGTTTCGGCCATAGGAGCCCCATTACCCTAATGTGCCCAGGGCCTCCAATATGTTAAAGACGGCCCTGAGTATCAGCACGGACTTGTATACAGGTCTTACAACGGAGCCCAATTTCAGTAGCGAGAGATTGAGAGATTGCCGGTTGAGTGACACGCGGTACGCATGCGCTACGTGTGATAGAATCAGAATGCTATTCCGTCTTCGTTGTACAACACACGCATCTATCGTCATGACTCTGGCGGCCGTAAATTGAACTGAAAAGCGCCACCATTAAGCCGACGTATCCCCACTACTGTTATTGATAGACCTGCGTATAAGACCGTGGCTATTAGTGTCTATCTCCATGAGTTAAAAGGAGATAGCAATATTTTAAACAAGACGTAACAAAAAACAGAAGCACCTTTGTGTAAAATATCAATATAAAATGGCAACATTTAATAATTTTATTAAACATTAATATTATGATTTATTTCAATGAGTTTTACACAACCATAATTTCAATTAACAAGGCCATTACACTAAATACAATATTGTTCGTGGGTCATCTGTAACCCACATCGACATAAGTTGACTATAACTTTCAGCAACATGTCAGTCATGCTTAAAAAATGTCTAAGAATATATTTACAAAAAATATTTTGACGTGATACGTGACGTCTTATGATGAACGCCGGCTGCACGCACGAAAAAGCGTGACTCATTGTCACGTCCACGTTGCGCCTGAGCCGAGCGCGAGCGAGAGCGCGGAACAAACGATAGAGAGGCACGATCGGTCAAAGCGTTGTTTGGCTTGTGACGCATCTATCTCTTTTCCACTCCATCGGCCGATGCGTCCGAGTATTCATCAATGTTTTCTTATGACGTTATCACGTAAAATTAATCCGTAACCCGACTTTACAGACAACCAATTTTTTTAGAAGAAAAGTTCCCATACTGAAGGTTGGTCTTCAGAGGGAATGACCTCACTATTGGTACAATACAAGAAGAGACATAACATTGCAAAAGCGCAGTCTGGATTTAAAAAAAAATAGATAAAATTGTTTAACTAGGTACTTGGTGTTTGTAGCTGTCTTTTTCTTTCGAATGTGTAATCAGTGATGCCAGAAAGAGAGAAATCCATGTTTAAGTACACAACCCAATATTATTCTTAAGTGCAAAAAAAATTATAACAATTATATTAACTAATTTTATAAATACGAAGGTCCACGCTTAATTAACTGAACCAATCATCAGAAAAGTACCCTTGACAATGTCTGTACCACATGCTCCATAAACGAGAGAGAATTAGTAATTTTAAAATTATATTCTTCCCCAAACTAATATCATCCATTTCGATCACAGACCTGACGGACTCGTTGTCTCAACGAACAAACTATGACAGATAAATTATACAGACACGAGAATGTCTCAGTATTGGATTCCTGATTGACGCCTTTAGTTAATTTGTTTAACATTTAGTTAACAGAAGAACAAACTGAATAGTAAAACAATTAAACCATTTATAGTGTCCAATACAAAAACATTAATAGAATTATAGCCTTTAAATTAAAAAAAAAAAATTTTTTTTATTTATTGCATAGGAAGGCGGACGAGCATATGGGCCACCTGATGGTAAGTGGTCACCAACGCCCATAGACATTGGCGTTGTAAGAGCTGTTAACCATCTCTTACATCGCCAATGCGCCACCAACCTTGGGAACTAAGATGTTATGTCCCTTGTGCCTGTAATTACACTGGCTCACTCACCCTTCAAACCGGAACACAGCAATAACAAGTACAGCTGTTTTGCGGTAGAATATCTGATGAGTGGGTGGTACCTACCCAGACGAGCTTGCACAAAGCTCTACCGCCAAAAAAAAAAGTAAAGTTTAATATGCACAGTTAACATAGCAATAAGTCCTATTGTAAAATATGACAATTTTTTGACTGAGGTGTGTAGGCAGGTCTTAAATGTTCAAACATCACAATTCACAGCTCAAACGAAGGCGTATCAAAGCCATTTGTGTCCTATAGAATGACATTTTGAGTTATTAATGTCACATATTTCACTATACAATGTCTTTAAGTAAATATTGCAGTATATGGTAACTTTCATAAATCAACTTTAGCACCAATGTTACTGAGTGGTATCGCTTGAAGCTCTGTCCGGAGGCAGAGAAACTCTCCAGCGACACATGTTATCGCTGCACAGGCTATGTTGAGCGCCCACCAGGAGAATGTCGTGGGGAAACTGCCATTGTACACCCAGCAGAACAGTAAGTGAATACTGTAGAAGGTGCAACTGAAAATAAACAAACATAATTATGAACTATATGTCCTTGTTATCTCATACCCCAATTTTACCCTCTGCTATGCAAATAGTTTCATGAAGGTACATAATATATATTATGTTAGTTCTTAGTCAATCATTAATTCTAAAATTTCGATTATGGTGCTGACTAGAAACCACAAAACGTAGGTACTTATAAAATACCTTCTTCTAACAAAACCACATTTGACATAAATAATTTTCTGTATAAAACAGCTCGTTTAAATATACGAATGAAATATTCAAACTTATAGGTACGACAAATCTTCTTCCTCTTTTATATTACATAGAGCTGTTATGAGAAAAATGAAAAAGTGATAACGTCCTACTATTGGGTATTGACTATTTGCCCTTTTGAGAATATTAAACGCTAACTCCACCTCGCTGGTGCAATGCAAGCTGGTGGATTTACACCATGACACCATGTGGTGACGACAAGGAGAACATTTTTTTCAGATAGAATCCTTGCGACCGGATGGGGCCTACCCGTAATAAAAACAAGAGATTATTTCAACAAAAGAACTTACATCATAATATTAGATAGAAAAGTTTGGAAAACTCAATCATTTTGAAGCGTAAGAAAAAAAAATAAGACTGGATTAGTAAAGTATTGCAGCCATTATCGTGATAACATACAGGATCCGCGCATACAGAATTACAGACACACGGACGTCCAAGATAGAACTTTTTATACAGTTTTTGCCTTTGTATGCGCCTTTTACAATTTTTTTTTTGTTATAGAACAGGAAGGCTGACGAGCATATGGGGCCACCTGTTGGTAAGTTGTCACTAACTCCCATAAACATTGGCACTGCAAGAAATGTTAACCATCGCTTACATTGCCAATGCTCCACCAACTTTGGGAACTAAATTGTTACGTCCCTTGTGCCTGTAATTACACTGGCTCACTCACCATTCAAACCGGAACACAACAATACCAAGTACTGTTGTTTTGCGGTAGAACGAGTGGGTGTACTTACCCAGACAAGCTTGCACAAAGTCCTACCACTAAGTAAAGTACTATTCTACTCTGTTATCAAATAGATCATATTAAATGGCTTATCACATAATAAATTCCCAATTAATGTATTCAATTTATTTAATTACTTGAACTTTATGTATAGATGCAGATATTTTCCAAAAGTTATATTGAGCTGTATTATTCTAGTAGTCGACTTAAAGTTTTATAGCACCTAGTTATATTTTTCTAGTAATTTGTATTGGTTTTTTATTAAAAAAGCACCACAAAATGCTCCTTCACTCAGTCAGGAAGACGTAATTGTCAACAATAATTACTCTCACCTAAAATCCAAGCACAACTTAGTCCTCCCCACTAGTGTCCACAGTATCAATGCACCCACCAGTGCATTCAGTACAAACGCCAATATAATCGATCTGCCTTCATTATCTTTCACATGGATTTCCTTAAAATATTTATTAAAAATGCATTACAAACATCATATTTCACTTAAATGAGAATTATTTACAGTCAAGACTTAAATAAGTAAAGTAACAGCCTGTTAATATCCCTGGTAATCCAAGGCCTCTCCCCTAAAGATTTGAACAGTATTCCACCACATCGCTCCAAAGCAGGATGGTGGATATACATGTATGTGGCAGAATTTCAGTGAAATCAGACACATGCAGATTTCTAAACATTATCCTTCAAGAATAATATGAATTATAAACACAAATGTGGTGCAACACAGACTACAAAGTAGTTATGTGTATTGGTAGAATTAATGATGGGCGAATGGGCGGGCCAACTCAACAAAACCAGCTGTCGCCTAACTAATTACCAAGAGTACGCACTGTTCTTAAGAATAAAATTTTGATTTTGATCTTAACCATTTTTTATTAAATAAAATTTATTAATCTTTAATACACTGTGATCAAAGAACTTTGTCAAATACCATGATTTTTTTATAGTCTAGTGTTGTGTGTGCCTGATTCTAGTGCACAGTTAGCTGGTCATAGTTGAATGACCACCATAGCCAAACTCGATAAGATAATCGTCATCATCATCATCATATTTAGCGTGATTGAAACACATTCAAGTGTTAATATATATAAAACTTACATGATATTCGAACAAATGGTCTAAAGTTCGCGTTGAAGACGTCAAATCCTGCATCAAAGCTATCAAAAGGCTGAGTGTGAGATACATTACAAACTGCATTGCCACTATCTGCGATATAATAAGACAAGGGTCCCACTGCGTATAGCGAAATGAGCCAGTTAACTTCTTGATTTTCGACATATTCGTTATTTAGTGTTCCACGATTCGAAATCAAACATTGATCTATTTGTGTCGTCGGTACTGTATGATGTTTTATCATCTGCTTAAATAACTTTGCTTTGGATGGGAATTAAAGATCGAGTCGAGAGTAATTTCGTTTTGTATTGCAACAAAATTTCCAATGATCGATGTCCGTAATCTGATTCACTTTTAAATTGTCAATGTCAAATTAATGACAAATGATAGAAATGACAATGAAACCCGGATAAGTATCCGGGTTTCATTTAAATTAAATCAAGTTTCTGTGCTCTGTGCTCGATTCCATTTTAACCAAAAATATAATAAAATCTTTTATTTAAATAAAACTACTTGTTTAGTATATTTTGAATATTTTCTGAATTTAAATAAATAAATGTAAAATAAGTGTCATAACATTTCCACATATTCGTTATTCCAAAATCAAACATTGGATTCAAAATCAAACTTTATCGAGGAATTTTTGTTACTTCGGCTTGTGGAAATCGTAATATTATATTCTTATCGTTATTCTTGAATTATTTGAGGGCTACAAAATAAAAAAAAATTAGCCACGCTCTAGAATGTCGAGGCGACTTTTTTTACAACTTTGTAGCCCTCCCCTTTCTTTACGTCACTCTCAAATTGTCAGCTTAGTGGAATATACACCCATTTTAGCACGTAATTAACTCACCCTACCTTAATCTGACGCTCCCGAAAGTCTGATGATCAATTTTTATTTACTAATCTGATCCTTTATCCAAGGATTCTTTATGCCATATACAGGCTGTAACAAATTTTGTGTCCGACCCGTGAAGTGGTTATTAAGTATCGTGAGTCGGTTCTATTTATGTAAAAAAAAATTGAAATATTATGCATAAAAATTACTCATAAAAAAATTTGTTTTTTCATTTTCAATTGTAAATGAATGGTAAAATTTTGCTTAAAATTTTAAAATTTATTACATAAATAAAACCGACTAACGATACCTAATAGTAATAACCACTTCACGGGTCGGACACGAATTTTGTTACAGCCTGTATATGGGGCTCATATTTGGTGGAGGTACTTAACCACGTACAAGGTATCCTGTATATTAATCCGCCGTGCTCGAGGAAATCCCGAAATCCACTCTTGGGCTCCCCTACTATTAAATGATTGACAGTTACGAAACCCATGAACATTTTGTATAGGAAAATATTTTACTTTTTCTTTTTTTTATTCATCAATTTTCCAATATTTAAATACTTAGGTATTATCTTATTCCGGACGAAGACAAATCCAAAAACACAAAAGTAAAAAAAACTTGTGTAACTAAGACGACTTTGGTTTATATTACTAGCTGCCCGTCCCGACTTCGTACGGGTAAAATAAGAATTTTTATCCCGTGCATTTTTTAATCAATAAGATATAAACATTCACCAATCGATTTATTCGCCCATACAGTACAGTGTATGTGTGTTCAGTACAGGACATAATATAATAATTCTACTTCCTACTAATATAATAAACACGAAATTTTGTATGGATATATGGACGTTTGTTACTCTTTCACGCAAAAGTTCTGATTGGATTTTAATGAAACTTTACAATAATATAGCTCATACATCAAAATAACAAATACTCTACAATTTATAAAGCTATTGAGTAAAGTGACCAAAATAACAATAAGTGTACGTGACACAGTCGGAAAAAAAACTTATATTTGCAAGCCCTGCAAAAACCGTAAGAGGTACACGAAAATAATGTATGGTGGAAATATATCTCTTATATCGTTCTACAAAAAAATCCGCGACAGCATAATATTATATCTATCTTTTATATGTACGCCATTATCGCTTAAATAGTGAATCGAAAATACAATCAAATTTTATATTATTTTCCGAAATGAAAATTTTGTATAAACAAATTGATTAATGTCAACTAAATAATAAAATAAATAAATAAATAATTTTATCAATTCCAATATTTAAAGAAGATTACTTTTGTCTCTTCCACTATATCATTTGGATAAATATTTTAAAAGTTACGACGATGACAAAGTGAGTGCGCGGCACTATGCAGCAATACACTGCGGGAGAAGAATTCGGTCATCGGCTCATCGCTAGGTGTGCGACCCGCATGCAGGCAGACGTCATCGATGGTTGTCCGCTTTGCGATTTTTCAAGTTCCTAGCAGTGGCTTAAAGACGCACTTTACCTGTATGTAATTTAATAGGTAGGTTTTTATAGTGCCAGGCTGCATACCTTCGGGTTGGAGCGGAATGGGCCGGCACACCGGGCCGGAAGTACTACTCTCACTTAAAATCGGAGTAAAGTGGTAGCTACGCTACCATAATTCTGAGTCCAAATAACAAAATGCTAAACACACAATGTCTTACTACTTCCCTATGACAACCAAAAGTCCTAAGACCTGTCGTTGACCTGGCCGGCTTGGTTGGTTTTAGTGAGAACTGTTATCACATGGACAGTTTTTATAGTGCATGCTCAAACAATGTCCATTCCCTGCATCGCTAATGCGCCATCAACCGTAGGAACGAAGATGTTATGCCCTATGTATCTGTAGTTTGATAAAAAAAGGGTACGCTTGCTCTTTTATAGTTTTAACTATACCCAACGGCATAGATAGACAGACGGCGGGGTATTTAATATTTTATAAATTAAATTTTACTTCAAGCCATTTAAGTAAAAAGTTTACTGATGATTATTTAAAGAATAATCATCAACCTAAAAATAAAAAAAAAACCGTTACTAAAGTTTTTCTTATCAGAAATGCATTTCATATATATTACTTTAAAATCACAGATTTCCAAGCAAACATTTATCCTTTACTTATAATTATGCGCGGGCGAAGCCGCGGGCAACTGCTAGCGTACGGGCGACAGCGGGACGTGGGGCGCGCAAGCGGTTGTATCACGCGTTAGTATGATCGGTATTGACCGCGTGAATTTATTTAGTGCGCGATAGTTTCAAAGGGCAATTATAATATACATGAAATGCTTAAAGTAAATAACGTATTTAATTTGATAAGGATTAATATCATATCTGTTTTTATAGCTTTTCTAGCTTTTAACATTATTATGTAACCACTTTTTAAACATTAAAGTACATTATTTTGTTATAATTGAAAGGGATTTCACAGCATTTTCGATGAAAGCTCCCAATCGGCTCGTTTTTTTCCGACTTCTTCAACAATTATCGACATATTTCAACAAATTTACAGAAATTATTAATAAATTATACACATAAACCTTCCACTTGAATCACTTTATCCATTGGTGAAAACCGTATGAAAATCCCTTCAGTAGTTTTTTAGTTTATCACGTTTATACAGACAGACAGGAAACGCGGGGGACTTTGTTTTATAATATGTAGTGATATAAGATGTTTCGCTTAACATTCTTAATTTTTTCTTTCATAAGAACCTTCTCCTGACAATAATAAACACAACAAAAAAAGAATTAGCGATATAGTTCCATCCGTTCATGCGTGATGCGATGACCAAGATAAATAGAGGTTCATTTATATATAGAAGAAGAAGATGGGCTTGGTAATAAAATTTTGGATATGTTTCTCTTGTATCAGTTAAAAGTTCATTTAGCACAATTAACACAAAAATAATTTAGTTTTTTTAATAGTTATTTCAAATGAAAAATGTGCCTTATTCCAGCTGACTTTTGAATCGTCATTGTAAATTCCATACCTATTTTGTCATTTTTGAAAATTCAACCCCAAACGGGAAAAAAGGGTTGGAAAAATTAGTATAATATGAAAAAATGGTTTGATCTGCTTGAAATTTACTGTTTTTACACCTAAAATAGACCATAATTAACATATTTTATTATTATTAATTATGTCGCGGGCAAAACCGCGAGTTAACCGCTAGTATTCTTATAAAAATCTTTTTTATGATATTATAGTGCCCATATAATAAAAATATTGCAACTTAACGACTACAATCTAAAGAGATTATATTTTAGGCGTAGCGCCTCAGATAACAATTATAAGCCTCTTAAAGACAATAAACTGTTGTCGCATTGTCTGCTTAGTTTGGGATCAGATGGCCCTGTGTGAATAATGTCTCAGGTTGTCCCAAGATATTATTATTACAAGAATAATAACTAAAGACCAATATGGTACATAATATATTTATCCAACAATTATTTAAAAAAAAATAAAAATAGATTCGCGATTTTATTTTACAATATACCCCCTGATAGACACCTCTTCGAGATGCTGAATAAGACGGGCAGCGAGAATCTTCCCGAAGAGTTTGCAAATCTTACTGTGCAGCACAATTGAGCAATTAGATGAAACCCCCTTTCCTACTAATTCCCTCGAACAAATAACGCCCTTCCTTCGGCAGTAAGACAAACTTGCCCTCCTTCCACGGCTTCGGGAACTGCCCGTTGGAAAGACACTGAGTAAACAGTTCTCAAGTTCTCAAGCGGTCATACCAACGTATGACCGCTTGAATTTATTTAGTGCGCCATAGTTTTAAAATTACGATAACTCCTAAGTTATTAATTTAAATTGGATGGTGTAAACAGCAATTATAACATATACATGAAATGCTTAAAGTACATAACGTACTTAATTTGATAAGGATTATTTTCATATTCGTTTTTATAGCTTTCCAATTATAACATTAATATGTAACCATTTTTTAAAAATTACAGTGGGTATAGTTAGCTGTCCTTAAAAGATAGACATAATATGCCATCGCGGACTTTTCTGTAGATCTATGAAAGGAGAACAATTTTACCATACATTATTTTGTTATAATTCAAAGGGATTTTACAGCGTTTTCGATGAAAGCTCCCAATCGGCTCGTTTTTTTTCCGAGTTCTTCAACAATTATCGTCATATTTCAACAAACTTACAGAAAACATTAATGAATTATACACGTTAACCTTCCTCTTGAGTCACTTTATCCATTGGTGAAAACCGTATGAAAATCCGTTCAGTAGTTTTTTAGTTTATCGTGACCATACAGACAGACAGGAAACACGGGATTTAGTTTTATAATATGAGTGATAGTGATTACAAATAATGTTCATAGATTATAAACATTGTAATAAAAACAACAGGAATTTAAAGTTATACATTGAATATACAGTAAAAATGCTGTGAATGTCCCACTGCTGGGTTAAGGCTCTCCTTTCTTGAGATTAGAAGGTTTGGAGCTTATTCGGAGCCACAATTAGCTTTATTAATATTAAGTACATTAATTTTATTTTAATGTGTATCGAATATTCTGTACCATATGTGTCTACCGAGCCTTATTATGAAGTAAAGTCTTTGTCCCGAAGGATATTTATGGACGTCAGCGTGTTATTCATTTCACAAAAATCCCTCAAAATTTGTCATTTTTAACCGACTTCAAAAAAAGGAGGAGGTTATCAATTCGTCTGTATGTTTTTTTTTTTTTTTTTTTGACGTTGTTACCTCATATCTTTCGACTGGATGAATCGATTTCGATGATTTTTTTTTTATTTGAAAGGGTTTGCTTTCCCATTGGTCCCATTTTTTTTTGGTCCAGTTTTGACAGTGGAATCCATGAGAAAACCGTATAAGTCGTAAATTTGCATGAGGTATGTGCGCGACAAATGGACGAATAACTCGATATCTATTCAACGGATTTCGATGATTTCTTTTTTATTCGAAAGAGTATACTTCAAGGGTTGTTTGATGATAGTTTGGTTAGATTCTGATTATAGGATCCATGACAAAGTAACGGAAATCTTCAATTCTTAGTAGCAAACTAACGATACACGGCCGAATCTTTTATAGGCTATCTAGATTTTTCATTCACCTACCATAACATCGTTATGATCAAGTAATTGTAATACTATTGTATAAAACACTTCTTTATATACCGTCAATAGTTTTCGCAGCGCACGCGAAATAATAACTTTTATAGGCAACAGTTTGATACGTTGGGTTACGTTGCTCCATTTTAAGTAGGGATCTATAAGATTTTGAAAATATAATATAGCCTATGTTACTCGGTAAAGACGTAGCTTTCTAAGGGTGAAAGAATTTTTAAAATCGGTCGAGTAGTTTTTGATTTAATTCATAATAAAAAATCAAACAAAAATCAAATCTTTCCTCTTTATAATATGAGTTATGCATGTAAGCATTAGTATATATGTAATTGAAACATATTTGAACATCTCCAAAAAGTTGAGACCAATTTTGAAAATTATATATATATATATATATAGAATCGTATATGTACTCTTATATACAGGTTATATTTATGTATATTTATATATTGATTACTAGTATTTTTCCCGCGGTTTCACCCACGTAGTTCCCGTTCCCGTGGGAATATGGGGACTAAATGTAGCCTATGTTACTCCTTGATAATGTAGCTTTCCATTGGTGAAAGAATTTTTTAAATCGGCTTAGTGGTTTAGGCGTGAAAGCGTCATAAACACCTTACTTTCGCATTTATAATATTAGTTAGGACAATATAGTTACTTCCCCTTTTTTATTTAATATACAGACATTCCGTCATATTTTATGGTGAAGAATGGTATAACACAACATCTATAAACATATAGTTTATTTAATTATTACTAGAAATAATTATTTGATTATGTTATGGCTGCCCAACACCCTACCAACTAAATCTATTTAATCAAAACATGTTAATTTATATTCATACATTTAACCATATTAACTAATATTTATTAATTAAGTACAAAAATGCATTTTTCTTTACGTTTCACTGTTTTAGATTAATATATTTAAATAATAATATAAACGGCGCTGTCTCATATGAGCTGCACGTTTAGTAGGTCTACCCATATTCTACCAAATTAGTGAGTGTACTTCAGATTCACTAAAAATCGAAAAATAAATAAAAATTTTAACAAAACAAAAACCGACTTCATAGGAAAAACAAATTAATATGCACTAAAAAGTAAAAAAATAATTGCGTATTCTTCTATAATTTGATAATTAATTTCCTATTTTCTACTCATCAATATGTAGGTACGAATGTGTTGAGTGGTTGATAATGTATTTACAATTATTGTTATTTTTGGAGTCGATGTCAGCTAAGGAAACACTATAATATACCTAGCAATAATAATACGGGAATCTTTTAAAAACAAACAAAAACATACACATTACAAATCGACTTTTATTCGCCTCGTAAAGTTGCACGTGTGACACAAGCACATCTCACCTATAACTAACTATGTATGTAGTTATAAACCCATCTTGGCTGACATCGACTCCAAAAGTAACAATAATTGTAAATACATTATCAACCACTCAACACATTCGTACCTACATATTGATGAGTAGAAAATAGGAAATTAATTATCAAATTATAGAAGAATACGCAATTATTTTTTTACTTTTTAGTGCATATTAATTTGTTTTTCCTATGAAGTCGGTTTTTGTTTTGTTAAAATTTTTTTATATACAGACATTCCGTCATATTTTATGGTGAAGAATGGTATAACACAACATCTATAAACATACAGTTTATTTAATTATTACTAGAAATAATTATTTGATTATGTTATGGCTGCCCAACACCTCACCAACTAAATCTATTTAATCAAAACATGTTAATTTATATTCATACATTTAATATTTATTTATTATACAAATTAATATTTATTAATTAAGTACCAAAATGCATTTTTCTTTACGTTTCACTGTTATAGATTAATATATTTAAATAATAATATAAACGGCGCTGTCTCATATGAGCTGCACGTTTAGTAGGTCTACCCATATTCTACCAAATTAGTGAGTGTACTTCAGATTCACTAAAAATCGAAAAATAAATAAAAATTTTAACAAAACAAAAACCGACTTCATATGAAAAACAAATTAATATGCACTAAAAAGTAAAAAAATAATTGCGTATTCTTCTATAATTTGATAATTAACTTACTATTTTCTACTCATCAATATGTAGGTACGAATGTGTTGTGTAGTTGATAATGTATTTACAATTATTGTTATTTTTGGAGTCGATGTCAGCTAAGGAAACACTATAATATACCTAGCAATAATAATACGGCAATCTATTAAAAATAAACAAAAACATACACATTACAAATTGACTTTTATTCGCCTCGTTAAGTTGCGCGTGCGACACAAGCACATCTCACCTATAACTAACTATGTAGGTATGTAGTTATAAGCCCACCTTGGCTGACATCGACTCCAAAAATAACAGTAATTGTAAATACATTATCAACTACACAACACATTCGTACCTACATATTGATGAGTAGAAAATAGTAAGTTAATTATCAAATTATAGAAGAATACGCAATTATTTTTTTACTTTTTAGTGCATATTAATTTGTTTTTCATATGAAGTCGGTTTTTGTTTTGTTAAAATTTTTATTTATTAACAAACATATTTGATAAAAAATATTGTAATTATTATGTAGAAGACGGTAATTTACATAAAAACAAGGTTGTGTTAGTTCTGATAACGCGAACACACTTGACACTAATTGAATTTATTTATTTATATTATATTATGTTTTTTTTTATTTATTTACATTAAATCTTAAAAAAATAAAATTTAAAAATAGTTACTATAGAAATCGTGACCGTGTGGAATGGAGGCAAGAATGCTAGCAGCATTTCCCCTTTGAATCGCAATTCCGATTCTCTGGGCATAAAATGAACGAGCCTCCTGTCACCAGTACAGGCAATGAGACGGGGTGGAATATTTTTGATGTTTTTTTTTGCATTATTACTCCAAGATCCAAGCGTTCCATCTGCAAGCGAAACAAAAATATTATTTGCAATAAGAGACGAAAATATATTATCTATACTTCTATACTAATATTATAAAGAGGAAAACTTAGTTTGTTTGGTTGTAATGAATAGGCTAAAAAACTACTGGACCGATTTTAAAAATTCTTTCACCATTCGAAAGCTACATTATCCACGAGGCATTTAACATAGGCTATATTTTATTTTGAAAAAAAATAGGGTTTCGTGAGATATTTGGGTTTTGCGGAAAAAAATAACCAGAAAAGTTTCTTATTTTGCGTACGCTGACTAAACTATAAAAGATAGAACCATAAAATGTTTTAATTAATTGTAGATCTTATAAATATCTACAAAAAAGTCCTTGACACACAATACCTATCTATATCGAGTGAGGCACAACAACCATTTTTTTATTTAAAAATCTTGATTTTTTTTTGACTACACTTGAACGCGTTTATTTTACTCAAGCTATTAATCCTTGTCAAAATAAATTATTTCATCACTAAGTACTTACTTATAAGTACGTACGTACGTACTTATGTATATAATATTTGGTCTTTAAATGATTACAATTGGACGTTTGGTTTTGAAGTTATGGCGAAATTAAAATATTACGGGAGGGGAGTTTAGATCTACGAGTAAGGTACCCGCGCGACTCAGACGCGATGTCGGCTCCTTATGCAGCGGTCGTGCGCGAAGTCTAATAATTTTCATGCGATTTTTTTTAGATTTAATGTAACGAAATCTACGCAATAGTTCTTCTCAGAGCTAAACAACAGTTCTTTTCAGGTCTAACCAACAGTACTTTTCAGGGCTAACCAACAGTTCTTTCCAGAGCTAGAATATTACACGCTATTAACATTTTTTTAAACATTTGAAAATGCCTAAGAGAGCCAGGTCTTAACTTTCTAAACATAGTTCTCAAATTTCTTTATACAAAATTCATTTCGGAAAATAATATAAAATTTGATAGTATTTTCGATTCACAATTTAAGCAATAATGGCGTACATATAAAAGATAGATATAATATTATGCTGTCGCGGATATTTTTGTAGAACGATATAAGAGATATATTTCAACCATACATTATTTTCGTGAACATCTTACGGTTTTTGCAGGCATGCCAGAATGGCTTGCAAATAGAAGTTTTTTTTTTCGAATGTCACTTATTGTTATATTTTGGCCAATTTACTCGATAGCTTTATAAATTGTAGCTAATTTGTTATTTTGATGTATGAGCTATATTATTGTAAAGTTTCATTAAAATCCATTCAGTACTTTTACGTGAAAGGGTTACAAATGTCCATACATCCATACAAAATTTCGTGTTTATTATATTAGTAGGAAGTAGAATTATTATATTATGTCCTGTACTGAACACACGTACACTGTACTGTATGGGCGAATTAATCGATTGGTGAATGTTTATATCTTATTGATAAAAAATGCACGGGATAAAATTCTTATTTTACCCGTACGAAGTCGGGACGTGCAGCTAGTATAATATAATGTTATAGAAGACTGGGGAGGCTACTAGAAGATGGAAGACTATATAAGATTATTGATCGCTTCCTACGGTTGAGCGGATCTGCAGCGGCATCCTCCTCCCGCTCCGGCTCCGCGGCCTCCTCCTGGGACTTCACGCCTTCACAGAAGGAGACCATCTCCGACCAGCAACCCTCGCTTCCGAGCGTCGCGTTGATGATGCTCGGCAAGGAGAGGTCTCCGCCTACAACCGCCGCCAGGGAATGCCTCTGGGCCCCCAACGCAGCACACTCCGTCAGGGTGTGATGCGCCGTGTCGAATGGCGCTCCACTCTCGTGGCAGGAGGGAGACACCCCCCGCCGTGCTATCTTGTGCAGGTACTTACCGAAGCATCCGTGTCCGGTAAGTGCCTGCGTTAACCTGAACGAGAGCGTGCCTGGTCCCATCGAGAGATCAGAGCCTGATGGGCTAGAGCCCTGATCCGCCCGACCTCCACAGAGCCTAGATAGTCGCCGCGTTTCCTCGCCTTGCGAGCACCTCCGCCTGGAGTTCCCAGGGCGGATCGCCCGCGAGGAGAATCGCATGACCGTATGACCCGGACCGTTTTGGATATGGAGACCCTCAAGCCGAAAATTTCCATCTGGTCCTCGGTAAGGGTCGTTCGGACCTCGGCCAGGCGGGCCGCCTCTCGAAAGTCCCTCCCCGTCGCGGTGATGGGGGTGTCGTCCGCATAAACACCCTCATACCGGGAAGGACGGGGCTCTCAGGAGCCAGTCAAAGCCGACGTTCGGCAAAATTGACCGCCCATACGACCTCTCGGTCCTGGAAGTACGCCTCCAACAGCCTCCTCAGATAGGTACCCCATGGTATCGGAGTGCCTCCCTGATCGTCTCGAATGGGAGAATGTTGAAGGCGTTCGCAAGTCCAGCGAAACCCCTAGGACCACTTGCCGCTGGGCCACCGCTTCCGTAACCCGAGTCTTCAGGGCGCTCAGGGCGTCGACAGTCGAACGACCCGCCCTTTAGCCTGAACTGAGCCCCTGAAAGACTCAGACTATCTTCGTCGAGGTGTTGAGTGGTGTTGACTTGCCCGTCTCGTTCACAGCACAATTGACATGTACGCCGATGAAGAACCGGGCAGTAAACCCTCCTTCGGCAACAGCACCAATGTCCCTTGCTTTGTAAATTGCCCGCTGATCAGATATTCATTGAACAGCCCCCGAAGCCTTGCACCTAGGTATCCCAGGGCGTCGCACAGAACACGCCCTGCAACACCGTCCGGACCCGGCGCCGTCATCTTGGCCCTCAGACGACCGACGTTCATCTCCATTTCCCGCTCCTTGATCAGTGGTGGAGTATTGCGTCCTTTATCACGGAGCGGGGGGGGGGGCATAGGCGGACGGAAAAACTCGCCCGGTTGGGGAAACAGTTCCCCACAAGAGAAGGAGAAGCACCGGCGGTAGCGTTTCCGTCCCAGGGGCGGCTTGGGTGCGGAACTTTCCGCGCACACCTCGATACGGCCCATGGGTCTCGATTGAGGCCCGCCAGCATTTCCTCTCTCGCCTTTTTCTTGGCCTGACTTATCGCCAACTGCAGATCTTTTTTCAGCTGGCGGTAAGCGGCCAAGACCTGCCCCTTTAGGTTCGCGTCGAGGCCATTGCGCCTACGACAGCGGACGAAGTGCGGCTATTTTGGACACCAGTAAACATGCCGGCGCGAAACTCTGCGCCGGGTCCTCGGCATGGCCGCATCGCAGACCTCTTTTAGGGCACTTTGCATGCGGCCCGCCAGCTCCTCGATGCTGGCGCGATCCTCCTCCTATCCCGTGGAAACCCACCGCTGCACGATGGCAGCCTTCTTGACCAACTCACAGTCTAAGAGACCACCTCGACAGGGTGGTCGGCACCCTCTGGGGTTCCGCCGGCCTGCGAGAGGTGGAGATCTAGAATCGAATATAGCGTGATCCGACAAAGTCTCCACCTCCTCCGCAACCCTCCAGTTCGACACCCTGCGCTACGACAGGATTGGCGAACGAGACGTCCACCACCTATCGGTTGCCACACTTGGACGGCCCTTCCTCGTGGATTCGTGGCGGGGTTGCTCTGGGGCACGTGACTTCGCGTTTAAGTCACCAAGAACCGGTTTCGGCGACTGCCTGGCCACCGCAGCTCTAACCGAGCCGAGATATGTTTCGAACTCTGCCAGGCTGCAGTTAGTAAGTACGTTCCGACAACTGCGTATTTTACCTACTCCGCCACTACGTAGCCCAAACCATCTCTAAGAGTGAGAGGAGGGGTACCTGTTCCGTTCCGTATGAGAACCGCCACGGTGCCATCCAATTCCCTAACCCAATGGGGTAGGGGAGGGACGTAGTAGAGCTCGCAGGCCACAGCCAGGTCAATCGCCACGGACAGCAGCAGCAGGTCTTACGCCGCAGCGCAATGGTACACGTTCGTCTGGAGGAAGCTTATGTCTGTGCTCATGTTGACATAGCAGCTTCCTCCTCGGCCTGGCGCCGTTGGTGGTGGTCTGGGTGCTACCCAGACTGAGACCTGGAAAAATACGTAAAATTTCCTTTTTTGTACATGTATGTACAAGTACGTGGAATTAAAAATAGTTTATTTCTGTTTGAACACTTGTTTATATATTCATATATAAACATACATACTTTACAATACAATTTATTTAATGTACAAATAATAGACTAGATAGCTAACTATACTCACTTTAATGTTTAAAAAATGGTTACATCATAAAGTGATAATTGGAAAGCTATAAAAATGGATATGATATTAAAATGAAATACGTTATTTACTTTAAGCATTTCATATATATTATAATTGCCCTTTACGCCATCCAAATTCAATTAATATCTGTAATATTATTAATATTAATTCATTAATATGAGTTATCGTAATTTTAAAACTATCGTGCACTAAATTCGGTCCCACACCGATGCCGATGTTAACGCGTGATGCAACCGCCCGCGCGCCCGCGTTACTCCGCTGTCGCCCACTGTGGTTAAAAGCTGATACAATACTATGACAGTTTTTTTCTCTGCTACTCGGGCGATGCCGGGGTGGGTCGCTAGTCCATAAAAATGTAAAGTGCTCTCGTCACCGTACATGGTGCCGAAATATGCCAATTTATTTAACTGTTACCAAGTACATACCATAAATTATTTATTTTCGGTATAATACTTGTTGTAGATAATGAAAATGGCGGTATAAATAATCCTTAATCTTGGGGTACTTGGCAGTATTCACGATGTGTTGGTTAAAGACAGTTGTCATAAGGTAAGTGTTGTTTAATTTTTTTTTTTATTGTTTTATTTATTGGAAAATAAAAAAGTTATAATTAACAAATGTAATCGTTAACAGCTGCATTAGTCCTAGACTGCCTCATTGGTCTAGCTAGTGGCTTGACATAAGGCCGCAGACTCGGTGGTCGTGGGTCCAATTCCCAGGTCTGGCCAATAAATAGTAATTGGGATTTTTGTCAGAAAATTCTCAGTAGCAGCCCGGAGTCTGTAAGTTGAAAATGTGTACAAACCCGTGCCTCGGAAAGCACGTTAAGTCGTTGGTCCTGCGCCTGAACTCTTTCCGGTCGTGTCGGATTGCCGTCCCATCGGATTATGAGAGCTAAGGAAAAGGGAGTGCACCTGAAAGGGTTGCGCACGCACTTGTGCACTATAATAGCTCCTGCGTAGTTGGCTAATCTCTCTTGAGATTGGCTGCCGTGGCCGTAACCGGTCTAGATGACCTTATCTTATCTTATCTTAAAGTATACTTGGTGGTAGAGCTTTGTGCAAGGTCATCTGGGTAGGTACCACCCACTCATCAGATTTTTGTACCGCAAAACAGCAGTACTTTGTATTGCTGTGTTCCAGTTTGAGGGGTGAGTGAGCCAGTGGCTGGTGGCGCATTGGTAACATATCTTACAACGCCAATGTCTATGGGCGCTGGTGACTACTTACCATCATGTGGCCCACATGCTCGTCCGCCTTCCTTTGAAATAACAAAAATATAGGTAGGTAGACTGACAATTCAACTGGTGGTGAATTTTAACCACCGCCTATAGATATTGGCAATGTCTTTCTCATCCCTTAATACATTTGTCACATCACAATCTCTTACCCTTAATTCGCGCTAATACATGTTCCACATTCAAATTAACTTGACAAATTGTTTTAGTTTCATGGTGACTGCTGTGGTGGGTCATCGAAATTTCCCCCCTGGTTTCAAATTCGGTGCAGCAACTGCCGCTTACCAAGTGGAGGGCGCCTGGAATGTTAGTGGTAAGGCTGAGTTTACTTATTTAATTAATTATTTTTATTTTTGTAGTCGATGTCAGCAAAGGTGGGTTTATAACTACATACATAGTTATAGTTGAGATGTGCTTGTGTCGCACGCGTAAGTTTTTGTTTGTTTTTATAGGATTCCCGTATTATTATTGCTAGGTACATTAAAGTGTTTCCTTGGCTGACATCGACTCCAAAAATAACAATAATTGTAACTACATTATCAACCACAAAACACAATCGTACCAACATATTGATGAGTAGAAAGTAGTAAGTTAATTATCAAATTATAGAAGTATACGAATTATTTTTTTACTTTTTAGTGCATATTAATTTGTTTTTTTATGAAGTCGGTTTTTGTTTTGTTAAAATTTTTATTTATTTTTCGATTTTTAGTGAATCTGAAGTACACTCACTAATTTGTAGAATATGGGTAGACCTACTAAACGTGCAGCTCATATGAGACAGCGCCATTTATATTATTATTTAAATATATTAATCTAAAACAGTGAAACGTAAAGAAAAATGCATTTTGGCACTTAATTAATAAATATTAGTTAATATGGTTAAATGTATGAATATAAATTAACATGTTTTGATTAAATAGATATAGTTGGTGAGGTGTTGGGCAGCCATAACATAATCAAATAGTTATTTCTAGTAATAATTAAATAAACTGTATGTTTATAGATGTTGTGTTATACCATCCTTCACCATAAAATATGACGGAATGTCTGTATATTAAAAAAAGGGAAAATATCTATATTATCCTAACTAATATTATAAATGCGAAAGTAAGTTCACCAATGGAAAGCTACATTATCAGGGAGTAATATGGGCTACATTTTTGTCCCGAAATTCCCACGGGAACGGGAACTACGCGGGTGAAACCGCGGGAAAACACTAGTAATCAATATATAAATATACATAAATATAACACATATATAAGAGTACTTATACGATTCTATATTTTCTATATTTTCTATATTCTATTATCTTTATGTATAATCTTCAAAATTGTCTCAACTTTTAGGAGATGTTCAAATATGTTTCAATTACAAACATATACATATATTCTAATGCTTACATGCATAACTCATATTATAAAGAGGAAAGATTTGATTTTTGTTTGATTTTTTATTACGATTTAAATCAAAATCTACTTCACCGATTTTAAAAATTCTTTTACCCTTAGAAAGCTACGTCTTTACCGAGTAACATAGGCTATATTATATTTTCAAAATCTTATAGATCCCTACTTAAAATGGAGCAATGTAAGCCAACGTATCAAACTGTTGCCTATAAAAGTTATTATTTCGCGTGCGCTGCGAAAACAATTGACGGTATTTAAAGAAGTGTTTTATAAAATAGTACTACAATTACTTGATCATAACGATGTTATGGTAGGTGAATGATAAATCTAGATAGCCTATAAAAGATTCGGCCGTGTATCGTTAATTTGCTACTAAGAATTGAAGATTTCCGTTACTTTGTCATGGATCCTATAATCAGAATCTAACCAAACTGTCATCAAACAACCCTTGAAGAACATTATTTCCAATAAAAAAAAAAATCGAAATCGATTGAATAGATATCGAGTTATTCGTCCATTTGTCGCGCACATATTTATGCAAATTTACGACTTATATGGTTTTGTCATGGATGACAGTGTCAAAACTGGACTAAAAAATGGGACCAATGGCAACCTCTTTCAAATAAAAAAAATCATCAAAAACGATTCACCCAGTCGAAAGTTATGAGGTAAAAACGTCCAAAAAAAAATAAATAACATACAGACGAATTGATAACCTCCTCCTTTTTTTGAAGTCGGTTAATAAAGAGGAAAGATTTGATTTTTGTTTGATTTTTTATTACGGTTTAACTCAATAACTACTCGACCATTTTTAAAAATTCTTTCACCCTTAGAAAGCTACGTCTTTAATGAGTAACATAGGCTATATTATATTTTCAAAAAAGTCATAGATCACTACCTAAAATGGAACAATGTAACCCAAGGTATCAAACTGTTGCCTATAAAAGTCATTAGTTAGCGTGCGCTGCGAAAACTATTGACAGTATATAAAAAAGTGTTCTATACAATAGTACTACAACTAATTGATCATATAGATGTTACGGTAGGAGACTGAAAATTCTGGATAGCCTACAAAAGATTCGGTCGAGTATCGTTAATTTGCTCCTAAGAATTGAAGAGTTCCGTTACTTTGTTATGGATTCCGAATTTTACCACTATAGAACGCTGTCTTTTGTCGTTGTTATTCATTTTTGATACGCGAGGGCATTGAACTATATTGTCTTCCGAGATGTTACAAGACACTGTTTACAGCGTTTTCGATGAAAGCTCTCAATCAGCTCGTTTTTTTCTGACTTCTTCAACAATTATCGTCATATTTAAACAGATTTAGAGAGAACGTTAATGAATGATACACGTAAACCTTCCCATTGAATCACTTTTTCCATTGGTGAAAACTGTATGGCAATCCGTTCAGTAGTTTTTTAGATTAACGCGTTCATACAGACAGACAGGAACCGCAGGGGACTTTGTTTTATAATATGGAGTGATAATGATATAGTGATTATAGTTATAACTTGTAGTGATACATTCTGAGATAGAGGTACATAAGTCCTTATGGAAGTACATTGTGCACAACGCAGACCGCGTTTATTTACACTGGCTCATTTATCACGCTACCTAGATGGGCTTGCATAGTCTTACAACCAAGTGAATTTACATCTTAATCTCTATAGCCACATATTATAGCAAATTATACTTATTTTTAACATGAACAAGTTCGTTCATACACACCAGATACATATGATATGAATTTATTTGCATTTTAAATGAATATAATATAGATAAAAAATTCATTGTACTCTTCAATCAATAATGTACTAGATTACCTGTAAGCGCTTCAAAAATGGCCTGAAAAGTAAGAACACAATAACGTTTGTGTGGTTATTTCAAATTAGTATGGTCCAATCATAACTTATTGCTAAGGGAATAAGGTTGAATATGGAACAACCGTTATTGTACATTTCCTATGTCTTTCTGTCATTCATGGCGTAAGATCGTATGTGAATGTCAATACAATCTAAACCGCATTTATTGTTTCGAAACAAGGCATAGTATAGGTTGACATTATTAAACCTTTACATCGTTTTCTTTATGTTATGGTCGGTTCCACGTTTGAGCATTGTTTTCGTTTTCGTGACACGCTATCTAGTAGTATTGTTGATCGAAGATTGTACTCGATTAGCTTATGCATGTATTTATAACGTTTGATTTCAGATAAATCAGTAAACATTTGGGATACCTTCGTACGGACGTACCCGGAGAGAATTGCAAATGGGTCTACTGGAGACATCGCCTGTGACAGTTATAACCAGTGGAGGATAGACGTTGAGATCGCAAGCAACCTTGGCTTGCATTTCTATAGGTAGGTTTTATATACTTCCTGAGTCCTTTTCTGTGCAGTGTAGTGCTTAGCGTTATCACAGCGAAAGCCCATGAGCCACCTCCGTGGCTTATGATGTATGCTGATGATATTGCACTGGCAGATGAGGACAAGCAAGCATTGGTGAACCAGTGGATGGGTGTGCTGGAGACGGGCGGTCTGAGGCTAAATGTTGCGAAGACCGAGTATATGGCCTGTGGCAGTATGGACCCCGAACCCATAAAGAAAGGCGGAGAGCCCGTTGTCAAGACAGAAAAGTTTAAATACCTCGGGTCCGTACTACACGAGTCTGGTGCAATCGACCACGACGTCAGAGCTCGTATAAGCGCAGCTTGGGCCAAATGGCGGGAAGTCACCGGGGTCATCTGTGATCGCAGGATACCGGTGAAATTAAAGAGCCTTGTGTACAAGTGCATCATCCGACCAGTCCTATTGTACGGCAGCGAGACGTGGCCAGTTCTCGCGAGACATGTCCAGCAACTTCACGTCGCGGAAATGATGATGTTGCGGTGGATGTGTGGTGTTACGCGACTCGATCGTATTTGTAACGAGTACATCCGTGGCAGCCTCGGCGTTTGCGATATAGCGGATAAGTTGCAGGAAAATTGTCTGCGGTGGTTTGGCCATATTAGCCGCAGACCGCCAGACTATGTCGGAAACCGATGCCTGGACTTTGTTGTAGAAGGCCCTAGATCCCGCGGCAGGCCCAAGAAGCGATGGCTCGATGTTGTAAGGAACGACATGAGAGAGCACGATCTCACTAAGGAGGATGCTTTAGATCGGGCAAAGTGGAGGATTAGATGCAGGAAAGCGGACCCTGGCGTCACTAGGCCGGGAAAACGCTAGGCAGAAGAATAAGACAATATACGTTCAATGTCACAAGATTTCGATTAATTTGTTAACTCTATGGAAATAAAAAAGAAAGAAAAAGCCTGTGGCTCTCATAGATTCAGAAGATTCTTAATTAAATATCAAATCGTATTTATGTAGTAATTAAATGCGCCTGGTGAAATTCCGAAATATTGCCACTGGATGGCACTGTTTTAATTTCATACAAAACGCAATAACAATTAATTATTACTGCTGTTCTGCGACAAAATATCTGATGAGTTGGTGGTACCTACCCAGACGAGCTTGCACAAAGCTCTACCACCAATAGTTATTGTGGAATAAATAAATTCATACGTATATAAATGAAACTTAAAATTTATATTATGTATTTGCATTTTATAGGTTTTCAATTTCATGGACAAGAGTAATGCCATCCGGTTTCTCAAATACTGTCAGTGAAGACGGAACGAAGTTCTACAATGATCTGATTGACGCTCTGCTTGAAAAGGGCATCGAACCCGTTGTCACGCTTTACCATTGGGACTTGCCGCAATCCCTGCAGGACTTAGGTATAACAGTTCTTAAGTCATATCATGATTAGTGGATAAACAGATTGTGGTAAACTTTCATACATACACCTAGTTAATCTTGATATATCTGTTCACCAACACGAGATGAATGTAGAACTTCTTCAAGTCGAACCTCGATAAGTCGAAAATCACCAAAACTCGAATAATTCCTTCCCTTCAAGCACAAAAACCTCCGTTACTCGAAATCTCAAGTGAGTCCCTGCAAGCCATTTTGGTACATATTTTCTCTCTATAACTCGAAAAATTAAATTGAAGTTCGAGATACAGAGTTATCTTGAATACAGCAATGTTTTATTTTAAGGATGTTTTGGAATAATGTTGATTTATAATAAAAAAAATATGTTATTAACCTCTACTAGTCGAATCAAAATCCGCCTATCAAAATCCTCCATAAGTCGAAAACTCTACAACTCGAATTTTTTGGCGTCTCCCTTGATGTTCGTGTTATTGAGGTTCTACTGATATATTAACATTAATTGGCATTTTTCCGGGCTTAAAAAAGCAAACTGCAGTTGAAATTCATTTGTTCTAATCGACAATTAAAGAGACCAGCTCTTCGAGTTATTTCTCATACTGTGCTGATTGTTTATCTGTTTGTGACGTAAGCTCTCTTCCTTCAGGCGGCTGGACAAATCCTCTTATATCTGATTGGTTTGCTGATTACGCACGCGTCATGTTCTCGCTATACGGTGATCGTGTCAAAACCTGGATAACCCTGAATGAACCAATAATGTACTGTGAAATACCATACAACACCGGCTTGCTCGCTCCAGGAATTCTAAGTCCTGGAATTGGTAACTACCTCTGTAACAAGCACACTATGCTCGCCCACGCCAAAGCTTGGAGAATATATGATAAGGAATTCAGATCAAAATATAATGGTATATTTCATGCTTAATATATTATAAAACTTTATATATTTTAATAGAATGTAATAAACTAGAAAAGATTTTCACGTTTTAAGTACAACATTTTTCTAAATATGGGTTTTGCCCCAGACTATTTTCGAGGGTCTCCATATATGTAAATAAATCTATCAGTCATTTGGATATAATAATGATAATAATTGAAGAAACTTATCACAAAGTTTTCTAGACCAATTTAGCAAATTTATCCCATGATTTCGGATATCATTGGCAAAAAATATTATATTATTTGATCATGTGTGAATTAATTTTAGAAACAAATATTTAGTACAAATAAATATATTATTAGAACAAACACAACTGCTTCCTATTGTATATTTTACAGGCAAAGTGTCACTTGCAAATCATATAATATGGTTCGAGCCAGAAAACACAACGGATGTCGAAGTTACTGAAATAGCAAGACAATATATGGTTAGTTTTTTAATCATTATATTCCTTTCAAAGTAAATTGTAATTAATCCAATTAATTTAAAATTCTTACAGGTTGGTATGTATGCCCATCCAATATTCTCAAAAAAGGGAGGCTGGCCGCCTGTCATTGAAAAGATGATTGCGGAGAAAAGCAAGAAAGAGGGCTTATCAAAATCAAGACTACCACCTTTTACTAAAAAAGAAATACATTTCATAAAAGGTTTGAATGAATACCTCAAAGTTTATTCATTTCCTTGACATGGTAATATTTTTTATAGAATAAGTAAGCAAATAGGAAAATGGGCCACCTAATGGTAAGTGGTCAACGCCGCCCAGAGACATGATCATTCTAATAAATACCATACCATAACTTACATCGCCAATGCAATAACAATCTCGGGAACTAAGTTGTTATGTCTTTCGTACTTTTAGTTACACTGACTCACTCCCCCTTTAAGTCAAACTATAACAATTATAAGTACTGCTATTTTGCGGTACAATATCTGATGAATGAGTGGTACCTACCCAGTTGAGCTTGCAAAAAATTTACCGAGTAAAGTATTTCTAGAATGACATTAATAGGTTTCGAATTTTTTTTACATAACGCAAGATAAATTATATTTCCACAATTTTTTTATTAATGTCTACCATTCAGCTTTACAATTTTTTTCAGGAACTTACGACTTCTTCGCTTTCAACTATTACACTGCACGGGTCGTAAGACCAGCGATGGAAGGAGAAGCCATAAGTATATGGCCTACTTTTGGTGCACCTGATCTTGGCATTGTTCTATCTGTTAGACCTGAATGGAAAGCAGCATCATCGTCTCTCTGGTTTTATGTATGTACTCATCTTCCTTGAAATTAAAGGGGATTTAAAAGGACAAATGATTCAAAAGATTGAAAAGTAATTTAAAAAGAAAGCTGATTTAAAAGGACAACATTTTTTTATTTATTTTTTATTTTAGAGGGGGCAAACGAGCAGGAGGCTCACCTGATGGAAAGTGACTACCACCGCCCATGAACATCTGCAACATCCGAGGACATGCAGATGCGTTGCCGGCCTTTTAGGAAGGAGTACGCTCTCTTCTTAAAGGTTCTTAAGTCATATCGGTTCGGAAAAGTCGCCGGCGAAAGCTGGTTCCACAGAGTGATTGTGCGAGGCAGGAAATGCCTTAAGAAACGCACTGTTGTGGATTTCCAGACATCGAGGTGATGGGGATGGAATTTAGAGTGCTGGCGCGATGTCCGGTGGTGAAATTCAGCTGCCGGGACTAAACCAAACAACTCCTCAGAACACTCCCCGTGATATATGCGGTAGAGGATGCAGAGAGACCCTACATCTCTACGCAAATCCAAAGGATCAAGCCGATCAGTAATAGCCTGATCGTCGACAATTCGAACTGCTCTACGTTGAATACGGTCAAAAGGAAGAAGCTGGTACTGGGGAGCTCCCGCCCAGAGGTGAGAGCAGTACTCCATGTGGGGCCGAATTTGCGCCTTGTAAAGTTGTAGGCGATGGGCCGACGTGAAGTACTGTCTCGCCTTGTTGAGCACTCCAAGCTTTTTGGAAGCCAATTTAGCTTTAACTTCCAATTGACCGCGAAACTGAACAATGTTCGAAATCTCGACGCCAAGTATCCCGATACTGGCTGTGGCAGCGAGGGGAATATTCTCAAAATGAGGGGATATAACAAAAGGAGATTTTTTAGCGGTTAACGCGCAAACTTGAGTCTTATTGGGGTTGAATTGGACTAAGTTTAGTCGGCCCCAGTACGAGACTTTGGTTAACAGGGTCTCGACTTCAGACACAAGTTTGTTCCGACACTCGTCGACGTGTTCCCGAGAAATATTGCTACGGCTGGTGTAAAGAACGTCTACAGTGCTGTCGTCCGCATAGCAGTGAATGTTAATGATTTGTAACTTATCATTGACATGCAGAAGAAACAGAGTAGGTGAAAGAACGCAGCCTTGTGGAACACCAGAATTGACGAATTTTAAGTCGGAGCATGCACCGTCGACAACGACCTTGATGCTCCGATCTGCCAAAAAGTATGTGATCCACGTGCATAATTTCTCGGGAAGCCCGTAGGAAGGAAGCTTCGAGAGAAGCGCTTTATGCCATACCCGATCGAAGGCTTTCGCCATGTCCAGGCTGACTAATACTCCCTCCCCCTTGGACTCAACCGCTGCAGCCCATCTGTGAGTCAGGTAAACTAGAAGATCACCAGCTGAGCGACCTCGACGGAAGCCGTACTGGCGGTCGCTGATCAGCTGGTGCTCCTCTAGGTACCGCAGGAGCTGGCAGTTAATAAGGGATTCCATTATCTTGGAGAACAAGGAGGTGACAGTAATAGGTCTATAGTTTGTTGGATCAGAACGATTGCCTTTTTTAGGAATCCGTTGCACCAAAGCAGTCTTCCAAGAATTCGGGACTACGCCTAATGTGTAGGAGTGGCGGAAAAGGCGCGTTAAGACCGGTGCCAGCTCGGGAGCACAAGTACGCAGCACAATCGGAGGAATGCCATCGGGCCCACTCGACTTATGGATGTCCAAGGAAAAAAGTGCTTTACGAACCGCACTTTGTTGGAATTTAATTTCCGGCATCGTGGTATCACACCGCAAGATTGTCGGTGGTATCTTTCGTTGGTCATCCAGAGTCGAGTTGGACGCGAAGTGAGTGCTCAAAAGGTCAGCTTTCTCCTTCACGGTATGAGCCAACGTGTCATCGCTCCTATGCAGAGATGGAAGGGAGGGCTGACAGAAATTCCCTAAGACAGCCTTAGCGAGAGCCCAAAATGCGCGTGTTCCCGAAGGAAAACGCACCAATCTCTCGCCAATTCTGCCTATGTGCTCCGACTTTGCCTTGGCAATAACTCTTTTGAAAGACCTGGAGGCAGAGTTATATTCCTTTTTAAATGCGCTGGTATTTACAGCACGCGATGCCGTCGCTTCAGCCCAAGCTTGATAGCATTCTACTTTTCGGCGTGACGCCGTTTTGCAGCAACTACCAGGACCAAACCAGGGCCGGGATCTGCCACCGATGGGTACTGCAGAGTACGGAATGAAAAGTTCCATACCCAGAAACACCACATCAGCGACCGAGTCAGCAACGACATCTGGATCATCCGGCGAGAAACAAATCCGCCCCCATGGGTAGGATGCAAAGAAGGACCGCATTCCGTCCCAGTCCGCTAACCTGTAGTGTCCACTCGCTGCTACACTCGCCGACATCTCACGAACCGAGGCCGTGAGGGGCGTAAGATCGGCACTGTACTCTTGACAAGACAATGGTCCGACGAGCCAAGAGGAGGCTCGACGGAAACATGGTACCCGTCCGGATGAGAGGTCAGCAGAAGGTCTAGCAGGGAAGGTGTATGATCATCCACATCTGGGATTCGCGTTGGCGAGGTAACCAATTGTGTCAGATCATATGCCAAGGCAAAATCGGCCACAGATCTCCCCGCATGATCGGTGGTACGTGAACCTAGCCATTCGGCGTGGTGGGCGTTAAAATCGCCAAGAATCACGATCTCTGCGGATGGGATCTGCTGCAGCATGGAATCTGTAACCCGTTGCATGTGCTCAACGAGCCGGTCTGTTTCGGCATTACCGCTATGGGACCTATATAGGCACGCGTAGATTCGCGGATGATCATCGCAGTCTACGCGCAGCCAAAGAATAGATAGGTCCCTCTCTTCAAGATGGGCGAGGCGACGAGAGCAGATATCCTCTCTGACATAAACACACACCCCAGCCCGTGGTACAAAGGAATGTTCCAACTTGTACCCCGGATAGGAGAGAAATGAGGTGTCCGCCGGAGACGATATCTGGGTCTCGGTTAGAAAGAGCAAGGCCGGCTTCGCCGTCTCAAGACTGGCGTTTGGTAGTGGACGGCGTTTAAGTCTAGTAAGAATTCAGTCCCCTGGTGTTGCAGAAGTCCACAGTAAGGGTGGAAGGGGTTGCCTTAAGATGCCTGCTCCGTTTGCCCCGACAAAGTTGACGCCCCGACGCCCCGAAGCCCCGACGTTTGGAGCGCAAAATTTCCTCCCCCAGAATTCGAATGGCAGCCTGGGCATCCCTGCTCAGGCGGTGTATGACCTAAGCATGGATGCCCAGAGAGGGATTGTCCACCGCAGTCGCAGATGGTACCCTCCTGGGGTAGTTGTTCTTGATTCTGCGGATTCATTTTGTTGGGGGGGGGGGGGGGGAATTGGACCTCCGGAACTCTCACATACCGGACGAAACTAGGTAGCTTGGCTACCACTTCACGCCGATTTTAAGTGAGAGAGTGGTACTTCCCCGGGCGTGCCGGCCCATTCGGCTACAACCTGAAGGTATGCAGCATGGCACTACCACTGTTAAACATATATTATTATGTTTAGCAAACATAAATATTATTATGTTTAGCAAAATTATAATTTGACAGTGCTTGCGAAATTGTTACTTATGTGGCAAAGATCATCATCTAAGAAGAAAGGTCATGTGAAATTCACCAAACTTGTTTTGTTGATGGATTTCGATATGACCTTATTTTTTATTTATTTTGATTACATAGGAAGGTGGTACCTGATGGTAAGTGATCACCAACGCCCATAGACAATGGCATTGTAAGAGATGTTAACCATCGTTTACATCGTCAATGCGCCACCAACCTTGGGAACTAAGATGTTATGTCCCTTGTGCCTGTAATTACACTGGCTCACTCACCCTTTAAACCGGAACACAACAATAGCGCGTACTGCTGTTTTACGTTAGAATAACTGATGAGTGGGTGGTACCTACCCAGACGAGCTTGCACAAAGCTCTACCACCAAGTATACATATATTTATATGTTCTTCAGCACTCCAATTACAATAGTTGGTCTCAATCTATTTTTATATATTATTTTGTATATTTACGTACTTTGTACTTGCTTCAGATTTATCCTGAAGGACTCCGTTATCAGCTAGGCTGGCTTAAGGAACAGTACGGAAATATTGATATACTCATCACTGAGAATGGATTCTCAAGTACCGACGCAGGCTTAGACGACGTAGACCGAATACAATATCATAATGAGCATTTACAACAGGTAATAGAGAAACGACCAAAAATAGTTGTGCGGGGAACCCCCGTCAAGAACGAAGTTCTGTGCGATATTGTTTCGACTCAAACCGTGTTTTTATTTGATTATATTACTGTATTTTGTCACAACGAAAAGCACCTCAAGCTCCTTTATATCGACCTCTTGAATTCGTACGCCCAACGCATCGCATTTAGTAGCTATTTCCTAAATCACGTGACCAGGAGCCACTGCTATTTGACTCCTGCAACTGTATTATCCTCTAAAGCCGCGTAAAACAACTTCATTCCAATAAAATTATATCCAATAATTTGATTATATGTTTTTTTTTTAATAAGTGATAGCTTTAATTAATTTTAATTCAATCTTTTAAAATTTGTTATTTTTTGTTTCTTTTTAGGTTCTTTTAGCGATCGAAGATGGAGTCAAGGTAACAGGATACACTGCCTGGACGCTGATTGACAACTTCGAATGGACTGATGGCTACCTGTAAGATATTATTCTAGCATTCTTGACTCGTTGGATCGTTTGAATCAATTTGAGCACTTGGTGGTAGAGCTTTGTGCAACCTCGTCTGTATACGTACCACCCACTCATCAGATATTCTACCGCAAAACAGCAGTACTTTGTACTGTTGTGTTCTGGTTTGAAGGCAGTACGCGACACTACAGTAAGCCAGTGTAATTAAAAGCACACGGGACATAACATCTTAGTTCCTATGGTTGGCGCAGTGGAGATATAAGCGATGGTTAACATTTCTTGCAATGCTATTGTCTATGGATGTCGGTGATTATTTATTTATTTAAGCATCATAATATTATATAATTACAAGATGTGAACGATAATAACTGCTGTAGTGTAAAACTGTACGGGTAGTCTTCTTTTACGTCATCGATGACCACCGATCAATATCCATGTGGATAATTATTTATTTGTACATGACTTTTATTAGTTTCATTTTAATGAAGGTTTTTAACCAAGTCATATGCATATTTAGAATATACTATTTTTAATGACGAGACGGTTGGCGTGGTTGGTAAATACATGCCTTTCGCGCCGCAGGTCGTGGGTTCGATTCCCACCCAGGACAGACATTTGTGTGCATGAACATATCTTTTTGTTCTGAATCTGGGTGTTATTATACTAGAAAACTATTATATTATGTATTATCAGTTTTCTGTTTTCCATAGTACAAGCTCTGCCTAGTTTGAGATCAGATGTCCGTGTGAATAATGTTTCAGAATCTTATTAAATTATTATTATTAATAATAATATAAAATAATGATTTTATTAATATTTCAGAACCAAGTTCGGTTTATATCAAGTCGACTTTGAGGACCCTCTGCGCAAGCGCACGTCTCGAGCCTCCGCAGAATATTACGCAGGCGTTATTAAAAATCATTCATTAGATACATACTAAAATAACAGATGAAACAGTTTTTATATATTTTATTTAAATATATTTAATTAATCATAAAAAAGACTTTTTTTATTTAAATAACCCTTACGTATATTTTTAACCGACTTCAAAAAATCATTCAAAATTTAAAGTGTAAAAGTGTTTCCTTGGCTGTCATCGACTCCAAAAATAACAATAATTGTAAATACATTATCAACCACACAACACATTCGTACCTACATATTGATGAGTAGAAAATAGTAAGTTAATTATCAAATTATGGGAGAATACGCAATTATTTTTTTACTTTTTAGTGCATATTAATTTGTTTTTCCTATGAAGTCGGTTTTTGTTTTATTTTTTTATTTATGAGTGATAATCTCATGTCATTAATAGTATCTATACTAATATATAAAATGACTGCCTCGTTGGTTTAGTGGCTACATGTAAGGCCACAGACACGGTGGTCCTGGTTTCAATTCCCAGGTCGGGCCAATAAAATGTTATTGAGATTTTCTTTCTGTCTCAGTAGCTGCCCGGAGTCTGAAAGTTGGAAGTGTGTATACTCCAGTGCCTCGGAAAGCACGTAAAGCCGTTGGTCCTGCGCCTGAACTCTTTCCGCGGTCGTGTCGGATTGCCGTCCCATCGGGTTATGAGTAGTAAGGGTATAGAGACTGCACTTGTGTCAACCCACACTTCTGCACTATAATATTGTTTGCGCCTGTTAGAAAAGTTATAGCAACTCAACCGCTTACGTCGGTGACCACATATTATCGCGGTAGATGGTACTCGCACTCAATAAATCAAGCAATGTACATCTTATTGTTAGTTTTCGCCATGCCAACAATACAAAGTACTGATGTTTTGCGGTAGAATATCTGATAAGTGGGTGGTACCTACCCAGACGAGCCATTTTTTTTTTTTCGTGTGGAAATCCATCATGGATACCCTCCATATGTGATGTAGTATTGAGGGTTATGTCGGACTCCTACCGACTAAAACCACCACGGTATCCTTCCCGTCTTAAGGGGAGCGCCACGGGATCGCTTGCGCATGCTACCGTGACGCTCCGAGAACCTAGACGAGCCTGCATAAAGCTCTACCACAGAGTTTCTACGTAGATTTGTAAAGACTAATACTAAAACGACATGTTTGAAATTATGTGAGTGCGTCCTGGCTGCAGTCGGTGGAAATCGATGAGAGTACCTACCTCAGATAACGCGCTCCGCCAAAGAATACCGAGACGTACTATAGATAATGAAGTCCGCGATATATACCTTGATTCTGTGCGAACATGTCAGTATTCAATATGTGTTGGATAAGAACAGTTGTCATAAGGTTAGTGACTTTTTATTTAATACTAGCTGATACCCGCGACTTCGTCCGCGTTGCTTGATATATTAACAAAGGTTTCTTAGGTACGAAGGAAAATCGTCAAAATCATTGTTTATTGAAACTTTAATAACTTTTTATTAAATGAAGATATCGCAATAAATTTTTTTTGATAAGGGTCAAGTGCCTAAGCAATAAAATTTAGAAAATTGCATTGAAATCTATCCAGTAGCTTTTCCGTGATGCGCGCACAACTGCAGACCTCTATCATTTTATTTATATAGATATATAGGTAGACTCGTACTTCGTCTGGTGGTGTATTGTAACCTCCGCCGATAGATATTGGCAGTGTAAGATTTTTTCCTCCCTTATTTCGCCACACGGCATCCGTCTTACCCTCAATTCGCGCCAATACATGTTCCACGTTCAAATTAACTAACTTGTTATTTTTTTTAGTTTTGTGGTGGGTGCTGTGGTGGGTAGACGAGATTTCCCCCCTGATTTCAAATTCGGTGCAGCAACTGCCGCTTACCAGGTGGAGGGCGCCTGGAATATTAGTGGTGAGTGATTGAACTTTGTATAATACATTCAAACGTGATTAAGTCCAGAGAGAAAGGCATTGTGCAGTCCTGTCTAGTTACAGTACCTCACTCACCCATAAACCCGTAACACAACACGCTAAGCCCTACCACCAAGTTAATTGGTAACCATGCTGTCTGCGACGATATGACTCATTCATATTTTTTTTTCTGACACTGAACATTAACCACTAAATTGTATCACTAAGTTCCGGTTTAAAGACTAAAGAAGCCATTGTCATTACATGCACAATTTTACACCATTCAGGCATATGTAGCGTATGGCGTACTGAGGGTAAGTTGTATGGTTTATATTAAATTAGATAGATAGATAGATAAAGTCTTTATTTGGATCACACCACATGAGTAAAAATAAGAAGATAAAAAAGAAATGACAAAAGTAACACAGAGTTTAAGTTAATTTATGACGTAGAAAAAAAAAAAAAAATTAACTAACTTACAAAAATATTTACAAAAATATTTTGCATCCAATTTTATTTAATCTATATCTATTAAATATAATTGGATGCAAAATGGGAATTGCATTATTATGGAAACACAAAGAAAAGAAAAAAAAAAACAAAAAAAATAAAAATTAACAAAAATGAACTGTAAAGTGGTGTGGCATTCAAAATGGACAACCTCTCAGTTGAAGCTGGCATAGGGCAATTAGAGCCCCAATTTTGATGGATAGCACAAATACGCGGACAATAGAATTGCAGTTTCGAGAGCAGATCCGGAGAATCAATATGGTTATTAATAATTTTAAACAGTAGAGTCTGATCACGTTGTACACGCCGGTCCGCGGCCGACATCGGCATAGCAAAGTTATTATTTTTTTTGTTAAAAATTGATTTTGTGCTAAGGACTCTGATGAAACACTTATATATACGTTCAATCATATATATATGGTTTTTCAATTGGGGATTCCACACCGAAGACGCGTACTCAACTATGAACCTTACAAACGCATTACAGAATAATATAAGCGTAGACGGAAGCTTAAATTCATCAGAGACCCTCAGCAAAAACCAAGCATACGATAAGCCTTATCCGCCACATAACCGCAACCGCAGCAAAACAGCAGTACTTGGTACTGTTGTGTTCCGGTTTGAAGGGTGAGTGAGCCAGTGTAATTACAGGCACAAGGGACATAACATCTTAGATCCCAAGGTTGGTGGCTCATTGGGGATGTAAGCGATATTTAACATCTCTTACAATGCTATTGTCTATGGGCATTGGTGACCACTTACCATCAGGTGGCCCATATGCTCGTCCGCCTTCCTATGAAATAAAAAAAAAAAAACCGACGTGTTCATCGAAAAGCATCTTAGAATCGATTAAAACACCAAGATCTTTAATCATATTGACTCTCGAAACAACTTCGCCATTTAATTTGTATATAAAATCAATCACCAATTTCTTTCTGGTAAATGTTATAACGTTACATTTTTTGTATGTTTAAGAATAAAGAATTTTGTGAACAATAGTCACTAAGACGATCAAGGTCTTTCTGGAAATCCAAGCAGTCGTTGGGGTTTTTGATTATTCTATAATTCTTATTGTCATCAGCATACAACAAAAATTTTGAGTGCTTAAAATCTGAACTGATATCGTTTATATAAATGATAAATAATAACGGACCTAAATGCGATCCTTGTGGCACTCCAGACGGCATAGGTATAAAAGATGAGCAGAAACCTTTAATTGTTACTGCTTGGCTTCTGTTAGACAAATGTGATTCAATCCAACGCAGAAGGTCACTATGTACACCGATGTATCCAATTTATCCAACCACCAATGACCAATTTATCGAGAAGAATGAAATGAGAAATTTTGTCAAATGCTTTAGAGAAATCAGTGTACACGGCGTCC
Organism: Nymphalis c-album; assembly: GCA_963151315.1. Lineage (NCBI taxonomy): Eukaryota > Metazoa > Arthropoda > Insecta > Lepidoptera > Nymphalidae > Nymphalis > Nymphalis c-album. The sequence continues at coordinate 6,996,901 of OY720610.1, forward strand.
ATCTGGTATCCCGCATCCATTGCGTTCATGATAAAGTCGGTAAATTCACATAAATTAGTTTCAGTAGATCTTCTGTTAATAAATCCGTGCAGCTGGTTTATAATTATAGGTCTTATTATAGGCTGTATAATGTCATATATTATCTTTTCAAACAACTTGGGGATGCAACTAAGTTTGCCTAAGCATGTTATTTGATTCCAGATAAATCACCAAGCATTTGGGACAGCTACGTACGGAGACACCCAGAGCGAATTCAAGATAAGGCCACAGGAGACGTCGCCTGTAACAGCTATAGCCAGTGGAAGAAAGACGTTGAAATCGCTAGCCACGTTGGATTGCATTTCTATAGGTACGTATATTATATTTATACATAGACTGATATTATACCTACATACATAAGTAAAACACAAATACACGCTTTTGTAGTATTTCGTTAATTTACAAACAAAATAATAATCTATACTAATATATAAAGCTGAAGAGTTTGATTGTTTGATCCGGCTAATCTCAGGAACTACTGGTTCGAATTTAAAAAATATTTTTGTGTTGTATAGTCCTTTATCCGTATTGAGCAAGGTTCTAGGCTGATTTTTATTCATTATATTTTTATTAATTATACGCGGGTGAAACCACTGGGCACAGCTAGTATTTGATAAACAATACGGTTTTATTTATAAACTTTTACCGGGCGATTAGTTATATAATGCTGTCTTCTCCTTTCGCATGTCTAATTAATAATGACAGAAAGAGCTAAAGCAATGTGTATAAATAAGGTCTTTAATAATATTTTATTGCTTAACATTCGGTGTAGTCGTCTTGAACAATTTAAACTTACACGATAGCATAGCTTATTTTTTAAATTATTTTATCGATTTTTTTGACAAAGTTCAATCAGGGTCAAATAATAACAGTGCATGGATAATTTAAGAAAAAAAGTTTGTCGCTGTTAATATTGCTATATCTTATCAAAATAAGGAAAATATTCACTAAACCAGTGAATAGGTCACAAGTTATCACTATATATTATATAAAAATTTTAACAAAACAAAAACCGACTTTCGAGGAAACACAAATTAATATGCACTAAAAGGTAAAAAAATAATTGCGTATTCTTCTATAATTTGATAATAAACTTACTATTTTCTACTGATCAATATGTAGGTACGAATGTGTTGTGTGGTTGATAATGTAGTTACAATTATTGTTATTTTTGGAGTCGATATTAAAAAAAGGGAGTATCTATATTATAATCAATATATAAATATACATAAATATAACATGTATATACGAGTACTTATACGATTATATATATATATATATATATAATGTTCAAAATTGGTCTCAACTTTTAGGAGATGTTCAAATATGTTTCAATTACAAACATATATACTAATGCTTACATGCACAACTAATGTTATAACGAGGAAAGATTTTATTTTTGTTTGATTTTTTATTACGATTTAACTCAAAAACTACTCGACCGATTTTAAAATTCTTTCACCCTTAGAAAGCTACGTCTTTACCGAGTATCATAGGCTATATTATATTTTCAAAAACTTATAGATCCCTACGTAAAATGGAGCAATGTAACCCAAGGTATCAAACTGATGCCTTTAAAAGTCATTATTTAGCGTGCGCTGCGAAAACTATTGACGGTATATAAAAAAGTGTTCTATATAATAGTACTACAATTACTTGATCATAACGATGTTATGGGAGGTGACTGAAAAATCTAGATAGCCTATAAAAGATTCGGCCTTGTATCCTTAATTTGCTACTAAGAATTGAAGATTTCCGTTACTTTGTCATGGATCCTATAATCAGAATCTAACCAAACTCACTGGCTCACTCACCCATCAAACCGGAACACAACAATACCAAGTACTGCTGTTTTGCGACAGAATATCTGATGACTTGGTGGTACCTACCCAGACGAGTTTGCGCAAAGCTCTACCACTAAGAGTCATTGTGGAATAAATAAATTCATACGTATATAAATTAAACCTAAAATTTATATTATGTATTTGCATTTTATAGGTTTTCAATTTCATGGACAAGAGTAATGCCTTCCGGTTTCCCGCATACTGTCAGTGAAGACGGAACCAAGTTCTACAATGATCTGATTGACGCTCTGCTTGAAAAGGGCATCGAACCCGTTGTCACGCTTTATCATTGGGACTTGCCGCAATCCTTGCAGGACTTAGGTATAACATCATAGCTCTATCAAGGTAGCAGCGTCAAATCAGCAAAATTCAATAAAAAAATATGGAAAATTTGTAGCTTTTTTGTTGCTATTTAGTTGCTAAAACCGCGATTTTTTTGCTTAGGCCGTTTGCAAAAAATCGCAATTACTGCTAAATTCATATAAAGCTAGCATAAAATTTCGATAAATCGATAAATATCAAGTCAACTATTAGACTAAAATTTGTTGCTAATTTGTTGCTGCAAGTAAAAACTACCGAAAATTAAAAAAAAAAGACCGGACAAATTTTTGATATTAGCAAGGATTTTCTTAACACACGCTAGCTTGAAAGTGACTTGTTGGATAACAATTACTAAAGAAATTTAGTTGCTACATCAAGCAATGTTCTTATTAGGATCGACGACGGTTAACGATACGAACTCTAATTATTTAGCGATATTAATTCATAATGTAAGTACCTTATTAGTTATTATTTTAAATCTATAACATTTTTTTTTCTACTCAAATAAAAAAGTAAAGTAAAGGATATTATATCCCCGCCTTCAATTATATAAAATACAGTTATATATAAATACACAATAATAGGTGTCTATATTTTATTTCTGTATATGTTATATGTTTTGAAATCTATTAAAAATACTGAATAGTACTTTACTTTCTATTTAAAAGACCTAAAGTGTCCTTGATATTTTCTTTGACGCTATTTTAAAGTGGTTGCAAATATGATTAGAGATTAATATTTAAAATTGTTTTTCTTGTTTCAATTGAGACAAATGTTAATTAATATATTTTTAATAATTTACTCGAATGATTGGTATGTATTGATTTATGAATTATTCATATGTATTTAAAAGAAGCATTTTTCATTCATGTTTTTGGATTTTGTCTTTTCATACTGCAATATTTTGTCTTCTTCCATCTTCGCCTATAATTAAGTTAAAAATTGGCCGATTTTTAGTTTCTATTTTGTTGCTGATTCATAAGTCGAAAACTCTATTTTCTATTAACTCGATTTTTTTTGGCGACTTGATGTTTAAGTTATATAGTTTCTACTGTATGTATATATTAACATTAAGTGGCATTATTCCGGGCTTAAAAAAGCAAAGTGAAGTTGAAATTCATTTGTTCTAATCGACAATTAAAGAGACCAGCTCTTCGAGTTATTTCTCATACTGTGCTGATTGTTTATCTGTTTGTGACGTAAGCTCTCTTCTTTCAGGTGGCTGGACAAATCCTCTTGTATCTGATTGGTTTGCTGATTACGCACGCGTCATGTTCTCGCTATACGGTGATCGTGTAAAAACCTGGATAACCCTGAATGAACCAATAATCTTCTGTGAAATACCATACAACACCGCCTACCACGCACCGGGTATTCTAAGTCCTGGAGTTGGTAACTATCTCTGTAACAAGCACGCTATGCTCGCCCACGCCAAAGCTTGGAGAATATATGATAAGGAATTCAGATCGAAATATAATGGTAATTTCATGCTTAATAAATTATAAATCTTTATATATTTTAATAGAATATAATAAAATAGAAAAGCTTTACACGTTTTAAGTACAACATTTTTTTAAATATGGGTTTCGCCCCAGACTATTTTCGAGGGTTTCCATATATGTGAATAAATCTATCAGTCATTTGGATATAATAATGATAATAATTGAAGAAACTTATCACAAAGTTTTCTAGACCAATTTAGCAAATTTATCCCATGATTTCGGATATCATTGGCAAAAAATATTATATTATTTGATCATGTGTGAATTAATTTTAGAAACAAATATTTAGAACAAATCAAATAAATATATTATTAGAACAAACACAACTGCTTCCTATTGTATATTTTACAGGCAAAGTGTCACTTGCAAATCATATATTATGGCTTGAACCAGAAAACGCAACGCATGTCGAAGTAACTGAAATAGCAAGACAATATATGGTTAGTTTTTTAATCATTATATTCCTTTCAAAGTAAATTGTAATTAATCCAATAAATTTAAAATTCTTACAGGTTGGTATGCATGCCCATCCAATATTCTCAAAAAAGGGAGGCTGGCCGCCTGTCATTGAAAAGATAATTGCTGACAAAAGCAAGAAAGAAGGCTTATCAAAATCAAGACTACCACCTTTTACTAAAAAAGAAATAGATTTCATGAAAGGTTTGAAGAATACCGCAAAGTTTATTCATTTCCTTGACATGGTAATATTTTTTTATAGAATAAGTAAGCAAACAGGCAATGGGCCACCTAATGGTAAGTGGTCACCACCGCCCAGAGACATGAGCATTCTAATAAATACCATACCATAACTTACATCGCCAATGCACCAACAATCTCGGGAATTAAGATGTTATGTCTCTCGTACATTTAGTTACACTGACTCACTCCCCCTTTAAGCCGGACTAGAACAATTATAAGTACTGCCGTTTTGCTGCAGAATATCTGACGAGCGTGTTCACTCACCCCGCTTCAACCCGAAACCCAACAATACCAAGTGCTGCTGTTCTGCGGTACAATATTTGATGAATAAGTGGTACCTACCCTGACGAGCTAGCACAAAACTTACCACCGAGTAAAGTATTTCTAGAATGACATTAATAGGTTTCGAAAATTTATTACGGAAAGCAAAATAAGTGATATTTCCACAATTTTTGTCTTTACCATTCAGCTTTACAATTTTTTTTTCAGGAACTTACGACTTCTTCGCTATCAACTATTACACTGCACGGGCCGTGAGACCAGCGATGGAAGGAGAAGCCATAAGTATATGGCCTTATTTTGGTGCACCTGATCTTGGCATTGTTCTATCTGTTAGACCTGAATGGAAAGCAGCATCATCGTCTCTCTGGTTTTATGTACGTACTCATCTTCCTTGATATTAAGGGGGATTTAAAAGGACAAACGATTCAAACGATTCAAAAGTAATTTAAAAAGAAAGCTGATTTAAAAGGGCAAAAATATATTATTATGTTTAGCAAAATTATAATTTGATAGTGCTTGCGAAATTGTTTAACTTGTAACTGTTGTGTTAGAATAACTGATGAGTGGATGGTACCTACCCAGACGAGCTTGCACAAAGCTCTACCACCAAGTATACATATATTTATATGTTCTTCAGCACTCTAATTACAATAGTTGGTCTCAATCTATTTTTATATATTATTTTGTATATTTACCTACTTTGTACTTGCTTCAGATATATCCTGAAGGACTCCGTTATCAGCTAGGATGGCTTAAGGAACAGTACGGAAATATTGATATACTCATCACTGAGAATGGATACTCAAGTACCGACGGAGGTTTAGACGACGTAGACCGAGTACAATATTATAAGGAGCATTTAAAACAGGTAATAGAGAAACAACCAAAAATAATTGTGCGGGGGATCCCCGTCAGGAACCAAGTTCTGTGCTATATTTTTTCGACTTAAATCGTGTTTTTATTTGATTATATTACTGTATTTTTGTCACAACGAAAAGCACCTCAAGCTCCTTTATATCGACCGCTTGAATTCGAACGCCCAACGCATCGCATTTAGTAGCTATTTCCTTACTCACGTGACCAGAAGCCACTGCCATTTCACTCCTGTAACTTCAAGAACAAGAACTTCATTCCAATAATTTAATTTTATGTTTTTTTTTTTAATTTTAATTATTTTCTTTAATTTTAATTTAATCTTTTAAAATGAATGTTCACGTAAGAGCCAGACTAAAGAATCATTTTTAACCGACTTCAAAAAAAGGAGGAGGTTATCAATTCGTCTGTATGTTTTTTTTTTTTTTTTGGTGTTGTTACCTCATAACTTTCGACTGGATGAATCGATTTCGATGATTTTTTTGATGTCAGCTAAGGAAACACTATAATATACCTAGCAATAATAATACGGGAATCTTTTAAAAACATACACATTACAAATTGACTTTTATTCGCCTCGTTAAGTTGCGCGTGCGACACAAGCACATCTCACCTATAACTAACTATGTATGTAGTTATAAACCCATCTTGGCTGACATCGACTCCAAAAGTAACAATAATTGTAAATAAATTATCAACCACACTACACATTCGTCCTACATATTGTTGAGTAGAAAATAGTAAGTTAATTATCAAATTATAGAAGAATACGCAATTATTTTTTTACTTTTTAGTGCATATTAATTTGTTTTTCCTATGAAGTCGGTTTTTGTTTTGTTAAAATTTTTATTTATATGTTTTTATTTTCTTTTAAGGTTCTTTTAGCGATCGAAGATAGAGTCAAGGTAACAGGATACACAGCCTGGACGCTGATTGACAACTTCGAATGGACTGATGGCTACCTGTAAGATATTATTCTAGCATTCTTGACTCGTTGGATCGTTTGAATCAATTTGAATCATTGGATCAACCAATTTGACCACAATTTGATCACTTATTAGTCGCGTTTTACGTCATCGATTACCACCTATCAATATCCACGTGGATAATTATTTGTATATGACTTTTATTAGTTTCAATTTAATGAGGGTATGTAACCAAATCTATTTGTAACGTTAAGAATATACTATGTATTAATGACGAGCCGGTTGGCGTGGTTGGTAAATCATGCCTTTCGCGCCGCGGGTCGTGTGTTCGATTCCCACCCAGGACAGACATTTGTGTGCATGAACATGTCTGTCATGTCTGTTTGTTCTGAATTGGTTGTAATTATACTAGAAAACTAGTGTATTATGTAGTTTATCAGACTAGGGCTGACCTGCGCCCATCTGCATCTGCCCAATAAAATATGGTCATGACTATCTTAAATTAATTATTCTTCTCCACATTTTTTTTGCTTGTACAACCTAATCATGAAATGTTTATTTAATTGTAAAATTTGAGAAAATAAATATTTGTATCCGGTAAGCAGATGGGCGCAGGTCAGCCCTAATCCGCATCTTAGACCAATAGTACAAGCTCTGCTTTTTTATGTCCGTGTGTGAATAATATCTCAGAATATTATAACATTATTATTAATAATAATTATATAAAAATATATTATTAATATTTCAGTACCAAGTTCGGTTTATATCAAGTCGACTTTGAGGACCCTCTGCGCAAGCGCACGCCACGAGCCTCCGCAGAATATTACGGAAGCGTTATTAAAAATCACTCATTAGATACATACTAAATAAACAGATGAAACAGTTTTTATATATTTTATTTAAATATATTTAACTCAAACATAAAAAAGTATTTTTTATTTAAATAATCCTTAAGAATATTTTGAGTGATAATCACATGTCATTATTAGTATATATACTAAAGTGTTATTTTTTGTTCTACGACTTTTGATAATTTGTTAGATTTTATTTTAATACAAAAATAAGTATTAATTTAATTTCCCGCTTGAACGTTTATAAATCTACGCGCATCGCAAAGATCGATGTGTCGCGTTGTCCTGGCGTGTATGAATGAAATATATAGACCTACAAATGTCACGACAGTACGACAGAAACTTGTAAAATCATTTTTTTTTCATGTGTTGAGTTATGTCCGAAGTCGTAGAACAAAAGTTGTTGCTTATGATGTCAGCTATCTACTTCTGCGAGGTAGCTGGGTCATTAAAAATAACCCTGTTTAAATGACTGCGTCGTTGGTCTATTGGCTACATGTATGGGCACAGACATGTTGGTCCTGGGTTAAATTCCCAGGTCGGGCCAATAAAATGTTATTGAGATTTTCTGTCGGAAAATCTCATTACATGCCCCGTGTGTAGAAGTTGGAAGTGTGTACACTCCCGTGCCTCGGAAAGCACGTAAAGCCGTTGGTCCTGCGCCTGAACTCTTTACGCGGTCGTGTCGGATTGCTGTCCCATCGGGTTATGAGTAGTAAGGGAATAGAGAGTGCACCTGTGTCTACGCACACTTCTGCACTGTAATATTGTTAGCGCCTGCTAGAAAAGGCATAGCAACTCAACCGCTTACGTCGGTGACCACATACTATCAGGTACTCACAAAATAACTCAAGCAATGAAAATCTTATTGTTAGTTTTCGTCATGTCATTCAGACGCCATTACCATCCCAACCTATACGCACGTCCAATAAAGAGCCAATAAATTTCGTCCAATAAATTTTCCATTGAGTTTTCTTTAGACTCATTTCAATACAATACAAATATATCCTGCGCAGTTGGCAGTCTCTCTTGAGATTCGCCGCCGTGGCCGAAATGGGTCAGGAACACCATCACTAATTTATAAAGCTGAAGAGAAAAATATGTTTGTGTTGTATAGTCCAATTTATCGAGGAAGGCTACAGGCACAAGGGACATAACATTTTAGGTTGGTGGCGCATTGGCGATGTACATAAGCTATGGTTAACATCTCTTACAGTGCCACCATCAGGTTACCATATGCTCGTCCACCTTCCTCTGCAATAAAAAAAACGTTATTATTAATTAAAATTAAAAAAAGACTGATAGAATAAGTTAGTTCCTTGTGAAATATAAACGCAATAATATTTTTGCTGTTATTATTGATCATTACTTGTTTACGCCGAACTCATATCGGGGGATCAAACGGTCACACTATAATTTATTGTGTCTGATCATTTTAACAAAATCTCTTTCACATTATATATATTTATTAGCGAATCTAGATAGCGCGATTCAGGAAAATTACAGATTTTATTAACGCCATCTATCGCTTTAAAGTAGTAACACATGTCACAGGTAGTTTCAATAATAAGTAAAATTCTGTGGAAATCGTTTTTATCTAATCATTGTTATATCAAACGAAACAACGCATTTGATTCACCTCGCGAGACTCAATACAAAACCCATTAATTTGATTTGAGTAACCCAGGGTATGAACTTAAGATCTCGGGTACGACGAGCCTTATTAGCTACCCAATAGATCAGCGGTACTCAACTTACGACTCGAGCTTTTCCGGTTGGGTCGTCTACTGTTACTATATGTATTTTCAACTATTAATATAAATTTCAAAGGGTTTTTAAACACTAATGATTCATAAGCAGTTGTTGTGACCACGGACGCTGCAAAGTGTTTCCAACATCATAAAGTAAAAATGTCCCACTGTTGAGCTAAGGCCTATTCTCCTTTTTTTTAAAGAGAAGGTTTGGAGCTTATTCCGCCACGCTGCTTCAATTAGGATTGGTCTAATACACATGTGGCAGAATTTCAGCGAAATTTGACACATGCAGGTTTCCTCACAATGTTTTCCTTCACCGTCAAGCACGAGATAAATTATAAATACAAATTAAGTGCTTAAAAATTTAGTGGTGTCTGCCCAGGTATGAACCCACGATCACCTTAGCCTGCTGGAAATCCGCCTCGGCCTACCTGGCCACATAGAAAAGTCGATCACAATTATGTCACATCAGAAAGGATACCACAAGTTCGATTAAAATACAATTACTCGGTGGTAGAGCTTTGTGCGAGCTCGTCTGGACAGGTACCACCCACGCATTCGATATTCTACCACAATGCAGCAGTACTTCTTACTGTTGTGTTCCGGTTTGAAGGGTGAATGAGCTAGTGGAATTACAGGCTCAAGGAACATAACATCTTAGTTCCCAAGGTTGGTGGCGCATTGGCGATGTAAGCGATGGTTAACCTCTCTTACAATGCCAATGTCAAAAGGCGTTGGTGCCCACTTACTATGAGGTGGCCCATAATATGCTCGTACGTCTACCTATGCTATAAAAAAAATCAAATTAACGTTACATAATCACGGTAGTAATTAATGCACCAAGTAATGACAGCAACATACATTACTAGCACTTCGTGCCAGTAAACCCGAGGTAGCAAATGAGTCAATAATAGTCCTTCTCTCTGTTAAGCCCGATAACACAAGGGACAGTACCACTCCTTCTCTCTGGTACGTGTACCCAAGTCTACTATGAGTAGGCAACATCATTCCTTCTCACTGATAAGCCCCAAAAACAGAAAATGAATTAGCCAATACATTGCTAAGAGGCACAAGGGACATCACATCTTGTTTCTGTTAACATCTCTTACAATGACAATGCCTATGGGCGTTGGTGATCACTTACTATTAGGTGGTCCATATGCTCGTCAGCTTTCCTTAGCTATAAAAAAACTTACTACACTAAGTCGTCTATTATAGATTAAAAAATCGTCCATTTTATTTTATCATGATGTTTAAGACCCTTGCCCTTGGCTGTCATTGTTAGTTTCCAATTGAAAGTCAAGTCATAATATTTAAGCGGTCATCATTTCATTGACACAAGTCATTGCACCCAAGTCACAACGAGATATGAACGTAGTCGAATTGGATTTATTCCAATTATGTGATGGACAAAATATATTTATGGCAACACTGAATATTAAACTTATTGTGGATAAACTACAATACACTGATGACGTCACAAGTTAAAAAAAGGGAAATTGAGGACATAAATGGCAACTAAACATTAACAGAAGCAGCGGCTCAGTTTATAAAATACATTAAGAAAAATGGAAAATCATGAATGACTTTTCCGCTCTAACATTAGTGAAAACAAATGAATTGCAGTTATCTAGTGACAAATCCGTGGTTTCAAGTCCGGGCAGCACCACTGGATTTACATGTGCTTAATAATTCATCTCGTGTTTCAAGCCGAAGAAATACATCGTGAGGAAACTTGCATGTGTCGAATTTCACTGAAGTTCTGCCACATGTGTACTCCACCAAACCACAATGGAGAAGCGTGATGGAATAAGCTCCAAACATTCTCCTCAAGAATATGAGAGTATGTCTTAGTCCAGCAACGGGAATTAACGATACGGAACGGAATTAAAGAAAATATATTTCTTAAATTTTATTGGTGAATCGCCAAATATATAAATCTTCAGTTTTCCGCGTCCTCTGAGTCATGTATGTTTTGATATTATAAATAACTTTTTATTGCTATGTATAGTGCGTATTTAAAAAAAATATTGTTTACAAACATAATTTCTATAATACTTTCAAATTCTTACAAGATTATTATTTATTTATACGCTTTAGATAACAATTATAAACCTCTCAATGACAATAAATTAGCTATCTGTTATCTTGTTATCAATAAAATGTCATTTCAATATTTTGAAGGATTCGTTATCGAACGCCCTCGCTAGAAGATTGATAAGCGTTCAGCCACCCTTTATAATGGACTTTGAAAGTTTGATTGGTACCAACACATTAAATGCTATAACATCCCTATCAGCTATAAATTTAGCTAGAATATTAGTTTGAGGAATAATTAAAATCTTTAAAAAGTACTAAATTGTCTATGATCATATGTTGTGTCATCCTAATATCGTTACTTACATTTGATAGTATTGGGAGTTCGCAACAGGTATGCGTGTGATTAAGGTCTGTTAGTTAAGTTAGTGATACATATGTGATATTAATAATGGAATGAAAAAGAAAGACAAGACTAATATAGTAGAAACAATAATATATCATATAATAATAATAAAAATAAACGCGCGATTTTGTTATACAATACGGTATCTAAACATATTGTATGTATATGTTATACGACTGATACGGTGGTCCTGGATTCAATTCCCAGGTCGGGCCGGTAAAATTGAGATTTTCTGTCGATATTTTTCTGTACCAGCCCGGAGTCTGGAAGTTGGAAGTGTGTACACTCCCGTGCCTCGGAAAGCTCGTTAAGCCGTTGGTCCTGCGCCTGAACCCTTTCCGGTCGTGTCGGATTGCCGTCCCATCGGGTTATGAGAGTAAAAGGAATGGAGAGTGCACCTGTGTTTGCGCACACACTTGTGCACTATAATATCTCCTGCGCAGTTGACTAATCTCTCTTGAGATTGGCCGCCGTGGCCGATATGTATATAAATGTTATACAACACGTCAACGTTAAAGTGATGAAATTTAGCTTCTGGAACTTAAACTGAATAGTGAAGGAGTTATCGATTCGGTAGTATTTCGATTTTTGTTAGATCTTATTTAAATACCTAAGGGTGGAAGAATAAGATTTTATGGGTTATAATTTTATTTAAGAATATTTTCATTTATTAAATATAACATTATCGGTAGCTCTATAACGGTCGCTAAGAAAGCCATGGGACGCGTTTTCATTGATATTGCAATTCGCATCAATTCAAACGTAGTTTAAAATTTTGTTAGTTAAATCGCAATTTGTTTCAATGAAACACAAGTACCTACTTGACTTGTATGTTCAGAACTACACTGAGCATGAGTTTTATTTATAACAAGTCGATACCCGCGACTTCGTCCGCGTTGCTTGATATATTAACAAAGTTTTCTTATGTACGAAGTAAAAAACATCAAAAAGATCGCAAGCAAAAATATACTTTGTTTAAACATACATCACTGAACACGCAGTGTATATACAAATCGTTGTTTCTTGAAACTTTAATAACTTTTTATTAAAAATGAAGATATCGCAATATTTTTTTTTATAAGGGCCAAGTGTCTAAGAAATAAATTTTAGGATTTAATTGAAATCTATCCAGTAGTTTTTCCGTGATGCGCGCACAACTGCAGACCTCTATCACTTTATTTATATAGAAAAAAGAACCATAATGGCCCAGTGGAGAAAACGATTGATGCGTAAACGATACTGTTCGAATCTTAAAATCTTAATTCATAGATTATTATCGAGTTATGTCGAGTGCAGCCAGCGGATATAAATACAAGCTTACTTCAATAGTTTAATAAAACATTAATTAAACTAATTACTGCCGATCGAAGTCAGATCATGTAATAATCGTTACGAGCTACAATTATTACTAACTACACTAATTAGGTGACTCCTGGTCACAGGTGATCTTAGATCAAGCAGTGATAATTACGCCTACCGACAGCATGAAGTGCAAGCTCGGCAGCATCATTGATCTCGTTCGACGAGACGCACTAGCCACATTTCACTCGGTGGTAGTTTTGTGTAAGCTGAGTAGGAAGTCTGGGTAGATACCACCCACTCATCATCAGATATTCTACCGCAATACTGCAGTATTTTGTATTATTGTGTTCCGGTTTGAAGGGTGAGTGAGCCAGTGTAATTACAGGCACAAGGGACATAACAACTTAGTTCCCAAGTTTGGTGGCGCATTGGCGATGTAAGCGATGGTTAACATCTCTTACGATGCCAATGTCTATGGGCGTTGGTGACCACTTACCATCTGGTGGCCCATATGCTCGTCTGCAGACCTATGCAATAAAAAAAACTTAACTACGTATAATAACTTTAATGTAACAGGAAGTTCCAATTACAATTTCGCGAATTATAAAAACACTGTTTTCTCAGGAATCCATAGTGAATATCATAGATTATTCGAGATCTCGACCAATCGCGTCTGATTTGTTGATGTCATAGTTATTTTTTGTCTTTATTCCTCTCGTGGTTGGAATAGGCTATACTTATTTGGAGCGCCACGGTAGCATGCGCAAGTGATCCCGTGGCGCTCCCCTTAAGACGGGCAGGGTACAGTGGTGGTTTTAGTCGGTAGGAGTCCGACATAACCCACCATCAAGTCATCAGATATGGAGGGTATCCATGATGGATTTCCCCACGGTAAAAAAGAAAAAAATACTCTATTTACTCGCATACATAGCTTTTTTAATCTATACTAATATATAAAGCCGATGAGTTTGTTTGTTTGATCCGGCTAATCTCAGGAACTACTTGTTCTAATTTAAAAATTATTTTTGTGTCCTTTTATCGAGGAAGGTTTTAGGCTGATTTTTATTCAATATATTTTTATTAATTAAACGCGGGTGAAACCGCGGGGCACAGCTAGTTTTAGATATTTTCTTTTGTTGCCATATTTCTTATTCGCTCGATTTTTACATATCTCTCCGTCGAAGGTTGTCTAGAGGAGATATCGGAAGAACTCCTGTTTAAACATTAAATTGGTTGTTAACCTGAAAATGTTTAAACACTTGTATTTATTAATTATATTTGTACGCGAACATACGTTTAATCGATAGCGACTACGGATAGGATTATTGCATATTTATCTAACCGTTAGTAAACAAAAAACATATATAAAATACGATAAAGAATTATAAATATAATACAATCAAATTAATTGTTCGAATACAACACGAAATTACGTTTAAGCTTATGACATTTTAATTTTTGTAGGTTATAAAAAAAAGTATGGTTCATCAAATTCTTTTTCATGATGAGGTAACAGACAGATTAAAAATTATAAAATATATAATATATTCGGCCTCCGTATTCATAAAAAATACTATTATAGAAATATTTAATATTACTGGGCTCATAATTTTTTATGCACGAATAATTGAATTTAATTAAAAAATATTTGGGATGTATAAAATCTAACTTTATATTGACACGACTTATATCAATATCTTAATATAATTTCAAACATGTCGTTTTAGTATTTGTTTTTACAAATCTACGTAGAAACTCGGTTGTAGAGCTTTATGCAGGCTCGTCTGGGTAGGTACCACCCACTTATCAGATATTCTACCGCAAAACAGCAGTACTTGGTATTGTTGTGTTCCGGTTTGAAGGGTGAGGGAGCCAGTGTAATTACCGGCACAAAATATAAGCGACGAAATATAACATTTCTTCCAATGCCATTGTCTATGGGCGTTGGTGACCCTCAGGTGGCCCATATGCTCGCCAGCCTACCTCTAAATAATAATTTAAAAAAAAAAAACAAAAAATAGAAAGTCTAGTAATTAACACAAGTAATTATTGTTATGGAGTAGGGAACTACATAGAACAAAGTGCGTCCTGGCTGCAGTCGGTGAAGATCGATGAGAGTACCTACCTCAGATAACGCGATCCGCCAAAGAATACCGAGACGTACTATAGATAATGAAAATGAAGTCCGCGATATATACCTTGATTCTGTGCGAACATGTCAGTATTCAATATGTGTTGGATAAGAACAGTTGTCATAAGGTTAGTGATTTTTTATTTAATATTTTTAATTGAATATAAAATAACTCTCATGTAAAAATTATATATTTAATCATAATTTTATAATAAATATATCTTTACGTTTGTACATTTCAATATAAAAGTGAAAACTAATTATCATTTACTCCAACTAATAAATGTTGCATTTCACCTGTATAGATACCGGACAATTTGTTTACTTCTTTCAAATGTTAAATTAATGATGACAGGAAGTGAGTCATAAGAGAGTCATCTTTCTTTTTTTACGCAAATCGCATGACGCGTTTCCCCCATGGGTCAAGTGGGGGGGGTATGTGGGACTCGCCGTATGTCCAGGGCACCGAGTGCACCCCGGACATCGGAATACCCACTAAAAACCAGCGGTACCCTTCCCGTCTTAAGGGGAGCGCCACGGGATCGCTTGCCCATTCAACCGTGACGCTCCGACGGCCGGCCCGCATATCTTTGCAAGTCCTTTAAATGTTATTATAGTCAAGATTATATGCGTTATATATGTGATGGCTTAGTGGCTAGAAAACAGGAATCTCACCCGAAGATCGTCAGTTCAAACCCACCCTCTGAAATATCAATGTTCTTAAATTGTGCTTTTAATTCATCCCGTTCTCATCAGATGACAACTTACTTGGTGGTATGGCTTTGTGCAAGCTCGTCTGGGAAGGTACCACCTCCTTCTCAGATATTCTACCTCAAAACAAAAGTACTTGCTATTGTTGTGTTCCGGTTTGAATTATGAGTGAGCCAGTGTAATTACAGGCACAAAGGACATAACATCTTAGATTCCAAGGTTGGTGGCGCATTGGCGATATAAGCGACGGGTAACATCTATTGCAATACCAATGTCTATTGGCGTTGGTGACCACTTACCATCAGGTGGCCCATATGCCCATCAGCCTACCTATGCTATAAAAAAAAGTATATAACATGTATCCATGAGCCCGCAAAAGTAGATTTGTCAAACTATTTTCTAACCCACAAATGAATAAGCCTTAGCCCAGCTGTGGGACAAGACATTTAACAATTATTTTTGTATCAAAATTGGTTCAGAGCAACAGCCTTACTTGTAAACTTGTTTGTTCAGCTGGTAGTTAAACAATTTGTCTTTCTCTTTCAAATGAGTAATGAGAGAAAGAGAAATAAATGTGTAACTAAAGTCAATCCAGCTCACTTTACTGACGTTCGACTATTTCCCGATAACGTAAGGTCAAATTATTATTTGACCCAGTATTACTTATTGCTAATATGTATGAGTAACATATTAATTTTATATATTTTCATCAATCATTGCAAATATTATCCATTTGAAACGTATATTTGTTCGTGATTTTTAACCGACTTCAAAAAAAAGGAGGTTATCAATTCGTCTGTATGTTATTTCTTTTTTTTTGTTACCTCATAACTTTCGACTGGGTGAATCGATTTTCATGATTTTTTTTTTTGAAAGCTGGTGCTTCCCATTGGATCCCATTTTTAGTCCAGTTTTGACACTGGCATCCATGACAAAACCATATTCGTCGTAAGTTCGTTAAAATATAAGTCGTTCGTCAATTTGCATAAATATGTGCGCGACAAATGGACGAATAACTCGATATCTATTCAACCGATTTCGATGATCGATACCTACATATTGATGAGTAGAAAATAGTAAGTTAATTATCAAATTATAGAAGAATACGCAATCATTTTTTTACTTTTTAGTGCATATTAATTTGTTTTTCTTATGAAGTCGGTTTTTGTTAAAATTTTTATTTATCTCATTAACTAGTGATCCAATTTGGGGTCGTCGTTAATAAATGCGTAGAACTTCAAAGAAGGTTTTAGTTTATTAAGATCTGATAAATGTCAAAAATATAATCTGATCTTTTTATATATTTAAGATGATAGTTTTAAATTTAAATTTCACTTGAAAGAAGGTAATCAAATATCGCGCATGCCGCATAAATAAGAATAATATAAATTTTAATACATCTATTTGTTTATCGAATTAAATAAAATAAAAACGTAGTACAATTACGAACGTGGTGGTCCACTATCTGTTTATGGGGATTTAACTATTTACCATGTCATATTAGGAGATAAGATAGCACGATATAATATTTATGAATAATAAATTTGTTTTATCTTAGTCAAGGCATCATAATAATACTTGGTTACATTAAATAATACTTGGTTGGTTAGTCATAGTTATTATTAAAATTATATGCAGGTGCGGAAAAAAATCATGTCTAACAATATATGAATACATTGGCGAAATTTTCAGTATAATTCTTTTTTTAAAAAAAATTTCATAGTCGCTTGTAATTAGGAGTCATTGAATTTAAAATAAATTGAGTGAGTATATTTTGAGAGACTCACTCAAGTATCCTTTTTTTACTAATTATTAAGTTTATTCTGAATGATGTTTCATAAATATATATACAATATATGAGTTACTCAGTGGAAGTTATCCAGAAGGAATCGGTTATCCACTCATACTATATTAATATTAAAATTATTATTTTTCTAATTTCACAAGAACCAACCTTGCAATAACTAGACTGAAACAAAATGAGTTCCATAACAATCATATTAGTAGTTTATTGATTTAAACTAGAAACAATATCATGTTAGTAATCATAGAATGATTAAGTTATTATTACTAATTCTATGTTAGTAATATTTTCAAGTACTTTTGACAATTCAACAATAGATTTCAAATTAAAAAAAAGAGAGGAATTACTACCAGATTGCGTTTTGTATTTGCATAGAAAATTTGTTAATTGCTATAGTGTAAAACTGTGGTGCGGTTATTAACGCCCGCCAACAAAGCGGCACTGCTTTATTTTTTTTAAATAAATTGCACAAATTAACAAAGTATACATATATATATATATATATATATATATATATATATATATATATATATATAAAAACTGAAATACACAATAGAATTAAAATTAACACAATACAAATTAATAATATTTCAAACAAATTCAACAAATAATAGCATCTGATTTAGGCAAAAACATTGTAAGGATGAAATTGTATTACTATTTGTGTATGTGCTTAATTTAATAAGTTACATAATTAATGAGATAAAATAATAATATAAGCAAATTGATTTCAAATTCAAAACATATTTAATTATTTTATTGTAATATTTAGTTGAAGGAAAAGGATAGGGGAAGGTGGGGGGGTAAACTTCAAATTAAAGGTTTAATTAAATTTTCAGTCTTATCATAACTTAAATTAAGAAGTCACTTAGTTAGTTGAATTTTAAATTGAAAAAGGTTTAGTGAATAAATATTTATCTCTTTATTGGTTCTATTGTACAGCACTGAACTGAGGTAGATGTAAAATAGCTATACAGCCTTTTCGTCTTTAAATATTTCACAAAGTTTAATAAGACATTCATGATGTTTAAAACGAATCTATTGGGTCACCAATATAAACGACCTATCGTGAACCAGCTTCGTTTTTATAACAACTTTGTTACCTAAATGTTTAGTAATAAACTGTAACAAAATGAAGTGGGTTTATTAGCAATAAAGATAAAAAAAACGTAGTAGATTACTCTACTACTTGTAAATATTATAGATAGGGATTTTTTTATTTTATATAAGTAGGTAGACTGCCAATTCACCTGGTGGTGAATTATAATCACTGCCCACAGCACAGATATTGGCAATATAAGGACTTTTCCTCACATGAAGCTGTCACGGCATCCATCTCACCCTCAATTCGCGCCAATATATATTCCACATTCAAATTAACTAACTTGTTATATTTTTAGTTTTGTGGTGGGTGCTGTGGTGGGTAGACGAGATTTCCCCCCTGATTTCAAATTCGGTGCAGCAACTGCCGCTTACCAGGTGGAGGGCGCCTGGAATATTAGTGGTGAGTGATTGAACTTAATTTTTGTATAATACATTCAAGTCAAGAGAGCAAGGCATTGTGCAGTCCTGTCTAGTTACCCCACTCACCCATAAACTCGAAACTCAACACACTAAGCCCTACCACCAAGTTTATTGATAACCATGCTGTCTGCGACGATGTGACTCATTCATATTTTTTTTACTACCAATCCAATACCAAAACCACTGAACTACTAAATTGTATGGCTACGTTCCGGTTTAAAGACTAAAGAAGCCATTGTCATTACATGCTCCTTTTTTCATCATCCAGGCGTATAAAGCGAATGGCGTACTGATAGTAAATTGTGTGGTTGATATTTCATTAGAGCTCCAATTCCAGATAAATCACCAAGCATTTGGGACAGTTACGTACGGAGACATCCAGAGCGAATTCGAGATGAGGCCACAGGAGACGTCGCCTGTAACAGCTATAGCCAGTGGATGAAAGATGTTGAAATCGCTAGCGACCTTGGATTGCATTTCTATAGGTACTTTTATACCTTATTAAATAAGGCTCAGTTAAGTGTAACTGCAGGGCACAGCTAGTATTTGATAAACATTATTGATGATTTTTTATTTTGATTTTGCGGGTGATTAATTATATAATGCTGTCTTTTTCGTTCGAATGTCAAATTAATAATGACAGAAAGAGCGAAGTCAAACTACAGTACATACTACTAAGTACATACTATAAAACAAAGTCCCCCGCGGTTCCTGTCTGTATGAACGCGATAAACTAAAAAACTAATGAAGGATTTTCATACGACGGAAACGGATTGAAATATGACGATAATTGTTGAAGAAGTCGGAAATTAACGAGCCGATTGGAAGCTTTCATCGAAAACGCTGTAAAATTCCTTTGAATTATATTATAATAATGTATGGTGAAATTGTTACCCTTTCATAGATCTACAGAAAAGTCAGCGATGGTATATGTCTATCTTTTAAGGATAGCTAACTATACCCACTTTAATGTTTAAAAAATAGTTACAAAATAATGTGATAATTGGAAAGTTATAAAAACGGATATGATATTAATCTTTATCAAATTAAATACGTAATTTACTTTAAGCATTTCATGTATATTATAATTCCCCTTAACACCACCCAATTTAAATTAATATCTTAGGAGTTATCGTAAATTTAAAACTATCGCGCACTAAATAAACTCAAGCGGTTTACACCGATTCACACTAGCGCGTGATGTTACCGCCCGCCCCCGCGACCCCGCTGTCGCTCACTGCGGCTAAAAGCTGATACGTATTGTATCAGCTTACAACGTACGACAGATTTTTTTAGGAATATTTATTCTGATACTCGGGTGAAACCGGGGCGGGTCGCTAGTAATATAATAAATAACATAATATGTAGGTATTCTATGCTCTCGAAAAATAAAGATAATTCCATTAATTCTTAAAGATTCTTAAGATAATTTAATATCAAATTGTATTAATTTAACAATTCAGTGTGTCTGGTGGAATTCCGAATATGGTCATAAGTAGGCGCTGTTTTACAAATTGAAGTTAATGTTATAATAACAGCCCGTGAATGTCCCATTGCTGGGCTAAGGCCTCATCTCCTCTTTTTGAGGAGAAGGTTTGGAGCTTATTCCACTACGCTGCTCCAATGCGGGTTGGTGGAAGTTAATGTTAACGCTATTAAATAATCAAAACAACTCGTACATATTCACTAAATTTTGGTCATAATGTTTATCAATACACTCATTACCGTAGAAAATCACCAAGAAATGACTAAGCAAGGTGTGCCTACTACACCTAGCTTCGGGTATCGTTGAATTTTTTCGTTAGTCATCACTTACCATTAGGTGGCCCATATGGTCGCCTACCTATCTATACTAATATAAAAAGCTGAACAGTTCACAATCACAGTCACTTTTTCAATTCGAACCAGTATTTCGAATTTAAAAATTCCTTTTGTGTTGTATAGTCCTTTTATCGAGGAAGGTTCTAGGCAGATTTTTATTCATTGTATATTTTTTAATTATACGCGGGTGAATCCCCGGCTCACGGCTAGTAAAACATATATATTTAGTAATATTATGAAGGTGAAGAGGTTATTTGATTATAATATAAATATATTCACTTTTGCCTTGAAATTTCCGTTTTAACAAAACTGATAACCGATTTGCAACACGGACAATACATATAAGGTTATCAATATATAAATATTGATATAGAATGCCTCGTTGGTCTAGTGGTTAGATATAAGGCCGCAGACCCGGTGGTCCTGGGTTCAATTCCCAGGTCGGGCCAATAAATAGTTATTGGGTTTTTCTTAGTAGCAGCCCGGAGTCTGGAGGTTGGAAGTGTGTATGCTCCCGTGCCTCGAAAAGCACGTTAAGCCGTTGGTTCTGCGCTTGAACTCTTTCCGGTCGTGTCGGATTGCCGTCCCATCGGATTATGAGAGCTAAGGAAAAGAGAGTGCACCTGTGTTTTCACACACACTTGTGCACTATAATATCTCCTGCACAGTTGGCTTATCTCTCTTGAGTTTGGCCGCAGTAGCCGAAATCGGTCTGGAGGCCCTTATAATATAAATTTAATTGACTATATAGCTGACTAAGTTCTCAACAGAATTTAAACCTGCTTGCTCAGTTTAAAATTCACATCTTCAAACAACTAGGCAGTCACTGCTCAGAGTCCCTAGCCAAGTTGTCATTCTACAATCATAAACGCTAATAGAAAACTAAACCAATGTATGAGAATGACATCTCTGAACGATAAATGACGTGGTCATTCTCATACATTTGTTTAGTTTTCTATTAGCGTTTACGATTGTAGAATGTCAACTTGGCTAGGGCATCAGAATAGACATACGTCTATTATCACCATATGGTGACTGACTATCGGTAACTAATTATGCCAACACGTTACTAAATGACTCTCCATTTATCTTATCATGTTTACGCCACTTAACCCTGAAAATTCAAGCCTGGTTCAAAGAAACTGGCAAAAATCGTGGAAAAAAGCGCAAACGAAGACGGTATGTCGAGTAACAAAACTGTTAAAATTAATATTATGTATTTACATTTTACAGATTTTCAATTTCATGGACAAGGCTAATGCCATCCGGTTTCCCGAATACTGTCAGCGAAGACGGAAAGAAATACTACAATGACCTGATTGACGCTCTGCTTGAGAAGGGCATCGAACCCGTTGTCACGCTTTACCATTGGGACTTGCCGCAATCCTTGCAGGACTTAGGTATAACATCATGATTAGTGGATAAATTAAACAAGATTGTGGAAAATTTTCATTCAATACACTTGACTCAATATACATATTTTGGTACTGTAGTGTTCACTATGTTAAACGGTTCACTGGCTCGACAACACACCGTATGCGCAAGCGACACGTCCGCTCTCGCCAATGGTTCTCACTCGAATGACGTTCGCCCCACCATAACGTGAGCATGAAACAGTGTAAATAACTATTACTATAGTTATTATTAAATACAAACACTACAGGTACACCGTCCAACACGAGATAGATTGTACAAATGCGTAATTTCAAAATAAAAGCTCAGTGTTACTTCTCCAGGTTTAAAAACACAAACAGCAGTTACCATTCACCTTTAAGTTATCTCTAATTGTGCAACAATTATTGACTTAATCTTTATTATTTCAGGTGGCTGGACAAATCCTCTTGTATCTGATTGGTTTGCTGATTACGCACGCGTCGTGTTCTCGCTGTACGGTGATCGTGTCAAAACCTGGATAACCCTGAATGAACCGATAATCTTCTGTGAAATAGTCTACAACACCGCCATGCATGCTCCGGGAATTCTTAGCGCTGGTGTTGGTAACTACCTCTGTAACAAGCACGCTATGCTCGCCCACGCCAAAGCTTGGAGGATATATGATAAAGAGTTCAGATCAAAATATAATGGTAATTTCATGCTTAATATAATATATAATTACTATTTTAAGATTCTAATAGAAAATAAAAATATAACACGGTTTTAAATATCAAGTAATAATAAGTTTCTATCGAAATATGAATTTTATCCCAGGCCACATTCGAAGGATTCTCCCTTGAGTATGGATAAATATAACAAGTCAACGTTTAAATCAATTTATCCTTCATTTGGTTATAGTACGGAATATATATTGAAGAAAATAATCAAATAGGTGTTTTGGTGTATTTGCCAAATTTAATCCTAAGATTTCGCATATTATTGAAAAAAGTTCGGGAATTAAAATAAATTAGACGAGCCCGTTGGCGTGGTTGGTAAGACACTTACTTTTCACGCCGCAGGTCGTGGGTTCGATTCCTACCCAGGACAGACATTTGTGTGCATGAACTTGTCTGTTTGTCCTGAGTCTGGGTGTAATTATCTGTATAAGTATGTATTTACAAAAGAAAAAGTAGTATATTATGTAGTATATCAGTTGTCTGGTTTCCATAGTACAAGCTCTGCTTAGTTTGGGATCAGATGGCCGTGTGTGAATAATGTCCCAGGAGGATATATTTAATTTGATCATACATCATTTAAGAAACTGTAAAATATATTGTTGTATATTTTACAGGAAAAGTGTCACTTTCAAATCAAATATTATGGCTGGAACCAGAAAACGAAAATGATGTCGAATTAACTGAAACAACAAGACAATTTATGGTTAGTTTTCAATTATTACATTACTTTGAAGGTTTTGGTGAATTGGTAATAATTTATCCAATTAATAAATAAAACTTATAGGTTGGTATGTTTGCCCATCCAATATTCTCCAAAGAAGGAGGTTGGCCGCCTGTCATTGAAAAGATAATTGCCGAGAAAAGCAAGAAAGAAGGCTTATCAAAATCAAGACTACCACCTTTTACTCAAGAAGAAATAGATTTTATAAAAGGTTCGAATTTATACCATTACCTATACCTTTTTACCTTTTTACCATAGAACTGCGAGGCATCGAAAAGATCTGCACCCGTATGTAGTAGTTGACGCACCTAAAACACGTACGAAACGATTTGCGTCCTCGTTTCTGATACGCACCGCCAAAATCTGGAATACCCTTCCGACCCCCGTATTTCCCACCACCTACGATATGGGTACCTTCAAGTCTAGAGTGAATAGGCACCTTCTAGGCAAGCGCGTTCCACCTTAGGCTGTATCATCACTTACCATCAGGTGTGATAACAGTCAAGCGCTTGCTTATATACATATAAAAAAAAAAAACCAGATATGGATTTTGAAAAACTATTTTGAAGCGGCTTATGTTTGCTAGAATTAGGTAATAAGACTTCGATAAAATTTTCGTTTTGTTTTTACAGGAACTTACGACTTCTTTGGTTTCAACTATTACACTTCTCGGGTCGTGAGACCAGCGAAAGAAGGAGAACCCATAGGTCCATGGCCTTTTATTGGTGCACCTGATCTTGACATCATCCTGACTGTTAGACCTGAATGGAAAAAAGCAGCAACCAGCTGGTTCTATGTACGTATCTATCTACCTTAAAATTAATGGTGGTTTTTTTGTGGATTGAAACGAGGCTTATTTAAAAATATATTATATTATGTTTCAATGATGATTAGCAAGATTATAATTTGATAGTTTAGTTTCTTATGAGGCGAAAATGTAACATCTAAGAAGTAAGGTATGTAATAAGTAAGGTGTAACATCTAAGTGTAATTAACTTAACTTCATGATAGCGGGCAAGAATCATTAACCGCATCTATGAAATAATTTAAGGTCTTCAAGGACTTCAATTACATTAGTTACCCACTAATCAAATTGAAGAGGAATAATCGAAGCATATGTTTTTTTATTAGTTCCTTTACCTATTTACTTGTTTCAGATATATCCTGAAGGACTTCGTCGTCAGCTAAACTGGCTCAGGGAACAGTACGGAGACATTGATATACTCATCACTGAGAATGGATTTGCAACTTACGACGGCGGCTTAGACGACCATGGCCGAGTACAATATTATAAGGAGCATTTAGAACAGGTAATAAATAAACAATCAAATAAAATCTTTTTTTTATTGCATAGGAAGGCGGACGAGCGTATGGGCCACCTGATGAGTGGTCACCAACGCCCATAGACATTGGCATTGTAAGAGATGTTAACATCGCCAATGCGCCACCAACCTTGGGAACTAAGATGTATGTCCCTTGTATCTTTAATTACACTGGCTCACTAACCCTTCATACCGGAATACAAGAATAGCGAGTACTGCTGTGTTGTTACTCTTCTTTTAGGCCTCCTCTCGTACGTTCTATTCAATGTTTGGGTGATCAAAACGAGTATTTACTGTGTTTTGCCGGTACTTCTACATAGATTTCTTTAATGAATTTTAATTTGATAATTTATTTTGCTACTTTTTAGGTTCTTCTAGCCATCGAAGATGGTGTCAAGGTAACAGGATACACAGCCTGGACGCTGATTGACAACTTCGAATGGACTGATGGTTACCGGTAAGATATTACAATAGTTACTGTTGTTTTAGCATTAATTGAATTCATGCTTCATTTTTGAATCATTGTGCTAAACACTTTTTCAAATCCAAACAAAACAGTTAAATAACAAAACAAAAACAACAACAAATCAGCAAAATTCAACAAAACGATATAACAATGATTAAATAACACAATACTTGGGAGAGAAAAATGTACGCCCCGTCACTAAAGCGTCACGTGACCGCATATAGCGATAGCAACGACGTACAGCGGGCGTTGGCGCGAACTAAAAGTTATATCACAATAGCACCAATCTCTCACCACTTAAATTGGACTCCGTTGATGGACCTGTATACTAGACCGTGATACTATTGTTGCTATGTCTCTCTAGCCATATATCATGGTTGGACGTGATCGACGGACCGCCGTTAATTTTAATTACGTTTGAATTGTTCTTTGGTTTGAATAACACTGTGTAGTAGTAATATAAAATAACGATTGTTCATATTTCAGATCCAAGTTCGGTTTATATCAAATCGACTTCGAGGACCCTCTGCGCAAGCGCACGCCTCGTGCCTCCGCACACTATTACGCAAGCGTCATTAAGAGTCACTCAATAGATGTAGATACTAAAATAACAGATGAACTTTAGTTTTAATTTATTTTAATAAAATATATTTATACTATTAATAATAAAATAAAAACTTTTTTATTTAAATAATCCTGAAGTGTGTTGCAAGTGATTAAAATTGATTAAATATTGATAAAGCTGTTCTAATTGCATGCCTATGTAATCGATTCTTAAAACGTTAATACGTTTATCACAGTATCGAGTAATCGAGTAAACCGGAGAGAGAGCGTGGGCAAAAAGATAGTTGCAATCTGTGTATGACTGATCTTACTATTATAGTCGACGGACTCTAGACGGCACATAAAAGGAAAAAAATAGCTTCAACTACTTTTCCAGATCCGTAGAAAACTATTAATTTGATTCGCCCTACTGGTTATTTGAACCTTCGGGTTTGCTGTATATGTCCCTTGTGCCTTTAACTACGGTAGCTCACTCACCCTTCAAACCGGAACACAACAATATCAAGTACTGCTGCTTTGCAGTAGAATATTTGATGAGTGGGTGGTAGGTACCACCCACTTCTACAGGTGTGGGTAGGTACCCATATTATAGATTTATCAATGACTAGTGTTCGCTAGAGAACTAACTAGCATTTTATGTACCCCTCCTAACTCTCCCTGTGTTGGGGTTGTTGTCTCCCGGGTTTAATATAAAGTAATGATTTAACGAGGAGAATCGGCAAGAAACTAATTCATTACTTATTTTTCTTACTTAAACACACAAAGAAGTATAAAAATTAAGTTTGGGCAGTTGGGCCACCTGATAGTGTTGTCACCAATGCCCATAGATATTAACGAATCCTCACTTCGCCAATGCGCCACCAACCTTGGAAACTAAGATGTTATGTCCCTTGTGCCTGAAGTGACTTAGTCACTCTGCCAACGGGGCCAAAACAATACTAGGTATTGCTATTTGGCAGTGGAGTACGTGATGAGTGGTTGGCCCGATGATGCAGGCCTCCTTTCTAAGTTGGGTTCCCGGAGTACAGAGAACCCAGATAGCCCTGGTGGCTTACGGCGAGGCGAGATCGCGCCGACGCCTCCTCCCCGGTCTTCTCTTAGACGGGCTTGCACAAAGCCCTAGCAATAAGTAAATTTCCAAAGTATCGGAATAATCACAAATTCACTCCGTTTGCTCTCTATCCTATGCGACGTAAAAACAAAAAAAAAAACTCAGAATTCAGGCGCAGAGGCATTACGTGTGTTCAAGTCGCAAGTAGCAGGATACGCACTGCTAAATGCAATTTTTTGATGGTTTGGTTTTAATTTGTATATTTATATAAAGTTTTAATGTAAAAAGTTCTTTAATAAATAAATAAAATAATTGCAAATACATTTGAATTTATTTTACACACACACACACACACACACAATCACACACACACACACACGCAGGCACGCACATAGAACGAGTACACGCACGTATGCGATCTTCTCGCATTAATATGAAAAGCATGAAAGCTTTGTTGTTATTTTTAAACTGTAATATAAAATAGTAATATTATGTGGCCTTATCTACTTACTCATAAGTAATAACTGTAAAACCATTGTAAAAAACGCTGTTGATCGCAAGTAAAAATAAATAAATTAATAAATATCTAGAGTGCAAAACGTAAGTTATTAAAAACATTGGTTCCATTAATAATAAATTAAATTAAATATAAAAATAACAACTCTAAAAAGCTTTTTAATATTCTATTTATATTTTTAATAGTTACTTTTGGCGTGAATGTTCAAACATAGTGCCACCAATTTGCGATAGATGGCGTGAGTTGATTCAAATAACTTTTTATTTAAAAAAGCATTGTAAATTATGAACAATTTAATTTATGGCTTATCCAAACAGAGGAGTAGCTGTAAACAAATATTAGATTTACATATTGAATAGAAATTTGCAAGTAGCTCTGATATGAGAAAATTGTCAATCAAAATCAACTTCTAAATTTTTCTTACAAATTATATTTATTAAATACTTAGGTGAAATAAATGTTAATTATATTTTTTTCACTTATAATTAATTTTAAAAGTAAAATAATAAAATTGGTAATTACTTATAGAACGCACAGATTAAAAATACTGAACACTCAAAACGACTGACATTGACGTCAGACAATATAATAGTTCGATTCAGTTTAAAAACGCGAAATAATGTCACACTTGTTCACTTACAATTACAATGAAGCTGCCGTGTTTAATTGTAAGGTAAGTTTTTATTTCAATCATATCATATTTAATAAATTAAACGTAAATTAAATCTTGTTAAAAATTAATAATGCGTAATATTTAAAATTAAAGAAAATTAAAAATCGTTGTTCGATTTTGTTGATATTAAGGTGTAATTTTAAGTGAATATTATGAAGTTAACTATTTTGTTTAATTAGTGGTAAAGAGTAACCACCGTTACCGTTACAATCGGTGGTAGATTAACATAAAATAATGTAACAAGACGATTTAAGTTTATATATTAAGAGCGAATTTAAAAAAAGTGCTATATTACTTTAATGTGGATTTATCGGTGCTCGTAAAAAGACACTTGAAAAAGATTGTCTTGATTTTAACTACCTATAAAAAATTAAAAATAATAAAAATGTGACAGTTTGTAATATTATATATATTTTGTTATAAAGTAAAGTAAAGTAACAGCCTGTGAATGTCCCACTGCTGAGCTAAGGCCACTTCTCCTGTTTGTGAGGAGAAGGTTTAGGGCTTATTCCACCACGCTGCTTCAATGTGGGTTGGTGGAATACACATGTGACAGAATTACAATGGAGGTTTCCTCGCGATGTTTTACGATGTTTTATGTTCACCATCAATCACGAGATGAATTATAATCACAAATTAAGCACATGAAATTCAGTGATGCTTGCCCAGGTTTGAACCCACGATCATCGGTTCTTACACTTGGCCATCTCGGTTTATTTTATATCGGTATCATTATATTATATGTACAGTATATATTTTATATAGTACTTTGTCATAAACAAATTTAATGCTTATCAAAGGCCTGCTCTTCTGATGAGAATTCTTGGAGCTCGTTTCACATCGCTCAAAACGAAATTTGAAGACCGGCATTTTTTTATTGTATAGGTAGGTTAGGTCAAGCGATCCCGTGGCGCTCCCCTTAAGACGGGAAGGGTACCGTGGTGGTTTTAGTCGGTAGGAGTCCGACATAACCCTCCATCATGTCATCAGGCATGGTGGGTATCCATGACAAATTTCGCCACGATAAAAAAAGGTAGTCTATCTACCTTATAGGCCACCGGATGGTACGTGGTCATCAACGCCCATAGACAATGGTATTGTAAGAAATGTTAACTATCGCTTAAATCGCCAATGCCCCACCAACCTTGGGAACTAAGATGTTGTCTTTTGTTCCTGTAATTACACTGCCTCACTCACCCTTCAAACCGGATCACAACAGTACCAAGTGCTGCTGTTTTGCGGTAGAATATCTGATGAGTGGGTGGTACCTACCCAGACGAGCTTGCACAAAGCCATACCACCGAGTGAATGTCACCTGACATGTGGCAGAATGTCATCAGGCACAAGCGCATCATGATGTTTTGCTTCAAAATAAATGACTTGAAAACTACCACTAAAAGTCGTTGCACGGGATTGAATCGGCAACCTACGGGTTAGATTCACGTGTTTTGGCCACTGAACTATCTCCGTAACACATACATGATAGCTTATCATGTTGATATTTGTAGTAAAACTTTTATGATTTTCGCGTTTTCTATATTCTTTTATACAAACTCTTCAGCTTTATATATTAGTATAGATTTATATCGGGAGTAGTAGAATATTTTTAATTGCAATAATTAGAATTGTTCTGGTTAAAAGGGTGACCAACAGTCCGTCATCTCTATATTATAAACAAGAAACCAATTATTATAACTCATATTACACCAACGTTTCACTTGCTTTGCTCGACATGGGGCCAATCTATATAAATAAAATGATAGAGGTCTGCAGTTGTGTGCGCATCACGGAAAAACTACTGGATAGATTTCAATTAAATCCACTACAAAAAAGGTTCCTACTATTTTTAACGTAAAATGTACCCTTACTGAGATATTTGCGAAAAGACATTTTCCAAGATGGCGGCTAACGCTTGCGGTCTGCGCTTACAAAAGTCGATGTCAGCCAAGGAAACACTTTAATATACCTAGCAATAATAATATGGGAATCCTTTAAAAACTTAAAATAGTAAGTTAATTATCAAATGATATAAGAATACGCAATTATTTTTTTACTTTTTAGTGCATATTAATTTGTTTTTCCTATGAAGTCGGTTTTTGTTTTGTTAAATTTTTTATTTTATACACTACGTTTCACAAACATAATTCAATCAAAAATTGCGCAGTGAGATTTTATGTGCAGCGAATGGAAAAAATCTTGGAACTGAATAAATATAGATAGTCAAAGTTGGATTGGAATTGATTCGGGAACATATTGGAATCGTTATATTATATTAGTGGAATTAGCCCCGTATACTACATAGATATAGTCTAAAATCCCGATATCAAAACATACCTTCTTTTATACATGTATACTGATTCAAACATTGTAATTTCTCACTTTGTATGGATAATACAATTATTTATTATTTATTTATTATTATACATTATGTGTACGCAGATGGTAAGTCTACTGTAATGTTATCATCGTTTATATTATTCTAAGATCCCGATATAGAACGACCTTCACCGAGATGTTTATTTGATGAAACGTATTTTATATTCAATTTAATATGTCAATAAATATATTGCATATGGGTTGGCTAACTAATTTCAGTCAAGGATTATTATTTTTTTTATCAAACTACCTAATATACTTTTGTATATAATATTTTTATTATTAGGATAAATATCGTATCAAATGATACAGCACTAAAAAAAACAGAATAATTACACGAGCAAAAATCCTAAAAATTGTTTTTTAACAGTCTTGTCTTGTCACTAAAAAGTTGAAATAAATATTAAATACGCTATCCAAATTCAACCAAATTGCAAGTGGACAGCACATCAAATTAACCCTTCCTTGCAAAAAACCAAAAACTAATTTTGGTTGTAAATTTTAAACTTACGAACGGGCGACCGCTCTTAATTAAACTAAAAAATCATATACTCGTATATAGTAATTATTTTAATATTCGTTTGCTTGTTTCGTTCTCAAAAGGTCGTCTTGAAATTTTGTATGTATGTACGTTTTCAGAGGTATACATAAAGTGATATAATGTAACGAACACTGCAGATACCCTCCAGAACATACACAAGCGAAGCCGCGAACTGAAACTAGTTCAATCATATTAAGATAATATTTTTCAAAATAGTTAATCATATTGATGATTTCGTATATCAGGGTGAATTCCTTCTCAATAAAATACGTTGGCCGCCCGGCAAAGTTCCACTTGCGTGATAATATAGATAATTGGTCCTGGGTTCAATTCCCAGGTCAGGCCAATAAATAGTTATTGGGGTTTTCTGTCAGAACATTCTCAGTAGCCGCCCGGAGTCAGAAAGTTGGAAGTGTGGTACACTCCCTTGTCTCGGAAAGCACGTTAAGCCGTTGCTCCTGCGCCTGAACTCTTTCCGTTCGTGTCGGATTGCCATCCCATCGGATTATGAGAGCTAAGGAAAAGAGAGTGCAACTGTGTTTGCGTACACACTTGTGCACTATAATATCTCCTGCGCAGTTGGCTAATCTCTCTTGAGATTGGCCGCCGTGGCCGAAATCGGTCTGGAGGACCTTAATTGTAACTGGTCACCAATGCCCATAGACATTGGCGTAATAAGAAATATTGTCAATTCCTTACATTGCCAATGTTCCACCAACCTTGGAAACTAAAATGTTCATTCTATCCCGATCACCGGATGCTTCATCGTCAAACAACAATGCTTGGTAGTGTTGTGTTCTGGGTTAAGGATGAGTGAGTTATTGTAACTACAGGCACACATCTAAGTAAGGTTGGTGGCGCGCTGGTCATGAGTGTTTGGGGGATGGCGAGGAATAGGGAAACATCACCATTGAAAAGGGAGGATCCTCCGACCAGACGGGTGTTGTGTCTGGTGGGCTACTGCCCGACGATTGTTGTCGGGTTCTTGTATTTATGTTCAATCGCTTTGATAACTTTAATATCTCGATGTAGGATACGTCTGTTCATGGTTCATATGTGGTGAGATAGATGTCGCTACAAGTGTAAGGAATGTTCAATATTTCTTACATGTGAGGTGGTGATCTTTATACTTACCATCAGGTGGTACCCACATTCATAAGCGCAACACTAAGTAGCCACTTTAGTATGTAATATTAAAAGATATTTTTTTAAAGAAAATGAACAAACCTTCAGCTTTAACTCCATAAGTATACAAAGTTACAGACCGTAAATAATTTATGTACAAAAGACGAATGTACACGTAGGAACAGGAAATAAAAAAAATAAATGGCTGATAATATTTAATGATTAAATCTTTCTCGAGGCAGTGAGTTATGTTTTTAATCGTTAATTTAACATTACAAAAACGATTTTGACTCCTATAGATGCTATAGAACTAATTACTACTAAAAACTAATTACTTACGGTTTTTTTAAATAGATATAAATTTGGGTATCGCCATTTTTTTATTGTATAGGTAGGCGGATGCGCATTTGGGCCACCTGGTAAGTGGTCACTAACGCCCATAGATAATGGCATTGTAAGAAATGTTAACCATCGCTTACATCACCAATGCGCCACCAACCTTCGGACCTAAGATGTTATGTCCCCTGTGCCTGTAATTACACTGGCTCACACACCCTTCAAACCGGAACACAACAGTACTAAGTACTGCTGTTTTGCGGTAGAATATCTGATGAGTGGGTGGTACGTAGCCAGACGAGCTCGCACAAAACTCTATGACAAAGAAATGACACTTTGTAACAGCCGCTCGGAAATACGTTATCAATACATGTTAAAAATCAGTCCTCTCTGTGTCTGTATGTTTGAACGCGATGAATTAGAAAACTACCAAACATATTTTCATTCGGTTTTCACCAACAAAAGGACGGATTCACTAGGAAGGTTTAGATGTGTTATTTATTGTGGTTTAGTGAAAATTCCTGTTGCAGTGGATAAAATGTAGCTTATGTTACTCGCTGATAATATAGCTTTCTATTGATGAAATATTTTTTGAAATCGGTTTAGTGGTTTAGGTGTGAAAGAGAAACAAACAAACAAACAAACTCATTTTTTATTTTTAATATAAGTTAGTATATCGGAAAATGTCTTTATTATTCAGGCATCAAGGCCCATAACTTTGTTTACAACATTACCAATGAATACAGATAGAAGCGCAGTTCTTAAGGATTTCGTGTGCCGATTCGATTCCAAGTGTGGTCTCCCCAGTTTAGTTCGTAGTTTGTCGGCTCTGGCGACATTCTCCGTCTCTCTTGCTCTCGTAGTTTATATACACTGGGGAAAGACTGCCACGCTGCCAAGCGGCATTTTGGGTCGCAGAAAGTTTGTCTTCAGAGCGCCCAAAAGAACTACGCTTCTATGTAACGTCTGTATTCATTGACATTAAACATACATAATTATTATGAATAATATTACATAACATTCGTTTATAATTAAAGATTAAAATAACAATCACAAAAATTACAATTAAAATATGTAAGCGATTTACATTTTCCTTATTATATATTAACTTGAACATTATTTATCTGCTGGTTCTGTGACGTATAACGATAACGATACGATACCGAATCAATTCCGATCCAACTTCGACTAATCTATATTTATTCGAATCAGAAACGAACCGATGAAATATGTTAACATATACCGTTATGTTAAAACCAAACTTAATTGTTAAGTTTTATGCCAATAGTCGATAATTAAATTAAATAGGACAACGGATAAACGGCAACGATCAAGCGTCGATTCGATTGAGATAAAGTGACAAATTGTTAGTAGAATTGTCCCCTGACAATGTTGGTGGATTGTCTTGTAGCATTTTAACATAATTATAATCAATTCACATGGTTTCAACATGTTAAAATCCAAATTGATGGATAAAATGTATGTATTATTGGATTGTAGGCTTTATATATATATCTGTCATTTCGACTATCTTTTATATACTAAACTCCTGACATGGCCCTCCCCTTCCCCCTTAAAAGGGGGGAAAGCCATGGATAAAACATTGTATTTTATAAATAAGGCACAGTAAACATAACAATCAGAAAACAAAGTGAGTTTCAATTGAAGTGTGAGCGAGTCAATGTTTAGTTAGTCAAGTTCTTATGCTTAGTATTAATGTTTAAGGATAATGGTGACCATGTGGTACCTTCATCATAAAGTCTTATAATATTGAAGAGCTGGTTGGCGTGGTTGGTAGATACTTGCCTTTCGCGCCGCAGGTCGTGGGTTCGATTCCCGCCCAGGAACAGACATTTGTGTGCATGAGTATGTGAGTCTGGGTGTAATTATCTATATAAGTATGTTTTTACAAAAGAAAGATAATATATGTAGTATATCAGATTTCTGGTGTCCATAATACAAGCTCTACTTAGTTTGGGATCAGATGGCCATGTGTGAATAATGTCCCACGATAATGTTTGACAATTAATATGCTATTAACAAATCATTCTCATTTGTTCAATTTTAGTTTCAGCGTGCTATGGACAGCATGCCTCGCTTTGGATATGAAATTTCCCGCTGGTTTCAAATTTGGTGCGGCTACGTCAGCTTACCAGATAGAGGGTGCTTGGAATGCCAGTGGTAAGTCACAAAGTTTGGTTTGTCAAAAGCGAGCTAGCATGAAAAGTATATTTTGTAACTACAGGAACAAGGGAAATAACATTAACTCAGTGGTAGAGCTTCGTGCAATCTCTCATCAGATACTCTACCGCAAAACAGCTCAACTGAGTGAGCTAGTGTAATTACAGGCACAAAGGACATAACATCTGAGTTGCCAAGGTTGGTCGCACATTGTTGTTTTTTTTTAAAGAAGTGTACAATGCCACTGTCTACGGGCGTTGGTGACCTCTTATCATCAGGAGGTCTGTATGCTAGCCCGTCTACCTATACTATATAAAAAAAAATCGTTCTTAAGGTTGGTGGTGCATTGTCAATTTATGGTACGGTTAATAACTCTACTCTACCCGGTTTTTCGAATTGATTATGTTAGAGGGTTCTTCCTTAGTATATAACCGAGATTTTGTCATCCTAGTCTGCGAGCGTTAGCCGCCATCTTGAAAAACTTCTTGCAATCTTTTTGCAAATATCTCGAAAACGGTAAGTATTACGTTAGAAATAGTAATAATCTTTTTTTTTATTGCATAGGAAGGCGGACGAGCATATGGGCCACCTGATGGTAAGTGGTCACCAACGCCCATAGACATTGGCGTTGTAAGAGCTGTCAACCATCTCTTACATCGCCAATGCGCCACCAACCTTGGGAACTAAGATGTTATGTCCCTTGTGCCTGTAATTACACTGGCTCACTCACCCTTCAAACCGGAACACAGCAATAACAAGTACTGCTGTTTTGCGGTAGAATATCTGATGAGTGGGTGGTACCTACCCAGACGAGCTTGCACAAAGCTCTGCCACCAAGTGAATCTATTTTGTAGAAGATAAAATTATCCATCTTTTTTATTTGAAACTTTGTTCTTTATTTTTAATATCTTCTGAGATATAGTTAGTTCTTTAACCTTGATAATATTTGTTGTGTAATCTGGTCCGGTTTGAAATTTCGTACAGCGTTAATCATTTTTATGGGCGGAAGCAATTGTCAGAACGCCTCCCAAAAAAAATATACATATATATACATTTTTTAACATACCTCAAAACCTGTATGTAATCAAGTCGGCCACGCTAATTATTAAATACTTATCGACCTTAATATAATGTCTATGTAACTCCAATCTATCCTTATATGGTAGAGTCGAAGGATTTGTTTGTACACAAACCTGAGAATCAACATGGCCGACTTAAAAAAAATCTTTTCGAATTATATAGCGTATTTATTCATCATACATAACTATATACTTAAAGCCATATGACCAGCAAAATCAGGTTTCCAGGTACTAAGATATAACTTGCCTAAGTACGTTTAGATTAGCGTGTATATTATCCTTTTATGTACCACCTTAAAACGTATATACAAAATTCCATGACAATCAGTTAAGTTACGGCGTGAAAGCGTATCAGGCCGCAGACTCGGTGGTTCTAGGTTCAATACCCAGGCCAGACCCCAATGACTATTTGCGACCTTCGGGCCAGTAAATAGTCATTGGGGTTTTCTGTCAGAAAATTCTCAGTAGCACCCCGGAGACTGGAAGTTGTAAGTGTGTACACTCCCGTGCCTCGGAACGCACGTTAAGCCGTTGACTAATCGCTCTTGAGATGGGCTGGCATGGCCAAAATCGGTCAGGACTAATATTATTATTATTAGTATATAAGACAAGGTCGATCAACTGTATCTTGATATACTTTTATCAAGGTTTTTATTAATTTTTAATTATCCTCAATTAATTATTATATATTATTATTTAATTTATATAAATACCGTGTAATAAATAACATTTCCAAAAACCTGTTTCTTCAAAATGTTACCATGGCGCCTGCAGTAATATTAATAGCTATTAATATTAATTGCTGGTATGTGAATTATTATTATGTAAATATCAGGGGTTCCTTGAATTTAAATCCTATTAAATAATTGTTTACGTGTAATAAGTAATATTAAAAACAAAACATTTGATACGGGGTATTTTTAATGAACCAGCAACCTCGCAGGGCTAGATAGCTAATATCATAAGAAACAAATTTGGTTCTACGACTTTGTACATAACTCAATACATGAAAAAAAAATGATTTTACATGTTTTTGTCGTACTGTCGTGCCATTTGTATGAATGAAATATAGACCATATTTCGTTCATACACGACAGGACGACGCGACGCGTCGATCTTTGCGTTGCGCGTAGATTTATAAACGTTCAAGCGGGGTATTAAATTAATACTTATTTTTGTATGAAAATAAAATCCAACAAATTATCAAAAGTCATAGAACATAAGTTGTTTCTTATGGTGCTAGCTATCTAGACCTGCGAGGTCGCTGGGTCATTAAAAATAACCCTGTATATAAAGAAGTTAGATTTATAGTAAAAACTCTGCCCAAATAATAAAAAATAAAGACTGAGATTCTAAAATAGCTAGACACAATTGAGCTTTGTGCAAGCTCGTCTGGGTAGGTACAACCCACTCATCAGATATTCTACCGCAAAACATTGATTGTATTGTTGTGATCCGGTTTGAAGGGTGAGTGAGCCAGTGTAATTACAGGCACAAGGTACATAACATCTTAGTTTCCAAGATTGGTGGTGCATTGGCAATGTTATCGATGGTTAACATTTCTTACAATGCCATTGTCTATGGCCGTTGGTTACCACATACCATCAGGTGGCCCAATTGCTCGTCCGTCTACCTTTTTTTTATTATATAAGGAACCTACCTACAATTAAAAAAAACCGCTTAAGTCTATAAGCGGTATTGACTAGGAACACGTGTCAAGTTGCTTACATAATACAATTACATATTAAATTATACATTACTAGTAATACAACATTTTTAGTTGATCTTGAATGTAAACGAGCTAATCAAACCTCGTTCAATTACAACTTGAATACTTGTCACATTACCGTAATTGTTGGTTAACCATGGATTATAATGTTAAACGACAATTAACGAGTCTGAAGTTGTTTTGTTTAATTAAAGAATCAATTACGGTCATGATCGTTGTGTTTTACGGCATTTTATTAACATGTTTATTATTTGCAATTCCAATGACAGGAATTCCTCTCATTTTTTTGAGGAGAGGTTTCTCTTCCACCACACTGTTCCAATGCGGATCGGTGGCATACACGTGTTGCAGAATTTCAGTGAAATTAGACACATGTTGCCACGAGATGTTTTCCTTGACCGTTAAGCACGAGATGAATTATAAACACAAATTAGGCATATGAAAGTTCAATTGCTGGTTGAAATTTGAACACACGATCATCATTTACGATTCAAGCGCTCTAACCACTGGGCCATATCCGCGTAAAATTGCTGTTTATTACATTATTACATTACTAATCTCATGGACCATAAAACTTAAAAAAAAACGACGTATTTTACTATGTATTTAATTAACACACATATAAATTACAATTCACATAATTATAAGACATTTACAAGCGAATACTGAAACGTCCCTCAAAGTTAAACGCTACTTAACATTGAGAAGCTCATAAATTAGTATGCGAAATTTGAATTTAACGGCGTCTCAAATAATTAAGTTGCATTTAATATTTAAGTGACGTTTCAGTATTCGGCCGTTAATTAATTAAGTTGTACAATGACAGCTGTAAGGAATATTCCTTGTATCGTCAATGCGATACCAACCTTTGGAAATAAGATGTTATGTCGCTTGTGCCTGTAATTACACTGGCTCACTGACCGTTCAAATCTAAATGCAACTATACTAGTGCTGTTTAGCAGTGGGATACCTGATGATTGGGTTGTAGCTACCCAGACGGACTTGCACATAGCCCTACTATAGATAAAGATATAGAAGTATATATTCAGTTTATTGAAATTATGTCAAGGTAAAAAAAAAATATATTAACAAAAAAGATTACAGTCACAAACATCCAGAGGCCCCGCACTAGACAAGCCTGTCTTGCTGGTACCAACTATCCTGCTGGTACCAACTATCTTGCGGGTACCAACTATAAGGTGTAATTAACCATGATCCCGTTGCATAATAGCGTATGTTATTACTTTTGAAATAGTTTGTTAATATTTATGTTATATAAACTAAAAAAAAATGTTGTTGTGTATATCTTAGGTGTTAATAATTTATAACTTGATACCTAACCCCGAAATTAGTTAGGCGGTAACGTCCGTGATGGTCGAAATTAACATTTTTTTTAACCGACTTCAAAAAAAGGAGGAGGTTATCAATTCGTCTATATGTTTTTTTTTGT
Organism: Nymphalis c-album; assembly: GCA_963151315.1. Lineage (NCBI taxonomy): Eukaryota > Metazoa > Arthropoda > Insecta > Lepidoptera > Nymphalidae > Nymphalis > Nymphalis c-album. The sequence continues at coordinate 7,035,970 of OY720610.1, forward strand.
GTTTGTTACCTCATAACTTTCGAATGGGTGAATCGATTGTGATGATTTTTTTTTTATTTGAAAGGGTTTGCTTCCCATGGGGTCCCATTTTTTTAGTCCAGTTTTGACACTGGCATCCATGACAAAACCATATAAATGTAAATTTGCATAAATATGTGCGCGACAAATGGATGAATAACTCGATATCTATTCAACCGATTTCGATGATTTTTTGGTTCTGTCATCAGCCAAGGAAACACTTTAATATACCTAGCAATAATAATATGGGAATCCTTTAAAAATAAACAAAAACTTACACATTACAAATTGACTTTTATTCGTCTCGTTAAGTTGTGCGTGCGTTACAAGCACATCTCACCTATAACTATGTATGTAGTTATAAACCCACCTTGGCTGACATCGACTCCAAAAATAACAATAATTGTAACTACATTATCAACCACACAACACATTCGTACCTACATATTGATGAGTAGAAAATAGTAAGAAATATCAAATTATAGAAGAATCCGCAATTATTTTTTTACTTTTTAGTGCATATTAATTGTTTATTCCTATGAAGTCGGTTTTTGTTTTGTTAACATTTTTATTTATTTAATTTATCATCATTCTATTTTATAGATAAAGGTAGAAGCATATGGGATAGTACGATCCATAAAAACCCGAGTATTATCGAGGATGGTACCACCGGTGACGTCGCTTGCGATTCCTACCATCTGTGGAGAGAGGACGTACATATCGCTCATGATCTGGGGCTACACTTCTATCGGTAATTATTTAAAAAAAAAACATATTACAAAATTCCTTGCCCAGAGGCTTGACTTTTTTCATATGAAGACGGCTGCACAAATCTATGGTAAGTGGGCACGCACTGATATTAGTGTCCCCAGTATCTTGTATCTAATTACAAGACTATCGAAGCAGTAACCTATCCCAGAATAATAGAAGTTGAATAAGTTTTTAGTGTATACAATATACATTTTGTTACTTATATTAAAACCTTAACTGAATACAAATAAAAATTAAAAATAATTAGTATACAAGTCGTGACCGCGTGGAATGGTCGCAAGAATGCTAGCAGCATTTCCCCTTTTGAATCGCAATTCCGATTCTCCGGGCGAAAAATGAACCAGCCCTCCTGTCACCAGTAGAGGCAATAAGGCAGGGAGTAATATTTTGGATGAATTTTTTGGCACTATTACACCAATATGCGTTTAGTTGATTATAGCTATCGACGAAATACAATTAGCTAAGAGCATTATTTTAATTTCCAGATTTTCAGTATCGTGGACACGAATCTTACCCACGGGATTTCCGAACAAGATAAGCAAAGATGGCGTGAGATATTATAATAAACTAATCGATGAACTTATAAAGAAGGGAATCGAACCCATAGTCACCCTTTACCATTTCGACTTACCACTGAATATACAGAATCTTGGTGAGTAAGACAGTTTCTACATTGTTCTATTATCATATACATAATATATCTGTGGTTATACTTAACTTGTGTTGATACTACATCCCGTGCTTGACGGTGAAGGAATCCTGTTTCCTAATTCCTGAATCCTAATTTTACTAGAATTCTGCCATATGTATATTCTACCAACGCGCATCGGAGGAGTGTGATCGAATAAAAACTAAATATAACTGAATGAAACTAGGGATTTCATGTGGCCCCAGAAATAGGAATCAACCAGCGTTAAGTCCGGACTCCTCGCAGACCATCAAGTGACCCGTATGTCCTGCCTTTCCTGTGCAATAAATAATAAAAAAGACCACGGAAAGCCAAGCTTCATTCAAATTTCATAACGTTTTTTTTTTGGTTTTAAGGCATTTAATGGACCAAATTCTCAAAAAAATAATGAAATAATATCGTTTTTCGTCTCGCATTTTTAAATTTGGACTGATAATCGTTGTTTTAATATTGACAAATAACAAGTGTTTAGTCGTTTTTATTAATCTGAAGAAAAAATGAGGTGGCAATTGATACATTTTTTTTTTAAATAAATATCTGATGTTGCTTTTTTGGGTAAAAAGCAAGGTAAAAAGCACGATAACTCAAAAATGGTCACTTTTCCATAATGCGTGCATATGGGGGTTAAAATTATCGCAAAAAGCACCTCTTAACGGGAATACGTCAAATTACCAATAAACCTGTACCTGTATATTTCCGTCACTTTGCTATTATGTATTAAGTTAATTTCTATAAGAGTATGTATATTTTCAGGCGGTTGGACAAACCCGTTAATCGTGGACTGGTTCGCTGATTATGCGCGAACTGTATTTTCAATGTACGCGGACAGAGTTAAAACATGGATCACTATTAACGAACCGCTAATTATATGCGACTTTAATTACAACATGGGCAGTTTTGTACCGATGATCTCCGAAGAACTACTCGGTCCATTTTTGTGTAACAAGAACGTGCTGATGGCCCATGCGAAGGCTTGGAGGATATATGACGAGAACTACAAGGAGAAATATCAAGGTTAGAATTTTTTTGTTTTTGGACCTGTACAATTGGGTAATAGGGTCTAGGTTGGTACCACCAAAATATTCTAGTGCTAATATACTTGTGCGATATACTTGCTTTGTTCGGGTTTTTAAGAGTGAGTCAGCCAGTGTGTCTACAGCCACAAGAGATATTGCATCTTACTACCCAAGTTTGTTGACGCATTGGTGATGTATAGAATGGTTAATGGTTATGCAGCGTATTCCCCATCAGCTGTGCCATTTTCCCCTTCCTAAGTCATATTAAAAAACCTAAATACATAATATGTAGGTATATGCAAAAAAAGCTGAGATGGCCCAGTGGTAAGAACGCGTGAATCTTAACCGATGATCGTGGGTTCAAACCAGGGCAAGCACCGCTGAATTTCATGTGCTTAATTTGTGATTATAATTCATCTCGTGCTTGACGGTGAAGGAAAACATCGTAAGGAAACTTGCGTGTGTCAAATTTCATTGAAATTCTGTCACATGTGTATTCCACCAACCCGCATTGGAGCAGCGTGGTGGAATAAGCTCCAAAACCTTCTCCTCACAAAGAGGAGAAGAGACCTTAGCCCAGCAGTGGGACATTCACAAGCTGTTACTTTACTTCTTATGCAGAAATATTACTGATTAATCTCTTGTCATTGTGATATATAAATATACAAAACGACACTAAAGTAACTCCGTTTGTATGTAAGATTTTTATTATATAGGTAAGTGGACAAGCATATGGACCATTTGTTGGTTAGTGGTCACCAGCGCACATAGAGATTGGCACTGTACGAAATGTTAACCATCGCATACATCGCCAATGCGTCACCAACTTTTTGATTTAAGACGGTAAAATATCTGATGAGTGGGTGGTATCTACCCTGATCATCTAGCATAAGGTATAAAACATTTTTGCAGGTAAAATGTCAATAGCGAACAACCCAATATGGTTCGAAGCTCAGTCAGAAAAGGACAACGAATTGACAGAGAGAGCAAGAGAATTTGGAGTGAGTATATATATTTGGCTACAAAGACAATAATAACGGTAAAGCATTCCTGGAGAAGACACCACTAGTTAATATTATATAACAAACTAGCTGTGCGACGAGGTTTCACCCCCGTATCATTAATAAAAATATTATGAATAAAAATAAACCTAAAGCTTTCCTCGATAAAAGGACAACACAACCCAAACATATTTTTTAAATTCGAACCCGTAGTTCTTGAGATTAGCCGGAACAAAAAAACAAACTCTTCAGCTTTATATATTAGTATAGATTATTTTATATTATTTTTTAGATGGTCTCGGTGTGATGGTTGCTAATGGTACTTCAGTTTGGGCGTCAATTGACGTCACAAGACCCTATATTTCAAATGGTTAATTGGTAAATTAGGCTTTTTTTTAAACATGAAGCGTTGATATGTACGTATCCACTAGATCTCACAAAACTTAACCCAGCGAAGAAGTATTATGAACTAGTCGTTCTAATGTTATCGCCATCGGGTTTTCGGTCATGTTATCACACCAACTCGATAGATGGCAGCACTGTGCAACGTGAAGTTCGTAGGCAAATTGATACGCAAAGTGAATCCGATCACTTGGAAAACCGTTACCGAACAGTGAACACGTGCTATAATAATAAGTCATTATCATCATTATAAGTACAACCTGGTTTATATACTGTTCTAATACTGTTATGTATAATTCATACAGGTTGGACGATATTCGGACCCAATATATTCCAAAGATGGTGGATGGCCGCTGTCTGTTGAGAAAATAATGGCGGAATATAGTCGGAAACAGGGATTCCCCTATTCAAGGCTACCGTCATTCACCGATGAAGAAAAAAAATTAGTTCAAGGTACGAACTGGCACGAACTTATGACCAATTTTATTCTGATCTTAACACACACACACACACACACACTCGCCCAAACACACATATACAGACACTTATTACTTATACTATGACTTGAGGGCTTTGCTCACCAGTACAATATCTATAATTAATTCAATATATATCTTATTACATTTAAACCAGCGAACGCCTACATTTATCATAATATTTTAATTATAAATTAAGTAACTTTTTCATTCGTTAATTTAAATATGTAAGTCATTCAATAGTAATTACTAACAATAAATAAAACTTTACTTATAATTAAATATGAAAAACAAATAAAGGATAAGAGGTTAATTGAGCAATGAACCATGTAATGTACATATTGAGTGAATATACTTCCGGTTGGCCTTCCAACGTATAAACAATTAAAATAACTTTGTGTTACAATTATAATGTAATTACGATACGATAAATATATGTATTTCGATCTCCAACAAGTTGTATATACATTCTTATCGCGTGCTTTACATTTACTAAAAGGAAATATGTACTAATTATTATATACAGATATATATATTAGAAACTAGATAGCTAACATCATAAGCAACAGATTTTGTTCTACGACTTCGGACATTATTACTATTTTTATTTTATTTTTTCATGTAAGAGTGGGCAAACGAGCAGGAGGCTCACCTGATGAGAAGTGACTACCACCGCCCATGGACATCTGCAACATCCGAGGACTTGCAGTTGCGTTGCCGGCCTTTACCCTTTTGGGCAAAGATAAAAATAGAAAACAAGTTTTTGAAAATAATCATTATATTTTTAAATAGCTGTGCCCCGCGGTTTCACCCGCGCTTATTTAATATAAATATAATATACAAAAATCAGCCTAGAGCCTTCCTCGATAAAAGGACTATACAACACAAAAATATTTTTTAAATTCGAACCAGTAGTTCCTGAGATTAGCCGGATCAAACAAACAAACTCTTCAGCTTTATATATTAGTATAGATTCTTAGTAGTTTAACAAATATAAATAAAAAAAAAACAGCTTATGATTTCATTGATAATTTTAAGTTGTTCTTTAGATTAATGACCCTTAAAAAACTATGAATTAAAATTGCTTATAAGAATTATAATGATTTTTTTGTAGTAACGCCACACCACACAAAAACAAGACATCCCGTCGGGCGCATAAATTAATATTCTAATACCTGATGTTAAGTGGTCACAACCGACAGTCGGTATGGTAAGAAATATTAACCACTACCTGTGGTCCGCGTTTTCACTCGCGTATAATTAACAAAAATATAATTAAAAAAATAATCCTAGATCTTTCCTCGATAAAAAGACTACGTAACACAAATATAATTTTTAAATTCGAATCAGTGGTTTCTGAGATAAGCCGGATCAAACAAACAAACTCTTCAACTTTATATATTAGTATAGATATAGATAACTTACATATGGAATTATTTATTTATTATATAAATATAGTTAATATTTTTTTTTATATGTACCCTCAATTACAGACGTAGAAACACAACACAACATGCACAAGAACAGTGTGCAAAATAAATTTGGTCCCTTGTGTCTGTAATTACACTGACTCACTCACCCTCCAGACTAGAACACAACAATACGTAGTATTGCTGCTAAGCAGCAGAATATTTGACTGGGTGGAACTAATTTTTATTTTTGTATTTTATTGTATAGGTAGACGGACGAGCATATGGCTGACTTACCATCAGGTGCATATATATGCACCTGATGGTAAGTGGTCACAAACGCCCATAGACAATTACATTGTAAGGAATGTTAACCTTGGGAACTAAGATGTTATGTACCTTGTGTCTATAATTACACTGGCTCACCCACCCTTCAAACCGGAACACAACAATACAACTTACTGCTGTTTTGCGGCAGAATACCTGATGAGTAGGTGGTACCTACCTAGACGAGCTTGCACAAAGCTCTACCACCGAGATAGATTGATAGACGCTTAGTTTCTTCAAGGTACTTACGACTTCTTCAGTCTTAATCACTACACAAGTCGCCTAGTGAGATCAGCTCGTGATAACGAAGACCCAGTTCGTTGGTTCATGTCTGGTTCGAAGGAGTTGAATCTTGTAATAGAAAGGGATCCCAAATGGCCTACAACTGACTTCGCATATATAGTGGTAAGTATATATTTCTTTATTTAATTTTTACACTAAAATCCTCAAATTGATATCCTAATCATTTACTTGATGGTACATAATGATGTGTCAAATCATGGTAGTTGTAAGACAAATTTACCAGTCAAGTGGCCAACGCACCACCAACCTTGGTTAACAAGATTTTGTGTCTTTTGCCTTTAGTTCCATTGGCTAACTCGCCTTTTAAACCGGAATATAACGATACTAAGTATTGCTACCCCACATGTAAGTGGATTACTGTTGTATTACAAAAAAAGATTTGACGAGCTGGTTGGCGTGGCTTGATACCTTTCGCGCCGCATGTCGTGGGTATGATTCTCACCCAGGACAGACATTTATCTGACATGTTCATGTCTGTTTGTCCTGAGTATGGGTATAATTATCTATATAAGTATGTATTTACAAAGGAAAAATAGTATAATTATGTAGTATATCAGCTCTTAGTTTGGGATCAGATAGTCTTCTATGAATAATATCCCAGGATATATTAAAATTGTTAGTAGTGCATAATACAGGTATCAGCAAATCACCTGGAATATTTAGGCTTACGGCGTGTTAATCGTTACTCATTTTACGATTGCTTAGATTAATAGTATATTAACTACATATGTACTATTATTAAGGTGTTACAGAGTGAGGGAGCGGGTATTAGGTAAAAAAATAAGTCTTGAGGTTCAAGAAAAATGTTATCACAATCGGTTTAGTTGTTTAGCCTTGAAAGCCTAACAGACAGGCAGATACTTAGTATTGTTGCGTTCCAGCTTAAAGGGTGGGTGAGCCAGTGTAACTACAATAAGGGACATAGCATCTTAGTTCCCAAGATTGGTGGACGATGTTATAAATGGTTAATATATCAAACATTGCCAATTTCATAGGAAGACGGCTGAGCATATGGGCCACCTGATGGTAAGTGGTCACCAACGCCCATAGACAATGGCATTGTAAGAGATGTTAACCATCGCTTAAATCGCCAATGCGCCACCAACCTTGGGAACTAAGATGTTATGTCCCTTGTGCCTGTAATTACACTGGCTCACTCAACCTTCAAACCGCAAAACAGCAGTACCAAGTACTGCTGTTTTGCGGTAGAATAACTGATGAGTGGGAGCTCTAACACCAAGTAGATATTAGCCCGACCGCCTACTTATAACATTGAAACATTGAATTGTTACAATTGTTCATTTTTTATTATCCAGATACAACCTGAGGGTATCCGTCGTCAGATTGCCTGGATCAATAAGAGATACGAGAACGTCAGTATTTTAATTACTGAAAACGGTTTGGGAACCCGCAGCGGTGATAACCACGACACAGCCCGCCTTCACTATATACGGGACCACTTGAAACAGGTATGTGTCGGTGTTGGTATGTTGTTATAGAGGAAATTTCACTTCACTCGATGGTAGAGCTTCGTGCAAGCTCGTTTGTGTAGGTACCACCCACTCATCAGATATTCTACCGCAAAATAGTTGTTTGTTATTGTTGTGTTCCGGTTTGAACGGTGAGTGAGCCAGTGTAATTACAGGCACAAGGCACATAACATCTCAGTTCCCAAGAATACATTTGGACGCAACTATTAAAAAAAATATTTTTGTAAATGCAGTTTTCGTTAACGAAAAAGTATTTTGTTTTCGTAGTGATGTAATATTATTCACAAATACACACACACACAATTGACGAGCCGGTTGGCGTGGTTGGTAAGACACTTGCCTTACATGCAGGTCGTGGGTTCCATTCCCACCCAGGGCAAAATTATGTGTGCATGAACATGTCTGTTTGTCCTGAGTCTGGGTGTAATAATCTATATAAGTATGTATTTACATAAGAAAAGTAGTATATGTAGTATATCAGTTGTCTGGTTTCCATAGTACGAGCTCTGCTTAGTTTGGGATCAGATGGCCATGTGTGAATAATGTCCCAGGATATTATTTATTTATTTTATTAATTCCATCGTTTTATAATTTACGGCTTTACGTGCTTCCGGAGGCAGTCGGTGATGTTTTAAACATTTTTGCAATTGATAGTACAATTCTTGAGGAATGTTATTGGTCCGGGAAGGAGCAGTTGCATTTACAAAAGTCATAGTAAGTCAGCTGATGTTGACATACAGTTGAGACTCGGAAGTCTAATCACTCCTAACTTTCCAACAGGAGCTCACAATCTACGGCCCTGTGTTAGCTGTTATTATTATCATGTCTTCTCTTATCAACCGACGTATCATGAGGGGTGTTTTTATATTACTGGTGATTATAATTCATCTCGTGCTTAACGGTGAAGGAAAACATCGCGAGGAAACCTGCATGTGTCAAATTTCACTGAAATTCTGTCACCTGTGTATTCCACCAACCCGCATTGGAGCAGCGTGGTGGAATAAGCTCCAAACCTCCGCCTCAAAAAAGGAGAGAAGAGGCCTTAGTCCGGCAGTGGAACATTCACTGGCTGTTACAAATAATCTATGTTTCTGTGGCATCATAACTCCCAAACGAATGGGCCGAACGAATGATCGAGATAGCATTTTGAAATGAAATATGAAGACCTATTTTGGTGTTTGAAGATTATCAACTCATTTCCTAATTGACATAAGGGTCTTACCGATCACAGCTCGGTTGTTCTGCAATTATTGTCCCCCATAGTGACAACACTTGTATTAAAATTTTACATATAGTCAAATTGTATAGCTAATAAGAACATTTGTTTTTTTATATTTTTTGTGTCGAAGGCTATTTAAATTTTATCATATATTAGCAATGATTTACAGTGGAATTCCGACCACTGAGCGAACACTAATTATAATATAAATCATCATCAGAAACGATAACAATTAATTTCGCTTTTTTATTTAATTTGATAAATGGTATAGTAATAAAATCATACAGCCTATAAATTACAAATTATGTTAAAACGTAATCTAAAATTGTTTATGGTATTATTTAAATTAAAAAATAAAATATGATTAAATCGAAACAGAGGATTTATAACGAATTAAATATTATCTAATATTAAATCTATATTTGAAGTTTTTTTTTAAAGACTGTGTTTTGAACACGCTGTTGTCTGGAACTTTAAGTCGAATAAACATTTTTTGCAACTGATAGTACAATTCTTTAGGAATGTTATTGGTCCGGGAGGCAGCAGTTGCATTTACAAAAGTCATAGCAAGCCAGCTAATGTTGACAAAGATAATTGATCTTATATAGCTAATAAGCAAAGTTACCGTTAACTTCCCAAGTAGCCGTGGCCGAAAAACGGTCTGGAGGACCTTAATGGCGTGGTAAATCAATAGTCTCTATTTGTTCCAGATTCTTCTGGCTATAAAGGAAGACGGCGCGAACGTCGTCGGGTACACCGTATGGGCGCTTTTAGACAATTTCGAATGGATGTTCGGACATTCGTAAGTTGAAAATTGAATATTTCATTACTAAAGGAAGACCTTATGTCCCTTATGCCAGTAACAATGGCTCACTCACCTTTTGAACCGGATTATAATAGCGGGTGGTCTCTACCCAAAATTTACTTGGTGACGAGCGTGAGCTCGTCTGGGTAGGTACCACCCACTCATCAGATATTTTAGCGCAAAACAGCACTACTTGGTATTTTTGAGTGAGCCAGTGCAACTACAGGCACAAGGTACATAACATCTTAGTTCCCAAGGTTGGTGGCGCATTGGCTGCCTTATAAAGTCAATGCTTAGGGTGGTAAACACTCACCATCAGGTGGCCCATACTCGGCAGCCTACGTATCCTATGTAAAAAAAATGTCATCTAATTAAAGTTGCTGTAAAGATAACTAACTATTTCCGATAGCGCCGTATATGTATAGTGATATAATATTAAACGTTTTCAGAATGAAGTTCGGCCTCTACAACGTGGACTTCTCGGACCCGATGCGCACGCGCACGCCGCGCGCCTCCGCGCACTTCTACAAGAGCGTCATAAAGCACCACTCGCTAGACGTGCCGCACGCGACCCACTGGAAGGAACATCATAAAACTCATAATAATGGAAACACTATCAAATATTCATTATGTTTTCTAATTAATGTTGTTGTATTAGAACATATTATGTATAAATTGTTATTAAACTAGTCAGATAATTCATAAGTACCTAAATCAGCTGACTAAGCATTTTTTTTTTTTGTCAAATAGGAATCCAGCATTATATATTTAGAAAATCATTTGTTATTGCATGTATAAAAATATTGTAACAAAGTATATATCAATGACTAGCTGTGCCCCGCGGTTTCACCCGCTTATAATTAATAAAAATATTTATACTAATATTATAAAGAAGAAAGTTTGGATTTTTTTGTTTGTTTGTTACGATTTAACTCAAAAACTACTGAACCGATTTTAAAAATTCTTTCACCGTTAGAAAGCTACATCCTTACCAAGTAATATACGCTATATATCTTAAAAAAAATTAGTGCTCCCTACCTAAAATGGAACAATGTAACCCAAGGTATCAATTTGTTGCCTATAAAAGTGATTATATTGCAATAACTATTGACCGTATATAAAAAGGGTTTTGTATATTTTGTATAATAGTTGAAACTCATGCCCACAAAAATGTAAGCGATGGTATATACCTAACTATAATAGTTAAGCCAAGTAACAGTTTTCGTTTAAATTATTTAAGTTCAAATACGGGTGGGATCTAATAGTGGTGATATTGGTTTAATGTTATTAATTCTTATCCATTTAAATGGTTTGATAATTAAGGTTGATTATGTACGTGTATATTCCACATGACTGCCTCGTTGGTCTAGTGGCTTGATATAAGACCGCAGACTCGATGGTCCTGGGTTCAATTCCCAGGTCGGGCCAATATATAGTTATTGGGGTTTTCCGTCAGAAAATTCTCAGTAGCAGCCCGGAGTCTGGAAGTTGGAAGTTTGTACACTCCCGTGCCTCGGAAAGCACGTTAAGCCGTTGGTCCTGCGCCTGAACTCTTTCCGATCGTGTCGGATTGCCGTCCCATCGGATTATGAGAGCTAAGGAAAAGAGAGTGCTCTTGTGTTTGCGCACACACTTGTGCACTATAATATCTCCTGCGCAGTTGGCTAATCTCTCTTAAGAATGGCCGCCGTGGCCGAAATCGGTCTGGAGGACCTTATTATATGCCACTTTAAATTATTCAGATCGGACTTTTCGTTTAGAAGTTATGACGGGTATAAAAATATTTCAATAAGAAAAATGACACGGTTTGAACAAACTGTACTCTATTAATAAATAATAATTTACGTATTTACATTATATAGCAGTTTTTAAAAGTTCGCGGACGAAGTCGCGGGCGAAGTGTTAGTGATGAATAAAAACCACCCAAGAGCCTTCCTCGATAAAAGGACTATAACAAAAAAAATCGAACCAGTAGTTCCTGTAATTAGCCGGATCAAACAAACAAACTCTTCAGCTTTATACAGGCTGTAACAAAATACGTGTCCGACCCGTGAAGTGGTTATTAGGTATCGTGAGTCGGTTCTATTTACGTAAAACAAAATGAAATATTATAAAAAAAATTACTCATAAAAAAATATTAATTGCCATTTTCAATTGTAAATAACGAAAATTTCATGGACAACTGAAGTCATGACCTCGTGTTCGACCTACCCGATAGGTAAGAGCTGTCGAGCGCTGACGCCCGCGCCTGTGTTGCAATATAATTGTCTTTATTTAGTCAAATTAAATTTTATTCGGGGTAAAATTTTGCTTAAAATTTAAAAAATGATTACATAAATAGAACCGACTAACGATACCTAATAACCACTTCACGGGTCGGACACGAATTTTGTTACCTGTATATTAACTAGCTGATACCCTCGACTTCGTCCGCGTTGCTTGATATATTAACAAAGTTTTCTTATGTAATCCACCCACACAATTCCATAATTTCAGTGAAATTAGACACAAGCAGGTTTACTTACGATGTTTTCCTTCACCGTCAAGCACGAGATTAATTATAATCACAAATTATGCACATAAAATTCAGTGGTGCTTGGCCGGGTAAGAACTCACGATCATCTTCAAAGTCAACATTTTCTGGTATTATTGAAACTCATATCGAGGCTTAAACGCAATAACCAAGTAAAGTGTTATTACTGTAAATTAATTATCTTTATATTATGTATTCAATTTCGCAAATACTGGATTATTGCGTGCTGGCGTCGATGTCAGATTATTTTATTGTATACGCAGAACTACAGTTTCATCACAATCAGATGAATGGCTTAGTAAAGTATTTGAATTTAATAAAATACTCAAAACTACTAACGTTTTTTAATTTACTAATATTCCGTAATACTGTGTAAATATTATATATGCTAAAGTATGTATGTAATCACCACCGCCCATATAAATACACTCTGTCTATACAGGATTATTATTAACGACCCAGCAACCACGCAGGACTAGATAGCTAACATCATAAGCAACAACTTTTGTTCTACGACTTTTGATAATTTGTTAGATTTTATTTTCAAACATAAATAAGTATTCATTTAATTTCCCGTTTGAACGTTTATAAATCTACGCGCATCGCAATGTTCGACACGTCTCGTCGTCCTTTCGTTTATGATGAAATATAGACTTACAAATGTCACGACAATACTGCAAAAACTTGTATATTAGTAGTATATATAGTAGTAAAATAGTAGTATGTATAGTAGTAAAATAAAACAATATTTTATTTATTTGATCTGTACACCTCCATCGCTTTATGAAACTCATGTCCTTCTCCCAAAGGTTGTCTGGAAGAAATCGCTCTCTTAGCGATAAGACCGCCTTTTGTGCTACCGGAATATATTATGTTTTTTATTTCCATTACTGTATGTTTCTGTACTGTGTGTACAATAAAGCATATATCTATTTATGTATCTATCTAACTTGTAATATCATTTTTATAGATCAAAACAAAAGTTGCTGCTTACGATGTCAGCTCTCTAGTCCTGCGAGGTTGCTTGATCATTACAAGTAACCCTGTATATTTATGCGAGATCACTCATTACGATATCTCTTATCCCCGTCTGCGACGCTCACTTAGAAAGGATTTTACGCAAATCTTATCCAAAATACTTGTTTACATTTGCAGCACCAAAAGATAATGTACACAACTAAAAATTGCATAATATGTTCCGTACCGGCGCGGGCGGTGCATGTACTGCACGCGGTTAAAATCACGAAACCAGCGCAAAGTTCACAGTCAGAGGTCAATTTCGTAAGTAAATATCATGGAAGAAATTGATTGTAAATTAATTGATTCATTAAATCAAGAGAGAAATGTATAAAGATAAATAATTTTGATGTAATCGAATCGCGTCGCCGGTACGACAGCGGTGCGCCACCAGTGCGGATTGTTTGCGATTTTTATTTGTTTACACAAATGTGCGATCCGGCATCGATGTTGTGTACAGAAAACGCGATGGGTACTTCATTGTCAAACCATCGTTATCTTTACCATCGTTGTGATTTTAAAGTTGATGAAACGAAAAAGAGACAGACACATAAGATCATAAGGTTTAACGTGGGAGAAAGTGAGATAGGAAGCATTATACAGTGTTTATGTTCGTGGTTCTCCACTCTTGTTTACCGAGGCATAGTGTACCACGTGTGAATTGCCCATTTTTTTATTTTGTTAATATTATAATTTGAAAATTGAATAATATAAACATATATAAAAACAAATATATAACCTTATAATAATATACCAAATTATAAACCAAAAAAGGAATATATTTTTCCACTGTTTCAATTCGGTTATAGTATAAACTTTTTTTTTTCTTTGATAAAATATTTAATATTCTTTTGTTATAAGTACGATCAATTTAAAATATGTCTCTCAATGCTTTCTCACAATTCTTGCAAGATACATAATATAATGAATGAACGAATGATAAATGCAATTATAGGTTATAAGTGTATTCATTCACTGATAAAATATTTAATGATATTAATTGTAGTGAAATCAATTGTTTTGTAATTATCTCTTTTCAAGAATTGTTTACTAGTTTATTTTTGTTTTGTTAACCTTTTAACTCGTGAACGCTTATCTGTGACCGCTAAGTTTTCAATCGAGTTTGTCAATATTCGATAAGCGACCAATTAATTCAAGACGTCCTGTACGTCCAAATGTTATGTTCAGTATTATCATGTTATATGAAACTATCGGCCGTATACTGAAACGTCATTCAAATATTAAGTGCAACTTAATTATTTGAGACGCCGTTAATTTCAAATTTAGTATACGAAAATTTTAATTAACAGCGTCTCAAATAAATTAAGTTGAACTTAAGTTCAACTTAACTTATTACTTATATATTTGAATGACGTTTAGTATTCGGCCGTATGACACATACTGTCATGGTTTCTTATAACCCGAACAAACTCGAAACTCATCGCAGAAAACTGTCGTGAAATATCAGACAGTGATATGCGAAATTGACCTTTATAAACATAGTATTTTAAGAATACGCGCATCAAAATAGTATATCACCAAATAGGTTGTCATTACTTAAAGGGTGGGTAATGAAGTGAGTATAGAATAGCACTGCAGTTCACTGTATCCTAACTTGTTTTTATCAGCATTTGTACTCTTTCACCACAATGTCTTAGTAATCATCATGTTTCGGTATAAAGCAGTCATTTCACTTTGGTAAGTAATTTTTTTTTTACTTGTTCCATAAAAGTGATATAATTTTAAATTTGTGGTATTGTATTTTAATTTCAATGATACGTACATTTTTTTTTTCTTCATCGTGTGGATAACGCTGAAATCGATTGCTCTCAATTAATATCATCGTCCTAACTAATATTATAAATGCGATAGTGAGTTTGTTTTTTTGTTACGCTTTCACGCCTAAACCACTAAAGCTATTTAAAACAATCTTTTCTTAAATGGAAAGCTACATTAAACTCTGGGCTGCTACTGAAAATACAGAAAAATTTTTGCTGGCCCAATCTGGGATCTGAACAGTGGCGTAGCTATCGTAGGGCCAGGTGGAGCAGTGCACCAGAGCCCTGGAGATCAGGGGGCCCTAATCTAACTCTCTCTAATTTTGTAATCCAATATAAGTTCGCTTACATGGAAAAGAAGGGATGAGGGCCCGATTCTATGCACCACTCTTGTCCACCTTGCTACGCCATCATCGACAGATAATCTCAATAACATTTTATTGGCCCGACCTGGGATTTGAACCCAGGACCACCGTGTCTGCGGCCACACATGTATCCACTAGACCTACGAGGCAGACAAATTTTGGGGTATAATGGAGTGTTCGACTCACAATTATCAATTTGAAGTATTACTTTATACATATTAGGCTTCCCGTCCATTGTAAATTGTATTTTTTCTTTTGTTTTTTTTTTATTATTCTTTTGGTGGTTTATTTTGTGGCAATTGTTATTCTTTATTCGGCACAATGTTTTCTTATATTTTTATGTGTCTGTATATAATCATGCATTACATGTGATCACTCAATCTCAAAGGTCTTATTTTGATTTGTTTTTCTGGAAAAATAGAAACAATGGAAGGTTTTTTAAAAAAAAATTCTCATCATTAAAAAAAAGTTAGCAAAGTTAGCTTTTAAGAAATCGATTAAAATGCAAATGAATTAATTAACATCAAGTTATTTGTCGTTTTTAATTGAAAATTCGTCATTTCTGAAATCATAGACGACGAACTTATTTAACACAGCGCCAAATAGCCGGTTCACATTTAAGTTAGTCAATATTTTTATCGACTAAAAATTTTACTACATTCGAAAAATATTGACACTTAGTCAATTATGTTTTATTTAAAACTAGCTGTGCCCCGCGGTTTCACCCGCGTACAATTAATATATATATATATATAGCCTAGAACCTTCCTCGATAAACGGTCTATACAACAAAAAAATATTTTTTAAATTTGAACCAGTAGTTCCTGAGATTAGCCGTAACAAACAAACGAACTCTTCAGCTTTATATATTAGTATAGATTTTATCTAAATACTTTTCACGAAATACAAAACGTTGAAAGAAAAACGAAATTGTATTTAATCGATTTTTAAGTTATAAAAAGAATACTTTCAATATACTTTATGACAACGCTACAAGTTAAAGGCCGGCAACGCATCTCCAGTGCTGCAAGTGTCCATAGGCGGTGCTAGTCATCCACAATCCACCAGGAGACCCTCTTGCTTCTTTACCACCTCTTACATAAAAACGAACAAGGGCACAGTCGAGATAGAGTCGAGAAATCCTCATAAATCCTGCATTATATACGCAGTTAAAATCCCAATTAACTTAGTCGTAATGACTTAAATATCAGAAAAACTAAATTAATCATTTATCGGACGGACCTAATTTGAATATATTTTGAATCTGATTCGGTAGTCACGAATATAAAATATAGCCAAGGGAAATAAGATATCTTATTTAAAATATCTGGATAGCCTATAAAAGATTTGGCCGAGTATCGTTAATTTACTCATAAGAATTGAATCCTAAGGATCTCCTAAGGGGCCCATAATTAGAACATAACCAAACTTTCATCAAACTAACCCGAACCGAAGTACATCCTTCCCAGTAAAAAAATCATCGAAATCGGTTGGTGTGATGTTGAGAGAGAAATTAATAACCTCCTCCTTTTTTTGAAGTCGGTTAAAAAAGGAAAAAGAACAACAAAGTGATTATATTCGGAACGTGCGAAGTGGGTGGAAGGGGTAAAGAAAACGATCGCTGCGCTTGTCGCGGCAGAAATGTGCAACAAAAGGGGACAAAAGTCAGTAAACAATAAACTTGTCAATGTTGGTTTGAAATTTTTGAAAATGAATCATTATTGATGTTGTATCGTAGACTGCAAAAATAACAGCAGAAATAGAATAAATAATTGCAAATTTTATGTTTTTCCTAAAATTTCCTGGAAATTAGATCAAAGATTATTATTATTAGCTGCTGTAAAAAGGAAAAATGAAGTTGAAGTTGCATTTTATAGGATATTAATTGAGTAATTAATTATTTTTTTATAGTGTTGATATCCATCAACATCACCATGGTCGCCATGGTCTTCAAACCCCGACGAAAAAATTTACAGTGAACATTTCATAGGAGGTAAAAAATCAGACGCGCAAGCAGGTCCGAGTTATGTTCTCACAATATTCCCTATAATCGACAGCAGAAAATTAACGAGTCACATGCATACACGCCTATTAAAACGAAGAACCACACATTTTGCAGACACCACAACAACAGTAGTCTCGGATACCATGATAAATGAAATTATAATGGAAGAAAGAAATGAATTACATCAAACTCAACCTCTTCTGTTCAACCGAGGATGTACCTTTATTTACAATACATTTATTAACACTGATCGCTGTGATGCTGAAATTCAAGTAGATATAGCAACAACTTCACAAATAATTCAAGAAAAAAAGATAAAAACTGTTGCACGTTTTATGTATTAATTTAAACGTTTAAACTAATTTTATAGGGTGTTGAGGTCACCGATGTTTGACGAATGATGGTGGCTCGTATTAAATAGTTCTCAGTTCTTCTACATTCCTTACATGTTCTACTAACACCAATTTATTTTCTTTTAGCATAGTTTGGGGCTGGAAACTTATTGTGTGTTTTACACTCTCAAAACCAGTTTTTATAATAACGTAATTTTTTTCCATAAACAGTTTTTAAGAAATTCCTCTATAAATACCATTTATTGTCTTTCTAAATATTTTTTATTTATTCTAATCCATACAAAATAAACAAGCTCTTTATATTAATTTTTTGACATATGCCCCTAAAACTGCGTTTGGAAGATGGCGCTAATGTCGTGCACGCTCCGAATAATTCGTTTTTAACTTTTGAGGTACGGAACCCTAAAATAAAAAGAAACTACTCGGCCATTACTATATTAGTTTTATCGCTACTTTAAAGTGAGTTAATATATATGTAAATGTGTATGCTTGAAATTCATTATTTTGTCAATTGTTTCGTAAATTGATTGACCGATATAGATAACTGTAAGCGTGTTTTAGATTATGTATCTGTTTTTTTTTTAATTAAAATAGATAGACTAAGGTAGGGGAACAGTAACCATCATAGAGATTAGCAATGTAAGAATTATTATCTACACCACAATTCTCGTGGCAGAACTTTGTGCGAGCTCGTCTGGGTGGGTATCGCCCACTGATCAGATATTTTACCGCAAAACCGCAGTACTTGGTATAGTTGTGTACCGGTTTGAAGGGGGAGTGAGCCGGTGTAATTACAGGCACAAGGGACATAACATTTTAGTTCACAAGATTGGTAGCGCATTGACGGTAAGTGGTGGTTAACATTTCTTACAATGCCAATGTCTATAGGTGTTGGTGATGTGCCATCGGGTGGTCCATACGCTCGTCCACCTACCTATACAATAAAAAAACACTGGCCTGGCACTGGCATATTTAAACTTAAACAACATTTCATAAATACGGAAATAACTCTGTCTCTATCTGATACGCTTTCCAAGCTAAACTACTGAACCGAATTCGGTGAAATTGTTCTGAACCTAGCGTGAACCCAAAAGAAAGCTAATTATGTAAAAGAAAGTTGCATCATAGTTCCCAAAGTTTATTTTTAATGGCTGGTAATGACCACTTAACTGGGGTGAACTGTTTATCTGACTCAGTCAGTAATAGCAATTGAATGGTCCACTACTGGCCTAACTTTCGGAGCTTATTCCACCACGCTGCTCCAATGCGGGTTGATGGAATAAGCATGTGACTGAATTTCAGTGAAATTACACAAATCAAGGTATCTTTAAATTAAGCATATGAAATTCAGTGGTGCTCACCCGGGTTTGAACACACGATCGTCGGTTAAAATCCACGCGTTATTACCACTGGGCCATCTCGGCTATTGGTGAAATTGATTTGACCCTAGCTTGAACCCTAAGGAAACATAAACATGTAAAAGGAGATTTCATCATAGTTCCCAAGGTTCAAAGTTATATGTTTACAGCTGGTAATGACCACTTGGTGGTGGTGCTGGTAATGACCGCTTGGTGGGTGAACTGTTCATCTGTCTATTGAAAATGAATAATAAAATATCTTAAGCACGTCATTATCGGCTAGACTTATGGCCGAATACAGAAACGTCATTCAAATATTAAGTGGGACTTAATTATATGGAACGCCATTCATTTCAAATTTGGTATGCGAAATTTTAAATTAACGGCGTCTCAAAAAATTTTAAGTTCCACTTCACATTTGAATGACGTTTCAGTATTCGGCCGTTAGATACTTAAATATAGTTAAACTATGTCGACCATGACCCGGTTAACACTACAATATTAATCAAAGTTATCATATATTCGTAATATATTAATTACTTCTGTTTATCTATACTAATATATAAAGCTTAAGAGTTTGTTTGTTTGATCCGGCTAATCTCAGGAACTACTGGTTCGAATTGAAAAAATATTTTTGTGTTGTTCTTTTATCGAGGAAGGTTCTAAGCTAATTTTTATTCAAAATATTTTTCTTAATTATACGCGCGTGAAACAGCGGGGCACAGCTAGTGTAAGATTAAAGTAATTTGTAAAATGGTAAATATAAAAATTCATTATAAAACAAACAAAACAAATATAAGTCAATCGAGATTGATAATAATGGATCAAAAGTTACAACAAGCATTGGAGTAATAGTGCCAAAAAATTCATCCAAAATATTACTCCCCGCCTTATTGCCTCCACTGGTGACAGGAGGGCTGGTTCATTTTTCGCCCAGAGAATCGGAATTGCGATTCAAAGGGGAAATGCTGCTAGCATTCTTGCCACCATTCCACGCGGTCACGACTTGTATAGTAATTATTTTTAATGTTTATTTGTATTTAGTTAAGGTTATAATTATATTGATGTAATAGAAATATATTTCCTTAGAAAAAAAACAAGCATTGTTATACAAGAATTTTACAACTACAATTAGGTACAAGATTACACAGGGTTAGTAAGTCATTTATGATGACATAGATGATAGACAATGTATACGCTTTTACAACACGGTCTCAAAGAGCGTTCAAAAATATTCAATTGTGAAATTTAAAAGAATTGTTAAGGAACGCTTGTGTGCTAAAGGATATTACACAATCAATGACTTTTTAGATGATTGCACACCTTGGGAATGAAACGATCGCCTCCAGGCTATTTCAAATAAATAAGAATATTATTATGTTATTGTGTAAATCGCCTATAATTGTAAAGGATGTTAAAAAAAATCCCACTGAGATTTTCGCCGGTTCTTCTCAAGTCTGAGGTGTTTATTTCCGAACCGGTGGTAGATTTATGACAATCATTAAGTAAGTGTAACACTTCAACATTGAATAAAGATTTAAATTTGGCAATCTGGTTTCAGTTTTCGTTATTAATGTTAGTTCGTACATTGTCTGACGATGCAATTCAATTGAACCTAATAAAAGTGCAATTTGTTTAATCAATAAAAGCATGAACATAAAAATTTAACCTCGATTTTGGCCATTTAAAATAATGGCGGTGTCAATGTTAATGTCAATTTCAATCAGAATTCCATATTACTTTGTGCAAGCTCGTCTAGGTAAGTACGACCCACTCATCAACCGCAAATCAGCAGTACTTTGTATTGTTGTATTTCAGTTTGAAGGGTGACTGAGCCAGCGTAATTACAGGCACAAGGGACATAACATCTTAGTTCCCAAGATTGGTGGCGCACTGGCGGTGTAAGTTATAGTTAACATCTCTTACAATACCAATGTCTATGAAGGTTGGTTACCACTTAACATCAGGTGGCCCGTTTGACCGTCCGCCTACCATGAAAAAAATTATTTTAAATAGCTTTGATATTTCACCTTTTTTCACATTTCACAAACCTTTTGTTCATTTGTTTTCGCGCCATTCGTAGATCGTATCTTACACTAGCTATGTCCAGCAGTTTCACCCGCGTATAATTAATAAAAATAAGCCTAAAGCCTTCTTCGATAAAAGGTTTATCCAACACAAAAATCATTTTGAAATTCGAACCCGTAGTTCCTAAGATTACCCGGATCTAACAAACAAACTCTTCATCTTTATATATAGTATAGATTCTATTTGAATTCCATATTCAAATAAATATTTGCAATCTGACCGCCATTTTCGCGCAGTTTTTTTTTTAAACCGAAATATAGTACATAATTATTTAAATAAATTGCACACGAAACATAAATCAAAATAAAAAATATAATTTACAAAAGTTATATAATTTGCTAGAGCTGGTATGCAGTAATTATGCTTTTAAATAATACCAATAGGTATTATAAGTTTTTTATTTTTTTAACGTTGACAAATTGATCTGATCTCTGATTGGTCCGCCCACACCATCAATTGGACAGTTAACGAACTTTAATTCATTTATATTTTATGCATATATCATTTTTAATTGTAATTTAGTATGCAAATTTTCAAATTAACGGCGTCTCAAATAATTAAGTTGCTCGTCATATTTGAATGACGTTTCAGTATTCGGCCGTTAGAGTATTATTTATTGATTTCAATGAAACATTAATCACTTATTAATTATATTATTTTTCGGAATATACAGTTACAAGAGACGCGGATTATGTACAACGAAACTAAAAATAATTTTGTTCGATTGCTCTCAAAACTACGTGAGAAAGGGTGAAAAAAGGGTGAAAAAAGAATGCCCTTCCAGTCATCCCATGTAGTAATTATTTAAATATATTTAACACGAAACATAAATCTAAATAAAAAAAAGAGTGTGTGTACTTATGTACACGCGTTAGAAGTTATACTTCTTTGGCGTATGGAAAAAAAAATTAACTAAAATGCAGTAGTGATTAACGATAAATATTAAAATTGATAAAAAAGATTTTATTTGAATAAAAAAGGTTTTATTAACGTAATAAAAATACTAGAATATACAACTTGAACATAGTTATCGATTTTCATGCCACCTAGAACTAACTTCACGTTGTAGAATTCAGGTGTCGGTGTGCGCGCGCATCGTAAAAATTCACTCTCATCAGTTTTCTCCATCGCGCCAAAAGAAGTATAACTTCAATAGTATTTACAAAAGTAAGGTATATGATTCGTTAGAGCTGGTATGCAGTAATTATGCTTTTGAATAATACCAAGGTGGCCTGTATGCTCGTCCGCCTATCTACACAAAAAAGGCAGTTTTTAAGTTCATCGTTTAGGCAGACAGACAGAGGTGATTCCCCTCGCCGATTTATTTTAAAATATTAAAGTAACTCTAATTGGTATATCTGTGGGTTCGAACATTTCAAAACGAAGTCTATTATCGTTGACAAATTATATAATTATACATTTTATTTAAATCGACCTGGAGGCGATTTTATTTCCAAAGTTTATTATTAATTTAAAAAAAACTCGCTATATTATTAATAATAGTAAATACTAGACAGATTTTGATTGGAATCATAATAATTCATCTTCATAATTATAATGAAATATTATCATGTTATGACTATTAAACGTGTAAAAGATTAGTTTGCTTATTAAAAAACATTATTAATATATAATTATTTAAATATATTTGTATATTTTACAAATAGATTTAATTTATCTATATATTCTATTGTGTATATAGGTAAAGGGTGTTTGTTTGAATGTGCTAATCTCGAGAGATTATATATGTACATTCATTTATTTATTTATTTGACAACACCAACAAGTAGTACAATAAAAATATACAATAAATCAAAAGTCATTATAAATAATTGGGTAATTGCCTACTTTTTTATAGGTGTTACATGCGTGTGACGAGCATATGGGCCACCTGATGGTAAGTGGTCACCATCGCTCATAGACAATGGCATTGTAAGACATTTTTAACCATCGCTTACATCGCCAATGCGCCACCAACCTTGGGAAATAAGATGTTATGTCCCTTGTGCCATTATAATCATTTGAAATCTACATTTTAAAACACGATTTGAATCGAAAAAATATCGCAAAGAACTTCGTTCCTGACGGGGGTCCCCCGCACAATTTTAATGTACATTATATTAAAAAATATAAAAGGGTCAAATTGTTCTTTAACCATGTACATATATATATATATATATATATATTTCGTTACAGTTTCCTGTGGCAAGTAACATGGTGTGTCGACCTTAATTTCCCTCCCAATTTTAAATTCGGAGCCGCCACCTCCTCGTATCAAATAGAAGGTGGCTGGGATGCTGATGGTGAGATTTCTTGATATTTTAAATATTGCTAAACATACATAAATTAAAATATTTTTGGTGAGAAATATTTTTTGGTATTTAGTATTTAGAAGTAAGACCGACTCAACATTTCTTTATCAACGTTTCAAAGATATATATGTCAATCAAATTCAATTTAATATGTATATTTATATATAATTCATTTCGTGCTTGGCGGTGAAGGAAAACATCGTGAGGAAACATGCATGTGTCACTTTATTATTGAACTTCTGTCATATGTATATTCGACCAACCGACATTGGAGCAGCGTGGTACAATAAGACAATAAGCCAGACCTTGTCTAAAGAGGAGAAGATTCGTTAGCCCAGCAGTGGGACATTTACTGCATATAATTCTTTATTTATATTTATTATTGTGTTCAATAATATGCCGTATTTACGAGTATTGTCTATTACAATTATTAATAGGCAATATGTAAATACAGTGATTTTAAATGCATTATTTAAATTCAAGATACACTTGTTATTATGATATTTCTTTCAAAATTGAATTTCTTATTTGTAAATCAATAAATCACCTACATCCAATTAACACATTGTCACCACTGTTGTCACCACTGTTAAAAATATAAGCAAAACAAGACGTATTTAATTAATATATTAAAATTTGAAATCCATTTTAGTATATTTTTTATTCATTCCAATAAAACACTTATTGGGCAATAATTATTTTTTTGCATAACTTTTTTATTTAGTCTGTATTTCGGTTGGAAACGATATTGGTTTGTTTTGTTTATATGTTTTTAATTTTAATATTTAGTAAAGGCAATCTTACAATATATATTTTATAAATTTTTCTCATTTATATCCAATGAAGTTTGATTTATTAACCAAACTGACGAGCCGGTTGGCGTGGTTCGTAAGCCACTTGCCTTACACGCCGCAGGTTGTTGGTTCGATTCCCACCCAGGACAGACATTTGTGTGCATGAACATGTCTGTTTGTCCTGAGTCTGGTTGTAATTATTAATAAAAGTATGTATTTACAAAAAAAAGTAGTATATGTAGTATATTATCTGGTTACCATAGTACAAGCTCTGCTTAGTTTGGGATCAGATGACCGTGTGTGAATAATGTCCCACGATATTTATTTACTACTAGCTGTACCCGCAACTTCGTCCGCGTAGAATTAAATAAAAAGTTAATCATTTTTATTTTTATTATCATTTTTTTCTAAAATAAAAGTAGCCTAAGTTACTCCTTATTACATCAGCTACCTGCCAATAAAAGTCCCGTCAAAATCGGTCCAGCCATTTCAGAGATTAGCCGGAACAAACAGACAGATAGACAGACAGACAAAAATTGTAAAAAATGTTATGTTGGTGTATGTTCCGTATATATATTCATATGCATGTAGTAAAAAGCGGTTATTTCAATATTAAAAACAGACACTCCAATTTTATTTATATGAATAGATGTATAGATTATCATTATTTTCTAAAATAAAAGTAGCCTAAGTTACTCCTTATTACATCAGCTACCTGCCAATAAAAGTCCCGTCAAAATCGGTCCAGCCATTTCAGAGATTAGCCGGAACAAACAAACAGACGGACAGACAGACAGACAGACAGACAAAAATTGTAAAAAAAAAATATTTCGGTGTATGTACCGTATATATAATCATATGCATGTAGTAAAAAGCGGTTATTTCAATACTAAAAACAGACACTCCAATTTTATTTATATGTATAGATGTATAGATTATCATTATTTTCTAAAATAAAAGTAGCCTAAGTTACTCCTTATTACATCAGCTACCTGCCAATAAAAGTCCCGTCAAAATCGGTCCAGCCATTTCAGAGATTAGCCGGAACAAACAGACAGACGGACAGACAGACAGACAGACAGACAGACAGACAGACAGACAGACAGACAAAAATTGTAAAAAATGTTATTTCGGTGTATGTACCGTATATATATTCATATGCATGTAGTAAAAAGCGGTTATTTCAATATTAAAAACAGACACTCCAATTTTATTTATATGTATAGATTATTAATTTCAATCAATTTTTTGACAGGTAAAGGGGATATTTATTTATTACTATTAATTTTTTGACAGGTAAAGGTTTAAACGTGTGGGATAAAGTGGTTCATAGTAATCCCGAAATGTTTTACGAAAACGCGACGGGTGACATCGCTGCCGACTCCTTCCACAAATGGCGCGAGGATGTGAGAATATCAGCGGAACTAGGACTACAGTTTTATCGGTTAATACTTTTCTTGGAACGAAGTTATTTTATGTCGCTTACTTAGTAGAGTGAAATGGCGGTGGTCCAAGGTCACGTCATATAACGAAATAGCTTTACTGCTTAAGACACAGTAACGATCAAAAGCTTTAGATTAATTTATCCATAAATAATTTAAATGTTCTCGTATTAGTAAACAAAAATCGTTATTTTTGTAATTTCGCAGATTTTCCATAAACTGGGTTCGGATACTTCCGACTGGTTTTCCGAACGAGATCAATAAAGCCGGAGTGAAATATTATAGTGACCTCATAGACGCCCTCCTCGCTGAGGGCATAGAACCAATCATAACGTTGTATCATTGGGAATTACCAGTGAAAATTCAAGATTTGGGTAAAAAAATAAAACTTACATTTTTTTGAAGTGAGAACGTCTTACAAATCAAACGCTTGCTCGAATTCATCATATTCTCATGAAAACATCAACGGGTGGTACCCCGAAGATCACCTAGTAATTGGTGGTAGAGCTTGGTGCAAGCTCGTCTGGGTAGGTACCCCCCACTCATCAGATATTCTACCGCCAAACAGCAGTGCTTGCTATTGTTGTGTTCCGGATTGAAGTGTGAGTGAGCTAGCGTTACAGGCACAAGGGACATAACATCTTATTTCCCAAGGTTGGTGGCGCATTAGTGATGTAAGTGATGATTAACATCTCTTACAATGCCCATGTCTATGGGCGTTGGTGACCACTTATCATCAGGAGGCCCATACGCTCGTCCGCCTTCCTATGTAATAAAAAAAAGTAATACACATATGAAAGTGGTTCGAATAAAAAAAAATAACGTTTAAGTGCTTTTCTCTTTCAAGGTGGATGGGCTAACCCCTTGATAGCTGACTGGTTCGGAGACTATGCGAGGGTCGTGTACTCCTTGTACGCTGATCGCGTTAACACCTGGTTAACACTGAACGAGGCGATAGTTATATGCGATTACGCATTCAATGTTGGAATATTCGCTCCGAATGTCAAGGAACAGCTCCTTGCCGCACATTTGTGCAATAAACATATTATGTTGGCTCACGCGAAAGCATACCGGATATATGACACGGAATTTCGGCCCAAGTATAATGGTGATTTTTTTTTACTTATTTCATGTCTAATTAAAATCTACATTTCAAAACAGTAGACTTAATATCTTGTTGCCCAAGAGTGGCGCATTGGTGGCAAGCGTACAATCAGCGTAACAGGTCAACGAGCGTAACGGGACAATTTTTCGTGGAAGCAGCTGGCGTTCATCGATTTATTAGACGACAACGTCTACGTTAAAAAAAAAGTTAAACTATTGTTTAATCCACAGGTCGAGTATCCCTCGCTAACCACTTACTATGGATAGAACCTCACTCCGCTAAAGATGAGGAACTTGCGAAACTGGGGAGAGAATATATGGTAAAAATTCTAGATTTTATTTATTTTATCCATAAACAACAATGTGAATATAAATATAAAACACAACAACATACACATATAAATACATTTTTAATATGATTCATAAGAACAACAACAGGAATGATGACAAGAATGTAGTAGTACCTTTTTGTGTAGGTTAGTGAACGAACATCAGGTAAGTGGTCACCAATCAGTGGCCCATAGACATAGTTTCATACATTTCTTAAAAAAAAAACAACATCGCCCCTACGGTACCAACGTTGGGAACTAAGTTGTTATATCCCTTGTGCCTGTAATTACACTGGCTCTCTCACCCCTCAAACCCAAACACAACAATACAAAGTACTGCTGTTTTGCGGTAGAATATGGGAGGCCTTTGAATAACAATTCCGATTCTCTGGACGAAAAATGAACCAGCCCTCAGGTCACCGGTACAGGCAATAACACGGGGTGTAATTTAAACTAGAATCAATTTTAGGTGGGTAGGTTTACACACCCAATATTCTCCAAAAATGGCGGATGGCCGCCGTCTATTGAGAAATTGATGCTGAAAAACAGTCTCGCACAAGGTTTCAACAGCTCCAAGGTTCCTATCTTCACTGATGAGGAGAAGGAATTTGTCAAAGGTATTTTTTTTATTATAACATTAACTATGTCGTAAGTGGCTTATTTTAGGGACTTCATATAGTCGTAGCGAAGGCAGCTGTCTGTATGTTTTGTCGTTACAACTAAGCCGATTGTAATAACAATAAATAATAATAATAATATCTTGGGTCACTGGTTACTTACACAAGGCCATCTGATCCCAAACTAATCAGAGCTCGTACTTTGGAAACCAGACAACTGATATACTACATATATACAACTTTTCTTTTGTAAATACATACTTATATAGATAATTACACCCAGACTCAGGACAATGGACATGTCCATGCATACAAATGTCTGTCCTGGGTGGGAATCGAACCCGCGGCGCGATAGGATGACAAATAATTTAATTAAATATATATTATATATTTGTAAGCTTGTAACAATTTCCTACAACGCTGTTGGTAACAAATTAAAACAATTTATGCTAATATCATAGGAACAGCCGATTTTTTCGGCATGAACCATTACACCACGTACATGATCAGACCGGGAAAGAAAGAAGAAGTCACAGAGTATGTGTTCCTAAAAGCATTACCAGACCTGAACGCCGTGTTAGAAACACCACCGCATGCACGTTATGGGGAATCCAAAATTATGCCGGTAATTATAATAGATATTGGCATTCTAACGGCCGAATACTGAAACGTCATTCAAATATGAAGTGGGGCTTAATTATTTGGAACGTCATTAATTTCAAAATTTAGGATGCGAAATTTGAAATTAATGGCGTTCCAAATAATTAAGTCCCAATTCATATTTGAATGACGTTTCAGTATTCGGCCATATGAAATGTAAACGATCGCTTACATCGCTAATGCGCCACCAACCTTGGGAATTAAGATGTTATGTCGCTAAAGATGTGACTTATTCCTCAGGTCTACATTTTATTTAGTCGGTTTATATCGCTGATTTTTAGTACAGGCTAGTTTGAAAATATATTTCATTCTACTGAGAGTTCTATATTCAAATTAATTTGTTTATAAAGTTTTCGCTTTTTTTTTAATATCGCTGTTTATGTAACGATCCAAAAATAAACAGTACGTTGTTTTTTAATATAGTTTTATATGTCAATTAATATAACTTTATAATTAACATGCTGCCTACCTGCCTGCTTGCTTGAACAGTTATTTAGCTAGTATTTTTATAGGAAGTTTCTTGATATAACTATATAATTATAATAAATATTAAACTAGATAACTTATGTAACCCATTATTGTATTTCGTAATGATGTCTAATTTTTTTGAAAATAAATTATGTCACAGCGTTACTTGGAAATATTTTTTTAAATCAGTTTAGTAGTTTTCAAGTTTGCCCATAACAAAAAAACATACAAAAAATAAAATCCTTTCTCTTTACAATAAAAAATAAAGTAACGTATAGATATTCATGAGTTTTGAAAGCTCGAAACACAATTTTGATTCCACGATATCATGTACATAACAATTCACTAAATTTTAAGATATACCCTGAAGGCATCCGGAGGCAGATGGTGTGGTTGAAGAAACAATATGGTGACATTGATATCTTCATCACAGAGAACGGCTATTCGTCAAGAGGTCAGCTCGATGACTATGACAGAATTGACTTCTTCGTGAAATACTTGGAACAGGTAGTTTTCATCACATGCTTATACAGTGTTATTTGTAATGACCCAGCAACCTCGCAGGACTAGATAGCTAACATCATAGGCAACAACTTTTGTTCTACGACTTTTGATAATTTGTTTGATTTTATTTTCATACAAAATAAGTATTAATTTAATTTCCCGCTTGAACGTGTATAAATCTACGCGCAACGCAAAGATCGACGCGTCGCGTCAACCTTTCGTGTATGAATGAAATATAGACCTATAAATGTCACGACAGCATTTGAATGTCACGACAGTATTGAATTACGTGCAAAGTCGTAGAACAAAAGTTGTTGCTTATGGTGTTAGCTATCTAGTCCTGCGAGGTTGCTGGGTCATTAAAAAT
Organism: Nymphalis c-album; assembly: GCA_963151315.1. Classification (NCBI taxonomy): domain Eukaryota; kingdom Metazoa; phylum Arthropoda; class Insecta; order Lepidoptera; family Nymphalidae; genus Nymphalis; species Nymphalis c-album. The sequence goes on from OY720610.1 coordinate 7,065,989, forward strand.
AACCCTGTATACATTGTATTTAAAGGATTTTTTTTTCACGCAGTGGAAACCTCCTTTAGGGGGAGTAACCGGGCTATATGGGATTCTTATCGTCACACTACTCTATTTATATATTTTCAGATTCTATTGGCTATGAAAGTAGATAATATTAATGTCGTGGGATACGCGGTGTGGTCACTCATAGATAACTTCGAGTGGATACATGGATACAAGTGAGTCTATTCTGTGATGATAAATGACTGATTCGACGGCCATGGCGGTCAATTTAAAAGGATATTAACTAACCACGCAGGACCTATTGTGCACAAGCTTTTGAACATAGAAGCACTATTTCCTAGCTGTCATTATCCAATGTGACTGTATTTGAAGGCACGATAGTTTGAACTAGGGACTGAGGAACATCCAATAACTTTTTTATAGGCCCGACCTAGTTTTCGATCGAGGACATAAAGAGCTACGACCGTATATGTATATATCGTGACTGCCTCGTTGGTCTGGTGGCTAGGATTAAGGCTGCTAACTCGTGGGTTCTGGGTTCAATTCCTAGTTCGGGCCAATAAAATGTTATTTAGATTTTCTGTCGAAAATTCTCAATAGCAACCCGAAGTCTGGAAGTTGGAAGTGTGAACACTCCCGTGCCTCGGAAAGCACGTAAAGCCGTTGGTCCTGCGCCTAAACTCTTTCCGGTCGTGTCAGATTGCCATCCCATCGGATTATGAGAGTTAGGGAATAGAGAGTGCACCTGTATTTACGCACACACTTGTGCGCTATAATATGTCCTGCGCAGTTGGCTGATCTCTCTTGAGACTGGCCGCCGTGGCCGAAATCAGTCAAGAGGACCATTATTATTATATCGTGACTAGACTAGTCTTTATCTTATGTATTTGTTTGTTAATAGGTACATAATGATATACTATCTCTACTCTGATCACTAAATGATGTTTTCAATCCATCATTGAATCAATAAAAACTCGCACTAGGCACTCAGATACTGTACCGTTTATTTAAAACGAGAATTAAAAATAAAATAAAAAAGAAACATTCAATTTACGATATTTACTTTTCCAATTAGTGACAACTTTTTAATGAATATCAAAAAGTTAGTGTAATACTACATTGAATAATCGAATTTGATATTCCTTTAAAAATCCAAAAACAATCCTTGATAATTAATTTGCACAATCCAGGTCAAAGTTTGGTTTATACGACGTTGACTTCAAAGACCCTGATAGAAAAAGAACGCCGCGGGCATCTGCACTCTTCTACGCATGCGTTATCAGGAACCGGTCACTCAACGATACTTGCACGAAGGTGGACTCACTCCCGGGCTATACGAGCTCAATGCGAACAAACGAAGCCCATGCTTTGAGAAATAATTTAATTTTTGTATTTATTTTATTATTTTTTAAATGTATTCTCTTTTAATAAGAATTCGTTCAATCATTATAATATTTTTAACCGACTTCAAAAAAAGGAGGTTATCAATTCGTCTGTATGTTTTTTTTTTTGGTGTTGTTACCTCTTCACTTTCGACTGGGTGAATCGATTTCGATGATTTTTTTTTTATTTGAAAGCTGGAGCTTCTTAAATATAGTTTTATTTCTATTGTTTGTGGAATGGAAAATGTATGTATCATAACCAGTAAGTATTTTAATTTAATATGACGTATATAAATATGTTTTTTGTTTTTTTTTTTAGTTTTAATAAAAAATACATAGTTTTTAGATGAATATTTCATTTCGCAATAAGGCCTCATTAAAATAAACGAATTCCAATTTAATTATAGTTATAAATTTAATTGTCAATTGCCAATAACAAAATCACCATTTAAATTTAATTGTTTCTTCACATTAATTGTTTCAAAATTCACTTCCCAAGAGGGTGAAATAGGGGTTGAAAGTTTGTATCGCGGCGCGGGGTCCGTCATTTTTCATGTAAGTATGAAATTTTATATACAAGCCTCTAATTGGAGATAAACAAATACGTATTTCAGGGTTTACCGTACGAAAAAGGTGGGCTTATAACATACATAGTTGTAGGTGAGATGTGCTTGTGTCGCACGCGCAACTTAAGGAAGCGAATAAAAGTCAATTTGTAATGTGTATGTTTTTAAAAGATTCCCGTATTATTATTGCTAGATATATTATAGTGTTTCCTTAGCTGACATCGACTCCAAAAATAACAATAATTGTAAATAAATTATCAACCACACAACACATTCGTACCTACATATTGATGAGTAGAAAATAGTAAGTTAATTATCAAATTATAGAAGAATACGCAATTATTTTTTTACTTTTTAGTGCATATTAATTTGTTTTTTTATGAAGTCGGTTTTTGTTTTGTTAAAATTTTTATTTATTTTTCGATTTTTAGTGAATCTGAAGTACACTCACTAATTTGTAGAATATGGGTAGACCTACTAAACGTGCAGCTCATATGAGACAGCGCCATTTATATTATTATTTAAATATATTAATCTAAAACAGTGAAACATAAAGAAAAATTCATTTTGGTACTTAATTAATAAAAATTAGTTAATATGGTTAAATATAATAATAATAATAATAACAGCCTGTGAATGTCCCACTGCTGGGCTAAGGCCTCTTCTCCTCTTTTTGAGGAGAAGGTTTGGAGCTTATTCCACCACGCTGCTCCAATGCGGGTTGGTGGAATTCACATGTGACAGAATTTCAGTGAAATTTGACACATGCAGGTTTCCTCACGATGTTTTCCTTCACCGTTAAGCACGAGATGAATTATAATCACAAATTAAGCACATGAAATTCAGAGGTGCTTGCCCGGGTTTGAACCCACGATCATCGGTTAAGATTCACGCGGTCTTACCACTGGGCCATCTCGGCTATATACTGGGCCATCTCGGCTATATACTGGGCCATCTCGGCTATAAATATGGTTAAATATATGAATATAAATTAACATGTTTTGATTAAATAGATTTAGTTGGTGGGGTAATTTAGTTGGGCAGCCATAACATAACCAAATAGTTATTTCTAGTAATTTAATTAAATAAACTGTATGTTTATAGATGTTGTGTTATACCATTCTTCACCATAAAATATGACGGAATGTCTGTTTATTAAAAAAAGGGGAAGTATCTATATTATCCTAACTAATATTATAAATGCGAAAGTAAGCTTGTTTGTGACGCTTTCACGCCTAAACCACTAAGCCGATTTAAAAAATTCTTTCACCAATGGAAAGCTACATTATCAGGGAGTAATATAGGCTACATTTTGTCCCCATATTCCCACGGGAACAGGAACTACGCGGGTGAAACCGCGGGAAAAACACTAGTAATCAATATATAAATATACATAAATATAACATCTATATAAGAGTACTTATACGATTCTATATATATATATATATATGTATAATTTTCAAAATTGGTCTCAACTTTTAGGAGATGTTCAAATATGTTTCAATTACAAACATATACATATATACTAATGCTTACATGCATAACTCATATTATAAAGAGGAAAGATTTGATTTTTGTTTGATTTTTTATTACGATTTAAATCAAAAACTACTCGACCGATTTTAAAAATTCTTTCACCCTTAGAAAGCTACGTCTTTACCGAGTAATATAGGTTTTATTATATTTTCAAAAACTTATAGATCCCTACTTAAAATGGTGCAATGTAACCCAACGTATTAAACTGTTGCCTATAAAAGTTGTTATTTCGCGTGCGCTGCGAAAACTATTGACGGTATATAAAGAAGTGTTTTTCACAATAGTACTTTAATTACTTGATCATAACGATGTTATGGTAGGTGAATGATAAATCTAGGTAGCCTATAAAAGATTCGGCCGTGTATCGTTGATTTGCTACTAAGAATTGAAGATTTCCGTTACTTTGTCATGGATCCTATTATCAGAATCTAACCAAACTATCATCAAACAACCCTTGAAGTATACTCTTTCTAATAAAAAAAAAATCATCGAAATCGGTTGGCGTGATATTGAGTTATTCGTCCATTTGTCGCGCACATACCTCATGCAAATTTACGACTTATATGGTTTTCTCATGGATTCCATTGTCAAACCTGGACTAAAAAAAAATGGGACCCCATGGGAAGCAACCCCTTTCAAATTAAAAAAAAATCATCAAAATCGATTCACCCAGTCGAAAGTTATGAGGTAACAAACATAAAAAAAAAAAAAAAAAAAAAAAAAAAAAACCATACAGATGAATTGATAACCTCCTCCTTTTTTTGAAGTCGGTTAAAAAAGGATTATTAATTATTTAATTAAATTTTATTAATTTGACGGCATTAATTATGAAATATGCTGTTTACCGACTGATTGTGCGTATCAATCAATAATAGTTTTTTCACGGAAATCCACAATATAAAAAAAATATATTAATTATGTTTCCTTAAGCATTATTCAAGTTTTTTTTTCTTATATTAATGAAACCTCAAGGGTGCCCTTAAGTATGTACTTACGTACATATGTATGGAAGTAACAATTAACCTTCATTAAAAAACTTACATCAAAATAATGTTAGGGCTATTTTGTTAGAACAAACTCGAAGCTCACCGCACAAATCGATTGTGAAATATCAGAAAGTGTTATGCGATATTGACCATTATAATCATGACATATTAAGAACACACGAATCAAAATAGTATCAAAGGTGACGCAGCGCGAAGTGACCGCCCGGTGTCTTGATTATTTGGTTACGGAAGTCAGAACTATCAACAAATACTATTAAAGTACAGGTCTTATCGGTAAAGGTTCTTTTATTAGGTATATTATTTTATTCCTGACTTGATGCTCTATTTTCAAGATACATATATATTTTTATTTTTATCTTTTTTTTCTTTAATCTACGTCGTATCTAATGTAAGGTAGTAAATAATATCTCGGATCAGTAATGAAGTGAATTCTTTATAACTCTGCTGGTAGAAGTTAGGAAATTATAATGATGATTGTAATTTACTTGAGACTGATTGACTTGAGAACGCGTGAATCTTAACCGGCTTGGGCGTGTATCACTGAATTTTAATGTGATTAATTTGTATTTATAAATCATCTTGCTGGAAGGTGAAGGAAAACCTCGTAAGGAAATGCATGTGTCTAATTTCACTGAAATTTTGCCACATGTGAATTCCACCAGACCCGCATTGGAGCAGCATGGTGGAATTAAGGTCGGATTATCCTCCTGTTTCAATGGTGGTACCAAAAGTTGAATTGTTTGCTGAGTCGATGTATATGGACAATGGCGACAATTATTTCTATTTGAAATAAAAAGCGTATACGCTCTTGGATGCTTTACAAATATATATACATACTGCCTGATATACTTAATACTGGTAAAATAAGGATTTTATCTCTTGCCTCTTTTAATCGATCATTTCACCTAAACAACAGTAACATATCTAAAAATAGCGACATTAGCAACATAGTTACAGGTAAACCTCGTCGATCAGCTCTAGATTGTTTATGAAATAAGAAAAGCAATCTCAGCACCTGGTCTGCACGCCTGGCATCCATTCGTGATTGTATTCAGAGAATAAATAAACCTCCAAATCGATTACACGTCACTTTGTTTTTTTTTTTAGTATAGTGCAGCTATTTTCGAAACGTTTCGAAACCAACGTACGTCGTAAATAATATGAAAAATGCATAATGCATATACAATATGAAGTATGAGGAACCGAAGTAAACAAACAAAATTTATGATATCCTAAATAATATTATAAAAAAATATTTCACCAATGGAAAGTTAAATTATCAGCGAGTAACATAGGCTATAATTATTTTGTTTACGAATTCCCACGGGAACGGGAACTACACGGGTGAAGCTGCGAACAAAACACTACTCAGTAATATGTACAACAATAAATATGTAAATTGCAGCGACTTTCAAATGCAGTCTTATAAACATATTTTTATTATTATATAATATAACTTACTAGCGGTTCACCCGAGGCCTTGCCCGTGACATAATCAAAAAAAAATGGTTGTCTGTAAAGTCGGCTTACGGACGATAGCTTAACGTGACAACGTCATAACAGATAGATGCGGCGCAAGCGTACAATCATCGTAACGGGACAATGAGCGTAACGGGACATGAGTCATCCTTTTTCGTTCATGCAGCCAGCGTTCATCGATTTATTAGACGTTGTCACATCAATAATAAAAAGGGCAAAATGTTTATTATGATTTATTTTAGCTGTGATAAAGTTTGAAGAAGTAACATATCATCCAGACTCACATGACCTTTCGTATCTAAGAATAAGAATAAGAATAACTTTATTTAGGACAAAACAGTACAGAGCAGACAATAAAAAAAAGAATAGAGTAAATTTACAACATTATAAAACTATATACAACTAAAGTAACAAAAACAATTGAACAGGAAAAAAACAAAAAAACAAAATTTAAATAATAAAAAATAACCAAAAAAAAAAAGACTGCAACAGTGCTGTGTCCCAAATAGGTGCACCATTCAGCTTCTAAGTTGGGCTTTAGAGAAAAAGAAAAAACCCAACGCTGATTTTCAATGGTACCCTTTGTAGCTGTGACGTGCTGTGACAAGATGCTAATAGTAAGTTTTTTTAATTAATAAAATGTAAAAATAATGTAAAAAATATGTAATGGATGGATGATATATATCACGTAGATCAATTATGTTACATAATATAATACAAATATATAACTATATACACACATTTACATAAAATGACCTCTTATAAATATACAAATACACAGGCACACTTTTGTTATTGTATAATATGTTTGCACGCAAATACATAAATAAATATAATATTCCATTTGCAACAATATATAAGTTTGTGTAAATATAAAATAAATTTTCAGAAAATATATCCAGACATACATACATACTTTATTGATATATCAGGATAATCATAAGAAGCAACTTGTTTATGAGATAATAATATAATATTTATAAATATGATTTTAAAGTTTTACCACCGAAATTATTGACATAAATATAACAAAGTATTTATTTTGCATAAGAGTATATTACAAGTGGATTCTATATAAACACATTCATACATATACCTACACACATACATACTATGAATTACACTGTAAATTATATAAATATAGTTTATATTTAACACGAAATGTATGTACGTTTTTTAGGATCCGAAGGGGAGGCGGCAAGTTGTTCCAGCACTTCGTTGTTGCATAGCGGAAACTACCACGAAAGGCTGCTGTCCGATGAGCAGGCACACTTAGCCTATAAGATGATGCTCTTGTGGCGTAGTTATTATTTAGCTTTACCCAGCTCAACTTATTGTAGAGGTATATAGGAGCTTTGTTCTGTATAACACCAAACAGCAAGGCTGCCAGGTGCAATTGCCTACGATATTCCATCCTCACCATACCTGCGTCATTAATATATGGAGATACATGTGTGCGAGACGGAATGCTGAAGCAGTACCTGACACAAGCATTTTGAACACGCTGTATCAGATTTTTTGTTCGAGCTAATAGTCTAGGCCCTATGACGGAATCAGCATAATTAAATTTAGAAAGTACCAGAGTATCGCATAGCTTAGTTCGCATGTCCTTACTAAGCACATCTCTTATCTTGTACAAAACCTTTAGCCTGTAAAAACAATTACGTACTGTATTGACAGTGTGCTTTTCAAATCTTAAATCCTCGTCAATTAATAAACCAAGACTTCGCGCTTCCGCAACACGTTCTATTCTTTCCCCTTTTATATGAACATATGGGTTTATATTGCCAATTTGAGTAACTTTTTTTTTTGTTCCTAATATAATATACTTTGTCTTGTTGGGATTTAATACGAGACTATGAGACTCAGACCATTGGGATATACGATTTAAATCTTCATTCAATTTCTGGATCGCCAGATTTGCTTCAATTGGTTTAAATGATATATATATCTGTATATCATCAGCATACACGTGATACTTGCAGTATTTAATTGTTTTAACTATATCGGCACAATAGAGCGCAAATATAATGGGGCCTAAAATGGAACCCTGCGGCACACCTTTATTAACCGAGCAACAGTCTGAAAGGGACCGCGAGCCATCATCACCAGCGATTTCAACCATTTGTTTACGATTACTTAAATAACTTGAAAACCATTTTAATGCATTGGGACTAAATCCGTAGTATTTCAATTTGGATATGAATAACGCTCTGTTAATGGTATCAAAGGCCCGTGAAAAATCTAAAAATACGAGGATTGTGCCCTCACCTAAGTCATGACCACACAGAGTATTGTCTATGACATCAAGTAACGCAGTAGTCGTGCTATGGTGTTTGCGGAACCCTGACTGCATAAGTGGTAAAACATTATGAGACTCTAAGAACTGCGTCAACTGGTTACACACGACTCTCTCCAATATTTTTGACATGCAAGGTAAAATGCTTATAGGGCGTAAATCTTTGAGCTGAAGAACATTATCCTTCTTGGGAATTGGTTTCACTAAAGCAATTTGCCATAGGTCCGGATATGTGCTCGTTAAAATGGAAGTATTAATTATTTTAGTAATGATTGATGATGTGCTTTTTAGCGTCAATGAAATCATGTTTAAAGAAATTCCGTCAATACCAATCGCGTTTGATTTCAATGAGCGTATTATTTTTAGAATTTCAAGTTCATTAGTAGGAGTTATTGTAAAAACAGCCGCACCATACTTATGTGTTTCATAATAATTAATTGTTGTCAATGAAGCATAGTTCCTACCAGGCACATTAAGGAAATAATTGTTTATCATAGATGCGTCATTAAGATTTTCTGGTATATATTGATTATGCTTCTGTTTAAAGTTAATAATTTTGTTTAAATGATTCCACAGTACACTAGAGTTTTTAAAATTGGAATTAATATGCAAATTAAAATAAGCCGACTTCTCTCTAAAAAGTGCCTGTGAGACCTGCTGTTTTATATCCTTATAATAATTTACGCGTGACTCTGAATTAGACCCCCTTACTCTAGCTTGAGCTTCATCCCTTCGTCTCATTAATAGTTTTATGTTATATGTAATCCATGGGTAGTGTCTTTCCTTAATACATATCATTTTATTTGGAGCGATCTCATCAAACACCCATAACAAGTATTCCGTGAACTGGGCCACCATTTCATTTATATCATGGATCCTGCATACATCCTGCCAATCAACCATACTCAGTGTATTGGCAAGACATTCCAAATCTATATCTTTCAGCGGTCTGCAAATAATTTTTTTTGGTGGAATTTTATTTTTCTTAATATTTATTTCACATGATATAAATGCATGGCTGCCAATCCCCGTAACACCATCTATTGTAATTTGACCAACTAAAGTATTAGAGCAGATGAGATCGAGCAAAGTTTCACTATTAGCAGTAAAATGAGTAGCATTAGTTACATGCTGTGTCAAATTGTGTGTCGATAAAAACACGTCTAGTACATGCTTTTGATACTCATGTGTAGCTAGGTAATTGATATTAAAATCTCCCAACAGATATAAGCAATCATGGTAAGGCAAAGAACTAATAGATTCCGACAGTGCATCTAGGAAATCGGTAACGTTAGCCCAGGGTGGACGATAGGCTGTGCCAACTACCAGCGATTTACCATTTAATTTAATGCTAATCCACATCTGTTCCACCGAGGGTACAAAAGGATGCACAAGTGTGCGTGCAGATATACCACGCTTTATGTAAAAGCCAACACCGCCCTCTCTTGATCGTATTTCTGTTGGCCGTGGTTTATGTCGCAATCGGTAATCTGGTACATGTGGAGCTCTGCCGTTTTCCCCAGGACGTAACCAGGTTTCGTTGATTGCTACCACATCCGCTTTATGGCGCTCCATGAGTACAACGAACTCATCATGATGCGAGCCAAGTGAACCCGGGTTAAATAAACCTAACTTCAGACTGTTTGTCTTAACCATTACTAACTGCATAAATTAATAAATAAATAAAATATGAATGCAACCGCTTTTAAAAAACCAATAAACATAATAATATTATATAGACAACGATAATTGTATAAAGCCAAATATCTTATCACCCAGACCGGGAACACAACACTGATGCTCTCATGATATCTTAAACTACTATTATAAAATAGCATTGTGATATGGCACAATACATACATAACCCCCAATACATCATTATAAAAAATATGAAAATAAAATTGAAAAAAATAATTTAATACAATTCTTACATCTACGCAGCGCTCAGACAATATAATTAATAGATTTATAATATTACGAACACATAATATTAAAATACACGAATTTAAATTACGCCAAAAAATGTATGTATGTCGTCGTCCGAACGTATACGTTGAACTGCAGCATCCGTCTCACGTCGCATGTATATTTTTCCGCCTCGAGTCCAGACGTAACGCCAGCCATGACGTTTACCCTCATCCCTGGCCTTATAAAATAAAAGGCGGTTAAGGCGAGTCAGGTGTTCGTTAACATACACTCGAGACGGGCTACCGTCAGTGATGCCAGACGTCTCAATACCGCGCCGCACCCGTGCTGACTTTAAAAACTCATCGCGCAGTGACCGACGCGCCATCTGTAACGTTCATATCACGTTTTTTTCGTTTTGGTAACTTAAATTTAACTAATAACTTTAAAAGAGGCATATTTTGAAATCACAGACAGAAACTTCAGTTATATTTATTTGTATAACGGCCAAATTCCGCATACTAAATATTGAAATTAATGACGTTCCAAATAATTAAGTCCCACTTCATATTTGAAAGACGTTTCAGTATTCGGCCATGAATGTGATAAAGCGTGGAAATGGACCAAATTACAATTCACAACACACACAACCGTTCGTATTCATAATATAAGTGACTGTGTTATTATTAACCTAGTAATTAAAGAAAAATGGATTTAATGAATTATTGTAATGCCTCTTTTTATACTTCATTAGGTGTACCTTTTCTAGTTGCTAGGACAACGATATCATTGGCAAAACTCACACGTGGACATGCTACCCAGTTGCCCAGATATGGTCCTCCAGACCGATTTCGGTCACGGCGGCCAATCTCAAGAGAGATTAGCCAACTGCGCAGGAGATATTATAGTGCACAAGTGTGTGCGCAAACACAGGTGCCAACTATCCCTTCTTGTGGCAACACGATGCCTGACATCAAAATCAGGCAGCGTGATGTTTGTGCAGAGCTGCAATCACTTGATATACGGAAAGCTAGCGGTCCCGATGGAATACCAGCCATAGTGCTGATGAAGTGTGCAGCGGAGCTGTCTCCTGTGTTGACGCGCCTGTTCCAACTGTCTCTCTCTACAGGATGTGTGCCGGATTCTTGGTGAGAAGCTAATGTGCAAGCGGTTCCCTAAAAAGGGGATCGATCAGACCCGGCAAATTATCGGCCAATACCTATCACCTCAGTTCTTTACAGAGAACAGAGAAGAGAGGTGATGGAACGGATCTTAAACAACCAACTGATCCATTACCTAGAAGATCACTGTCTAATCAATGATCGCCAGTATGGGTTTCGACCAAAACGGTCCACAGGTGATCTTCTAGCGTACGTAACACACCTCTGGGGTGAAGCTATCGACAAGCATGGGGAGTCGTTGGCTGTCAGCCTCGATATCTCCAAGGCTTTCGACAAGGTCTGACACAGAAGTCTTCTCTCCAAGCTGCCGGCATACGGTCTGCCAGCTCAGCTCTGCACCTGGATTGCTAGCTTCCTACACAAGCGTAGCCTTCGCGTTTTAGTCGATGGTTGCGCTTCACAATTCCATGTAGTGAATGCTGGGGTCCCCCAGGGGTCTGTGCTATCTCCCACACTGTTTCTTTTGCATATCAATTATATGCTCTCTCTCGGGAACATTCATTGCTATGCAGATGATAGTACAGTGCATGGGGGATACCACGGACGCGCAGTAGCCGGGCGGGCGGAAACTGAGAAGAGGCGGAGGGATCTTGTTGTTGAACTCGATAGGAGGTTAGGACTCATCGCCAAATGGGGCTCTGACAATCTTGTTGAGTTTAACGCCAAGAAAACACAGGTATGCGCTCTCACAGCGAAAAAGTCACCATTTTCCCCTCCTCCTTCCCTCTGTGGCACTACGCTGGAGATACAAAGCAAAGTCGCCATACTGGGGATCGACGTTCGGTGCGACCTCAATCCAAAGGATCACATCGAGGCTGTTATAAAAACAGCCTCACGTAAACTCGGAGTCCTGAACAAGGTGCGGCGTTTTTTCACGCCACAACAACTGCTCCTGTTGTATAAAACACAGGTGCGGTCTTGCGTTGAATATTGCTCGCACCTTTGGAATGGCTCCGCTAAGTACTTACTGGAGGCCTTGGATCGGTTGCAGCGACGTGCGGTCCGCATTATTGGCGACGTAAAGGTCACCAACAACCTCGAGCCTTTACAATTGCGTCGAGAGATAGCGGCACTCAGCGCTTTCTATCGAATGTATCACGGCGAGTGCTCGGAGGAACTATTCTCCCTCATTCCTGCTTCCCGTTTCCTTCACAAATCTACGCGTGCTGGCTCTCGATGTCACCGCCTAACTGTGACATCAATTCCATCGCGAACGAAGAAATTTGGCAACTCTTTTCTTTGTCGCACCTCCAAAACATGGAATTCTTTACCAGCACACGTGTTCCCCTCCTCTTATGACCTGGGTTCCTTCAAACGAGGCGTGAAGAGGCATCTTGCGGGCCGGCAAGGCGGGGGCGGCCAGTGCAGATCATTCTTCCCGACTGCACTAGCCGTCATCGCGTTTGGACTCTACTACCACTTACCATCAGGTGAAGTGGAGTCATTTGCCCACCCGGGCTATAAAAAAAAAAAAAGGTGCACTCTCTTTTCCTCAGCTCTCATAATCCGATGGGACGGCAATCCGACACGACCGTTGAACATCCTGTGAATGCCACTGCTGAGCTAAGGCCTCTTCTCCTTTTTTGAGGAGAAGGCTTAGAGTTTATTCCACCACGCTGCTCCAATGGTTGGTGGAAGTATAAATAAGATATTATCTTTACTAATATGTAAAACTGAACAGTTTGTTTGTTTGATCCGGCTAATCTCAGGATTTACTGGTTTATTTTATTAGGACTAAATTATTTTAGTGTTGTATAGTCCTTTTATCGAGGAAGGATCTAGGTTTTTATTCATAATATTTTTATTAATTATACATGTGTAAAACCGCGGGGCACAGCTAGTGTATTTATAACAATAAATGTTAAATTCATAAGAGCCCTACTGAAATATGCATACAAACTTACAATTGCGTTTAAAATTGATATGTTATTTTCATAAGGATTCATGCTTCGTGACAATTGAACAGCAGGTGTCATTATTTTTTCGTTTCTTTCACAAACAATTACAATAACAGCAGTAACGGTCATCTATAAAAAATTAGAGAAAGAGGTATACGCTATCGTTGACATTTTGAATACCAAAAATCAATAATACAATTTGTGTATCTATTGTAGTTTTGGCATTCGCTAATCTAGACTAATTTTCTCCATTTTTTATAGAATAAGTAGGTGGACGAGCATATGGGCCAACGGATGGTAAGTGGACACCAACTCAAATAGACATTGGCATTGTAAGGGATGTTAACCATCGCTTACATCAACACTACCCTTACTAACCTTGGCAACTAACATGTAATGTCCCTTGTGCCTGTGATTACACTGGCTACCCTTCAAACCGGAACACTATCAAGTACTGCTGTTTTGCGGTAGAATATCTGATGAGTGGGCGGTACCTACCCAGACGAGCTTGCACAAAGCTCTACCAATACGTGCAGCTAATTGAACATACAATCATAATATTTTAGACAGCAAACGTTATGTTTATTCAGGTTGGATTAGATGTTGGATTAGATGACTTAGACAGCCCTGTAGTCTTAAAACGAGTTTCATTTTTAGGGTTCCGTAACCAAAGGGTTAAAACGGGACCCTCTTACTAAGAGACTTACAAGAGTTTATTCCACCACGCTGCTCCAATGGTTGGTGGAAGTATAAATAAGATATTATCTTTACTAATATGTAAAACTGAACAGTTTGTTTGTTTGATCCGGCTAATCTCAGGATTTACTGGTTTATTTTATTAGGACTAAATTATTTTAGTGTTGTATAGTCCTTTTATCGAGGAAGGATCTAGGTTTTTATTCATAATATTTTTATTAATTATACATGTGTAAAACCGCGGGGCACAGCTAGTGTATTTATAACAATAAATGTTAAATTCATAAGAGCCCTACTGAAATATGCATACAAACTTACAATTGCGTTTAAAATTGATATGTTATTTTCATAAGGATTCATGCTTCGTGACAATTGAACAGCAGGTGTCATTATTTTTTCGTTTCTTTCACAAACAATTACAATAACAGCAGTAACGGTCATCTATAAAAAATTAGAGAAAGAGGTATACGCTATCGTTGACATTTTGAATACCAAAAATCAATAATACAATTTGTGTATCTATTGTAGTTTTGGCATTCGCTAATCTAGACTAATTTTCTCCATTTTTTATAGAATAAGTAGGTGGACGAGCATATGGGCCAACGGATGGTAAGTGGACACCAACTCAAATAGACATTGGCATTGTAAGGGATGTTAACCATCGCTTACATCAACACTACCCTTACTAACCTTGGCAACTAACATGTAATGTCCCTTGTGCCTGTGATTACACTGGCTACCCTTCAAACCGGAACACTATCAAGTACTGCTGTTTTGCGGTAGAATATCTGATGAGTGGGCGGTACCTACCCAGACGAGCTTGCACAAAGCTCTACCAATACGTGCAGCTAATTGAACATACAATCATAATATTTTAGACAGCAAACGTTATGTTTATTCAGGTTGGATTAGATGTTGGATTAGATGACTTAGACAGCCCTGTAGTCTTAAAACGAGTTTCATTTTTAGGGTTCCGTAACCAAAGGGTTAAAACGGGACCCTCTTACTAAGACTTCACTGTCCGTCTGTCCGTCTGTCACCAGGCTGTAACTCATGAAACGTGATAGTTACGATTTTTATGATTTTTTTATAGATAATAGTATGGCACCCTTTGTACGCGAGTCCGACTCGCACTTGGCCGGTTTTTAAATAAAGTTTCGTTCGTGAATTTATAACGTTTTAGTATTAATCATGTTTCGTCTTCAAACAGTCGTTATATTGAGGTGAGTCATGTATTTTGTTTTAAGTAACTTTTTATTTGAACGAGATTTTATTAATTTAAAAATCTTATACTTCTTCTTCGTGTGATTAATAACTGAAGGTCGTTCTTGTAAAAAGCTTATAAATAATTTATATATATCTTAATAGGATATTTTTTAATTTAATTTTTAATTCATTTAACGTCATAATTAACTAATAACAAAAATATTTTTATTCTTAATTATTTATCAAATCAGCTAAAATATTATTTAAGAATAATACAATTATTACAAATAGTAATGATACAAATAATAAAAATACATAAGTTTAAATATATTTATTCAATAAAAACACTTAATATATTTTTAATAATATTTACAAAACTGAATTGTTTTATGACACAAATAAATAAATTAATAGTATTTTTGTAATTTTACTATTAATTTATTATAAAATACTTTTATTCTTATTTAATTAAGAATAATAGATATATAACTTTTATTCAATAAAAATACTTAATATATTTTTAATAACATTCCAAAAATTGTTTTTTTTTATAATGCGGATAAATAAATTATTAGTAAATTAAAAAAAAGTTTTTAAAGAAAAGCTTATATATAATATTTCTTATCTGTGTTGTTGACCATATAGGAGTTCCATTATCTGGATATCCTAGTTATATAATCAGGGTATAAAATAATAATTTTCGCAAGATTGGTGGCGCATAGGCGATGTAAGCGATGGTTAACATTTCTTACAATGCCATTGTCTATGGGCGTTGTTATCACTTACCCACATGCTCGTCCGCCTTCCTATAAAATAAAAAATAATAATAATCTTTAGCGTATTATTAATTAAAGGATTTTACGAGCTTACAACTTTATTTTATTTTCCTCGTAGCCTTATAAATAACAATTTAATTATATTTATAACATAATGGATATCGAAAAGGTCACTATAAATTAAGTTATCTAAGTAAATAGTTTGACTGGGCTGTGTGCCTTCAGTTCGAGGATCGCGCGATTGTTTCGCAAACATCATACAACTAGCTGTGCCCCGCGGTTTCACCCGCGTATAATTAATAAAATAAATAATGAATAAAAATGAGCTTAGAACCTTCCTCGATAAAAGGACTATACAACACAACAATAATGTTTAAATTCAGTAGTTCCTGAGATTATCCGGATCAAACAAACAAACTTTTCAGCTTTATATATTAGTATAGATATAGATCGATCGACTTTTCCACTGGTCAACTTTCAAAAGTAAGTAACGTAACAGCCTGTGAATGTCCCACCGCTGCGCTAAGACCTCCTCTCATTCTTTAGACACTTACGGGTCTCCTCATGATGTCTTAACCGTCAAGGGTGACATGACACCATATTCAGTGGTGCTTTCCATGGTTTGAGCCCACGGTTTTTTTGTTAAATACAAAAAAAGGACAAAAACTAAACAACTCGCTGAGTTTCTTTCGCCGGTTCTTCTCAGGGCTGGGTGTTTCTTTTCCGAACCGGTAGTAGTTTCCAGTTTGGCAATCAATGAGTAAGTGTAATACTTCAATATTTAATAAAGTATTTTGAAATTTGAATATTCGACGAGAGTTCTAACCACTGGGCCTTCTCGGCTTGCAGAAAAGAATATAACATCCAAATTTATAGATGAAGTTAAAGTTAAATTAAAAATAAATTCGAGAAATAAATTAAAGTTAAATTCGAGATTAAAAATTAAGTTTATTATATATATGTATATATGAAAAAGAAATGTGTTAAAAGTAGTTGCTTATTTATTAATCTGTTGTCGATACACTACTAAATATCTAAAATGATTTTATTGCAGTTTTAATTATCAAAACAAACCCGTCTAAAAGGTCAATGTTGAAGTAGATCCGAGCTGTTTTGTTTTGTTTGAATTAGAAAGTTCTGGATTTTTCTGTCGATAATTTTCAGTAGCAGTTCAGAGTCTGGAAATTGATAGATTGAAAATTGAATCTGAAAAACTTATACTGCCGTTTCTCGAAAAAGACAGCAAGTTTTTGGTCCAGTGGTTTCATTAAGCGTACTCACGTCTCACTTACACTATAATATCTCCCGTGCAATTGGCTGCTTAAATCGTCAAAAGGTCGTCTAGCGATATAAAAGTTGCAGATTCGATCCTGACCCCATCGACTGTATTGTCATGGACATCATTGTCTCCACCAACACAAGCTGTACGCTCAATTGGAGGGTTAACATGACTATTGGTAATTCCTCAAAAGCATTATAATAGTCCTCCAGACCCATTTCGGCCACGGCGGCCAGCCGCAAGAGAGTTTAGCCATATTATTGTCCACAAGTGTGTGTGCAAACAAAGGTTCGCTCTATATTCCCTAACTCTCATAACCCGTTGGGACGCATTTATTAAAAGCATTACTATTAGCATTTATCAAAAGTATTCTTTAAAAAAATTTGTCATCTTAATTGGTCAGAAGCACGTCATCAACGTCATGATCTTTTTCGTTAGAACTGTTAGACCGAGTCCAATTTCAGTGGTTAGAGATAATGTTATAACTTTTATGTGTTATAACGATTGTGTTACAACTTTTATTTCGCAACGGCGCCCGCTGTACGTCGCTGCTATCGCCTTTCGCACTTGGTTGAGTGACACGCGAAGTATATTTTTCAATATTATTTATTATAATTTTAATATCTTATGAAATTGACCATTCGAATTTTGCTTTAGTGCGAAAAACAAACTCAATCGTCAATGTATTTATTCAA
The DNA here is from genome assembly GCA_963151315.1 of Nymphalis c-album. Classification (NCBI taxonomy): domain Eukaryota; kingdom Metazoa; phylum Arthropoda; class Insecta; order Lepidoptera; family Nymphalidae; genus Nymphalis; species Nymphalis c-album. The sequence continues at coordinate 7,083,891 of OY720610.1, forward strand.
TTGTTTTTTCCTAATATAAAAATATTTAAAATACTACTCTGAACTGTACGATAACGAATTTTACTTTATCGCACAATAAAACAAGTCGTGTTTTGCTTATTATATATGCATATTACATCTAATGTGCTCTTTATATAATAAACACATGTTTGAATACAGCATTTTGAAAACAATATTTTGATTTAAAGTGTTATTGAGTGAAAGGCAGAAGAAAAAAAATATGGTCAACCCTTCGCTGGAAAAGTGTGTAAAGCGACTGCATCGGCTACATAAACTTCAAACGTGATATAATTTTGGACAAATAGTATAATTTTATCTTCCATGAACAATAATTTTTTGAGTATCTGCATCCAGCACGACCCTATCGTCATGCCTCTGGCGGCCGTAAATTGAACTGAACGGCGTCATTAAGTTGACGTACCCACTACTATTATTGCAAGTACCGTGTATACGACCTTCATTTCAATAATCGAATATAGTGTTCTTTTTTTAAAATATTCCGATTGCGTCTTATTGATCTCATTTGTTTTTTCTACAGACTTACGAACGTGCCCTTTTGCGTTTCCGCTGCTTGATCTTTTATGGCTCCATTACATACATATTAATTGTTAATTACGAACATAATGACTAAATAGGTAAACTAATTTATTTATTAACCTAAATAGCTGCACATTTGCGTTTTTATATCGCCTTGGATTTCGCGCCATCGCTGCTTAAGGATGATGTAATTGAAAATGGTGGTTTTAGTTAGACAAAAGGAATCCATTTTTATTACCTATTTGTCAGTTTACCGAGGTAGGCAAATGGGCCACTTGATATTGGTCATCATCCCTAGACCCTGTCACTGTAAGAAATATTAAAATCCTTGCATCAATCCTTCACCAACCTAAGGAACTAATTTACCTCTAGGACGGGAGTATACCAACTTCCAGACTCTGGGACTGATCCACATCACTCTCCAAAAATTGATTTTTTATTTTAACATAATAACATATACAAAGTATATAGCCTACTTCCTGCAAGCTCATTCATTTCTTCTTCTATGTGTTTCTCACCTATTTCCTCCCAAACAGCTTGACCTATTTGGGTGAAATTTTATGTGAATATTTCAATGTGTCTCTGGATGGTTTGAAAGCACAATTGGACCCAGTAGGCGCTGCTGTCGGTATGTCACCAACTGAGAAAATGTCTCTATGCAGTCTGCCTAGTCCGCTAGTCTAGACTCTAAACATATAAAAACATTGATTAGTTTTGTGTTAGATCATAAGCCGGGTCAACATCCTTTCGTGTATTTAATTAATATATATTTCCTAATTAATTACATTTATGTAAATAAATTAGAAAAATATTAGAATATATTAATCTAAAACATGTATTTAAAAAAACCGGCTTAAAAATTAGCATAATCTGAATATTATTTGACAATTTATAAACATTGTATTTTTTTTTTATTTCATAGAAAGGCGGACGAGCATATGAGCCACCTGATGGTAAGCGGTCACCAACGAACTTAGACAATGGTATTGTGATAGATGTTAACCATCGCTTACATCACCAATGCCACCAACCTTGGGAACTAAGATGTTATGTCCCTTGTCCCTGTAATTACACTGGCTCACTCACCCTTCAAACCGGAACACAACAATAGCAAGTACAGCTGGTTTGCGTCTGCATCTGATGAGTAGATGGTACCTACCCACTTCCAACATCCAGACTCCGGGTTACTACTGAGAATTTTCAACAGAAAATCACAATAACATTTTATTGGCCAGACCTGGGATTTGAACCCAGAACCTCCAAATTAGCGACCTAAACCCTAGCCACTAGACCAACGAGGCAGACAATAAATAATAATGACAAAACTAATAAATAATTCCCGTTTCAGTTTTCTCCTGCAAGTATCATGGTGTGTCGACCTGAAGTTCCCTCCAAAATTTAAATTCGGAGCCGCCACAGCAGCTTATCAGATAGAAGGAGGCTGGAACGCTGATGGTAAGGATCATTTATTTGGTTAAACCTTACTAACATCTATACTAATATTATTTAAAGTGAAAGCCTTCTGTCTGTTAAGATTTCAAATCATTAAACCGATTTTGATAAAAGTCAGTATGAAGCAAGATTGAACCCCAATAACGGACAAAGGCTATTTTATTATTGTCTTTTTTATTTTATATGTAGGCAGACGAGCCTCCTGATGGTATAGCATTGTAAGAAATGTTAACCATCGCTTACATCGCCAATGCGCCACCAACCTTGGGAACTAAGCTGTTGTTTCATTTGTGCCCTGTAATTACACTGGCTAACATTTCAAACCGCAATACAACAATACCAAGTACTGCTGTTTTGATGTAGAATATCTGATGAGTGGGTGGTACCCAGACGAGCTTGCACAAAGCCATACCGAGTGAATTTACCAAATATCCGCCCCTCTCTCCCTAACACGCGAATAACAATAATTATTATTTATTAACAATTGAATTTATAACAAATAATACTTTTCAAATGTCTTCATATATTAAGCAATATTTTCAACAGGTAAAGGCGAACATATATGGGACAGGCTAGTACATACGCACCCTGAAAAAATACAGGAAAACGCAACAGGTGATGTCGCTGCCGACTCATACCATAAATGGCGTGAAGACGTGAGAGTTGCTAAGGAACTGGGACTTCAGTTTTATAGGTAAACTAGATGTGCCCCGCGGTTTCACTCGCGTACAATAAGAATATAATGAATAAAATCAGCCTAGAACCTTCCACACAACACAAAAACTATTTTTAAAATTCAAACCAGTAGTTCCTGAGATTAGCCGGATCAAACAAACAAACTCTTCAGCTTTCTATGTATATTAGTAGATATATAGATATAAATTTTATATAGCAATAAATATGATGTCCTGTTGATTAACTTTGATTACAGTGGAAATTTTCAACGTAGAACTACTACTGCGGACATATTACAGAAGATAGGCGGACGGGCAATGATTACTACTCATCGCCCATAGACATTGGCACTGTAAAATCACAAATCATCCGTTATACCACCAATTCGCCACAGACCTCGACAACCATGCTATGTCCCTTTGTTCCTGTAGTTACAATGGCTCATTCTAACACTACCTATTGCTGTTCTCAATTAGACGAGCGGGTTGACATAGCTGGTAGAATTGCCTTTCGCGCCGCATGTCGTGAATTCGATTCCCACCCAGAACAGAAATTTTGAACATGAACATATTGTATCTTTGCCCTAAGTATTTACAAAATAAAACTAGTATATTTAGTTGTCTGTTTTCCATAATAGAAGGTCTGCTTAGTTTGGGGTGAGATTGGCCGAGTGTGAATAATGTCCCAGGATATTTATTACTATTATTACTTATATTTTACTATTGAATTTTATTGTTATTAATCCCGAATGCTACTTAATAAATTACCTAACTTATTGTTTAGTTGAAGTTCCTAATGTATATCCCCGTCTCTTTACCTAGCCTTAATTCTACAGATTTTCCATAAGTTGGCCGCGCATTCTACCAAATGGTTTTCCGAAAAAAATAAACAAAGCCGGAGCCAAGTATTACAGCGACCTCATAGATGCTCTCCTCGCTGAAGGTATAGAGCCAATCATCACAATGTACCACTGGGAACTGCCAGTCAAAATTCAGGATATGGGTAAGTGTAAAGTTAACACACACATAAATAAATAGCAGTCACCTTAATGGAATGGTATAAGCCGAGATAATTCAGTGGTAAGAACGCGTGAATCTTAATCGATGAACGTGGGTTCAAAACCGAAGCAAACACTACTGAACTACATGTGCTTAATTTGTGATTATAATTATTCCCATGTTTGTCGGTGAAGGGAAACATCATGAGGACACCTGCATGTGTCAAATTTCACTGAAATTCTGTCACATGTGTATTCCACCAATCCGCATTGGAGCATCGTGGTGGACATAGCTCCTTACCTTTTCCTCAAAAAAGGTAAAGAGGCCTTAGCCCAGCAGTGGACATTCACAGGATGTTACTGTACTATTAAATTACTGTAACAGCCTCTTAATGTCAATCATGTACAGTTGCCAAGAATTTCACCAGAAAGTTCGGTTAAAATCTACGTATTTTATCCATTGAATCCTTTCAGCTTCCCAATATAAGTCACAAAGTATTCAAATTTTTCAACATAAATTAGTATTAATATTGCAGAATTTACAAAACATACAGTTGTTTGATTTTTCCAATAAATCGAACAACATACCGATTATGTTTTTTTTTATTTCATAGGAAGGCGGACGAGCATATGGGCCACCTGATGGTAAGTGGTCACCAACGCCCATAGACATTGGCATTGTAAGAGATGTTAACCATCGCTTACATCGCCAATGCGCCACCAACCTTGGGAACTAAGATGTTATGTCCCTTGTGCCTGTAATTACACTGGCTCACTCACCCTTCAAAGCGGAACACAACAGTACCAAGTACTGCTGTTTTGCGGTAGAATATCTGATGAGAATTATGTGAATGAAAAACAAAATTCGAAAGCCGAATTAGAATAAAACATTGAAAAATTGGATAATAAGAATATAAGGACACTTTTCTGTACAAAAAATAATAATAATATTAATTTCAAGGTGGTTGGACGAATCCTCTGATCGTCGATTGGTTCGGTAACTACGCGAGGGTCTTGTACTCTCTCTACGCTGACCGCGTCAAAACCTGGCTAACTGTCAACGAAGCGAACGTTGTCTGCGACTGTGGTTACAATGCTGGAATATATGCACCTATTATTAAAGAACCTGAATTCGCCCCATATATATGCAATAAAAACATATTGCTTGCTCATGCTAAGGCATACAGGATATTTGAACATGAATTTAGGCACAGATATTATGGTATGCTATTATTGTGATTTTTTTTTACTGCCTCATTGGTCTAGTGGCTACATATAAAGCCGCAGACACAGTGGTCCTAGGTTCAATTCTCAGGTCGGGCCAATATAATGTTATTAAGATTTTTGCGAAAATTGTCAGTAGCAGCTAGGAGTCTGCAAGTTGGAAGTGAACGCAGGACTAACGTGCTTAACGTGCTTTCCGAGGCACGGGAGTGTACACACTTCCAACTTTGAAACTCCGGGCTGCTACTGAGAATTTTCTGACAGAAAAACCCAATAACTATTTATTGGCCCAACCTGGGAATTGAACCAAAGCCACCGAGTCTGCGGCCTTATATCAAGCCACTTTTTTTTTTTTTTTTTTTTTTTTTTTTTTCACGCAGTGGAAACCTTCCGAAGGTACCCGACTCCCTTGGGGGAAGAACCGGGTTATGTGGGATTCTTACCCACTAAAACCACTGCGATGGCCGTCCTCGGCACGGATCGGAGAGGCTGCGGGATCGTGTTGATATAACGCATCCGCGGCCCTTCCCGTGCTGTGCTCCGCTCGTGGCTCGGCGTAGCTCTCCTCAGGGGGCGAAGGTAATTTCGCCCCCCCGCACTCCTCGCTAGTGCGTACGACAGCGCGAGGCCATCCCGGCTGCCGTCCTCCTCTGGGTCGTCTGAAATAGGATACGCGAGGCCCCTACCTCACGTATCCACGGCCCCAGGGTTACGCCCTATCTTTTAAGCCCCGGACGTCGGGGCTGTGGGAGGGCCGAGACGACGCCGACGTCGTCTCCGCCGAGCAGGATCGGCCCTTTCCCGTTCCCGCTCCGCTGTCTCCTTCTGGACCATGACGGTCTCACAGAAGGAGGCTACAGCCCTCCACGCCGATTCCCTGCGTAGCATCGCCGACACGATTGCTCGCAGGGAGAGGTCTTGTCCGACTTCACGGACCAGAATCTCCCTTTCCACACTCCACGCTGGGCATGCCTCCAACGTGTACTGGGCAGTATCCCGGTCCGCGCCACAGTGGTGACACATCGCCGTCGATTCGCGTCCGATCTTACACAGGTATTCTCCAAAACAACCGTGACCGGTCATTACCTGCGTAAGTCGGAAGGTGACTCGTCGCTTTCGTCTCATCCAGGCTTCGAAGGCTGGCAGGATCGCTCCAACGACGCGTTTGCGCGCGTACCGTTCTTCGCAGAGACGGTCACGCCACGTCGCAAGAGCCCTCCAGTGTTCCCGCCGCTTCAACGCTTCGAGCGCACTCGGAGGGGGCGCGTTTTCAACGTTCTGACGGAGGATGCGGGTCTGTTCATAGACCCTAGCGTCCATATCCGCCAGAATGTCCAAGGGCGGAAAGCGCGCTAGGACGGTTGCCGCCTCATAGGATATCGTGCGATATCCCCGTACTATGCGGATGGCCACTCTCCGCTGCGAACTTTGGATCTTAGTTCTGCAACGGCGAACGCCCGACAGCCTGTGAGACCAAACGGGCGCCCCGTAGAGGGCCATCGATCGCACGACACCGGCATAAAGACGGCGAACTTCCTCCCTCGGTCCCCCGAGATTAGGCAGCAGTCTGTGCATGGCACCCGCTACCTTCTCGATCCGGGGGGCAAGGCGCTCGAAGTGCTCCTCGAAGCCCCAGCGACCGTCCAGTGTGAGGCCTAGGTATTTCATGTACCTAGCCACCTGGACGTTTGAGTCACCTACGCGGACGTGCGAATCGGGCGGTTCCCTGCTCCTCGGCAGTTTATGGAACCATAGCGCCTCCGTCTTATGAGACGCTATCCGTAGGCCCAATTCGCAGATCTTGCTGACGACGATGTTTACCCCGAGCTCAGCGAGCTCTTTGGTTCTCTCAAAATTCTCCCCCGATGCCAGCACCAAAGTGTCGTCTGCATAACAGACGATGCTGACACCTTCAGGGAGAGCGACGCGCAGGACTGCGTCATACGCGAGGTTCCACAACAGAGGCCCCAAGACAGACCCCTGTGGGACCCCACAGCAAACCTCTCTCCGGGTCCTCGTACCGTCTTGCACTTATATCAAGCCACTAGACCAACGAGGCAGTTACTGGCATTAACTCCTAATTAAAAATATGTATCTCTGTATATAGGTATATAGAAGATGATAAGATCACAGATCTGTAGGTAAGTTATATAATGGTTTTATAAATCATTTCCAAATTAAATATATTATACCATTATATAACCTACTCCAGATCTGTGATCTTGATACTGTATTACATAACACAAATGAAAGTGTACATTGTGATATTACGTATTTCATTACAGCGCGAATATCACTCGCTAATAACCTCATGTGGATCGAGCCTTACACGCCTGAAGACCACGAACTCGCTGAACTTGGACGAAATCACGCGGTATTTTATATTTAATAACTAAGAAAATGGCTTACTATGGTTCTTTAAAAAAAAGTAAAGTTGAAAATTCTGCACTTATGTTTAGAACTAAAAAACTGGACCGATATTGATGAAGTTTTTGGTTACGATTAAGTTCCATGATATTTTCTACAAAAAAAAAACAGGTGGCAGTGTAATAAGAATATTGTTTGCAGGCAGGTAGATATGCCTACCCAATATTTTCAAAAAAAGGTGGTTGGCCTCCTTCCACGGAAAAAGTGATGCTGAAATACAGTCTCAAACAGGGGTACAATGAGTCCAAGCTTCCCGCATTTACAGAGGAAGAGAAGATATTTATCAAAGGTTCCATGTTTCTATGAACTTTGTGCCCATAGTCATTTCCATTTATATTTTACATTCGAATCGATAAAATCAAAATATAATACTTTATTTGAACGGAATGACTATTGCACCGTAAATTAAATGATCTCTATACAAACATTTATATACAACTCTTACGCCATTATCTATTTAAAATATATGTATATAGGTAGTAGAGCTTGCAGTACACCCGTTTGGGTAGATAACACCCGTATGTAACATATTCAACAGGCCAACAGTGTTGTGTTCCGGTTTGAAAGGTGATGAGCCAGCGTTATTACAGGTACAAGGGACATAACATCTTAGTTCCCAAGGTCTTTTGTTTTTATTTCATAGGAAGGTGGACGAGCATATGGGCCACCTGATGGTAAGTGGTCACCAACGCCCATAGACAATGGCATAGTAAGGGTTGTTAACCATCTCTTACATCGCCAACGCGCCACCAACCTTTGGCATTGGTTGGTGTGGCATAGGCGATGTGAGTAAATATATATAAACATTTATATAAGCTTACTAATATTATTATGAAATTAACAGGCACAGCTGATTTCTTAGGCGTTAACTATTACACCACAAATATGATCAGAGCAGCCAAACCAGGAGAAGACCTCGGCATGTGGTTCTTAACTGGTGCACCAGAATTGAATGGTATATTGGAACAGCCTCCCAATGCGTATTATGGATATTCTAAAGTTTTACCGGTAATCACTAGTAATAATAATAATTTACCAACTTATGTTATTCAACTATGTCTCATATCCATTTGTTATCAGTAACTTGAAAGCATCTAATAAGAAAAAAAGAATTAACCATCACCAACTGATTTTATTTAATATGTTAAAAGGTACGCTTATTTACCACGGAAACGAAAAAAAAAATATATAAAAAAAAATTACTTGATGGGTTGGATGGATTGTAGGGCTTTATACAAGCCCGCTGGAAAGTTATCAACAAACAGCAATACTTATTTGGTTAGGTTTTATGTTTTGAGGGTTAAGTACAGCGGTTGTGATCACTCGTCATCAGATGGCCTGGCTGCTGTTCCCCATCCATTTTAGAAAATAAAAAAGTGATAATTTTTAACCGCATGTACATTTTTAGATATATCCTCAAGGCCTCCGAAAACAGATGGCGTGGTTGAAGGAACAATATGGTGACATCGATATTCTGATCACAGAGAACGGCTACTCTACAAACAATTATGATCTCGAAGACTATGAGAGAGCTGACTTTTATCAGAAACACTTGGAACAGGTTGCTTTTAATAATAATAACAAAATGGCTGACGCTTTATCGCAGGTCTTCTCAATTCATATTATATTAGTTACAAGGAAAACAAATTTTGGTCTATTTCTTCGATTCGAACAAGGGTACAGTTGAGCACTTTGTTGGATTTTTGGACAGTTGCACCCAGTTTTTCTTTATCCGTGGTATGAATTCCAGGTTAGGGCGAAAAATGTTGCTGGATTTTCCTGTCAAGAAATTTTCGACTTTGTCACAATACAGCTCTCAAATCACATAAATCTGTTAATCTCAAAAAATTCTCAGAAAATTCAAAATTTCCGATGAAAATGGTTTTTCGTTTCTGTCATGACATACATGCTAATTTACTTAAATATTAATTGTAATATTAATAAGTCTAATTATTTCACAGGTGCTATTGTCAATTAAAGTGGACAATGTCAGTGTTGTAGGCTTCGGGGCATGGTCATTGATCGACAACTTTGAGTGGTTGGCTGGATATACGTAAGTGTGAACTAGTATATGTTTTTGGACCTCTAGTATATGACAACTGCTTACACAAATCTTCATTCGTTGGGGGTTTTATGCATGATGGTAACTGGCCACCTATTGGCATTATAAGAAGTATAATTCACTTTTACCGATAATGCACCACCTACCATGAGATTGAAGATGTTCCATGATGAACTTTGAACTCAGAACATAACAATACAAATTAGGACAGATTGCCATCCAACGCATGCTTGCGCAGAAGTTGAATTAATAACACAAATGAAGCACATGATAACTGAGATATCCGGACAACGCTTCGCATGTTCTAACCAGTGAACTCAGCTTGTTATTAAAATTAAAAAAAAATTGTTAAATCAATTTACACGCGAAATGAATGAAGCTCTAACATCAACAATTTATTTCAGATCCAAATTTGGTCTCTACGAAGTGGACTTTGAAGACCCTGATAGAAAAAGAACTCCGCGGGCATCGGCACACTACTACGCATGCGTAATCAAGAACCGGTCACTCAACGATACTTGCCTTAATAAGAAGTTAATGGCGGGATCATTGCACTCCAAACGGACAAATTCAGCGGATAGTGCCCAAAATTTCGCAAAAAGCTTACAGTTCATATTTATTATGTTGTTGTTCAAATTTCTCAACTGAAGATGACATTACTATCACTCATCAACAAGATCTTAACTATTCGCCCGATTGACTTGATATTTGTGACAGTTAATTCTTCGCCGACGTAGACTCACTAAGAACTGATTTAACGCAAATCCTACCCAAAATACATTTTTCCTTCTTATCTACATGGGACAAGCCGGGTCGATTAGCTAGTTTATTTATATAGTAACTTACGTTGTTTTTAAAAGTAAAGCTTCTGGTTATACCACTACAGCTAATAAGCTGAACTAATTATGTACTGTACTCCAACTAATGAAATTTTTGTTTTTGTTAAATATGTGCATAATAAATCATGTGGCGTAAAAAGCTTTATCGGTTGTAGCATGGTTATAGCGTTATTGATTCTAGACAACTTTTAGACAGGGGGCTGATGATAAAATATGTGTAGTACAACAATTACACTACATAATAATTAAACTTAATATAAATTCAAATTCTAATAAAATAATATGAACTATATACATATGTTTTACTTATTAACCTCAAAATATCTCACTTCTTCTTCCTGCCTTTATCATACTACGTCGGTTCGACACAGCATGTCTTTTCCTTCCACTTTTTTCTGTAACTAGTCATTTCATTAGTTACCGCTTTCATACACAGATTCTTTCTAACGCAATCCATCCACTTTCTTCGGCCTTCCCCATCCCCTTTATCCGTCAACATTCATGCTCATCACCCTTATAGTAACATGCTTTTCATCCCTCCTCATGACATGTCCATACCACTCTAATCTATTACTCTTCAACTTTTCATCTATTGGTGCTTCTTTCAGACTTCCTCTGATATACTCGATTCTTAGCTTGTCAATTCTAGTTACACCGCACATCCCTCTTAACATTCGCATCTCTGCCACATGCATTCATTTTCTTTTGCTGCCCAACATTCAGATCCATACAACACAACAGGCCTTATTAAACTTCCCTTGAATCCGGAACCGCCTCTTCTTGCAACAAATTATTGAAAAACTTAAAAACCTATTACTTTTTGTGCAAGCTCGTCTGGGTAGGTACCACCCACTCATCAGATATTCTACCGCAAAACAGCAGTACTTGGTATTGTTGTTGTTGCCGGTTTGTAGGGTGAGTAAGCTAGTGTAATAAAAGGCACAAGAGACGTAAGATCTTAGTTCCCAAGGTTGGTGGCGCATTGGCGATTTAAGCGATGGCTAAATCTTTTACAATACCATTGTTTATGGGTGTTGGTGACCACTTACCATCAGGTGGCCCATATGCTATAAAAAGCCACTTCCACCCATCCATAATCAGAAACTTTTATGCAGGTATAACGTCAGGTCACACAGCTTTCCCGTTCTTCATTACTTGTGTTTATCACTTAATCTAATATGTAACTTCTATACAAAAAACAATAATGGGTGCGTATTGCGCTTAAAGTTTTTTTTATAGCCCGGGAGGGCAAATGACTACTCCACCTGAGGGTAAGTGGTAGTAGAGTCCAAACGCGACGACGGCTAGTGCAGTCGGAAAGAATGATGTGCACTAGCCGCCCCCGCCTTGCCGGCCCGCAAGAAAAACAATGTTGATTGAATGCCATAAGTAATATTGATAAAAAATATATTAGTAATAAGGTCCTCCAGACCGATTTCCGCCACGGCGACCAATCTCAAAAGAGATTAGCCAACTGCGCAGGGGATGTTATAGTGCACAAGTGTGTGCGCAAACACAGGTGCAATCTCTTTTCCTTAGCTCTCATAATTAGTAATAAAGTATTAGTAATACTTTTTTTTATGTTTGTTTGTGTATGTTACATAATCTTGTGACATATTTCAAGTCACGTAACAGTCGATATATGATTGTGATCGTTACCTGATTTAAGTTGAATAGTGTTTGGGGGACACACCCCCATTGAAAAGGGAGGATCCTACGACCAGACGGGTGTTGTGTCTGGTGGGCTACTGCCCCCAGTTGATTGTTGTCGGGTTCTTGTATTTATGTTCAATCGCTCTGATAACTTTAATATCGCGATGTAGGATACGTCTGTTCATAGTTCGTATGTGGCGAGATAGATGTCGCTACAAGTGTATTATAAACAAAAACATATTAATCAAAGCTGGTTAATTTTTCGCCCAGAGAACCAGAATTGCGAGTCAAAGGGGAAATGCTCCTAGCATTCTCGCTAGCATTTTTTGTATTTACTTAGGGTTTTAATGTAAATAAATACTGTAAATAAATTACGAATAATATAAAAAAAAAAACTATTTGTAAGCGCATAAAAAGTGCAGACTTATTAGCATATTCTAATCTCTTGGTATATTTATAATACTGAGATATTTTTCCCTTTTCTGGCGTGTCGCTAATTGAGCGCAAAACATTCTGCTGTCACGTATAAAAGAGATGTTTCAAATTCAGAAATGTTTAATGATGATGAATATAGAAACTAAGTTATACTACAGTATATATTTAAAACAATATAATAATGAATTACACATTATGATCAATATATAAACACAATAATCATTTTAATTTTAATTTATTTCTATGAATTTAATCTATACTAATATATAAAGCTGAAGAGTTTGTTTGTTTGATCCGGCTAATCTCATCAACTAGGGGTTCGAATTTAAAAAATATTTATCGAAGAAGGCGCTAGGGGATTTTTGTGCCTCTATAATGTAATGTAATGTAATAATGAATCCTTTTAATATTTAAGTTAATAGTTTATAATTTAAGTTAATTTAAGTAAAATATTTGCATATTGTAAATATAGTGAATAAAGTTTTTTATTATTTGTCCGTAATTGAATTAGGACGAGAATTTAATACCCGATCGGCTCATTTCGTAACGTTATTCTCATTTACAACATTAGAAATCTAGAAATGCTAACTACACGCTTTTTATAACTTATAGCTTATAACTTATAGCACAGGAGCGATGACCCGTTGGCCCATACTGCGAAGGAATAAGCCGACCTCTTGGGCTCTCTCTTCGCGTCCAACTCGACTTTCGATGACCAGGGAAAGACACCACCGACAATCTTGCAGTGTGAGTGCAGTTTGTAAAGCACTTCTTTCCTTGGACATCCATAAGCCGAGTGGGCCCGATGGCTTTCGTCCAATCGTGCTACGTACTGGTGCTCCCGAGTTGGCGCCGGTCTTGATGCGTCTTTTCCGTCACTCCTTCACATTAGGCATAGTCCCGAAATCTTGGAAGACTGCTCTGGTGCACCCGATCCCTAAAAGAGCAAGGGTCTTACAAAAAAATATATATTATTGATCATCGAGTGTAATAATAATCAAACTCCTTAAACGTGAGACATGACAGGCGCACACACCTAACTGAAAGGAGAACGAATGGCATTTTTTTAATATGGATAAGTAACGAAGTATCACAGGATATACAAGAACTTGTTTTTATATGACCTTAATATATATTCGTATGTTTTAAAATTTTAGTGTCCATCATGCTTCCGTTGAAAGCAGTCGTTGCATGGTAAGTTATTTGTTATCGTGTGTGTGTGTGAGTGTGTTTTCATAACGTGAATCTCCAAAACGTTTAAATTGTGATATAAATAGTCAAAAATGTATGTGTTATTTTATTATAATTTATTTGGTGGTAAGGCTTAGTGCAAGCTCGTCTGGGTAGGTATTACCCACTCATCAGATATTCTACCGCAAAACAGCAGTACTTGCTATTGTTGTGTTCTGGTTTGAAGGGTGAGTGAGCCAATGTAATTACGGGCACAAGGGACATAACATCGGTCCCAAGGTTGGTGGCGCATTGGCGATGTAAGCGATGGTTAACATCTCTTACGATGCCAATGTCTATGGGTGTTGGTGACCACTTACCATCAGGTGGCCCATATGCTCGTTCGCCTTCCTATGCAATAACAAAAAATAATAAGAAAATAATACTAAGGTCTGTCCGTGGTGTCAGCGCTGGTGTTTAGTATAAAAAGTAGCCCTTGTCCTTCAGGATTCATGCTGGGTTTATATCTAATTTCATTAAAATCAATCCAGGGGTTCCGTGACAGCGTAACAAATAGAGAGAGTTAGTGTCACTTTTATCATATTGTAAGTAGAGTAAGAGTATAGAGTACACTTGTGTTTGGCTAACATTTATTGCGCAGTTAGCTAGTTCCCCTTGACAATGGCTGTCGTGGTCGAAATCTAATACGTCATCATTATCAGCATCATCTTTTTATGATTAATTACTTATAGGCTGCACTTGAAGCGGATCTTTTCTGTATTGAAACCGGATTACGTAAATATTCGATCGCTTACTTTTATTATGATCAACGAAATTTATATTGACCTTAACTGGCTTTACTTATAAACATTGCTTGGCCGTTCAGTTAAACACTGGTTTCACTCTTTCCTTCATTATTGATTTCACATAAGTGCACGTACACAGCAATATTTAACTTTTTTTTGTTGCATAGGAAGGCGGACGAGCATATGGGCCACCTGATGGTAAATGGTCACCAACGCCCATAGACATTGGCGTTGTAAGAGCTGTTAACCATCTCTTACATCGCCAATGCGCCACCAATCTTGGGAACTAAGATGTTATGTCCCTTGTGCCTGTAATTACACTGACTCACTCACCCTTCAAACCGGAACACAACAATAACAAGTACTGCTGTTTTGTGGTAGAATATCTGATGAGTGGGTGGTACCTACCCAGACGAGCTTGCACAAAGCTCTACCACCAAGTAACTAACTATACACCCGCTAAAAACATTAATGTATTCTTATTTATTCAAAGTAATGTCTTTTAGAACAACTAATAATACATAATAATATCCTGGGGCATTATTCACACACGGTCATCTGATCCCAAACTAAGCAGCGCTTGTAATATGGAAACCAGACAACTGATATACTACATAATATATACTACTTTTCTTTTGTAAATACATAATTATATAGATAATTACAGCCGCACTCAGGACAAATAGACATGTTCATGCACACAAAAGTCTGTCCTGGGTGGGAATCGAACCCACGATCTACGGCGCGAAAGGTGTCTACCAACCACGCCAACTGGCTCGATATTAACATATATGATACATATATTGTAATTGTCGAAACGGAAAGTGCAATATAATGTCCGAGCAAACATGGTTTACTTCAAGAGTATTATGTAATTATATTATTGTGTGTTTAACGGAATATATACGTAATAATATAATAATATAACATAATAATATAATAATGATAAAAATATAACAATAAATCGGTTTCTATAGGGATCCACTTCGGTTTGATTTACCGTGTGACACGAAGCGTCGTAAAATAACTTATTTGCAATAAAGAAATGAGTAGAGGTGAAAAATGATTTTTACTTGGTGGTAGAGCTTTGTGCAAGCTCGTCTGGGTAGGTACCACCCACTCATCAGATATTCTACCGCAAAACAGCAGTACTTGGTACTGCTGTGTTCCGGTTTGAAGGGTGAGTGAGCCAGTGTAATTACAGGAACAGGGACATAATATCTTAGTTCCCAAGGTTGGTGGCGCATTGGCGATGTGAGGGATGGTTAACATCTCTTACAATGCCAATGTCTATGGGCAATGGAGACCACTTACCATCAGGTGGCTCATATGCTCGTCTGCCTTCCTATGCTATAAAAAAAATGAGTGAAATTTACCCATGCCACATTTTCCTTCAACTAAATATAACAAATTGAACTCACTTTATTGAAAATTCTACGGTTATTCAGCAAAGGTCTAAAGACAATTCAGTACTTTTTATTTATGTGAATTATTCCTAACAGTTTATTCTTCCTTCACAGGGCTTTGTTGCAAGTAACACAATGCACCTTTCTAAGTTTTCCTCCAAATTTTAAATTCGGCGCCGCCACAGCAGCTTATCAAATAGAAGGCGGCTGGAATGCAGACGGTCAGTATTATTTTGTAATTAAGAATTTTCTTTAGGTATTCAAGAAATAATATATGCCAACCATTACGCCAAATATGATACGCATAATATAATACTTTAAATACAATGTACAATTTTTTTATAGAATAGATAGGCGGACTGGAATATTGGCCACCTGATGGTAATTGGTCACAACCGCCTTCGAACTGAAACAATACTAAGTGCTACTGTTTTTGCATGTATAGTTTATATAAAGTAACAGCCTGTGAATGTCCCACTGCTGAGCTAAGGCCTCTTCTCCTTTTTTGAGGAGAAGGTTTGGAGCTTATTCCACCACGCTGCTCCAATGCGGATTGGTGGAATTTACATGTGGCAGAATTTTAAGTGCAATTTGACACATGCAGGTTTCCTCACGATGTTTTCCTTCACCGTTAAGCGAGAGATGAATTATAAACACAAATTATGCACTTGAAAACCTGGTGCCTGCCCGGGTTTGAACCCACGATCATAGGTTAACATTCACGCGTTATAGCCACTGGTCCATCTCCGCTTTGTATATAAGTCGTTATTTATTGATAATAATTTAAAAACCGAGCTCTTGTCACTCCTATCTCGGGCATTTTGCAGGTAAAGGCGAAAACGTATGGGACAGATTCGTACACGAGAACCCTGGAAAAATCAAAAACAACGCAACGGGTGACATCTCCGCAGACTCCTACCACAACTGGCGTGAAGATGTGAGGATTGCTGCAGAACTAGGTCTTCAGTTCTATAGGTACTTTTAATGAGACTATTATAATTAATTACTGTTTATTAAAATGTTATCTTTACGTCATATTGATGGTCCAAATCATATTTATTTAATGTCTATTACATAATACTTAATAGCTCTTCTTTTTCTTATAAACTTTGTTTGCGCAATAATATATTATGTATAATTGTATACATATACATATTTATTTGTACATGATATTGGGGCAGCCATCATTTAATCTTATTAACTTTCGCTGTTATAAAGTTGCAAACACATTAATTAATTTTTTTTTCTTTTTCTTTTATTTTTTTTTTATATAAAGTAGTATTAATGTAATATAGTATTTTTTTTAAAGTAGCTTTAGGTTTACTTTGAGATTTTTTTTTCTTTTCTTTAAATATTTCGTCTATACCTCTGTAATATTTGATAAAATATAGTAATTCGTTTTTTTTTAAAAACGAACGATATATATGTATTGAAAATAATACTTGGCATTGACTCTGTCCTTAAATTTATATTCTAACTCTTCACACGCGTTCATTTAACAGATTTTCAATAAATTGGCCACGTGTTCTACCAACGGGATTTCCAAACAAACTCAACAAAGCTGGTGCGAAATACTACAGCGACCTCATAGACGGCCTCCTCGCTGAGGGCATAGAGCCAGTCGTCACGCTGTATCACTGGGAATTGCCGGTGAAAATTCAAGATATGGGTAATTGTTGAGCCCTTGTGCTAAACTGTTTTTCAGCATCAATTTCTCAATAGACGGCGGCCATGCGCCATTTTTGGAGAATATTTGATATGTAAACTTACCCACGTCTAATAAATCGATGAACGCTGGCATGCACGAAATAGGATGACTCATTGTCCCGTTACGCTGATTGTACGCTTGCGCCGCATCTATCTGTTGTGACGTTGTCACGTTAAACTATCGTCGGTAAACCGACTTTACAGACAACCATTTTTTTGTCCAGAGAATCGAAATTGCGGCCTCGGTGGACCTTTGTACAAGCTCTTCTAGATATGTACCATCCACTACAGATATTCTATCACAAAACAGCAGTTGTTGGTATTGTTGTGTTCCGGTTTGAAAGGTGAGTGAGCCAGGAAGACGAGTACTAGGGACATAACATATTAGTTTCCAAGGTTTGTGGCGCATTAGCAATGTTTATTTTTAAATAAAATAAAATAAACTTTACTTCGGATAAGTAGCATCCATAGTGGGTTAGTAAAAATAATTAAAAGCTTACAGTCTATGTTAGTAAATATTTATTATTAAGTTTTGGTCACAAGTTCGTTGCCAGTTTTTTTTTTTTTTATAGCTCGGGAGAGCAAATGACTCTACTCCACCTGATGGTAAGTGGTAGTAGAGTCCAAACGCGACGACGGCTAGTGCAATCACGAAGAATGATTTGCGCTAGCCGCCCCCGCCTTGCCGGCCCGCAAGATGCCTCTTCACGCCTCGTTTGAAGGAACCCAGGTCATAAGAGGAGGGGAACACGTGTGCTGGTAAAGAATTCCATGTTTTAGAGGTGCGACAAGGAAAAGAGTTGCCAAATTTCTTCGTGCGCGATGGAATTGATGTCACAGTTAGGCGGTGACATCGGGAGCCAGCACGCGTAGACTTGTAAAGGAATGGGGAAGCAGGAATGAGGGAGAATAATTCCTCTGAGCACTCGCCGTGATACAGCCGATAGAAAGCGCTCAGAACCGCTATCTCTCGACGCAATTGTAAAGGCTCGAGGGTGTTGGTGACCTTTACGTCGCCAATAATGCGAACCGCACGCCGCTGCAACCGATCCAAGGCCTCCAGTAAGTACTTAGCGGAGCCATCCCAGAGGTGCGAGCAATATTCGACGCAGGACCGCACCTGTGTTTTATACAACAGGAGCAGTTGTTGTGGCGTGAAAAAACGCCGCACCTTGTTCAGGACACCGAGTTTTCTTGAGGCTGTTTTTATAACAGCCTCGATGTGATCCCTTGGATTGAGGTCGCACCGAATGTCAATTCCCAATATGGCGACTTTGCTTTGTATCTCCAGCGTAGTGCCACAGAGAGAAGGAGGAGGGGAAAATGGCGACTTTTTCGCTGTGAGGGCGCATACCTGTGTTTTCTTGGCGTTAAACTCGACAAGATTATCAGAGCCCCATTTGGCAATGAGTCCTAACGTCCTATCGAGTTCAACAACAAGATCCCTCCGTCTCTCCTCAGTTTCCGCCCGCCCAGCTACTGCGCGTCCGTGGTATCCCCCGTGCACTGTACTGTCATCTGCATAGCAATGTATGTTCCCGAGAGAGAGCATATCATTGATATGCAGAAGAAAGAGTGTGGGGGATAGCACGGACCCCTGGGGGACCCCAGCATTCACTACATGGAATTGTGAAGCGCAACCATCAACTAAAACGCGAAGGCTACGCTTGTGTAGGAAGCTGGCAATCCAGGTGCAGAGCTGAGCTGGCAGACCGTATGCCGGCAGCTTGGAGAGGAGACTTCTGTGCCAGACCTTGTCGAAAGCCTTGGAGATATCGAGGCTGACAGCCAACGACTCCCCATGCTTGTCGATAGCTTCACCCCAGAGGTGTGTTACGTACGCTAGAAGATCACCTGTGGACCGTTTTGGCCGAAACCCGTACTGTCGATCATTAATTAGACAGTGATCTTCTAGGTAATGGATCAGTTGGTTGTTTAAGATCCGTTCCATCACCTTGCAAAGAACTGAGGTGATAGCTATTGGCCGATAATTTGCCGGGTCTGATCGATCCCCTTTTTTGGGAACCGCTTGCACATTAGCTTCTCTCCAAGAATCCGGCACACATCCTGTAGAGAGAGACAGCTGGAACAGGCGCGTCAACACAGGAGACAGCTCCGCTGCACACTTCTTCAGCACTATGGCTGGTATTCCATCGGGACCACTAGCTTTCCGTACATCGAGTGATTGCAGCTCTGCACGCACATCACGCTGCCTGATTTTGATGTCAGGCATCGTGTGGCCACATGAAGGTATTGAAGGTGGCAGCGCACTGCAATCATCGATCACAGAGTTATCCGCAAAGAGTTTTGCCAGAAGATCGGCTTTCTCCTGCGGACTGTGAGCTAGCGATCCGTCCGGATTCCTGAGCGGTGGCAGCGAAGGTTGGCAGAAATTGTTTTGCACAGATTTGGTCAGACGCCAGAAGCTACGGGAGCCTCTAGGATGCGAAACAAGGTCATGACCAATCTGTGCAATGCGCTGTGCATCCGCTCTTGAGTATGCCTTCCTACAGGACTTGGAGGTTTTATTGTAGGTTGCTTTCAGTGAGTCAATGTTAGATGCCCCGCTAACGCGGCCATTGATCCACGCGCGATATGCCGCCTGCTTAGATGACACAGCATCGGCACATTCGCGAGTGAACCAACAGTTACGCGTACCCTTACTGGTGAGGTCTGAGTTAGGAATGTAGTATTCCATCCCCAACAAGATCTCACCAGCAATAGCAGCGGCGCCAGCAGTCGGGTCATTCTCACTGAAGCAACGTTCCTTCCAAGGGACTGACGCATAGTAATCGCGCAAACCGTCCCAATCTGCTGACTTATAGTGCCAAATGCGACGTTTGCATACCGTTGGTGACGGCAGCTTGGCCTGTGGCACTTCGGCAGATATCAGGCAGTGATCCGAAGAACCAAGAGGAGCCCGAACCTCAACCTGATATTCTACCGGGTGGCTAGTCAGCAGAAGGTCCAGTAGAGAAGGGGCTTGCCCGCCAATGTCTGGGATCCTGGTGGGCTGATCAACCAGCTGGGTCAAGTCATGCGTGAGAGCGAAAGCATGAGCAGTCCTACCAGCATGGTCAGTTTTGAGGGACTTCAACCATGATTCATGGTGAGCGTTAAAGTCCCCCAAAAACACCAGTTCCGCGTTAGGAAACTGCTCCTGCGCAGCATCTGCCACCCGACTAAGATGGTCAAATAGTCGGCTTGTCTCCAAGTCACCATTATGGGATCTGTAGAGGCACACGTAGACTCGACTCTGACGAACCAAGTCCACACGCACCACTAACATGGAGAAGGAAGGGTCCTCCAAGCAGCGCAGACGGTGACAACAAACATCCGTCCTGACGAACAAGCATACTCCGGCTTTCGCTTTGAAGGATTCTTCAAGCATGTAGCCGGGATAATTAAGGTAGCTGAAATCGCCAGGACGGAGTATTTGAGTCTCCGTAAGAAACAACATTGCTGGCCGTGCTGTCTCAAGATGGTGGTGGACAGCATTGAGGTTAGCGTGGAGTCCACGGATGTTAGCGAACTCAACCTCAAACAGCGAAGGTATGGTGGGGGTGTGCACCGCTGTACGACCGTTATCTCTTTTATGCGCTGTCATGAATTTGGGGAAAAAAGGGAAGAGACGTGAAGCGAGCGACGCATTGTCACGATAGGGATGGTCAAAGTGTGGAGCTGTGTTTCCCCAAGAAGCTGCCAGAAGGGAAAATAAACTGATCCGCCGGACGGAAGGGCCCCCGAACCCTCCCGGAAGTGGCCGCCGGGACCCCACCGTCCGGTCACCAACCGGCACGACGGTCCACTCCGAGATTATGCGTAGCCTGGTGGGGCAGCCTCGCGAGCTGGTTAAGAACGCTTGGGCCCCTGTACTCTGCCACGGGCGGCCAGCGGAACAACCGTTTCTACGGGTCTCCCTGACCGGCGGGTCAATATAATTTCCCCCGGCATTGGTTCAACAGCAACTTCCACCGGACCACCACATATCGCGGCAATGTTCACTCACGAGTTTTTCACCATGCGTACGGTGGTAACAAGCCAGGCGGATGATTGACATCCTACCACCAGATGAGCAGATGGTCGCTCAGCTATCCCTTAGTCGCCTCTTACGACACCCATGGGAGAGAGAGGGGCAGTGAATTGTATTCTGACTCCGTCACTGCACGGAGAAAATACAGTTATACATGTACGAACAATATGAGGCACAATTGGAGAATCATATCTCTCAGCTATTGTGTTTAGGATGGAGTTGGAGCTGGCTCGACTCTACCGAGCAACGAGGCCGATTTATGTCTGATAATGGTGTAGAAGTCGGAAACATTAGCTGTCCCGAACATACCTGACGCACTACAGAAATTGACAGCCCCATCAACATCCTAAATCCATTATTATATTGGATCCGCAGGGCATTGAGAACTTGCCGAGTGTAATTTATCTGCAGGTGCAAAATACTTGACAGTAAGCTTTAAAAAGCGTCCTTTTGCGTGTGTGAAAGCCTGGGCATGTGTGAACATTAAAATGAACTGCCAGCGCTCTACGTTCCCTCAATTTAAATTAAACAAGGGTTCAATTCCCAGGTCGGGCCAATAAATAGTTATTGGATTTTTCTGTCAGAAAATTCTCAGTAGCGACCCGGAGTCTAAAAGGCACGGAGTGTATCCCGTGCCTTGGAAAGCACGTAAAGCCGTTGATCCTGCGCCTGAACTCTTTCCGGTCGTGTTGGATTACCGTCCCATCGGATTATGAGAACTTGGGAACACCTGTGTTTGCGCACACACTTGTGCACTGTAATATCTTCTGCGCTGTTGACTAATCACTCTTGATGAAATCGGTCTGAGGGACATTATGATTATTATATTTATAATGTTATTTTGTTTATTATTGCTGCACCACCTACCTCATATCCTATGGGTTATTCTTCACATCGTTGGTTGCCTGGAAGAGATCGCTATGTAGCTATAAGGTCGCCAAAATTATATGCTACTAATATTTAGGCGGCATCCATATCTATGTACAAAATAATCCGTTGTGGCGTACAATCACATATAATAAATCTTCCATTACGCTCTATTAATATCCGTGTGGCATTTATGGAAGGATGCCCAGCATCCGCTTACAGAGTTTGTAAGCAAAATGTATCTTTTTTATACTAAATTATTATTGTAATGTTTCTTTTCCAGGTGGCTGGACTAATCCTTTGATAGTAGATTGGTTTGGTAACTTCGCGAGGGTAGTGTACTCTCTATACGCTGACCGCGTCAAAACATGGCTGACTATCAACGAAGCTATTGTTGTTTGCGACTACATTTACAATACAGGATATTTTGCTCCAAACATCATAGAGCCAGAGATCGCTCCTTATATATGTAATAAACACGTATTGCTTGCTCATGCAAAGGCTTACAGGATATTTGATCAAGAATTTAGACCTACATATAGTGGTAAGTGTTGTTAGTACTTTATTATTGTCATGTCTTGTTGTTTCTCAGTACATACCCTCACTCACATATTAATTAACGAATTGGAAATATGATTGAATTAAAAAGTTATGTAATTAATAATATCAGTATTATAATTACAGGAAGAATTTCCCTTGCAAATAGCATGTTTTGGATGGAGCCTGTCTCTTCCACGGACATGGAATTGGCTGAGCTTGCTAGGGAGCATGCGGTAACGTAGTACCAAAAATTGCATTTAAATAAAATACCTACTACTTTTAAATACAAAGGGGAAACGTTGCTAGCATTCTTGCCACCACTCCACGCGATCACGACTTGTAAAATAATGATTTTTAATTTTTATTTGTATTTAGTTAAGGTTTTAAGAAGTTGTTAAATACTTAAATATAACTTTTAAATACTTTTAAAGTTAAATGTGAACACACAAATAAGGGTAATTATCTAATATTTGTCTATAATAATAACTTTCCAGACGGGTAGATATTGTCATCCAATATTTTCAAAAAGCGGAGGCTGGCCGCCCTCCATTGAAAAAGCTATGCTGAAGTACAGTTTGAAAAATGGATACAATGAATCGACACTTCCTTCTTTCACTGAGGAGGAAAAAGTATTTGTTAAAGGTATTACAAAATAGGTTAATCTATCACTAAAAATCCTTTTTTCTTATTGGGTATGAGAAAAACTATTATTAGTATTTTTTTTTTAAATAAAAAATGCTTTTGACCTTACTTTCTATAAAAATATTATATTATACAGCTTGTAATAAAAACCCTGTCCGACCCGTGATGTGTTTATTAGGTGTCGTGAATCGGCTCTATTTATATAATAATTTTTAAAACGCTAGGCAAAAAAAATAAATTAAAGTAAACGGTATTATTGTTATTATTTTACTTTGTATATACATAAATATGCTATCATTCTCACTCAAACGCAGCCTAGAGGCGGACAGTGAATACTATCAGAAAAATCTGTATACAAAACAATCAGGTGCCGGTTCAATAATTTCAGATTTATTTAAGAACAACTACAAAAAGACACTATAGCCTAGATAAATTTTACAGGTACGGCAGATTTCTTAGGTATGAATCACTACACCACATATATGATCAGATCAGCAAAGCCCGGAGAGGACACTGGCTACTGGTTCATAACAGGGTCACCAGTATTAAATGCCGTAATAGAAAAGCCACCCAATGCACACTATGGTGCTTCTAGATTACTACCGGTAATAATCATATCACAAAATTATACGGTGGTGTGACGTTACCAAATTTTGAACCCCTTGCTATTTCTTAACGAAATACTCCATTTTTTATCACCCTAATCCGCAATTTTTATTAACGATCTTTGAATCTGCAGTATTATAATTTACCAAGAAACTAAATATGCACGAACAAAATATACCTAACATAAATTAAAGTACTTTAAAAAACGTTTTTGTAGTACTGAATTGATTAAATACTCCGGTTTTGAAGTGAAAGGAAAATCAAAGATTTTTACAGGCACAAGGGACGTAGCTTCTTCTTTCTCAAAGGTTAGCGCATTGGTCATGTAAGGAATGGGTGATATTGACTGCTCCAATGTCTAAAGACGGTGCTGGTCACTTACTGTCAGCTGACCAATTTGCCAGTCCGCCTGCCTATTGTAAATAATAACAACCTTCTAATCAAATAATACTTAAACTCTTCATGATGGTAAATATTTCAGATATACCCCAAGGGCATGCGAAGACAGTTGGCGTGGTTGAAGAAACAGTATGGCAACGTGGATATCCTGATCACGGAGAACGGCTACTCTTCTGTGGGCAGCCAGCTCGATGACTATGACAGAGTAAACTTTTACAAAGCGTATTTGGAACAGGTGAGAAAATCCCTTGAAGTGCTTTCTAAAACTAATATCAACAGCCAAACGTGCTATCTGAGACAAGGGAGTGTAAGCAATCCCGGGGTTTTAACCTAAACCTTATGTTGAAAAAGATATGTATCCTTGAAGACTAGCTACTTAATCAATAAAGCAGTTCAATTTTGTTTGATAAAGGCCTTGTTTGTCAAAGATTGTTTTGTTATGAGTCAGGAAGTAAAAAGTCATTTCCGCTTACAGGTGCTGCTGTCGATAAAAGAAGACAACGTCAATGTTATTGGATTTGCAGCGTGGTCACTCATAGACAACTTTGAATGGTCGGATGGATATCAGTAAGTTTATATATTTGTGATGATTAATAATTGTTTTTATAATTAATCTTACTTCCAAAACTCCGAAAACATCTTAGCCGATATCATTAGCCGAATATTATACATTACCAACGATATTATTTTTATTTACTTGGGCTTTGTGCAAGCTCGTCTGGGTAGGTACCACCTACTCATCAGATATTCTACCGCAAAACAGCAGTACTTGGTATTGTTGTGTTCCGGTTTGAAGGGTGAGTGAGCCAGTGTAATTACAGGCACAAGGGACATAAGATCTTAGTTCCCAAGGTTGGTGGCACATTGGCGATGTAAATGTTTAATATATCTTACAATGCCCATAAGCTCGTCCGCCTTCCAATGCAATAAAAAAAAAATATATTGCGTCAATAGAATTGAATTGTGTTTCCTTTACAGCTTGTAATTAGAAAAGTATATAGAGACAATTCTTACTAATATTATAAATGCGAATGCGAGTTTGTGTCCTACGATTTAACGCCTAAGCCGTTAAATCGATTTAAAAAAATGTTTCACCAATGGAAGGCTACATTATCAGCGAGTAACATAGGCTACATTTTGTCCCCAAATTCCCACGGAAACGGGAACTATTTTTTTTTAATATTATTAATTTTCCAACAGTTAAATATTATTTTTATTGTATGTTTCAGCACAAAGTTTGGACTTTACGAAGTTGACTTCAATGATCCGAATCGTAGAAGAACTCCGCGGGCATCAGCTCACTTCTACGCATGCTTAATCAAGAACCGGTCACTCAACGATACTTGCCTTAATAGGAAATTAATCGCATCACAGTCATATCGAAGAAATTCAGGAAATGCCGCCAAAAATATAAATAGTAGCCATATTTTGTTAGTTTTGTTACTTTTAAAATTTATTATTTAATAGATATTCCGCGATTATATTTTGAAACGAGTGGCTATGGCCGAAGTTGACCATCATCCATTTGTTATGTTTGCCTATATAATATATAAGTTGTTCTTTTTTTTGGATGTTGTGTAAGCCATCAGTTAATATGTACATTGTTAGTGTGCCTATTAAATAAATAAATAAATAAAATATAATCTATATAAAAAAAACGATAGAGGTCTGCAGTTGTGCGCGCATCACGGAAAAACTACTGGATAGATTTCAATGAAATTTTCTAAATTTTATTTCTTAGACACTTGGCCCTTATCAAAACAGAATAATTATTTAGATACATAGCTTAAGTTAAAATATTCCATAATAAAAGATAATAGTTGTCTGTGAAGTCGGCTTACGAACGATAATTTTACGTGATAACGTCATAAGAAAACATTGATGAACACTCAGACGCATCGGCCGAGGGAGTGGAAGAGAGATAGATGCGTCACAAGCCGAACGCTTAGACCGATCGTGCCTCTCTATCGCTTGTTCCGCGCTCTCCCTTACGCGCTCGGCTCAGGTGGAACGTGTCGAGTCATGGTTTTTCGTGCGTGCAGCCGACGTTCATCGATTTATAAGACATTATCACGTCAATAAAATAAGTAAATATTTATAAAATAAATATGCATTTTCATTTATCCTCTCAGGTTTTAATTTATTTTCGACAAAACATTTATCTACCCGTACCAAGCCGGGACGAGTAGTTAGTTAATTTATATAGTAACTTGGGTTGTTGTCATACACATCATTACAGCTTATGACTCTTTGAATATACAGGATCATTTGTAACGACCCAGCAACCTCGCAGGACTATTAATGACCTCCAGATCGATTTCACCTGCAGCGGAACATATTATAATTCAATAGCATAAGTATGTGCGCAAACGCAGGTGCTCTTTATTTTCCCTAGCTCTCACAATCCGATGGGACGGCAATCCGACACGGCCGGAAAGAGTTCAGGCACAGGACCTACGGCATTACGTGCTCTCTGAGGCACGGGAGTGTACACACTTCCAACTTCCAGACTCCGGGCTGCTACTGAGAATTTTCTGAAGAAAGATTCCTGGCTCAACCTGGGACTTTAACCCAGGACCTCCGGAATTACAGCCAACCACTAGACCAACGAGGCAGTCGACCGGAATATTGATATCGATATGATAAAAAACGCAAGTAGTGCTGTCTAATGTTGTCAATCAATCAGTGTTATTTAATCAATTTATTTCAATCAAAATTAATTAAAAGAGACTCTTGCGAACACATTTGATTTGACAATGAGTCATACGTGCAACCGGCGTTCATCGATTTGAATATATACAACAACAACAATACCGTGAAACAAAATCGGAACCAATCCTTTCAAAAAAACAAACACACACACACACACACACACACACACACATTCATGATATGCTTACATGTATACATATTATTATATTGCTTATCATTTTTTTAAATATATTTTAATGTTTTTTTTTCTCACGTTTTGATACGATGTATAATACGTACATTAACCGACTAAATATATGAGTCATAGTAATTACTACCACTGTACCGGTCCGTGCGCGCGGGAGCCTGGTAATCTGTAAAACAGTTATTTCTTGTATGGATATCAGTCTCACGAAGGAGTGGGAACATTTTTAACGGCTACAGATTAATAAGATTACCTGTACTTTTCTTTTGTGATTAGAAATAAATATCATTTCAAATAACAACATTATAATTCACTTGCTTGGCGTTCATAAAAAATATCAATATTTTAAATTTATTTATTTAATAGAAGTAGCCTTTGATTTTACCCCCTGAGGAGAGCTCGGCCGAGCCACGATCGGAGCACAGCACGGCCCCGCCCGTGCTCGGATGCGCTTTATCAACACAATCCCATCGGACGGCCGTCGCAGTGGTTTCAGTGGGTAAGAATCCCACATTACCTAGTTCCTCCCCAAGGGAGCCGGGTACCTTTCTGAAGGTTTCCACTGTGTGAAAAAAATAGAGATCCAGTGCTCTTTTTTAAAACAATTGCTACATAATGTGAGAGTTACCCTTAAGGTTATTAAAATCTAAACATAAAAAATGGTTAATAGACAAAAAAATTACTCTATAAATGAAAATTTAAAATGTAAGAATGTAGTGAACGACTTTATTTATTCCTACTGTTTTTTGACAATGAATTTGACATATTGAATTTTAATCAGTAACAAGTAGTAATATTATGCATATTATATTATTTAGTTAAGCATAAGTAAATTGAATGTATTTAGTTCAAATAAATAATTGTTTTTAATTTTAACCAAATTTTATTTTATATACCTACAACTTCATATATATATTGCATAGTATGAATCGTACTTCTGTAATGTAATTTAATGAAACGTATTAATAAATCGTTTTAATATTTAAGTTGTTAGTTTTTTTAGAGCATAGGAAGGCGGACGTGCGCATGGACCACATGATGGTAAGTGGTCACTAACGCCCGTAGACACTGGCATTGTACGAGATGTTCCACCATCGCTTACATCACCAATGCGCCACCAACCTTGGGAATTAAGATGTTATGCTCCTTGTGCCTGTAACTGGCTCACTCACCCTTCAAACCGGAACACAACAATACCAAGTACTATGTTTTGCGGTAGAATATCTGATGAGTGGGTGGTACCTACCCAGACGAGCTTGCACAAAGCTGTACCACCAAGTAAAATAGTTAAAATGAATAGTTAAAATGTATAAATTGAATTAGCACTGCAACATCGCACGCCTGGTTTCAATTGGTGTTAGGTATCGTAATTATGTTTTCAGGACCCTAGAAAACCGTCTATGCCAACATTTATGATGATCGAATGAATAGCTAAGTCTTGAAAGCGTAGATTGCGTCGTTGACCGTCGTAGCGTGCGGACGTGTTCGTTATCTATTGAATGCTGTCAAGCAAGTTACGAGTAACAACTGAAGCGAATCATCGTGGCCTTGGTCGCGTTATCTATGCGTTGTGGATGTTTTATACGACTACTTTGACTTTCATTACTGATTTTGAACTCGGCTGTGCAAATGGATTGTTGTTTCGTTTAGAGATTGGTTTTGTTGATTGTTTGTTGATTTGTTGTTGTTGTTCAATTATTTTTCTTTTTTAGTTTTATATAAGTGTTTTATTTTGATCGTTTTCCCTTTTTCGTTTTTTTCTGATGGACGTCGAGTTGTCGTCGTCCGACGCAAATGTTGGGCGTAAAGCGCGCTTTTTGATTCCTGATCGGATACGGAGACGGAACTCCGAGCGGTGCCAAAACGTGGTAGTGCTAGCCGGGGGAAGCTCGCTTCCAGGGGACGCGGATCTGGCTTCGTTCGCGCAAAGAGGCGTTCGAGCGATCCTTAAGTGTTCGGGCTTTCCGTAAGAATACTGCTGCGATCGTGCTTGACTCCGAGGAATCCTTCCTTGGAGGTCCGTAGGGTGGATCCCCTAAAAATGGTTGGAGTCTCGCCCACGGAAAACCGAGGAATTATCTTGATCCACCGTGGTTAAGAAGGGGAGAAAGGGTAAGAAGGCTTCCCACCAGGTCACAGCGTCCGCAACAGTAGGACCAACAGTAGTAAAGGCCGCATCGGTAACCAAACCGAAGCTGGTCGCCCCTCGCAGGGCTGCAGTTATGGTCACGCTGCAGCCGGATGCTCAAGAAAAGGACCTTACATACGCACATATTCTGGAGCGCGCCGAGCAGGGCCTTAGAGTCCGACGCTCGGCAACGGGAGCCAGACTCCTCCAGCTACCGAAATCACAGACCGAGCAGGCGGATAAGCTTGCTGAGAAGCTCCGCACGGTGCTGGATGGAGTCACCAGCGTCATCAGACCTGTAACGCGGGTGGACCTTAAGGTGGGCTTGGATGATTCCGTCACAAAGGAAAAGTTGGTCGCCGCAGTTGCTCGTGCAGGGAATTGCTCCCCAGATTCAGTCAGATGTGGGGTATTGCAGTGCGGACCGGGGTACATGGGAATGGCCCACGTTACCTGTCCCTTGACGGTGGCGAAGAAGCTGTCCGAAAACGGTCGCCTACTCGTAGAGTGGAGCTCGGCCAAGGTGTGCGTATTGGAGCAATGGCCTTTGCGTTGCTTCAAATGTATGGGTCTTGGCCACATGAAGATGCGCTGCCCATCCAAAGCGGAACGAGGATGGCTATGCTTTCGGTGTGGCGTAGATGGCCACAAGTCAGCGGACTGCACTGAGAAGATGCGCTGTGCAGTGTGCGCAGATGCTGGCAACCCTTCTGGGCACGTTATGGGATCAGGGGAGTGCAATTCCCCATCACGAAGGGTATGGTAGTCTTAGGCACCCAGACCACCACCACCAGTCCAGCGGAGTGTCGAACTGGAGAGTGTAGGAAGAGGTGGAGTGTCTTTCGGATTACCGCTATATCCGCTGCCGTGGGGTTCCGTGGGACGGAAGGAGGAGGATCGTATGCGCAGTGCCCTCAAAGAGGTTTGCGATGCGGCCATGCGGAGGACCCGGCGCAAAGTTCCGCGCCGGTTCATGTTTATTGGTGGTCACCTGAAATAGCCGAACTTCGGGCGACATGCAGCCGGGCGAGGAGGGCCTACGTCCGCTGTCGTAAGCGCATCGGCCTAGACGTGGACCTAGAGGGACACCTCTTGGCCACTTACAGCCGGCTGACAAAAGATCTGCAGCTGGCGATAAGTCAAGCCAAAGAGAAGGCAAGAGAGGAGTTGCTGGCGGGCCCTAACCGAGACCCATGGAAATACTGCCGCCGGAGCTCCTCCTGCGCCTGGTGGGGGAACTGTTTCCCCACCTAGGTGAGTTTGTCACTCCGCCTGTGGCTCCCCGCTCCATGATAGAAGACGCAGATGATCCACCATTGATCACAGAGTGGGAAATGGAGATGGCCCTCGGTCGCCTGAGGGCCAAGAAGATAGCGCTGGGTCCGCACGGTGTTCCAGGGCGTGTTCTGTGCGACGCCGTGTCCAGGCGGAGATGTACCGCGGGAGGGTGACACCTCCCGCCACGAGGTTGGTGCACCACTCGACGGTGCATCACACCCTGACGGAGTATGCCGCGTGGGAGCCCCAGAGGCATTCCCTGGCGGCGGTTGTAGGTGGAGACCTCTCCTTGCCGAGCATCATCAACGCGATGGTCGGCAGTGAGGGGTGCTGGATGGAGATGGTCTCCTTCTGTGAAAGCGTGATGTCGCAAGAGGAGGCCGCGGAGCGGGAGCAAAAGGAGGATGCCGCTGCAGATCCGCTCCGCCGTAGAAGACTGGGGAGAAGGAAGCTGCGTTTTGTGCACCTTCTCCCCCCGCCACAATAGGCGCCGCCGGGACTAGGGGGGTTCCCAGTACCCTGGGACGCCGGCATAGGCTGGCCGGCCGTCGGAGCGTCTCGGTAGCATGCGCAAGCGATCCCGTGGCGCTCCCGTTAGGACCGTTAAGACCGGGGCGTACTGGGTGCCCTGGACATATGGTGAGCCTCACCTAGCCCCCCCCCCCCTGTTCCCGTAGGGGACTCTCGTAATGCGTTTTTCCAGCATTAAATAAAAAACTTGATAGTGTAGCAAACAACATTTACAACATTCTCTCTTTATTACTTATATTATTGAAAGTTTATAAAACGTGAGACTTGTTGTACATTTAGACACGTACACCATTAATTTACATAACTGAAAGGAGAACGAATGACATTTTTTTAATATGGATAAGTAACGAAATATCACAGGATATAGAACTTGTTTTTATATGATCTAAATGTAAATTACAATGATTTGAAATTTTAGTGTCCATCATGCTTCCGTTGAGAGCAGTCGTTGCATGGTAAGGCATTTGTTGACGCGTGTGTGATTGCAAAACGGTTATCACAAAAAACTTTTGAATGGTGATATAAGTATTGATAAAAAAATAATTAAGTTTTATTATTTTATTATATAATAGAATAACTTGACGGTAAGTTTTGGATATAAGATTATATGTATGCTAGTGTTTGTCAGCGACTTTGCCCGTGTTTCAGGGAAGCGGAGCTAGGTATAAAAATAATAGTTTAAAAAACTAAAAAAACACGCTAAGATTATCCAGCGAAACGTCGAAAAAAAACTGTTATCAAATTATTGCATTGTCATCGGTCCTTGATACGTATGCAAAGTTTCAAATTAATCAGACTTCTGGAAATTGGTGAAAATTAAGTTCAAAGATTCCGTTACATACAACCCAAGCTAATAAAAGCGTGTTAAAATATGTCCTTCGTCGGGATTCAAGCTTGCTTCATATCGAATTTCCTTAAAATTGTTTCAGTATCCGCGAAAGAAAGACACACAGACAGCTACTTTCTCATGTATAATATAAGTAAAGATATTATTTTTAGTTAATCAGATATATAAACACTACCGATCTATTAATTATCCCATTATGTAGGAATATGATTATTCACGCGTTTATTTAAGCAATTGCATTTAAAAAAAAACGTTTATAGTACTATAATTAATTAATTAATATCTATATCTACACTAATATATTATATATATAAGCTGAAGAGTTTGTTTGTTTGATCCGGCTAATCTCAAGATTTTGTAGAATTTTGTATTGTTCTTTTATCGAGAAAGGTTTTAGGCTGATTTTTATTCATTATATTTTATTAATTATACGCAGATGAAATTATTATTACTATGTTTAAATGAGTCTTCTGTTACTTGAATAAATGAATAAATTATTATTATTATTAAACGTGGATGGGTGATATATATGCTTTGTGAATGTATATAATTATATATACATATAATATATATAATTTGTAAAACTGTCACTGAACGATGTCGGTGTTTCGTTCAATGAACAGTTTTCACACGACTGCACCTTACGATATACATCAAATCATTGTACTAGAATATTGTAAATCTTAAAAATCCTACAAAAAAATGTTCGCAAGTATATCTCCTACGATACACTCAACGCAAAAATAATTAATAACAAGTTATTTGTAAAACTACTGAAGCGAAGACAATGGATATTTAATTCAATATAGATAACTGTCTTTACACTGTAGCATTCGAATTAATAATTTAGAAGATATCAGACTTATTAAATAACGCGCTAACATATTCGTCAGTCGGTGCACTATCTCCGCTGTCGTTCGGGCCACGGCCACGTCATGGCCTGTATTATTTCTTATCTTATATTATTTTGATTTTTCAAGACTCCATTTTTTTTTATTTTAATAACAAATTTTATGTTATTATTTTTGTTTTTTTTTATTGCATAGGTAGGTAGTCGAGCATATAGGCCACCTGATGGTAAGTGGTCACCAAGTGGTCATTTAGACCAGTTTGATCATAGACCTGACTGACTCACGTCAGCGCGGAGGCGGCGGCGAAAACACCGCTCGACCGCGCGGTCGGTCGGTGTTCGTGTGCTAGGCACCCACGGATTTATTAGACCCCAATACGACATGAGATCCGCT
Source organism: Nymphalis c-album (assembly GCA_963151315.1). Taxonomy (NCBI): domain Eukaryota; kingdom Metazoa; phylum Arthropoda; class Insecta; order Lepidoptera; family Nymphalidae; genus Nymphalis; species Nymphalis c-album. Next base: position 7,117,292 of record OY720610.1, read on the forward strand.
TCACCGCCTACCGCGGCGGTGCGCGGTGCCGTGTGATAATCGCCTAAGAGATGTTAACCATCGCTTACATCGCCAACGCGCCAGAAACTTGTACTAATTAACATATATATACTGACATTTAACAGAGAGACGGGCAATATCAGAAGTTTGATTATATAACATACGTAAAAAAAGAAACAACGTGAAAAAAATTAGACCATTTGTGTATATTATTACAAGTAAACATATACTTTTCTGTTAAATACATTTAATTAACTAAATTCATAATCATATATAGCCTATTCCAACCACAACAGCAACAAACATAAATAAACAAATTTGACACCAAATTAATGCGATATCATTAGTCATCGATATAAATTGGTCGACATCTTGAATAATCTATGGTATTCACTATGGATACGCGAAAAGATGGCGTTTTCAATGTCCGCGAAGTTGTATTCGGAACTTTGGATGTTAAATTAATGTGGTTATAACTAGTTAATTGGAATAGTGTTGTATTATGAATAAGGGTAAATTAATCAAGGACTGTTTACAGTGCATAATAATGCAGTACGATTTGACAATCGCATGCTATTTGTAAATCTACGGACTGTTTACATTTATTTCTATTTCCATTGGAATACGGTATACATCCAGTAAGTCGGGGATGCATGCACTGCGTGAATTGTTAAAGTTACCTACACGAAAATAATGTACAGTTGAATTATTCCTCGTGAAAAACTCTGAATAAAACCATGATAGCAGGTACCTTCACAAGATAGCTCGCAGTATACAATTTTACTTATAAAATTATGATAAGTGAATTATTTACGAAGCCTTTTAACTGATATGGATGATATAAGCTTACCTATACATGCAGGGTTATTTGTAACAAACCAGCAACCTCGCAGGACTAGATAGCTAACATCATAAGCAACAACTTTTGTTCGACGACTTTTGATAATTTGTTTGATTTTATTTTTATACAAAAATAAGTATTAATTTAATTTCCCGCTTGATAATCTACGCGCAACGATGTGTCGCGTTGTCCTTTCGTTAATGGATGAAATATAGACCTACAAATGTCACGACAGAACGACAAAAACTTGTATAAATAAAAATTTTAACAAAACAAAAACCGACTTCATAAAAAAACAAATTAATATGCACTAAAAAGTAAAAAAATAATTGCGTATTCTTCTATAATTTGATAATTAACTTACTATTTTCTACTCATCAATATGTAGGTACGAATGTGTTGTGTGGTTGATAATTTATTTACAATTATTGTTACTTTTGGAGTCGATGTCAAAACTGGACTAAAAAAAAATGGGACCAATTTCGGAGCAACCCCTTTCAAATAAAAAAAAAATCATCAAAATCGATTCACCCAGTCGAAAGTTATGAGGTAACAACACCAAAAAAAAAAAAAAAAACATACAGACGAATTGATAACCTCCTCCTTTTTTTGAAGTCGGTTAAAAATCATTAGCTTTTATGTATTGAGTTATATAAATCTTAGAACAAAAGTTGCTGCTTATGGCGTTAGCTATTACAAACACCCTGCCCACCCTGATAGCTGTTACAAATAACCCGGTATATAAATAAATATTTTTACTAAATTAAATATTTAACAAAATAGATATATTAAGAGTTATCTATACACGTAATAGAATGACTCATCCTGACTGATCCATCAACATCAAGCCTAAACCATGGGGGGGGTAGAAACTTTTGCAGTTGATACATTTTATTATTTACATTCCCACTAAGGAAGGATTCCTGGAAATTCCACCCCTAAAGGGTTAAAATAAGGGATAAACGATTTTATAAAAATCTGTCATTTTTAAAGTTAGAAGCATTAATTTTAAAATACAACCTACTGGTTAGAAATAAATCAAAAATATTTTAACGTTTCTGAAAATTACTTATCACGGCACCAATTCAAATTACAAAACAATCATTATTATCCTTTACGTATACGCGAGCGACTGCTAGTCGTTACATAAAAACCTTCACGCAAGAATTATTGTGTCGCTCAGCGTCGCAAGTCAGTTTCGGTATAAGCGGGCGGTACAGTTTTAGGAGGACCGGTTGTTGAATCATAACAGTCATTTCAAATTTGCAATATTTAATGCCTATGTGAATTTTATTTTAAGTTGTACATACGTAAATACTTGAGTAATAATTTAGGTCAACATTCTCTTTTCTCTCAGACTGTGTGAACTGTTTTTGAATTTCACTTCAATTTGAATAATAATTGTTGTTTTACGTATTTAATGCGTCTCATTTTTAATTTATTTATTTATATCGAATAATAAAACTTTATGCTACGTAGGTACAAGACTCACCAACCACTTAAATACTGAATAATTAAATTAAAAAAACAATATGTATTGACTTTTAAAAAGTTAATATATATTGACAAAATACAAGTACGTAAATAAAACAGATTAATAAATAGAGAGTTACGGTGGTAGAGCGTTGTGCAAGCTCGTCTGGGTACCACCTACTCATCAGATATTCTATCGCAAAACAGCAGTACTTGGTATTGTTGTATTCCGGTTTGAAGGGTGAGTAAGCCAGTGTAATTATAGGCACAAGGGACATAACATCATATTTCCCAAGGTTAGTGGCGCATTGGCGATGTAAGCGATGGTTAACATTTCTTACAATGCCAATGTCTATGGGCGTTGGTGACCACCTACCATCAGGTGGCCCATACGCTCGTCCGCTTTCCTATGCAATAAAAAAAAAACAAGAAAATTGAGTATTTATGAAACAAAACAAAGAAATTGATGCATAACGTTTACTGCCCTTCTAGCCAAGTGGCTTTAACGTTAATAGAATAGAATAGAAAACAATAATCAATGTATGAGATTGACATTCGCGTTCGCCATTTCGAGACGCTTCGAGTCGAACGCGAATGTCAATCTCATACATTGGTTGTTGTTTTCTATTCTATTCTATTAACGTTAAAGCCACTTGTCTAGGGCCCCGGTCAGACACGAACAACTGTCAAAAATGCTTTTTTAAATAATTCTTTTATTGCATTGCACTTTCCGATTTGACAATTACAATATTTATATTATTATTAGTATAGTGATAAAATACATTAGACATTACTTTGAACAAATAATAATACATTAACGTTTTTAGCGAGTGTTTTAGTTAAATATTGCTGTGTACGTGCGCTTATGTGAAATTAATAATGACGGAAATATTGAAACCAGTGTTTAACTGAACAGCCAAGCAATGTTTATAAGTAAAGCCGTAAAATATTAATATCGTTGATCATAATAATAATAAGTGATCGAATATTTACGTAATTGGATTTCTATAAAGAAAATTCAATTCTAAAAATGAAGACGGTGATAATAACAAATTCAAATTCCCAATACTTTAATCTACACAATAATACACATATACACATGTGAATTTTAGTGAAATTTGACAGATGCAGGCTTCCTCGCTATTTTTCCTTCACCGTCAAGCATGAATTATAATCACAAATTAAGCACATTCAATTCAGTGGTGCTTGCCCGGGTCATCCCACGATCATCGGTTAAGATTCACGCGTTCTTACCACTGGGCCATTTCTGCTTAATTTTATTTAACTATCACTAACGTGCCAGTTGTTGCAGATTTATTCGGCACAGATCCTATGAAACCATAGACAATTCAGTACTTTTTAATGGTATGAATTATTCCTAACAGTTTATTCTTCCTTCACAGGGCGCTGTTGCAAGTATCACAATGCACCGATCTAAGTTTCCCTGCAAACTTTAAATTTGGCGCCGCCACAGCAGCTTATCAAATAGAAGGCGGCTGGAATGCAGACGGTCAATATTGTTTTCTAATTATTCTATTTTTGACGTGACAACGTCTTATAAATTGGTTTGCCGGGTGACACTTCAAGAAACTGCGTTACGCTCCGCTCACGTTATGCGCTCACAATGAGAGCGAGTGAGAGGCACGCGTCCCTTCCACTCGGGCATGGTTAGCCCGCCTAAGAGCGAGAGAGACAGACATAAAAAGTGAAAGGCACGCGTCCCTTCCACTCGATTAAGTGCGAGATTCTTTGTATAAATTAATGTTTTAAATATAATTCTTTGTATAAATAAATGTTTTAAATTGTTACTATTATTTCATCCTTCTTCCTACTATACGAATGAATATTCACATTAAAATTATTTTACCACTCAAAGTCGTTGTCACGTAAAACTTTCGCCCGTATACCGACTTTACAGGCAACCAATTTTTTTTTAAGGTATTTTAGTTACAAATCTTGTCACTTCTTTTTCGCGTATTTTGCAGGTAAAGGCGAAAACGTATGGGACAGATTCGTTCACGCGAACCCTGGAAAAATCAAAAACAATGCGACGGGTGACGTCTCCGCAGACTCCTACCACAACTGGCGTGAAGATGTGAGGATTGCTGCAGAACTAGGTCTTCAGTTCTATAGGTACTTTAAATAAAACTATTATTAATAAATATCATATTTATTTATTAATTAATATCTCTTACATAATATTTAATGGCTTTTCTTTTTCTTATAAACTTCGTTTAGGGTGTGATTAGTTAAGCAATGCCATGTCTTCTTCTTTTGAATGTCAAATCAATAAAGACAGAAAGGGACAAATCAGTATTTAATTAATCAGACGCTAAGTAAATCCTGACAAAAGGGAAATGACATTTCAACTCAAAAAAATAGTAATTAATAACAAGATTACGAATTTAGGGACATTTTATAAAGATAAGAAAGGAACAATTCAAATTATTATTCCGAGAACAGCATATCACTATTAGGATAATTGTCGTCGAGATTTCAAATATTGTTCAATTCCGCGGTCAATTGGTCAAAATCCAATTGGCTTATAAAAAGCTTGGAGTGCTCAACAAGGCGAGACAGTACTTCACGACGGCTCATTGTCTAAAACTTTACAAAGCGCAAATTTGGCCCCAGATGGAGTACTGCTCTCATCTCTGGGCGGGACCTCCCCAGTACCAGTTTCTTCACTTTGACCGCATTCAACGTAGAGCAGTTCGAATTGTAGACGATCAAGCTCTTACCGACCGGCTTGATACTTTTGATTTGCAATACCTTGGGTCAATCTGCATCCTATCGCATATATCACGGGGAGTGTTCTGAGGAGTTGTTTTGATTAGTGCCGCTGTATTTCATCACCGGACATAATTTCACCGGCGAGAATTTAAAATTCCATCCTCACCTCTCGAAATCCAAACAGCGCGATTCTTAATGCATTTGCCTCGCACAGTCAGTATTTTAAAAATGATTACATAAGTAGCGGTTCTATTTATGTAATCATTTTTACTCACGATACCTAATAACAACTTCATGGGTCGGACAGGAGAACATGTTCTACAAAAAAAAAGTTATTATATTATGCTGGACTAGTCTTAGTTGTAGGATTTTTTTTCTTCTCACTTAATATTTTGTTTAAGTACCTTTGTTATATTGTATACAATACAGGTGTCGTTTTAAAAAAAACAGCTATATATATTGAAAACAATACTTGATATTAACTACGAGTTTAATATATATTTAATTTAATTATCATTTTAACTCTTCACACATGTTCATTTAACAGATTTTCAATAAATTGGCCACGTGTTCTACCAACTGGATTTCCAAACAAACTCAACAAAGCTGGTGCGAAATACTACAGCGACCTCATAGACGGCCTCCTCGCTGAGGGCATAGAGCCAGTCGTCACGCTTTATCACTGGGAATTGCCGGTGAAAATTCAAGATATGGGTAATTAAATTGACTTAAGGCCTTTAAATACTAACTACAAAAACTCATTTGTAATTAACGAACAATATGGAACTCCTTCGTAAATTGTTCAAAGATAATATAGAACCTATAGTAACAGCCTGGGAATGATTCACTGCTTGGCTAGGGCCTCTTCTTCTCTTTTGGAGGACGGAAAGATTTGGAGCTTATTCCACCAAGCTGCTGCAAGTACCCATTTTTACTTGTAGTACGAGAGCCCACGACCAAAACCATGTCTCATAGCAATACGGCAAAAACCCTATAAAATCGTTAGATTGTATGATTCTGAACCCGACTAGGTGTGTAGTAACGGTCGAAAGTATAGCAACTGCGTGGGAGGCCATTTCTGCTGTGTCAAAAAAAAAGACAGTCGGTATTATAGCAATACGTCTGATAGTGAAAATGTACATAGATTTTATAATTGTATTACGAAAAAGTTTGTTTTCAGACATTTTGCGCGTAGCATATAGCCTGAGCGCATTTTTGAAAATGTCAACAAATTTAGCCGACCTGTATCATAGCAATACGGGTTTGCGCTACACCACTAACGTCTGAAAAATATGTTTCCGGTATCTCAGAACTATCATTCAACTACAGTCTCCAAATCAGACATATTGCTATGATGCAGTTCGGTAAAATTCTTTGACAATTTTGAAAATTCGGTCAGATCAAATGCTACGCGGAAAATGTCTGATATTGGTATTTTCGAGTTCAGGATAATGGTATCTATCGATTTGATGCGGTTTTGGCCGTATTGCTATGAGACAAAAATTTTGGTCGTGGGCTCTCGTACTATTGTGACGAACTTATGAGTGTAGTTCAATTAGTACTGTGCTATGATTTATTTCCTGACTGTCAAAGTCCGGTTTTCAAATGAGTTCTCCCATGGATTTGAAACTTGTTTGATTAAATTATGTATATTTTAATTGTTCATAACTTCCGCCGTCGCGTTGGCTGAACATTAATAAAATTGTTTCGCGTTTTTACTATTTTAAATTATCTCTTAAGTCGTGCAACCAAAGAACAAAATTATGTTAATTTATTTCTTAATAGATTAACATGTTGTGTATGAAAAAAACCGTCAAATAGAAATAGCACTCAATAAAGTAAGACGCGGTCGCAGTTCCATACCTATAACCTATGTCGTATTATCTCTCCAAATTATATGCAGTAAAAGTTTGTTTTTTTTTTGTTTTAACCACTCGAGACTAGATAAAAACTACTTTTCATGACATAAATATATATAAAAAGACATATGCTGTCGCTGACTTATTTATCGGCTCTACAACTTTTCTGAACTCAATGAGAGATACCTCATGTTTAAGTCAGTGTTTGTAAGAAACGTTGTCGTTCGAACGTTTCTTACAAACACTGTTGCAAATCCGACTACCTCAATAGTCTCTCGGGATAATATATAGCCTATGACACTCCCAAATAATGTGGCTGTATATTGGTAAAATTTTCAAAATTGGTTCAGTAGATCCAGAGATTACCCCTAGAACCTCAAAAACTTTACTTCTTCTTCTTTCTTGTCGGAAATTGAGCTCCAGTAGAATTTTTAAAAGTACAGATCCGATGACCTCATCGGTATCGGTTCTGATATTTGACGTATTGATAATAACTACTCAAAATATAACTCATAAAAGAAGACACTAGCGGGGACTAATTATTATAACTATAACAATATTTAGTGGTCTAACACCTCTGGGCTTACAATGAAGACTGAATCCAAAACTCACATCAAACAAGTGCAAGACGTTATCTTAGGCGCCAACATGTAGCGATTCTATTGGTCAGAAACTGACCAATGGTAATGCACTTGTTTGGATGTTTACAATCTGTTTATTCACTTTTAAGAATTGAGTTAATAGTAAATCATTATTATAATTAAATAAATTCTAAGAAATCAAAAAAGTATTTATGATTTTGTTTACATAGCTATAGAAGCAAGATATTGAAATCCATAGCTAGTACTTACTTCATTAATGTAGTCAAATTAGCAGTGATATTCACAATTACAACAAAATAATGAAAATTAACACGATTTGTTTTCTTTTAAATAAAAATATAGGAAATAGATGTTAACAATGTTTTTATATAAAGACCACATCGCCTCCACTGCGACATATTATACATTAATTTGATCATGTCATGATCTTCGGCAAATTGTTGTGCATGAGCCCACAAAGGTTTCTGAGTTGGTACGACCATTCTTGGACAGATAGCGCCATTTTCATTTCAATGAATTTCATTTATTGCTGTGATTTTTATTTATTATATTTTTATTAATTATACGCGGATGAAACCTTGGGGCACAGCTAGTACTTAATAATTATTATAATGTTTCTTTTCAAGGTGGCTGGACTAATCCTTTAATAGTAGAGTGGTTTGGTAACTTCGCGAGGGTGGTGTACTCTCTATACGCTGACCGCGTCAAAACATGGCTGACTATCAACGAAGCTATTGTTGTTTGCGACTACATTTACAACACAGGATATTTTGCTCCAAACATCATAGAGCCAGAGATCGCTCCTTATTTATGTAATAAACACGTATTGCTTGCTCATGCAAAGGCTTACAGGATATTTGATCAGGAATTTAGACCTACATATAGTGGTAAGTGTTGTTAGTACTTTATTACTGTCATGTCTTATTGTTCCCCAGTACTATAAGAGTATTTGACATATTAAGCACACTCACATATCGCGCTATACAACTTTCATCATAGTAATAAACAGTTGTTACTTTAATTATCGAATTGGGAATATGACAGAATTAAAAAGTTATATAATCCTAACGAATACTGTAAATGCGAATGCGAGTCTGTTTGTTTGTTTCGCTTTCACCCCTTAACAAATACCTTTTTGTTTCGATAATTTAGCTCGTTTAAGCTCCGAATAAACCCTACTACTACAACTACTAATCGCTTGGTGGTAGAGCTTTGTGCCAGCTCGTCTGGGTAGGTACCACTCACTCAGATATTCTGCCGCAAAACAGCAGTACTTGGTATTGTTGTGTTCCGGTTTGAAGGGTGAGTGAGCCAGTGTAATTACAGGCACAAGGGACATAACATCTTAGTTCCCAAGGTTGGTGGCGCATTGGCGATGTAAGCGATGGTTTACATTTCTTACATTGCCATTGTCTATAGGCGTTGGTGACCACTTACCATAAGATGGCCCATATGCTCGTCCGCCTACCTATACAATAAAATAAAAAAAATACATAAAATCACACATAAAAAGTGATCCCATAGACAATTACTGTTTTCATTTACTAGTGCGACATATTCCTAACACTGTCATAAGCGAAACCCGATCATGATAATAATAACTAATGTTATATAACTAATAAATAATAACTAGTTATAAATCAGTCTCTTATATATTGTGAAAAATCACTTTTAAAAATTCTCACATTAAACAAATAATAACTTTTATAAATACAAATAAAAATCAAAAATATAATATTACAGGAAGAATTTCCATCGCAAACAACATGATCTGGATGGAACCTTCCTCTCCTTCGGACATGGAATTGGCTGAGCTTGCAAGGGAGCATGCGGTAACGTATGACCAAATATTGTAAATAAATAAAATATCACTTTAAAATACTTTAAAAATATTGATTATTATATTATTTTATGATTAAGCAAATGAAGTTAATCGTCTATTTGTCTTTTAAAATGTTAATTTTCCAGACGGGTAGATATTGTCATCCAATATATTCAAAAAGCGGAGGCTGGCCGCCCTCCATTGAAAAAGCTATGCTGAAGTACAGTTTGAAAAATGGATACAATGAATCGACACTTCCTTCTTTCACTGAGGATGAAAAAGTATTTGTTAAAGGTTAAAATACCTTTTGATTTTCAATTGATTTATTTATAACTAAAAAACTTTTCTTCTTTTTGGCTAAGACAAAAGCTATATTTACCAATTTTTTATACGATAAATGCTTTGCTCTTTAATTGCTTTCGATTAGTAAAACGAGTAAGTACGAAGATAGTAAAACGATTTGGCGAAATAAAAATTGCCTTACTAAGATACCTTAAGAGATCTGAACTGAACTGACCTCTGTTCCAAGAATTACACAATTATTATTCTTCTGCAAGTTTCACATTTCTTCTCATACACAGATTTCTTTAAATACTACAAGTTTTACATTTAAGATAAATATATTATATTTTATAGCCCATATGATTTTTACAGGTACGGCAGATTTTTTAGCTATGAATCACTACACCACATTTATGATCAGATCAGCAAAGCCTGGAGAGGACACAGGCTACTGGTTCTTAACAGGGTCACCAGTATTAAATGCCGTAATAGAAAAGCCACCCAAAGCACACTATGGTGCTTCTAGGATATTACCGGTAATATTCATAAATATCATAAAATTGTACGATTGTGTCACGTTGCCAAATTGCTATCGACTATTTCTTGACGGAAAAACTTATTAAATTATTTATGAGCCGTGATTTATATTAATGGTTTCTGAATCTGCAGTATTATAATTTGCCAAGAAACTAATGATGCAGTACATTTTTTTTTATTGTACAGGTTAGTGGACGAACATATGAGCCACCTGATGGTAAGCGGTCACTAAGATGTTATGTGCCTTGTACGTGTAATTACACTGGCTCACTCACCCTTCAAACCGGAACAGTACTAAGTACTGCTGTTTTGCGGTAGAATATCTAATGAGTGGGTGGTACATACCCAGAGTAGCTAGTACAAAGCTACAACCGAGAGAAATGGAAGATATAACTGAAATTAAATAAGTTTTTATAATACTGAAATTATTAAGTATTTCGGTTTGAAGGGTAAGTTGGCCATTGTCACAGGCACAAGGGACGTAATTTCCTAGTTTCCAAAGTTGGCGACGCATTGGTCATGTAAGGAATGGGTAATATTGATTGCTTCAATGTCTATGGAAGGCAGACAGACGGAACTTACAATCAGGTGGCCAATTTGCCAGTCCGCTTGCCTATAGTAAATTAAAAAAAAACACTAAAATGATAACAAACTTCTAAGCAAATAATACGTAAACACTTAACAACGGTGAATATTTCAGATATACCCCAAGGGCATGCGAAGACAGTTGGCGTGGTTGAAGAAACAGTATGGCAACGTGGATATCCTGATCACGGAGAACGGCTACTCTTCTGTGGGCAGCCAGCTCGATGACTATGACAGAGTAAACTTTTACAAAGAGTATTTGGAACAGGTGAGCAGGCAAAATCCATTGAAGTGCTTTTTAACCAATATCAAAGGCCTAACGTGCTACCTGAGTCACGGGAGTGTACACACTTCCAACTTCCATACTCCGGGCTGCTACTGAGAATTTTCTGACAGAAAAACCCAATAATTATTTATTGGCCCGACCTTGGAATTTAACCCAGGACCACCGGATTTGCGGTCATATGTCAAGCCTCTAGAGTCTAGACCAACGAGTCAGTCAATGGTTATTTTTTATGTTAACTCTAAGGTTGAAAAGATTTATATCCTTGTATACTTGCTACTTGACCAAACAAATAATTTCGTTCAATTTTGATTGTTAGTGGCTGCGTTATGAGTCAGGAAGTAAAAAGTCATTTCCGCTTACAGGTGCTGCTGTCGATAAAAGAAGACAACGTCAGTGTTATTGGATTTGCAGCGTGGTCGCTCATAGACAACTTTGAATGGTTGGATGGATATCAGTAAGTTTATATATTTGTGATTATTGATAATTGTTCACACACACACACACATACGCATGTACATCGCAATAGAAAAAGTGCGCATAGTTTTGATTTGATTTCTTCAAATTCATATTTCTTTATTCAATATAGAAGTTACACTTGCTTATTGAATGTCATAAATCAACCGGTTCGGAAATAAACACCTCAGATATGAGTAGAACCGGCGAAAGAAACTCAGCGGAGTTTTTTTAGCTCATTCTTTACAATTACATATTGATATTATTTATTTGAAATAGCCTGGAGGCGATTGTTTCATTTCCAAGGTTTGCAATCTTTCACTAATGGAAAGCATTGACAGCGAGTAACATAGGCTACATTTTGGCCCCGAATGCCTTCGGAAACGGGGACACCGAGGAAGTAACGGCGGTCAAATTTATTTAATAGTATTAATTTCCAGTTAAATATTATTTTTATTATATTTTTCAGCACAAAGTTTGGACTTTACGAAGTTGACTTCGATGATGCGGAGCGTAGAAGAACTCCGCGGGCATCAGCTCACTTCTACGCATGCGTAATCAAGAACCGGTCACTCAACGATACTTGCCTTAATAGGAAATTAATCGCATCACATCCATATCGAAGAAATGCAGGAAATACCGCCAAAAATATAAATAGCAACCATTTTTTGATAATTTTGTTACTTTTAATATTTAATAGATGTTCGATTATATTTTGAAACGATTGTCTATGGCTGAAGTTGACCATTAACCATAAGGTAATCCATTCGCTCAGCTTGTCTCCCTAAATAATTAAATAAAATTATTGGACGAATAATATGGTCAGAATATTTGAATACATAGTTTGAGTTAAAAGTTCCATTAAAAAAAATACAATCCAAAATATTCTATAGCCTATATAATCGAAGGACATAACCTAACCATATGTATATATATACATATATACATGTACATATTGCATGCGATTTGCTAATAACTATGACATAAAGAAAAACAACAATTTTTGATTAATATATCGATATTTATAATACAGCACTTTCATTTAACTACTTATTTATCTACTTTAATTATACTTTCAAAATTCCGAAACCAACGTCACCGACATTGAAAACACCATCACGACAATGGTCTTGTATACATGTCCCTAACGCTTCTTACCACGGAGCCCAATTTCAGTGACGAGAGATTGGTACGATCTTTACTTGGTGGTAGAGCTTTGTGCAGGCTCGTCTGGGTAGGTACCACCCACTCATCAGATATTCTACCGCAAAACAGCAGTACTTGGTATTGTTGTGTTCCGGTTTGAAGGGTGAGTGAGTCAGTGTAATTACAGGCACAAGGGACATAATATCTTAGTTCCCACGGTTGGTGGCGCATTGGCGATGTGAGCGATGATTAACATTTCTTACAATGCCATTTCTTGTCTATGGGCGTTGGTGACCACTTACCATCAGGTGGCCCATATGCTCGTCCGATTTCCTATAGAATAAAAAGAAAAGACGATCGTGTCATAAATTTTATTTCGCTGATTCATCGTTGCTATCGCCATCGATGCTATATCGACGCATGCTGCGTCACTTGGTGGTTACGTGTGATAGAAAGAGACAGAATGCTATTCTGTCTTCGTCGCACAGCGCACTCATCTATCGTCATGCCTCTGGCGGCTGTAAATTGAACTGAACAGCGCAACCATTAAGCCTACGTACCCCCACTACTGTTGTTGATAGAACTGTATTTAAGACCGTGATCACGACCCATAATGAATACCATAGATTATTAAAAACCTCGTCCAATGATTTTGATTCATTGAAATTGAATACGCTTTGTTAATTTGTCTTTCTCATCCTCCTCTATTTAGTCTATAGCTATAATTAAATATCGAAAAATCTAATAAGATAAATAAAAATGCATTTTCATTTTACGAATCTTTACTTGTAAAACAGACTTATGTATATATACATATTTATAAAACAATTTATGGCCTTTAATATAAACAGTTAGCTATAAATAGTTTTATTTCTATTACAGTCTTCAAATATTAAGTTAATTTTTCACTGTTTTCTTAAAAACCTTTCCTAACTTGAGTAAAGCCTCATTCTTGCCTCGCCTTTTATCTTTTTTCAATTTCCCAGATTCCAGTGCATTTTTCATTACCTGTAAAAAAAAAATACCACCACTTTTATAAAGTCGCTTTCGACAATTTCTGTGACGTTAATATTTTGTAATTGAATTTTAACCAACTTGCTTATGACTTAGTGACTGACAGTGCAACAAAAATTCGATTTATATAAAATAGTATATAAGATTAATTTAATCTGTATTTTAATTTATCTTTACTAAATTAATTGTCAATTAATCGTACAAATAAGAAACAAACTAAAGTACCAGTAATTGCTTTGCTAACAGTCATAATATGATGTAATGTATACAATCACTTGTGTGCTTGACTGTACTGTACATGGCGATATCACTCAAATTATAGTTTATGTTATTAAATATTCCTAAGAATTGAAACATTAAAAAGTTATAATTATTACCTGCAATGCGTTTTCTTCTGACGTTACTTGTAGAGCATTAGGATCGTTCAAAGTGGGGTATTTGAATGAGAAACCCGAAGGGAACAGCGGCCTCGCGAGCATAGACTCCAATTGTCTCTTTTTAACACGTAACGCCTTGTCTATGGAAGGGTCGATTTTAACCTCAGGACTGTGTGATTAGTTAAGGCAATAGTTATTTCAGTCATAGATTCGTAAACTTTATTTTAAACCATCTGTTATTTATTCGTTCTCCCATCGACAACGACACCGGCAGATGTACCAGTTCTGGTAAATTTTTGGTAATATTTTTAGGATCTCAATGTAATAATTATTTAAAATTGAAAATTGTAATCTCGGCTAATAAAATATAACAAACCGAAACCGTTGTGTTCCGGTTTGAAGGGTGAGTGAGCCAGTGTAATCACAGGCACGAGGGACATAACGTCTCAGATCCCAAGGTTGGGGGCGCATTGGCGATGTGAGCGATGGTTAACATCTCTTACAATGCCACTGTCTACGGGCGTCGGTGACCACCGTCAGGTGGCAAGCCTGTCGCGTAAGTGTAAAGGATACACGTCGTCGTCGTCGAGGATCATGTCCATGTCGGCGGCGGCGCGCGCGCGCCAGCTGTGGGCGAGCTGCGTGCGGCGCGCGCGGAGCTGCAGCGCCTCCAGCGCGCGCGCCGACACCACGCGCTCCCTGACGGGCGCCAGGCTGGGCGCCGCCACCGGGAACGACGGGATTTCCGACGCTGGAATATTTATAATCGATTTTACAGGTTGTAACAAAACACGTGTCCGACCCGTGAAGTGATTATAAGATATCGTTAGACGGTTCTATTTACGGATTTTTTTTTAAAAATCCTAAGCAAAAATTTCCCGAATATAATTTAATTTAAATAAATAACGACAAATACATTGCAACACAGAAGCGGGCGTCAACGCTCGACAGCTCTTACCTATCGGGTAGCTCGGACACGAGGTCATGACCTCAGTTTTCCATGAAATTTTCGTCATTTACAATTGAAAACTAACAATTCATATTTTTTATGGGTAATTTTTTTGCATAATATTTTAAAAATGTTTATACAGGTTGTAACAAAATTCGTGTCCGACCCGTGAAGTGGTTGTAGGGTATCGTGAGTCGGTTCTATTTATGTAAATGCATAATATTTTAAAAATGTTTACATAAATAGAACTGACTCACGATACCTAATAACCATTTCACGGGTCGGACACGAATTTTGTTACACTCTGTATAAATAGAGCCGACTCACGATACCTAATAACCACTTCACAGGTCGGACACGAAATTTGTTACAACCTGTATAAATTTACCCATAGCGTAATTTCCTTTAACTAAATATATCACTTTTGACTTACTTTTGTTGAGAGTCCTACATAGTTTCGCATAAGAATAGGCTTCGGCGGGCTCCATCATAAGTATAGTTAGACCTTCTTTGGTAGCGCGAGCAGTACGACCACTTCTATGCACGTAGTTCTATAAAAAAAATGCAAAACAAATCCATTATCAGTAATGTATATTAAAAACAAAAAATAACCTAAAATATGTCCTTGTGGAACACCTTTATGTAACTATGGACAAAGATATTTTTTTTATATTGCATAGGAAGACGGACGAGCATGTGGGTCACCTGATGGTAAGTGGTCACCGACGCCCATAGACAATGGCATTGTAAGAAATGTTCACCATTGCTTACATCACCACTGCACCACCAACCTTGGGAACTAAGATTTTATGTCCCTTGTGCCTGTAATTACACTGGCTCACTCACCCTTCAAACCGGAACACAACAATACAAAGTACTAGTGTTTTGCGGTAGAATATCTGATGATTGGGTGGTACCTACCCAGACGAGCTTCCACAAAGCTCTACCACCAAGTGTATACATATGACCTACCCGAGGGGTGATCTCGAGGCTTATCTGTTGTAATTCTAACACCCTTATAAGCGTTTCCAAATAAATAAATCAATGAGTCAATCAATCAATGAATACACATAGTCCAACTTTGACTGCCTCGTTGGTCTAGTGGCTTGATATAAGGCCGCAGACTCGGTGGTCCTGGGTTCAATTCCCAGGTCGGGCCAATAAATAGTTATTGGGCTTTTCTGTCAGAAAAGTCTCAGTAGCAGCCCGGAGTCTGGAAGTTGGAAGTGTGTACACTCCCGTGCCTCGGAAAGCACGTTAAGTCGTTGGTCCTGCGCCTGAACTCTTTCCGGTCGTGTCGGATTACCGTCCCATCGGATTGAGAGCTAAGGAAAAGAGAGTGCACCTGTGTTTGCGCACACACTTGTGCACTATAATATCTCCTGCGCAGTTGGCTAATCTCTTTTGAGATTGGTCGCCGTGGCCAAAATCGGCCTGGGGGACCTTCTATTATTACACATTGTCCTCACCTCGGCTGTCTTAGGTACTTGATAGTGTATCACGTGGTCAACGTTCGGTATATCCAATCCTCTCGCCGCGACATCAGTCGCTACAAGTACACCGAGCGGGTCGTCGCGGAATCTACGAACAAAAGTTCAATAGTTCAGACGTAACAGACAGACAGGTTTACTCTCGAACTTATATTATTATTATCGATAGCGTACCTTTCAAGATTTTTCAGTCTCTGCCGTTGCGGCATACTCGCGTGCAACGGTAACGGCTGACATTTCAACAACGACAGTAACTGAGCTAATCTGTAACAACAAAATATATTAAATTTAAGTGAAAAAAAAGGGCGAGTTATATTGATAGGTGATAGGTGATGTAATTACTTATTTATGTAATGAGGCCTACGACCAATAATGTACTAGATTAGCGGTAAGCGCGTCAAAAACGGTCCGAAAAGTAAAACCATAATGACGTTTGTTAGGAAATAAGGTTGAATATGGAACAACCGTCATTGTACATTTCCTATGTCTTTCTGACATTCATGGCGTAAGATCGTAAGTTAATGTCAATACAATCTAAACCGCACTTTATTGTTTCGGAATAAGGTATAGTTTAGGTTGAAATTATTTAACCTTTACATCGTTTTGTTCAAACTTATTTTCGGTGCCACATTTGAGTACTATTTATGTTCGTGACGCCATATCTAGTAGTATTATGCAAAAAAATTACTCATAAAAAAAAAATTGTCATTGTCAATTGTAAATGACGACAATTTCATGGACAACTGAGGTCATGACCTCGTGCCCGAGCTACCCGATAGGTAAGAGCTGTCGAGCGCTGATGCCCGCGCCTGTATTGCAATATAATTGTCGTTATTTAGTCAAATTAAATTTTATTCAGGGTAAATTTTTTTCTTAAAATTTGAAAAATGGCTACATAAATAGAACCGACTCACGATACCTATTAACCACTTCACGGGTCGGACACGAGTTTTGTTACACCCTGTATATAAAATAGTTATATATAATAAAACTAGTTTACGCTTCTGATCCTAGGGGGGAGCAAATAGATAGTATGCAAAACAAACAAACTCACTTTCGCATTTATAAAATTAATAAGGATTATATAAAAAAACATACCGTCTCACACTGCCAATCGAATTACAAAACACTATAGTCCGTCCGGGGTGTCTCTTTAATATATAATAGAGGTACACATCTTTCTGGTCTAAGGAACAGGCGATACGGCTCTCTGTAAGCGTCTCCGCTGTACCTGAAATGTCAAATATTCGTTTTAAATCAACTGTACTTAGTTGTCGGGCTGGCAATCCCGCCTGGGTAAGTACCACTCAAGTATCACATTCTACTAAAAACCGAAATCTCTTTGTAATCTTGTGTTTCTGTTTGAAAGATGAATTATCTAGTATTTCTTACCGTGCTGCTGTCTATGCACGGTAGTGACTCACCATCAGGTGGTCCACTTACCAGTCCTTACAGTACCAATCTATTTTCAAAATGAAATAATTTTGGGGGTGAAAGGGTGTAAAGTTCCGCATCCACCATTGAAAAGGGAATCCCCCTACCAGACGGGTCTTGTGTCTGGTGGACTACTGACCCCTAACGGTTGTTGTCGGCGTCTTGTATATATGTACAATCACTCTGATAACTTTAAAATCGCGATGTAGGATACGTCAGTTCTTAGTTCGTATGTGGCGATATAGATGTCGCTCCAGAATCAACGTGGAGCGAAAAACACGTAAAATGGTTAATGAGCTATGACATCCCATATGACTATGAGAGTGAACGAATTAATTATGTGTTCAAGCACACATATAGCTGCAATAGAGTGATATTGGCAATAATAACCAAAATCCGGTTAGAAGGACCATATTTTCAAAAAAATACAATTTTTACCATATTTACAAATCCTTCAATAAAAATAATTTTGTAACTAATTCTTTAAAAAGATAAAGCTTACCTAGCTGTGTGGTGATGTCTACAACTTTCGGATCCGTCATTCCAATCATATTTATCAATCTCTTGATTTTCTGTTGCGGCGTCATCTTTTCTACTTTTCTGTTTAATATCTTCCCCCTTTTTGTTACCTTTTAATATTAAAAGATAGATATAGATAATTGATTAAACTAACATTATAGCTCTTCCAAAATGTTCGTCAAAATATAATTTATTCTACTCGAATCTATCACAGGCTATCACAAGAACTTTTGTATAGTTTTACAATTAAAATTTTAACATAACGCTGGCAGCACGGAACCGAGTGTTAATTGTACATTCTTCTGAGAAACCGGCGAGAAACTCATTACTCTTTTGAACAACCAGAAAATTACATGTAATAATCAAGGAATACTAACTCCATGCTCTCATACCATTTATATAATCCTGTACAATGTAAAGTATAAGTCTAATTCATTAAAACTTTTCCTCTATTAACTTGATCAAATATAAGAAGTTTTGTTTTCTCTTTTAGTTAGTAAGAAATATTTTTAACTTGCAATGTTGGAATTAGCTGTTATTAACCGACTTCAAAAAAAGGAGGAGGTTATCAATTCGTCTGTATGTTTTTTTTAGTTATGTAAGATGGATGCTGTGGTCTCCTATAATTGAGGGAACACATAGTAAAACTAGTGTAATGCCTGATGTATATTCCTTGTTAGAGATCTTAATAAAATAAAATAAAAGAAGACTAAAGTTCCAGTATACCTTTTTACCCTTCATATGCGCTGGCAGATCGTGCACTAATGTAAGTGTCGCTGAAAAGACGAAGTTCTGTCTGGCGTTCTTGTGTGACTCGTCAGAGTTAAGCCTCTCCAGTAGGGGTTGCAACTCCTCGAAGTGTCCACGTTCTATCATACGATCCGTCTCATCTATCGCCAGAAACCTGTGACATCAATTATTTAATATAATATACAGCACACTATCCCAATTCCAATCTAAGACTACATAATAATAATAATATAATATAATAATAACAGCCTGTGAATGTCCCACTGCTGGGTTAAGGCCTCTTTTCAACTTTTTTGAGGAGAGGGTTTGGTTGTTATTCCACCACGCTGCTCCAATGCGGGTTGGTGGAATACACATGTGACAGAATTTCAGTGAAATTTGACACATACAGGTTTCCTCAAGATGTTTTCCTTCACCGTTAAGCACGAGATGAATTATAATCACAAATTAAGCACATGAAATTCAGCGGTGCTTGCCCGGGTTTGAACCCACGATCATCGGTTATGATTCACGCGGTCTTACCACTAGGCCATCTCGACTTTTTGACATACTACATATACCATGAAATTTGCTAATATTTTTGCTGTATTATGAACTACAAATAGTTCTTGATTAATTTAAAACTATTCCACTTAACTAGTTATAAACACTTTAACTTCCAAAGTTACAACTACAAATTCGCGGACATTGAAAAGGAAATTTTCTAGAGTATCCATAGTGAATATCATAGATTATACAAGATGTCGACCAATGATATCGCGTCAATTTAATGTCAAAGTTGTTTTTTTTGCTTCCTCTTGTGATTGGAATAGGCTACAAAATATATAGGTATGTATAAATATTATGTATATTATCATGCTCAGTTTATAAATGGCTTCAAACTTACTTGACCGTAGGTAGTTGTTGTAAATGCGGTTGCCCCTGGTTGAGCAGCTCCCACAGTCGACCTGGTGTCGCTACAACTATCTCAGGGCCTGATCGCAACACTCTTTCTTGCTTCACAGCCGCCATACCACCCACAATTGTCGCCACTTTAATACCTAAAATATAATCATCATTTCAAACAAACATTTCACTCAATTGATATAAGAAGAATTACAAAATATGTAACAGATAAATAATAAAAAATGAGCGGTTGCTACTTTAAATTACCGACAATAATCGAGAATTACCAAAAGATAATATTATAATAGGAAATGGAATATAATATATGAGTAGTTATATTGTAAAGGTTAGCTAAGGGCTGAAAAAATTATTGGGGGGGTGAATGGAACGTCACTGTAGCATGCGCAAGCGATCCCTTGGCGCTCCCCGTTAAGCGCGGAAGGTACCGGTGATTTTTAGTGTGTATTCCGATGACCGGGGCGCACTCGGCGCCCTGGACACCGGCGAGCCCCACATTACCCCCTCCCCCACTGTTTCCGTGGGGGAAACGCGAAAAGCGTTTATCTAGCATTCAAAAAAGGGGCGATAAAATACGGAAAGTATGTAAGTGATCTCCATGACCAGATTAAAATGAGAGTACAGGTAAGTACCGCAAAAACTCCAACATTAATTTAATCACTCCAACATTAATTTTCACTAGGGACATAACATCTTAGTTCCCAAGGTTGGTGGCGCATTAGCGATGTAAACGATGGTTAACATCCCTTACAATGCCATTGTCTATGGGCGTTGGTGACCACTTACCATCAGGTGGCCCATACGTTCGTCCTCCTTCCTATGTAATAAAAAAAAAATCGAAAGCTATCCCATATCATTATCACGCCAATCCTCCCCTCCCTGAAATGACTATCGCAATTAATAAACTGACATAAATAATCCATACCTGTGTATTTAGCTGCAGCTATCAAATGTCTGCTAATTTGCAACGCTAATTCTCTCGTCGGTGTCAAGATAAGACAATACAACGGCTTCCCAGTTTTAACCGTCACATGTCCAGGTAAGTCTACATTGTCTATGACTTTCACACAACCAATACCTGAAAATGTTATCATTTATATGTTATGTTATCATAAGCATACAAAACTATGTTTCAAATATTCCAAAATAAATTTTACTTAATTATTTCCATTCTAACTAGTAACTGTATATTTACAGAGTAAAAACATAAATATTTGCATTATAATGACTTCTATATTCTTTAATTAGATATTTTCAACTCTGCAGTGCAGTGCTTTAATAAAAAAAACTACCTTTAAAACATTTTTAGCAAATCACAAAAGTTACCTAGTTTTAAAAATAAGGCAACTTCTTCAAAACCAAGTTATCAAAAAAAAAAAAAATACCTTCTTCATTTGTATCAACTTCATCAACCCCTTCAGTTTCATCACCATCATTTTCATCATCGCTGCCATCATCATTTTCATCACTACTTGATTTCAGATCATCAGAATCAAACATATCTGATAAATGAATGTAATTCTGTTCATCACTATCATTGCCTTCATCGATTGATTCTTCTTTTTTCTTGATTGGTACAACTATTCCTTCTATATATTCATCTTTATCTATCTTTCTTTTATTTTTAGGTATTTTCATACTAATTTGTTTATCGTTTTCATCGTCATCATCATCATCACCACTGCTGTAACCATCCTCTGATGATTCTTTGATAACTTCTTTCTTAGATCTAAATTGTTTGTCTTTCCTAAACTTTTTATTCTTATTATTTTTTTTATCTCTGTTAATAATATCATCATTTTTCTTTTTAACCGAACTCTTTCTGTAAGGTATATCATAAACATCAATACCTTTAAGCGCAGCCTTTTCTTTTAGTTTCATTATACCAGATAGAATCGGAAGTCCAAAGGCTAAGGTTTTTCCACTGCCAGTTTCCGCTGCACCCAATATATCTCTTCGACCTGTAAAAATAAATATGAACTATTTGAGTGTTTTTGATGAATAAAAAGTGTTAGTTAATTGTACAATAAATAGAAATAAAATAGAAATTATACATGTTAGACATATCATCCTAATATTATGTAAGTTTGACTGCCTCGTTGGTCTAGTGGCTTGATATAAGGCCGCAAACTCCTGGTCCTGGGTTCAATTCCCAGGTCGGGCCAATAAATAGTTATTGGGGTTTTCTGTCAGAAAATTCTCAGTAGTAGCCTGGAGTCTGGAAGTTGGAAGTATGTACACTCCCGTGCCTCGGAAAGCACGTTAAGCCGTTGGTCCTGCGTCTGAACTCTTTCTGGTCGTGTCAGATTGCCGTCCCATCGGATTATGAGAGCTAAAGAAAAGAGAGTGCACCTGTGTTTGCGCACACACTTGTGCACTATAATATCTCCTGCGCAGTTGGCTAATCTCTCTTGAGATTGGCCGCCGTGGCCGAAATCGGTCTGGAGGACCTTAAGTCACTTAGGACCAGTTCAATTACTCTGTAAGAACAATGATAGTTCCTTTTTTTAAAGAGAAGGTTTAGTTTTATTCTACCAGCTTGGTAGATAGGCATGTCAAAGAATTATATATGGCAGGAGGTTACCTCCGTCAACCATAAAAAGTATTCTAAGTACAATTTAAGGAAAGTTAAGCAGTTAGGGTGATAATTACCATGGATTGCTGCCGGTAGAGACAATTGTTGAATTTTAGTAGGCTTTTTAAAACCTAACTCCATTAACGCTTTCAAAATCTCTTCGGGCAATTTAAATTCAGCCCAGGATAGCATGTCCACCGGTGTTAAGTCTGATGTTACACCTGATACATTTTCACCTAATTTTGGTTTCCGATTAATTTTCACAGTTGCTTTTGATTTCGTTTTATCATTTGTGATATCTTGATTATTTGTTTTTACTTTATTCTTTTTCTCCTTTCTCTTTCTTTTTTCTTTTTTTTCTTTTGCTTCATTGGTAGTAGATGGAGTGACGTTTTTGCAAGCCTCAACAGTGAAACCGTTACATAGTTTAATTTTTTTCTGTGGTATTTCCGATTTAGCAGTCTGTGGATTTATGTTTTCGATGTTCTTGCGCTTTTCAGGTTGTCTAGCCTATAAATAATATAAAAAAATATATATTATATAATTGGTATAATTAATTAGTCAAACCTAAATATGAAGACTTTTCACTGATTGAATATTTTCCATAGTCACTACATATTATAAAGGATAGTCCCCAGCCCTGTCTGTATGTTTATCTGAATGTGAAGAACTCAAAAACGATCGAACAAATTTTATTACAGGTTTTCACCAAGGCGTAATATGTCGATAAATGTTGAAGATGTCACTATCATGCCGACGGGAACTTTATTGACGTGTGCCATTAGATTTATATGTGTTACGATATAAGCGTTGTATATAGATCATTATTCTGGCCGTGCAAAGCCGAAACGAGTAGCTGGTGTCTTATAATTGGCTACTAACAAATATATAAAATATCGAAATAAAACGCCAATGTTGTAATATTTAAATTTTAGATACATAGACCTTTTATACCATCATTTTTATTATCTTATTATTAGAGTAAAAACCACGTACCTACAGCTAGAATAAGTGAGTAACATAACAAACCTTTTTGCTTCGTCGGCTGTTCTTATCTAAGCCATAGTCCGTGCATTCTTCTAAAGCAACAAAACCTTTATCCATCATAGATGTTGGAAATCCATCGAAAGCGACTGATTCCCATTTTAAATTATTTATTTTTTTAGACATTTTCGAAAAATAATAACGTTCTAACCTCAAACAGGTAGGTTAACATATGAAAATAAATGTGATTTTGACATTGATATGTTGTTACCGGAATTCGGAAGAGTTAGGAACAGTTCAGTAATCATTATTTTATTGACATCAATATTAATATTGGGTCTACTGTACCCAACATGTTCTGCAAATTATGCCTAAATTCAAATGGCTTATAAGCCATTTTTAATATTACCTACGACCTACAAATATATTACATACCATAACTTTACTAGAAATGTAAAACTTTAAAAGGGAATAAAAAAACACAAAAATATTTTAATAATAATTATTCATTTTATCCGCAATATACTTGAAGTAAAGCAATGGATAGTGATAAATGTTTGAGATCATAAGACCACTTGAAACAGTTTGCTTTAGTAACACTTTCTTATTTTGCTAATAGTAAGCAAAGCTGTCTAGGAAAATATAAAGTTAACATCTAAAAGTGATACTCCATTAATCGAAAGGGATAGCTATTAGCTACACCCATCAATGTTCCCTTAGTTTAGTTATGTATAAATAAGTGTCTTTTAATTATTATTTTTATTTTATTTTATAGGAAGGCGGACGAGCCCATATTATATGGGCCACCTGATGGTAAGTGGTCACCAATGCCCATAGACAATGGCATTGTAAGAATTGTTAACCATCTCTTTCATCGCCAATGCGCAACCAACCTTGGTAAATAAGATGTTATGTCCCTTGTGCCTGTAATTACACTGGCTCACTCACCCTTCAAACCGGAACACAACAGTACCAAGTACTGCTGTTTTGCGGTAGAATATCTGATGAGTGGGTGGTACCTACCCAGACGAGCCTGCACAAAGCTCTACCAACAAGTAATTTTTTTAATTATTATAGGCTACGTGTAATACATTATATGCCTATTATAATGAAGACTTGGGTAAAATGTAATCAAATTAATAGTTACATTGTGTAATCATCAATTACGATGACAATATTTACTTTAATTCTGAAATGTATGAGCTCACTAACTCACAGTGACTTTCATTGTACTGTAATTATCTCTGATGATTATATGTAATTATCGTAATCCTTAATAATTAGCCTGATTACATTTTGTTCAAGCCTGGTTACGACATATTGTTTTAATGTGATCATTTCCAGTTATATTTAAAATTGTAAAATAAATTATGAAAAAGATTATAAGAATATATGAAAATAATATTAATTAGTGATCGAAGTCATTTAATCGTGACCAATGATATAATGTACAAATAGATTAATGGTCATATTTTGATCTCACTTGTTACTCTTTTATTTAATCATAATATCATATATAAATATAATATTATGACAAATTGACAAATTATATTATTTAAATTATTTTAATTTAATAAGATAACACTTACCATAAACTAACATCATGGAAAATTTAAGGGTATATATTAATGTAATTAATATAAGTATATTCATTGCCTTTCCAATTGTAAGAAATATGAATAGTAAAATTGATTTTGATATTATTTGGTAGTATAAATATATCAAATCAGTTTAATGTATGTTTTTTGTATGGCTGTATATTTTATTTCTGTTGCATTATATGTTTAAAAAAAAGTTTCAATAGCACGCTGCCGCTGCAGCCATAGACAAACTGGGGGAGGAAGTTTGTGAGTGATCGATTTTACACCGGCCTCTACAAAACTTCTCAACGGCATTTCTCTTTGTTTGCCGTACGCGTGCTTAATATCCAAACAAAAGTATCGAGTTCGAAGAGCATCCTAAAAATGGCGAACATGTTTCGCGGTGTGATGGTTTCCGCCGTCAACAATGACGGTGCTCTAACTCCGCGCTTCAACTTTCCTACAAACGTAAACGTGGATTACGACCCGCAAGGTCTAAGTGTAAAAGTGATACGTGCTGATCCTGTGCTTGCTCAGGAGGTGCTAGAGTTCCCCGTCCACAGCCAGAGCGAGTGTTCGCGAGTCGCCGGCCAATCGTATATTTTTACGATAGATAATGAGACATTGTTTTTTAAGTTCGCTTCTGATGTTGACTGTCAGAACTTCCATTTGCTTGTTAGTAAAATTAAAGCTGGTCGATCGTCATCTGTGTTTACGGTGCGAACGGAGGACTCGTCGGCGATGCAATATTTCCAGTTTTACGGTTACTTGAGCCAGCAGCAGAACATGATGCAAGACTATGTGAGAACGAGCACGTATCAGCGAGCTATATTATCAAATATCAATGATTTCAAGAATAAGGTAGTTCTAGATGTCGGAGCTGGTTCGGGTATTTTATCCTTCTTCGCGGCGCAGGCTGGCGCTCGTAAGGTGTATGCAGTCGAAGCTAGCAACATGGCGCATCACGCGCAGGCCCTGGTCCGAGCTAACGGCTTGCATGATCGCATCACAGTCGTCGCGGGAAAAATAGAAGAAATAGAACTGCCGGAGACTGTCGATGTTATTATATCCGAACCTATGGGCTACATGCTTTACAATGAGCGTATGTTAGAAACCTACTTACATGCTAAGAAATGGCTGAAACCGAACGGTAATATGTATCCTACGCGTGGTGATTTGCATATAGCGCCATTCACAGATGATGCTTTGTTCATGGAACAATACAACAAGGCAAACTTCTGGTATCAAGCGTGTTTCCATGGAGTTGATCTCAGTGCATTACGCACAGCAGCAATGAAGGAATACTTCAGACAACCCATTGTGGATACATTTGATGTCCGTATATGTATGTCTAGATCAGTGAGACATGTTGTTGACTTTTTAAATGCCAATGAAACTGATTTACATCGCATTGAAGTGCCATTCAGATTTGAATTAACGCAATCTGGAACTTGCCATGGTCTAGCATTCTGGTTTGATGTGCTATTTGCAGGTGCCACTCAACATATATGGTTGTCTACAGCACCAACAGAGCCACTTACACATTGGTATCAAGTGAGATGCCTTCTCGAGACACCAATTTTTGCAAAACAAGGCCAAGTTCTCACAGGACGTGTACTTTTATTAGCTAATAAGAGACAAAGTTATGATGTTACCATGGACATAAATTTGGAGGGAACTAACATTTCCTCTTCAAACACATTAGACTTAAAGAATCCCTACTTCAGATATACAGGTGCACCGGCTGCTCCTCCACCAGGAGTTAACACAACATCTCCGAGTGAATCGTATTGGAACTCTATTGAGTCAGCTGGATCTTTAAGCAATGGTCAGGGTGTTATCTTAACTGATGGTACACAGCAGTACTGTTCGACACCTGACCAGACCATTGCATATGGAGCCCACCCCAACATGATTAAAACAGTGATGCTTCAAGAAGAATTCATAAAGAGGATCGGTATTAGTCAAAACGGCGATATATAATCCGCAAAGTTGCGCCGAGCGCGCCTTAGGGCTATAAGGAACCGTCGCAATCGGTTGTGAACAATCTTCCGTTCAAACTTTATAGTGTGTAAGCGGACTTATTTATTAATACATCACAGTGGACTACTGTAAAATCGTGTAACTCATACAACATTGACAAGGCAGCTTGCCTTTATTAAATCAGTTAGGATGTATGTTAAGTATAAATGATGCATTCAAAACTTGTATGTGTAGTTTCTGATATGCATTTTCGATAATGTAAGATGCAGTCAAATACTTTAATACACAAATGTGGTGTAAATTTTTTTTCTCAGTTTGTATGACGCTTACTAGAGTAATTTGGATACAGCTCCTAATTTTTTTTTTTTTTGTAAATATGTCCTACACCCAGTTTGACATGGCGAAAATTGGCCAAATACATTACGACTGCTCGAGCTACAGCAGCTCCGTAGTTAGTTTAAGTAATTTAGATGTTCAAGTACACTTAGAATAAGCAATAAATGCTAAAGATGATGCTTAATGATATAAATACTCATTAATCATTATAGCAATTGTATTGAACTCAATCGTATGTGAATATATCACTGTATTTTTTTTTTGTATGTGACAATCGGGATTGTATTTTTTATAAAAATTATTTCTGTCTGCCAATCGGGGAAATGGATTGTGGATTTAAATGAAACGGAATGATTATGTTTTTACATATTTATAATGTTTAATTCAGATTTGTATTTTTTTTAAACTTTTCGAACACTGATTTGTTTTAATGTATGCTTTTTTCAATGTCACATTGTCAATCAGTCTTTAAAGATTGATTTTTTTAAGTATGTCATAACGTCCTGGCAGAAATGTTGATGACATGATCTTATAAAAGTTTAAAAAAAATGCAAAACTGAATTGAATTGATTATATGAATATGTCTTATGTAAATATTATGATAGGTTATTTAGGAGTGTTAAAATGATTCGACTTCTATAAAGCAGTTTGTTTGTCACAGCGATCAGTATACACTTTGTGTTCCATATCTGTAGATATATAGCAATCGGAGAATCACATGCTATGGATATGACTTTTTGGCACTTGACTGTTTAAATTAGTGTTGTATCGAAGTTGTCTAAATTTTGAGACAAGTAATAATTAATTAATGTATGTCTGAATTTATAAATCGATATAAATATTAAGTATATAAAAATCGTTTTGAAATATAGTCATTTTAAATCTAAGGATCGAAATCGATTAGAAGCATGTTGATATTATCTGTGTACTAAACGTTTGACTCTAAAATGGAACGCTTGCCAGTAGAATGTGGCAAAGATTTAATTCTTATTGCTCATCTCTAAAATAAGTTCCTACCGAACATAGTACTCTTGGTAAGGAGCAATGGCAGCATTAAAATTTAGTAAAGCAAAATATATGGGTGGGTACATTTTGGCAGTAGATACAATTAGATTAATTTAGTGATATGAAACAATTGTAATGTATTTACTTATAATTTCCAATATTAACGGAGATTTCTGGAAGAAGTGCAGACATACAAACATTCATTAAT
The DNA here is from genome assembly GCA_963151315.1 of Nymphalis c-album. Classification (NCBI taxonomy): domain Eukaryota; kingdom Metazoa; phylum Arthropoda; class Insecta; order Lepidoptera; family Nymphalidae; genus Nymphalis; species Nymphalis c-album. The sequence goes on from OY720610.1 coordinate 7,146,018, forward strand.
TATATATATAGTTTGTTAAACACAACTACCTCAAATATTGGCAGACGAAACAAAAATAACAATGATACAAGATTTTTAATTCCATGACAAAAGTAAGGTTGCCGAGTATAGCCTTGATATAACGAAAAATTTGGCACGTAGGAAATGGATAATTTGAAATCTTTGGTGAAAATAATTGGATAAGCAATATGTTTGGGATTCTAATTATAATAAACAAATTTTGTCACAAGTGCTTTTTCTGATTTTTTCCTAACAACCACTTTTTTTTTTTTCGTTAAAATGTTTTTCAATTTGATAGGTGAAATAAAAAAAACTTTTCAGTGATATAATTCTATTATAAATAATTTTCTTATATATACAAATGATTAGAGAATTTTATTATTACATTCGACAACCCCAAATGTACATGTATGTACATAATTAAGTCAATTTCAGACATTCCAGTACATTGGGTATAGTATCGCTCTTGTGTTTGCACAGCATTCTTAACAAATTGAGTTTCTTTTCGTTTGTTTTAGATGATTCTAATTCATATAATGTGCAAAGATTTATAAGTAGGCTTTCATTTAGACCGCGTTCCGGGTCTGAGTGTATTGCTTTCTGGAGTACAGCGATCGCTTCCTTAAGTCGCCCCATGTAGAGCAGGCACACTGATAAATTGTTTGCGACCTGTGGAAATAGATATAATTTAAAATTATATATTAGGTTATATTAGTTATAGTCCAGGAGATGGTGACACAAGATTCCAGGTCATTTGTGTCATTGTGGCGACTCTTCAGGGGTCTAATTATGTTATATAACGAAAAGGAAAATTGATAGAGAGTTAGAATCGGCGACCCAATCGCGTGGGTCGCCGAACGTGTCGGATAAATAACGAGTGTCGAAAGATGTGCTCCACAAAAAATCATGTATTTTCCGATAGTCGGTGAAAAGAGAAGTAGGGTAGCGTAATGCGACAATTCTCCTGTGTGACTTACAGTCCGCCATAACGTCGGAAAAACATGAATTAAAAAATTGCACAGCTAATCTTCGTCGAGTAGCCATTCACGAAAAATCACCATGCCATACTTTTTCGACGGTTCCAAATACCATACCGACGCAAAGGAGTACCTAATTAATTTTTTGCAAAACGGTTTCTACTAGTATGGCATTTGGTTTTTAAGAAACACATTTTTTTTAAATAGATACCATTCTAATAAATATTAAAATACGTAAATCTGGCATCAAACATAAGCCGCTCCCAGTCCAGCGGTTTGGTTTGCTGGGAGCGGAAGTAGAGCATATACAGGGTTATTTTTAATGAGCCAGCAACCTCGCAGGACTAGATAGCTAACACCAAGCAAGCACTTTTGTTCTACGACTTTTGATAATTTGTTAGATTTTTATTTTCATACAAAAATAAGTATTAATTTAATTTCCCGCTTGAACGTTTATCAATCTACGCGCAACGCAAAATTCGACGCGTCACGTCGTCCAGTCGTGTATGAATGAAATATAGACCTACAAATGTCACGAGAGTAAAATCATTTTTTTCTTATGTATTGAGTTATGCCCGAAATCGTTGAACAAAAGTTGTTGCTTATGCTGTTAGATATCTACACCTGCGAGGTTGCTGGGTCATTAAAAATAACCCTGTATAAGCCAGCGTTTTAGGCACAAAGATGCCATTTAATATTAAGATATTATTATTGGATAAAATCATGTTTGTAAACATTTTTTAACAATAGGCAATAGGTTGTTCTTAAAACGTAAATATAGTGTAAGCTATTACCATGATATTCGTCGGTTCCTGGTCGGCCGCCTTCGCGAAATTATTGTACGCGTCCTGGTATTTCCCGTGCGCTATGTCTATGAGGCCGAGGTCGACGTACTCGCGTACATCTGGGGTTGGGCATCTGAAAACAAGTCAACGGTTTACAAACATCAGATGTAGCGCTATGTTTATTTAAAATATTTAAATTTCAACAGTTTTGGATAATGTTGAAACAAAAAAAGTTTTTACTAATTAAAATGAATATAATTATACTAGTGGCGAGTATCAGACTCAACGCTGAATAATCAGGTATAGTTCCGCATTGCTTTTACATACTCCCGACATAATATGTCGGAGGAAAAGTATGGACCCGTATCGTTCTTCGGGCTCCAAGCTCGCTTCATATATTTTGGGAATATGACTCGATAGACCGAGTCTCATCTCGAGCTCGGCTCTCAGGATGGTGGTGATTGCACGGAGCTTCCCGCGAGCCCGAATCTCAGAGCGTGAATAAAAGTGCTTCTCGGTATGGATAAAGAAACCTTCAAGGTCACTTCTATCTGATCTCGGCTCACGCAGGAGCCATACGTGCATTTGTATGGTATATTCAAACCAGAACCCAATTATAAGCATTGCCGTTCACCGGTAGAATGTCTGATGAGTTTTTTTATAATATGGCGGACGAGCATATGGGCCACCTGATGGGGAGTGGTCTAACGCCCATTGACATTGTAGGAAATGTTACCCATCGCTTACATCCCCAATGAGCCAACAACCTTGGAACCTAAGATATTATGTCCCTTGTGCTTGTAATTACACTCTCGCTCACCCTTCAAACCGGAACACAATAGTACCAAGTACTGCTGTTTTGCGGTAGAATATCTGAGGAGTGGGTCGCGTGACTCACAGCGCGTGTCGCAGGTCGCGCGCGGCGTCGCAGTGCTGTGCGGCGGCGCGCACGTGGCCCGCCAGCAGCGCCACGCGGCAGCGCGCGCTCGCCACGGCGCGCCGCTGCGCCGCCCCGCGCCCCGCGCCCAGCGCCGCCAGCGTGCTGCTCGCGAGCCGGTAGTCCTTGCAACCGGAAACGGTTATATTTAATTTTTATTTACCTGAGCCATCGTATGCTCGAGTTCATCACGTTCGTTTTGAATCCATGTAGTCGATTGCAAGAATTATACCAATTATTACGGTTGGATAGTTAGAAAATTCCTCGATCCATACGACGGCGTTATTAAAAAATATTTTAGAAAGTGAAGAAACAGGGTGCCTGGGTGATCTCCTCCTACCAAGGAGACGCATCTTACTACCTCCACACCACTTTACTGGTGCTGAGCTGGTATTGGTAATGATTAACAGAATTTCATTCGAAACTTCCAACCTGCATGATTTTATTCACCCATATTTAGTAAATAAACCATCTTTCTAATTGTCCGGATTAAAATTAACCCTCAGTTAGGGTGTTCAATAAATTGACCAATCTCAACTGTATTCGTGTATTCATAGTTTTGTAACATCAATTTTATTAGTGCTTATCACTTTATTAATCCCTATGGAACAGGAAACCAGACAATAAACAAATACTTCTTATATAAAAATGTTCTTGTGTTATATAAATGAGCATTTGTAATAAAAATGAGCATTGATTATATAAATGAGAATTTGTTACATAAATGACTATCGGCCGAATACTGAAACGTCATTCAAAATGAAGAAGGACTTAATTATTTGGAACGTCATTAATTTCAAAATTTAGTATGCGAAATTTAAAATTAATGGCGTTCCAAATAATTAAGTCCCACTTCATATTTAAAAGACGTTTCAGTATTCGGCCATAAGTGTTATAAAAATGAGCATTGATTATATAAATGAATTTTTATTATAAGATGAATAACGATCATACAGTACCTTCAATGCAATCGCACAATTTACAATCGAATGTAAGACTCTTGTCTGTCTAGCCGTCCACAGCCGTAACGATTCGTTCTGGTCCTCTATTGTGATGGTGCCACTACCATCCTCGGTCTTACCCTCGTTCAGGTTAGCTACCATCTACACATAAACATATTAAGGCACTCAAATTTACAAAATTACACAAATATATTTTATATAAAAAAATGTGCAGTCGGGGAACCCCCGTCAGGAACGAAGTTCTGTGCGATAATTTTTCGACTCAAACCATGTTTTAAATTGTACATTTAATTAAATTACTGTATTTTACTCACACCGTAATGTACCTCAACCTACTTTATATCGGAACTCTTAAATTAGAACGCATCGAATTTTGTAGCAATTGGTGGGCACAGTATGAACGCTATTTCGTTACTCACGTGACCTTGGGCCACTGCCATTTCACTCTACTGTTAGCCGCGTAAAATTACTACGTTGTAATAAATAGACGGAAAGATTGAAGTAGTCACCAGCGCTAATAGACATTGGTGCTGAAAGTAATATAAGAATAAGAAAACATTTATTCAGGACAAACACATTACAAACACCAAATTCAAAAAATCAAAAAAAATCAAAAAAGTATAAAAAATAATTAAACATTAACTAATGACTATAAGAAAACAAAAAACAAAACAAAAACGAACTATATATATTAAAATTACAAAGAAACAAAAAAAAAGCAACAAATTTATATACACACACAAACACAATTTTATCTTATCATGTCTGCAACCGTGATGTGTCCTGAAGAGGTGTACCATTCAGCTTTTATGTTGGGTTAGAACCCAACGCTGATTTTCAATGGTACCCTTTGTGGCTGTGACGAGCCGTGACAAAGTGATAAATAAAACTAAACTATAGTTACCTATATCCAATAATACAATATAAATAAATACGTTACACTTACATACTTAATACAATTCATAATGTTATTAATAATAAATTAAATAGTAATAAATAAATGCAAAACAATCTATTAAAATAATAATTTTAAATTATAAAATAAAGATACAGATACCCAAAATAATAATAATAATAGCGCGGAACAGCGAGTAGTGAAAGTAAAAAAAAATAAAATAAAAATATAAATACTATTTATGACGATTGTAGTTGTAAATTATATAAATATGACTTGTACTTGATACGAAAGTTGTACAAGGTTTTTAAGACCAAAAGGGGAGGTGGTAAGTTATTCCAACACTTGATATCTAGTATTCCTCGCATCGTCAGGGCGCCTTCTATATAAGGAGGTAATATATTATGTCCGTTGTGCCTGTTGTTACACTGGCTCACCCTTCAAACCGGAACAAAACAATACTATGTGTACAAGCTAGCGTTGTACACGTGCCTGTAAGTTCTTTGACACTTGACGATTCGTATTACACACAATTCGTATGACCCAGTTACGATAATTATGTTATTACATTTTTATATATATTTTTTTAGTGTAATAAAGACGCTCCGTAGTATCGGTTGGCTTGACAAACATATTGTTTTCTTTGACGACAACCCCGATTGCTCTCCGATCTACCTGACATCTGACATCTGACGAATTAAGTGAACGTGTGCTAACTAGCCCGTTCATTTTGGTCCTTCGAGCCGGATGATCTAGTATTTTTTTGTGTGAATAGCGCATCGGCTTAGTTGATCCTTGCAACCTAAGTTGAGACGGCGAAACGCGTAAAGGGCACAAGGTCATCAAAACCCTCCAGCCTCTGGAATATCAGCACAGGCTGTCTGAACGTGACAGTGACTGTTAGTGAAGTGAACTTTATTCTTGTTAATCATGGAAGTTATTACTCGTCAATCGGAAATTATCGAAATCATCAAGAAGATCCACAAGAACTTTAACAAGGATCCTGCTACTAGGAAGACTGAAGCCTACATCCGCAAACGAGTAAGCACTCTTGACAGCCTTTGGACGGAATTTGATATTAACCATAACAACATTTTGGCAACAAAGCCTGATCCATCTGAAGAGTACATATCGAAAGATATTTACACTGACACCAAAATTCTGTATGAACGAATTAAAGCTGTTCTTAAGAATTATTGTCCTCCGTCGGACGATGACGATGACGTGAAAAATTCTTCTACACAAGATCTGCTTAGTGAGCAACGTACCAACTTCCGTGCGTTAAGCCGACAAATAAAGAACATCAATCTTGACGATCTGACGGAAAAATGGGAGATGGAGGACGAATTAAAGAATCTGCAATTCCGATGGAAGAATATTGACACTTTGCACCTCAAAATTGACAACATATTAAATGGTGAAGATGCGGCGTACGAACAAGAGTTTTCCGAGTACGAGGAGAAATTCAAGGCTATGAAAAGATCTCTAAACAAAAGAATATCTGCTACAGCGCATCAGTACGAGTCCACCCCTAAGGTTGAGGTTCCAACATTTTCCGGTGACTACACACAATGGCCTACGTTTTTAGATCTCTACAAAACTGGCATACATGACAACTCGACTCTGAGCAACTCTCAAAAGATGCAACATTTAAAAGGCAAATTAAAAGGTGAAGCTCATCGCCTCGTCCAACACCTTACTGTATCGGAAGAGAACTACAAAACTGCCTGGGAAATTTTGTATCACCGATACCACAACATTCAAATATTGTTTAACAAATATATTGAAGTGTTTCTCAACCAGCGCCCAATAGAAAGGCAATCATCGGCTGAAATTAAGCGCCTACACGACACCGCGATGGAATGTATTCACGCTATTCACAACTTAGGCGTGGACACATCGAGCTGGGATCCACTGTTGGTGTACCTGTTAGTCCAGAAACTTGATCCTGAAACGCGTAGTGACTACAAGGAATCGCGAAAGATGCCTCGCGAGCTCCCCGAATTTGACGAATTCATGACGTTTTTAGAGGCGAAATTCATTGCGCTTGAACCCACGAATAAGAAAGAGAACGAAAATTGGTCATCGACGAAATCATCTACGTCATTCAAGGCTAAAGGAAATTCTCACTTCGGAGCTGGTAATAGAGCACAATTTTATAAAGCTGCACACGTGACGTCTGCCAATACTCAATGTATTTTATGCAATTCAAATCATGCGCTCTACCAATGTCGGAAATATGACTCCTTGACAACAGATGCGAAGTGGAAATTAATTGCGAAACATCGACTTTGCAAAAACTGCCTGTATGTGCACGAACGAAACATATGTAATTCTACAAAGCGATGTAAAGTTTGCAATGGAGGTCATCATACTTCTTTGCATGACTCGGGTAACGAACCGATTGCGTCAACTGCACCGGCATCGAACTCTGTACCTCAGCGCCGGCAGCATGCGACAAACAATGTGACTAGCGAGGATGACGAAATATTATTAACGACCGTACAATTACGTGTACGTGCTATTGACGATACCTACCTGACTTTGCGAGCACTTTTAGACCAAGGGTCGCAAACAACTCTTATAACTGAAAATGCTGCGCAACTCTTAGGACTGCCTCGCCAAAATTTTAATGCCTCTGTTACGGGAGTGGGTATTTCAGCAAAAAGAAGCAAGGGAAGAATACACCTGCACTGCATGTCGATCTATAATGACTACAATTTCACCACTGACGCCCTAGTAATGCCAAAACTAGTGAACAGCTTGCCGCATGCTACTTTTGCAGCCAAGAAATATCCACACTTACAACACATTCAACTCGCTGATCCTGACTACAATATTTCAAACAAAATTGACATGTTACTTGACGCAAAAATTTATGCAGACATCATAATGAGCGGTTTGATCAAGGGAACTAAACAACAGCCCATTGCCCAACAGACGAGATTAGGGTGGATTCTGTCTGGGCCTGTTACTACTTTTAACTGCAACGTTCTTATAAATGGAGTTGAAGACATCGCCAACTACTGGGAGGTGGAGGAAATCGCATCCGAAACCACACCGATGACGCAACAGGAATTATTTTGCGAAGAACTTTATACCAAAACAACTAAGCGCTTGCCTGACGGTCGGTATGAAGTGCGACTACCGATGAAAACTGACTTTGAAGAGCATCTTGGACACTCCAAAGCACGCGCCGTGGCTCAATTCAAACAGCTCGAGAGTCGCCTGATGAAGGATAGCACACTACGTCAGAGCTACGGGCAGTTCATACATGAGTACATAGATCTAGGTCACATGCGCGAATGCACTGAACACAAAGAGCCTATGTGCTACCTACCACATCACGGGGTACAAAAGCTAGACTCGCTTACCACCAAACTTCGTGTCGTCTTTAACGCTTCCTCAAAAACATCTACGGGGAACAGTTTAAATGACCTAATGGAAAGCGGTCCCAAGCTTCAACAAGACATTCAAAGTTTATTGCTCAGATGGCGAACGTACCGCTATGTATACACAGCAGACTGCGAGAAGATGTACCGCTGTATTCTGCTGGATCCCGAACAACAACACCTGCAAAAAATTCTGTGGCGAGATAATATTCAAGATCGTATCAAAGAATATCAACTGTGCACCGTGACGTACGGTATGAAAGCCGCTCCATATCTAGCTATGCGCACGATGCAACAGCTAGCATTTGACGATAAAACTAAATTTCCGCTTGCTGCTGAAGCCCTGACTCATCATTTTTACGTCGACGATTTGTTAAGCGGCAGCCATTCGATTGACCACGCAAGAGAAGTCCAAAGACAACTTATCGAGATGTTACAGGGCGCTAAAATTAACCTTAGAAAATGGTCGAGTAATTGTCCGCAATTACTTGCACACCTGAATACCGAACAAATAAATCCGACAACAATAGACTTCAAAAATGCTAACTCTACAAAGGCGCTCGGATTACGGTGGAACCCCGCTACAGACATGTTTACATTTCACTCGATTGAAGAATATGACGAATCGGTCTTTTGTACCAAACGTATATTACTATCGAATATTTCAAAAATTTTTGATCCACTGGGATGGCTATCTCCGCTCACCATTAGAGCCAAACTATTGTTTCAAAAACTTTGGTTGATATCTATGGAATGGGATGACGAAGTTCCACTTGAGATACAGCAAGACTGGAACAAAATCAGAGATGATCTGAAACACATTGACGAGATCTACATACCCCGGTGGATTGGGAATCTCTATACGTCTGTCGAGGTACACGGATTCTGTGATGCATCTGAACGAGCTTATGCTGGCGTCATATACCTCAAATCACAAAATGACAATGGACAAACTATCGTTAGAATAATCGCATCAAAGACAAAATTGGCGCCTCGCAAGATTACTATGACTTTGCCGCGACTCGAGCTATGTGACGCTCTTTTATTATCCAAATTAATGACAAAAGTTTTGAAGGCTCTTCAAACATCTGACGTTCCCATTTTCGGATGGACTGACTCTTTGGTGGTTTTGGGATGGCTCCAAGGCCACCCCTCTCGCTGGAAGACTTTCGTCGCTAATCGCACTAAAGAAATCTTAGATGTCATGCCGTCATCGTGCTGGCGTCACGTGAGTTCCAATGAGAATGCCGCTGACTGCGCTACGAGAGGACTCACTACTACACAGCTCACCGAACACTCGCTGTGGTGGAAAGGACCTGAGTGGTTGAAAAATGACATAGCAAATGACATCTCAAAGGTGGAAACACCCCAATTTGAACTGAAAAAAGATATACAAATATGCGCCGCTCAAACTTCAAATACTATGTTTGAAGAATTAATTAATAAACATAGTTCAATAAAGCATATTGTGCGAGTGATAGCTCGCGTTTTACGTTTCATAACAAACGTACGTAACGTGTTGACGCATCAAAACCATAGTGACAGGGCAACGTACTTAACTGCAAAGGAAATTGAATATGCCTCCGGACTTGTAATTAGAGCCGTACAAATGCAAGAATTTCATTCGGAAATAACGCAACTAAAACAAAATGGAAAGGTGCACTCAAAAAGTAATTTATTAACATTGACGCCTTATTTGGATGACAAAAATATTTTACGAGTTGGAGGGAGACTTCGACATTCGCATTTATTGGAAACTGCAAAACACCCGATGATCATACCTAAGGACTCGAGACTGACAGAACTTTTGATCAAAGAAGCTCATTTGCAAACACTGCATGGTGGACCAAGTCTTACCTTGACATATCTGAGACAAAGATACTGGGTTTTAGGGGGCAACCGCACAGTTAAAAAATACCTGAGAAATTGTGTGAAGTGTACTCGCTTCAGGAGCCACAACCAACACCAAATAATGGCTAACCTACCCGAGCCCAGAGTGACGCCGTCCCGAGCTTTCACACACACAGGGGTTGATTTCACCGGCCAAGTGGAATTGAAAGCGAATAAGGGACGAGGAATAAAAACCACTCGTGGTTATATCGCTGTGTTTGTTTGCTTCTCTACCAAGGCAATACATCTCGAGCTTGTCTCTGACCTGAGCACACCGTCGTTCCTAGCAGCCTTCAAACGTATGTGTGCAAGAAGGGGAACCCCAAAGCACATGTACAGTGACAACGGCACGAACTTTGTCGGTGCATCACGCCTTTTGAAAAAGGAATACAAAGAAGTGTTGCAAGCTATCAACAATGACTTTCTATCTGAAGTTGCCGAGATGGGTGTCACTTGGCACTTTAATACACCCGCATGGCCAAGCGCTGGCGGATTGTGGGAAGCGGCGGTATAAAGTACTAAACACCATCTTAAACGAGTTTTGGGAGAGCAAAAACTGACGTTTGAGGAGTTTACAACGTTACTCAATCAAATAGAAGCATGTCTGAACTCTCGGCCGTTGTGTTCACTGACGGAGAACGAAGACGACAGCTTTCTAACTCCAGGACATTTCTTAGTAGGAGGACCACTTTTATCCCCGCCGCTGACTGACTTTGACGAACGTTGTATCAAGACGAGATGGCAGCTCACTGAGAAAATGCATCGTGACTTTTGGCGAAAATGGTCGTCCGACTATTTACAACACCTACAAATTCGTTCGAAATGGAAGCATCCTCAAGAAAATATGAATGTTAATGACATTGTTCTCATCAAAGAAGAGAACCTGCCACCGACGAAATGGGCTATGGGTCGAGTGATTGACGTTCATCCAGGAACGGATGGGCACATCATAGTCGTGACGCTACATACGAAGAGTGGAGAAATAAAACGACCCATAATCAAGTTGGTTCCACTTCCGGTAAACAACTTGACTGACTTGACTTCTCAAAAATCTGCGAGTAATATCTACTGAGATGCACCAAGTCGAAAAAGAACGACAAAGCACTCTACAGGCATTCCATCTACTGTCATCTTTAATATCTGTTGATGTGATTATCTCCAACCATCGGCGTACGCAGGACACTCTGCTTGACATCGTGACCGATATTTATAACGGCCGCCTGAACATACACTTATTAACTCCGGCAGAACTTACGCAACAATTAAATGTAATATCCGGCCATCTACAGGATGATGTTGTTGTTCCAACTGACAATTTTCGAGATCTCTACGGTCTCTTACAAGTACGAGCTAAAGTGACTAGGAGATTCCTGATAATGGAAATCAAGATTCCCCTGCTAAACAGAGACCAATTTGAATTGAATGACGTCATCGACATCCCTCAACGAAGAGGAGACAAAGTCATCTATACTTCCACGGAAACAAAATATCTCGCTGTCAACGTGAGAAAGGACACAATAATACCCATGACAGAAAAGGATACAAATATGTGCATACGACAGACACATAAACAAATGTTATGTCCATTGAACCATCCTGTATACACAATGCAAGTTGAACAATCGCTCTGTAATATGAAACTACAGATTAGCAATGAAAACAAACCATACTGTAGGTCAGAAGCGAAAGTATGCACCGACAGATGGATTAAATTACACGCTCGTGACACATGGATGTTTTCTTGCTGCACCGAATGCGCCATACGAATCATATGTCCGAATAATGTAACAATGACATTACATTAGACGAGATAGTGTCGTCGCCCCCGCCGTCTTCTTCGCCGATCCCGAGAATGACAGCCGCAAGTACAGCGACACGAGGCTCTACAACGAGTGTCGACACTGCGACATCACCCACCATCCCGAGGAAAATCCACTTTAATCTTAATGCGAGCACTGGGGATTTAAATAACTAACGTGTATCTTTAATTTTAGATAATTGCTTATTTTTGTTTATTATTTTTGTTTACTTAGTTTTTCTCTTTTTGTAGTTGGAAATATGTACAAGCTAGCGTTGTACACGTGCCTGTAAGTTCTTTGACACTTGACGATTCGTATTACACACAATTCGTATGACCCAGTTACGATAATTATGTTATTACATTTTTATATATATTTTTTTAGTGTAATAAAGACGCTCCGTAGTATCGGTTGGCTTGACAAACATATTGTTTTCTTTGACGACAACCCCGATTGCTCTCCGATCTACCTGACATCTGACATCTGACGAATTAAGTGAACGTGTGCTAACTAGCCCGTTCACTATGCATTACTGTTTGTTATGTTATACAAACAATGTCTGACTTGTATTGTGGATATTTGTTATAGTTATGCAGACGAGCATATGGGCCACCTGCTAAGTGGTCACCAACGCCCATAGATAATGGCATTGCAAGAATGTTAAAGATCACTTACATCGCCAATGGCCTACCAACCTTGGGAACTAAGATATTATATCCCTTGTGCCCGTAATTACATTGAATCACTCACCCTGCAAACCGGAACACAACGATACAAAGTACTGCTGTTTTGCGGTAGAATATCCGATGAGTGAGTGGTACCTACCCAGACGAGCTTGCAAAATGCTCTATCACCGATTAAATTTGGATCGAGGATTTCCAGACATTGAGGTAGTGAGGATGGAATTCAGAGGATTCCCGTGATATATGCGATAGAAGATGCCGAGTAACCCTATTGGGTTAGAATTATTATTCTACTCAAAAATAAAGTACCAAGAGACCATAATTAACATGGAACTAATACCATAGAATATAGACGTTACATAGAAGCGCAGTTCTTATGGGCGCTCTGAAGACAAACCTTCTGCGCGCTGCGGCAGCTGTTTCTCTCTTACGCATTGCAAAAGACGTTCCCCTAGTGTATCTTAACTAAGAGAGCAAGAAAGACGGACGTTCCCCCAGCGTATCTTAACTAACAAAGCAAGAGAGACGGACGTTCCCTAGCGTATCTTAAGAAAGCAAGAGAGACGGACGTTCCCCAGCGTATCTTAACTAACAAAGCAAGAGAGACGGACGTTCCCTAGCGTATCTTAACTAAGAAAGCAAGAGAGACGGACGTTCCCTAGCGTATCTTAACTACAAGAGCAAGAGAGACGGACGTTCCCCCAGCGTATCTTAACTACGAGAGCAAGAGAGACGGACGTTCCCCCAGCGTATCTTAACTACGAGAGCAAGAGAGACGGACGTTCCCCCAGCGTATCTTAACTACGAGAGCAAGAGAGGCGGACGTTCCCCCAGCGTATCTTAACAACGAGAGCAAGAGAGACGGTGAATGTCGCCAGAGCCGACAAACTTCGAACTAAACTGGGGGAAGACCCCACTTGGAATCGGCACACAAAATCCTTAAGAACTGCGCTTCTATGTAACGTCTGTATTCATAGCTAGTACTGACCTGTTCTATGACGTCGAGCATCGCGTACAGTCTATCCATGGCCTCGTCCGGTTTGTTCACGTGCATCGGTAGTTCAGCGATCAACAGACGTAACGAGAACGGCACCAGTGAACCGGTTCGATTCTCGTATGAATCCGGATAGAACTGGAAACATACATAATTAATCGCACATTTCCACACTAAACATCGAGTTTACATGGATTTTTTATTTATTCAAATTTGGAAAAAATAATCACTTCCATGTATAAGATCTTTTTGAATATAATTTGAATACGGTTAGAAGATTTCTTGTCATTGATGCATACAACAGCGTTCTTAAAAAAAAAATATGCGCGCTAATTTCTAACCGCCATTTTGTTAGTGGACAGAAAACTAAAGTTGTTAATTTATATTGGCGCGACTTATAATTTATTTTAATGTGTTCAAATGTTTTATTTGGAATTAAAAGAGTAATTATTGAGTGAGTTATTTACATGTAAGTTCATGTAAATAACTCACTTAATAATTACTTGTTCTATTTACAACAGTTAATACAGTTAATACATATAACATTAATTGTTCTTTTTAAAAATATAATAGGTTTTTATAAAATCTAAATTTTTAAGTTTTTATAAAAGAATATTAAATATATTTAATTTTAAATTGTTTTTTTCTATAATTCCCAGCAGGACGAATGGCTCTACTCCACCTGATGGTAAGTGGTAACTGGTAGTAGTCCAAACGCGACGACGCGACCTAGTGCAGATCATTCTTGCTGACTGCACTAGCTGCGCCCGCCTTGCCGGCCCGCAATATGCCTCTTCATACCTCGTTTGAACCACCCAGGTCATAAGGGGAGCACACGGGTAAAGAATTCCATGTTTTGGAGGTGCGACAAACAATAATTGCCAAATTTGTTCGTTCGCGATGGAATTAATTTCACCGTTTGGTGGTGGTGGTGAATTAGTTACTTTACGACATTACATTCACCCCCCACAAAAGGGATAGGCGACTTTTTTACACCTAGCATCAATCCCCTCCTATATGATCCTATACATTCAAAATGAAGTGGGACTTAATTATTTGGAACGTCATTAATTTCAAAATGTAGTATGCGAAATTTGAAATTAATGGCGTTCCAAATAATTAAGTCCCACTTAATTTTGAATGACGTTTCAGTATTCGGCCGTTATTGTATACCTGATAAAACATATCCGGCTTCGATAGGTCTCCGAACGGCTCGGCTTCCTTCATCAACGGCTCGTATAGCTTTATCCGGCACATGACAGCGAATCTCGTTAGCCAGAGCTGGAGCGACCTCGGCGTGTGCTTTGTCGGTCTGTGCATACGACCTGGACCTGCGAATCGAGAATTAATTACATCATAACTGAGTTTAGACCTCTTCTCCAAACAACTGCTTAATATTATAAGTGATTACAGCACCGATCTACGACCTGATTGTCGTGGTTGGTAAGATATTTGCCTTCAACACCGCAGGTCGTGGATTCGATACCACCAAAGACTGACATTTGTGAGCATGAACATGTCTGTTTGTACAGTAAAAGCTTTATTCTTCTTTATTTTACATCGAATGCTTATTATCTTAGGTCACTCACAATTAATTAGCTCATTAATCTTATAACTTTTCATTAAGTCATATAATCTTGAATGAGCCCTATATGACGGGTTTTAATAGTATGTAAATTTAAATTTGACGATTTAAACAAAATGAATATGTATATTTAATTAAACTTATATTTATAATAGAAACATAGAAAATATGAGCCAAGTGTTACAGACATACAGACAGTCATACGATCGATAAGAATATAATAATTTATATCGTACATAAATGTACGAAAACTGTACATTGTTTCAACAAAAGATTTTATATTCATTGTTAACCTCTTTGCGTAATATCGAATTAATGAAAATTAATTTAAAAAAAAAGAAATGCTTCGACAAGCGTGACAGTGGAATCTCACTCATATAATACTATTAATAAACACGACTAAAAATAATAACTATCAATTGCTCTCATGAACTGTGAAAGGTGAAATTTTCGATTGTAACTTATGATATAACATACACAAACCTTCTCCGAAACGCGTTGCATCTTCCGATATAAGTTTTATGTATATTTGTTAAGCTGCTTATAAAACAACACATTACAAAATACACCTCATTTATGACTGCTTACGTAACCATTTAAACACAACACAACAGTAATAAAAACTACAATGTTTAAATCACTGTATAAACTTTCCAAAAACAAATAAAAACTATATATTTTTCTATTTTTTTTAATTAAATATTTCATATTAACATAAAATATCACAATATAGAAGCAAAACAATGTAATGTCGTAATATTTTTTCAACTACCTTCATAACTAATACAATATAAGTCACATAGTTTGATAACAGATGGCGCTGTACACTTTTAAATCAAAAATTTATAAATAAATAAATAGTTTCATAACAGATGGCGCTGTACACTTTTAAATCGCGCTAATGTTGTTCACTCTCAATAATATAAGACGTTTGAAGAGTGACGTATCCGTATGGTTATACTGACTTTTTTTTTATCTCGTAAGGGCAACAGTTGGTCGACAAACTGTAGCCTAAGAATTAATAATTGTCATTTTCATATTAAGTTTGTATCGTTATCTATAAAAACGGCAAAAGAGGTCATGGTTGGTGTATGGGTATTTGTTGTTATAGCTTATAGCGGCAACAGAAATACATCATCAGTTAAAATTTCAACGGTTACTATCACGGTTCATGAGATACAGCCTGCTGACAGACGAACAGACGGACGGACAGAGGAATGAGGAGTCTTAGTAATAGGGTTCCCGTTTTACCCTAGGGTACGGAACCCTAAAATGTATGAAACCGTAACATACTTTTGCAATTATAATATTATATTTGGATATTACTATTGAATTTTAATTTTTGTATTATTAGTGTAATTAAACAGCTGTTGTCGAAAATAATTATGAATAACTAGGACTTCGCCCGCGACTTCGTCCGCAAAATTTAAAAACTATTATTTAACGTAAATGAGTAAATTTCGGAAAAGCCGAGATGGCCCAGTGGCTACAACGCTCCTACGAGGCGGCAACCGTCCTAGCGCGCTTTCCGCCCTTGGACATTCTGGCGGATATGGACGCGAGGGTCTATGAACAGACCCGCATCCTCCGTCAGAACAGTGAAAACGCGCCCCCTCCGAGTGCGCTCGAAGCGTTGAAGCGGCGGGAACACTGGAGGGCTCTTGCGACGTGGCGTGACCGTCTCTGTGAAGAACGGTACGCGCGCAAACGCGTCGTCGGAGCGATCCTGCCAGCCTTCGAAGCCTGGATGAGACGAAAGCGACGAGTCACCTTCCGACTTACGCAGGTAATGACCGGTCACGGTTGTTTTGGAGAATACCTGTGTAAGATCGGACGCGAATCGACGGCGATGTGCCATCACTGTGGCGCGGACCGGGATACTGCCCAGCACACATGGAGGCGTGCCCAGCGTGGAGGGAGGAAAGGGAGATTCTGGTCCGTGAAGTTGAACGAGACCTCTCCCTGCGAGCAATCGTGTCGGCGATGCTACGCAGGGAGTCGGCGTGGAGGGCTGTAGCCTCCTTCTGTGAGACCGTCATGGTCCAGAAGGAGACAGCGGAGCGGGAACGGGAAAGGGCCGACCCTGCTCGGCGGAGACGACGTCAGCTGACAGTTATATCGCGTTAATTCGGTGTCTCAGTTTATATCCTATATATGTTTATTCCTGTTGTGGTTGGAATAGAAAACCATAGAGCGTTTATTTTATTAAATTGAATCCATATATGACATTGACAATATAATATATTAAAAACAAATCCTTACCTTGTCCAGCTGCACTGATCAGTGTAGCCGTAAGATTGATCGCAGATCGTAAGTAGCCGGTACGTAGCAACTCCCTGAGACCAGCTTCGTCCCTGCTCACGTGGTCCGCGCGGACCACACCGTGTATCCCGGCCGAACTTACTCCGAGGTATTTGACCGCTACTTCTTGGAGTGCATCTGCCTATACACGAGTGTTTTGACATGGTTGTATATATATATATAAAGACTGCCTCGTTGGTCTAGTGGCTTGATATAAGGCCGCAGACCCGGTGGTCCTGGGTTCAATTCCCAGGTCGGGCCAATAAATAGTTATTGGGGTTTTCTGTCAAAAAATTCTCAGTAGCAGCCCGAAGTCTGGAACATAGAAGTGTGTACACTCCCGTGCCTCGGAAAGCACGTTAAGCAGTTGGTCCTGCGCCTGAACTCTTTCCGGTCGTGTCGGATTGCCGTCCCATCGGATTATGAGAGCTAAGGAAAAGAGAGTGCACCTGCGTACATACTTGTGCACTATAATATCTCCTGCGCAGTTGGCTAATCTCTCTCGAGATTGGCCGCCGTGGCCGTAATCGGTCTGGAGGACCTTATATTTATATATATATCAACTTCGACCTATGCCAATAAGAAATTCTTAACAAACTTCTTGAAAAACTAAATAACTTTTTAACATATATAAAGCCACAGTTGTAACAAAAAGTGTCCAGCTGCTATTTTTGTTGTGTGTATGCTATATCACCTTTCGAATCCCATCATTATAATTTGACAGTGATGTCAAATTTCACTGAAATTCTGCCACATTTGTATTCCACATTAGAGCAGCGTGGTGGAATCAACTCCAAACCTTCTCCACAAGAACAGATAGGAGGTTTAAGCCCAGCAGTGGCATATTTACAGGCTGTTACTGTTATCATACATAAATCAATTGTCTTAAAAAGTATTCATAACTTACCAGTTCTTCCTCCAACACTAACCCCGGCATCGTAAGCACTTCTCTTTCAGGGAAGAACGAACCCTTCGGTGAAGATTGGGCCTGAGCAAAGATAATGTATACATTAGTAATCTTTACTAACATTAATAATACTATAGTGAGTTTGTTTGTTAAGCTTCCAGCTTTAAGTCTAACATATTATCCAATCCATTAATTTTGGAAATACATTGTCAGGGGTACAGAGGAATACACACCCCCTCATATGCCGGTGAGACGTGGGAAACTAGTATCGGAATATATATTTTTTTTAATAAATAGATTGGTAATCTATTGTGCCCAAGAAGTAACATCACAAGGTCAGGGTTTTAAAAATATAATATGTTATAAAAACTTAACTATTTAAACTTTAATTAAATATTATAATTTTTACCTTTATTAATGTTTTTTTGGCATCTTCATTTGGAATCCATGCATCTCTTCTTCTGTCTGCATCCTCGTCTATGGGTTGGTTCTGAAAAAAAAAACGAAATATTATTGATTTAAAAAAAATAATTATGTCTCAATGATGGATTAAGGCCTCTCTTGTTAATTATTTAATTTTAGAGATCAGCAAGTACTATAATATTATTTATATTTTAATATATTTAGATGCAAAACATTGAATTCAATAAGTCTTTGAACTTTTTTCGTTATTTATACAGGAACCCATAAAAAGGCCATACTACTTATTTGTCTATGTGTGTGTTGAAATTTGTATATAAATAATTATATTATGTAGCAGTTATTATTTACTGGTGGTAGAGCTTTGTACAAGCTTATCTAAGTAGGTACCCACTCATCAGATATTCTACCGCAAACAGCAGTAGTGTTATTGTTGAGTTCCAGTTTGAAGGGTGAGTGAGCCAGTGTAAATACAGGTAAAAGGGACATAACACCTTAGATCCAAAGATTAGTGGTGCATGGGCGATGTAAGCAATGGTTAACATTCCTTATAATACCAATGTGTATGGGTGTAGGTAGGTACCACTCGTCCATATGCTCATCTGTCTACCGATTCAATAAAAAAAAATACCTTGATACTTAATCCATCCATGGCGTCAGATAGCACGGAAGATGCAGAAACACTACTTTTGATAGCACCGATTTGAGGTTCTGGACCTATAGTATCGAAGAATGTTGATGGATCAGGCAGACTTGTAGCTGGAATCGCCGTGGAACCGCTCACAGTGGGCACAACGTTAGTAAACGTCATCTCTTGAGGCATTTTATCGTGCATGAACGACGAAGTCATATTTTGTGGTATAATTCCTGTTGAAGCAGTCTGTGGCCGTGCTATAAGAAAACGAAACTTAATTAAATGTTGAAATCTTATCATCTAAATAAAGAAACATGCTTTGACTATTTATATTTTGTTATATTACGAACTGTCCGGATCTCCCAAATAAACACTTTGTATCATATCTGTAGGCGATGTTCCTATTTCATCGAAGAATTGAGAAGCTGGTACTTCGTTACTGCCAAAATATTGGCTTAAGCTCGGTTTGTTATCCATATTTTGCGATTAAGATAAGGTTTATTGATTATTGTTACTGTCAATGTCAAGTGTCACAATATAATATTAAATGTACTCTGCGACTGTCACTTCACTTTCTCTATAACTAACACTGCTTTTTTTTTATTTACATTAAAACCTTAACTAAATACAAATAACATTTAAAAATAATTATATTTAAAAATAATTACACTGCTTATATTTGCGTTAAGTGCTAATGCTTATTATAATTCACTTTATATTATTCTAAATTCAAGTCATTCATAATTTACAGTTTACAAATTACAATATAGTAAATCGTAAACCTTTAAAAATATCACAAAGGTCTTTCACCAATCCGACTATAATACTGTAATTATTAATTTTATTTTATGATTTACTGACTGATAACACAAAATATATAATATTTTACGTACCTTTGTTTTATTATATTATATTTTAGTGTCGAAGTTTACATTACTATTTTAATAAAAATAATCAGATTTTATTGTTGAAAAGTAAAATAGTCTGTGGTAACTGGTATGGGTATTGGTAATTCTAGCAACTCCCTGAATAAATTGTCATAAAATAAAAAATTAAAACTTCAAGATCAACAACTCCCGTTCAAGGGATTTTTCGTCGAAAATATCTTTATCAGCAGTTTATTGCGATACCTGTTATTCAAACACGTCGCCGGTACGTATATTTACAGTCGTTAACTGCACACATGGAGCATTTAGATAATCCGTTTGTGTATATATGGTCAAATGTTAGTTACTATAGTTTTCTTGCAGTGATTACTTTTTATTGATGCATATATTATCTTATTTATGCTTATTGTTTTAGGCACAAATGACGAACCAAGTTTCACCTGTAGAGGAGCAAGAGAAGCTTCTTGACGATGCGTTGAACGTTGTCAAAGTCCAGGTAAATACTTACTAATATTACTAATAAGATTACAATCATATTAGTATTACGTGAGTTAATCACATAAATATAATATATATATATATATATATATATATGTATATACTATTCGCGATAATATTTAACAATACTATCAATAATTTATATTTAAATTACTAGGCTTTTCCACCCCCTTTTTGTCAAGAAAATATTAGGCTAAAAGGGTCTTGAGTATTTTTCTTCTCAATAAGGAAACAAGAGGACTTTTCCTAGCAGTTTTTTTTATTTTATTCTGGGTATATATTAGAATAACTGTTACAATAATATTATTGGAGCCTTGTCTGGGGTGTAATGGATAGTGTTAAAAGCAATTACTACTTAAGTCATTGTCATCATGTCCTCCAAAATTATTAATTATATTTATATGCCTAAGTTATATTTGTTTTATGTGTGTGATTATGAAGAAAGACTTAAGATACTTAGGAAATCGTCAAGTCTATTTTTTGCTAGTTTAAAAATATTGCTGTGTTTTTGCTAACTCTTGATTTATATTCCTTGAATTTTAATTTCAGGCATTTCAAATGAAGAGATGCCTGGATAAGTCTAAGTTGATGGATGCCCTGAAGCATGCCTCAACCATGCTGGGAGAGCTGAGAACATCACTGCTTTCACCGAAAAGCTACTACGAATTGTGTATCCTTTTCAAAATCTGCTGATGAATTTGATGATCATATGCATCCAATTGATAATAAAGTATAATGATTTTATATTTATAAATATAGAAAGAAAGCAAAACAAGAGCAACAATTATGTGCTTTATCTATATCATGCTAATTGAGTCTGCCATGATTGGGATATATACAGGGTGTAACAAAATTAGTGTCCGACCTATGAAGTGGGTATTAGGTATTGTGATTCGGTTCTATTTATGTAAAAAAAAATAAAATATTATGCAAAAAAGTTACCCATAAAAAAATATCAATTGTCATTTTCAATTGTAAATGACGAAAATTTCATGGACAACTGAGGTCATGACCTTGTGTCCGAGCTACCCGATAGGTAAGAGCTATCGAGCGCTGACGCCCGCGCCTGTGTTGCAATGTTATTGTCGTTATTTCGTTAAATTAAATTTTATTTGGGGTAAAATTTTTGCTTATAATTTTAAGAATGTTTACATAAATAGAATCGACTCACTATACCTAATAACCACTTCACGGGTCGGACACGAATTTTGTTACACTCTGTATCTGTACAATTAAATATAGCTTAACAACCTAACGGATATTTGGTTAGTAGGAGTATTACTTACAAAGATCTCCATTGCTATAATATTTCTTTCAGCTCTTCTTTGCAATTTGTAACTTTTTTTTTACTAATTAAACAATATAGATAAATAATAAATAATGCCTTAATAATAGTCCAGACATGGCAATAACGGATGAGCTACGTCACCTAGAGCTGTATTTGTTGGAAGAGTTTCAGAAAGGTCGTAAAGTCGCTGATCTCTATGAACTTGTCCAATATGCTGGCAACATAGTACCAAGGTTGTATCTCTTGATCACCGTTGGACTTGTTTACATCAAGACGAATACGAACTTGAGGAGGGATTTGTTAAAGGTAGTTTAATATTAAGAGGCTATATTGCTATAATGCATGTGTATTCAATAGTAACAAAAAAGTGTAGGCCTAGTATTTTTATTTTTTATAATATAAGTCAGGCTTCGTTTACCTCATCATTCACGGTTGAATGCGCAAGCGATCCCTTGGCGCTCCCTCGCGACTCGCCGTATGTCCAGGGCACTGAGTGCACCCTGGTCCCACATACTCCCCCACTGATCCATGAGTTTTTCCAGCGTAAAAAAAAAATGGCTTACCTCATCATCATATCTTGTAACGAAACGGAAATAGAACACGTTACATTCGAATAAAATAATATGCAAAATTCTAATTTAAGTGGCCTGTAGTCACACCGGTGGGAGGTTTTGTGGTGGTGGTCTCAAGATTGATGGCGTATCGTTGATGTAAGCTATGGTTGCCATTTTTTACAATGATAATGTATAGGGCTGTAGGTGACCACTTACCACCAGGTAGCCCACACTAACCCTTTAAACCAGATTACAACAATACTAACGATAGGTATTTCTGGTTACAGGATCTGGTGGAGATGTGTCGTGGAGTGCAGCATCCATTACGCGGACTATTCCTGAGAAACTATCTGTTGCAGTGCACTAGGAATGTGCTCCCGGACACCACCGACGCACCGAATGAAAATGAGGGCACAGTAAGTCTGTTCATGACGAGCCGGTTGGCGTGGTTGGTCTTTGCCTGCCTTTCGCGCCGCAGGTCGTGGGTTCGATTCCCACCCAGGACAAACATTTGTGTGCGTGAACATGTCTGTTTGTCCTGAGTCTGGGTGTAATTATCTATATAAGTATGTATTTACAAAAGAAAAAGTAGTATATGTAGTATATCAGTTGTCTGGTTTCCATAACACAAGCTCTGCTTAGTTTGGGATCAGATGGCCGTGTGTGAATAATGTCCCAGAATATTATTATATTATTATATATTATTATATTATAACTAGATGTAATATATATAGCAACAATTGAACCTCTCTAACGCGAATAGTGCACTATTTTTGGAATATAGTGGCAACATATAATTTTTTTTAATGTCTCTTTTGGCCGAATACTGAAACGTCTTTCAAATATGAAGTGGGACTTAATTATTTGGAACGCCATAAATTTTAAATTTCGCATACAACATTTTGAAATTAATGACGTTCCACATAATTAAGTCCCACTTCATTTTGAATGACGTTTCAGTATTCGGCCGTTTGTGTTATAGACAGATATATTTAAGTAAATTCGACATTTGAAAACATAGGCATTTCATTTCTTACATGAACCCTAAATATTGCCTTCTATTTGAGTGTGGATATTGTATTTAGTATTCAGTAGTCATTATACGCAGTACGCATATCAGCGTATAATTATATCATTTCTCTTCTAGGTACGCGATGCTATTGATTTCGTTTTGATGAATTTCGCTGAAATGAATAAGCTATGGGTTAGGATGCAGCATCAAGGCCATTCCAGGTAATAAACTGGCATACATTAAACTCCTACTAACCCCCTACTACCGTAGGGGTTATAACAAGGCCCCCTTTTTATAACCCCTACTAACCCCCATTTTTACAACCCCTACTAAGATGGATTAATAGGCCTTTAATTAATGTTACAAGGGATAAAGAGCGCCGTGAACGCGAACGTTCGGAGCTCCGGATCCTGGTGGGCACGAACCTGGTGCGCCTGTCGCAGCTGGAGTCGGTGGGCGAGCAGGACTACCGGCGCCTCGTGCTGCCCGGCATCCTGGAGCAGGTGGTCAGCTGTCGGGACGCGATCGCACAGGAGTACCTAATGGAGTGCATAATACAGGTACCTCGTAATAAATATCAGTCGATTTGGAACTACTTTTGAATATAAATAATTATCTGCTCCATGTGTTCTTCCCAAAATACTAGGCTGGTGTTAGGTCGTAAAAAGTAGCCTTTTTATTTCCTTGATGTTCATATGGTTCATATGGATAGTTAGCTTGCTTCATATGGAATTTCATAAATGTCGGTTCAGTGGTTTAGAGTAGATAGATATTTTCGCATTTATAATCTGTATTAGTATAGATAACTTATCTCAATATACTGTGTTATCTTTTTCGGAACGAAGTTCTTTTGTCGCTTACTTGGTAGAGTGAAATGGCAGTGGCCCAAGGTCACGTCATATAACGAAATAGCGTTCGTACTGTACCTACCAAATGCTACAAAATACGATGCGTTTGGCGTTCGAATTTAGTGCTTAGTGCTTATTGGTGTGACTAAAATATATGATCTGCATTTTAAAACACGGCCGAAAGAAATATCGCACAGAACTTCTTTCCTGTCGGGGGTCCCCCGACCGCATAATTTTTGAAGTGAAACTTCTTTAGAATCGTTGTCATTTCAAACCGGATGCAACGGAAAAAACGACAGGTAAGAGACACAAATACAAAAATGTGTAGGATGAAGCCAGCAAAGAATGAGACAGAAATATACATACTATTTTATATTATTTCTTTTGTCGATTTACTGAAGTTTCACTTCTATCGTGTGGGAATCGCACACACACCTTTTTTTTTTTTACATATCGTGCTAGTATGGCCTGATATCAACCATTTCTTATATGAATTTATTAATGTTTCCAGGTTTTCCCCGACGAATTCCATCTGGCGAATCTACAACCGTTTCTCAAATCCTGCGCGGAGCTGCAACCGGGCGTCAACATTAAGAACATTATAATCGCCCTCATCGAGAGATTGGCGGCTTACAGCCAGGTAAAGTTAAATTAAATGTGTTATACTAAATTATACTTTAGTACTAGACTATTTTGGTAAGTTAACTTATTTTGTATGTATATATTTTTTCAAATAGTAAAACAGTCACCGCTGCCCATAGACATTATCAATGTAAGATATAGAGTATCTATCACTACCTCGTGAATTAAGATGTTATGTTCATTTTGCTTTTAGTTATACTGCCTCAGATTGCACAGTCGTTGTATGTAAATGAATGTGTAATGTATATATTACAACTAGCTGTATCCCGCGGTTTCACCCGTTATAATTAATAAAAATATAATGAATAAAAATCAGCCTAGAACCTTCCTCGATAAAAGGACTATACAACACAATTCTTTTTTTAAATTCGAGCTATTAATTCCTGAGATTAGCCAGATCAAATAAAAACAAACGCTTCAGTTTTATACAGGGTGTAAGAAAATACGTGTCCGACCCGTGAAGTGGTTATTAGGTATCGTGAGTCGGTTCTATTTATGTAATCATTTTTATATATGTATATTAGTATAGATAAAAAAGTCCTGACTTTTGTCAGGATACGCTAGTGAAACATGAAAAGCCAGGCAGAGAAGTTAATTAAGAATCTTCGATATGAAAAGATATTTTTATTCCATAATTACTCACAAGTTCGCTCTAAACAAATTTGAAAATCTTTGATCTTTGATTGATGATTCATGGATCATAATTTTCTTACAGAGGAACGAAGGCAATGTCAATCTGAGTGTAGTCTTGGAAGATGGTAACGAGCAGGAGGTCCAGCTGTTTGAAGTGTTCTCCGATCAAGTCGCTGCCATAACTCAGGTAAGACTCTGTTTATACATAGTTCTTATATCCTAAGACTAATCAATTAATAGTTCAACCGGCTTGATACCAGGTCAGGATAGATCACTAGGTGTTAGTATTGTATGTTCTCTTTATACTGGAGAATGTCCGTGCAAATTTCAGGATGATTGGCCGACTATTTAGACATGAAAGCGTAACAAATAATCAATCTAACACTTCGCGTTAATAATATTAATAAGGATGACAGCCTGTGTCTATGGTCTTCAATTAGAAATTATGTCTAGACCATAAACATATACATAGACAAAGACTGTCTTTTATTAGTTTAATTTATTTTTTATTTTAAAAATTATTAATTTGCCTTAAAATCTCTTAGAAATAGTGAATTAAAATAAAAGTACCATGTGTCCTATTCTATAAAAACAGTAATACTTAATTAATTACATGTCCAGACATTTCAGTACGATTGAGTTACAACACTCCTTCTTAAAATGAGGGGAGGCTTTTGCCCAGCTGTGGGATTACTTTATTACTTAACACTTCGACTTTAATATTTTAAAGACATTCATATTACATTTTCAGAGTCGCACAGACATGCTACCTGAAGACATGTTGGCGTTGCAGCTCGCGCTATTGAAGCTAGCCCAGCGTTGTCACCCAGACAAGCTCACCTACGTCAACAGGGTCCTCGCACACACGGATAGGATCTGTGCTGATATATACCAGAGCAGGTACATATATAAATCTAAATAGCACTTAGTTTTCGTGAATTCATTTGTGTATAAGGTATTTAAGTTGACTTAAGACACTCTATTCAAACAAATAAATGCCAAAAATAATAATAAATAAACCAATGAGTAATAATTCTGTGATATAATTATGTTACGTATTACCAGGTGTATATACTTATATAAATGAATGTCAATTATATCAGAGAGGAAAAGTTAAAATGTTCGTACTACGCATACCAAGGTTAACTTTTTTTAGAGTCACGCCTCGCCGATAGACTTGTAATAGTTTTGAGTAAAATTAATCATTTATTTATCAGTAACAGCGCATAAGCCATTTCTCATACCGTAAATGTGACGCCAATAGCTTTTTAAAGATTTTATATAATAGGTAAGTAGATGGTCAAATGGGCCGCAAAATGATAAGTGGAATACTTGCCTTTAGATATTGGCGCTGTAAGCTATCTTAAATCGCCAATGCACTCCCAACCTTGCTACTAAGATATTATGTTATTATATGTACATGGTGGTAGAGCTTTGTGCAATCTCGTCTGGGTAGGTACCACCCACTCATCAGATATTCTACCGAAAACAGCAGTACTTTGTATTATTGTGTTCCGGTTTGAAGGGTGAGTGAGCCAGTGTAATTACAGGCACAAGGGACATAACATCTTAGTTCCCAATGTTGGTGGTGCATTGGCGATGTAAGCGATGGTTAACATTTCTTACAATGTCATTGTCTATGGGCGTTGGTGACCACTTACCATCAGGTAGCCCACATGCTCGTCCTCCTTCCCATAAGATTGCCTTGATCCCTTGATTATATTTACACTGGCTCACTCTCCCTTCAAAGTGAAACACAACGATACAAACTAATGGTGTTTGGCAGTGCAATATATATTTCTATTGACGATTTATTATAAAATATATTTTCAACAGCGGCAAGCCATATCTCGAACACAACACTCCAGTCTTCAAGGAACTTATGAAGATCCTCAAGCTGCCCGCGGACCACTACAAGAATATCCTCACGCTGATCAAGCTCCAGAACTATGCACCACTGATCAGCCGCCTCAATCAGATCGGTAGGATGATGATCGCTGTTCACCTCGTGAATGATGTGCTGGAGAGTGATACTACCGTCTCTACACCTGAAGATGTAAGTTATGTTAATTATTATTATCATTATACAAATTGAAGTTCAGCTAATTTAGAATATTTTGATTTGTTTATATGGAAAGCATTGAAATTATGTAATGGAGAGGAGAGTAGTTCTCCTGTCATAGTTCCCGTTTATTCTGGCGTGGGAGTATCTGATGCAAATAGTATGTTCCAAATTGGAACAGTACATATATAATAGATATACTGCATATATTATATTTATTGTTTAATAACACGCTTTGAGTACAATTTTGTTTGTTATGGTTTGGTCTCCTTATGGTCTAAGAGCCGGTGCTAGATCGACCTTGCCAGGTAGCCATGCACAGAAATAAGTAGGCAAGCCTACTTAGGCATGCTCTGTGTGTTAAAAAGTATCAGTTGAGATAAAACTCATTCGGTTATCAAATGAGTGAAGGTGATGAAAGAAAATTGATAAAAATTAATTAAATTAAAAATAGCTATGAACACTTTTTGATAGGCAAGTCATCATAGGCATATTTGTTTATAAATTATATTTGATAAAAAATATGTCTCATCGAGCTATCAGATCGGTGAAGGTCGATGTAGCACGGTCTCCTCTACTATTGCTCGATATATAATCCAGGTGGAGGCGGTGCTGTCGATGCTGGACGTGTTGGTGCGCGACCAGCCCGACCACAAACCGGACACAGACCACGACGATTTCACAGAGGAACAGGGTCTGCTCGCCAGGTATTATAAATGAACTGTTCTATCAAATATAACAGGCCATACTCTATCAACAATAAAACATTAAGTATTTTTATTACTTGTGTAAATATGTCACGTGATGGTAAGTGGTGAACTTTGTCCATAGACATCTTACATCGTCAATGTCTTACTCACCATGGCATCGGTGAGTGATTCAGTTCATACTGTCCAAAACAAAATGTTGGATTAGATTACTCTTACCTTTTGATTGGCATATTAGAAACTACCACCGGTTCGGAAAATAATATCCAGACGAGAAATTTAGCATGGCAAATAATTTGTGGTGGTAGAATATTTGATAGACGAGTTATGGTGCCACTGGTGGTATAGTGTTGTAATCCCCCGTGCTGCAGACTCATCCACCACTTCAAGTCGGACAGCGCGGACCAGCAGTACCTGATCCTGAGCGCGGCCCGCAAGGCGCTGCAGGCCGGCGGAGCCAAGCGCATCCAGCACTCCTTCCCACCCATCGTCTTCCACGCCTACCGTCTCGCCTTCACCTACAAGGAGCTCAAGGACCAGGTTAGTGGGACCAAGAGATACTCCTTATTTAATCAATTCTTACCGACTTATAACAAAATATATTATACTAGTTGTGCCCCGCGGCTTCACCCTATTTACCGATCTTATATATGGCCTAACATTTGCGCCATCACATGTTCTTTATATGTACCGATTTTCATCAAGATTGGTCAAGCCGTTCTTCAGTTATAAGAAGGCATACAGACAGACAGACAAAAATAAAAAAAAATAGTATAATGTGAATCACTGCATCATAAAACGAATATTTATCACAAAATTAGGTGGAAAAAAAATGTACAGACAAAACCAATAAATTTATATATTAGTAAAGATTATAGGAATTGAAAAAGTTCATGGTTGAGTGCTTGTGAAAGATTATTTCGAGACTTGGGTGAGCTTAGAATATAATTTATCTGTTACAATTCTCTTTCGTACGTAACGTAGCTTCTACAATAGTAACAGGCGTTCAAAAACATAGAATCCTTTATCTTCGTCAAAAGTTTTTCTTTATTTCATGGGAAGGCGTACGAGCATATGGGCCACCTGATGGTACGTGGTCAACAACGCCCATAGACAATGACATTGTAAGAGATATTAACCATCGCTTACATAGCCAATGCGCCACCAACCTTGGGAACTAAGATGTTATGTCCCTTGTGCCTGTAATTACACTGGCTCGCTCACCCTTCAAACCGGAACCCAACAGTACCAAGTACTGCTGTTTTGCGATAGAATATCTGATGAGTGGGTGGTACCTACCCAGACGAGCCTGCACAAAGCTCTACCACCAAGTAAAGGTCGAAGCCGTGGATTATTCATCTAGTATTTGTCCGGTGAGATCTGTTGAGATACAATTATCGAACGAAGGTGTACTTATCTTTCAACTCAAGTTTGAATATATATATATTTTTAATTTCAGGATGAGATGTGGGAGAAGAAATGTCAGAAGATTTTCCAGTTTTGTCACCAAACCATCAGTTTGTTGGTGAAGGCGGAGCTGGCTGAGTTGCCATTAAGGTGACTTGCATTTTATTTAGTTTTAGTGATTAATGGATGAATGCCTCGTTGGTTTAGTGGTTATAAAGCCGCAGAAGGAATGGGCTTAAACCCCAGATCGGGCTGATAAAAAGTTATCTAGTTTTTCTGTTGATGATTCTCATTAACAGCTAGGAGTCTGTAAGTTTGAGTGTGTGTGCGTGTGCGTGTGTGTGTGTGTGTGTGTGTGTGTGTGTGTGTGTGTGTGTGTGTGTGTGTGTGTAAACGCAAAGTCATTGTTTCTGCGACCGATCTCTTTCCAGTTGTGCCGTATTGCCATCCCATTACTTAGTGAGAGTAAGGAAATAAGAGCACAAGAGTGTTTGCGCACACACGTGCACTATAATAAGTGATACGCACTTGGCTAGTCTCTCTTGAGATTGGCCGCTGTGGTCGAAAACGGTCAGAAGGACATTCACATGTCTCCGAGCGAAAAGGAAATGCACTAGAATGAGATGGCTATATATCTATATAATTCGCCTAAAAGAGCATTATTATTAATGATTTTCTTTTTCAATTACAGATTGTATCTGCAAGGTGCGCTCGCTATAAGCGAAATAGGATTCGCGAATCACGAAACAATAGCGTACGAGTATTTATCGCAGGCGTTTTCGTTGTACGAGGACGAGATATCCGACAGCAAGGCTCAGTTGGCGGCCATCACACTGATCATCGCTACCTTCGAGCAGATCAACTGTTTCGGTGAGAAATTTTAATAATCAGTGTCAAATAGAGTTAGAAATATATTGAGATAGTAATAATGAGAATAAGGGAATAAGGGAGAAAGAAAGAAAAAGAGAGAAAGAGAGGATTATCATTAGAGATATGAATCGTTTTTAATAAACAATAGTATATAGCCTATTCCAACCACAACAGGAATAAACATAAATAAACAAATTTGACACCGAATTAATGCGATATCATTCGTCATCGATATCAATTGACGCGATGTCATTGGTCGACGTCTTAAATAATCTATGGCATTCACTATGGATACGCGAAAAGATGGCGTTTTCAATGTCCGCGAAGTTGTATTCGGAACTAAGTTAAATGATTATGGTTATAACTAGTTAATTGGAACAGTGTTGTATTATGAATAAGGGTAAATTAATCAATAACTGTTTACAGTGCATAATAATTTCTATTCCCATTGGAATAGGGTATAGTAGTCTTTAATGTAGTAAATAGTCGATAATCATGTAGGAACACTGTTGTTTCTTCTTTCTTTATATATCTTAATATAACATATATAAGCTATGGGCTTATTTTTTATATTTGGTATATTTATTGTGATATATTTGATTGGCTAAATCAAGCTTAGGTAGTAGGTACGAACGAGGTAAGCTTCCTTAAATCATCTCATTGGAGATTCTACTCGCATACATCATCGGCTCACCCGTAACTGTCTCTTAGAACATCATAGTTAACTCGATTATGTATCTATTTTATTATTATAATAATTGACACCTTTAAAAACCGTATCAGTTTGAATTATCTGTCAATAAATAAATAAGGTATCGTTCCGTCCAGGCGCGGAGAACGCGGAGCCGATGCGCACGGCGTGCGCGCTGGCCGCCAGCAAGCTGCTCAAGAAGCCCGACCAGAGCCGCGCCGTCGCGCTCTGCGCGCACCTCTTCTGGAAGGCGCGCAAGGACGGCCGCCCGGTACTCCGCCGACACACTTGACCATCGTCACAGTGCACTTTAGAGAATCGTCGAAATACTTAAATTAATATTTTAGTCAAATGTTTCGTATATGTTTAGTATACAGAGTGTAACAAAATTCGTGTCCGACCCGTGAAGTGGTTATTAGGTATCGTGAGTCGATTCTATTTATGTAAAAAAAAAAAAAATATGCAAAAAAATAAAAAAAAAAATTTTTTCATTTTTAATTGTAAATGACGAAAATTTCATGGACAACTGAGGTCATGACCTCGTCTCCGACCTACCCGATAGGTAAGAGCCATCGAGCGCTGACGCCCGCGCCTGTATGGCAATATAATTGTCGTTATTTAGTCAAATTAATTTTTTTTCGGGGTAAAATTTTGCTTAAAATTTTAAAATTGATTACATAAATAGAACCAACTAACGATACCTAATAACCACTTCACGGGTCGGACACGAATTTTGTTACACCCTGTATAATATGCTTCGATCAATAATGTACTAGATTAGGGGTAATCGCTTCGAAAACGGCCCGAAAAATAAGAACACAATGACGTTTGTGAGGTTATTTCAAATTAGTATGGCCCAATCATAACTTATTGCTAAGGAAATAAGGTTGAATATGGAACAAGCGTTATTGTACATTTCCTGTCTTTCTGTCATTGATGGCGTAAGATCGTAAGTGAATGTCAATACAATCTAAACCGCATTTATTGCTCGGGGACAAGGTATAGTTTAGGATTTAGGTTGAAATTATTAAACCATTACATCGTTAACTTCATTTTATTGTCGGTGCCACATTTGAGTATTGCTTTTGTTCGTGACGCCTTATCTAGTAGTATTGTTGATCGAAGATAATATATATTAAATTTATTTTAAATTGAAAATTTAAATTTTGATGGATAATGAGAAATACATATATCATGATCATGCCGATCTGAACAATAGTGTCAATCGTAGCGACACGACAGGAGTATAAGTCTGAGTGTAACGGTGTTCGCAGTGGGCGCTGAACGAGGCGTCGCGCGCGCTGGACTGCCTGAAGAAGGCGGCGCGCGTGGCGCAGCAGTGCATGGACGGCGGCGTGCAGGCGCAGCTGCTCGCCGAGCTGCTCGGCCGGTACGCGCTGCTGCGCGAGCGCGGCAACGACTGCCTCACCACCGCGCTCATCGACGCCGTGAGTACCGCCCGCCTCACTTCGACGCCGGCCATACGACTCTTTATTGACGTGATAAACGCTCGATCGAAATCGAAAGTGTTCAAAATTATTTTTAATTTTGGTATGAGCCTTATCGGCGTCTGAACGCTGTATAATCAGCTGACAACGAAACAAATTTAAAAGAAATAATATACAGTTGAGTTTGTTTGTTAAATTATATATCAGATTTACTTCTATTAAGCAATATAAATTTTTACAAAACTTTTATAGGGATACTATATTAAAAATGTTGAATAACAATAAAAATAATACTTCCACAGATAATACAGAAGATACGAGAGGAACTCGGCAATTTGGACCAGTCGGAGGAGGTTGAGCAGATAACGAAGCACTTCCACAATACGTTACAGCACATCAAGAACAGGATGGAGTGCCCCGACCCCGACGGGCTCGGATACGAGGGCCTCGTGTTGTCCTAACTGAGATATATATACACCTCATTATATGTAAATAAAAGCCGGTCGCTGATATGATGCGTTTCTGACGTCTGTCAGTTGGTATGGTCTTATGCACAGGTCTATCAACGACAGTGGTGGGGGTACGTCGGCTTGATGTACCGTGGTTGCTTCTCAGTACAATTTACGGCCATGACGATAGATCACTCGAAAAATTATTGTAAATTGTAGATAAAATTATACTATTGGTCTAAAATTATACAAAATTCATCAAAACGATATAACAATGATTAAATAACACAATACTTGGGAGAGAAAAATATACGCCCCGTCACTAAAGCGTGACATGACCGCATATAGCGATAGCAACGACGTACAGCGGTCGTTGTCGCGAACTAAAAGTTATGTTACAATCGTACTAATCTCTCACCACTGCAACTGCACTCGGTTGATAGACCTGTATACAAGACCGTGATTGATACATTACAAACAATGGAGGACTATCGTTTTGTATGAAAAAGTGTCCGCCGAAATACGTTAAATCATGGTAGCAATACTGATGTTAATTTTAAAATCAGCGCCGAAAGACGTTTAGACGCCGAGTTGTATAGACATACGTATTTGACACATGACCTTAGTGTTGTATGGTTTTAAAAAGTATATATATACAGGATTATTTTTAATGAACCAGCAACCTCGCAGGACTCGATAACTAACACCATAAGCAACAACTTTTGTTCTACGACATCGGACATAACTCAATACATGAAGAAAAAATTATTTTACAAGTTTTTTGTCGTACTGTCGTGACATTCGTAGGTCTATTATTTCATTCATAAACGAAAGGACGACGCGACACGTCGATCTTTGCGATGCGCGCAGATTTAAAAACGTTCAAGCGGGAAATTAAATTAATACTTTTTTTGTATGAAAATCAAATCTAACAAATTATCAAAAGTCGTAGAACAAAAGTTGTTACTTATGGTTTTAGCTATCTAGTCCCGCGAGGTTGCTGGGTCGTTACAAATAACCCTGTATATTGTTGCTTTTTGTTTCGAGTTAAATTAAAATACTATTTACTGTACAGATTCGAATATTCATTGCATGTAGATTAAAAATAAAATAGCATTTGTTGTAAATTGATAAAATTATATACATACAGTCTTACTTATTAGTTTTTATCGTAAATTTTTAACCAGTTCAAAGTTAGATTGTTCATTTGATCACGGACCTGTCAGATTCTTTCAGCGGCCGGACAATAACGGCCGAATACTGAAACTTCCCTCAAAGTTAAACGCTACTTAACATTGAGAAGCTCCTAAATTAGTATGCGAAATTTGAATTTAACAGCGTCTCAAAGAATTGAGTCGCACTTAATATTTAAGTGGCGTTTCAGTATTCGGCCGTAAGTCATACGCACGATTCTCATTTGAAGTATTCATATGGAATTTTCTAGAAAATTGTATTTTAATTGAGCATTTTAACGGTCTACGATTCAGTATTCAATTTAATTACAATGATTGCAGATCGATAATCGCAAATTGACCCTCAAGGTTCAAGTGCCAAGTGCGAGCTGTTCTGTGTACGTACCACTACCACCCACCATTATATTATACTGTTTTATCAAATTAAAATTTATTTTTAAACGATTATTTATAATTACAATTCGCTAGTCAAATATTTGCCTTTAGTAAATATAATAGAACTAATATTACATATGTGAAAGTTTATATCGTCCCCCCTTACGCACATAGGTGATTCCCTGGATTTAATTTTATATATATTATTACTATTAGTGGTTTTGTTTTCTTCTATTGTATTGGTATGACGAGCATATGGGCCACCAACGCCCATAGCCAATGGCATTGTAAGAAATCTTGGGAATTAAGATGTTATGTCCCTTGTGCCTGTAATTACACTGGCTCACTCACACTTCAAACCGGAACACAACAATACAAAGTACTACTATTTTGCGGTAGAATATCTGATGTTTGGGTTGTAACTACCCAGACGAGCTTGCACAAAGCTCTACCACCAAGATTTTACACAGAACCGGCACGTAACTCTACCAGTTAAAAGTTATGTTTTAATGACGGCAAATAAAATCGATCTTAATGAATTAAACAACTATAAAAGATCTTCTGAACTATAAGAGATAGTTCGTGTAATGGAAATATAGCTCTCGTAAGTATTTTAAGCGTGAAATTATTTTTTTAAGATATGATAGAGCAATTGTCTATGATATGGTAGCCTTATGTTATTTGTAAAGTGTTATATTTTTTATCTATGATAATTTTGTATAGCAGCATTTTAACATAAGTTATGTAATAGTTTATATTTAATTATAAGATATATAAAAGCGATTTATTAAACTGTTTACTGTCGTTTTATTTATCGATTTAATAAGAAATATATATTAGTTGTTTTGAAAATTGTCGTACTCTTATATGCCTTATATAATAATAATGTAACTAATCGCTGTCGTCTGTACATGGAAGATATATGAGTAAAACTATTGTCGAGGGCCTTTATCAACGTAATAGAACCAATGATTGTTAGAATTGTTGTCAGTTTGTTTGTGCGCGCTAATCTTAGATACGACTTTACTGATACGGATATTTGTAACTGTACACATAACGAGTGAAAAAAATATGTCATGAACATTTCTTTGTTTTATGATTGCATGATAAAAAAAATAATACCGATGCCGAAAAATATATCCCGACCGATTTCGGCCACGGCGGCCAATCTCAAAAGAGATTAGCCAACTGCTCAGGAGATATTATAGTGCACAAGTGTGTGCGCAAACACAGGTGCACTCTCTATTCCCTATCTCTCATAATCCGATGGGACGGCAACCCGACACGACCGGAAAGAGTTGAGGCGCCTGACCAACGGCTTAACGTGCTTTTCGAGGCACTGCTACTGAGAATTTTCTGACAGAAAACCCCAATAACTATTTATTGGCCCGACCTTTCGCAAAGAAATAACGTCGATCAGCGGTGCACACCCCCACCACTCCTTCGCTGTTTGAGGTTGAGTTCTCTAACATCCGTGGACTCCACGCTAACCTCAATGCTGTCCACCACCATCTCGAGACAGCACGGCCAGCAATGTTGGTTCTTACGGAGACTCAAATACTCCGTCCTGCCGATACCAGCTACCTTAGTTATCCCGGCTACATGCTTGAAGAATCCTTCAAAGCGAAAGCCGGAGTATGCTTGTTCGTCAGGACGGATGTTTGTTGTCACCGTCTGCGCTGCTTGGAGGACCCTTCCTTCTCCATGTTAGTGGTACGTGTGGACCTGATTCGTCAGAGTCGAGTCTACGTGTGCCTCTACAGTTCCCACAATGGTGACTTGGAGACAAGCCGACTCTTTGACCATCTTAGTCGGGTGGCAGATGCTGCGCAAGAGCAGTTTCCTAACGCGGAAGTGGTGTTTTTGGGGGACTTTAACGCTCACCACCAATCATGGTTGAAGTCTCCCAAAACTGACCATGCTGGAAGGACTGCTCATGCTTTCGCTCTCACGCATGACTTGACCCAGCTGGTTGATCAGCCCACCAGGATCCCAGACATTGACGGGCAAGCGCCTTCTCTACTGGACCTTCTGCTGACTACCCACCCGGTGGAATATCAGGTTGAGGTTCGGGCTCCTCTTGGTTCTTCGGATCACTGCCTGATATCTACCAAAGTGCCACAGGCCAAGCTGCCGTCACAAGCGGTATGCAAGCGTTGCGATTGGCACTATAAGTCAGCAGATTGGGACGGTTTGCGCGATTACTATGCGTCAGTCCCTTGGAAGGAACGTTGCTTCAGTGAGA
Source organism: Nymphalis c-album (assembly GCA_963151315.1). Lineage (NCBI taxonomy): Eukaryota > Metazoa > Arthropoda > Insecta > Lepidoptera > Nymphalidae > Nymphalis > Nymphalis c-album. The sequence goes on from OY720610.1 coordinate 7,182,988, forward strand.
ATGACCCGACTGCTAGCGCCGCTGCTATTGCTGGTGAGATCCTGTTGGGGATGGAATACTACATTCCTAACTCGGACCTCACCAGTAAGGGTACGCGTAACTGTTGGTTCACTCGCGAATGTGCCGATGCTATGTCATCTAAGCAGGCGGCATATCGCGCGTGGATCAATGGCCGCGTTAGTGGGGCATCTAACATTGACTCACTGAAAGCAACCTACAATAAAACCTCCAAGTCCTGTAGGAAGGCATACACAAGAGCGGATGCACAGCGCATTGTACAGATTGGCCATGACCTTGCTTTACATCCTAGGGGCTCCCGTAGCTTCTGGCGTCTGACCAAATCTGTGCAAAGCAATTTCTGCCAACCTTCGCTGCCACCGCTCCGGTATCCGGACGGATCGCTGGCTCACAGTCCGCAGGAGAAAGCCGATCTTCTGGCAAAACTCTTTGCGGATAGCTCCGTGATCAATGATTGTAGTGCGCTGCCACCAACTATCCCTTCTTGTGGCCACACGATGCCTGACATCAAAATCAGGCAGCGTGATGTGCGTGCAGAGCTGCAATCACTTGATGTACGGAAAGCTAGCGGTCCCGATGGAATACCAGCCATAGTGCTGATGAAGTGTGCAGCGGAGCTGTCTGCTGTGTTGACGCGCCTGTTCCAACTGTCTCTCTCTACAGGATGTGTGCCGGATTCTTGGAGAGAGGCTAATGTGCAAGCGGTTCCCAAAAAAGGGGATCGATCAGACCCGGCAAATTATCGGCCAATAGCTATCACCTCAGTTCTCTGTAAGGTGATGGAACGGATCTTAAACAACCAACTGATCCATTACCTAGAAGATCACTGTCTAATTAATGGTCGTACGGGTTTCGACCAAAACGGTCCACAGGTGATCTTCTAGCGTACGTAACACACCTCTGGGGTGAAGCTATCGACAAGCGTGGGGAGTCGTTGGCTGTCAGCCTCGATATCTCCAAGGCTTTCGACAAGGTCTGGCACAGAAGTCTTCTCTCCAAGCTGCCGGCATACGGTCTGCCAGCTCAGCTCTGCACCTGGATTGCCAGCTTCCTACACAAGCGTAGCCTTCGCGTTTTAGTCGATGGTTGCGCTTCACAATTCCATGTAGTGAATGCTGGGGTCCCCCAGGGGTCTGTGCTATCTCCTATACTCTTTCTTTTGCATATCAATGATATGTTCTCTCTCGGGAACATACATTGCTATGCAGATGATAGTACAGTGCATGGGGGATACCACGGACGCGCAGTAGCCGGGCGGGCGGAAACTGAGGAGAGGCGGGGCTCTGACAATCTTGTTGAGTTTAACGCCAAGAAAACACAGGTATGCGCTCTCACAGCTAAAAAGTCACCATTTTCCCCTCCTCCTTCCCTCTGTGGCACTACGCTGGAGATACATAGCAAAGTCGCCATACTGGGGATCGACGTTCGGTGCGACCTCAATCCAAAGGATCACATCGAGGCTGTTATAAAAACAACCTCACGTAAACTCGGAGTCCTGAACAAGGTGCGGCGTTTTTTCACGCCACAACAACTGCTCCTATTATATAAAACGCAGGTGCGGTCTTGCGTTGAATATTGCTCGCACCTTTGGGATGGCTCCGTTAAGTACTTACTGGAGGCCTTGGATCGGTTGCAGCGACGTGCGGTTCGCATTATTGGCGACGTAAAGGCCACCAACACCCTCGAGCCTTTACAATTGCGTCGAGAGATAGCGGCACTGAGCGCTTTCTATCGACTGTACCACGGCGAGTGCTCAGAGGAATTATTCTCCCTCATTCCTGCTCCAAGAATGATAATTCAAGAAATTAAATTTATCCATTAAATATATTTGAAAATTATAATTTTGGCACGTTTAGTAAAAATTAATAATAAAAACGATTTAATCAATTTATTTCCTTGGAGATTTAAAATAATAATCGATTTTTTTATTTTCTGGAATTAAAGAAATTTAATTAGTATTATTTTTTTGAAAAATTTCAAAATTTTAAATTCCAAAATTGGGGCGGATTTTTTTCCGGTGCCCAGGGGCGGCATTAAGTTTAAGTCCGGCCCTGACGACATCTATATAGAGGGCTTGAAAAATATTGCCCTAGTGACACTTTTGGAAGATCGGTTGTTTACCTGCACATGAGACGTAATGGGCTTTATCACTCACCAAAGACATTAGTACCCGACAATATTGTTGGCAGAGAATCGCTATCTTTTCTCCTCGACCGCTATATTCAGTTACTATCAGTTCATAACTTTGAACATCATTAAAGGTTGTATTATTTCAAATAAAACTCACAAATGATTATAAAGATATATTTAATAAAAAAAAATCAACAAGAACAGCAACAAAACGTCGTATATCACAATATTTCAATACGGCTTGCAATAAATAGCCAAATTTCGTACCTACACTATATTATTCATTACAGAGGCGTGCAGCAAAAGTATACACTGGTTTATTTTGGTGTTACATTCATTTAATTATCACGATTATATTTATTTATATATATTAATAAATTTAATTAAAAAAACTAAGTAATTATAAAAAAACAAATCTTCAAATATTATATTAAGTGCACATAATCTTAATAATAACTAAAAGCCGCCGGTAAAACGCTTACCGGCGGCTTCGCTCATACTTCAGAATTGCTGAATATTAATTTCAATAGATTTTCAAAAAAAAACAATCTCATATCAATCTCTCAATCAAAATCCTTCTTTATTGCTAACCTTTTTGCTTTAAAAGGAACTCGTATGCAAAATTGTATGGAGTCTTGCTTGGGCTGTGCGTTGATATGTCAGTCAGTCAGTCAGTCAGATATTGTTTTAAATTATACTCGCAAATAAATTACATTTTGCCTCGATTATTATATTTGTCTTATTAAAAAAATTGGAAAGGGTTCAGTTGATATTTTCGATTTTATATTTAACATAGTACTATAGAATTAGTGTTTTTTTTTTAATTGAACATAAGATGAGATACAAATCTTCATCAACAAACTAAAGTTATTCACAAATAACGATATCATAATATCTTTTTACAATCTTTCATTTAAACTCAATTTTTAATATCTGTGAATTAACTCTTGCAATTGAGTTATAAGTTTCACTCAACTGATTTGAGTGCAGAAATGTTTGTCTAATATACAATTTAATACACAAACATATTGTAATATACAAAATGACTGAAATAAAAGCTGTATATAAAGATTCAGCTAGTACTAGATTTTTTTAATTCAGCGACATTGAATTTTCAACTCTATTTATGTACATTTAAAACAACATATTGCTAAGCAATACTTTATAATAATCGCGATAAATTACTTTTTAGTATATATGTGATTGTGCACTAGCGTCTTATATATTATGAGGTGCGTGATTATCTATTTATATATATATATAGTATATTATAATTAGTTACTTTATAAAAATACGTCTTAATGTATTTAGGCTTTTGAAATAATATAAATAAGCTACACGAAAAGCATTCTTATTGCTTAGATAATACGATTTATAATTACGGTGACTTTCCATCTTTCCCATTACTGTTTAAAACCATTCTCATCCATTTACCATCAATCATCAAATAACACTTAATTACTGTTTCGGTAACAATGTTGAGTGAGCCAGTGTAATTCCCAGTGTAATATTGTAAAATTAATTTATTTTTTCGTTAGCTAAGTCAAAAAACTATGATTTTAATAATTAATAATAACTTGTTTAGACATTATCTCGCTCACTCATCCTACGAATCCAGCAATGAAATGTATTATTGTTTTACGATGGAATGATCGATGAGCGGATGGTACCATCTCGGACTTACCACAAAGCTTACAAAATACACATGACAAAGTTACATATACAGACAAATAATTTTATTAATTTGACAAGAACAAATAACAGTTACTTTTACAAAAATGAAAATATAAATTCTAAGCTATTTAATTAAAATTGGATTGTTAATTACAATTCAAATAATAATTGTTTACAATAGTAGTTCTCATAAGATAATTTCTTTAATAAAACAAACTTGGACGTATACTTCGTTATCACCGGCAGTGTAAATAATCTTTTAATTAAAAAAAATACAAGTTTAATTATTTAATTAGTTGAATAGTTGCTATCACAAATAATATAAGTTATATTAAAGACAATATAATTATATTAAAAGTAACTACGCTATATTTTGACAATGTTGACAGAAAAGAAAACTCATTGTTTAACCAAACACGCGAAAATACTTTTATTTAGGCAGTTTTTTAAACCCATTTTTTAAATTTACTTTTAGTGTTTAAGATTGGAGCGAACAAACACATAAATATGATTCGTTTCGGTGTATGCTTTACAGTAATCTCTTTATCGTTGACTAGTCAAATTATATAATAAGTATATATATGAATATATAAAAGTTATACATACATAGTCATAAATAAAATTATTGCTTAAAATGAATACATAGGAAGACGATTGTATTTTATTATTTAACGGCACATTAGATTATCTTATATTACATCGAAACTGTCAAATTTGACAGTTGAAATGACGTTTCATTTTGACATATGTCACCATGACATCGTACCGTCGTTTATATCGTAATTATTATAGACATATTGTAAGCTGTCAATAATTTATGAAGCATTCAATTAACAGCGTGTGTGTTGAAACTAGCAACAATTTAAAATATGAAGATGTGACACGAACGTTTTTTTTGCTTTTAATACTTAGTTAACAAATACTTATATGAGGTAGCTACTTGTTCTTTGATATATTTCAAGCGATTATCGTTCTTATCTCAAAGTCATACGATTCTAAATTCTATGATTATATTATTATTTAAACAAATATGTACCATTTGAAGTGCGTACTAATTTTGAAATTATATAAATTTAAAATAGCAATACAATTAGTAGCTTGTAATAAAACCTCAACCTTAAGAATTAATATATAATTAAATATTTTATTTAATCATTAAAACGAATATACGACCTTACTTATGAACCTTATTTAGAGGATGTCTATTTAAACACCTGTCTTTTTCTAACATCATTGTTTTGTTATACGAAAGAAGCAGCAGAAAGAAGACAGCATTATTTAGTCTATCACCTCTAAAAAACATTTATAGGTAAAGTCGATTATGTATAACTTCTCAATAATCTCATAATACGTGAACTTAATATAATAATTATATATATTTTTTTTATTAACGAAAACAAAATATAAAAATATGTTCAGGATTTTAAAGAACGTTTTGTAAATAAAATTGGTAACTCTGATTGCATAATATATTAATTTATCATCTACTTAATACAGTGTCATTTGCAAAACACCAATAACTTCGCACGACTAGATAGCTAACATCATAAGCAACAACTTTTGTTCTAGGACTTCGGACATAACTCAATACACGAAAAACAAAATGTTTTTTCAAGTTTTTGTCGTAGTGTCGTGACATTTGTAGGTCTATGTTTCATTCTGAACGAAAAGACGACGCGACGCTTGCGCGCTTGCGATGCGCGTAGATTTAAAAACGTTCAAGCGGGAAATTAAATAAATACTTTTTTTTTGTATGAAAATAGAATAACAAATTATTAAAAGTCGTAGAACAAAAGTTGTTGCTTATAGTGTAAACTATCTAGTCCTGCGAGGTTGCTGATTTTTTACAAATAACCCGTATATACATATATATAAAAGAAATCTGATCATAAAGCGTTTTTAGGTAACATTATTTAAAATAATCAAAACTATATATCACATAAAAGAATCAACAATATATAAGTGAAATGGCATTCTAATTGCCGTCTCGCTTTATCTTTTAATTATACGGGCGTCACACCTGCGTCACGTAGCGAAGGGATCGCGATGCGAGAATTGTATAATTTTTGCATTTATATATCTAAAACACTGTAGTGCACATTTTGTATGCACCTTAATTCCACTAGCTTACTTACCGTCACACCACAGAAGTACAAACAATTGCTACAATAGTAAGTGAGGTAGTCTGGCCCCGAATTTTATCAAGAGGAATTACAAGTGATATGACAAAAATATTCAAAACGAAAGCTAAACAGCTATTTGTTTTATAAAACTATTCTCAATATAGCAAACAAATTTTCATAAACTATCCCAAATCTATATTAATAACTAGCTGTGCCCCGCGGTTTCACCCGCGTATAATTCATAAAAATATACTTAAAGAATAAAAATATATAAGCCTGTCTATTTATTGCATAGGAAGGCGGGCGAGCATATGGGCCACCTGATGGTCACTTACCATCACGAACGCCCATAGATATTGGCATTGTAAGAGATGTTAACTATCACTTACATCACCAATGCGCCACTAACCTTGGGTACTAAGATGTTATGTCCCTTGTGCCTGTAATTACACTGTCTCACTCACTCTTCACACCGGAACACAATTGTATCAAGTACTGCTGTTTTGCGGTAGAATATCTGATGAGTGAGTAGTACATACCCAGACGAGCGTGCACAAAGCTCTACCACCGAGTAAATACTTAATAGTGTAAAGTAAAACTTGACAGTGTGGTTTATTTTTGTGTTAATATTATATAAATAATTACAAACTACACTGTGTATTGGAATCAGTCCTTGATTATAAATTTCATAATATACTCCTGCAAGATAATTTCAATTATTTTAGGCAGTTAAGAGTAACCAAGGCTCGGGTACTTATAAATATTTCCCAAAAAATCAAGCTGCTACTGATTCATCTGTTAAATTATTAGCTGCATCAACAATGCCTGACAAATCCCAAGATTTATTCGACGACTTTCTGGTAAGTGTTGCAGGTCACTGAGTGCAGTAAAATGAATAATAATAATAATTTACCAGATTGAGGTGTGAGGATATATATACATACACAATACTTATTATTATACTAGCTGATACCCGCGACTTCGTCCGCGTGGAGTTTAACAAAAAAGTTAATTAGTTTATTTAGTTTTTTTTTGTTTTTGCATTTTTATTTTTATTTTCATTTTTTTCTAAAAAGTAGCCTAAGTTTCTCCTTATTACATCAGCTACCTGCCAATAAAAGTCCCATCAAAATCGGTCCAGCCATTTCAGAGATTTGCCGGAACAAACAGACAGACAGACAAAATTGTAAAAAATGTTATTTCGGTGTATGTACCGTATATATATTCATATGTATCAGTAAAAAGCGGTTATTTCAATATTAAAAACAGACACTTCAATTTTATTTATATGTATAGATGTATATTTATTTAATAAATTATATTTTCGGTTTATAAGGTGGATAACGAAGAGTCGAAGCTAATCGACGAGTCACCGGTGACTGATGATGTTTCTTCGGATAAAGATTAAGCAGCTCCAGTATCAATGTTGACTGATGCTTCTTTAGAATAAAGAGAACATATTAAATGGCTGGCAGGCCACAGTGGAAGCGTAAATAATGAAGCAGACAGTACAGGACATCAACCCCTTAGGACTAACTATATCAATTTAGCGCTTTCGAATAACACCATTCAAGTATCAGTACATTCTGTTGGTTATATGGTCTATGAATGTGTTCAATGTCGAGCACTTTATTTTTTAGGTGAAATAATTAAAAATAATTTTAATAAATGTTGTCATAATGGAAAGGTGTAATGGAAACACACACAATGAACGATGCTATACCAAACTATGCCTTGCTTTGTATTGAATATTCCTTGAGAACCACTTGGTGGTAGAGCTTTGTGCAAGCTCATCTGGGTAGGTACCACCCACTCATGAAATATTCTACCGCAAAGCAGCAGTACTTCGTACTGTTGTGTTCCTGTTTGAAGGGTGAGTGAGCCAGTTTAATTACAGGCACAGGGGACATAACATCTTAGATCCCAAGTGGTGGCGCATTGGCGATGTAAGCGATAGTTAACATCTCTTACAATGCCAATGTCAACTACAGAAATATCTACCTAAATCTTGTACCTACATGTGTATTATGAGGGACATTTCACCCGAGCAAAGCCGGGTTATTCATCTAGTAATTTCATACATGGCTACATTGTGACGAACTTTAATTATACAATTAAATTTTATCGCTTTAATACATCGCTTTCGTTTCGCTTGATAACAGGTGTTTTAATACTAAATAAATACACAAAGTAATTATAGACTATGTAAATACGTAAAAAAAAAAACTTTTGAATTTCGAATATGTGCTGAATGATGGAATATTTAATAATAATCGTTGAAAGAACTCGTGCTTAGAGTGAAAAGATATATAAATGGCGGCCGATCTCGTGATCTCGTGATCCCTCTCGCACACTATTCGCATCTCTCTTACTCTTGCGCAACTATATTTCTAATTAATGCCGTAGCGCGGAAACGCGGCCTGTGTGGTGGGCAGCTTTGCGTCGAGTAAGAAAGGTGAGGAAATATTTTATTAAGCTTTAGGGTGGTGATTGCTTTAAAAAAAAAATTTATGTTTAGTTTCGATTTAGACAAATTAATGAATTTTCGTTTTAATTATTTGTTATTACTATATTTACATTAATTAGTTTTATAATCATAAAAATAATTTTCATAGTGTTTTTTTGCTGTCTCTACAAACGTTACCAATTACCGCCATTTATAAGTCTTCTGTTCATGATTTTTTTTATATTTCTTAGAACATAATAATACATAAAATAATAACGACTTACGTATAAAACGATTGTAAGACTAAATGATTTTAATTATGTTATATTAATTAAAATATAATTAATACCGACCTGAGCTTTCTTTGTAAATCAATTAATTTATTATCATTAATTACGAACCGACAGCTTATATATATATATATATATATATATATATTATATATATATATATATATATATATCAATACCATGTATTTGTATATAATTAGGAAGTACGAATAAAAGCATATATTGAGAGCGACATTCGATAAACAAGCGCGTTATTTATTTTTTTGTCATAATTTTTTGAAATGTCCATTTCTATAAAAATCGACATTTCACACTTTGCTCTAGGACCGGTAGCGTTAACGACTAAAACACTAGCGTTACAAATTAAGACGTTTATAATTAATGGAGAACATATTATGGCGAGTTTTCGTCTACCTCCTTTATAACGGAGTCGGATTCCCATCTTGCTTTTTCAGCTAATAATTCTTGAAATTTCTGTCGAATTAACATTAAATTAACGTAATTTTTGTATTAATTTGATCTTTTATCGTTATATATATGAAACATGAGCAAATCATTTAATAGAATACGCCCCCGCATTAGTTAAACTGTTAGTAGTGTAGCATTAGCCATTAGTCGAACAGTAGTAGTTTTAGTGTGAAAATATTTTATATGCTAAATAATTAGTGGTTTAGCAAAACTCATCTCATATATTCACACAAAAATTGTTCAAAGTCAAGCAGTAATAAATGAACTCGATATGTTTTGCTAACAGTACTTATGACGTCATGCAGCGCCCAATCCCAAAAGGTCCTATGTAACAACGCGTAAAACGAATATTTGACTTAATTATCATTAACACTCACCTCTGGTTTGTCGAGGATCACAATCCGATTTTCGATCTTGGGCGCCAGTTCGCACGCGTTCTGCTCCAAGTCGTCGAGCGACGCGCGCCGGGTCAGTCTGTGATGAGATAAGATTGGTCTGGGTGCGATCAGGCCCCACCCGTTATCAATTTCCGATTATAATATTTATCGCTACTTCAAGTGAAAACAAATTTGACAACGGATTTGGTCAAAATGTAATCAGATGGAGATTACAACATGTAATCACGATTAACTTTGATTAAATCCTGAAGAGAGCGCGCTGGGATGCTTCTGGGCTTATTTGAGTCACTCACTCACTTTAATTTTTTATTACCTCCGTAATATTAATATTAAGGTAATAATCGTCATTGATGAGTACATACTGCATATTGTAATCATTAATCATTAATCTGATTGCATTTTCCCAAGTCCGGTGAATAAGCCTTACGCTTTTTATGGATGATTATGAGCAGCTAAATCACAAAAAGGGACCACTATGAATTATGATCTGTTTCACCTGTGATGTGTCGAGTGCGTAGGTTCGACTACGGATGAGGACGCTCTGCGTAATGGCGGCGGACCATCTAGCTCACTCCCGTCCAACATCTTTACAAGGCTGTGCCTGAAAATGATTTTAAACAAATTATATTTTAAAAATAGAACACAGTACATAGTACTAGTATTTGGCGGTAGAATAAAAGGCAAGTGGTACCTATCAGGCAGGTTTGTAAAAAAACCCTTATAACATAAACCAAATGAATGACAGCCCGTGAATGTCACACTGCTGAGCTAAGGCCTCTTCTCCTTTTTTGAGGAGAAGGTTTTGGAGCTTATTCCATCACGCTGCTCCAATGGTGGCACACATGTGGCAGAATTTGAATGAAATTTGACACATGCAGGTTACCTCACGATGTTTTCCTACCGTTAAGCACGAGATTATAAACACAAATTAAGCACTTGAAAATTCAATGGTGCCTGCCCGGGTTTGAACCTACGATCATCGGTTAAGATTCACGCGTTGTAGCCACTGGGCCATCTCTGCTTACAACATATACACCGTGTTTTACTATGTAAATACCTCGTTGGTCTAGAGGGCTAAATATAAGACCACTCCAAAGATCCTGCGGTCAAGCCCGCAAAGCCTGCGTTCAAGGTCAAGCCATAAAAAGTTATTAAGGTTTTCTGTAGAATATACTCAGAAGCAGCCCAGAGTCTGGAAGTTTGAACTATGTACACTCCTGTACCTCGGAAAGCACGTAAAGCCGTTCATCCCTCAACTCTTACCGGTCATGTTGGATTTGCAGTCCTATTGAATTATATAAATGCATCTGTGTTTGCGCACACACATGTGCACTATGATATATCCTGTACAGTTGGCTAGTCGGTGATCATCATCATTACACTATTTACAAAATGTATTTTGCTCAAAGCACAAACCTTCGGCTCAACGTGACGAGAGACTGTCGATGTTTGGACGGCCTCGACTTCCCCGTCCTCACGTTGATCGCCGCGAAGTGGTTCTGTATCGCCATCCCTATCTCGGGGCACATGTCCTCTGAAACCTGGAGTTGGGAAAATATGATTATTAGAAATTCTCTAGATATTCAAGATTATGTCAAAAAACTGCAGGCGTTCATCTCGAAGAACGTACTTAGTGGTAGAGCTACACTAGGGGTCTTATTGTGTTTCGGTTTAAAGGGAGTATCAGCCAGTGTAACTAGAGACGGAAGGGACATAATATCTTAGTTCCCAAGGTTGGCGGCGCACTGGCAATATAAGTGGAAGTTAAAATCAGGTTCCACTCACCAATCCGCTTGCCAGTTTTAATATAAAAATTGCATCACTCACCAAAACTGGACATTGGGGTAGCATGGTGAAGCCATCGTTGCCAGAGTGTAGGTACTGCTTGACAGCTAGCCGATATTTCTGGTCACGTTGAAGGTACTCATCGCCTATCTTCACTACCTGTTCCGCAACTCTCTCGCCTGGCGGCTTCGAGGGATCGAAAGCGAACGACACTCCAGCTACCTTGAGAAGTTAATAATAATTAAAAAATATATGTAAAGTGATTTGGTACAACGGACATCTTAGAACCACAGATTGGTTGCGCATTGACGGAGGAATGGTTGATATATGTCTATGGGCAAACTTCAGCATTTGCCATAGTGTCCGCCTTCCAATTTTATAAAAAAACAAAAAATATTTATTATGATCTACTTGACAGAATCGGTTATTTCTAAGTGCAGTTCCTGACCAATTCGATAGAGAATATTTAAAATATAAATTGAAGTGATATTATACGTACACATTGAGTCGTACTGGCTTAATTTTAACATGGTATTTAATAGCAAGATACTGGCCACAGAAAAATAAAAATCGATTAGTAACATTTGAAAGTTATATAATATCACTGCAGTTTACATTATCGATATAAAATTATCATATTTTTACTCCTGCAATCAAATTATCGTTGAATTTTGGACCTGTATATAGCCTATTCCAACCACAACAGGAATAAACCCAAATAAACAAATTTGACACCGAATTAATGCGATAGCATTGGTCATCGATATCAATTGAGGCGATGTCATTAGTCGACATCTTGAATAATCTATGGCATTCACTATGGATAAATGAAAAGATGGCGTTTTCCATCTCCGCGAAGTTGTATTGGGAAATTTGGAAGTTAAATAAATGTGATTATAACTAGTTAATTGGAATAATGTTGTGTTATGAATAAGAGTACATTGATCAAGAACTGTTAACAGTGCATAATAATGCAGAACGATTTGACAATCGCATGCAATTTGTAAATCTACAGTGTGTTTACATTTAATTCTATTCCCATTGGAATAGGGTATATATAAATAGTTATCTGAATACGACATCTCCGTCGCAAACACATTAATCTCGACCGCCTGACTAAATTTTCCCAAATCTGAGAACATTTTGTGAACATTATTTTAAAATTTTATATAATTTAACAATCCTTTTATCCACTTTAATTACACCATAAGAATGAGAAAAATTGTCATTACTATTTACCTGTGGAAACCTTCCTTCCAAGCTCGGGTATTTAGACACGGCGTTCTCCAGCACCTTGAGGACAGTCTCCCCCGTCGCTTCCACCACCACAATGGGGTCTCGCATGGGGATGATAGTGGACATATCACGGAGAGTGAAGTCGCCTGCTGGATGAACCTAATAAAGATATATGTATCTGTCAAGGCCCTTCTCCCATCTTGAGGATAAGGTTTGCAACGTATTTCCCCATACGATCTTATGAGGAGTATACATTTTCAAGTTTCTTCGCAATGTCTTTTTTCCAAAGCACGAGATTATTTATAAAAAGACAAAAACTCTGTGATCCTTACCCGGATATCAATTGTTTTTTTTTTATCATTCAAAAAATATATATGTACACAAAACGACAAACATATAAAAAGGCAAACAATAACAGAAATTAAAAATTTAAAATACAGCATTTTTTTTTTTTTTTTAATTACATTATGAATTGAACCATTAAAATATACAATTGAATCAGTCTTTATTGTACTGTACTTGCTACATGTATGATAAAATGTTCTATCCAATGTCTTATGTATACAGGGTTACTTTTAATGACCCAGCAACCTCGCAGGATTAGATGGCTAACATCATATGCAACAACTTTTGTTCTACGACTTCAGACATAACTCAATACATGAAAATAAAATGATTTTACAAGTATTTGTAGTACTGTCGTGACATTTGTAGGTCTATATTTAATTCATAAATGAAAGGACGATGTGACGTGTCTATCTTTGCGATGCGAGTAGATTTATAAACGTTCAAGCGGAAAATTAATTTAATACTTATTTTTGTATGAAAATAAAATAATTATCAAAAAAGCTATCTAGTCCTGCGAGCTTGCTGGGTCGTTACAAATAACTCTGTATAATCAGGAAATGTATGTACGTAATAACAGTATACCTGATCAGATCTGAAAGTGCCAGAGTTGAGGATCAGCAGGTCGGCACCGGTGGCCGCCAGGAGGACGTCACAGACCCAATTTCCAAGGTTGCACTCTTGACGGCGCACCACAGAAAATCTACCTTCCAACGGCACGCAAAACTTGCCGAGTACCTCATCCATCTTTCCGTCTATCATAGCTGGAAAGGAATCATAAATTGAAGGATTGACTATCCCACTGCTAGGCGAAGGATGACTACATTTTATGCTACATATTTCGATCGTATATATATATATATACATAACAACTTAATCCTTTTTTTTTATTGCATAGAAAGGCGGACGAGCATATGGGCCACCTGATGGTAAGTGGTCACCAATGCATTGGCATTGTAAGAGATGTTAACCAACACTTACATCACCAATGCGGCTCCAACTTTGGGAACTAAGATATTATGTCCCTTGTGCCTGGAATTACACTGGCTCACTCACACTTCAAACCGGAACACAACAGTACCAAGTACTGCTGTTTTGCGGTAGAATATCTGATGAGTGAGTGGTACCTACCCAGACGAGCTTCCACATAACTCTACCACCATTTATTGATTGGTCTTCGATATAAATTCACACCAGCCAAGAGTCGCATGTCAGCCACATTTATATGATTACGTCATAAGTAATAGTAGATAGAGACTTTGAAACTCACCAGAATACTTCTCGACCTTCGCCTTCAGAACGGGATCCTCTTCGTACGAGCTGGACACGTCGACGTCGGCTATGTCAACGCGCGGCACCTCCGAACCGAAGTTGATCGTGATCTTGCTGAATTGTCGGAAATCCGTACCGCTTTTCACAATGTATTTATTGTTTATCTGTGGTATAATAATAATGTCACTTAAACGTATTATATATTATATCAAGGTTAATTGAGGTGAGGTATTTTCGTCACGGTTGAATGCGCAAGCGATCCCGTGGCGCTCCCCTTGAGACGGGAAAGGTACCGCTGGTTTTTTAGTGGGTATTCCGATGACCGGGGTGCACTCGGTGGCCTGGACATACGGTGAGTCCCACATACCCCCCCACTTTACCCGTGGGGGAAACGCGTCATGCTTTTTCCAGCGTTAAAAAAAGGTGAGGTATTTTAAGTCCGTTTCCAAACAATTTATTTGGCCTTCGCTCAGCCTTGTTTTTGTTTTATAGCATTTGATGGTAAATGGTCACCAACGCCCATAGACATTAAAACTGTAAGAAATGTTAATCATACATCGCCAATGCGCAACTAACCTTGAAAATTAATATATTATGTCCCTTGTGTGTAATTACACTGTCTCACTCACACTGGATCACAACAATAGCAAGTAATATTTTGAAGTATAATATCTGACGAGTGGGTGGTACCTACCCAGACGAGCTTGCACAAAGCTCTACCACCAGTAAATTTGTTAACCACCTGTTTGGATATTGTAACTCACCTCTAGAACTTCATAGACATGGTCGTGCCCCCCCAAAATGAGGTCAATGTCCGTACAACCTTCGGCTAGTTTGATGTCGTTGGGCGTCCGCATATGAGTCAAGGCTATTACATATTCACAGCCCTGGAAAAAGAGGAAGATAAGACTATTAGTAAGAAAGATTCAAGACAGATCCATACCTTACTTATTGTCCCTTGTGTCTTTTTTATACTAAGCTTAGGTGGGGAGTTGGACCAATGACAAGTGGTCGTCACCGCCCACAGACATTAGCACACCATAAGAACTATTCACCTTTCCTACCATCACCGATGCGCCAACGAGCCAGTTTAAATACATATAACGTTAAAAATATTTAAGATCAGATTATCTTTTGAGATTACAATGTTTTATTAATACATTTAAGATTTATAAATATTATATATGGTTCCGGAGATCAGGGAGCCCTCGAACCCAAGCTTTTTTAAAAAAAAGGTCATAAAGGGACAGAAAAATACGTGGAAAGAGGGTTTGAGGGCCCAATTCTTTCTCTGTGTACCGGGGCCCTTGTCCACTTAGCTACGCCACTGATTTGGCTTATCTCATATATAGAGATATTCTAACCTCTTGTTTTAATTGCGACGCCAACTTCGTTCCCGCTTGAAGGAAATCGATGAAAGTCACTTCGTCTGGGTTTATCGTCGCTAAAGTTTCCAACCATTCCTGTAACAAAAAAACGAATCAATAAAAGTGGAATCCGTTATTGAAGGGAAAATTCTTTGGATAAGATAAATCTAAGAATTCCAATACTGGACCAATATTGGAGCAAATTTTTAAGTTTCACAATAAAATGAACTACCTAATCATACGTTACCAACACTCATAGACACTGGCGCTTTAAGAAATATTGACCATTTCTTACATCGCCAATGCACCAACCTTGGGAACCAATATTAAGGATTGTTGTTTGGGGGTATAAATTTAGTTGGTCTATTGTCATGTCTACTTTCTTGACTGCAGGCGTATCTGGAAGGATCACCCCTTTGTTACTATAAAATCAATATTTTTTTATTGTTGTTTTTCGATCTAAAGGCTGATAACCAGTATAATGACGAAGGACATGACATCTTAGATCTGTATGTCGCACTCACACGAATGGCGTAAGAAGTGGTTTAATTTTCTTCGAAGCCGGTCTATCGCAATAATTAGCGGGTCTGGACAAAGTTATATATGTCAATTTCGTTTGTAAGACCAAAAAAGTATGGATATATGTATTCGATCTAGGAAGTGACGATATACAGGATGGAACAAAATTCGTGTCCGACTCGTGAAGTGGTTATTAGGTATCGTGAGTCGGTTCTATTTATGTAAACACAACAACATTGTAACACAGGTGCGGGCTCGATAGCTCTTACCTATCGGGTAGCTCGGAGTTATGACCTCAGTTATCCAATACATTTTTGTCATTTACAATTGAAAATTACAATTAATATTTTTTAGGGGTAATTTTTTTGTATAATATTTTAAAAATGTTTACATAAATAGAACCGACTCACGATACCTAATAACCACTTCACGGGTCGGACACAAATTTTGTTACAATCTGTATATAATAGGCGAAAGCTAATTTCGACATTGGTTCGATAATTTATGGATGCACTTTAATGTCTCCTAGATAAACCATTTGATCATAATTTTTACGAAATATCCATACTTTACTGGTCTTTTCTACAAACGAAATTGACCTATTTTATTATTATACCTACCTATATAATATTTATTACATTACCTGTTCCACTAATCCAATAAGACCAATCTTGTGACCGTTGCAGAGTAGTGCGTGTGTTATCTTTCCATCGCCAAGCGGTCTGCCCGTCTCATTGTCTATCACGTTCGACATGAGCCAAGGGAAGTTGCACTGGGAGACCAGGTTCGATAAGACGTCAAGGCCGAAATCTTGAACAAATTGAAGAATTGGTTTATAATGCAAAATAGGGGGTAAAACGGTTGAAAGGTAAAAGAGAGTTGGATAGACTATATGAAGGATTAAAGAGATCGAAAAGTTTTAAAGTGAGTGACATGACATCA